>OY728155.1:755722158-758135908 GCA_963277665.1 Viscum album
GTCATCTGGATTCGATGGGAACCATAGAGTTTATATTCTTATGGTGAGTATGATAAAAAATATATATTAAAATCTTATGGTAGGGACATTGTCCAATCTTTTAACATCATGCGACTAGGATGAGTGCTAGGTTGATTAAAGTCATGTAACTCATACTGTGGTGTCATGTAGTTTAGGATCATATTAGTAGGACCTTGGTGAGAGTGAGAGAGCTTCACCAACCATAACAAGAATCCCATCATGAATAAATACATAAGAGGTTGAGATATAGTGAATATAGTGTCATCTATGGGGATAAATTTGTGGATGTTCCTAAGATAGGGGCTTTATCCATCCCTATGGATCCCATGAAAATGGTACCAATCCATACGTTGTTCAAAACAAGGTCTGGTAGAAGACTGCTGTTGAAAGACAAGGTCCTCTAATGTGAGGGGAAAAGTATAATGTGGTTTTACATCACACATATTGAAGATATACCTTGTAGTTTAATGTTTTATAGTACAAATGTTTGTCTTTGTACATTAGATTCATACATTCATAGATATAGGTGTCTTTCAGTTTGGGGTCATACAATGGGGACTCTGTGTATCATAACTTGTTAAATAATTTCTTATTTTTTGTGTAGTTAGGATAAACATCATGAACGTGGAATTTGTCATTAAAATATATAACTATATCAGTCCATCATCTATATGAATTTGATTTCAATATTTAAAGATGAATAATTCTTCAATTATATTTCTCAAAATTCGGTGGTAGGGAAAATAATTATGATAATCATTCATGACTACATCTATAGGTCTCCCAGTCCTTAAAATCTCGATTAGTTCATATTTCAATGAGTATGTGAATTATTTGTAATAATATTCATGTCAAATAGAATAAACCTTGTGTTGTCTATCACTGAGAGATGTATGACCCTAATACATTGATACACTATTCATGTTCTATTTAGGATGTCCTTGTGGATGTAGTTTAATTTTGGTGTCATTAGCTTCAATATACCCTCTTCCATTGGATTATGAAGTCCATCCATGAAGACAAATAATCTCTTAGTTGTTTTCTTTAATAATTGATGGTAGGGGAATTATTTGGGATTCTCTATAAAATATTTATCTTTTCGGCACATAATTGATAGCAACACAATCAATCCATTTTACATGGAATATGAAAAACAAATAAGGGATTTATCCTCTTTGAATGAATATAGTATACTTTTTTCATCAAAATATAGATGACAACATGGCTACCCAATTTATTTACATATACCTCTTTTAGTATTATCAGGTGGATAAATTTGAGACATTTTAGTAAATACCATGATCATGATCATTTATGAGGTAGAAGATGAAGCATTGGAGTTGAAATATTCTTATTATTTCTCCCATACAATGGGGAACTCTAAGTCTCTAGAAATATTTTGAGAAACTACCATGTTCGATTAACATCTATAATTCACCTAATAAAGAGGTGGGAAATATAGAGATAACATAACCAATGGGCTTTGGGACATAAAAATATGAAAATTTCACCCAGTCATGTGGGATGGGGTGAGTTTGAATAAGGTCCAGAATTCATTTGATGAGGGGGTTAAAATTTGGAAATTTCGTCCAACCCTATGGGATACGGTAGTTCACTAAAAAAGGACCACATTAAAAGGAATCTCATATTGCAAGAATCATATTTATAATTACATAATAGAGATCCTTGTTTTATTTCCAAAAATAAATTATCTATTCTTTGGAAGAGATGGCCCTGTCATCCTCAAGGGGAATACATGTAGAAGAATCATCAATACCCTTTCCTTTATCTAATGGTAGAATGATCAGATTATAGTGGGAGTCTCAACATTGACCATATAGATTTGAATTTTTATTAACAATGTGAATATTATCCAACAAACATTCACTATAATGACAAGACATTGTAGATAATTTCTTATTTAGAGGTATATAAGGTATCATATCTCACTTCCTCACAAATGATTGGGTTTGAGGTCAAAACAACCTTTTGTGGTTTAGAAGATTATTAGAATGTATATTCTTACTTACCAAGAGTGTGGTAACAAGAACAAGATTGAAAGTCATCATACCTTGTTGATACCCTTTTCATAGTTTTTTTTGAACCAGTTCTCCTCTTAAATTAAATATCTTGTTTGGTGGGATAGTTCATGTCTTCAAGATTGGTGGGATAAAACCAATTGGGATGTTTGTAGGGTCAACCCTCATTGTTTCATTTGGTGGGTCAATGGTCGTTTCTTCATTTAGAGGGTCTTTAACCATGAACATTCTTATTTATTGTTTTATTGGATATCATAAATATATCCCATAGGTTCTACGGAATTATCCATTGGTATTTGAGCCTTACGGATCATCTTTTTTTATTTGATTATTTAATATGAAGCATTACTAGATCATTTAATACAACTTAATAATATAAGGGAAGAAATTTGAATAAAAAACCATCACTAATTCTTATATATTATTTGTTTCTAGAATCATGATCAGATTTTTCTATGGAAATGGTGATGTTCCCATGTAGGTGATCATTATATAAGTAACAAAATTACAACTCTTCTTATTTCAAGTAATTGTATTCTTTGAATTCTCATCAAATGGATAATAGAAGTAGCTTCAAACTTCTATATACTCTATATCTATACATGTGTCTCTTCATGTTCACTTATATTGGTTCGACAAATATCATTCTATATATGTTGTTCATTGGTTTGGAAGTCTAAAAATCCCTATGGTACTTCAATGAAGTAAGCATAATTGACAACTAATTGGGTAATTTTCCCAAATATATCACTATTAAATATTCATCGGGAAGTTTTTTTGGAATGCAGTATATTAAACCCTTAAATAATAAAATCAAATCCATTAATCTATCATTTTATACATTTTTCAATTATAGTTGATAAGGATTGACTTTTTCCTTAGTGTAGAGCTAAATTTGAAGAGGACCTTATGATAGAGATATTCCCAACTTGAGATAGAGACAGCTACAAGGTTATTATAACACGAAAAGTCATAACCATTCATTGGCGACACAAATAATCATATCTTGGATGCCTATATTTGTTTTTGGGTTTTAAGTATTGTTGTGCACTGTGAAGATAAATGATATAGATGCTATTTTTAGATCACCCATTCCATTAAATGAACTAATGTTTGGGTTCTTAATGTCTAGAGTATGATGAGTTCAATCTACACACAATAGACACATAATCCTCTTTAGTTTAACCAATTCATATTATCCCAAATGATAATCTATCTATGAAATATGGTAATTTAGAAATTACTTTATTATCCTAATTTGAGTTATCCTCTGATGAGTTTCTTAAATCGATAGATGAATCTTTCCCAGGGGTCGAAACACTTGGTAATAAATTATCACTATATAATAATGGGTTGATTGATGTTATCTAAACTTAGTGGGGTGACTCTATTCTACTATTATTAATCAAGGAAAATTCTTACATAGAGGTTGTCCAGTAGGAGGGGGGTTTTCATTTTCAATATGATGACCATATATAATGAATTTTCCTGTCCAATGAATCATTTCATTTATCATATAAATCTCTACTATTTTCAATTTGTGTTGAATAATATTATCTGCTAATGAGACAAATTTATCCTGGTCTTGTGAGGGAAGGGTATATAATGTGACCACATCTATCTCTTTATCGGTAGTATTATGTTTTTCATCATTAACTGTTCCAAAAGTACTGAAATTCACTAATGTGAAACATATGAGGGAAAACATATATTACATTGGATGATGAATTTGTGTGTTTTGGGAACATTCCTACCAAATAGATGAAAATGGAGTTGAAATCAAGGTTAAACAAATAAAAATTTCCCAATCTCTATGGGATGGGTTTTCCATTGGATTCTTTAATAACCAATGTCAAATGGGCAGACGTTTGTTTATAGTATCTAGGGGTAACTGAGAATTATCGTGGGGCCACTTTCAAGAGGATGTGATGTTCCTCAGAGGTATTGGAAGTGGGTGAGGTACAAACCAACCATGGTGTTGCTGTGAATCCCCCCCGACAAGCTTTCTTTATGGATTCCTAAGTCTGGATGGTTGAGAAATGAACACTTTACTTCACATATTCTTATAGAATTGAAATTTCTCATTAGTGATGATTACTATGGTAGACATGGTCCCTCCTTGGAATATCATTGGTGATTTCTTTGTCGTGGTTTATGCCATCATCTACCTCATTAATATTTGCAAGTAATGTGTTTCTACACTTTGAAGATAGGATCCCAAAATGATTTGATATAGACACAAGAGCCACTTGCTTCATCATAAACCATTTTTGATAAGAAATCCTATGGGGATTTATCCAATAGAGGCATTCCTGAGATACATCCATTTTTGGGATGAATCCATTATAATGATACAACTACTCAAGGGTGTTTACGATCTATGACTAGAGGTGATGAATTGATAATAATGTGTGTTGAGGCAACATGGTAGTGGTTTTCATGGCAGTCGAGGAATATGTTTTGCATGTCGACTAGTTGTGTGATTTTTTTCTATATATTATACAATCATTTAAAATGAGCTAGTAATTCATTTTTGGATTTATATATGTCATTTTGATTTAGTCATAAATATGTTCAGGGAACAAATAAGACATTCATTGATGGAATATCTTATAAAATAGTACATCTTCAATTGATCTTATTTATGAATAAAGGATGGAAACATGATACTTTTTCACATTTTATTGGATTAACATTATTTATGTTTTAATTTGGGTTCAAATTTTTTTCACACAAAAAATATATCAGCCTTCATGCCCACACTCATCTTGATTCAGTGCAGACCTACTTTTAAAAGGATTGTAGTCACTCGAAATTTACCAGCAATGTCATATAAAATAACTTGGTTAAGAGGTTTTGGGGATAATCTCACCACACCCTTTTATGGGGGATTATTTACTACTATGGTACTCTCTTATAGATTTATTTCAGATTCATGAATCCTTCATAAATCCTAGTGAAGGACTAGTTACCCATGTTCCAATGATATTACAGAGACAATGTGTCTTATATAAACCTCTATATGTTTTAGAGATTCCCTACCATTATTTTAATAGTTAATTATTCTTTTTATTGTATGCTGAATAATTATAATATCTATATATTATTTTCATCCATGGATATGTATTTTTTTGGATTGGTATTAAACCGTTAATAGGTTTCTTATTAATCCTATAAAAATGGGAATTAAACCACATTTAGTACAATGTTATGGATAATGGATAAATAAAAATGGTTTCGTATATCAAAGACAAATCATAAATTTCATACTAATAATAGAAATGAAATCCCATGTAGTTCATCTGAATGGTCGGGGATTACACCTCAAAAGGAATTCCACAATAGAGGTACATCCATCATATTTATGGAATGGTCATTATGGATCACTATTCTCTTGTGATTCAGGATTGGATTGTGAAACCATAGAAAACATAACATCTATAAAATCACATGATAGTATACCATTATATGTAAATGTGGGACTTATGAATGAGATTCCCCAAGACACCTAACATAGTAGTTGGATCAAATGAAATTGTGTATTAATTGTATATCAATGTATTGGTGTTGTCGAAATCCATTAGGAGTCTCTAAATAATCCAAAATTGAATGTTTGAATGGTTATTAATCCTAGGAGGATTCCCATAAAACTCAAACCATGTCGATTATCTCAACTCATGAAGAATTGAATGTTTTATTGGGTATTAATGCTTTGAGGATTTCCATGTTTCTAGATCCAATATGCTTGTCTAACTCATGGTTAATTTATGTTTTGGTTGGGGTTTACACATAGGATGATTCCTATGTATCTAGAACTATAAGAAGAATATTTACTCAATGGTAGTTAATGTTCTTATTGGGTATTACACCTTGGAGGATGGACATGTATTTAGAACCATGAGGAATATCTTGACTCGTGGTTAATTTATGGTTTCATTGGAGATTAAACCTCTAAGGATGCCCAAGTTTTATGTAACCATGGGAAGTATCTCAGACCATGATGAATTGATGTTTTGGTTAGGACATAAACCTTGGAGGATTCCCAATTTTCGGGAACAATGGGAATTATATCAAATCAATTTTATTTGATGGTTTTTTTGGGTCATAACCTAGGAGAATTTTCATGTTTCGGGATCCATGAAAAGTATCTTGAATAATGTTTAATTGATTTTTTGGTTGGATTTTACACTGAGGAAGATTCAGATGCTTTTATAACCACGAGGACTAAATAAAAACATGTTGAATTGATGGTTTGGTTAGATAATACACCTTGGATGATTCCTATGATTATAGACCCAATAATATTATCTCAACTGAAGTGAGACTGATAGGTCAGTTGTTGTTTTCACATAGATTAGTACCCATGTTTTTGGAACTATGAGGAGTATTTTTACTCATGGTTAATTTAAGGTTTGTTTGGGGCTTACAACTAGGTGGATTCCCACGTTTCTTGATCCTAGGAGAGTATCTCAACTCATGTTTAATTTTAGGTTTGGTTAAGGATTACACATTGGATGAGAACCATGATTCTAGAACAACCAAAAGTATCTCATCTGATGATTAATTTATGGTTTGGTTGGGGCTCACAACTAAGATAAGTCCTATGGTTATGGAACCCTGATGAGTATCGTGACTTATGGGTAATTAACAGTTGTGTTTGGGCTTACACCTATGATGATGCCCAAGTTCCTATAACCATGTGATATACCCTGAATCTTATGTAATTTAAGGTTTGGTTGGTGCTTACACCTAGGAAGATGAAAATTTTTATAGAACCATGAGGTGTATCTAGACACAATGTTAAATGTTGATTTTTGGGGGATTACACGTAGGAGTAGGCCCATGTTATAATAAAATTTTGGAATATCTCAACTCACGGATAATTGATGGATTGGTTAGGGATTACCCCTAGGTGGATACCGGTGTTTATGGAGCCCTGAGGACTATCTCAACTCATCTTTAATTGATGGGTTTGTTTGGGTTTGCTTCTTGGAGGAGGCCCATTTTTTTTGAACCATTAAGTGTATCTAGACTCATGGGTATTCAATGGATTGGATGGGTCATACACCTATGAGGAGGATTTTATTTCTGAAACCACGGGGAGAATCATGAATCATAAATAATTGATGTATTGGTTGGTGATTACACCTATGAATTGGAATGTGTTTCTAGACCCATGAAATTTATATCGTCTCATGGGTAATTAAAGGGTTGAATGGGGCTTACAACTAAGATGATACCCAAGTTTTATAGTTAGGTCATACACTGAATAAGATGCCCATTTAATAGATATGTTCATTAAGACACAGATACCCATATAGGAGTTTCTGCATGGTTCATTATGATGGGGTGTCCACATAGAATATATGTGAAGGGTCATCATAATTTAAGATTTATGAATGGGAATCTGCATAGGAGATTTTTGAAGGGGTGTCAGCATTGAAGATTTGCAAAGGGGTATATGTATTGAAATGTTCACATACCATTTCACGGAGTTCTATCCACAAGTAATTCCACAAAGGAACTCAAAAAAACCGTTCACATACTTTCACATGAAGAAACATTATAGAGGTATTTCAGTATAGTTAGAATTCGTGGGATTTCATCATAAAGGTCCTCACTATTTTGAAAATCATAAATTTTAACTAAGTGGTTTTAGGAGAGTGGGTCCATTACAAGTGTCCAAGTGAGTCCATAAATTTTCTCATCAATATGTTCCCCTAATTACCATTGTATATTTCTATATCTATATATATCTTTGAATAATTAATTTTGTGAAATGTTAGTTTCCATAACAACCAGAAAAAACATTTCATTTTGAAAAGGATGGAACCTTGGTATGTGTTTTTCATAGAAGTCTCACAATGGGTTGGAAAAAAGAGATTAAAAATTAATTTATTTTCTTTAAGGTGGTAATTAAATGATATCTCATACCACAAACTATTTTTTATTGTATAACTAAATTCACCATCATGGATTAACAATTAATTCATTTTACTGGATGATCTTTTCACAAAAAGTGTGAAGTGCTACGTGGTTAGAGAAAAGAACTATGTGGATGATAAAATCACTACCTCATAGCCACAAAAAACAATGGGAATAAATATATGAGTATATATAAATTAAAGGGGAACAATTTCCAAATGATGAGAAAACTGATATATACTCTTGTGAACAAGCCCAAATTTAAATAAGTGATATTATTTCTAACCAATGATACAATGTCTCATCACATTTACCTACATGCACTAAATCAAATAACTAAAATATTAAATTAGTACATGGAATGTAAAATAATTTCTATACCTAGAATTTAATTATAGATTCCCACCATGAATGTGAATAAATCTCATATGATTATCTGTCCTCCATGAGTCTGGTCACATGATCAAAAAACGTTTGGGATCACTGAATCTCCCCTGGTAGGAGTGTATATGCCCATAGATCAAACAAAAGGTTCCATTAGAATATCCATGTATTGAATGTAGAATGTGTTAAGGAACGATTGGTTTGTGATTATGTCTATAAAAACTAATACTAATGAGATGTATACATAGATCATACCTAAATATTTTTTGTTGTAAAACTCCACTGCCTCTAGCTATCCGCATCCATAACCACCAGCTCTCTAATCCCAACATGAATAACTTAGGGGTCGTAGCGATGGATGAAAATCATAATTTTATCCACATACAACAGATCTTCGAACACCCCATCCACGTTATCCTAATTGATGACCTCTCTTATCATGTTACTACCCCTCCCATTTTGGTCCATCAACCAGAACCCTTATTTTTACACAGTGGTTCAAGATATCCCATGAGATATGTCCTCACCCATTATAAGAAAATAACCATCTCTCCCTCAGAATCCTGGAATCGACTTTGGATCCCAGAGTGGCTAACCATTTATCCTATTATTATTGTAGAAGCCACATAAAATTTTTAGATCCCTAGGTCTTATGTCCATAACAATTTGTTAAGGTATCTATTCCACGGTGCATAATAAAAGAATCAATGGTATGTGACTTCTCTACAAATAATATCTCAACAATAAAACATACTCTAACACTACTATGTATCGGAAATACAATGATAGACCACTGAAAATTAAATTTTTTCAATGAAGGTCATATTGGATGGTCCACACTATAAATTATATTTCATGATCCATATCCATGGAATAATTTGAGAGGTTTGTAGACCAAAATGCAGACACTAATACTAACATTATTCCATTATAATTCTATATAATCTCTAGGATATGTACTTATCAAAATTTCATTGAATAAATTTCCTATATATTGAGGCTCAGAAACTCAACCCATAAGAGGTGTACCTTTTCTTGTATCAACTTCAATGAAGACCACATTTTTATAATTTCTCCAGGGAGAATGTTTTCCACTAGAACCACCATATGATCTGGAGGGGTCCTGAAAATTTAAAAAACATAATCCAGAATATCGATACAGTCCTTGATTGAATATGTGTATGGCTCAACCTAATACCTAAGAAATCGTTATCTTAAATTACCCATTATCATTATTATATAGTTCATTTTATCTATAAATACCTCCATAACAATAAAACTCTAAATGGATGGTGGTAATATTGCTAATCTTCCATGAGGAACTACAACATACGTAGGTCACAAGACTAATGCCTCCAATCTAGAAGTTCCGTCATCATGTTCCCGCTATATAATCCAAGATAACTGTCACCATTGAAGAATACTCTAATATAGAATATTCACTATGTTAAAAGGAGTTTATTTGGGATTCTATCCCATGAATGACATGATAACTTTAAACCATTCATATATGATAAAACTTCCAATTTTTTTTCCCAAAACAAATTCATATATATACTAAGTTAAAATGAATGTTATTGTAATCCCAATTAAGGGATAAACTATTCCCCACTCTATCACTGGGTTTCTTAACCTGAGAGCCCATAATCTTGAATCATTAATAGTATTTCACAATATCCAAAATGATTCCTCACTAATAGAATATCTCCAAACTGTAGTCTATGTGAAGACTTCTCTAATACAACTCTGTCCTGACTATATTCTCCAACATCCTTCTAGATAGTGATATGTTTAGACTGAAACCTCAAAATCACTTTTAATAATCCTGGGGCTATATATTTGTGATACATCTTCATATCACACACATTACAGGCCTTGTCTATTTTTATAATTTACAAAAAAATATCTCCAATCACTAGAATAATAAATAATATAAAATAAATTGTTACCTAAATTTATTTATAACATCTAAAAACACATTAAATTATGAAAAAGTGACTGGAATAATAGAAATAAATAATAAAAGATCTCAAAACATTATAGGATTTTGACCAATAAAAAATGTAACTACTTACAAACAGAAAGATTGAGATCATGCTATTGTTAGTCAATCCTAGCTATAGTCCGACTATTATGGGTACACTAATGAATATGTTATAAAGTGTTTTTTATGCATAATAAATCATATTTGTGGGAGAGAAACATGTAGGTTTGAGTATAAAAATTCTAACTGGGATCCATAGAATCTCCAATCATAATGAATCGATGTGGCTGTCATCTCTGAATCAAAAAATAAAGGAAAATAATCAAGATAAAACTCATATATGATCAAAGTAAGACTCCAAGTTGTAAGGTGATTTTTTTTCTCAATTTTACCCTAGGGATTCCTCTTGAGACTCTAGTTTAATGATGGTCAAGGGAACAAACTCCTCCAGTCTCACCATTATTGATGGAATTAAAAAGACAAAGATACCTAGGTAATGGATCCTTGCTAAGGAATGTGGGGGTTAACTGATCGTATCTAAAATAACCTAATATGAAAAGGGCCATATGTCCTGAATGTTAATCATGGGATACTTGGCGGATCATATTGTGATTCAAATAATGGATAACACCATGGTACTCATAAAGGGATTCTATACTATATCTAAAACTAGCCCATATAGGGGATACCCAATAATCTAATCAAGGAGATATGAATCACTATTACATCATGGGAATGAGAAATAAGGGAACCAGCCCATAAATATTTATCTCATGGGAACAAATCAATACTACACTAACAAATATTCCCTAGGATGCACACAACATGTACACATGGAACATGTTAATGTTATAGGTTTCTGATCCTGAAAGGTCATCTGTTGAATGGAGGTGTAGACAAGACATTTCTTTTTCTAAAATTAATTCTATGTAGGTCTACATTTAAAAGAAAATACATATATATATATATATGTCTCTATGAATGTTTCTATGTTCCAATATTCCACTAAATGCGTTATCTAAAATTCCCATGGATTATGTGGACTATTTAAGATTCATTATAGGCACGCCTCTCAAAGGAAACACACACAAGATATTTCTCACAAAACCACCTCTATCCACACCACGATCTAATTTCCATATTAACCATTACAACCATGTTGCATCTCCTGATAGAAAAACAATCTAGCATAATCAATGCATAGATAAATCAAATCAACTAATCTATAAAATGGGTTCCCAGATATAGTGGTATCACCATCCAGTTAAACAATCAATAAGAAAATATTATAAAGTAAGAGAGGACATAAATACATAGGTAAGAATCCAATGAGGGTACTGTTCATTCTTCCATTATTTTAAGAATCTGATGAATGGGAAAAATAAAAGGAATACTCACCTAAATTTAAAATAACTAATACCTTGAAAATGAAATATTCATTAGATATATAAAAAATGAATGTATCATGAATTTAATTAAAATTAAAATATTTCATGTTCATTATAGTATTCATGAATGGGTATTGAAGAAAAAACAAATCACTTCATTGAGTTAGATCAACCGTAGGATGATAAAATGATAGAAAGCATAGAATAAAAAGATCATGGTACACTACCTAGTAGATAAATGGATCCTCAGTATCATCAATCATCAATATATTAGAACAAGAATAAGTAACTCTTGATTCGATCTTTTATATTCATTGTATCATACTCTTTTTACAAACACATTATAATAAACCATCATTCCCACCTAGAATTTTCTATAGCTTTTTAAAATCTATAAAATATCATGCATTTATAATAGTAAGAGGGATAACCAAATTGTAGGTGTTAAAAAGTCATAAAAACACATTGAAATTCCTCTAAAATGATGCACTCGCTCATTTAGATTATGATTTATAACACCATTAATGACCATATGATGAAATAAACCATTATAAACATCCAAAAAATCCCCACCACTAAATAAACTATAACAATCCAATCATTTATGAATAAAATTACCATTATTATAATGACTTATAGATAGAGAAAACACATGCACTCTTTATTATTATTATTGGGATTAAATGGCTGTTATATATAATTTCCATTGATAATATAGTTTTTGAACAGTGATCACACAACTAATATAAATATATGGTTTTAACAAATCCATTCGACTAAGAAAAAAGAGATGATGGACTCATCATATAGACTCAGGTCGTACGAATCTCATTTTTCATAGCTAGGAATGGAGGTAGCATCACTGAGCTTCTCTATTGACTAATCCAAAACCATGATTCAATAAGTTATACATGAACATAATCTCCTATGGGATAATATCAAGATAACAGGGATTACCACCTGAGTGATGTTAACTGAGCTGCCCCAAGAGTCCATCACCATTGCACACCTTAAACTTAGGATTGATGTGGTAATTATAAAGTGTCATGTAACCAGTTATTAGTTACTTATTATGTAATACCATTATATAATTAGAATCCTTATTCTGTTAGTTCCATTATGGGGGTAGTATTTCTTAAAAAATGTTGAATCGGACAAATTTATTTTTTCGGTAAAAATGATACATTCGAGAAATATAAGCATTATTTTGTTTTTTTTTAATATTATAAAAACAATTCTTATAAATGATTATTATATATATTCCATATCATTAAATTATTTGGTAATCATTTTGATATGAATCATATTTTTATATGATAAAACAAAACTTGTATTTTCAATGAATTTATTTTAAGGAATTCGTGAATTTTTGAAATAATTAGTTTTTAAATAAAACATTATTATCAAATTAATTTTACTAATAATAAATGATTATATATTTTTTATAAAAGAAAATGTAATTTTTTTAAGGATTAAAAACTATTTCTGTCAAAACCCTTCCAATTTAGAATAAATGTATGTTCTCATTTTAAAAGTGAAAATTCTCATATTTAGAAAATTATTCAGATAAAATTAATATTATTTTTTGAATCAGGATATTAAAATAATATGATAGTTAGTTTTTCATAATATTCGGAGGTAGTGATTTTTTTTGGGTAAAAATTAAATAATATATAAATATAGTGTGTTTTATGATATCATAATGACCAAATAGTGACATTATAAATACCATAAAATGGATATTAGACTAAATCTATGACTTAAAATTTAAATAATGTGATTTTAGGTTTATTTGACTTTTTTTATAATGCCATAGTTAATCCTCAAATATTTATAACATATTTTTTTATTTTAAGTTCATTTCGTTAATAATATGACTGACATCCAAAAAATCAAGGGTAATATTTTAATAATTTCGACCCATTTCCTTATAAAATAATTTTCCACAATCCTCATTGGTAAAAACCATGGAAATAAACAATGGAATTGTTTGTTGGTTTGTATTTATAATTATATAGATTCTAAAACCTAGGTTTGTGAAATATTAATGAATTTCCCTCTAATTTACTATATAAACCCACCCAAGATCCCACTTATCTTCAATAAAAATACTTGGAGAACAGCCCTACTCTTTACTCCCCTATTAATAATCCACCATGTTTCCCAAATCTCTCATGAATCCCCTCTTCATTCTTTTTAAAAAACACACTCAAGTAAGGGTTCCTTCCTTTCACATTTTTTCCAACTCTCCTTATATTGTTATACCATTTTTTTTCAATTACAAATGATGGGATAAATTTTCTCACCGCCCCCATACTTACCTTATTATTTTTATGATCGGTTACACATTTCCCCTTAATTAATCACTCACATGTATACCCATTACCTTGCAGAAATTTCGTACGAGTTATTTAATTTCTCCTCTTTATTTATGTTTCTTTATTATGTTACACCTTGTATTTAAAAATTACTCTTATTGAAACATGTATTTATATGATCCCCAAAATTCCCATTTAATGTATAAATTATTATATACCCATTTCTCTCTCATAGACCCATTTTATGAATCCCCATGTGAAATTGTTAGGCTGTCGAAATAGGCACTGTGATTTTCCATTCCAAAATCGTCATTTAGTGAATACCATTCCCATTTCCCTATCATAGGTATTAACCATGATGAAAAAATAATTATTGATTATATAATTTCATTTAATTATTCCACATTCCTTTATTGTGGAATAAAATATTATGTCGAATGAATCCATGTTATACGATCTATTGGCACAATTAACGAGAGATTAAATGTTCATGAAGGGTGCACCCTGACAGTGCTCCAATGTATTAGGTAATGATTAGTATCATAATACACCTTTTTGGGATAGGTTTTTACCTAATTAGTTTATCAAAATTTTGGTCATTGTGTTGGGACATGGGTTTACATGAATCCTTTATGTGAATGATGTAATGTTTTATGTTGTTTCAACATTTCCATGTTATGATAATACTGTTATGTCTTGACTTTATGTTCATGTATCTTTTATGATCCTATGTTTTGCCTATTTAGTAACATGTATTTTCTTTCTTCAGGTTCCGCCTTTTTTACTCCATTACTAGGCTTTATAGCTCACCCATTTTAATGTACATCCTCATGTTATCCCATGCAGTGTTGAGTACGAAGGAATGTTGTGGCCATGTAAAAGAATCATTTTGTAAAGATGTTTTATATCATGTTTTATTTTGTTGTGTAATGTTCCTAATCTCTAAAGATATTATAAAAATATATCTTATGAGTTTTATTATGGGGAATTTTATATAATAAATCATGTTTACATATGAAATAATGATTAGTGTTGTTAAATTTGGTATCAGAAGATCGGTTTAGTTATATTTTTGATTAGGATTATAAAACCATAGTGAAAAATTAAGGGATAAGACTAAGTATAATAAAAACATCCCTAAATTTTGGTGAGTATGGTGTACTTAGTTTATCATGTAAATATATCACAGTCTGGATACGAACATGTAGATGTGAATCGGGAATAGAATTATCTAGGGGTAAAACCTAGAAACACCACTTTGGGTTAGACATGAATGAGAACCGGTGCGTGAAAATAAGCATTTTTTCACTCTTGGTTAGACACTCTTGGGGGATATACATTGACAAAATTCATATGATTAGTATGAGTAATTATTAATGGAGTATGAAAAAATATCCCATATTAATATACATTAGGAAATAAATCATGGATAACATAGATTGATTCCTAAAAACTCATCAGTGAAAGATATAAATGTAATTTAAAAGTTAGCCCTTTATTTCATTATATTTTTCTTTATGTGTTTTATAGTATAAAATTCATAACCCTAATTTTCCTTTTATTCTTTCTGCTGGAAGGTAATAGGAGGACTCGGGCTAACAACTAATGTGAAGATCAATGTGATGACTATTCTAATGAGATGCCCAATCTAATGGGAGTGGTTGTCACAAACTTTTTCACAATAATCTCTTAGTTAACTAATTTTTTGAATTAAAATATTGGTTAATGATGCTTTTAATTCATTATCATTATCTCAACAAAATCGTGATAAAAAAGTATCATTTCACTCTAATTGATGACTTGTTCGATCTCTACATGTACCACAATTCTTATCCAAGGTCGATCTACATTGGGGATATTACCAAGTAAGGACGAAGAATGTGAATACACCAATACTTATTTTCGTACATGGTACGGGAACTATGAATTCATTGTAATTCCAATTAGACACACTAATACATCCAAAATCAAAAAAAAATGATGAATAGTGTATTTAGATATTACCACGACAATGTTTTGGTAGTATTTGTAGAGGATGTCATAATATACTCCAAAACCAAGGGGGGTCATGAGGAGTATCTAAGAACTATACTAGAGATCCTACGAAAGGGCATGCTCTATGAAAAATACAAAAAGTGTGAGTTTTGGATGAACTAAGTCTCATTTTTGGGGCATATCATCATAAGCACTGAGATATTTATGATTCCTTCAAAAATAAAAGAAATTCAGGGTTGGTTGATGTCAACATCTATGATTGATTTTCCTAGACTTTTGGGGATAGTGGGATATTATCACCAATTTGTGAGAAATTTATCATGACTATCAAACCCTCTTACCATGATAAATATAAATGGAGTCATGTTTTCTTGGAATGTTAAATGCGAAGAAGGATTCATGGAGTTGATGAAGATTCTAATCTCTGCACCTATTCACACACAACCCACAAGTGGGGAGTTTTTTTGTAATATTATGTGATGCTTCAAAGAAGATATTGGGATGTATGCTGATGTAGAATGAAACATTCATCACATATGACTCAAGGTAGTTAAATATACATGAGAAAAACATTCCCACTCATGATCTAGAGTTGGAAACTGTGATCATTGCATTGAAAATATGGTGTAATTATCTCTTTGCAGATCAATGTGAAATATATAAAGATCACACAAGTCTCAAATATATATTCACATAGAATGAGAGGAACATGTGCGAACAATGATGGGTAATTCTCATAAAGGATTATGATACCTCAATCCATTACAACCCTACGATAGTAAACAAGGTGGTGGATGCTCTACGTAGAAAGGAACCAATGATTCTATAACTAATTAGAATTGAAAAGAATCCAATCATCTTGGATTTGGTGGAGATGTACATCCGCATAATAAATAAGGGAACAACATCAATCCATTCACAAATTATTTCTCAACCATCTCTTCTGGAAATGATATTGAAATCTCAAAAAGATGATGTGCGAATTCAATAAGAAAGTGTAAACTGTCAAAAAACTGAAATCCATAGTGTCTAATGTTAATGAAGATGGAATTGTGAGATTTGGGTCAAGACAATGTGTTCCATAAAATTTGGATTTAAATATAGAACTTTTGGATGATGAGCATAGTTTGAATTTATGCATTCACCCAGGAAACACAGATATGTATCGAGATCGCTGAGAGAATTATTTGTGGAAAAACATGAATAATGATATCACTTAGTATAAATCAGAGTTCTTGGTATGTCAGCACGTGAAGGTTGAGAGGAAGGATTCTATGGGGATGATGAAACATTTAACCATACCAACATGGAAATGGGAAAACATCACCGTGGACATTGTCACCAGACTTCTAAATACATCAAAAGAAAACAATTCTATCTGGGTTGTTGTAGATCATCTTACAAAGCCTAAAAACTTCATTTAAATTTTAATGGTGTTATCATTAAATCAACTAGAATGGATATACATCAAATAAGTTGTTAGTATGCATGGTGTACCACTATCGATTGTTTCCAATCAAAATCCATGATTCACCTCTATGTTCTAGAACAGTCTCCAACATGATATACATATTATGATTAACTATAGTATGAATTTTTATCCTCAAACTAATGGCCAATATGAAAGGGCTATCCAAACACTTGAGGAAATGTTGAGAGAATACTCAATGGACATAAAAGGATAATGTGATCAATATCTTCCTCTTGTTGACTTATTTTACAACAGTATATTCCACTCAAGCATCCAAATGGATCCTTATGAATCCTTTTAATGGAAGAGGTGAATAATGTAGATACGTTGGGAAGAAGATGGAGAGGGGAAACTTCTAGTTCTAGAAATGGTTAAAGAAATGATAGAAAATGTTAAGGCCATCTAGAAGCACATCAATGCTGCTCATAGTCAAAAAAGAGCTATGTTTATAATCATTGATGAGAACTAGAGTTTGACATTGGAGATATGGTAATACTCAACATATCTCTATAGAACAGTGTGATGATATTTGGGAATAAGGGAATGCTTATTCAAAGATACATGGACCCTTTTGAGATCCTTTATCGCATCAGAGTAGTGGAATTTCGACTAACACTCCCACCAAACCTACCTCAAGTACTTGATTTATTCCTTGTATCACTCATGAGGATGTACATACCTAACCCATCAGATGTACTCAATCAATAGGTTTTACCACGGGGCCATGACATCTTTTATAAATAGAATCTAGTAAATAAATTATATCGTAGGTAAAAAAGCTGTAAAAATTAAGACAATTTCCCTAGTCAAAGTGTTGTGGGGACACCACATGTTTGACGATGCAACATAGGAACTGGAGGATGTGATGAGGCAGAGTTACCCTCATCTAATTTACTGTGGAATAAAGATATTTGGAGTGTGAAATTTATTATGGGGTGAAGGTTGTATTGTCCTGATCAATTATGAATAAAATTCCATTTATTTTAATGTCTTGTTGATATAAAACACATATGCACTCTAATTATTATTATTATTAGGTTAAAATGACCATTATGTATCATTACTAATGATAATATATCTGTTGAACATTGATCACACAACTAATATAAATATAATGTTTTAAAAAATGATTTTGACACAGACAATGGAGATAATGGCCATATCCAGTAGACTCAGGCCGTGCAAAGCTCATTTTTCAGAGCACATAATGGAGGTATTGTCCATGAGCTTCACTATGGACCAAGTATAATCTTACATTCAACATGTTATGCATGAATGGAATCACATATGGGAGAAGTTAAAGATAATAGAGATTACCACCCGGGTAATATTATCTCAGCCACCCAAAGAGTTTGTCACCATCTCACAAATTACACATAGGTCTTAAGTGGGTTTTATAAGTGGTTATGTAATAAGTAATTAGTTACTAATAGTGTAATCCCTTTCTATAAATAAATGTATAATTGCATCAATTATTTTCTGGGAGTAGTCTTTCTTAAAAAGTGATAAATTGGATAAATTTATTTTTTAGGTAAAATTGGAACTATTGAGAAATATATGCATTATTGGATTTTTATTAATAATATTATAAAACAATAAATATAAATTTGGCTTATATCAATTACTTATCTATAAATTATTACGTAATCAGTTTTATAGGAGTTATATTTCTATACAACAAAACATGAAGTAATGTTTTAACAAATTTATCTTAAAGAATTATTGTTTTTTTTAATAATTAATATTTTAATAAAAATATTATTATAAAAGTACTTTTTTTAATTAAAACTGAGTATATAGTTTTTATGAAGTCAAATTTAATTTTTATTATGGTTTTGAAACTACTTTTTTTCAAAACCCGTCAAATTTTCAATAAATATCGATTCTCATTTTAAAAGTGAAATTCACATATTTACAAAATTATTCAAAAAAATGAATATTATTTTTGGAATTAGTCTGTCTAAAATATCAAAAAGTTATTTTTTCATAATTTTCCAAGATAGTAAAATTTTTGGGTAAAAACGATATAATATTAAATATAATGTTTGTTTTATGACATCATAAAGGCAAAATAGTGATGTAATAAATTCCATAAAATAGATCTAGACCAAATATATTTTTTAAATTTTAAATGATTTATTTTATTTTTTCTAAATTATTTTATAACTCCTTATTGAATCCTCAAAAATTTATATCATATTTCATGATTTAAAGTTCATTTCTTTAATAATGGGACTCACCTCCACATAAGCAAGGATAATATTTTAATATAATCGGACATGACCTTATGAAATAATTTTTTCCACTCCTCATTGGAAAATACCATGGGTGAAAACCATGTGAATGTTTCTAGTTTTGAATTTTTATATGTATAGATTCCAAAACCGATGTTTGTGAAATATTAAAACATTTCCCTCCCATTTCATATAAAATCCCACCCAAGATCCCACTTCTCTTCACTAAAAATCCTTGTACAACCTCACTACTCAGTCCTAAAAATTCTAGAATCCACCCAAGGTTCCCCAATCTCCCATTAATCCCTTATTTATGCTTTTGGAGTCACACATTCAAGTAAGGGTTCCTTCCTTTCTCATTTTCATCCATGATTCCTTATATTGCTATAAATTTTTATATACAAATTTCAAATGATGGGGTATATTTCCACCCTCCCCTTGATACACATATCATGTTTATATTATTGGATTCCTCTTTTACTCTAACTAATCTCTTCCATGTAAAACCATTACCATTCCAAAATATCATAATAGTTATTTAATTTCTAATCTTTCTTTAGGTTTCTTTATTTTGTTACACCTTCTATTTTCAAATTGATCATATTGGAAAATATATTTATATGACCCCCTTACTTACCATTTCATGTTTAAATGATCATAGACCTATTTCTCTCTCATTAACCCATTTTATGAATCCCCATATGACGCTGTTATGATTCCAAAATTGTACACCAATTTTTCATGGAAAAATCATAATATAGTGAATACTATTCCCATTTCTCTATCAAGGGTATTCAGTATTATGCACATATATATTTATTTATTATATACATTCAATTATTTTACTCCACATTCCATTATCCTTTAATAGATTTTGATGTTTAATGAATCCATGTTATATGATCTATGTGGCACACTTAAGTATGGGATCAAACTGTTCCTGAATGGGGCCCCCATGTCAGGCTCTATTGTATTGGGTAATGTTTAGTATCATGATATATAATTTTGGGATAGAGTTTTACCTAATTAATTTATTTAAATTTGGTATATAATGTTGGTATAGGGGTTTACTTGATTCTTTTATGTTAATGAAGTAGTGTTTTAAGTTGTTTCCACATTTCAATGTTATCATAATCATGATATATCCTACCTTTATATTCATATTTATTTTATAATAAATTGATATTCTTATTGAATGAAATGTATTGTGTTATTCATTTTATTCCTAGTTTACTCCTTTATTGAGCTTTATACATCACCCCTTTCTTGTATACATCCTCATGTTATCCCATGTAGTGTTATGTTTGTTGGAATATTGAGCTCATATAAAAGAAGTTTCATTAAATATATTGTATTTGATGTTTTAAGTTCTTATGTAATTTTTTTAATCCCGAAAGACACAAGATATCTCGATATATTGAGAATTATTAATTGAATTTTTATGTAGTAAATATTTAAATATGAAATAAAGGCCAGGGTAGTCATATCCATTATAGACAATATGATGGTAAACATACCATGTTATGCTAACCCACAAGTATAAACAACAAGGGAATGGTTCTAGAGGTTTGATTTCCTCTCATATCCATGAAATACCCCATGGTCTTACAGATTACACCTTTTTAGTGGCCCACACGAGCTCATATAATGATCCATGGTTGATACAAGGTCCTTGGATTTCCATTTTTTACTTCCTCCTCACTCACATGGGGGTTCACCATATCCTAGCACGACCTGCAGTAGTGTGTAATGTTGATCATATTGAACCAAAAGGACTCAAAAAAATTAGTACACCAATATACATAAGATGACCTAGAAAAACTCATCAACTATACTCATTACTCTGAAATTAACATTTAATATATTCCCTGTCATTAAAAAACAAAGACCAATTTGATATAATATAACCCTATAATGATTTGGGTGAATTATGATATCTCATTATATTATATGAAATGAAATTTGGAGTGAACTCAATCAACAATGGTAATTTTTATAATATGTTTTCATGGTCTTGTAATTTTTCCCTGACTAAGGAAATTATTCTCTATGATTACTTGTATGCCACAAGTCATTGTCTTCTTCTTAAAATATTCTCTCATGGATCATAATTGATTATTGATGATTTTTTACCCTTAAAAATATTTTATTTTATAATGATCTAACAATAATACATGACTGTTGATATATGGTCATTGATTTATTAGGTTTTTTATATGTTTAGAATAATTCTTCATTCTATTATTCTTATCTAATTATCAGTTATTATAATTGATAGAAATCTCACATGTTTATACTTACAAAAAATCAATGTTCAAATATTATTATATTTCCATTTCTTCAAGTGATGAATAATGGTATTTATTATAAAGTATCTATGTATCTTTAAATGTGATATGAACATATGGTAAATGATTGGTATTGTTATAATGTGTATTTATTATTTATTTATCCTCTAAGGTAAATAAACTACTATATTTATAGGGTGTCTTTATTAAGATATGTAATGAATAATCATCTAAAATAATGGTTGATTCAAGTACATTATTCTTGGAGAACTATAATAATAATTTTATAAATATCAAATTTTTTAAATAAATATAATTTTATAAAACACCATGTATATAGACAACGAAAAAATAAATTTGTAAATCATTGATGTGGTAGTTTTCACATATGCACAAATGAATTTTCCACTTTCCAATGGATGGAATAGAAAGATAGTAGATAATTGTTAATAATTGTAAAATAATAATTATGTTCTAAATAACATAATTATTATTTTAATCTATCATTATAATCACCAATTTGAGGGAGTGATGAAAAATGAATTACATCACTTTATGGAGGTGGTAGTTCACATGTACACACAAGGGATGTTTTCATTTTCTATATGATGAAGAAGAGGTAAACAATAGTTTTACAAAAACATAATAAAATTTAATTATAGTACATATTAATTTTAGACTATATTACGATGGATATAACATATTTTAAGGTCTTATTATAGGAAATAAAGGTGAATTAATTTAGTTTAAACATGGGCCTCCTCCTTGGAAGTCTTCTTCTAAATTAATAGATTACCATTTGGGGATTGTTATTTTGTTCAGAATATGATATTTAGTATATGTGGTGTATTTTGGAGGAGATATTTGGGTATATAATTGTTGAGATATGGTCATGAAGCTATTTAATGAGGTTAGGAATGTAGTTTCTCTTTATAAGAAAGAGGCATAGCACATTAGTAAATATTTAAAATATTAAAATATTATAAATTAATATTAATGGGAATGTAAAACCACATAAGAAAAAAATTAGTGATAATGTGAGAAAGGGTCTAAATAAACTAAACTAATAAAATTTTAAATGTTTTAGTTACATTCTATGCATGATCCCTTAGTTTAACCACCATTAAAAACATTTTAATCTATACAACAATGACAAAAATCTTACCATCACAGATGTTAATTATTAATAAAAATTACATTGAATGAATTAAAAAATTTAAAAAATATGATCTCAAATATGTAATCCATTTTATATGATTCAATTTTTATTGGTTTCAAAAGTTAATTTTAAAATAACTGTGCATGACATGTCAAAAAATAGTTTTTTTATAATAACACTATTTTTAATCATTTCAATTATCTGACCCCAAATTAATGTATGAAATATACCTAAAATTTCATAGTATATTCGTTCTTAATGAATTTACTCCCTTAAATATTTTTTTTAACACATACCCATGATTTTAAAAGATGAAAATTTGGTTTGAAACTGTATACGATACGCAACACTGAGATTAAACAACCCACAAAATATATTATTTAAATATGAATGTTATAACCAATTAGTAGAATTAGAAGGAATGAATATGATTAAATAATTTAAGAAATATATATTATTTTCCTTATGAATGTAATTTTTTTGATACTCCTTAATTTTTAACATAGTGAACTTTCAATAATGATATATTTTTAGGAAAATTATAATTTCTTCAAAAAAACTTCTTTTAGGAGAAACATATTATAATAGTTTATTGGATAATATATAAAAGTTTTTTTATAAAATGAAAATAGTTTTTCAGATCAGAATATATATATATATATTAATTTAGGGTGAGGTTTTTTATTTTTTTCAGAGAATATTGATTTTTCAGTCAATAGTGAAGAATACAGATTTCTCGAAAACTATCATTTCTTTTTAATAAATAAATTAATTAAAAAGTTGCATTGTTATTTTAATATGATTTTAAAATTAAAATGAATATTGACTATTTTAGTTCAATTATTTATATTCAAATAATATTAAAAGTATATTTTAATATATGTTTAAATTTTTGGATTTACAACACGTTTATTTTGAAAACGATTTCAAAGTGAATAATGTTTATCCATTTTAAATAACTAAAATAACCAAAAATTTGGAATTATAATATATAATTTTATATAAAATAAATATAAAAACCTGAAAATATATTTATTTAATTTTTATTTATTTTCATATAGTTACTATAATACAGTCTTATGCTTCAATAATGCATTTCTTGAAAAACATTATCCATTTACATGTATGTCAGTTTAATTTTAAGTAAAATTGTCCCACTTATATTAATTTAATTTGATAAAATAAATTCCAATTTATTAATAATTAATATTAATATTATATAGTAATGTCAAATTTATTTTTGGTCATAATGAATGGTAAAAACTAAAAAAATTATGTTACCATGATTAATGTTTAAATCGGTTTACCAAGGGAGGGGTAAAATTTAAGAGGTAAATAAAATTACATGATTGAAACATGTTTAATTTGATTTTTAGAGTTTTTTAATGAATTTATATCTCATGCAATAGACTATTGTAAAATATTGGATGCAATTGTCTTGAGTGCTACTTCCCAATATTAATTAGTTTTGGGTAGCACATGAGCCTCAACCCAATAGGTGAGAACTCAATAAGTGCATCCATGAGATCCAGGTTCGAAACCAGGTAGAGGAATATTTATGGTTACTATTGAAATGTTGTAGAAATATTGTAGCACTACTGGTATTATTATTGTTGTTATACTGTATTAGTATGATGCTGGCACTATAGAAGGTACTGTAGCAGCAACTGAAGGAGGTAATGTTCGGTACTGTAATAGCCAGAACTATTCACCTTGGGCCACAGATTTGGGCGTGGATTTATTAAGGCCGTCAGGAAACCAATGCCTTTGGGTATGTAAGGTTTTTGGCCAGCTTTATGGCCTTCGGGTCACCTTAAGGACTTTGGGCCCCATGATCAATAGACTTGGAAAAAATGAGCGGCCCCAGAGAAGGATTCAGAGCATGTGCACTCACTAGAGTAGATCAAAATAGATTTGGAAGAATGAGAGGGTGTGGATACGACATTGGGACTATCTTGTGATAGCATGAGAAGCCTATCCAGATGGACATGGGAAGGTGGAGAGCTACCATCACGATGCAGATGCTGGGGAGGGTCAGTTCCTTGTAGTTATAGTCAGTTTCTATGTGCCATGTAATTTTTAAACCTATGGGCCTTTTAAGGGTTCCCTCTCATCTATTGATAGGTGTGTTATATAAAATCAATAAAAATTAAGGCCTTCGGTCCATTGGGGTCTAGTAGTTATGGGTATTTTCAATAATTAAACTCTATCTCCCTTATAAAAGTGAACACCCTCCCATAATGTATTCACACATATAAAACCATTTGTCTGCACAAAAATCATCCAAATTCTCTATAAAACATCATTATAAACATTATATAGGTCTTGGTCCTCCAAAAATACCAACCCTAGGTTCTTTAAAAAGAGATCCAATGAAGGTTTCTATAAGATACAGTAATAGTATTGATGAAACTCTTTATTATTTGTTTCATTTTAAAGAAACATAAATTATGTATTAAAAAATATAATATAACTAAACTATTAACTAAAATCAATTATATTTTATTATTTTGATGGAAAAATATTATTCCATTTACTTCTCCAATTAATGGTAGACAAATCCTCTGCTTATGTGTACGTTGTACTACCCCCTTTTGAATCGATCTAATTTTTTCCCATAATAGAATCAGATGGATTGACATAATGATGAGTATAATGAATATGTTTTACCTAAGTTATTATATTTATTATATAAAATTTATATACAATAAAACTATTCACCATTTCAACCATTAATAGAAAGATATTATCACTCGTACGTACGTAGGACCTACTATCTCCATGAAGCGATGTTACTCATTTTACATGTCCAACATTAAAAAGTGTTTTGAAAATCGAATTAAACAATTAAATATGATATTAATCACATTAAAATAAATATTTCTATGATGTAAATAAATTATATAGATAATATCCGAAACTTTTATGATAAAACACCCAAGAGAAGAGAATAATATTAACACCCAAAACAATGAAAAGAATGAAATACTCTTAGAAAAGAGAAGGTAAAATGTTATAATATGATAATGTTTGATATTATAAATATTAATTTTTCTCAATAATAAATTATGTACATGCTTAAAAACATTATACATTAGGTTAAATAATGTTCAACCAAAGGGAAACGTATGGTATGATTTTTTGTCTCTATTCCCATTCATTAAGGAATATTGTAATGTTATGATCCTAATTTATTTTATATAGTGCATATATATCACCTTTTAAATGTAATATCATGAATCCATAATTATAAAATGTATTTTATGGTTCAATTTTAATTATTTCATTCAGGTGTACTTGAATATAATGTTACAAGTGGTAAGGGACTTCATATCCCAAATTATTTTCATAGTGTTATTTTACTTATTTATTATTTTTATATTATAAGATTATGTGTGTAATGAATTATTATTATATTTTATTTTATTTTCAATTATTTTATATGGATTTATATTTGATATATATAATTTATTATTATTTTTATCTTTCACATCAACATTATGATAATTGTAAGGGTTTCCCCTCTCAAATTATCTTAGTTGGGACATGTGTTATGTAATACACCCATCATTATTTATTAGGCATATCTGCTAACCCTTTTATGTATTATGTCATGATCCTCTTTATATTCCTTTTATTAAATGTTTCATTTCATGTTATTCCTTTTATAAGTATTACGATTCAAAAGATTCCAATGTCGTAAGAGATTTATGTTTCAATAATATTTTAATCAAGATTGTTTGTGGTTGAATTTCCATTGAAGAAAATTATTTTATCATTATTTTATAAAAAAATTTAAATTTACTCTCTTATATATATTCATTATTTTTTTATGTAATAATACCATTTTTCTATCTTTTATATTAAAAAATGTTAATAAATTTTTTTTACTAATATTTGACATCATTTCACTATTTGATCAAAAAACATTTTTCTTAAAAATTCATGTTTTATAAATATGTATTCATGAAATATTTTACTATTAATATTAATTATTATTTTTCATAGAAATTTTCTATTAATTTTTTTAGAAATGAATATTCTTTAGTTTTCTAGCCAATATACTTTTTCCTAATATTTTCGAAATTTTTAATTTTTAAATTGTATTTTAAAATTGAAAATGGTATTTTCCTCATTAATGTTTTTAGACATATTTTTATGATATTTAATTTTATCGATGAAAAAAACGTATTATTTTAAATATACAAGATAAGGGATATTTATCAATGATACCATCCTTATTTATTTCTGGGATGGTATATAATTAGTTTTAATAGGGACGGTTTTTATATTCTATTTCATGATTAATTTTTTTAAATAATTAAATTTTATATTGAATTATCAACTTCCTTGTGATCATTGGATATTATATTTCCCCTAAATAAGAATATCTTTTATCATTGATAATATTATTATGTGAATAAAACATTATTTTTCTCATATGTTGTTTTACTTTAATATTTTTATGTTTGAATTGAGAAATACTTATATTCACTATTCACTGAATACATTTATTGATACGACATATTGTTCAAAAATTAAATTGATCATTCAATATATGGTTAATTTATTGGAAATGTAGTAGATGGTGGGGTTAAAGATTATAAATTCCATCGACTCATCAATAGTCTCATGAGGAAAATTAGTAAGCTACCATTAGATGGGTTTTCACCAATAGTTTTTAAACGTATTACTAATGGTCATTACAATATATATATCATCATGACTAAGATAATGAAGTCAAATATTAATAATTTCATTCAATAACATTTCAGATATTATTATGCATCACATCATTTTACGGATATTATCCATGAATGCATTGTTTATCATTTTTTTATTACATGATATATTTATTATATTATTTATCAATAAATATTCATTATGACTTATATAATAATTATTGTCTTATTATTTATTAAATGGAATATGTATTCATATATTTACCTTTCTATTTTTTATGTTATATTGATTATTCTTTATTCATTGTTGATACCTTCTACTTTATATAACTCTTACTGAGAATTTGATATCACCATTATTTTCTTTCCTTCCTCAGAATATAAATAAGGAATATTTGAATGATTTTAATAAAGAATAATTTTTACTTTAATAATGATTTAGTTTATATTATCAAATGTAATATGAGATACAATTATATATTAGGTTTACCAATACTACACTAATATTCGATATATGAATATATGATCCCACGTATCTATCACCAATATAATAAAGTAAAAACCAACTCTAGGAAATTTTGGTTGGAGTATTTACAGTTTGTATTAAAGAAAGGATAGTAGAAACCATAAAAACTAGATTTTGGAAAAAAAATCTATTAAGGGAAAACCCAATTACAAAATTTGAGGATTAGTGTAGAAGAATGTTATAATGTTTTCCCAAGGAATGTATTATATGTTATTCTATAAATATACTCTCTCATGGATTCTATATGTGTTTGAGTGTCTCGAAAATTTATTCGTAGGAATAATAACTCTAAAGGGGTTCAATGATCATTGAGTCGATCATCATTTTGTGCACGAAAACCAGCCATACTATGCACCTAGATTGACACTTACGAGGGATATTTTTTTGATAATTTATATTTTCCTTCCATAAATTATAAATTATTTGAATAGATGATAAAAATTAATAACATATGTTGAACATATGGTGTATTAGAATGAAAATAAAGTTCCAAGATGTAGACATCCTACGAATGGTTATATAGTTTCCATAGTATGATTATTATTTCTCGCACTATGAATTTTGGTTTTATTCAATGGTTGGGACCTAATGGAATCATGTGAACATTGAATATGATAGAATATGTGGTGATTATGGGGATCATTATTGGATGATGAATTTAGTGAATGATATATTTTTTTTTCTAATAAGTTTTCATGATTTATTATTGACAACCTATAACTTAACCAACTCTCCAACTCACTAAATAAGAGAAGGACATAGTCTGTTGTGAGATCAAGTAGTGTAGGAAAGAAAGATTAATATACATTATGCAGGAAATATGGAAAGAGATACCGAAGTAAATTTAAAAAAAGGAATTTGAAAATTATTTATATGTTTAATATAAGGGAATAAAGCAATGGATATCCAAGAAAAACTGAGTAATTTGAAGAAGAGATATGAATATCATCCTATATATAGATTTACTATTTGTGGTCTTATGTTTGTGGAACTATAGCATTATCTTAGCAAATTTCATATTTTAAAGGATAACTCATAATCCATAAAAGGAATCATTATATACAAATACCTGTAGTAAAAGTTTGTTTGTTTTTATTTATTAGGATCCAAGAACAATGTTTCAAAAGTATTTTTACTCACTCTCGTGTTCACTATATTGACAGTAAAGAAACTCTCAAATATAAAAAATGGATCTTGAAATTTTTTTATCCTTTTATCTTCATTTATTATGAATTAATGGCCTTTTAAAATATTACTCATTTATAGTTTCTTGGTCATTTATTTTCTCTTGATCATTAACTTTATTTTCCCCAATGATATTTATCATTATCCATATTAGTTTATTATTTTCTTCAATATCCATATTTTCACATCCCAACAATGTTCTCCAATATTGATACCTAGTTATGTATTATTTTAGATGAAGTTTTTAATACAAATTCTTACTTTTATGGGGAATTTTTATTAACTATTTTTATGATTTGGGTTCTCTACAATAGGATGTTCAAATTTCAAATCCACATATTCCAAGTGCTAGATCAAATTAAAAAGAATCAATTTATTATAAGGGGGGAGAATGTAATTCCACAATATTTTATAACATATTTATTTTTAATAATTTTATTATCTTTGATAAATTTCATTACATGTAACTCTATGATTTTAAAAGATAAAGAGTATATTTGATATCAAATATCATACTCCACACAGATCATAAATGACCTGCAAAATATATAATTTTAAAATAACTATTATAAAAAAGAAGTGGAAGCGAAGAGGATGAATCGAATTAAATAACATATGAAATAAATATTATAGTCCTACCCAATATAATTTTATTAATATGTTATTAACAAATAAAAATATAACATTTTAATAATGATATTTCATTCTATTAAAATAAGATTCCTTCACAAATTATTTTATTTCATTTTAGGGTAAAATAATATAATTGATTATTTGAACTATTAGAAAAATCATTTTATAAAATTAAAATAATTTTTAAATCAAAATTTTAATATTAAATTTTTTTGAACTTTTTTTATATTTCAGTGATTATTTATTTTTTATTAAATATTTAAAAATACTTTTTTTGTAAAATAATCAAATTTTATTAAAAAAAATTCTATCTTAAAAGTATCATTACTATTTTAAAATAATTTTAAATTAAAATTATTATTATTTAGTTAAATTAAAAAAAATTATTACATTAAAATCAACATTAAATTTATTTTATGGTTAGTTTATTTTCTGGATTTAAAACACATATTTATGAAAATTCTTTTAAACTACTTAATGATTCTCAATTTTAACTAATTAAAATAACTTATAAAAAGGAATGTATATATTAAATGAATTTATATTATAACTATAAATATTAATTTAAATTAATTTAATTTTTATTACTTCTCAAAAACTTTTTATAGTATCATCTTTTACTTGAAAAAAGCATTGGTTGGAAACAAGTTTTTTCAACACCTATGACGGCTTAATTTAAAATTTAATTATTCTAATAGATTTAATAAAATTATGAAAAATGTATTAAATATGTGGAATAATAATATTTAATATTATATAATAAATGTTACATTATTTTTGTTCAAAATGAATAAAAAAATAGTAATAATTTTTTTCTACAATTATTTTTAAAACACGATTACCAGAGGGGTTTAACTAAATATTTTAATGGAATTTAATATTTAGCTCATTATTATTTTGAATTTATAGGTATTTATTAGACTGATCAATTCTTCAATCCCATATTTTTTTTTAATTTTGCAGGAACTTTTATTGATTATGATATCCCTTAATTTAATTATTTTGGGTATTTACAATAATGCCACATCTCCTCACTCATTAAAGTGCACTCCTTACAGTCATTTATTCAAATATATCAATCAATTTAGTCTAAAAAACCTGAAAAACGTTTTCTGACACATCCTTTTATGCATTATATATGTGTTCTTCCTCCAAAAATACCCACCCTCTGATCTTAATAAGAGATCCAAATGATGTTTATATAAGAGAAGGTAATCATCTTAACAAATCTCATTATTCTTCATGAAAATTTTACTACCTTTAATTATGCCATAAAAAATTAAATATAATTACACTAGTATAATATATATACTTAAATTTATTTATGTTTACATAATAATATTTATCCATATCCTTCTCCATAAAATGGGAAACAAATTCATTACTGGTTTGTACGGCGGACTGCCGCCTGAAAAACTACAGTAATTTATTTCCATAACCATATCACATGGATAGTAAAAATACTGAAAATAATTAATATTTATAATACCTAAGAAATTACATTGATTTTGAAAAATTAATATACCATCCAATTCCTTACCCTTTCACCCATTGATGAAATGATATTGTCGCTTCTGTTTACGTACGTCCTACCATCTCCATAAAGCGATGTGACTAATTTTCCATGTCTAATATTAATGAATGGTTATAAAAATGAATACAAAAAAATATATGATATTTATGAAATTAATATCATTTATTATATTATTAAAATATATCCTATAAATAATAACCAAAAAATTCATGACAAAACATGCATGTAAAAACAATGCAATTAAAACCCCAAACAATAAAAAATAATGAAATTTTATGAACAAAATTGGGGTAAATTGTTATAGGTGGATCATATATGATATTATAAATAATGATATGGTTAATTTATAAATTAATAACATGCTTAAATAATTATATAGGTTGTTAAATCATGGTCAACCAATGTGAATAGTGAGGTATGAGGTTTTGTCTCAATTTTCATTCATTAATGAATATTGTATTGTTATGAACATAATTTATATTATATATTGTATTTTGAAATACTTTTATATAAAATATACTTAATGATTCATAATTCATGTTGCATTATGTTTATATTGGAATAATTTTATCTTAGTTAATTTAACATGAATGTTGCTACGTGGTAAGGAACATAATTACTCAATTTCATTTCATTGGGATGTATTACTGCTTAAATTTCATTAATATTATTAGATTATTCTTTTAATGGATATTTATTAAATTATTTCATATTTATAAATGTTTATGTGAAATTACATTTTATACACGCAACTATTTCATTGATTATTACTAATTCCCACATTTTGATCATGGTAAGGGTTGATCATCTCTATTTGTATTCATCAGGACATATATTATGAAAAACACATATATTTTTTATGAGGTGTATCTACTACCCCAACTAAATGTTTTACAATTAATATATTTATGTTAATGGAATCTAATGTTTCATTTTATTTTATTCATTTCATGGTTCTTATGATTGAAAAGATACCAGATTCTTAACTGATTTATGTTTCAATTACATTTAAATCGATATTGTTTATGCATGAATTTCCATTGAATTATATTATTTTATAAATGTATAATAAAACCCCTAAAATTTATTCTACTAGTTTTATTTCTGACTTATCCATTTAATAATTCTAGTTTACACTCTTTGGTACATACAACTATTGAGAATGTGTTTTTAATAAAATCAGATTTTATATCTCTGATTAGTCGAAAATTATTTTTCAACAAAATACATATTTCTTAAAAATGATTTTTTAAAAATATTTACTATTTATATTGGAAGGAATTTTTTAGCATATTTTTTTTTATAAATTTTTTTTTTAATGTAATCTTCTTATATATTTCCAAAAAAAATTTACTTTTCTAGGAAAAATATAAAATGATTTTTTCCAATTTACTAAGAAGGAAGAGCTAATTCCTAGTATAATACCAATAATTTCTTTAAATAGTAATTTTCATGTATAAAAAGATATTTTTAAATAAAATCATTTTCTTATATCATAGAAATATTTAGTTATTAAAATTGAGATTCAAATTAAAAAATGTATTTTCTTAAAAAAATAATGATATTTTTATGGTATTTTTATTATCAAATATAATAAAACATTAATTTTTAATATACTCACATGGAATATGATTTAATTATACCAACATTATTTTTTTGATCGATGTTTTATGATCATTTTGACTATGGAATGTTTTTAAAATTCTATTTCATGATTAATTTTTATGATAATTAAATCATCCATTTAAGTATTCACTTTCTTATGATTATATGACATTAAATTTACACAATGATTCATATTATTTATCATGTATAATATTATTATTTAAATTTTATATTATTTATAATTATTTTGTTTTAATATTATTTTTATCTAATTAACTAGAGAAATATAGGTATTTTTTATTCTTTATTCCATACAAATATTTACAGATAGGGATTATTGCTCATGGATTAAATCAATGAATAAATATATGAGGAATGAATTGGATATGGTATAATTAGTGGGGCCTAGAATTATATACAACATTGATGCATTAGAAGTCTCATGCGGTTAATACATAAGAAAGCATTAAATTGGCTTTCATTCATTATTTTAAATAATCCTAGAAAAGATCTTGACAGTATAATTATCATGGTGTATGTGGTAAAGAAGACTAATTTTAATTATTTCACTCTTTAACAATTTGGTTATTATTATCCCTGAGATTACTACATTTATATTATCTATAGATTCATTTTTTATAATGTTATTGATTAAATGACATTTCTGTCCTCTTATTTACCATCAAATATTTATTATTCCTCTTCTAATAGTGATAGTCTTGTTATTGATAAAATAAAATGTGTTTATTAATATATAACATATCATATTGATTATTCATTAGTAATTATTTTTTATCATTTATGATAGTATATACATTACATAACAATTATAAAGAATCTAAGATCAGCCATATTTCATTTTCTTTCCTTTGGATTTGAAGAGAGAATATTTGAATGAGTTTCCGGATGGCTAATTTATTACTTTCACAATATTTTTTTGAATTTTTCAAATATAATATGAGATTCATGTATGTATCTATTTTCCTAATTATAATAAACTGTTAAATTCTTTGGGATGTGATTTCTTATATCTAACCATAACGTAATAAGGTAACCAATGATCTGATCTACTGGGGTTGGGGTCATTACATTGATAATTTTGATTCGTATGGAATTAATTAGATTATTTTTTGTATAATGATTCATTTTTTAAATTCAAATAATAATAATAATAATAATGTCTTTTTAAAATATATCATTAAAATAGAATATCCATAAATAAATTCTATTTGAATAAAAATATTAATTAACTTTAGAAAAAAATAAAAAATAGATTTATAAGTGTAGAATAATATTTTTATGTGCATTATATTACATATAAAAATAAATATATTCTATATTTATTTTGATACATTTTATATTTATTAAAATATCTTGATAATTTCATAAATTTGAAATTGTTTTCAACATATGTATTTTTTAATATAAAATGAAAATTATGTTTTCCATTAAAATATAAAAAAATTAACATAATATACACAAGACATTATAAATTCAAAAAATGAAGCCAATTTGATAATTTCAATTAATCAAATTAGTATATGTTTCTTTTAAATGAAAATAAAATATTAAATAAAATGTTATTTTATCAAAAAATAAGCATTCTAAACATTATGTGTTCTAAACCATATTTCATTTAAATTTAATAAGATAGTAATTCTTTTTGTTTTAAAATTGTATATTCATAATGTAATGATTATTACCTTAAATATTAACATTGCATTATTCACATCAGTCTAGTGTTTCATATAATTTTGGCTATAAGCATAGTAGTGTCAAAGAATAATTACATATTGAAATATCTCGGTGTTATATTATCCCCTGTTGATAAATAATGACCTAGTAAGTTTATTTTTTGTATCCAAAATGAGAGTATTAATAAAATTAAATGAACATTTTTTCATCATAATTAAACTCCATGTACTTACAACGAATCATAAATTTTGAAATTAAATATTTATAAAACCAAGTATAGATTAGAATATCCTAGGTAATGTTTCTATAAAAAAATTAATATATGATTTTTTTTGATTTTATAGAGTTATATTTCAATAAAAATATGATAAATTCTTTTTCATTGAATGAAAAACATTTATTTCTTACCAAATTTGTATGGCCCCATTACATTTATGCCTTGTATGTTTTGACATATGATTTTTGGATTCCATTTTATTGTTTGAGTAATTTTGATATATAAATTGGTGGATACATATAAGGGTGATATTAAGTATTTTGGGAATTTTTATAATAAACCTATATTTTTTTTGTTTGTTGGGTGATTTCATACCATGTAATGGGTGCACACATCATGTAATGGATGTCGGGTAGAATCTGGGTACTCAGCATAGGTCCGGGGTGTTATATACACCATTTAACAAGTTCATATCATGTAATAAAAAATATCACATTTTAAAAAAAAAATGCAATGGGTTTTTCAACATATATGAACTTCATGGAATACACAATGTGTAAATAGATTAAAAGTCATGTTATTGTCATGAGTTTGTATTTCAGAGTGAAACTTCTCAATTATCATTAACTTCTTTATAAGGTCTTCTCCCTATATACCTTGAGGATCGTCATATGTGATTTTAGGTTTCTCCTTTCCTCCAGGACCGCGTCATTCAACGAATAATCACCTTTGGGATTTAATTTATTCTCTTAGGGTATGTAATCCTTTTGGCTCATCTTTAGTAATTGTTATTAATTTGGTTTTGGCTATTAATACGTCTGGATATGAGATCATAAATATTTTTCTACGGATCAGTTTCATTATCATGGAAAACATTTTCTTTTTAATTTCATTGTCTTGGATTCTGATAACCATTGTTGAAAATAATCTATATGTATATCATGTTGATGTTTGTGTTTCAATGTAATGGGTTACTTTGATAAATTTCATTTTATTCAGGATAAATTCCATTGGGTTGTACATTTATTAGAAGTGATATGTAGCTTCAAATGATTTCATGGAAAAAAATGTTTTTTAAAAGCATTTTTTTCTTTTAAAATTAATTTTATTAATTTATGAATGGGTTATGAAACTTCATAGTAGAATAGATTAGAATTAAAAACATTTTATAAAATTTTTTGCTTGAGTTTGCAATGAGTTTGTACAATTATACACATTAAACTGGGGTTCATTAGGAAAGTGAAATAATTAACCCTAGTGTGAGTATGGAACCACTAAGACGTAACCTTATTTTTTTGATATTGACTAGAAGCACTCAAAATTTGATGGATCAAAAATTATGCATATTTTTTTATTGTCTTGAATGAAGTTTTCCATAGTTTAGAGACCAATATCTGAAGTCCTTCTTCATTTATCGTTACATATTTTGTGATTTTTTATCAAGTATTTTTTCTCATAGGTTTTTATATGAGGATATCTCACGATGATTCTAATGATCTATTGTTCATGGATACATGTTTACATGGTTTCATCTTGTTTTATGGATGTAATTTCATTTTTTATCAATTCTACTTTTCATATTTCTATTCTGAGAATATGAAATTATTTTTATGAAAACGACAGAGAAAATTATTTATAACTTATTATAATTATTGAAGATTATTTTTAAATTTGTTTTGTTTTAAAATATATAAATGTTTAATTAATTATATTACACCCTCTATATAATCTATGAATGTATCCTAATGGGATTTAGATCAAACTATATATGTGACATTGGGAATTTTATTTGTTGTGTTGTAGTATTCAGATAAAGGGAAAAGCATCTTGAATTGTTAAAAATTATTTTGTTATTGTCTATTTCGGTTTTGTTTGGTTTGGAGGTGATTTTTTGTCATATTGGTATTTTCCATACATTAGAGTTTAGCCCATTTTTAGATTTTATTGATTGTCTTTGTGGTACCTCTTCTGTTTATGATTTTCACACTGGTTGAATGTGTTGATTTTCTTATATTCATGAATAGTCTTTGTTATTTTGTTTTACCATTATTAAGTGATTGTCTATTTCTGGTGGCTTATCAAGTTAACTCAGGTCAGTTTGTTACAGTTTGGTATCAGTATAATTATCAACCTTTAGTGTGTTAGCACTTCCTGAGTTTGGTTTTGTGTTTTTGGTAGAATAGAGTTATGATAATCATAATTCAGATAGTAGGTATGAAAAAGGGGCTATCCTTATCACTACCATGACTGAAACTAAGATACCATGGATGGTGATGGATGTTTACTAGGTTTGATACATTGAGTTTGATATTATTTGAATTTATTATATGGTATATTTATTTAAATTGAAATGTTTCTTTTTAAGTATGGGTTTTCATGGTTTCTTTTAATTATTACTGTTTTAAAATCATTACTCTCAACATATAAAATTGTTTGTATTATTTTTTGAATATCACATGAATGCATGGTTTTGCATTTATTTATACATTTACTCTAATTAGAGTTATTCAAAATAAAAGTGTGGGATATTTGAGATAGGATCTAGAGTAAAATCCTCTTGTGTATCTTTCTTTGGTAGAAGATGATATCATCACTATTCTGACTCTAGGTAATGTAGGTGTTGGGAACCCAGGATGTGTAGTGGATCAGGGCTAAGAATTTTCTAAGTAGAATCGACCTATTTTTCATGGGGAAAAGGAACCCCAAGGATATCAAGAGTGTATTGAGTGGATAGAATGGATATTCAACATCGTGAATAATCCATAAGACTATAAGGATGGTTTTTTCATGTATATTCTTAATGGACTAGGAAGGAGATGGTGGTAATCTGAGGTAAAATCTATGTTTCATTAGGATCTTATAAGGTCTTCCTTAAAAAAGATATTTAACTAGATGTTTTATCCAAATATATTTAATTCAATGAAGACTCGGGAGTTCGTAACCATAGAATAGGTGAAGCATATGATTCTCTAGTATTCATCAAATTTTTTTGAGTTTGTGAATGAAAGACCATAAAGTGTCAATACAGATTACCTAAAGGCTCAATGGCTTCAGTTTGGAATGAGGTATATTATTCAGTTTTTTTTATTATCATGTTCCTTTTGACCTTTGTAGAAGTAGTTAACAAGGCATGTTTGGCTGAGACATATGTAGATGTGAAGGTAAGTTTCGGTAGAGATTTAGTTAATTTATTGGCTAGCTAGAGTGTATCTTCTGGAAAAAAAAATTCATAAGAGTGGTATTTATTATTTAAGACCAATTTCAGGGGATTAAATAGGGATGTAACTAGTTTTATACTACCATTGTGAAAGGTGAGGTCATACAAAGCCTAATAGTGAGGAGGCTCTTAAAACCTGTCTTATTTGTGGACTATTTGTCCATTTAAATTTTTTTTTTGTGAAAGAATATAAAAGGGCAGTTGGGTAGGATCCACTCACACCAATGGTTCATAGGGTCATAAAGATGCATCCAAGGGTAGTGGGTATAATCCATAGGTAAAGGGAGATGTTCAGGTGGATAAGACCACATGAATTTATGTAGTAGAGTATGTTGCAGAGGAATCTGAAATAGAGCCAACTACTATTCAGGGTATGATATTTGTCATGACTTCTATGGTTACAATTTTTTTATGTATGTTCTACTCATACATATATAATTTCAATTATAGTTGACATGTTGTGTTTTTATTCATAAATTATTCCATTTTTTTAAATCATTCTATACCTTAAGGAAAAAAGTTTGGAGAATGTTTCAGATTTCCCACGTGTCATGTGATGATATCCGGCTATGAGGTGGAGGAGTAATTTTTATTTCTTGATCATGAAATCATTGAAAATATTATTGTAATGGATTGGATAATAATTTTTAAGGATAGATAGACAGATATCACCACTGGGTCTAGTTTTTATCTACTGATGGGTCTCCCATATTTTCTATGGTTAGTGGGACTCAATATTGGAAAGGATGGGGACTATTGATTCACATGATGTTGTAATGTTAGGAATGTATTTATATATGTTTCCTGATGTTGATGACTCTTTCTTTGGTGGAAAAATTCATGTAATTGTGTGTAAATATTTTGAGGTCCATTTGAATGAATTTTATTTGTTGTTTCTATAGAGAGAGGATGAGTTTACTATAGATATTCACTATGGTACAATGCCCATTACCATACCATCATACCATATGAAATCAACTTTGTTGATAGAACTTAAGGACCATCTTGTGGACCGGGATTCTAAATGATTTTTTCATCCTATAATGTCACCATGGGGTTTGCCTATGCTCATAGTAAAGAAGGAATATCAAAGCCTCGTGATTTTTGTCAATTATTTAATATTGAATCGAGATAACGTGATGAAAAAATACACTTTTCCACAGATTTATGATCTCATTCATCAGTTTAGAGTGGTTTTTTGGTTTTATAAGTTTGAAATATGGTCAGATTATCTCTAGATAGGAGTCTGAGAAAAGGATATACCTACAACTACATTTAAGAGTCGATCTAGGAATTTCTAGTATCTGGTTAGGAAATTTTGTCTTACTAATTATATTTCAATTTTTTTTGGATTTGATAAACCTATTATTTTTAAAGTTCCTATAATCTTTCCTTTTTGTGTTCATGGAAAATATTTTGGTGTACTCTATGTCAATTGAAGACTACATTGAAAATTTGTATATTAATTGTCGATCCTTGAAAAATAAGCGTTCGTATAGTAATATTTCAAAGTTTGAGTTTTGGATATAGGAAGTAATGTTTATGGTGTATGTGATATCTGAGAAGGAAATATTAGTAGATCATAAATAGTTAATGGTAGTAATGACCTAGGAGAAGGGTAAAAATGTGTTTGAGATTTAGAGCTTATTGGGTTTGGATGGTTTCTATAAATAGTTTTTTTTAATAATTCTTCAATATTTATTCTTTTTTGAAAACTTCATAACATATGGGAGTAAAGACTGAATGGAATAAAAAGTGTCATATTTAATTTAATGATTCGAATGTGAGATTGACTTCATTAGTGGTTTTGATTCTAATGGAACTAGAATCATTTTATGTTGTTTTCATTGATGCTTGTGGTACAGGTTTAGGATGTGTTATGATTCATGGGAAACATGTTATGGCATATGGATATTTCCATTTGCAACCTCAGGAAAAAACTATCATACCCACGATCTTCAGTTGGCATTGGTTATGCACACAATCAGAACATGGCATCAATTTATCTTTTTGGAGTTTTTTACAATAAATTCAGATCATAGGAACATGAAATATATTTTTACTCTGAGGGATCTGAATTTGAGATAGATATGTTGGGTTTAGTATCTTTAGAATGTTGATTTTGATATTTCATAATCCTATGGGAATGGGACTGTTATTGTCAAAGTGTTGAATATAAAATTCCTAATGAAATCCTTGAAAGAATCAGTAGAGGATTGGTCTCTAATAAGTTTTTTTTTCAAAGATGAGGTTGGATGTGTAGGTGGTTTTTAGATAGGATTTATTGGATTTGATGGAATAAGACTCATATTTTGATGAGTTATTTTTGATCAATCAGGTGGAAGACACTGATTTTTAATTGTTTATAAAAAAATTTATGGTGGGTAGAACTCATGTGAGTGGTTTGGGTATCCTAGTAGAGATTTTTGATCCTGTAACTAGTTTTTTGTTCTGTTTTCAATGAGGAAAGACTTATTGGATAGTGGAACCCATTCTTGTTGATATGTGCACCTAGGCACAACCAATATGTATCGGGATTTGAGACATTGGTATAGGTGGCAGGAGATGAGATAATCAATTACTGAATTTGTATTGAGGTTTCTTACATGTCAATGAATTACGGTAAAACACCAAAGTCATATGGGGCTGTTGTAGCCTTTTCCCATTCTGGTGTGTAAGTAGGATAAATCTTCCATGGATTTCGTCAATTTTCACCATGTAATCCATGTGGAATGGATTCAATTTGGGTTATCATTTATCGACTCATTAAATCAGTGAATTTTCTACTAAGACCATAGAATAAAAATGTAAAACTACTTAGGAACATTTATGTCTGAGAGATTTTGTGACCTCATGGGGTACCCCTTATAGATGTTTTCGATAGGGATATGAGGTTCACATATAGTTTTTGAAAATCATTGATGGATGTGATGGGTTCCTAGATAAGATCGAGAAAAAACTAACATCCGTAGAAGGATCGACAGGAATAGGGAACTATCAATGTTATAAAGGATTTGTTCTCAGATTTTGTTCTTGATTTCATTGGATCTTGGTAAAATAAATATCATTTCATAGAGTTTTAATATATAAAATGTTATTAGGATAAAATAATGACTTATCCATTATAAGATTTGTATTGGCGGCCCTATAGATCTCCCTTATGTTGGGAAGATTTGGGGGAGGAATCTTTGGTTGGAACAAGTGTTTTTCAAAATATAACATAGATGGTGTAGTTGATCTGGAGGAATTTGATCTTAGAAAATAGTTTTAAAATCCTATGAAAACCATCATTATCTTCCACTGGAGTTTTTGGTTGGATATTGGTTCTTTCTCTAGGTTTCACCTTTCTTGGTCCATCATCGGTTGTGTAAATATTGTATGATGGCACCCAAATTTGTGTTCCCCTTTGTGATCATTAAATTATTGAGGAGGGTTACCTAATTGTTACACTTTCTATCTAGTTTGATAACTTCCCATGATGTGTTTCATGTTTCCCATTTAAGGATGTATATGCCATATTCTTCTTATGTTATTAGATGGAAGGATTTCGATCTTAATCTCAATACCATTTTAGTTGAGTAACCAAATAAAAATAACGAATTTCTAGAAAAGGTATTGTGTGGCATAATGATCCTCATGTTCTGAGTAATATGGTATTTTAAATAGGATAGATATGATATGTTGGAGCATGAGTCATTGATGAGGTAGGGGTGACCTCCTTTTTTTAGATCCATGATCATGATGGTTTTCTGGAGGTAGAAATCATTTTTAATGGGTGGATTGATACACCCCATTACGTTTCTATTATATATTTTTTGAACATTATTTTTGGATTCATTTTTTGTTGAGTGAGTAATTCCAAAAAGAAAATTCAGAGGATACCTATAATGGAAATTCAATTTTTTTAGAAACTTTCTGCATAAACTTGTAGTTTTTTCTGATCACAGGTTGATTACACAATGTGTAATGGGAGTATAAGACACGTAAAAGATATTGGATATAATTCATGACAAAGATACAAGTCATGATTGGATTACACATCATGTAACAAGTTCAGGTTGTGTAATCGAAAATATTAGGTTTTTTTATAAAAATATGATGTGTTTTTCAAAATATATGATGCTCATGGAATATACAATGTGTAAAGGGATTTAAATATATGTAATAGTAGTGAGTTGGTATTTTAGATTGTCACATAGCTGAATTATAATTCCATTCATTTTAATCTCTTCTCCCTCTCAACCTAGAGGCTATTCCTAAGCATTTTTCAGTGACTATTTTCCATTCAGATCACTTCTCTCAATGATTGATCACCTTTCATGTAGGATTAATTCTATCTAGGTTTGAAATCTTTCTCATTATTCCTTTTTGGTTTCATCTATGGTTTAGGCTATGCTTGTGTTCAGATTTGTGATTAGATGGTATTTTCAATCAATCATTATCAATTTCATTTCTTGCCATGTCTTTTAGAGAATGTTCTCTTAGTTTTTGATAATCATTGTTGAAATAATCTATGTTTTTACATGGGGGGCATATTTTTCTATACATGTGTTAATTTAATGAATTATATGTTATTATTAATAAATTCCTTTGGGTTGTTCAATTATTCGAAGTGATATGGGACGTGAAATGAATTATTAGAAAAAATGTTCTTGAAAAATTTAGTTTTCTTTGAAAATGGTTTTTTCACGATTTGAAAAGGTTTTCCAAACACCAAAGGGGATTTTATTTTCATTAAAAACATTTTATTAAATTTGGATCAAGTTTTTGAAATGAATTTGGAAAATTTCACTTTGAGAACCATTGGTGTTTTTGGAAAGGGATACAGGTTTCCTAAATGTGTGTATAGCACTACTAGGAGGTAGTGTTATTTTGTCTGATATCAACTGAATAGACTTGAAATTTTTTGGATTAAAAATTATACCTTCAAGGTTTTTTAGTGTCATGTACACAATGTCCCATATGATAGATCCCAACACGTGAGGTACTTTATCTTGTATAGTAACTTATATCAAGTATATTTTTAGCCTTGATTGTTTTTAGAGGTATTTATATGAGGATACATCACATAACTTCACATGATAAGTAGTTCCTAGATTTGTGTATCAAACTGTGTTTTTGTAAGGGGTAAAAATAAAATGGAATTTGGATTTTTGATATTTTTAGGACATGGAGTTTTTAAAACCATGATTCAAAATTTAATTCCAAGAGTTTAAATACGTCAATTTTTTTACATGGGTAAAGGAATAACAGGTTTTTGTGTTTATCATTGAGTTTTAGCAGTGTGGGACCACATAAATTAATGGTTTGGTGGGTTTTCATAGGATTCATGATTCATTTGGAACTGCATGCCCCTCAGAACCAAACTATGCATAGACATTAGAGGTGAAAAGACTCCCCTCACGTGTGATGTATGGATTACCCAAATTATGCACCTATTTAGGATAGTAAGTTCCAAATAGACAGTATGGTCACACTATTCATTGCATGGTTGGTGCATTGTTTTGGATAACTGTGAAACAGAAGAAATTTGTTGTGTTTTTTAAATGAAATTAAATTAATTAAATTAGAATTAAAAAATTAAATACCTAAACTCCCCCTCCCTACGCAGGTGACATCCCCCTTCCTCTCCTCCATGATCATGCACCCCTCCATCCTGGGAGCTCTCATTCTACCTCGTTGCATCATGATTCTTCCGGGATACTTCATCAACTCTTCAAGGTACGACCTCTAGCTCCCCTCTACTCCCTTGGCTGGTCGTCTTCACTCTCCACAATGCCCAATGTCGTTCGGCCAAACCCTAGGACAAGGGTTAACAATTTTTTTAATTCAATTTCTATGGCATGCAGTTGTTCCCTCGGGTTGATAATGTGTATGTTTTGACATCTGAAACCGAGGACCAAGTACATATGTCCTTTTTAGTTTGTTTTTTCCACTTGATGTATGGTTTTCTTCATCTATTTTGTCGATCCTATTTTTATTTTTCGTTTCATAGTGGTTTTATGTTCCTAGTTTTATCAATATTGTGTTTTGGGTATCCTTGAGGTGGGTTTGGGTAACCAGGGTCAAAATCGTCTTACCATGTATATATAGGTAGGTATATATTTATATATGTGTTTTTATCCTGTTATATATTAATATATATATATTCAACCATGGAGCCATGAATATTTATATTTTAGGGAATGGTGTGTTTATGTATATTTATGGAAGATTCAATCATTTTCAACTATAAACAGGTATATTCATTTATAAGAATATTTTTAAGGATACTTGTTTACATATTAATTTCCATGAAAATATTTAGATAGGGTCTTGGAATCATAATGTATATGTGACTATGCATACGCTGGGGGGACAACTTCAATTGGTTACTGATGAAAATGTAAAGTACTGAAGTGCTCTTCTTTGTTATCTTTGATTTGAGGTAGGATCCCTTTTCATTTCCATTAAAATTTAAGAATACATTGATGACATTCATTTCACAGCATCCATGGATATTCATTTGTGTTGTATAATTTTTAGAATAAATGATTACTTAATGAGGATTGAGTATGACTCTTAAAATGATGTTTAATTATGCTAAATAAATTATTGGTAAGCAATGTCATGTTTTTGTAATAAAACACCTCAGATGTGTTGCACTGCCTTCTAATCTAAAAAGTAATGATCGGTTATTTAGATCATTCTTGGTTTATGTCTCAGATTTTTCTTATTTTTTCACATTAGAGTTTAGTAAGTTTCATGTTGTACATTTCCTCCCTTATTATTATTAAATGACATTTCCTCATTTTACATGAGTAGTAAATGGTAGACAAGGCACATCCTATGTGTTTTCTCCCCTTATAGTTGGAATTTCCCATGAATGTAAGTTTCTGGTGCCTATTCCACCTCCTAAGTGATCCTTTAAACCATACAAACGAATTCTCAATTTTTAGGTAAATTGGGAGGGTTGTTTAAGTGGTGTAGTCAATCCATGATGTTTTTCCTCCTCTAAATAAATTTGTTTAATTAAATGATATGCATTATAAGGGTGGTAAGACCACACCATTGATTAATATTGATGTTAAATGGTTATTTTCAATTGTAGGGAATTATTTATAATTAAATTTTATAATAGGAACATATTATAAGTATTACCTAATTTTTTATGGTTAAAACATGAATGTTCCTAATCATACATAATGGCTGGGAAAATATTATACATGAGATATAATGCCTCATGTTAAAATTATAAAAATGATTTTGTTTCATTTATATATATATGGGCTAGATAAAATAGATGGATGAGAGGTAATGAAACATGAAACTTATATTTAATATGTGCCTTATAGAGTCTGTGATACATTTTTAAGGTATAGTTGAGAATGGATATTTCAAACTTCCATACATTGGGTGTTGAGAATGGCTTCTCACAGCATTGATACTATATCAAAAACTAACTTTATGCACCACATACCTTGACTAGGGTGTTTCCATGATGTCTTAATCTACATATTGAGTTTTTTGAGTGATGTCTCTCACTCCTCTTAGGATTTAGGTCATGTACACTATTACATGGTGTTTTAGGCTCTTTAGACTAGTCATGGATGTCTCTGGTATACCATGGTCCATCTAGTATTAGTATTCCATGCATATTGACATTAGGTGTCCATGCACACTTGGTTCATATAGGTGGATGAAATATATAGCTTGAATATATATATTTTATTATTACTGTATATATATATTTACAAATCAAGCATTCTTTTAGGAAGTGAGCCGAAGTAGGTATAGTCAACCAGGAGTCTGGTAGGAACCTGAGCCGACCCATGTTATTATTTCAGTACTGTTTATTATTTCATATTATCCACACAGTGATAAATATATATTTCAAAAAAATGTATTGGCCTAGATAACATAGGTAATGTACTACATTTATTCCCATCTTACACCCTGCTCAGGCATCCATTATACTGGGGTACATGAGTAAACCTTATATTTGTAGGGACATGAACTATTTCATGAGATATCTTTCTCATACATGGGAGTAAGGATTAGAGTATTGAGCTGGTACTCAATATGATCTTAATGATAATAATTTCGTAGTTATTATTTTATTACGGTGTATTGATATTTATAATTCTTATATATTTTACTTATTGAATCATCTATCATACATGAATTTTTGTAAATTAGCATTGTCTATTTTTATTCAATTATTATATTATTCATCCATTATTATGTTATTCATTCATTATTTGTTACACTATTTAATGATTTTTGTTATATGAGATACCACTATGGTACTATGATGTGAGAATATAGAATCCCCACTATCACCATCTTACATCTTCATTGCTAGTTAGAAGTCTCTGGCATATTGGGAGGTAGGCTTGAGGCCATGTGACACACCGATACAACTACCATCATAGTTTTCAGGTGGGTTGGGACGTTACAAAGTGGCATCAGAGGACAATATTACTTTTGTGTAACTATTTTGGGAATGTATATAGGATATAAGGAATGTGTCCACTCATAGTAAATAACCTTTTTTGGGACTGATCACCCCACTCATGGGGAAATAGCCATGTGTCTGGGGTTGATATTTGTTCATACTACTAATATTACAGTTTAATTTGATTTAAACAATAGTTATTGGTTTATTTTCTATTACTTATTGGTTTACTAGATTTTTGGTATTTTTCTCTTTTCCTGGTACAACAAGGATGAAACATTTCATACATCATATTAGGAACATAGAAATTTACTTGTCATGCATATTCCATTCCATGTATTTCCATTTAAACATTTCCTTCTAATTGTTGTTATGTGACTTTTGTGTATTCTATGACTTTGTTTTTTTATTTCATTCCCATTTAGATAATATTTTTCAATTTTTATTTATTAGGTCGATCTTCTTCTGTGATTATTTAATTATATTCCATTCTTAGTTCATACCTATTTATGTGTTTCTTATTATTTATTTCCTAAATATATTCTATGATGCCTGATTTTGGTAGAATTCATTTTTTATATTCCATTATTCATTGTTTATAACATGTTTCTTAGTGTTTACCACTTATGATAACATGCTATCATTGTTATGAAATTAGATACACGAACAACATTTAGTGGTTGTAATTAAATGGGAAAATGTTTTTAGTTGTAAGGCGTAAGGGTACCTTACAATTTGGAAAAGGTAACCCATATACTAAAACCATATTTTGAGCCTTGTATATAAATCAGGAGACCATTATTAAATTTAATAGGCTACTAGTGTTTAAAAATACAAGTGTGTTGGTTATGATAAATGGGATCCAAATTCCAAACTGTAAAGTGTATGGGTGCTTTTTGGATTGGTTGATGGAAAAAAAATATTAACCATTATATTTATGTGCTTTTTATATTATAAAATGAAATTGGTTTCAATTAAATATGTCAGTGTATAAATTTTATGGACGCATTATAGTTTGGGGTCATTGAAACTCTTGTAATCTAACCATTTTTTATGTGAGATTGTATATTTTGAAATGGTTTAAATGTAAGAGTTGTACAATGTTCATCAAAAATGGGATGGATACATTTTAAAATGAACAACTAGACCAAAGTAGGATTGTTAGGGCCCATTTCTTATGGTATAACCCTATATAGATGTTTTTAAAACATTTATTAACTAAGAGAAAACTATTTTGTTGCTTCTATAAGAACCCAGGTTGGCTTAGTGGGACCCTTATAGGATTCTTTATTACACAAAAAGAAGTTTATATCAGAAATTACCTATCATTTGATGTGATTTGATGAAATTTTTAATGTTTTAAAATGAAGGTTATTATAGTAATCCTTTATTCCTTAGAAATCTGTTTTAAATACTAGTGTTTAAATATTGAATGTGAATTAATGTAATGACTTGAAAATGTAACCTGAAGTGGTGTACTTTTTTTAAACCCTCGTGTTAGGGTAGTTTAAACTTTTCATTGAGTTTAATTGTAGTGGAACACGATAATTTACATTATCTTATTCATTCATAAGTCTGAATCTAAATGATATGATTTTAAGCCCACTGAATATCTATATGGCATAACCTAGTAATAGGGTCAATGTTTTTCTCTTTTAAGGGGATATCCCATGGTAGGTAGGACCTTCCAAGATTTAATTCCTTCATAATGATTTGAGAATTCATTTTCATGGTGTCTATTGAGTTTCGTTGTTATTTATAGGACTTCTTGTTTCTAAATGATAGTGATGCTCGGAAGGGTGGTCATGCTATCCTTAACCCTTTTTACAATAATGAGCATCTATTCGGGATCATTTTTATTTGGTTAGACGTGACATCTGAATGTTCGACCAATTTTTATGTCTTCTGACCCTTTTCACTTTCCTTGGGAGACTCGACAGGCCGTTATTCTATGTCACCATAATTTGAGATAATGAACTTCTAATGGTATTTTTATACACAATACACTAGATACATGACTAAATTGGGATGAAAAAACTATAGGTAGTATCCAGTATGTGCCATTTTCATCTATAATCATGGGTTAATGTGAATTTATAATCCCAATACATGTCGTTTTCTTCGATGTTGTAACAAACTGGTTATGTTCAGTGAATTTTTTATCCTTACGCTATTGTGTATATTCTTGTGTTGTATATGTATAAGGGTGACCTAGGAGTTAATGGAATCATATAATCCCTATTTTTAGGATGAACATAATAGAGAATGAGATGTTTTTACATGCTGGTCAAGATGATTTTGGTTTCATTCTAGATTGTTGGAGATGGTGATCATTACTTAGAGGAGTGACACACATATGTTTAAGCTGGTTTTGGCCTAGCATTCTTATGAGTAGCTATACTCTCTATTGTTTAGATGACTAGGAAACTATTATGGTGAGTAGTATCATTTTAGATCTAGTTAGTGAATTTTCTTCCTCGAAGAAGGATCACAATTGAAAAAAAGCATTTGGAAATGGATGGTCTCTCTTGAATGCCTTTGAGGCCTGTGCGTTTCGAATTGTGTGGGTGCTTTCTTGGTTGCCTAACGTTAATATGGTTGAATTTGAATGAAACCTATTTAAACATAGTTCATTTTGGATAGGTTTAAGTTGATTAATCTTTAATGATCATGAGGTCCCTCAGGTGGTAAAGGCTTGTGATCAGTTAATGGGAATGCATTGATAGGTGAAGCCACACTTTTATCCAGAAGTTGACTGTGAGTGTTGTGAATAGCATTTCTTCTTTAAGATTTCTTTTTTTCTCTTAATATACTATATATAAAGAGATTATAATGTCACATATCATGAAAAAATCAATAATTCCCTTAGAGAGCATCAATCTTACACCACTCTGAAAATTTAAAAGTTTTTTGTATTTTTCAGGTGCACTTCATAGTGTGTAAACCGGATAAATGGTTCTTATTGTGTCTTGGTTAGTCCTAAGTAAAACCAAGAATCGTATGTTGGAATGCATTGGATTGAATCTTGGGAACAACTATTTTTCTCACATGAAATCTAGGAGGATGTCTCTTTGGGATTCGAAAATTAACTGAAGAGTATGTCTTGGCTTTTTACCAATGTTTTTATTGTGATCATGGAGTATAGACTACTCTGGGACAGTTTTTTAGACTCCAATTCATTAAATATGAGGTTATAATAGACCTGTTTTTGGGCATGGAGGTGTTTTTAAATGGGTGTTTTTTCCAGTGGGATGTATCTAGGTTATTCCCTTGTTCATGGTGAGGTATGAGGAATTAATTGTTCATGTGTTGGTTCAACCAAAGAATGTCACCGAAATTATGGTATGATTTTAGTGAATGTCCTTATTCAAAATGCTTCATTCCATAGAGGAATGAATTGCAGTTATGTTTGAGTAACATCATCTATTTAAGATGGGTGTTTTGAATCTGGTCATCTAGAGTGAGTCGACATGTTCATCTTCTTATTTAATGAATATATTTGGGGATGAACTATTTTAAAGTATGTCTTCAGGTGGTGATGATTGTTGTATGTGTCAGCCTGATCATTTCATGAAAATAAGACTCGAACCCTCTAATTTAGGAGGATCATAATTCTACAGTTTTGTTTCAATGAGTCCTTTCTTGTTACCTCAAATGTAATTGGGTTTGCTCTATTAAAAACCAATGCAATGAGCATTTTTATATTCTTATATGTGTGATTTTAGAGTCAACTACGAAGGCGGAAGTTCCATGGTTAGGAATTGTAACCTTTTGGAAGTAAGTCATTAGGTTGGAAGAAACATTGGAAATATGTATAGTGACATTAAATCATGATCATGTCTCCATATAATGTGTCTCATGTAAGATCTTATTAGGTTTTTCAATCAAAAAATCAAGCATTTTCATGGTTTTTGAAAGCATCAGTGTCATATTATTGGGTGAATGTGTGAAGGTGTGTTGGGTGTTTGGATGTGAAATGAAACTGATTGAAAAATACTTACTGAACCTTATAGGTCAAGTGTTGTTTGTGTTTTTTCCAAAGGATTCTTTGGGATGATAAGTTCTTAAATAGGAAGGTTGTAATGACCCATGTTTTTGGAATGAGGTAAAATCCAAAAGAATTTAAACATTTGGAGTTTACTGTATGATAATTTTTAAAAATATGATTCGAAACATTATTACGAGATTTAAAATACCTTAATGTGTTGTTTTTAGTCGTAGGTAAATTCTCGAGGGGTTTTTTGGGTGTTTATTGAGTTTCAGATGTGCTGGAAAACAAAAATTTTTCGGAGGATCTGCAAAGGGCACACGGTTTTCCTGAAATGGTGTGGCCCTCATCAGAAAATTGTGAGATTACAGAAAATGAGACTACCCCCCCCCCCATGATGGTCTATTTACAGTTTACCAAAAATGTGGTCCTAGACCACACTATTATCCTCCAATAGATAGTATACTAACAATATTAATTGTACGGTTTGTGCACTCTATGGATAACTCTGAGACCCAATCTTTGTGATGTGGTTTTTAGGGAAATTAAATTAGAAAATAATAAAACCCTATTTACTCCTACCCCCTCCATAATCATGCGATGAACCCCTCATATCTTCCATGTCCATTCACCCCTCCCTTCATCAAACTCTCATTTCTCACCATTGGACCGTGATTCATCTAGGATTATCAATCGCCACCTCAAGGTAATTTCTTAGTATCCCATATACTCCCTTGATCGGCCCTTATCCCACTCATTAGTCACCTTTTGTCATTCTTATGAACCCTATGTCATGGTTTATTTAGATATATTTGTTTTCCTCTATTTCTAGGGCTTGCATTAGGATTCTCGGTACATCCTTCTGTATGTTTTGGCATCCACCACCAAAGGTGAAGCACATGGGTAATTTTTTTCTTGTTTTAGTTGCTACATCAGGTAAGGTTTTCTCCCCTTGTGTTTTCTAGCCCTATTTTATCTGGGGTATTTAAGTGTTTTTGAGTTTCATGTTTTATCTAATTTTTTTGGTAATCAATGAGGTAGGTTTAGGACACCAAATGTAAAGGTGACTTACCACATATGCATTGGTATAAAAATATATATTTAAAAGTTCCCATGTTATATATATTCACCCATGGATACATGAATATATAAATATATATTGGGGATCTGTGTTCTTATGTATATTTAAGAAAAATACATACATGTGTTCGTGTAAAAAGGTATATACATATATAAGTATATATCGAAGGATACACTTGTACATATTCATTTCCATGAGAATGTGTACATATGGGTTAGGTGTCCTTATATATATGGGGAGGTTCATATGCTCAGGGGGTGAGAAAGAGAAATTTCAACTTGGTGCCGATGAAAACATCATGCACTGAAGTGTTTAGCTTTTTTCTCTATACATTGATGTAGTATCCATTTTTTCCCTTAAAATTCAATAATGCATTAGTTGCTCACTTTTTCCACTTTCCTTGGATATTAATTAGTGTTTGATGATTTATAGAATAAATGATTCTTTATCATTAGTTGAGAATGAATCTTGAAAGGATTTTTAATTATGATAAAATAATTATTCGTAAATAATGTCTTGTTTTATAATAAAACCCCTCAAATGAGGTGTGTTATGTTCTAAGATAAAACAAAATGATTGGTTATTTAAATCCTGGTTATATAATGGCATGCAGTTTTTTTATGCCACCATTATATAGTTTAATAACTTTCAAGATGAACATTGTCCCTCTTGTTATTCTTAAATGAGGTTACCCTCATTTTACATGGGTATTAAATGAAACTCAATGATCCTCTTAGGTGTTTAGGCCACTTAATGTTGGAATTTCCAGTAATAGAAATTGAATTGTTTCCCATGGCACCTTATAAGTGGTTTTTTGTGCCTTATAAATAAATTTTCTGTGTTATGGAAAATTGGGTGGGTTTTTTAAGTGAAGTAGTCAATTCATGTTGTCTTCACATCTCTAAATCAATTGGTTTAATTAAATTATATGAATAATAAGGTTGTTATGACCAAGCATTTGACTATGATTGATGTTAAATTCTTATTTTCTGTTTTAATTATTTGTTTATAATTAAACCTGAAAAAAGAACATACGAGAAGTATTGACTCATGTGTTATGTTTAAAAAATGAATATTCCTTAATTTTACTTAAAGGCTAGGTGAATATGTTACATGGGAGGTAATCCCTAAAGTTAAAATTACATTTATGATTATGCCGTAATCATGTATATATATGGTCTTGAAAAAAGAGATGGATGGGAGGTAATTCCCCAGGCTAAAAAAGTTTATTTTGTTTCTTTATAGAGGATACGGTGTGAAGGTAAGGTATTGTTGATAATAGAGACATCACACTCCTTTATATTGGATTTTGAGTATGTAATCTTCCACCAGGGTTACTATATAGGTTATGGGATTTACACTGCACATACTATGATTAATGTGTTTCAATGGAGGCCCACTCCTCAATATGATTTTTGTAGCATGAATACTATCCATATTCATGGAATGTAGGGCACGTACCGTATTTTATGAGATATTAGTATCATTTGACTGGTCATGGATGTATATGTAATACCATGGTCCATCTAGCACTAGTATCCTAGGTATATGACCATTAGGCATCGACACCAACATCATTAATATAGCTGGATGTAATATATAACTAAACTATATATATATATATATATATTACATTATATATACAGTTATTGATCAAAAATTCTTTTCGATAGTAATCAGAAGTAGGTAGAGTCATCCAAGTATCCAGTTGGAACCTAAATGACCAATGTAGTATTTCAATACTATTTATTGTTTCATATGATCTACACACTAATTAATTTATATTATACAAAATCGATTTGGCTAGATGCTTTTTGATATGGCCTAATGATATTTATATATCAAACACTACTATAGACACCACTGCAATAGGGTACCTGAGTATACCTAATATTTATAGGACCATGGACTATTATATGTGTTGTCTTTCTTGTACCTATTAATTAGGAGCAAAGGACTGAGATAGTGATCGATATGATCATGGAGTTAGTCATTGGGAAGTTATTATTTGATTATATTATATTTACACTTTTAATTCATTGATCATGTACTATTATCATTATCAATCAAAAATTCATTGTTTTAAATTGACATTGTACACTTTTATTAATTTATTATATTATTCTTTCATTGCTATGTCGCATATTTATTATTATTTCTAGTAATTTCTGTCATTTATTCTCTAAGATACCAATGTGCTACTCTGATATGACGTTACCATGTCTTTACTATCACCTTATTATTGCCTCTATGATAGACAATAAATAATGGCATAAAAGAAGGCACAATTGATGCCATGAGACCTTTCGTTCTAGAAACCATAATAGGGGTCACCCAAGTCTATATGTTACAATATGTGTTTACCAATTTACCTCTTGGGGTATGGATACACATTTATATTTTATCCCTTATACATTTATATTTGTTCGAAAAATTTATTTTTTTTTCAAATCCAAAGGTAAAATGATATAAAACAAGATTTTATTTCTATAAATGGTTTGAAACACTATTTTTCCTTAAACTATAATATTATTACATTCATGATATTAGAACTTATATAGAAACTATGGTTGTATGATACTATGCTTTAAATCACATGAAAACTATGCATTTGGGAATTTTTCATGTTGTATTTTAGGATTCAAATAAAGGAATGATCTTATTGTAGCTTGTAGGATTCTTTTGTAGTTGTGACTTTTGATTCATGTTGTGCTTGATTTGACTAATGGTCATGCAAGTATTTGAATTACTTTCTAGTTTATCCTTTTATGGGTTGGATTGTTTTTCTCTTGGGTATCTCATATATTTCAATTGAATTCTAGTTTTATGTCTTATTTTTTTTATATTCAAGTAAATTATTTATTATCCTATTTCAACTTTATCCTATGATGGGCCAGTTTTAGTGGATTCTTTAGTTGACCTGGGTTGGTTCATTATAAAATTAGATTTTGATGTATGATATAGTATTACTTGAAATTATTATTGAAAAAATTCTATAAGATTGATTTATAAAATTGAACATCAATTTTTGAATTATACTTGTTTAAATTATATTATGATATATTTTTTATAATTTTTTGAAAACATTGATTTTTCATTGAATAATGAAAAATATTATTTTTAGGGAAATTTGTAATATCTTTTAAAGTATTTTTAATCTAAAATTATATTTTTACATATATATAAAATTAAAATATTTATTTTTTATTTCAAATAATCCAATTTTTATTTTAATGATATTTATAATTGAATATAATGTAAAAAAATATATACTTCAAATAGAATTTTTTATAAAAGCTGTTTTTTCATTTCATTCTTCCAATTACATTTTAAATAAGATTATTTAATTTTTTTGAATACTGATAAATGGATTCCAGATTTGGAATATGAAGGTCTTTTTTTTAATTATTTTACTTTTACTTTGGTCAAAATTAATAGTTACGTTGGTATTTTTTTCAATGGTAAAATGAAAATTAGCTAATTAATGTTAAAAGTAAAATGATAAAAAATATAAAATTTCCCCGATAGTTTCATAAATGTTATTGTATGAGTATATTCCATACATATTCATCCAAATTTCTAATATACGGAATTTTTTCCAATTTATATCTGTAACATCCCAGGTAAATAAGGAATATAGAATTTTTTATATTTTAAATATTTAAAAATTAATTATCAATATTACTCTAATGGGGATTCTATTTTCGATGGCGTACTAGATACACAACAACGAGTTTCATTAAAATCTTACATTTCACACAACATTGAGTTATGCTGAAAAATAATAATATAATATTATTTTAAATTGTTTTTAACACCAAGACATTGTATTGGAAAGAATTGACAGAACTAACTAAAATATGAATATACATGTTTGCTAAATGTTTTTACATTTATCTAATAAAATTTAGTGTCTTAAAATGTGAATAAATCTAATTTTAAGCATAAACACTCTAATGTTCTTTAAAAGATCGATTTGTCGCCTTTTGATGGCGAACCCTCCTTTAATATAGTTTTGGTGACTTTTATATGTCCTATTTGACAAAATAAAATTCTTCTTTAGAATTGAAAAATTATAATTTACCTTGGGTAAAATTTTGGTATTTTTCTGATAAAATTCATTTTTTAATGAATACTGAAAAATACTGTATTTTAATTCAAATCTACTTTATAATCTAATTTATTTATATGGATAGATTATCTTTTTAAGTGGTTATAAAGTGAAATTATATTATATTTTTACCATTTAATATAATATAGGTCATTATAATTAATTTCACTTTGAAATTGGACATAAACAGGTGTCAATTTTTTGATAGATATTGTTTCATAAAAAGATGTTATTTGTTTTGACAACATGAATAAATTTTAAATTAATTAATGCAAATTATATGTTATGAATTTTTTAAAATAGAAATAATTTTTTAATTTGTAATATCTAATATAGATTAGTAATAATTTTTCATATTTTTCTAAAAAAACATAAATTTTTGATCAATAGTGAAACCACTTAGTAGAAGTAAAAAATATGATTTTTTCATTTAAATGAAATTTTACCACTTCAGTGAATTGAATTTTGATAATATGACATACATGGTTTTTATTAGTAAATAAAATGATGTTCAATAAGATAAAAATAATTTTTCATGAATAGTAACTTTTGACATTTATTTACCACGGTTAAAGGTAAATAGGGTAATTCAAGTTAAAAAGAATATCATAATAATACAAAATTAACATAACACTTGTCTTAACCATATTGGATGAGTCATGTATGACCATGGAAATATTTGGGTCGATTTTGGGACCTCATGAAGCCACTTATGAGTGTAATGACACTTTATTTTAATTAACATAAAGTAAAGAAAAAAATGACACAAACAAATATCTTTTTGTAATTTAATTTTTACATTGAGTTATAAAAGATTTCATTTCGACTATAAATATAATTTGGAAAGATAAAAAGATTTCCTACATCGTGGTATTTGATTTATAATTTTTAGACTTCATATAAATTAAATTATTTAGAACACAAAAATGATGCATTATTTACCTCATTAATAAATGATTTTATTAAATAAGATTATAAATATTAACATAACTTCCAAAACATGTACAATTAAAATTGTATGAATTTATGTATATCATTAGTAATCTTATCTTTGACTATAATGATATTTGGACCTTTAAAAACCGAATATAATTATATAATGAAATAATATTTTCACACTCTTCTAAAGAACCTCTTCTCCCACTTATAAAAATCTCTCACTTATAACCCATTCCTCACACCTCTCAAGCTACTTGGATCGTCCAACCCCTTTCCAAATAAGCGTTCAATATCCCTATAATGCTCCTATAATCCTTACCTTAGGCAGAAGGAACTTCAAAAATCCCTTTTGGTTCAAACCAAAGGGAGTTACCGGAATTAAAGGTAATAGTTTCTCTTAAATTTTTTTCTTTTATTTTACTTCTCCAACCCATAAAACATATTCATTACATTGTTTTATAACATAACCAGTATGATAAATATACTAGGATTTATTTATGATATGGATTCCAACTACACTTACACACACCTCTACCTAAACGGTAATGAACATACTGTTTCTGTGGATGGAAAACTAAAGCCTCATGAAACGATGAATGTTCAATTATATTCTACCACTTCTTATGGTTTCCATTATGATGACACTATTTTTATATATAATATATAATATATTTTTTTATGATTCTGTATTTTTAATTTATATCATACCTTTGGGGTTTCCATTATGAGTAAACATGATAGTTTCATTTTAGGAAGTGCAGACTACCGCCCCCCTCAAAGTGATATGACTCGTTCTTACCCTAAGTGGTACATATAAAGGTTTTATTTATTTAAATAATATATGATATTATACTGGAATTATAATATAATTATGAATCATTAATTTTTCATTCAATTAAAATACGAAATAGAAATGAAATTATTGTTTGTGCGTACATACGGCTTACCATACCCATGAACGGTGCATTTCATTTCTTATCTCCAAAAGTTAAGTACTATTATAAATAAATATATATACTGGATATATATGATATATATGATATCTAAATAATTTATATAATTCTGCAGATAATGGACAGTTGACCACATGGAAACCTTGTAATTATAAGGTGTTCATTTTTGACTGAAGTACCAAATATCGACAAAACGACCATTATTAACATCAATGATTACATATTGTTTATAACATGGTTAAAAGTGATAAAAAAGTAATAATAAACTTTAAAAAGGGTTCTTAATCAGGTATAAATTAACATAATTTTATTATTCATGCAAAACAGGGAACAAACATGTCTTGTCAGACACGAGGTAAGAGATTTCATATATCACTTTTAATTCCATGATATTTGCATTGTTCACCACTTATTTATTGCATGTGGTTTATTTTTTACTTCCATTTGATGTATATTAACATGATTCTCTTTATAGTTATGGTATTACTTGATTCATTTGTGGTTATTAACTTTTTTTCATACGACTCGATTGATTACAACGTGGTAAGGGATTTTTTATCTCACTTTTGTTCCCGTGAGATTCATGTTATATTTGTCATTGTTTCCTTTTGTGTGGTGTATGCACTGCGCATGATTTGTACTCTTTCTATAATATATTTTAATTTATGGGTATTTAAATCTTTATATAATGATCCTTCTTCTAGGTGGGTTTTGTTTCATATGTTACCAAGTTGGTAAGGGAAACTTTTAACACAAATATTATTCATTGGGTTAATCTTCTAATTCAAAATAATGTCATGACATGATTATGTTTGGAATATTTGTTTGTTATTTATGTTTTAATTTCCAATCCCCTTTGTGTGGATATACTTTTGATACACATATTTACTCCTTTTATAAATTCTCAATTCATCGATATGAACTTGATAAGAGTAGTTTTAATGCAATTTCCATTCATTCAGTTAAACATCCAAGTCATTGGTTTTGTCTTAAAAGGAATATGTGCGAATAACCTCTGATTGTTTTACATTTAATATCCACTTATATTGATTGTATTATTATTTTTCACACATTATTATGTAATTTATTTATTCTTAATCTAAATATACTATTTTTATAATGAATTTCTTCTCAATTTACATTCCATTGAGACTTCATTGTTGTTATGCACTAATTCACTATTATGTGGTGTATATAATGTCCTTGGTAATAATATATCATTAATACATTTATTCTCATGATATTATAAAGTTATGATTAAATGTTATTCTTCAATTATTTTTATTCATGTGTCTCTCTTTTTGTTAAAAACACTTTAACAAAAATATCATTTTAAATGTTTTAAAGATTTATTATTCTAATTATTTCTCATTAATGTCCATGTTTTCCAAATGGTTTTTTGGAATTATTCATATGGTAATTAATGTTTTCAAGTGATAATTAATTTAAAAACTTTAAAGTGGTATTGGAAACATTGATTAAATAATCTCTTTATTAAATGTTTTAAATGGTTTATAAAATTGTTTAGAAGATAGTTTGGACAAAGCATTGATTATGTCGATATATTGAAATGATATTTTGTGATTGGAAAATGGAAATGTTATCTTTCTTTTATGGTTGTGTTGTATGTTATGAATATGTTATGGTTATTGAGCATTGTTTATGTATGTGATTGGTTTCGTGATAAACCTAGGGCAGGTGTGCCCGAGATAGATCTCTAATGCATTGGGTAACATGAAGGAGGTAAACATTAATGTTTTTACTAAGAGATTTAGATAATATACTGTGATGGGTATTCCAAATGTGACTCCATATGTAGCTGTGATAGCTACAATGTAAGTATGTTATGAATTCCATAAGTTACCTTTGGGATTTATTATTTCTAAATATTATTCATAAATATTATAACTACATGAGGTATGTTATGATTGAAAATATGGTTTCATATAAATATATTTTTTGATGGGCTAATGATTCTTTTCAATATTTTATATCCCTTACTGAACTTTTTATTCTACTCCCATGTTTTGAAATGTTTTTCGCAGGACATAATGAAGAATAGGGTAACGTATGAGATGATGGAAAGCCATGATGTCTAAATCATGGAACAAAACATGTCTCTATTTTTTCAAGTGTTTTTATTTTATGAAAAAATGGATACTCAATAGTAGTGTCTACATGTAATATTTATTTGGTTATATAATATTTAATGCCTAATTCTCTAAAACTCTGAACCTAAAAATATCTTGAACGAGAATTTTTGACATAATTCAAGAATATGTAATGTTGATGTCTGGGTCCTTATAGTTGGTATCAGAGGCCGGTTTAGATAAGTTTGAAAGTTAGGGTTTTGTTTAAGTATAAGTGAAATAACCATAATGGTTATCATATTAGAGAAAGTCATAGTTAATTTAGAGATGATAAATGGTTATTACATTTTGGGGTGCCAAATGAAAGGTATTAGATAACCTTTGAGGATAAAATATGTTATGGTTATTTTTGAGGAATTTTCACTTTTTTGGAATGTTATGAAATTGTAATATTTTTGAAAAAGGTAAACATGTCGACCGTGTGACAACCTGTCACGTCAGAAAAATCTTTTGGAATCGAACCCACAACCAAAGTGCAATTGGGATTTATCACCTACCATTGGACTACGTGAACTCCCTGGTCAGTATAACAAATTTTTTTTAGTTAAATGATTTTATGGATCAAGGATATGTTTATTTGGGATATTATTTATTATCAAATGGACATCCTTAGAATAAAAATGATTTGTGATTAAGTAATAAAGGTTATTTTGGAAGACATTCTCTCTTTTGGAAACACTATAGGCTTAAGGAAAATAAAATGCTATGGGTTTTAATTTGTGGAGTAATGGTTGAAATGTTATTTTCGAAGAATCTATGTTTTTTAATGTGGAAATAAGTTGATTTGGGTTATTTATGGAAATGATTAATTCATTCATAGAGAATATGTGTTTAGGTTAATTACACATCAGTATGGGACCTTAAAATTAGGAGATGTTTTTGTAAATAAATGTTAAGATTTACTATGGAAGACTATGTAATTAAATCCTTTAGAGTTATGGGTTTCAATATTAGTTTCAATTACATTGATGAATTTTAATGACTATTTAATAATTAATGGCCTTTCATGAACTTTGGATTATTTTTGATGAATTTTATAGATTAAGAGTAGTATTTATTTTTATAAAATAATATCCTTTTGGGGATTATCTAATATTGTACTAACCAATTTTTGTTTTGGTTGATGTCTAAATATAGGGTAAGTATTTGATTTATATTTTATGGATCATGATATCCTCTGGATGATTATTATATTTCTTTAAATTTGAACAATTCATCTCGAATACTTACCGTTTGGAGAAAATATGAGATTGTGGTAGAATTTTATTAAAGGATGACACACTACATGAGAGCTAAGATTATTTCCTTACGATATTAGTCTACATATTAATAAAATTATCCAAATCTATGAAAACGGTATTGAAGTAAAAATTTTATAATATCTCTTTTATCATCATACTTTTACCCAACCAAATATTTATGGTATTCTGGTGGTTATCTTTCCTTGATCAAGTTCTTTATCACTCTCTATTAATCAATGAGAGTTATTTTCTCTTCCATATCCATGTATTCATGGAATCCTAGTATCTATTGTCTCAATGAACCTTTTTATATCCCTTAATTTATTTTAAAGTGATAATTTTATTGACTATTTTTATGATGTGGGACATTCAATGATGATTCTAAGACAAATTTTAAAATTGTGAGCATGCAATTCCCAAAAGGAGGGAAGGATGTAACGTCCCAGGTTAATAAAGAATATGGAATTTTCATATTTTTTAATATTTATAATTTAATTATTAATTTTCCATTAATGGGGATTCTATGTTCGATGGCGTACCCGATACACAACAATAGGTTTTCATTAAAATCATATGTTGCACAAAACGTTGATTTATACTAAAAAATAATAATATAATATTATTTTAAATTGTAGTTAACACCTAGCCGTTGTATTGGCATGAATGGAAATAACTAACTACAATATTATATACATGTTGGTTAAATTTTTTTACATTTATCCAACAATAGAAAGAGGCATAAAATGTAAATGAATCTAATTTTAACCATAAATACTCAAATATTAATTAAAAGGTCGATTTATCTCTTTTTGGTGGTGAAACCTCCTAAAATATAGTTTTGGACACTTTTATATGTTCTATTTCACAAAATAAAATTCACCTTTAGAATAGGGACATTAAAATTTACCTTGGGTAAAATATTGGTATTTTTCTGATAAAATACATTTTTTTAATGAATAGTGAAAAATATTGTATTTTAATTCAAATCTTCCATTTAATCTAATTTATTTATATGGATAGACTATCTTTTTAATTTGTTTTAAAGTGTAATTAGATTATAATTTTACGATTTAATCTAATAGTGGTGATTAGAATTAATTTCACTTTGAAATTGGACATAATAAAGTGTTAATGTTTTGTTGTATATTTTTTCATAAAAACGCTCTATTTGTTTCGACAACGGGAATTAATTTTAAATTAATAAATGAAATTTATATGTTTCGAATATTGTAAAATAGAAATAATTTTTTTATTTTGAATATCTAATATAGCTTAGGCTGAATTTTGTTTTTTTTATTTTTATGGAAAACTTCAATTTTTGATTAATAGTGAAACCACTTAATAGTAGTTAAAAAAATGGCTTTTTCATTTAAATGAAATTTTTCCACTTCTGTGAATTGAATTTTGAAAATCCTATATACATGGTTGTTATTATTAAGTAAAATTTGGGTCAATAAGATAAAAATAGTTTTTGGTGAATAATAACTTTTGACATTTATTTAATGTAGTTAAAGCTAAATAAGGTAATTCAAGGTCAAAAGTATATCTTAATAATGAAACATTTCCTTAACACGTGTCCTAACATTATTGGATGAGTCATGGACGACCATGGGTATCTTTGGGTCTATTTTGGGACCTCATGGAGCCACATAAGAGTGATAATGACACTTTATTTTAATTAACTTAAAGTAAGGACAAAAATGACATAAACAAAAATCTTTTTGTAAATTAATTTTTACATGGTGTTATATAAGTTATAATTTGGACTATAAATATTATTTGGATTTATAAAAATATTTCATACATCATCGTATTTTTTTATAATTTCTAGACATCAAATAAATTAAATTATTTATGTCACAAAAATGATGCATTATTTACCTCATTAATAAATGATTTATGTAAATTAAATTATAAATATTAAAATAACATTCAAAACCTGCCCAATTATTGTTGGATGAATTTATTTCAACCATGAGTCATTTTATATTCGACTTTAATAGGTTTTGGACCTTTAAAAACCGAAAATAATTATATAATAAAATAATATTTTCACACATTCCTAAAGAACCCAACCTCCCACTTATAAAATGCTCTCACATATATTCCACTCCTCACAACTATCAAGCCTTTTTGATAGTCCAAAACCTCCCCAAATAATATCTCAATATCCCTATATACCTCCTCAAAGCCTTAACTTAGGCAGAAGTCACTTCAAGAAGTCCTTTTGGATCAAACCAAAGGAAGTTACCTGAATAAAAGGTAACCGTTTTTCTTAAATTCTTTTATATTATTTTATTTCTCCAATACATAAAATATTTTCATTAAATTATTTTATAACATCCCAACTGTCCTAAATATACAAGTATGTTGTTATGGGAAGTATTTGAACTACACTTACACACATGTCCATCTAATTGGTAAAGAACATATTGTTTTTATGGATGGCAAACTAACGCCTCATGAAATGATGATTGTTCAATTATCTCCTACCACCTCTTTTGGTTTCCATTATGATGAAACTATATTTATATATGATATATATTATGTTTATTTTTTCTTCATGCTTCTGTATTTTTAATTTAAATCATACCTTTGGGGTTTCTATTATGAGTAAACGCGATAATTTGATTTGATGAAGGGCAGACTACCACCCCCTCAAAGTGATATGTCTCGTTCTTACCATACGTGGGACATATAAAGGAAGGATATATTGAAATTATATATGATATTATAAAGTAATTATAATATAATTTTTGTATAATTAATTTTTCATTCAATTAAAATATTAAATAGAAATGAATGTAGTGTTCTTGTGTACGTACAGCTTACCGTCTACATGAAGGGTGCATTTCTTTTCTTCTCTCCAAATGTTATGTACTATTATAAATAAATATATATACTGGATATATATTATATATAACATATCTAAATCATAAATATAATTATGGATAAAATGGAATATTGACCACACGGACAACCTTTAATTATAAGTTGTTCATTTTTGACTCAAGTACCAAATATCGACAAAACGGCCATTATTAACATAAATGATTACATATTGTTTATAACATGGTAGTAAGTGATATAAAAGGAATAATAAACCTGAAAAATGGTTCCTAATAAAGTATGATTTAATTTAAGTTTATTATTTAGTACGAACAAGGAATAAACAAGTTTAGTCGGACACGAGGTAAGATATTTCTTATATCACATTTAATTCCTTGAAATTTCCATTATTCAAAACTTATTTACTACGTGTGGTGTATTTTGTACAGAAATTTGATGTATATTAACATGATTATATTTATATTAATGGTATTCCTTGATTAATTGTTGGTTATTAACTATTTTCATACGACTTGATTGATTACAATGTGGTAAGGTATTTCTTATCCAACTTTTATTCTCATGAGATTCATGCTATATTTTTCACTGTTTCCATTTTGGGGTGTACACCCTACAAATGATTTGTACTCTTTGTGTAATATACATTATTTTTTGGGTATTTACATCTTTATTGAATGATCCTTATTGAATGTGGTGTATGTTTCATATGTTACCAAATCATTATGGGAACTTTTTAACCCAAATTTCATTCCTTGGGTTAATCTTTTTATTCATAATTATGTCATGCAATGATTATGTGTGGAATCTATTTTTGTTGTTTATGATGTAATTTACACTCCCATTTGTGTGGATATACTTTTGATACAAATAATCACTCCATTGATAAATTCTCAATTCCTCAATATGAACATGATAATAGTAATTGTAACTCAATTTCCATTCATTGAGTTAAACATCCAAGTCATTGGTGTTGTCCTAAAAAGAATATGTGTGACTAACCTGTGATTTTTTTACACTTAATATCCACTTATATTGAGTGTATTCTTACTTTTCAAACATTATTATGTAATTAATTTATCCACAGTCTAAGGATATGGTTTTATAGGGGATTTCAACTCAATTTACATTCCATTGACACTTGATTGTTGTTATGCACCAATTCACTCTTATGTGGTGTATATAAAGTCATTTGGCATAATATATCATGAATCCATTTATTCTAATGATATTATAATGTTCTGATTAAATGTTATTCCTCAATTATTTGTATTCAATTGTCTCTCTTTTTGTTAAAAACTCATTAACAAAAATATCTTTTCAAATGTTTTAAAGATTTATTCTTCTAAATATGTCTCATCAATGTCCATGTTTTTTAAATGGTTTTTAGGATTTATTTATATGGAAATTAATCTTTTCAAATGATAATTCATTTAAAATATTTACAGTTTTATTGGACACTTTGATTCAGAATTCTCTATATTAAATGTTTTAAATGTTTTTGAAAATGGTTATGAAAAAACATTGATTATGTCGATATCATGAAATGATATATTGTGGTTTGAATATGGAAATGTTATCATTCTTTTATGCTTTTGTTATGTGTTAATAATATGTTATGGTTATTGGGAATTGTTTACATATACGGGTGGTTTTGTGATAATCCTAGGGCGGGTAAGCCCGAGATAGCTCGCCAATGCATTGGGTAACGTGACGGAGGTAAATGTTAATGTTTCTCCTAAGAGATTTAGGGTATATACTGTGATGGGTATTCGAAATATGACTCCCTATGTAGTTGTGATAGCTAAAATGTAAGTATGTTATGAATTCCATAAGTTACCTTTAGGATTTATAATTTCTGTATGTTATTCATAAATATTATGATTTCATGAGGTATGTTATGATTGAAAAGCGGGATTTCGTAGATTTGTATTTTTTGATGGGCTAATGTTTATTTTCAATATATTATAACCCTTACTATGATTTTTATGTTCATCCCATATTTTGAAATGTTTTTCACAGGACATAAAGATGAATAGGGTCATGTTTGAGATCAAGGAAAAGTCATGTTGTCTAAAACATGGAACTAGACAACTCTCTATTTTTTAAGAGTTTTTATTTAATGAAAAATGGATTCTGGGTAGTAGTGTCTACATGTAATGTTAATGTTGTTTTGTAATAGTTACGACCTAATTCTGTAAAAAAAATAAACCTGAAAATATCCTAAATATGGATTATTTAAATAATTCAAGATTATGTAATCTTTAAGGCCGGGTCGTTATATTATCAGATTATAACCTTTATAATATTAGAGTTAATGAAAATTAAAAATTATAACACTTTTATTTTTAATAACTGTAATATTTTTAACATAGGTATAAATATAGGATATTTTTGGTTATATATAGACTTATGAATGCTAAATTATTTATTTTAATCATGTTAATTGATTTTTTAATTTTTTATTGAATAAATAATTTTCTTCAATTATTACACAATTAAAATGCAACAATTGTTCAGTTAATGGAAATATAAAATAAATGGTACTATTTTTTTAAAAGTACTTTAATATGAAATATTTAACATGATTTTTGTTGATAGATATAAAATTCATAAAAAAAATACCATCTAACAATATATTTTTATATGGTTTAAAATATATACCATGGTTCGTTTATGAGTTTTTTTTAATTAATAGTATCAATCATCATCCTCAATGTGTAAAAATATTTTTGTCATGGATAGTGTGAAAAGGGTTAAAGAGAGATAAAAACAAAATGATGAGGATAAATTTATTATAAAAACCTTATTTTCAAATATTTTATGAGATTATATTGATTCATAATCATTTTACAGTTTATTCATTGAAATTTTATCCATTTAGAGATCAAAATTCTCTTCTATTAAATTGTTATTTTAAGGAATTCCAAGAGTGTCCCACCCCTGTCTTATAAAAGGGAACCAATTCTTCTAAATTATTAACACTTAAAACACAATTGTTTTCATCCAAAATCTACCCAAAAACCTTCATAATATCCTACATATATTCTATTAGCGTTAGTTTTTGAAGAATAACAATCTCAGTTCTCTTAGGTCGTTAATCAAAGGGGGATTTCCAAAGAAGATGTAAAGTTCTTACAACATATTTTAGTTTTATTTATACTTCTACATTATTTAAATCATATTCAAATACAATAAAATAAAAAAATTAAACTAAATATAATAAGAAATTATTTTTTTAATTTAATAACTTAAATATATATCTTCATTTGTCAAATGTGAAATGAATAGAACATTCAAGTGTTTGACAGACTATCACCTCGTGAATTGGTGTAAATCATTTTCTATCGCCATATCACCAGAATATATTATAATGATAAGATTAGTATTTATATATTATATCAAGAAAATATTTGTAATTCTAAAAATTTAATGTGTCACTTACCTTTTAACCATTACATTCCCTAAAAAAGATAATTGTGTTCGTGCGTATATGTGGACTACACATCCACGAAGAGACATGATTCATTTTTTATCTCAAATCAGAACAACTATATATATAAGTATATTTATTAAATTAAGTTGAAATTTATAAATTTATAATAATTATTAATAAATAAAATAATACTTACCTTATTCCCGTAAAGATCATTTAAAAATATGAATGTTACTCATTCATATGTACGACCTTCCATCTATATGATTGTAACATAGATCATTTTCATAAACATATTTATTAGTTGGAGTTAATAGTAGAATATATGAGAAAAATGATAACTATTTCTTGATCATTTTTCTCTATAATTTTGAATAATGACATATTTGACCATAGTTGACCAACTAAAGTCATTTTGAACATATGAACCAAATATCATAAAAACATTTGACAAGAAATTAATTTATTAAGTAATTATTATAACATGGTAATAAGTGAGATAAATATGAATAATAAAAATTAAATGTTTTCTAAATAAATTAAATAATTTACATGAGTTTTTTTATTTATAAAGATAAAAATGTTCATAATGAGTCACACTCAAGGTAAGATACATTATTTTAAAAATCTTATTTTAATATTTCCCTTCCAATTCTCTTTTTTTTCCAACACCATATTTTTTTAGAAATTATGACTTTATTTATGTTGGCATAATTTAATTTTAAATTTCAACTTATATATCATTTTAATTTTTTTATAGTTTTCATCAGGAATATTTTTATGGATGTTTTGAATTTCTTTACAAATGATAAAAGAAATTTATTATTTTAATGTATATAGTGACAAATAAATTTCCATCACCATAATAATTATATTATGTCTGGATTTCATTATAATATTTCAAGTTATTTATAATGAAAACCCCTCTTTCATTATTTTCATGTTTTGTTCAAAATGGGTAGCACATGAATGGCATAGGGCATACTCAATATTAGAAAACATTTCTTATGGGTGAAATGAAGGTTTTTATGAATAAAATTCTATGTATTCTATTATGGTACATGGGAATTTTTTAATGAAGATGAGTGGTTCTGTTATAAATAAAGGGATAGATTTACCATTATATATCTTCAATACATTGGGTAAAATGATAAATTTAATTTTTTGTGTTTATCTTAATAAATTATTAGAATATACTCTGATGGTTATTCCAAGTATAATGGTTATGGTTATTTAAAGTGTAGTTGTGATGGTAACTCCATGTATAACCATCATGTTAATTCAAGGTATAACTATGTATGTTACATCATATGTAAGAGTGATATAAAAATGATCCCCAAGATTCCTACATGTTTTATATATAGTTTCTATGGGCTTTAAAAGGATCGTTTGTGTAAAAAGTGCTTACTTTTCGTGTGAAAATGATTTATTTCATAAGCTCAAGGAATAGTCTGATAAATGTTTTTATTTTTTGGGTGTTCTTTTTTTCACTAGAAAAATTCATTTGTTTCTTTTTATTTACCTTTAGGAAATTTATATTCTCATCCTACATTTGGAAATATTTTTCACAGGATTTAGGTATGGGTAAAGGAAAAAATAATTCAAGTGGAAATTCATGAAGAATTGTGAGGAAATAAAATCATGTTTTACTTTAAATTTTTTTAATGAGTAAAAATGGATACTAATTCGAAGATTCCGCCTTATAAAAAATGAATTATTTTTTATTATTTATTCCATATTTCCCAAAAACAGTAATCCCCAAATATCTTTTGTAATAAAGTAAAACGAATTCTGGTCTGTGTATCTTGACTAAGTAATATATAAGTCATTATTCAGAAACTAGGTATCAGTGGAATTTTCATGTATCATTGGTTGTTAAGAAAATATTAATAAAATAAAATTTAAAATATTTTATATAATAATAAATTTAAATTGATAAATAATTTGATTCTTACAATGTTGAATAATATAAACTATGTTTGTTCAAAATGGTTTTCCATAGAGGGAGTTGGGAAACTGATGTAAGAAGGCACCAATCGTATGGCAGGAGTCCGAATAAAAAACCAGGAATGGTTGGATATGGAAAAGATATATATATATATTTCTTGTAATACATATGTTTAAATAAACTGTAAATGGTGGTGTTATATATGTTGGAACCATGGCTGTTCTATGCAAGAATTGCAGTATGGTTTGTGTATGTTGTCAATCGCCAGTGGAATTTTAGAATGTGTGCCAGAAAAGTGATCATACAGTTCAATCAGACAATAGTATTGAAGGTGGCAGGGTTTCATAGTGTTTTCCATATTTTTGGGCCTCAAAATTGGGAAATGAAGACACAGGTTGTTGGCAAAACACAAAGAGGAAGTGGCGTGAAGAATATCGGGAGGTGTGTGTGAAAAATCAAGGGTTGCACAAAAAATAGCGGGTATACGCAAAAAATAGTGGGTTTTCGTGAATAACAATGTGGTGCGTGAAATAGAGGATCGAGGGTTTTCACGCAAATAGTGTTTCGGAATCAGAACATCGAAAAATGGCAAAGGCATGGGATGCGCGAAAAATCTAGAAATGTGTGCGAAAAATGATACCGGTGTGAATGATTATGCACCAGATGAGAGGTTTTACACGCCACATGGGATTTTGTGCACAGGGTTCTCAAATGCCTATAAATATTAGCTGAACCCCCTCATTCCATACGGTTCAAGACATAGAGAAAATCTGAGCTCTAATTCGCGAAAAATAATCACTTAAAGGGTCTTGCATAAAAGATTCTGGATTGCGCAAAAAATTCAGGGATGCGCGAAAAAGGATGATCTGTGCATAAAAATAGGGGTTGCACATAAAATATTCAGTTGCAGAAAAAGGGGGGTTTCGCACGAAATATTTTTCCGCGCGAAAAGTAAATTCTGTGCGCAGTAGAATGGTTTTGTGCGCAATGGGTGGGTGTTTCGTGCAATCGTCAGTGAAGTTTTTATGCACGTTCTGGTTATCCGGTTTAGTGGTTCTATGCGTTCTAGTGCATCAATTCTGGTCTTTGATGCAAGAAGAGTCTCATGCTAAAAAAATACAAAGACTTCAATTCAAATCTATTGAAGATACCTTCACGTAAATAAACTTAGTGGGACTCCACCAAAGGCAGTGAGCGAGGGGGAGTCGACGGGAGTGACCCGAGGGATGCTGTGATCAATCCCTGAACCTTTTGTAAAGGCAGTGAGCCTGGGACAGAGTGACTATGCCTGAACCTTTGTAATCCAAACCAAGTGAAGTTTATTGGAATTTGGTACGACTAGAAACTTTTCGTCATATAATCCTTGGACGTAGACCTTAGTGGTGAACCAAGAAATTTTTTTCCTGTCATCTCTTTTCATGTGAATGTTTCGTTACTGATCAAATCCATCATAAAGGTTTAACTAGTTCCTCCCAATGTGGGAACAAGATCCTTGGTTCTAAAAGAAAAAGTTGACACCATGATTCACCCCTCCCCTCTCAGGATGTCCCTAGGGTCCTACAAGTGGTATCAGAGGCATGTTACTGGTGTCGAATCTGTCCTTTGACGTCATGGAGAATGCGGTCAATGTTAGTGGAGTCCCTCTCTTCAATGGAAGTAATTTTCAGATCAGGAAGAACAGATTGAGATCTCATTTAAGATCTCTAGTAATGGAGGTCCTCTTTGATATTGTGCAAGGAATACATGTTATTGATCCAATAGGTCTGGATATGACTGATACATACATGAAAGTTCTTGATGCAGATGAAAAAGATCAGAATGCTATCACGACAGCTCTTTATTCTCAAATTTATCTAAAGGAGATGATTTCCACCTCAGCAATGTCTATGTGGGATAAAAATAAAAATATCTTTGAAGGAGACAACAAAGTGAAAGGGGAAAAACATGAATTCATTCACAACAGGTTTGATGATATATAGATGCATCCTGATGAGAATGCAGATTCATTCTTCAATTGAATCACTGAATTGGTGGGATAAATTCGAGGGCTTGGAGAGGAAATCAAAGACATTGATATCGTAAAGAAAATCTTGCGAAGACATCCTCCTATGTACAATTCAAAGCTTTCATCCCTTGAAGTAAATAGATCTATCTAAACTATATCTGGATGATCTACTAAGTATCCTAGTGGCATATGAGATGATTGTAAAACCCGAAGAAGCTATGACTCGTGTTAGCAAGGAAATGGAATTCAAATCCATGGAAAAACTGAAAATTTTAGAAGGTAGTGGTGATGAAGATGATGAGGAAAAAGAAATTATTTCTCTTATTTCCATGTACCTGAAGAAGGGAAAAGGTAAATTTAAAGGTAAGTTACCTCTGGCATTCTTTCATGTGGAAGAGTTGGGCACATTACCTCTCAGTGCCAAAGAAAGTTCAATGATGAAGAAAGTGAAGCAGAATACATTAAGATGCCTCGAAAAAGATTTTAAAAAAGGGATACTTCAAATCTAGAAAGAAGATATAGAAGAATAGTTTTTTCTGTGAAGAGGAAGAGGTTGATATTGAATTTTGTGAAGTAGAAGAACCCGAATTTAAAACTGGAAACCATGCTTCCAAGATGGCTACCGTTGAAAAGATAGAATCCTCTATAGAAAAAGACAGAGACAATCATATGACTCATAATTGTGATCCCAAGTTGAAAATTAAGGATACCATTTCAAATCTTGAGAAAAAATGAAATAAATGTAGCAAGTGGAATGAAATGGTAAGAGAATCGTCAGAATATGTGAATGAGCTTTAAGATGAAATTGAACGATTAGAAGAACTAGTGAGAGTTCAATCTTCAATCATTGAAAGAAAAAAATACATTCCAGAATTGAAGAATAGAATTAAAGAATAATAAAATGTCATAAATGACCTTACTTCTAGACTAGAAAAGAAGTCCAAGACTATTGAGGTTCTTGAGGAATAAGTTGTTATTCTGGAAAGAAAACTTGAGTGTCGATCAACCACAAATGAGGGTTAGAAAAAAATTCATTTTGGAAGATTCTTAGATGCAGAGTTACTGGCAAGAGCCAAGAGTGGTTTAGATGGGGTTGGAAAAATCTTGAGTGATCAAAGACCCCCATGCATGGGAAATAGTGGAATTGGCTGTGAAGCTAGGCCTTCAACTGCTGGAAGTGAAGAGAGCCAAAAGAAAGACAAGATTAAAGTTTGACATGTTGAAATTTTGTCTGAAGTGCTGAAAACGAAACCCTCAATCCATACTAAATGAAGAACTAAATATTATCCTCAAACTTCCAGAAATAATAGGCAGTCCAACCATTTTCCCAAGGAAGAAGGCATGAGGATAAATTTATGTGAGAGTACATTTCCCCTAATGAAGTGTCAATTCTGTGGCTATCTAGGTCATACCATGTCATATTGCGAAGAGGCAAGAAGCTACTTGAATGGGGAAGATCTGGGAAGTCAACAATGGAGAACTATTTCATATAATTCATCTTATAGAAGATATAGCTTCTATGGTTACTGTTTTAATTGTTCTAACTTTGGCCATAAAGCTATGTATTGCAGGCAGATGTACAACAGGATAAATTCATAAAACTCTCAACGATGGGGCAGTTTTCACCCTCCTGATGGCGTTGTTCTCACATACAGTTTCTCTCCTCTAGATGAATATTATGGATATAAAGAATTAGATTTTGTGGAGGAAAGTGTTATAAGTCCATCAGTATCCTTTACTCGATCCAACATTTCATAGAAAGAAATGAAGAAGATCGAGAAATCCAATCGTGCAGAAGTATCCCTCAATGCTACAAAGAGCAGCAGCACCTGAATTCTTGATAGTGGATGCTCTTCCCATATGACGGGAAATGCTGAACATTTGAAGAACATTAAAAAGAAGGTTTATGGAACAATGTGGTTTGGTAATGATGGTTCTTTTAAGAATAAAGGAAGTGGGAATACTGCTCTCGCCAATGGAGAACTAAAGAAGATTGATGTTCTTTACGTGGATGGTCTAGATCACAATCTCCTTAGTGTGAGTCAACTCTGTGACTCAGGGCATATAGTAACTTTCAATAAAAAAAGCTGCACTATAAAGGGAAAAACAGGGAATTATTTTATGAAAGGCTGTAGAACAGATGGAAACTTATATTAGGTCGACAAAAAAAGTGAATTCCTGTTATTTGTCTATTGAAGAAGAAAACAATTTGTGGCATCAAAGGCTGGGGAACATTAACCAACAACAAATGGAAAAGATGTCTAAGATGAAGTTAGTAATGGATATCCCCATTCTGAAATGTGAACGGGTAAAATCTTGTGATGCTTGCATTCATGGGAAGCTGGTCTAAAGTTCATATCGGCCAAAGAAGAAAAGGGCATCTCATCTTCTTGATCTCATTCATACAGACATATGTGGCCCAGTAAATGAAGCTGGAACTCATGGAGAAAGGTACTTCATTCTTTTCATAGATTATTACAGTAGAATGGCATGTGTAATCGTTATATATAGTAAACAACAAGTTCTTGACTCCATGAAAACGTATCGTCGAATCGCCGAGAATGGTATTGGACGAACAATAAAAGTGTTACGATTAGACAATGGAGGGTAATACACATCCATTGAATTTGAAAACTACCAGGAGAATCATGGGATAAAATATGAGTAGATACCGTGAGAAATCCAAAGAAAAATGGAGTTGTTGATTGCAGAAATCGATAGGTTACCAATATGGACAAGACTATGCTGATTGAGAGTGGTATCTCTCGCCATTACTAGAAGGAAACTGTTGAAGCTACAGTGCACATTAAGAATCGAACAGGGCATTATATAGGAGAAATGAAGACACCATATGAATTGTTCCATGGAAGGAAACATTTATTGAAATACTTTTGTGTTTTAGGAAGTAATTTTTTCATTAGGAATAAATAAAGAAATCAAGGGATGTTTAGTGACAATGCTATTAGAGGAATTTTTATTGGATATCCAATGAACAGCAAAGCCTACATGTGTTTCAACAAGCGATTAGGAAGGATTGTGGTAAGTAGTGATGTTAAGATAATTGAAGATAAAAACACAAATTTTTCAAGAACTTCATATGATGGTTTGATAGAAAGTGAGGATGAAAGTTAACGTGGAGAAAATACAAATACATAAATAGAGGAAGTTGTACAAAACACTCAGCAGTCACATCATAATGTTGACTTAGAAGAAGAATTTGATGAAGAAACTGTGGGTGGAGAGAATTCAAAAGAACCACGCAGAAGAAATCGTAGAGCTGAGATTGATCCATCAAACATAATTAGGGACATGAGTGAAGCCACTAAAACAAGGAGGATGAGGAATAACACGCAATCTGAATTTCTATCAGTTGTGGAGCCATCCTCCTTCAACGAAGCTACAAAGGATGAATCTTGGGTGAAATCCATGAATGAAGAGTTTGATCATATTGACAAGAATCAGACATGGGATCTTGTCCAGAGACACGAAGGTGACAATGTGATTGGTGCAAAGTGGATCTTCAATAACACGTTTGATGAGCATGGAAGAGTAATTAGAAATAAGGATCGACTGTTATGTAAGGAATATTATAAGATTGAAGGTGTTGATATTGAAGAAACCTTTGCTCTAGTGGCTAGACTATTGTCAATCAGACATTTACTTGCCATGAAACTCCAAATAGGATATAAATTATATCAAATGGACGCCAAGACATCATTATTGAATTGTGTCCTCGAGAAATAAGACAACATTGAACAACCAATGGGTTTTGTTTTTGGTACTGATGAGAGAGAGTTATGCAAACTGATTAAATCCCTATATGGTTTGAAACAGGCACTACGAGCATGGTATTCTCGCCTGGACTCGTATCTCAAGAAGCTGGAGTCCCAAAGAGGTGGACTGGATCACAATCTAAATGTGAAGAATTCTCCAAAAGATCAATTCATGGTTCTACTCTATGTTGATGATATCATATTTGGTGGTGGAAGACAGAAATCATTGGATGAATTCTTCCATCACATGAAATCAGAATATGAAATGTCTATGATTGGGAAGCTCACATATTTCATGGGGAAATAGGTGATTCAAAAGATGGATTACACTTTCGTTTTGCAGGAAAAGTATGCAAGTGAGTTATTGATGATGTTTAATATGCAATAATCCAAACCATTGTTAACTCCGATTTCAGTTGGAACTAAACTTGGAAAGCATGAGTAAGGGACCTATGTAGATCCCACCATGTACAGGAGAATCATTGGGAGCCTATATTACCTGACAGCGACATGACCAGATACTGTCTTTACCACATGTATTGTGGCCCACTTTCAGATTAATTCAATGGAGGAACATATGGCGGTAGTAAAAAAGAATCATGAGGAACATTCAAGGTACACATAACGTTTGGTTATATTTTGCTGCAGGTGGGGACAGTGAATTATCAGTGTTTTCTGATGCGGACTGGGCTACTGATGTAGTAGAAAGAAAGTCCACCAGTTGTAGAGCCTTCTATATTGGGAATAAATGTTTTGGCTGGTTGAGAAAGAAACATGAAATTACTTCTCTTAGTACTGTTGTAACTGACTATATCTTTTCCACAAAGGCATGCACTCAAGTGCTATGGATAACAAAGCAATTAAAATGTATTTGTGATGAGGTGAAGAAACCAATGGTGATTTACTGCGATAACAAGAGTGTAATAGATCTTACGAAGAATCCGGTTCACCATTCTTGTACAAAACATATTGAAATTCGGTATCACATTGTCAAAGAGAAAGTTTCACAAAGTGTTATTAGAATGGATCATGTGGGAACTGATGATCAAGTGGATGATATCCTTACCAAGCCATTTTCAACGGCTGTGTTTGTGAAGAATCGGTTGGACCTCAGTGTTCATCCACCTCCTAGTGCACAAGGAGGTTACAGAATTCCCCTCTCGCTAGTTATGTTAACTGATTTTTATCTGTTATTGGCTATAATGAAGGTATGTGGGGGAGATACTATCCAGGGGGTGAGTTTTGAGCTAAAAAATGAACAATTACCTATCTTTGGGTTTATTGTCAATGGGGGTGAAAGGAATAAATTCACGCGTATTCAGGCATGTTCAAGCATGTCATGGACATGCAATGCTTCTGTGAAACGATGATAATTCAGTGTCAGTGATAGGATGAGAAGGATGTGATGGAATACTTCAGACATGTAATGCTTCTGGGACACTGTCAGAATTTATTCTTGGGCGTTATTGACAATTCCAAAACATGGGAACCCAATTTTAGCTTCCTCTCTTGTTTTCTACACCGATCATTGCTCATGTAGACTTAGAGTGTTGGCTGAGTTGATTCATGCATTTTTTGTTTGCATATGGCTGGTTCATTATTTAATTTGTTTGGTGATTTCCAACAAACCCAAATGGGGATATTGTTGGAAACATGGATGTTCTATCCAAGAATTGGAGTATGGTTTGTATATTTTGTCAATATTCAGTGGAAGTTTAGACTGTGTGACCGAAAAGTTATCCTACAGTTCAAGAAGACAACGGTATTGAAGGTGGCACTGTTTCCTAGTGTTTTCCCAATTTTTGGGCCTCAAAATCGAAAGATGAAGACACAAGTTGTTGGCAAAATACAAAGATGAAGTACTGTGATGAATATTGGGAGGCATGAAAAAAAATCAAGGGTTGTGCAAAAAAAAAGTGGGTTTGCATGAAAAATAGTGGGTTTGCGCAAAAAATATCCTGGTGCGCAAAATAGACGATCGAGGGTTTTCGTGCAAATAGTGTTTGAGAATCAAAACGTCAAAAAATGGAAAAGGCATTGGCTGTGCCAAAAATCTGGAAATGTGCACGAAAATTGATATCAGCGTGAAAGATTATGCGCTGGATGAGTGGTTTTACACACCCCAGGTGATTTTGCACGCGGGGGTCTATGATGCCTATAAATATGAGGTGACCCACCTCATTCCTTACGGTTGAAGACTTAGAGAAAATCCAAGCTCTAATGCGAAAAAAATTATCACTTAAAGGGGATTACACAAAATATTCTAGATTGGGCAGAAATTTTAGGGATTCCCAAAAAAGGAAGAGCTTTGCCTAAAAATTGTGGTTGAGCATAAAAGATTCAGTTGCGGAAAAAAGGGGGTTTTGCGCGAAATATTTTTCCGCACGAAAATTAAATTTTGTGCCCAATTGAATGGTTTTGCATGCAATGGGTGGGTGTTGTGTGCAATTGTCAATGAAGTTTGTCTGCACGTTCTGGTTATCCAGTTTAGTGGTTTTGTGCGTTCTAGTGCATCAATTCCGGTCTTCATGCAAGCAGAGTCTCGTGCTAAGAAGATACAAAGACATCAATGAAAATCTATTGAAGAGACCTTCACGTCTATAAACTAAGTGGGACTTCACCAAAGGCAGTGAGCCCAGTGGAGTCAATGGGAGTGACCCAAGGGACACTGTGATCTATCCATGAACATTTTGTAAAGACAGTGATCCTAGGACAGAGTGACAATTCCTGAACTTTTGTAATCCACATCTAGTTAAGTTTAGTGGAATTTGGTACTACCGGCAACTTGTTGGTGTATTATCCTTGGACGTAGCCCTTATTGGTGAACCCAGTAAAAATTGTTGAGTTATCTCTTTGCATGTGAATGTTTCATTACTAATCACATCCATCAAAGAGGTTTAACTAGTTCCTACCAACGTGGGAAGAAGATCCTTGGTTTTAAACGAAAATGTTGACACCCTGATTTACCCCTCCCCTCTCAGGGTGTCCCAGGGTCCTACAATATATGATTGAGAACAACTATATCTACCATGGATGAACATTTCGATAGTGGAACATTTCCTGGTGGAACACCCTCAATAATTCTGTGGATCTTATTCCCCAGTGGTAGATAAGGGGTGGATTAATTCCCTTGAAATTCGATTTAATGTCATGGGATGTTCAAATCAATAAAAGGAAAGTATTTAATTTTACCATTTTGAATGTGAATATAAACAGTTCTATTAAATGATTAAGAATATCAATGAAGGATCTAAAATTGGTTCCTTGGAATAATTTGAATATAATAATATATTTAATAAGAAATTTTTTCCAAAAGTTGTTTGAATTATAATGGAAAATTAACTTTTTATAATTGAGACAAATGGATGAAGGTTAAAGAATAAATATAAAGAAAACCTCTCCCAATTTTCATGGTATAGAAAAATTTTTATTTAAAATATTTCTAGTAGGATTAATCTGTTTTACTCATGATTGTAGTAAAAAATATTGAATGAAATTAACTTCCCATGAATTAAGATGTTATAAGAAACATCTGTGATGTACTCAGAACTTGGAAATGGAGTTTTATGATGATAATTTTTACTTCAAAAAAAGTATAAAAAGAGGTCCATGTGGAACAAAGGGGTTGATTAGATCAAATAAATCTAATAGTAAAAAATTAGTTTTTATGTTTCTGAAATTTTTTGTAAATAAATCATTTAGGATTGAATTATGAAGCCTAGTATGTACATAAAATGTAGTTGTTTGGGAACACTGATCCTAATTTTAATGAAAAATGATCTTGGAATGGTTATACCACTTGGGGTAATAAATTCTTTAAATATATTTATTGATATTATAAATAATGTATTCAATAAATATTTGGGAATTTTTTTATTTGTTTGTATTAATTATATCTTATTTCATTCATAACAATTCAAGGATTATAAAAAAAATCTATTCCACTTTAAACCATGAATGAAAATATTCTACATGGAATATTTATAAAATATTGTTTTTATTTCCAAAATATTTTATTTTTTGGACACATTATAAATAAATATTAAATAACTATTTATCCAGTAATAAATAAAGATGTTGATTAATGTACAAGACCAAAAAAATTTATTAATATTCAAATTTTTTTAATGTTAGAATTATATTACATATGATATGTTGGAAACCATTCATGTTTATCCCTCCCACTATATATGTTTACTCAAATAGAAGTTAAATTCACCAAGAAAAAAATGTGATGATTTTCTTCATGAATAATAACTAAGATTGTTGAAAGTATCATTTCTGGATTTTACCACTAGAAATGATTAATTTTTCTTTTAAATGATTTCTTTTTTGAAGGGTATTGGTTATTTCATGATGATGAATGATTTGGTAATTTATTATGCTTCACAACAACAAAAACCATATTAATTAAATTATCTTACACATGATTTGCAATTAGTTGTTGTGGTATTTAATATATATTTTTAGAGCAATAATTTTTATTTAGAAAACCATTAAACATTAAATAATCATAAATGATCTTAGTATATAATCACATATAAATAGTTGAACATGAGTCATAGATGATAGATGGAATTGATAATGAATTATGACTTCACAATTAATTATCATCCTTAAAAATAAAACAAAGTATCTCATTATTTGAGTTGGAAATGTAATGCCACATCATCCATGTTTCGTTTTGAACATGATTTTTTAGTTAATTATTTGATAAATTTTATGCTAGAAATTTTATATATAGGAACATATTCTATTTTGTTTTAGGTTTCAGTACTACTGACATTGGAAGATAAATTATGAAAGCTCATAAGGAAGATCGTGAGTTATTAGAAAATATATAATTGGATAAGATGGGATAGTTTCCTGAATTTTATATTTATAAATATTGTATTTTGAGATTTTGAAATAGATTTTATATTCCATGTGAGTTATAGTTAATGAAAAAATTATTTATTGAATATTATATTTCCATTTGTTCCTTTCATCCTTGAAGTAATAATATATACAAATACCTTTGAGAGTACTACTCATAGGATGAAATGAACAGAGATATTTATGATTTTTCCATGAAATAGTGACCATTTCAAAAGGTTAAAGAAAAATAAATATTACCTAAGGGGAAATTTAGTCTTTTATAGTTTTGGATTTGATATTGGAAAATGTATCCAAGGATTTCATATTTGAATTAACAATGAAATTTCTATGTAATAATGTGATTTGAGTTATTTATGATCAATTTACTAAATCAACAAATTTACTTCCCATTTGAGATACAATGTATCGTTATCATTATTATGAACTATATCTTAAGTAGATAGTTAGGTTAAATGTATTTACTCATTCCATTGCATTTTACTGTGATACCAAGTACACTTATAGTTTTTGGAATGGACTGTAGGAGTCATTGGGAATTGGAATAAACTTTTATTCATATTTTCATCCTCAATCATATATTTATTATGAATGAACGATCCTTTCATTGGAATGTATTATTCACGCTTGTGGAATATATTTCCAGGGAAGTTTGGGTAAGAATATTTCAGTAGTTAATTTTCCCTATATTAATTGTTTTCATTCCCACATATAGATGGATCCTTCTAAGGAAATTTATGGAAATCAGAATCAAACTCATGATATTTGGGATGAATTTGGGAAATGAAATTTTACATGACCATAGTTGGTAGATGAAATTGTCAAGAAGGCCAAATGATTCGTAAACAAATGAGTAACGTTCCGAGATAGCATAAATGATATGTTTTTAACCATAGAATAGATCTTTATTTAGATGTAGGTGATCATTTTTTTATTAAAGTATCTTTATGTAATCAATTTATATATTTCCGTTAGAGGAGGAAGTTAATTACATGGATTATATGACCTTGTGAAATAATATAAATAGAAGGATTGGAGTCCTTCTGAGTTGCCATTCCAATTAGTTTATCATAGGCTGACATTGTTTTTAATTATTCAATGTTAAGAAAGCATGTTTCAGATTCAACTCATGTTTCGATCCCTAAAGTTGTTCAGTCTGAATATATCCTTTCTTAGGTGGAACAACTGATTTGTATTCATTACATTATATAACAAGTTTATTGTAATAATGTAATTTTCAAGGATAAGGTTTTGTTGGAAAACCCTATGGGTGAATAACCGACAATAGAGTCTGACAATGCTATATGGGAATGGTATCTCACACTGTTTAATAAGTGATTTAAATCGTGACACTAAAATTTTAAAATGAGAAGAATAATGTAACATACATATTAATGTTAAAATAATTCATATATTAATTATTTATATTTAATATATTGATGTTTATTATAAAAATATTAAAAAATTATTCTTTTAAAAGTAAAAAAACATTATATCAAACAAAATTGGATTTTTAAATTTTATATGGTTTTATTAAAAATTATTATTTATAATCTATTAAATTTTAATTTTAAAAAATAAAAATAATTTTTATTCAAAATTTAAAAAGTATCTTAATATAATTTTTTTTATAACTTTATGAAAGTTTGATTTTTCAATCAATTTTGAAAATAATGATATTTTTTTCCAAAAAAAATTAATTTAATTAAAAGTATTCATAATGTAAAATTATATTTTTTATTGGGTTTATAATCTAATTATTGAATAAGTATTTGAATTCAAGTAATTACGGTTTTTAAATTTATTATTATATTCGTATTTTCTATAATAAACATTATATTTAAAAAGGTCATTTTTTGAAATAACTATTTTTCATAGTGTTTTTTATTATTTAGTTTAAAATTAAATTATTATACTTATGTGAATTTCTTACCAATAAATGGATTCCATATTTATAATCAAGGGGTTCAAATTTTTTAAATATTTTACATTTATCATGGGTCAATATGAATAAAACATTAGTAATTTTGTAACCATGGAAAGGGAAAATAAGACATGAAAGTAAAAATTGTTTATCTATATTATTAAATTACCCTAATACTTGAATAATTCTTTTTGTGTGAGAATAGTATATACATATTGATAAAATTTTATAATATATGGCCTTTTTCTATTTATATGTCATTGTAACCTTTATAATATTTTATTTAAGGAAATGTCAAAAATTATACACTCTTATTTTTAATAACTACAATATTTTTAACAAGGGTATGATGACAGGATTTTTTATGTTACAAATTGTTTTATTAAATATTATTTATTTATATTAATCATGGTATTTTTTAGAAAATATATGGAATAAATAGTTACCTTAAATGCTTTCAGAATGCTGACACATCAATTATTCAATTAATTAAAGAATAAAATAAATGATATTAAAATTATTTCAGGTATTATAATTTTTAATAAATATGGTGACCCTTGAAAATTATAGATTATAATAACATGTTAGGGATATAATAACATATTAAATTTTAATTTCATTTATTTTATTGGTGTTATGAAAGACAGTGTAAATGACAAGTACTATAATTGACATTAGTGATATTTTATGAAAATAATATTGTATTAAATGATATAAAATTACATAAATTCATATTGTTATTGTAGTTATTATTATATTGTTTAAAATATCAAACATGGTCCATTTATAGTCATTTTATTCATTTATATTAAGTCTAATGACTATCATAAAATAATAAACCTTACTCTCATGGTAATTGTGAAGGGGGTTTCGGGGGTAATCCAAAAGGTAGGTGTGAACTTATGATATGAACATATCCAAAAAATATTTAATGAGATTATTTAGAATTATAGTCATATTATCATTAAATATTTTCAAAAATAACATTTTTTAATAGTATTTATTTTACACTAAATTTCTATTTTTAGAAATTCCAAGAGTTCCCTTACCCTATGTTATAAGCAACCACCTTTTCTCATTTATTCAGAATTAAAATCACATTTTTTTAGAAAATATCTACCCTGAACCATTATAAAATTCCTACACATGTTATTGACTCCATATTTTTGGAATATTACGAAATTTATTTGTCTTATGGTGATAAGGAGATCAGATTAAACAAAGAAGAGACATAGTTTAAACATCATATTTTAGATTTACATATTCTTATACCTCATTAAATTTATCATCATCCATGATAAAATAATAACATTAATATCCTACATATAATTATATGTAATTATTTTAATTTAATAACCTTTGTCTATACCCTTTCCATTAAATGGGTATCAAAACCATCATTCATGTGTACAGTGAATTTAAGACTCATGAATCGATGAAACTCATTTTCCAATACCATCTCTCGTAGATATATTATAATAATGGAGTAAATGTTTATATATAATATTTATGAAATATTTATCATTATAAAAACATAATATATAAATTTTCTTCTTCTGTTTCATTTCACTAAAAAATGATAATGTCCTTCATGCATACATGTGTGCTACCATCTCTATGTAGCGATGTGTTTCTTTTTTCTACAATGTATCTCATACATGTTAGATATACAAACATTTAAAGAAGAAATATTATATTTATGATGTTATTGTAATTATTAAAACATAATATAATACTTACCTTCTTTATAAAATGATCATTGAAAACAGAAACGTTAATTTGGTGTATGTATGATCTACAACCTCTCTGATTCTAACACATAAAGGTTTTCCTAAAAAAATTTAATTATTGAATTTAGTTGTAATTTTATTATTGTCAAAAAGAAAATAATTAAAATGATTATAATTTATGGAAATTATTAAATAATGACCACTTTGATAATATTCAACCTACTAAATTCATTTTGTAGTTATGAAGTCAATATCATCAAAAAAACAATAATGAACTCAAATGATAAATCTAGTTATAAAATGGAAATAAGTTAAATAAAAATAATAACAAAAAATAAAGAAAATCATAAAATGGTTTACATTGGTTTATCATCCTCGATGATAAAGAACATATTGGATGAGTACGACTCAATGTAAGGAATGTTCTTTTAAAAATCTATATTATATTTTCCTTTTTCAACTATCATTTTCTTCCATTCCATATTTAAAAATTAATTTATTAATATATTTATTTTAACAGAAGTAAATTATAAATAGTATTTTAGGATTATTTGAACTTTGAATAAAAGGTTTTTAAATGTAATATCTTTACATAATGTATTGAATTTATTTTCTAAATACAAAAGGAAGGTTAAATTTAGATGTAAACAGTAACATTGTTTTTTCTCACTTCTATGATGATTTTTTTGTTTGGATATCATTATAATATTTTGTGATTTATATAATTAAAAATCACTTTACCTATGTTTTGGTTTTTTAAAAAAATTATTCTAAACGGGATATATCAACATAAAAAAATATTTTCTTATAAGGGCAATGATTGTTTTTATAATGGAAAATTCCATGTGTTCTTTTATTATTCATGGGAAATTTAATGAGGATGTGTGGTTTAGTTGCAAATTCTGGGTAGGTGAACCCGCAATATCTCTCCAATTATTTATGTAATGGGATAAAGTAAACCTATTAGGGTTCTTCTAAGAGATTAATGGAATATACTAGGATTTTTATTCCATGTATAACTGTTTTGATTATTTAAAGCCTAACTGTGCAAGTTATTCTATGTAACAAAGTGATGGTCATTTAATTTGTAACATTGAGGGATACTCCATATGTCATATTTTTATGAACATAATTCCCAATATTATTACATGTTTTATCTATACATTATATGGTTTCTAAAAGATTCATATGAGAAAAAAAGTGTCTCTGTTTTAGGTTAAAATGATTTATTTCATGAAATCAATGAATAATTTGATAAAGGTACGTATTTTATGTTTTTCAATATTTTTCACATAAATAAACTATTTTTACTTTTTATGTCTCTTAATGAGATTTTTTCTCCACCAATATTTCTAAATGTTTTTCATAGGGTTTAATGTTTGTTAATGGAAAATAATTGGTCCTGTTTAAATTTGTTAATATTTTTTGTGAAAAAATATCATAATTTAATTTAAAACATTTATATTGTTACACCCTATCTTTTTATGTGTTGTTATTTTTAATATAAATTAAATTTCATTTATATATTATTTTATGCAACACGGGGTATAGATTTTTCTTCAGAAAAAACTGATTTTAGCTTCTATTAAAGACAACGTTGGGTTTTAACAAACATTTATATATTATAAATGTAATTATTTAACCACAGCTCTTATAACCTAACCATTAAAATTTGTGAAATTAATAATAATAATAATTTTAAAAATTATTTTTAATTGTTTTATATATTTAAAATATATTAATAAAAAGGAACATAATTTTTAGAAATGTATTTATATGTTTTGAAAATACTATTTTCTCAAAAGATGATTTTTAGTTCATTATGAACACAATAAGAAAATAATATTTTGGGAACTATAATAAATTTAATTTGAAATTATAAAATCAAATATCTAAAACAAAATCTCATTATTTTATTAGGGTGATGTTTTGATAATTTTATGAAAATATAAATTTTTGATTAATAGAGAAAAATATTGATTTTTAATTTAAAAACCATTTTTGTTTAAATTATTTATAATGTTAAGTTATATTTAAAATTGGGTTTAAATTAAAATTAATTCAAATATATATCTATTTATTCAATTTATTTCTTTTTAATAAATTTGATATTGAATTTCAATTATAAATATTTTCAGGCATTTACACATTTTTACCTTGAAACCCAGCATTCTCATAATAACTACAATATCAATTATAAATTAACAATTTTGAATTATATGAAAATAATTTAGAAAAAATTATTCTATATTTTTAATTATAATAATTTACATTATATAATTTTTTATAATTAATTTTTGATGAATATTAAATTTGAATGTAGTAGAAAATTAATTACTACTGTTCAGGTAAAAATAGGTTTACTACATGTTATACAAAAACAATAAGGGTTAAAATGACCTAAAAATTTGAATTAAATATATTTTATAGATATATTTAGACCATAAAATTTCTAATAACTTATATTACTCAATTTGTTTCCTTTTGTAATGAGGAAAATGTTGACACACCTTTATCTTTTTTAAAAATTACGAGTGTGCCACCCGCCTCACTTATAAAAGGCCACCACTCTCATCTCCTCATCACACCTATAAACTGTATCTGATCAAATGATAACTACTTAATAAACTTCCAAAATTCCCTTCTATCATCCTATTGGACTTATTTTTCATATAAATCCAACTTAGGAATGCTTTTTTCTGAAAACTATAGGAGGTTACTGGGAGCAAGTGTAACATTTTCAACGGGGGATTTTATTTTATTTTTTCCTCCACCTCCTAAAATTACAATTAAAAATTATGATATAATAGCCTATTTATCTCCAATATAATTATTATTTTTAATTTCCCACATAATTACCTACATACATACCCTCTTAGATTAACTAGGTTATGAAATTATCATTCGTGTGTACGGCGGACTCCAACCTCATGAACTGATGTACTTTGTTTTTCCATTATCACCAATCATAGTTAGGTATCATGATGGATCCAATTTATATAAATTATAATTAAGACATAATTATATATCTGGTGTAATTATATAATATATAAATATTTTACATTCCATTCATTAGTGGATATGATTATATCTTTCGTGTGTACAGTAAACTACCAACACACGAAGTGATGAGATTCATTTTCACTAATGATTTACATTGAAGATAATAAATATAATTATATATAATATTCAAAAAAAAATTATTATTCTAATTACATATTTATAATTAGAAAAAAAAATTATATCATCTTATTTCTTACATTTTCTCTCACTACAAAACGATAATGTCGTCCGTGTAGGTGTGGTCTACCGCCTTCATGAAGTTATTTGACTCTCTTTAAATCACCACACCACATGGATTATATTGATATTCATTTTAAAATAAATATTATGAAATTTATGATATTATTATAATTATATTACTATTATATATTACTGAACTCCTTTCAGTAATGATCATTGATAATTGGAAATGTAACTCATGCATACGTACGACATGTTGTCTCCATGATCATAAAGGACTTACTTACTCAAAAATATCATTAATTTATATTATTAATATTGTAATTTATCTATACATTTTATAATTATTTCATAGATATTATTAAACCATCAAAAAGTATGCTGGATTTAAAATAAAAATCAAAACGTATAAAAAAACAAAGAGAATGTTAGACAAAACATGACATTAACATGGAATTGTAAATAAATGGGGAAAATGGAAATAAGTAAATATTATATGGTATGATATATATAATTTTTGTCTTATATTACAAAAATAATAAAATTATATTAATTTTAAAGTATGTTTCAATTTTTACAATGAAAATCAAGACATAATATGAGATGTTTTCTACTGATGATTATTTTCTGTTGAGACACATGAAATAATAACCGTGTGTTTCTTTTATGTGGTTTAGTTAAATCCCATGAATTTATTTTATGATGATTATTAATAATTTTTTTAATTTACATATCCATTTTATGAACTCTCATTCATGGGGTTTACATTTTAAATGTTTCCAATCTAATAAAGAATCTTTTTCTCATTTTTCCACCATTGAGACAGTTGTTATCTTATGTGAATATATATTCTATAAGGTGTATATAGACTCCCTTATATGCTAAATATAATGAATATAACTATTTTCATGATATTACAAGTTTTATTTAATTTTATACCCGAATGGGTCTTATAATTGGAATTTACCAATGTAGTAAACATTTAATATTATAATCTCATCGTTTATCGGGGTTGTTTATGATTAAGCATCCAGTGATGAAATATTGTGATTTAAATATAAATAAACTCATGAATTTCCTTATCATTTGGTCATTTCAGGATTTTAAATGTTTTCCCAACATTTTCCTCTATTTGTGTACTCAATATTACATAATATTATTTTAAGAAAAAACATTTTTTATCTCTTTAGTAATTAAAACTTTTTCATTCAAATCCATGTTTTCTAAACACATATTTTCATTTTTTACAATCTTTAAATTATTTATTATTGTCATTTTTATCCAATTTTTAATTTTTAAAAAAAAATTTGAAAGGAATATTCATTCCATTTTCGAAACAATTGTAATTCTTCATTTACTAAAAAATGATAAATAAATCATTATCATGACATGTACTAATTGAATAGTATTTTCCAAAAACATGAACAATATTTTCATTGAATATTACATTATAAATTTCAATATTTTTTTCAAATAAATTTATTTTTTAGTTTACTTGTTTATTAAAATATGTTTTCTAAATTGGAATTTTTATTTTTCAAAAGAAATGTTTTAAATGATTTGTAATGCTTATTTTATAAGTTTCCAATATTATATTCAAATAAAAAAGAAATTTAAAAATGTATTATGTTTTAAAAAGTTTGTTTCAAAGTAGAAATGATATTTTACAATTGATGTTTTTTAAATGATATTTTAATATTCATTTATATGTTTCAATGTTTATTTTTAATGAAAAGTATTTCCAAAATATTTTTTGAAGTTTTCGTTTTAAATTGTTTTTCAAAGAAAATCAATTTTCATAAAGAAATGTTTTTTATTATATTTCCAAATCAGTTTCCATCTAATATGAAATATTTTGATTTTACTTTTTCTATATTAGGTATATGATCAAAGGATGACATTTATACTCTTTCTATGGATGGTTTATGTCACGAACCAATCAGGGTCAGCCTTGAACCGGTCACGTGATCTGAGCCATGAGAAGAACAGAGAGGCATTTCTGATCTTCATGGGAAGGAAGAAAGTGGATGTGGAATCATCCAAGTGAAAATTTGAAATCATTCTCCCAATAAATAATAAAAAAAGTAGTAGAATAATAAAGGGGAATACCCAAAAAAATATGGTTTCCAAAAATTACATCATTACATTACAACTGAATATCCAAAAAATAGAACAACATGTCTATATAAGAAACACCCGAACTGAACCTCCCAACCACAACATCTCCATGTGACCCCCTGGTTCACTCTTTATTCCCTAACAAACCATTTCCCGAGGCAATCAAACTTTTTCATAACATGGAGTAGAAACTAAAAACAAAATAAAAATATATACGTGACTATTAATACTCATTAGGTAAGCCCAAATAATTATATTAGCAGTAAATATAATTTGGATAAATAATGATTTAATTTTAGGTTTGAAATAAACTATATAAATGTAGTTTTCCCACACTTTTCATTTTAGATAATACAAATTAAAATATATTTCCCTAAAAATATTAAAACAAGAGACCATTAATGGGGGAGAGTTGGGTTTACAGGGAAGAGTGGAGAAGGTAACCAGATAAAAAACATTTATTTCTGACGAAAAGGGTAAAAAGAAAAACAAATATTTCAAAACAACTTTCTTGAAACCAATTTAACAAAAACACACATTCACAATTTACCAAGAAAACACCAAAACTAGAGATATAGAATATAGTCTCATATAAAGGGTTACAGGAGAATGATACCATTTTCTATGAAACATGAGAATACCTAATAATTCAGGGGAGAACAATGACATTATATACATGTGACTCATCCTAAATTCATTCCAACCCGATAACATTATAATGCCCAAACACCCAGTCATCGCCCTACAAGTCATGATAGTGGGGCCCAATCCCTTATCAATAATAAAAAAATCCCCCATATATGGGCCACTAGATATGGTGTAAACTAAAATAGTGCAGAAATCATTATCATAATTCATCATAGTTTTTCTATGATTCCATTGTATATTCACAAAGGTGTATTCCAAAAAAAATCAAGCAACAAACCTGCAAAAATGTCATTATATAATTCACACAATGACACCAACCCAACCTCCTCATGGACTAGTAACTTTTCTTGAGTAAATTATCATAAAAGTGGCATCCCAAACTATAAAATGTTTTACCTAATTTTAAACCAAAATGGAATGTAATTTCTTCTATGAAGTGGTTTCCAATGAAAACATTTTAAAAGTGCCAACCGGGCCTCACAATACATTCACTTATCAATCCACTTCTTGAAAAACCCAACACAAGCCACTTTTAATCCAACAAAATTTATAAACCCTTTTGGGAAACATTAATAAAAAATTTAAATGATGAAAATAAATTTAGAAAAAAAACCATTCTTTGGAAAATCACAAAAAACATAAAAAATCAAACCGTGAAATTTAATAAATACATGGAGTGAAAAAATCAATGAATCTACACCATATATCCACAAAAAATAATAAAACCACCTCATTTCGAATATTTAAATTATTTTAAAAATAAAAAAATCACAATTTAATAATCAATTAATGTTTTAAAATAATGAAATCCCTTGAATCATAAATTTAATGGGTATATTCCCTGGGATCCTACAAAAAAATCATTCCTCTTTAACAACGCATAATCTATAATACTCCTCAAGGGTTCTAGGAAGCAATAATAACCCCAAGGAACCCTAATAAGACAAAACCCACCAATTTTGAATAACCCTACGCATGAAAATCGGCCAAACATAGCTACTAGGGTGAAAGGAGAATGGAAGAAATTAAGAATAAGAAAGGTGAAGAAGAAGGAAGCCCTAACCTTTTGATTCGAGTGAAGAATCATATAGAAATCAAGTCAAATACCCATTGGAAGTTCTTGTAGGAGCCAAAAATCACAATGGGAGGCTTGAAAGACATATAATTTTAAATGGGGAGGATAAGGGAAGAAGAACCATTTCAATAGAGGAGAAAATCCCAAAATACCATTTTCCTTGTGGGTTGCATGGTTAGCTTGAAAATGTTTATAAACCATTCACAAACCATTAAATCTACCATTGTCTGGTAATAGGTGGGATGATCATGTAGGTTTCATGGTTAGCTAAACCACGCACAAATGATGTGACCCCCCTTCATACTTACTTCATGGCTAAAATAACCATGAAAATTAATCATGTGACTATGAATAATTCCCAAAATCACCATTTTCACCACAAATATCATCTAACTCGAGGAGATAAACCATCCAACAAACATACCCAATTGAAAGCTACAACATGGAGTATTAAAAACTCATTTTCCACTCCATTTTACCCATACCATCCCACTAATAAGAGACAAGACCAATCATTTGGAGTTTACCATATATCCATTTTTAAAACTATAATATGGTACATAATTACTAGACTTGTAGTAATATAAATTGTTGTTCTTAGACATATGTAAATGCCCTAGGGGATTCATGGGTGTCCCATTGATATTCAGAAGTGCTGGATAACAAAAAAAAGGATTGGTGGATCTACAAAGGCACACTGTTTTCCTAAAATGGTGTGGCCCTCATCAGAAAACTGTAAGATTTTAGAAAATGAGATGAAACACCCAAGATGGTCTATTAACAGTTTACCCAAACTATAGGCCTATCCCACACGATTAGACTCTAATGGATAGTATTCTCACATTTTTTACCATATAGTTAGTGGACTGTATGGATAACTATGAGACCCAAACTCTGTGTTGTGGTTTTTAGGGAAATTCAATTTTAAAAAAATAAAACCTTACTTACCCATACCCCCTCTATACTCATGTGACAACCCCCCCCCCCCCAAATCTCTTCCATGTCCAATCATCCCTCCATCCATCAAGCTCCCATTTCACACCATTAGATTATGATTTATCTAGTATTCTCAATTACCACCTTGATGTAATACCTTTGACTCTCTTATACTCCCTGGATTGGCCCTTATCCCACTCCATTTCACCTTGTGTCATTTGTCTGACCCCTAGGTCATTGTTTAACTAGTTATATTGGTTTTCTTCTGTTTCTAGGGCTTGTAGTCGGAATCTCGGTTCATCCTTCTGTATGTTTTGTCATCTACCACCAAAGGTAAAAAACATGGGTACTTTTTTTGTTTCTATTGCAACATGAGGTAAGGTTTTCTCCCCTTCTGTTTTCTAGCCCAATTTAATTTGGGTTATTTTAGTGGTTTTGAGTTTTAGTATTATTTTTTATTTGATTTGGTCATCCATGAGGTAGGTTCAAGACACCAGATATAAAGGCAACATACCATGTATGAATAGGTATGAAAATTTATATTTATAAGTTCTGATGTTATATATATATTCACCCATAGATAAATATATATATATATATATATATATATATATATATTGGGGACATGTTTTATTATGTATATTTTAGTAAAATGAATACATGTGTTTGTGTAAATAGGTATATACATATATTAATATATATCTAAGAATATCCTTCTACATATTCAAGGTCGTGAGAATTTGTACATAGGGGTTAGGTGTCCTTATAAATAGGTGGAGGTTTATATGCTCAGTGGGTGAGAAATAGAATCTCCAAGTTGGTGTCAATGAAAACATCATGCACTGAAGTGTTTATCTCGTTTCTCCTTAATTTAAAGTAGGATCGATTTCTGTTTCCCTTAAAATTGAATCCTGCATTAGTTTCTCACATTTCCCACTTTCATAAGATATTAATTAGTGTTTTATGATTTTTAGAATAAATGATTCTTTAACATGAATTCAATATGACTCTTGAAAGGATATTTAATTATGATAAATTAATTATTGGAAAATAATGCCATGTTTTTATAAATAAACCCCTTAAATGAGGTGTGTTATCTTGTAAACTAAAACAAAATGATTGGTTAGTTATATCATGGATTGATTATGGATTGGAGTTATCTTATTCCATCATGATACGGTTTAATAAGTGTTAAGATGTACATATACACTCTTGTTATTCTTAAATGAGGTTTCCCCCATTTTACATGAGTATTAAATGAATCCCAAGGAACTTCTTAGGTTTTGTTACCTATTATAGTCGGAATTTCAAAAGTTAGAAATTGTATTGTTTCCCATGACACCTTCTAAGTGGTCTGGTGTTCCTTATGTATGAATTTTCCATGTTTTGGTAAATTGGGTAGGTTGTTTAAGAGAAGTAGTCAATTCATGTTGTTTTATCTTCTATAAATCAATTTGTTTAATTAAATTATATGAATAATAAAGGTGTTAAGACCATGCATTTGACTACTCTTAATGTTAAATTCTTATTTTTTATTTTATTTTTTATTTTATAAATAAACATGAAAAAAGATCATATGATAGGTATTGAATCATGTGTTATGTTTAAAACATGAATGTTTTTTAATTATACTTAAAGGCTAGGTAAATATGTTACATGGGATGTAATTCCTCATGATAAAATTAAATGTATGATTATACCATAATCATATATATAAGTTCTAGATAAAAGAGATGGATGGGAGGTAATTCCCCAAGCCTGTGAAATTTATTATGTTTTTTTATAGAGGATATGATGTGATCGTAACGTATTGTTGAGAATGGAGACATCACACTCACTTATACTGGGTTTTGAGTATGGAATCTTGCACCAGTGATACTATATAGGTGACAAGCTTTATGATCCATATACTGTAATTAAACGGTTTCCATGGAGGCCCACTCACCTCCGTGAGTATTGTATCATGAAGTCTCTCACACATCATGGAATGTAGGGCATGTGTGTCACGAAACATCCCCTAGGGCCCGTATCGTGAATACCCCAAGCCCGGCTTCCATAGGCCATGGGCTGGTAACTATCACCAAAGGCGTATGTCCTTAAATCTAGGAAGCCATTGCCTGTATAAATTGTAAACACACACAACCAGAGAACATGCGGAAGAAAACACTATGTAAAAGCAGCATAACAAGTGTAATAAAAGTAATAAGGGCCAGAATACAAGCCCAACTATAATGTACAAATTCAACAGAAATTAAGTACAATTGAAAAGGGAAAAATAGTTGAAAGGAGAGATCAACTCCTTGAATGTCCTCTGGGGTTCCTACCTGAAAGGTAGGTATAGATGGCCTCCACAGCACTCCACTTCTATCAGAATCCACCGTTTACCAATACGTCATATGGTCCTCCTCCGGGTAATGTCCAATCCTGGTGCTCTCGGGCTCCTTCAGCGTTGTCTATCGTCTGCATCAAACACAACGATGTGTGGGAATATCCCGTGTAGGGGTGAGTATAACAATACTCAGTAGGGACCTCGATACCCTCAAGGTCTCACAAATTCCAACAAGGATAAACAAAAAATTATGGAATCAATGGATAACCATTACTGAGGTATATGCCTATACATATATCTAAGTTATCATGTAACCCATATCAATCATGATGAAAACACAATGGTCATTGACTCAGCTCAAACCATGATTTCTCATTATCGAAACCACGGATGCTAGATAACTCCTCCTCTATCGATAATAGTGGGATAGTAATGACACTGAGGTTCTTTTCACTAACCTTGGACAGTTGAGGAACTCTTTATATAGAGTACCATGGGTCTGCTACCAACTACCAGGTGCTCCATATGATGTGGGTCTGCTGCTAAATACCAGGAACTCCCTCTAATAGCCTACAGAGGTACTTCTACTATCGAGTACTACTAGTCTGCTACCAACTACCATGTGCTCTGTCTGCCAAGGGTCTGCCGCCAAATACCAGGTGCTTCCCACTAGGCTAGTCGAATCACTCTAAGTCGAATCGGTCAAGCAGTCATCAGGTCTGTCAGCTACTAGGTCTCTCCACTATGTCTGCTTGTCTCTGGGAGGATCTGCTCCATGATCTACTAGTCGATACTTCAAGAGTCATGAAGTCTCACTTGTAAGTATCTCAAGGTACCGCCTCGTTATAGGGGTATCAAAGTAATGTAAGATGTGTCAATCAGATGCCCAGTCTGTGAGTTATTAGCATTTTAGTCATAGGGGCCCGGTTGGGTTCGTGTACGAACCTACCGGACTGTAACTCAACTATGTCCCAAACTCTAGTGGGGTATACTCAAAGGGGTGGTTATGCTCCATGAAAACCAGTGTCGTTGACGGTTCGTCAAACAGACGTTCGGTGCTAATGATATGGCCTGTAATGTACCAGATTTCTTCCATATAATATTTTATTATTATATGTGAATTTATTTGAGATCAGGTTCTGAGACGGCATGCAGTTCTGAGGCTCGGTGAGCCCGGAAAAAAATTTTGAATTTAATTTAACAATTAAATAATGCAGGTGAGCAGTTTTCAGGAAAAAGTTGAATAACATTCGAATGGGTGCTCGAATCAGAAATCTGATAGCACCATTGCATTTGGAACAACAATTTTACCTTAGGCGAGGCCAAACATTGGCCGGCGCATGTCGGTGGTGGAATCCTATTTTTGGGACGTAAGAGTAATAAAATATTTAAATAAAAATATTTTATTCTGCTATGAAATTTTTAAATATGTTGCAACAGATATCCCATACCTTTATAATTGAAGGATGGAGTAAGGGTACAGGGTTACAAACCTCATAACCCTGAAACCCTTGGTGTCTCTAGAGGCTCTGGAGAAAACATCCCAATGCGGCGACGATGACGCAGCGACCAGATCATCATCGAAAAATTCCACAGAATCCATGTAGGATGTTTGTTTGTGATTTCTTCCTCGTTCATGATTTCTATGAAGAACTTGAGCTAATCCAAGAAAAGATTAGTCTGCGGATCGATCGTTCTTATGGGATGGGATTTTGTGGGGATTCTGGGAGATTGAATCCATTTTAATCATTTGTTGATGATTTTCTTCTCTGTTTAATCCTATTAACGGGAGCGGATCAACGTCGCGATGAACGACGACGGAGGTTCGTTCCTAAAATTTGTTTCTTTAGATTTCTCCCCTTTCTTTTCTTCATGTTCGTCACGTTCTTCACGGGGCGATGAACGACTGACCGTTACGCATCCGTTTGGGGATGCAATTCTCCAAAACTGTGGATCCAACCCTGGAGTGGTGCCATGAAGTTGCGACGGTGATTTTGGCGGATGATTCGGAGCGGATCGAGAGTTATGAGTTTTCGGGCGTTTTTCATTGGATAAATCATTTGAGGTTTATGATCCGTTTTAAGGTCCAAAAACACCCATTGCGGTTTTGGAATGATGAAATGAACCAATCCCTGGAGTATCGGGATGAACGGACAAGAGATCGATGATCCGGAATATCGGCCAAATCGCGAAGAAGAAGACGGCATTCTGGAAATTTCCCGACTACACAGCATGTAGTATGGGCTACAGGGTGTGTGTTCGTCGGCGGACCACATGGTCTGTACTCCGGGAGTTCATGGACACAGGCAGGGTACACGGCCATGGACATGCCATGTATACCCCTCCCCGGCCAGACCTGGCCAGATACACAGGATACCTCGTGTACTGGTACATGGGCAGGCGACACGTACACAGAAGATCGGCCGAAGCATGAGGAAGAAGACGGTGATCTGGAAATTTCTCGACTACGCGACATGTAGTATGGGCTACATGGTGTGTGTTCGTCGGCAGACCACATGGAGTGTACTCCAGCAGTACACCGGCACGGGCAGGGTACACAACCATGGACTCGCCGTGTATACCCCTGCCCGGCCAGACTTGGCCAGATACACGAGATACCCCGTGTACTGGTACACTGCCATGCGACACGGACAGAGACAAGGGCCGTGTATATGAACATGGCCAGCATACACGGAGCGAGCCCAGGTGCTCGGACACGGCGTGTGTTTTTTCTACACGTCATGTAGTTACTTTCTATCTGACAAGCCGAATCACACGGTCCGTATACACGGGCAGTACCCAGGGTCAAGGAACACGGCGTGTAACCATACTACACGCCGTGTAACCATTTATTCATGGCATGACCCACATTTCTTCTATGACTTGGACTAGTTCTTAGGGTTCGTACCGTTGGTTCTCCCCTGAAGGTTCTGGTATCATTTCTTTTCTACAGGAGATTATTCCCTTCAGTAGAACTTCCTGAATAGAGTTGTTGGAATCCCCTTTTTGAGACGTAGATCCAGATCCTCTATTCATACCTGGAACCCTTAGTAGAGTTCTTGGTATCGACATGACCAACTTTACGCAGGCGCCGATCCTCTGCATAGCGTATTAGCTCAGACTGAGTTGTCGGAATCACCCCATGACTTGGTTGTGATCCTCATCTGAGCATCATGTTCTCAAGGTACATGTGGAGTGTGGTCTCTCAGAACGAGTACTTCGTATCTCTCTCTTCAGACATAGGAGTGTGTTTTCCCAGTTGTATGCTTAGTGGAATCTTTAAGATGGATCCTAGTGGTGGGTTTCGCGATAGTCAATCGTGTATGAGTATATCTAGATATTCTTGTTATATGTTTGGTATAAATATACTGTATAGAGCTGATTGTACCTTTCTTTTGTGGAATTTCCCTTGGTGTATTTCCTTTGTGGTTTTGGGGTTTCCTACTGGGTATTGTTATACTCACCCATGCATGGGCTTTGCCCGCACGAGTAGTGTCTTGTGCAGACGAGTGAGCCTTTGATAGGATTCTAGGCGGACCAGGACCGGATAGTACTCAGTGAGATCAGACAGGCTGAGATGTGTTCCTATGGCTATAGACTGTAGTCCCAACACCTTTCTTTATAGGTTGTACATTGTTACAGTCTTTCTTTTGGTGGGCTTGTACTTTTGGCCCATAGTTTTATGTTCTTGTAATTTACATTCCTGTCGTACTCTGTGGTTTGGTTTTAGTGTATGCATGCATCTTTTCCTTTTAGTAGTCTTTACTTTTCAGCTTTATGGGCTTAGAGATGTGTGTGCATCTGTACAGGTTTATTGGTAATGCCTCCCATGTTATTAACATGCCTACTCGGTGCTAGTCACCATCCCCTAGACTATTGGAGGCAGGCTTGGGGAATTGCGGCTCGAGCCCCACTGGGATGGGTCATAACAGAGTGGTATCAGAGGTGGTTATTTCTCCCATAGGACCGAGAGTCTGTGAGTTGGTTTGGGGCAATAGTGTTAAGTGTTTCAAGTTCGGCTTTAAGGCCAGGGACCCCAGTGTTAGTGAAGGCCGCTGACGTATCGAGACACCAGGACTCTGATAACTTTATTTTTGACTCGGAACATGAGAAAACTAGTTGTAGGGGAAAACAATGGTACATGCATCATATAAGAATTAGTTGAAGTTTCCATGTCCTTCTTCAGTCAGCTCTCCAGATATACTCACTGACTACGATGCCTATTTTTTCTTTAACAGGATGCCTCCGCAATGCGCACCCACTAGGATCCAGTAGCTCGATCACGAGGATGACCCCCTAAGTGATGAAGCCTCAATACAAGGACCGGATCTCTCAGTTTTACCATCAGGTGGTGTGTCATTTATCCCGCCACCTGTAGAGAATTGTTTAGTGCCTTCAGCACTAGTGGAGGAGGATAATAGGCTGAGCGCACTCCATGAGTTTCAGAGATAGAGACCCATCAGGTTTCGAGGCGAGCCTGGCCCTCAGGCAGTAGAGGACTCGCTTGAGGCAGTGGCCAGAGTCTCCTGTTTGGTCAGGACACCAGCAGACCAGATGGTGATCCTGGCAGCGAGCCTTCTGCAGGGCTCGGTAGGACGATGGTGGAGTTTTGTTATCCAGACCCACGAAGAGGCGACACTTTCATGGTCGGATTTTGAGCATCTCTTCAGATAGGAGTTTTCACCGGTTACCCTAAGAGAAGTATGCATACAGGAGCTTCTTCAGGTCCAGCAGGGAACCATGAGGGTGGCTAACTATTCGTCGAGGTTTACCGACCTCTCGTGGTACTCGATGGATATGGTCATATATCATTACATCAGAGCTATGACTTTTGAGTGGGAATTTAAAAGAGATATCTGATATAGCATCATCCCTATGAGCATTCTTACTTATGTTGGGGTGCTAGAGTGGGATTTGGTGGTCGAGAGCTTCTTGGAAGAGCAGAGACAGCTGACAGATGTCAGTAACGGGCGAGCTCGAGCACAGACCTCGGTAGTAGGGAGTCGACGTCAGGGACCCAGGCGTGGGAGATGTTTTCAGAGGAGTTACTAGGATAGGGGATCTTCCGTACAGGGTTTGCAGGGCGCATCCAGCCAGCCTCGGGAGAGGCGATTCTTCTTATGTGATGGAAGGGGACATCTCGCTCAAGATTTTCCGACCCGCTATACTAATGACACGGGAGCAGTGGATGGACCATCAGGGAAGAGGCAAAGTGTGGAGAAGATAGATCCGCGGGGTGGCAGACGTGGTAGGGGAGATGGGAGAGTAGTTGGAGGTGTTCGGTGTTTCAACATTTTACCACCACCACCCCCAGGAGGTCCACCATAGGCTCAGGGAGCTGGTGAAAAAGGCAGGGACAACTGCAGGCGGCAGAGGCTTATGACCCAGGTACTGCCGGAATGATTATAGGTACTATATGTTTCTTTTCTACTTTGGTTGCCATATTGATAGACACATGTTCTAGTCATTCCTTTCTGGCTACTTAGCTTGTTTGAGACATTGATATTCTAGTTGAGTTGTTGACTTGACCCTTACGCTTAGAAACACCGACTAGAGAAGATTCCGAGATCACACACCTCTGTAGACAGTGTGACCCGACCCTTGGAGATGAGAGTTTCGGTTGGAACCTCTTGGTGGTAGCATTGAGGCCTTACGATGTCATTCTTGATATGGATTGGCTATCCACAGTTCATTCCCATATTGGTTGTTTTAGGAGAAGGGTGTGGTGTGCCCGCAGTGATGGAAAAATGTTCTCTTTTGTCAGTGAAATAGAGACCCAGGAAGCACAGGATGGACTCGTGCATAGGAGGGCACAACTGATTTCACATCAGTTGGCTATCCTAGCCCTTGGCGCAGCAGATGTTATGAGTTTCCAGTTTCAAGAGGTGTTGGCTGAGTACGAGGATGTCTTTCCGGAGGATGTCCCCGGGCTACCTCCCCATTGGGAGATAGATTTCTGTATTGAGTTGCAACCCGGGACGACAACGATATTTGCATCAGCATATTGGATGGCTCTTGCAGAGCTTCGTGAGCTGAGGGTGAAGCTGGACGACTTGCAGAAGAAGGGATTTTTGAGTCCCAGTGTTTCACCCTGGGCGGCCCCAGTGTTGTTTACCTAGAACATGTACAAGAGCTTGAGGCTATGTGTGGACTACCAGCGCTTGAGTCAGGTGACCGTGAAAAACTGGTATCCACTACCGAGGATCGATGACCTCTTAGACCATTTGTGAGGGGCATGATGGTTCTCGAAGTTTGATCTACGATTAGGCTATCACCAGTTGCGAGTACGGGGTGAGGTTATCCCGAAAACTACTTTCTGATGTCGTTGTGGTCACTATGAGTTCTTGGTGATACCCTTTGATGTGACGAACTCCTCAGTAGTGTTCAAGGGACTGATGAACTAGATCATTCATCCCTTTCTAGACCGGTTTGTAGTGGTCTTCATCGATGATATCATTGTGTACTCTGTGTCCAAGGAGGAGCACGTGAGACACCTAAGGATGGTTCTGGACACACTCCAAGAGCACCAATTGTATGGGAAACTCTCGAAGTGTTATTTTTGGTTACAAGAGGTCCACTTTTTGGGACATGTTATCTCGACAAATGGTGTAGCAGTGGACCTAGCAAAGGTGGATGTAGTACTAACATGGGAGCCACGCTAGAGCGTGATGGAGGTGTGGAGTTGCCTTGAGTTGGCAGGTTACTATCAGAGATTCATCCTTGATTTCACCAGGATTTCCGCACCCAAGACATCTTTGACCAGAAAGGGGAATCCTTTCGTGTGGATTGAGAGATGCCAGCAGGCTTTACAGCAGTTGAGATAGAGTCTGACGAGTGCCCCGATCTTGAGATTACCGGAAGAGGGTGTCGAGTACGTAGTGTTCTGTGACGCATCAGGAACCAGGCTTGGTTGTGTCTTGATGCAGAGGTAATCAGTGATTGCCTATGGCTCATGTCATTTGAGGCCTCACGAGAATAACTATGCGACCAATGATCTTGAGTTAGCAGCGGTAGTCTTCACGTTGAAGATGTGGTGGCACTACCTGATGGGCAAGCGGTTTATCGTCTACTCTGATCACAATAGTCTCAGATATATCATTTAATAGAAGGATTTGAATTTGAGACAATGAAAATGTCTTTAGTTCCTCCAGTATTACGAATTTCATATCATTTATACTCCTAGGAAAGGGAACATGGTGGCATATTCTCTCAGTAGAAAATCCAATTCACAGTTGCTGGATGACGCGACGAGGTAGTTGGACTCCTTATAGTTATCCTTCGTGGATGGTGATGAGGGAGCTTACCTTCAGTCAGTGGTTGTTACCCCTCCCCTCTTATAGTGAGTCAGGGAAGCACAGTGCGAGGATGCGAGTTGTGAGACTCTACTTGCTCTGATATCCACGGGTGATGCTGCTGATGGATATTCAGAAGGTGGGGATCATGTTGTTCTTTTCAGAGGGTGCACGGTTGTACCAGTGATGTTGTGGGAGGCGGTTCTGAGGGAGTTCCATACATCCCCTTTTTTGGTGCATCCAGGCATGGAAAAGATGTATCAAGACCTCCAACGTCAGTTATGGTGGCCAGGAATGAAGAAAGGTGTGGCAGAGTTTGTCTCTCGGTTCCATACTTGTCAGCAAGTAAAGGCTGAGCACCAGGTGCCAGCAGGTTTGACTCATCCCCTCGAGGTTCCATAGTGGAAAGGGGACAGGATATCCATGGACATCGTGATAGGTTTACCACATATGTCTAATGGACACAATGCCATCTGGGTGATCATTGATGAACTCACCAAGTCGGCCCACTTCCTAGCCATACGAGAGTAGATTTCAGTAGATATATTGGGACGCCTCTACGTGCAAGAGATAGTTAAACTTCATGGAGTTCCATCCATGATCATCTCATATCATGATTCTTGTTTCACATCTCGGTTGTGGAAGGGATTACAGGAAGCTTTTGGGACTCAGTTACGCTTGAGCACAGTGTTTCATCCCCAGACTGATGGTCAGACAGAGCAAAACATCCAAGTCCTGGAGGATATGCTTCGAACTTGCATGCTTGACATCGGTCGTAGCTGGGAGGATCACCTAACAATGGTGAAATTTTCTTATAACAATATTTATCATTCCACTATTGTTATGGCACCATTCTAGGATCTGTACGGGCGACCTTGTCGGTCACCACTATGCTAGACTAACCTGGGAGAGTCTGCACTCATGGGCCCAGAGATGGTGAGAGCTACTACAGAAAAGGTGTAGGTCATCCAGGAGCAGATGAAGATTTCACATAGTCGGAAAAAGTCTTATGTCGACAGGAGGAGGAGGCCCTTGGAGTTTGAGGAGGGAGACCATGTGTTCCTTTAGGTCTCACCTCGACGTGGATGGTGGCGATTTGGCCGAGGCGGAAAGCTATCTCCGAGGTTTTTTGGCCCTTTTTAGATTCTGATTAGAGTTGGTGATGTGGCATATCTCTTGACTCTACCTCCTTAGATGGACCGGGTACACAACGTCTTCCATGTGTCGCAACTACGAAGGTACGTGCACGATCAGTCGCACAATATCGACTGGGGTGAGCTAGAAATCGATGATGGGGAGACCTTTGTAGAGTACCCAGTAGAGATCGAGGATTGGCAGGAGGAGATCCTTCATGGATGAGCTATTCCCTTTGTGTGTGTCTGGTGGTATTACGAGAATATCCAGGAGAGCACGTGGGAGCGGGAGGATCCGATTCGCGTGTAGTACCCACATCTTTTTTAGTATCCCTTGTTCTGGCTTTTTGGGGATGTTAAAACCCTAATGTGGGTGTGATGTAATGTCTTGGATTTCTTCCATGTATTATATTAGTATTATATGGGAATTTATTAGAGACCAGGTTCTGAGATGGAGTGCAGTTCCAAGGCCCGATGTGCCCGGAACAAATGTTTGAATTTAATTTAAAACTTAAATAACGGGAGTGTGCGGTTTTCCTGAAAAAGTGGAATAACCGCTGAACGGGTACTCGGATCAGAAATCTGTGGGCACCGTTGCGTTGGGAATAGGTATTTTACCTTAGGCGAGGCCTAACATCGGCCGGCACAAGTCGTTGGTGGAATCCTGTTTTGGGACGTAAGAGTAATAAAATATTTAAATAAAAATATTTTATTCTGTAGTGAAATCTTTTGAATCTGCTGCGACAGATATCCCTTACCTTTTTAAGTGATGGTTGGAAAAATGGACCAGGGTTACAAACCTCATAACCCTGAAACCCTTGGGAGCTCTGGAGGCTCTGGAGAAAACCTCCCAACGCGGCGACAATGACGCAACAACCAGATCATCGCCGACGAACGCTGTGGATTCCAGCTTGGATGTTTGTTTGTGATTTCTTCCCCGTTCTTGATTTCTATGATAAACACGGTCTAATCCAAGAATAAATTAGTCTGCGGATCGATCTTTCTTGCGGGATGGCCTTTTTTCATGGATTTTGGGAGATTGAATCCATGTTAATCCTTTGTTGTTGATTTTCTACTCCGTTTAATCCTATTAATGGGAGTGGGTCAACACCATGACGAATGATGGCGGAGGATTGTTCCTCAAATTCATTTCTTTCTAGTTCTCCTCTTTCTTTTCTTTGCATTCTTTGGATTCTTCATGGGACGATGAACGACGGACCGTTGCGCATCTGTTCTACGACGCAACGATCCGAAACTGTTGATCCATCCCAGGAGCGGTGCCACAGAGGTGCGATGACTATTTCGGCGGACGATTCGGAGCGGATCGAGAGTTATGAGTTTTTTGGATTTTTTCATCGGATAGATCATTTGAGTTTTATGATCCATTTTAAGGGCCAAAAACACTCGTTGCGATGTTCTTATGATCAATCGAACCAATCCCTAGAGTATCGGGACGAATGGACGAGAGATCGCGGATCCGGAAGATCGGTCGAAGCGTGAGGAAGAAGAGGGTGTTCTGGAAATTTCCCGACTACACGACATGTAGTATGGGGTACACTGCGTGTATTCATCGGCAGACCACATGGCGTGTACTCCGGGAGAACACGGACATGGTCAGGGTACAAAGCCAAGGACCCGCCGTGTATACCCCGCCCCGGCCAAACTCGACCAGATACACGGGATACCCTGTGTACTAGTACACGGGCAGGTGACTTGGAAACGGACATAGGCCGTGTACAGGCACATGTCCAGCATACACAGAGCGAGCCCAGGTGCTCGGACATGGCGTTTGATTCTTCTACGTGCAATGTAGTTACTTTATATCCGACAAGACGAATGACACGGTCCGTATACACGGGCAGTACCCGGGGTCAAGGAACATGGCTTGTACTTTTTCTATATGACATGTGGTTTCCTTTTTCATAGTTTGAACGGATGACAAGGTCCATTTACACAGGCAGTACCCGGGGTCAAGGAACACGACGTGTAACCATACTACACGTCGTGTAACCATTTCATCATGGCTTGAGCCACATGTATTCTGTGACTTGGACTAGTTCTTAGGGTTTGTACCCTTGGTTTTCCCCTAAAGGTCCTGGTATCATTTCATTTATACAGAAGAATGATCCCTTCCGCAGAACTTCTTGAATAGAGTTGTTAGATTCCCCTCTGTGAGACTTAGATCCAGATCCTCTATTCATTCCTAGAACCCTAGGCATAGTTTTTAGTATCGACATGACCAACTTTACCTAGGTGCCGATCCTCTACTTAGCAGATTAGCTCAAACTGAGTTGTCGGAATCACCCCATGACATGGTTGTGATCCTCATCTGAGCATCATATTCTCAAGGTACTTGTAGAGTGTGTTCTCTCGGAATGAGTACATCATATCTATATCTTCAGACTGAGGAGGGTGTTCTCCCAGTTGTATGCTTAGTGGAATCTTCAAGCTAGATCCTAATTGTGGGTTTCGCAATAGTTGATCGTGTATGAGTATATCTGGATATTCTTTTTATATGTTCTGTAGAAATATACTGTGTAGAGCTGACTGTACTATTTATTTGTGGTATTTCCCTTGTTGTATTTCCTTTGTGGTTTTGGGGTGTCCTACTGTGTATTGTTATACTCACACCTTCACGGGCTTTGCTCGCAAGTGTTGTGTCTTGTGAATACGAGTGAGCCTTTGACAGGATTCATGGCGGACCAGGATCGGACGGTACTTAGTGAGATCAGACAGGCTGAGGTGTGTTCCTACGGCTACAGACTGCAGTCCCAACACCTTTCATTATAGGTCGGACTTTGTTAAAGACTTTCTTTTAGTGGGCTTGTACTTTTATCCCAGGGTTTTACTTTCTTGTACTTACTTTCCTGTCGTACTCTGTGGTTGGGATTTAGTGTATGCATGAATCTTTTCATTTTAGTAGTTTTTAAATACAATATTTATGGGCTTAGAGATGTGTGTGTGTGTGTGTGTGTGTATAGGTTTATAGGCAATGTCACCCATGTTAGTAACATTCCTACTCGGTGCTAGTCACCAGCCCCTAGCCTATTGGAGGCAGGATTGGGGAGTTGCATCTAGGGCCCCACTAGGACGGGTCATGACATTTCCAAAATAAGAATAGGGTCAATAATGGGTCTGGGTCCGGTCCAACTCGGTCGGACCGACTCCGCCCAACCAAGTCTGGACTGACCCGGTCTAGGTTGACCCATTCAGACTCGCTGGGTCTGACCTGGCCTAATGGGTGGGTCATCCCACTATGTTTTAAACCAGTCTGTTGGGCCCGTCCTAGCAGACTACCAGGGTGGTTTGGCCCGGTAGTCACCACGTAGGGGTCTCGGTGACTCTGCCTGGAAGACCGGGCCGGTTCAGCCAGCGACACCGCGGGGGAAGCCGCAGGTAAGCCCGGGAGGCTGGGGTCTAGGTGGCCAGCGGGCAAGCCGCGGGGGGTGCGGGCATGCCGGCTGGACACCAAGGAAGGCCGTGGGTGCACCGGGCAGGGTGTGGTAGGCCGCAGGGAAGGCCACGGGGGTGCCGGGCTGGATTTCAGGGCACGAGGCAGTGCGTGGGGGTGCCGCACAGCACTGGGGTTGCCGGGAAGGGCCCTGGACAGTATGCAGGGGAGCATCAAGCATTGTTGCAGGGCGTCAGGGGGGGGCACCAGGCAGGGCGGAAGGGCGCCGCGGGGTGCAGGCATGCCGCCGGTATGGTCGAGCGGCGTGCCGGAGTGGCCCGGCGGGCCATCGGCAGGGCCGCGGAGCAGCACGTCGGGCGTGGGACGGCCGCCGCTTTTCCGCCGGTGTTGTTCGAGGAGACTACGGGGAGCACAGGATTTGTCCACCATCACCTATTTTTCATGTCGTCATCATCAATCCAGAACAAGAAAAGGGAAAAGGGTCGGTCATGTTCGTGCGGTCCAACCCCCCCCCCCCCCCCCACGTTAAGTTGATATCAATTGGCATAACATACTCCATAAATATAATGTCAGGGAATGAGAATAAAACCAACACAAATCCCACTACCTCGATTGTCGCTCAATGACAAAGTCATGGGAAGCAGACGTCATTCTGTTGACATCGGGTAGAAGACGAAGAAGTCAAGGAGGAAGGATTCATGGAAGGCGATATGAGATGAAATCGTTGAAGTTCTTCGTGGGTGACGGTGCTTCCTCTAATTTCTTTGGTTGAAGATGGAGGAGACGGTACTCATCATTCTTCGGTAGTGAGGGGTGTTCTTCGCGTTCTTCATTGAGAGGAAGAAATCCTCTCAATTATCCCAAAGACACTTCCTCTCCTTAATCCATCCAACAAAGATTATTCCAACCCCCCACCAAAATAATACATCACATATTACAATGTTGGCATAATGAATTCAATGAATTCAAAATTATTCTTAATTAATTATGTTAATTTACATAATTTAATTGGAGGAGTTGGCTTATTAAATGAAGAGAGAAGGTGAATGGTTTAACACATTTAATTGGGGCTTTAGATGAGGTTTAATGATATTGTGGGCCCCACCTAATAATCCTCCCAAGGGAGGTTATGTGCGGGTGGGCCCCACGTCCATAACATCCTTCCAAGGGAGGTTATGTGAGGGTGGGCCCCAGCACCATAACCACTCATAGGAGGTTATGGTGTGGTGGCACCCACCACTAACCTCCTCTCAAAACTTTTAACCACCACAAAAAAAATAAATTTAACTCTTTATTTTTAATCAATTTGATTAAAAACCTCGAAATCTAACTTCCACTCTCGTTAAAATGAAACTGCGGTGAAGAGCACACTAAGAATTCACTAATGCTATGAGTTCAATGGTGCCCTCGGATTTCAGTTCTGAGCACTGGTTCAAAAGATATAAAAACCCACTCATACGTTTACTGAACATACACGAACAAAACTTCAAAAATTGATTCGGGCACACCGGGCCTCAGAATCAAGTACCGTCAGAAACATCAGACACGTAAAATTCCCCTGTATAAAAAACAATTACATGGGAATTTTAGGTCTTTACAATCTCCCCACCTCTAGACTTTTCGTCCCCATAAGCTACAACTTGAACTAAAGAAACAAATGGGGGTACTGAGCACGCATCTCAATATCCCTCTCCCATGTGCTCTCCTTGAGGTTCCAGTGTGTCCAGTGAACGCAAACCAGAGGTATCGACTATCCACGTATGACCCGCTCTTATCGATCCTCAATGTCCACTCGAACCTCTGTGAAATTCACCCCGTCATCGATGTCCACCTCCCCGTGGTTGATGATGTGGGATGAGTCATGTAGCAACCCGTTATTTTATGAAAAGTATTCTTTTTAATTATTTCATGTGTTTTATGCTACAACAAGATTATCTTGGGATATACGCCAAACTGTATTGTCTTAAGTATACGCAACACTATTCTTAGATTGTGTTACACACAATTTCAAGTTCGTTTTATAATAGTAATTCTACGAAACATTGAGTGTATATATATTTATATATATTCAATGTATTAATGAAATATTTTTGGATTATTTTATATGAAACAACGAAGGATTCTTGCATAGCACGCAACCCTGACTTGTCTTGCATTACACGCAATCGCGACTTTCCTCGATAGCGTGTGTTGTACGCAATATCAGGTTTCACTAAACAATGATATATGGTTATAATATTATTATGAACTAGCCTTTATGAATATTATTAACTAAATTTTGAATTTTATAACATTATTATTCATCTTACACATTTTCTAGAACATGGTAAGAGAACAAAATAAATATTTCGGGTAAACTATGTAATTTTCAAAAAAATGCAGTTTCGTGGCATTTTGATTGTGCACCCACATTAAATCTATTTTTTGACATGTTTATAAGTTCAATTTGACAAAATAAAATTCTTCTTTAGAATCAGGATATAAAAATTTACTTTGGATAAATTTTTTATATTTTTCTAATAACTTTCATATTTTGATGAATAGTAAAAATATGCTAATTTTTAATTAAAAACAACTTTTTTCATTGAGATAATTTATATGGTTAAATTATAATATTTAATAGTTTTAAATTATAAATATAATATATTTTTACTATTTAATATAATATATGTCATTAGCATTAATTTCACATTGAATTCATAGGTAAAAACATTTCAATCTTTGGCAATGTTTAAACTTCTAAAACCCATTTTCTTAACAACGAGATTAATTTTAAATTAATTACTGCAACTTATGTGTTTTGAATTTGGAAATATGGATTCCCTATTTTTAATCAGTGGGTTTAAATTATGTTAATAGGCAACTTTTTATTTTTGGGCATTATGAATAGTAACTACGTTAAATTTTATTTACCATAGTTAAAGGTAAATCTTGTAATTAAGGGTAAATATAAGATTATAAAATTACTCTAACACCTTCCAAAATCCTTTTGGATGACAAAAAGGAGACACATATAACCTAAGGGTCGGATTATATTAATTTAATGGACTTTTGTCCATAAAAATAATTTAATTATTATTAAAACCAAAGAAAGTGACAACATGTCACTTTCTTAAATCTTATAAGTATAATAATTTTAGTTTAGTGATAAACTTCATGAAACATAGAATATAAATAGTCTCCAGAAATCTAATAAACTTATCTATATCATATAAATTTATTTATAATTCTAAGGGATTTAATAATTATCATTAAAGATGACATAATAGTGATGTTGATATTATTTTATTAAGAGAAATATCAAATGAATGGTATTAAAAATATTAAAATAAATATTATATGAACTATTTAATATTCTCCACTAATCTTCTAGATAAATATGACATGTTATGAATCTATTAAATCTTTTAGTTCGAACATATCTTCTTGTATATTGTTTATTTAAATTCAAATAACTGAATACTATAAAAATTGACACTATTGTTAATTTATAAAAATAACATATTATTAAATTGTTTAAAAATCATAAATGTTTTTAAAAATTATAAATTTAAATATATATGGTCTAAAATTTCATAAAGTTTCAAATTATGTAAAATTAACAACACATATGTAATTATTTATAATAATATAAAATTTAGAATATTATTACCACAAATAAAATTAAATTGATAAATAAGGATAAATCAAGTTGATAATGTTGAAAATAAATTCCTAACATGTCTAAATTTTATTGGTTGATTATATTACAACCCTATCTCCTCTAGTAATAGGATATGAGTCATTTTGGATGTTTTTATGTGGGGTTGGGATTTAATACAATTTAACATTTCTTATATTTACAAAGGTGCCCCTCTCCTCCCTTATAAAATGGCACCTCCTCCCTCTCCTCCTCACACCAATTTGAGCCTTAAAGCTTGGCCAACCCCAACCCATTTCACTTCCCCACTTACTTAGAAACATACTAGAGGTACTGGTCTTCTCAATAGACCAACTCTAGTGCCCTTATAGAATGTTTAAAGGAGGCACTTCGAGAACGAGGTAATACCTTCTACCATTTTTTTCAAGTTCCATTCTTCTTCTACTCATTATTCTTTAGTTTTTTCACTATGAAGTAATAAAATCAGTTTACCTAATATACTGATATTTTATTATAAATATTAAATAAACCTATTTCACCTTCTATCCACCCTACGGAAAATAAAATCACCGCGCCTGTGTACGTACGGAATACCGTCTCCACACCGTGGTGTAATCTGTTTTTCCACCAACACATTACATGGATGGGTATAATGGTATAAAGAATAACTATATATGGTTATTAAAACATCATACTTATTCTGATATATTATACCATACACTCCAATTCTATTCAATAATTATGGGAACGATATCATCGCTCATGCGTACGTACGGACTACCGTCTCCACGACGCGATGAGATTCATTTTCCATGTTAACCATACATGAATAATCATAAAGTTTATATAATGAATAATAATAATATATATGAAATAATAATTTTACTGGATTTATATATATATATATCATCTATTTAGTTTCATTCAATTCAATAAGGAAACGAAAACAGAGTTCATGCGTACGTACGGCCTACCGTCTTCATGAACGGTGTATTTCATTCCTTTTATAGATCTATAATAAAAATGTATATTATGAATATATTTTATATATAAATCATTTTTTAAATTCTGGAATTATTTAAATCAGGATATAAGTAATAATATCAAGAACGACAATTCGAAACACATACGATAAATGAAATGATTTTACCCAAAACGCTGCTTTAACATGGAATTTACAAAAGAACGGGTAATATAAAGTCATAAGTGAAACATATATGATATCATAACAATGAATATGATTATGTAATAAGTCAATGACATTATTTACATCATTATATAGGAGGTTCGGATCCATACAAAGCATCTCGGACCTAAGGTAAGGGATAACTTTTCCAATCTCGTTCTTATCCGAGATTGTTTATTCGTAAGTATTTACTGGAGTTATTGTTCTCATCCATGTCCATGTTTCGTAAAAATGGTTTCATTTATTTTTAATGTCCTTTTTTCCCATTTTTGACTTTTACTACATGGTATGTATGGAATATTTCTTTTAAGAGGTACTTTTTGACTATTCTGGAAAAAGTATGAAAAGAATGTTTTTTTAACTTATATGGCATGAACAGATTTTTATGGTTATATAAAGCCTTATTTTCATGAAGCTTCCTCCAAAATATTTCATGAATATTTTCAAAAAAAATCTTTTTCTTTTAAAATTACATGATGTTTTGTGAAAAGAAATTGATTTTGAAGAAGAACGGATATTATCCTCAAGAATTCATTTCAAGTGTTTTATCAAAACCATTTTCCATCTAAGATGACATTATTTAATATGTGTATGTTTCAATTACAAAGTCTCTATGATTTAAATGGTTTCACTTTTCTTATTATTAAATGATATCCATTTCTTTTATATGGATTATTTGATGATGGGATGATGTTTATGAAACCCATTTTATTTGTTGGGTTATTATGAATGATGTATGATTATTTTGTGGCACAAGTAAGAATGATTTCATTATGAGATGGGTGGGACCTATATCTCCCTCAAATGAATTGGGTAAAGATTTATATCTCATGAGATAAATTTGGCTGGAACAGTAATTTAATCCGGTTCAGAAATACCGGACTGGAATGAGGAGTGAACTCGATTTAGAAAGGGACTTTGTCCACTAAGATGGTCTTGGGGGAAATGCCTTGGCTAATATGGAAATCATATCATGTGTTTAATGGTTTCCAAAATCACATGTTTTATTCCCATGCTTTTTTATCATGATTAATTTTTCTTTATTGTCTATGTTTTACGTACTTCCATGTTTTATGTCAGTGCTCATGATTTTAATGTTTAAATATTATGTTCATGTTTTGAAGTTCAAATGTATATGATTTGTTTTATTTTATCCATTCTTACCCTTACTGAGAATTTGACCTCACCCTTTATATGTTTTATTTTCCCTAGGATATAACGAAAGGTTTTAGGTAAGAAAACAAAAGGGGAAGATCTTTATGAGAGATGTTGAAGATCTTTCACCATGATTAGAAGATTAAGTTCTGAGTTTCCAAAGTCACTAAACTATTACGATCCTTGTGTGTCTGTTTTTATTATGTATTATGTATTCTAAAAAAGTAATGTAATGTCCATGTACGTCATGTTTTGGGTCTCTACAGTTGGTATCATAGGAATGGTTTAGTCAACCTTTGGAAACTAGGATGCGAAAACTTTTGTGAGATCCCTAGAGATATTTCTAAGGTATGTCTAGGGATGTCCCTAAGGTTTAGTATAAATATAGGTTACAGTACTAGAATTATGTGGACGATCATGAATAACCTAGGGTGATCCTAAGGTGTCATGGATTAAAGAATGTGTGATAAGTTAGACATCCCATAAGTGACTTTTAATGATTATGTGCTTCCTTGTTATTTTAACTATTTCTTAAACTATGGTTTCAGGTTTTAGTCAATGGATGGATTGAGAAGGAATTAAATTAACATTGATTCTGGTCGACAAATTGGTGACTGTGATCAATAGAATTGTGTAATGCCTAGAGAGAAAGATTGTGATTATGGAGAATCAGTCATCACGATATATGATTAATAAGGAGAACATTGGTGGTATTCCTGGGTCATCAATTAAAAGGAAGATGGAATTTTATGCATGTTCACATGGTGAGGAGCATAGAGAAAGGTTGATTGAGATTTCTAAAGAAGGGAAGAAGAACCTTGAGTAATATCTCAAATGGAGGGGAAGATGTTATCTGTGTGGAGAAAATGGTCATAGAGTGGCAGACTGTTATGGAGTTCAATGGCTTATTTGTGGAGAACATTGGCATTACCCAACTCAATGCCCTGACCTAAGAGGTTACTTCTAAATCAAAGAAGGGTTTATTCCATGACAATCAATGAAGAGGATGGATTGAAGTGTTTATGTATTGGTATTCAAGAATAATGTTGTTGAGGTACTTTTATGGTGTGTTGGAATATTTTTGTATTAGTCTATTGTGGTTTTCAATAATTTTATGGTACTAGTAATCATGAAAACTGATTTAAATATTTTGGAAAGAAGATGATATGTGCATAATGAAGGGATAAGGAGAAAATGAAATGTTTGGCAGTATTCATGAGCTCATGACTGAGATAAGGACAACGTTATATCATGGTTTAAGTATATAAAATATTTGGATTTTGGTATGTGGAAAGAGTTAACTTTTGACAGCATTATGGTTTTCACTAAGGTTCAATGGGTATTCATTCTTCAAGAGAATACATGATTAAGGTATTCAAATGTTTGGAATCTGAACAACAACATGATATATCTTATGATATATGGGGGAAAATGAAGGAATTCAGATGCTTAGTAGATGACATTTCTAGTAATCGGATAGAATTATTTTGGATAAGCCTAAAGATTTGAAATGGATTATGTTGGAAATAAGTTAGTATTGTTTTTGTCTATAACTATTTTCGATATTATTTATTGAATGTTATAATTATGTAGTTTTAGAAAACGAACAACCTGCAGGATGGGCGACAACTCATCGCGTCGGACAAGGCTATGGGAATCGAACCCACAACTGAAGTGCGGAAGGCCTTTATCGCCTACCACTAGCCTACAAGAAGTCCCTTGTTAGTAGAAACTAGTTTTATTATATTAAAAAGTATGATATATGAAGTATAAGTCCATATATGATTAATCTCAATATATATGGACTTATGTATATTTGATAACTTTTTATAACCTTTTGTTTGAGACAGATGGAATGACCTATCATTCTATCACATGATCTGCAAACATTTCATGAATAACAAAGTCAACATCATTTCTTTAAGAAATTAAATGGATATTTTACATGGAATGACCAATGGTGATATTGTACCAAAATCAAGTAAGTATTTCTTTTTTCAACAATTCTTCAAATTTTGGGAAATGATCTTGAATAAAAAAAATGTTTTCTAGTGCTCATATATCTGATTAATCATATGGTACCTTAGATCACCACAAATTTATGGCTTTGTGATTGATGTCTTTTTAATATCCATGTTCTCTACTACTCTCCATCAGAACATGCTGGTTATATTTTTTCCATATCCATATTTTCACATATTTTCTCCTATGTGGAAACCCAGTGATGAGTCAATTTGGCTAACCATTATGTTTCATAATTCACTTTATAAAATGGTTTTTTTATTCCTTTTTACGATGTGGGTTTCTATTAAAACTTTTGAGTAGTAAACCATTTATAACTCCGACGAATTTCGAGGGAAAAATTCATTTTAAGGGGGGTAGAATGTACCAACCCGATATTTTATGATAATTATTCTTTTTAATTTATTTCATTTCATGTATTTTATGCTACAACAAGATTATCTTGTGCTATATGCCACACTATATTAGTTTGAAGTATACGCCACACTATTCTTAGATTGTGTTATACACAATTTCAAGTTCGTTTTATAATAGTCATTATACACAACATTGAGTGTATATATATATATATATTCAATGTATAAGTGAAATATGGTTGGATTATGTTATATGAAACAAATAAGGATTCTTTCACAACACGCAACCCTGACTTGGCTTGCATTACACGCAATCAAAACTTTCCTCGATAGTGTGTGTTGTACGCAATATCGGGTTTCACTAAACAATGATATATGGTTATAAAATTTTTATGAACTAGCCGTTATGAAAAGTATTAACTAATTTTTGAATTTTATAACATTATTATTCATCTGAAACATTTTCTAGAACATGGTAAGAGAACAAAATAATTTTTTCGGGTAAAATAAGTATTTTTCAAAAAATACAGTTTTGTCCCCTTTTGATGGTGCACCCACATTAAACGTAGTTTTTGACATGTTTATAAGTTCAATTTGAAAAAATAAAATTTTTATTTGGAATAAGGATATAAAAATTTACTTTGGATAAATTTTTTATATTTTTCTGATAACTTTCGTATTTTTATGAATAGTAAAAATATGCTAATTTTTAATTAAAAACAACTTTTTCCATTGAGATAATTTATATGGTTAAATTATAATATTTAATGGTTTTAAAGTATAAATAGAATATATTTTTACCATTTAATATAATATATGTCATAAGCATAAATTTCACATTGAATTCATAGGTAAAAACATTTCAATCTTTGGCAATGTTTTAACTTCTAAAACTCGTTTTCCTAACAACGGGATTAATTTTAAATTAATTACTGAAACTTATGTTTTTTGAATTTGGAAAAATTTATTCCATATTTGGAATCAGTGTGTAAAAATTATGTTAACAGGATACTTTTTATTTTTTGGCATTATGAATAGTAACTACGGTAAATTTTATTTACCTTAGTTAAAGGTAAATCGGTTAATTAATGGTAAATATAAGATTATAAAATTACACTAACACCTTCCAAAATCCTATTGGATGACTAAAAGTCGACCCATATCACCTAAGGGTGGTATGAGATTCATTTAATGGACTTTTTTCCATGAACATAATTTAATTATTTTTAAAACCAAAGAAAGTGACAACATGTCACTTTCTTAAAGCTTATAAGTATAATAATTTTAGTTCAGTGATAGACTTCATTAAACATAGAATATAAATAGTCTCCAGAAATATAATAAAATTATATAAATCATATGAATTTATTTATAATTTTTAGGGATTAAATAATTATCATTAAAGAAGACATAATAGTGATGTTGAAATTATCTTATTAAGAGAAATATGAAATAAATGGTTTTAAAAATATTAAAATTAATATTATATGAACTATTTAATGTGATACACTTATTTTATAGATAAAATGACATGTTATAAATCTATTAAATATTTTATTTCGAACATATCTTCTATATATTGTTTATTTAAATTCAAATAAATGAATAGTGTCAAAATTGACACTATTGTTATTTTATAAAAATAACATATTATAAAATTGTTTAAAAATAAAAAAAATATTTAAAAATTATAAATTTTAATTTATATGGTCTAAATATTCATAAAGTGTCAAATTATGGAAAATTCACATCATATATGTAATTATTTATAATTATTTATAATTTAGAATATTATTACCACAAATAAAATAAAATTGACAAATAAGGATAAATCAAGTTGATAATGTTTAAAATAAATTCATAAAATGTCTAAATTTTATTGGTTGACGATATTACAACCATATCTCATCTAATCTTTATATAAGAGTCATTTTGAGAGTTTTTATGTGGGTTTGGGATTTAATATAAACTAATATTTCTTATATTTCCAAAGGTGCACCTCTCCTCCCTTATAAAAGGGCACCTCCTCCCTCTCCTCATCACACTAATTTGAGCCTTCAAGCTCAGAAAAAACCTATCCATTTCACTTCCTAACTTCCTTAGAAACAGACTAGAGGTATTGGTCTTCTCATAATACCAACTCTAGTGCCCTAAGAAAAAGTATAAAGGAGGCACTTCAAGAAAGAGGTAATACCTTCTACCGTTTTCTTCAAGTTTCATTCTTCTTCTACTCTTTCTTCTTTGGATGTTTAATTTTTAAGTAATAAAATAATTATCCCTCATATACGGATTTGTTATTATAAATATGAAACAACCCTATTTCACCTTCTATCCATCCTACAAAAAACAAAATCACCGCGCGTGCGTACGTACGGAATACCGTCTCCACGTCGTGGTGTAATCTGTTTTTAACACCAACACCTTACATGGATGGGTATAATGGTGTAAATAATAAAAATATATGGTTATTATAACATCATACTGATTCTGATATATTATAATATCCACTCCAATTCTATTCAATAATTATGTGAATAATATCATCGCTCGTGCGTACGTACGGACTACCGTCTCCACGACGCGATGAGATTCATTATCCATGTTAACCATACATGAATGATCATAAAGTTTATATAATGAATAATAATGAAATATATGAAATAATAATGCTACTGGACTTATGTATATATATATATATGTCATCTATTTATTTTCATTAGATTCAATAAGGAAAAGAAAACAACGTTCATGCGTATGTACGGCCTACCGTCTCCATGAACGGTGTATTTCATTCCTTTTATCGATCTATAATATATATGTGTATTATGAATATATATTATATATTAATCATGTTTTACATTATGTAATTATTTAAATCAGGATATAATTAATAATATCAAGAATGACAAGTCGAAACACATACGATAAATGAAAAGATTAAACCCAAAACACTGCTTTAACATGGAATTTACAAAAGAACGGGTAATATAAAGTCATAAGTGAAACATATATGATATCATAACAATGAATATGATTATGTAATAAGTCAATGACATTATATAAATCATTATACAGGAGGTTTGGATCCATACGAAGCATATCAGACCTATGCTAAGGGATAACTTTTCCAATATCGTTCTTATCCGAGACTGTTTATTCATAAGTATTTACTGGGGTTTTTGTTCTCATCCATGTCCAGGTTTCCTAAAAATGGTTTCATGTATGTTTAATGTCCTTTTACCCATTTTTTACTTTTACTACATGTTATGTATGGAATCATTCTTTTATGAGGTACTTTTTGACTTTTCCAGCAAAAGTACGAGAAGAATGTTTTTTAAAACTTATACGGAACGAACGGATTTTTACGGTTTTATAAAGCCTTATTTTCATGAAGATTACTCCAATATATTTCATGAATATTTTCAAAAAAATCATTTTCTTTTAAAATTTCATGATGTTTTGGGAAAATATATTGATTTTGAAGAAGAAAAGATATTTTCCTCAAGAATTCATTTCATGTGTTTTATTAAAACCATTTTCCATCTAAGATGAAATTATTTCATATGTTTATGTTTCAAGTATAAAGTATCTATGATTTACATGGTTTCACTTTTCTTATTAAGAAATGATATCCATTTCTTTTATATGGATTATGTGATGATGGGATGATGTTTCTGAAACCCATTTTATTCGTTGGGTTATTATGAATGATGTATGTTTATTTTGTGGCACAAGTAATAATGATTTCATTATGAGATGGGTGGGACCTATATCTCCCTCCAATGCATTGGGTAAAGATTTATATCTCATGAGATAGACATGGCTGGAACGATAAGATAATTTGCTTCAGTAATACAGGACTAGAACGAGGAGTGAACTCGATTTAGAAAGGGAATTTGTCTACTAAGATGGTCTTGGAAGCAATGCCTTGGCTACTATGAAAATCATATCATGTGCTTAATGGTTTCCACAATCACATGATTTATTCTCATGCTATTTTATCATGATTAATGTTTCTTTATGATCTATGCTTTACGTAGTGCCATGTTTTATGTCATTGCTAAAGATTTTGATGTTTAAATATTATGTTCATGTTTTGAAGTTCAAATGTATATGATTTGTTTTGTGTTATCCATGCTTACCCTTACTGAGCATTTGAGCTCACACTTTATATGTTTTATTTTACCCAGGATATAAAGAAAAGTTTTAGGTAAGAAAACAAAAGTGGAAGATCTTTATGGAAGATGTTGAAGATATTTCACCACGATTAGAAGATTATGTTCCGAGTTTCCAAAGACACTAAACTATTAAGGTCCTTGTGTGTCTGTTTTTGTTATTTATTAAGTATTCCGCCAAAGTAATATAATGTCCATGTACATCTAGTTTTGGGTCTCTACAGGTCATGCTCGTATCTCCTCAGCTGAGATATGTGGAATACGTCGTGCACCCAGTTCATATGAGGTGGAAGAGCCAAGCGGTAAGCCATCTCGCCTACTATGCTAAGGACCTAGAAAGGTCCGATGAACCTCATAAGTAGCTTGAATCCTCGGAAAAATCTCTATAGACCTCATCGAGATGAGTCCCGTATGAAGACATGGTCGCCATCCTCAAACTCCAGAGGTCTCCATCTCCTGCCATCATATGACCTCTGCCTGCTCTGTGCAGTCTTCAGCTACTCCTGGATGATCTGCACCTTTTCCGTGGTAGCTCGTAACATCTCTAGTCCAACTAGTGGTGACTCCCCTAGGTCTATCCAGCATAGTGGCGATCTACAGGGTCATCCATACAATTCCTCAAAAGTTTCCATACCGATGGTGGAGTGACAGCTATTGTTGAAGAAAAACTCTACCAAAGGAAAGTGATCCTTCCATCTGCGACCGAAGTAGAGGACGCATGCACGTAGCATGTCCTTGAGGGTTTGGATGGTCCTCTCGGTCTGACCATCCATCTAAGGATGGAAGGTGGTGCTCAAGAAAAGTTGTGTCCTGAAAGCTTTCTGAAACCCCTTCCATAGTCGGAAAGTAAATCGTGATTCACTGTTGGAGACAACAGAATATGGCACTCCATTTAATCACATAATCTCTTTCACATAGAGGCGCCCAAATCACTCTACCGAGCCCTGCTCTCTGATCATTAGGAAGTGGGATGACTTCGTGAGTCGGTCAGCGATCACCCAAATCAAGTCGTGACTTTTGGATGTACGTGGAAGACTCATCACAAAGTCCATATATATCCCATCCCACTTATACTCTAGGACCTCTAAGGTCTGAACTAAGCCTATGGGTACCAGGTGCTCCGCCTTCACTTTCTGACAAGTGAGGCATCGTGAGACAAGCTCTGCTACCACCTTCTTTATACTTATCCAGCAATGTTGTCGTCGAAGGTCCTGGTACATCTTCACCACACCCGAATGTACCGCTTGAGGAGAAGTGGGGAACTCCCTCAACACCTCCTCCTGAAAACGTACGAGTGGGTTTTTATAACTTTTGAACCGGGGCTCAGAACTGAAATCTTAGGGCACCGTTGAACTCCCATCATTGGTGAATATTTAGTGATACCTTCACCACAGTTGTGTTTTAACGAGAGTGGAATTTGGATTTTTGGGTTTTTTATTAAATTGAATAAAAATAAACAGTTAAATTTATTTTTTGTGGTGGTTAAAATCTCTGAGAGGAGGTTAGTGTTGGGGGCCACCAAACCATAATCACCCAAGAGAGGTTATGGGGGTGGGACCCACCCACACATAACCGCCCTTGGAAGGATGTTATTGTGGTGGGGCCTAACCGCACATAACCTCCCTTGGGAGGATTCTTAGGTGGGGCCCACACGAGCTTTGAACCTCCTCTAAACCCCAAATTATCAGGCGGTATTCCGGGTATTTACATTCTCCCCACCTCATGGATTTACATCCCTGTAAGCTAAAACTCAATCTAATTAAACAAATGTGGGTACTGAACATGCATCTGAACCTCCCTCTAATACCAATTTGTCACTAAACGTCCCCTAGGGCCCGTATCGTGACTACCCCATGCCCACCTTCCATAGGCCAGGGGATGGCGACTAACACCGAAGGCATAATTCCCTAAAACTGGGAAGGCATTGCCTTTATAAATAGTAAACACACACAACCAGAGTACAAGCTGAAGAAAAAAGTAAGTAAAAGCTATATAAAAAGTGTACTGAATGTAATGGGGGCCAGAATACAAGCCCAATTATAAAGTACAAATACAACTGAAAGCAAGTACAACTGAAAAGGGAAAAACATCTGAAAGGTGAAAGTAGAACCTGGATCGTCCTTTGGGGTTCCTACCTAAAGGGTAGGTACATATGGCCTCCACAACACTCCACGTCTGTCAGACTCCACCTCATACCGATACGTCGTAAGGTCCTCCTTCGAGTACTGTCCAGTCTTGGTGATCTCAGACTCCATAAGCGCTATCTGTCGGCTGCATCCAGCACAACGAGGTGCCGGCATAGCCCGTGCAGGGGTCAGTATAACGATACATATTAGGGACCCTGATACCCTCAAGGTCTCACAAATTCCAACATCGATAAACCACAAAGTATGAAATCAACGGATAACCAGTACATAGGTATATGACCATACATATACCTAAGTTATCATGTAATCCATATCAATCATGAGGAAAACACAATGGTCATTGACTCAGCTCAAACCAGGATTTTTTATTATCAAAAGCACAACTGCTGGAAAACTCCTCCTCTATTGTGAATAGTGGGCTTGTCGTGATGTTGAGGTGCTTCTCACTAACCTTAGACTACAGAAGTACTACTCCTATCGAGTAACGTGTGTCGGTTTCCAACTACCAGGTGCTCCATCCGCTGTGGTTTTTCCGGAAAATACCAGGCGCTCCCACGAGTAGCCTATAGAGGTACTTCTCCTGTCGAGTATCGCGGGCCTGCTGCCAACTACCAGGTGCTCTGTCTACCATGTGTCTGGCACCAAATATTGGGTGCTACCCACACAACTAGTTGAATCACTCCGATGCGAATCGTTCAAGCAGTCATCAGGTATGTCAGCTACTAGGTCTCTGTTCTTTGTCTGCTCATCTCCAGGAGGATCCAATCTACGAGATACTTGTCAATACTCCAAGTTTCATGAATTCTCATGTGGAATTATCTTAGGGGACTACCACATCATATGGGTCTCAACGCAACAGACGGCGCATCAATTGGATGCACGGTCTGTGAGTTATTAGTGTTTTAGTCCTGGGGACCTATTTGGATTCGTGTACGAACCAACCTGACAGTAACTCAACTATACCACGAACTCTAATGAGGTATAATCAAAGGGACGGTTATTCTCCAAGAAATCTGGTGCCACTGACGGTTCGTCAAATGGACGTCTGGTGCTAAAGATATGGCCAAAACATGCAAAGGGCCAGTAATGGGCCCGGGTCCGGTCCGACCCGGTCATACCGACTTGGCCAAACCCAGTTTGGGCCGACACGGTCAGACACGCTTGGTCTGACCCAACCCAATGGGGGGGTCAGCCCACTATGTTTTAACCCGGCCCGCTGGGCCTATCCCCTCGGACCGCGAGGGCGGTTCGGCTCGGTAGTCACCACGTAGGTGGCTCGGTGACTCGGCCTGGAAGACTGGGCAGGTTTGGCGAGCAACACCAATGGGGACACCGCAGTTCAGCTTGGGAGTCCAATGGATGGATGGAGAGAAGGTAGGGTGGGAGAGGAAAGATCAGGCTGGCGGGACACCGGGCAGGCCGCGGGTGCACCGGGCAGGGCGCGCCTGGCTGCGGGGCAGGCCGTTGGGGTGTCGTGCTGCATGTCGGGGGGTCGGGCAGCACGTAACGAGCCGGACAGCGCAGGTGGCACCGGGAAAGGCACCAGACAGTGCGCGGGGGCGCGCCGGGTAGCACGGAAGGGCACCGGGGGGCATCGGGCTGGGCATCAGGGTGTAGCGGAGTGCGCCGGGCAGCGCTGCAAGGCACCGGGGGGACCCGGGCAGGGCGGTAGGGTGTTGCGGGGTGCGGGCAAGCCTCCTGCAGGGCTGGACGGCGTGCCAGGGATAGAGGCATCCCGCCAGCAGGGTGAGAGAAGCACACCAGAGAGGGGTGGCGGGCCATCGGTATGGCCGCGGAGCAGCGCATGGGGCGCGGGTCGGGCGCTGCTCTGCTGGCAGTGCGGTTCACGGAGACTGAGGTGAGCGCGAGATTTGTTCTCTGTCGCCTCTTTGTCATGTTGTCATCATCAATCGAGAACAATAAAGGGGAAAGGGTTGGACTTGTTCGTGTGGTTCGACCCCCCCCCCCCTCCCAACGTTATGTTGATGTCAAATGGCATAACTTACTCCATAAATAGAATGTCAGAGAACAAGAATAAAACCAACACAAATCCACCTACCTCGATTGTCACTTAATAACGAAGTGACGGGAAGCGGATATCGTTCCGTTGACATCATCTAGAAGATAAATATTTCAAGGAGGAAGGATTCGTGGATGTCAAGTCGAGATGACCTCGTCGGCGTTCTTCAAGGGCGATGGTGCTTCCTCTACTTCCTCCGGTTGAAGTGGGGGACGACAGTGCTCGTCGTTCTTCGGTTGTTACGGGCGTTCTTCACATTCATCGTTGAGAGGATAAAATCTTCTTAGTTCCCCAAAAGACTCTTCCCCACCTTAATTCATCCAACAAGGATTATGTCAACCCCCCACTATAATAATACATCACATATTATAATGTTGGTATAATGAATTCAAATAATTCAAAATGATTCCAAATTAGTTATGTTACTTTAATTAATTAAATTGGAGGAGTTGGCTCATTAAATGAAGGGGGACGGTGAAGAGTTTCACCAATTTAATTGGGGGTTTCGAGGAGGTTCAAAGCTCATGTGGGCCCCACCTAATAATCCTCCCAAGGGAGGTTATGTGCGGGTGGACCCCACCACCACAACATCCTTCCAATAGAGGTTATGTGCAGGTGGTCCCTACCACCATAACCTCTCATTGGAGGTTATGGTGTGGTGTCCCCCATCACTAACCTCCTCTCGGAGATTTTAAACTATAAAAAAATAATGTTAACTCTTCATTTTTAATCAATTTAATAAAAAACCCAGAAATATTACATCCCCTCTCGTTAAAACGCAATTGCGGTGAATGTCTCACTAAGCAATCAACGACGCTGCGAGTTCAACGGTGCCCTCGTATTTCAGTTCCGAGCACCAGTTCAAAAGTTATAAAAACCCGCTCGTACGTTTACTGAACGTACCCTAACAAAAAATCAGAAATTGATTCCGGGCACACCGGGCCTCCGAATCATGCGCCGTCAGAAACTGCGGACTCATAAAATTCCCATGTACTTAAAAAAATTACACCAGAATTATCGGTCGTTAAAATGTGCCCAATTTCATGGGATTTTAGGTTCATTTGACTAGTCATGAATGTATGATTTTTACCCTAGTCCATCTAGAACCCGTATTCTAGGTATATTACCTTTAGTTATTGACACAAACTTTGTTAATATAGGAGGATGTAATATATAACTAAACTATATATATGTATTTAATAATTTATATATAGTTATCCATCAGAAATTCTTTCCAGTACTGATCTGATGTAGGTAGAGTCAGCCAGGTATCCACTTGGAACCTAAACCAACCAATGTATTATTTCAGTACGATTTATTATTTCATATTACCTACACACTAATTAAATTATATTATACAAAATTCATTGGGATAGATACTTTTGGCGATGACCTAATGATATTTATATATCAAACCCTACTCTGGCCGCCACTACAATAGGGTACCTGAGTAGACCATATATTTATAGAACCATGGACTATTATATGAGTAGTCTAGCTTGTACATGGGGTTTAGGAGTAGAGGATTGAGCTAGTGCTCGAGATGATCATAGATCTAGTCATTGGGTAGTTATTATTTGATTACATTATATTTCTATTTTTAATATATAGATCGTGTACTGTTATCATTATCTATCATAAATTCATTGTGGTAAATTGACATTGGCCATTTTTATTCATTTATTATATTATTATTCCTCTATTATGTCACATATTTATTATTGTTTCTGTTATTTTTTTTATTTACTCTCTAAGATACAAATGGGCTTATCTGATACAAGGGTACAACCTCTACACTATCTCTTTCTTATAGGATCTCTTATAGATAATAAACTACGGCATAAAAGGAGGCATAGTTTAGGCCACGAGACCTTTTAGTCTAGATACTATATTAGTGGTCAGCCAGGTCGGCATGTTACGATATGTGTTACTAATTTACATCTTGATGTATGGATAAACTTTTATATTTCATCCCTTAAACATTTTATATTTGTTTGAGAATATGATTTTTTATGAAATCAAATGGTAAAATGATATACAATAAAATTTAATTTCAATAAATGGTTTGTAAAACTTTTTTTTCTTAAAAAATAAAATTATTACATTGATGATATTAGGACTTGTATAGAAATTGTGGATGTATCTTCCTACGATTTAAATCACACCAAAATTTTGTATTTGGGAATTTTCACATGTTGTATTTTAGGATTTAGATAAAGGAAATATCATATTGTAGCATGGTGGATTCTTTTTTTGTTGCGACTTTGGATTCAGGTTGTTCTGGATGTGACTATTTTCCATGCAAGGATTTGACATACTTTAGGTTTTATCCTTTTTTTTTGTATGGATTGTTTTTCTCTAGGATATCTCATATATTTCAACCGTAATTTAGTTTTATGTCTTATTTTTCTTATATTCACGACCATTCTTTATTATCATATTTTAGCTTTATCATCTGATGGGTTGGTTCGGGTGGCTTCTTTAGTTTACCTGGGTTGGTTCATTGTAAAATTATATTTTATGTATTAGATAGTATTATTTAAAATAATTATTGAAAAAATTATTTATGTTTCATTTTAAAAAATGAAAATAATTTTTGAATTATAAATATTTAATTATCTTAAGATATATTTTTTATAATTTTTTGAAAACATTGATTTTTCATTGAATAGAGAAAAATATTATTTTTATAGAAATTTGTATTCACTTTAAAATTATTTTTAATATAAAAATATATTTTTTATTAGTTTAAAAATTAAAATATTTAATTTTTATTTAAAATAAACCAATTATAATTTTAATGATCTTTATAATTTTATTTAGTGTAAAGACACTATATACTTAAAATAGAATTTTTATAAAAGTAGTTTTTCATTTCATTGTTCAAATTATATATTAAATTAAATTATTTAAATTTCTTGAATCTTGATAATGGAATACATATTTGAAATGGGATCATCTATTTTTTTAATTATTGTACTTTTATTTTGGTCAAAATGAATAGTTACCTTGGTATTTTATTATAATGTTAAAGGGAAAATCAGTTAATAAATGTTAAAAATAAAATGATAAGCAATATAATATTACCCTGATACTTTCCTAAATGTTATTGTAATAGTATATTTCTTCCATATTCAACTAAATTTCTAATATATGGATTTTTTCCAATTTTTATCGGATTATAATCTTTATAATAATTTATTTAACGAAAATTAAAAAAAATTACACTCTTATTTTTAATAACTGTAATATTTTTAACATCGGAATAAATATATTACATGTTTGGTTATATATAGTCTTATGAATTCTAAATTATTTATCTTTGTCATGTTAATTTGTTTTTTAGTTTTTTATTGAATAAATAATTTTCTTAAATTCTTACACAATGCAAACACAACAATTATTCAATTAATGGGAAAATAAAATAAATGGTATTAAATTTTTAAATGTACATTAATATGAAAATTTTAAAATGAATATTAAACATAAAGAAATTGAATTAATTATTTATCAAATATTTTTATTATAATTTCTTATTTTTATTATTGTTATAAAATCCAAAGAAAATGTATTGTTCTAAAATTGATATTATAAAATTTTTATTGAAAATTTTTTTTTATTGAGTGATATAAAATTCCTAAAAAGTATCATCTGACAATATATTTTTATATGGTTTAAAATATATAACGTGTTCTGTTTATGAGTTTTTTTAATTAACAGTAACTATCATCTTCCTCAATGTGTAAAAATCGTTGTTGTCATGGATAGTTCTAAATGGGTTAAAGAGAGGTTAAAATCAAAGGATAAAGGTAAATAACTTACGAAAAAACTTAATTTATTTTATTTTATGAGATTATATAGATTAATAATCATTATATAGTTTATTTATTGAAATTTTATCCATTTAGAGATCAAAATTAACTTCCATTAAATTATTATTTTTTGAAATTCCAAGAGTGTCAGTCCCCTCTCTTATAAAAGGGAACCAATTATTCATTTTTATTCAAACTTAAAACCAATTTTAATTCATCAAATATCTACCCAAATACCTTCATAACATCCCTACCTATATTCTATTACAATTAGTTGGTGAATAATACCAATCCTAGAGCTCTTAGGTTGTTAATAAAAATAGAATTTCCAAAGAAAAGGTATAGTTATAACCACATATTTTAGTTTTATTTATACATCCAAATACTATAAATCATATTAAAATATGATAAAATTATAAATACATTAAACTAAATATAATAATATTTTATTATTTTAATGCAATAACTGAAATCTATCTCCTTATTCATCAAATGAAAAACGAAACCAGCATTCATGTGTATGACAGACTATCACCGCGCGAATTGGTTTAAATCGTTTTCCATCGCCATATCACATGGATATATTATAATGAAAAAATTTAGTATTTAAATATTATATCAAGAAAATATTTGTTATTCTAAAAAGATAATGGGTCATTTACCCTTTTACCATTACATTCACTAACATGATATCTATGTTCGTGTGTATATGTGGACTACACATCCATGAAGAGACGTCGTTCATTTTTTATCTCAAATCTCAATGATTATATCTATAAGTATATTTAAATAATTAATATGATAGTTATTTTTTTATTATAATTATTAATATATAAAATAATACTTACCTTCATCCCATAAAGATTATTTAAAAATAGAAATGTTACTCATTCGTTTGTATGACCTACAGTCTATATGGTTATAACATAGTTTATTTTTCATAAACATATTTGTTAGTTGAAGTTAATAGTATAATATATGAGAAAATGATAACTATTTTGTGATCATTTTCTGGATAATTTTGAATAATGACATATTTGAGCATATTTGACCAATTGAAGTCATTTTGAACTTATAAACTGAATATCATAAAAACATATGAGGTGAAATTAAATTATTAAGTAATTTTTATAATATGGTAATAAGTGAGATAAACAGGAATAATAAAAATTAAATGTTTTATAAATAAATTAAATAATTTACATAGGAATATTTATTTATGAAGATACAAAATGTTAATGATGAGTCACACTCAAAGTAAGAGACATTCTTTTAAAAATATTATTTTAATGTTTCCTTTATAGATCTCGTTGATTCCAATCCCATATTTTTTTAGAAATTTGGATTGTATTTATGAGGACATAATTTAATTGTAAATTTTAATTTATTTATCATTTTAATTTATTTTAATGGTTTTGAAATAGAATTATTTTATGTATGTTTTTAGTTTCAATACGAATGAAAAAGGATTGTATTATTTTAATGTATACACTGACGATGTTTTTTACCATCACCATAATAGTTATTTTAAATCAGGATTTGATTATGATATTTCATGGTATTACAAACAAAAACCCTCATTATTTTTTTGATATATTCAAAATGGAATGTAAAGGAATGGGATAGGTCAATATTTGAAAAAATTTCTTATGGGTGAAATGAATGATTATAAGATGCAAGATTCTCGGAATTCTATTATGATACATGGGAATTTTTTAGGAAGATGACTGGTTCCTTTATAAATAGTTGGATGGTTTTCCTATTATATATCATTAATACATTGGGTACAATGATAAATTTAATTGATTATGTTTATATTAAAAAAATATTGGAATATACTATGATGGTTATTCCATGTATAACGATGATGGTTATTTCAAGTGTAGTTGTGATGGTAACTCCATGTATAACCATTACGGTTATTCAATGTAAAACTATATAGGTTACATCATATTTAAGAGTTATATAAAAATGATTCCCATGTTTCCTACTCATTTTACATATAATTTATATGGGTTTTAAAAGGATTATTTGAGTAATAAATGCTTCCTTTTCATGTGTAATTGATTTATTTCACAAGTTCAAAGTAAAATGTGATAATTTTTTTTTATGGGCGTTCTTTTTTCAGTAAACTAGTAGTTTTGTTTCTTTTTTATTTACCATTTGGATCTTTCTGTTCTCATCATTCATTTTGAAATATTTTTCATAGGGTTTAGGGATTGGAAAGGTAAAAATGAATTCATGTGGAAATTCATGATGATTTGTGAGGAAATGAAATCATGTTTTACATTAAAATATTTATAATGTGTAAAACTGGATACTAATTAGAACATTCCACCTTATAAAAAATGAGTAATTTTGTATGATTTATTCCATAAATACCAAAAACACTAATCCAAAAATAACTTTTGTAATAAAGGGAAATGACTTCTAGCCTATGTAACTTGAATATGTAATATATAGGTAATTGTTATTAAACATGGTGTCAGTGGAATTTTTATGTATCATGGGTGGTTAAGATAATGTTAATTGAATAAATTTAAAATATTTTATATAAAAATAATGATAAAATGATAAATAATTTTATTATTACCTTGTTGATTCATATAAAATATGTTTGTTCAAAATTGTTTTTCTTAGTGGGAGTAGGGAAGCTGATGTTGGAAGGAACCAAGCGGATGAATACGAACTGTTGTGTTAAATAAAAGGTTAGTATTTATTTTTAGAATTTTTAATGTGAATACGAACAGTTCTGTTAAATGGTTATGAATATCAGTGAAATAGTAGAAATTGGTTCCTTGTAATAAAATTAATATAAGAATATATTCACTTAGAAATATTTTCCAAATGTTTTTTGACTTACAATGGAAACGAAATTTCTTATAATTGAGACAAATTGAAGACGAATAATGCATACATATGAAGAAAACCTCACCCAATTGGAGTGGTACACAAATATTTTTATTCATAATATTTCTAGTAGGATTAATCGGTATTTCCCATGATTGTTGTCAACAAATTTAATGGAATTAACATCCGATGACTTAAAATTTTATGAGAAACATGTTTGATATACAGAGAATGTGGAAATGGAGTCTTATGATGATATTGTGTACTTACAGAAATAGAAGAAAAAGAGGTCCATGTGGTAAAAAAATGGTTGAAAGGATCAAATAAATCTAATAGTAAAAAAATTAATTTTTATGTTTCTGAAATTAGTGGTAAACAGATCAACGAGGAATGAATTATGAAGTCTAGTAAGTACATAAAATGTGGTATGTTTTTTAACACTAATATTAATTTTAATGAAAATGATCATGGTGTGGTTATACCACATGGGGTAACAAATTATCTAAATATATTTATTGATATTACAAATAATGTATTCCATAAATATTTGGTAATTTTTTAAATTTTTTTCATTGATAGTATCTAATTTTATTGATAACAAATCAAGTATAATGAAAAATACTATATATTTCTCTTTAAACCATGAATTATTGTATGCTACATGGAATATTTATAATATATGATTTTTATTTCCAAAATATTTTATTTGTTAGACCCGTTATAAATAAATATTGAATAACTTTTTATCCAGAAAAAATTAAATTTTTTGATGAATGGTGAAGACCAAAATGTTTTATTATTATTCAATTTTTTTCTATTGTTAGAATTATATTACCGATGTTTTGTTGAAAAACAATCACGGTTAACTATCCCACTATATAAGTTAACATGAAAAGAAGATAACTTAACCAATAAAAAAATGTTATGAATGTCTTCATGAAATAAAAATAAGATCGGTGAAAGCTTCGTTAATGGATTTGAGAAACAGAAATGATGAATTTTTGATTTACATGATTTATTTTTTGAAGGGTATTGGTTGTTCCATGAAAAAGAATGATTTGGTAATTTATTATGCTTCAAAACAACTGAAACCTAATGAGTGAAATTATATGACACGTGATTTGTAATTATAAATTATGGTATTCAATATATTTTTTTGGATAAATAATTTATATGTATAAATCCATTAAACATTAAATAATTATAAAAGTTTTATGTATATAATCACATAAAAATAGTTGAACATGAGACATAGGTGATAGTTGGAATTGATAAAGAATTATGATTGCACAAATAATTATCATCCATAAAAAGAAAACAAAGAAGATCATTATTTGAGTTGGAAATGGAATGCCAGATCATCCATGATATGTTTTGAACATGAGGCATTAGTTAATTATTTGAAAAATTTTATCCTAGAAATTTTAGATATTGGAACTTATTCTGTTTTGTTTTAGGATTCAATATATCCAACATTAGAATAAAGAATTATGAAACTCGTAAAGGAGACCATGAGTTATAGAAAAATATATAACTAGTTTATATAGGAGAGTTTCCTGAATTAAACATTTATAAATATTATATTTTGAGATTTTGAAATAGATTTTATATTCCATGTGATTTACAGTAAATGATATAATTATTTTGGGAATATTATATTTATATTTTTTTGCTTTCATCCATGAAGTAATAATATATAAGAATACATTTTAGAGTACTACTCATTAGATGAAATGAACAGAGATATTTATGAATTTACCATGAAATAGTGAAAATTTCAAAAGGTTGAGGAAAAAGGAAAATTACAGGAGGGGAAATTAATTATTTTATAGTGTTGTATTTGATATGGTAAAATGAATCCATATATTTCAGGGTGGGATTTACAATAAAATTTCAAGTCAATAATGTGATTTGAGTTATTTATGATCAATTAACTAAATCAACACAATTAATTCCCATTTGAGATACCATGTATTTTGATCATTTTTATCGACTATATCTTAAGTTAAAATTTAGGTTGTATGTATTTACTGACTCTATTTTATATAAGTGTGATACGAAGTACACTTAAATTTTTTGGAAAGGACTATTCAAGTCATTGGGAATTGGAATAAATTGTTATACGTATTTGTATCCTCAATCAGTTGGATATAATGATTGAACGATCCATACATAGGAATTTATTCTTCATTCTTGTCCAATATATTATCAGGGATGTTTGGGTAAGAATAATTAATTAGATAATTTTACGTATATTTATAGTTTTCATTATAATATATAGATGCAACCTTTTACGGAACTACAGGTAAATCAGAATCAAACTCGTGATATTTAGGATGAATCGGGGTAAACAAAATTTACTTGACCGTAGTTAGTAGATGAAATTATCAAGAATGTCCAATGATTCAAAAAAAAATTAGGAACATTTAGAGAAGGCATAAAATATATTCTTCTAACCATAGAAAATATCTTCTTTTCGAGGTAGGTGATCATGTTTTTATAAAATAATCTTTATGTAAACATTTTATTTATTTTCTTAGAGGAGGATGTTAATTCCATGGTTCATATGACCTTATGAAATCCTACAAAAGGAAGTATGGGTTTACTATTGAGTGGGTGTTCCAATTAGTTTATTTTTGGCTAACATTTTTTTAAATGATTCAATGTTAATAAAGCATGTTTCAGATTTATCTCATTTAGTGAGCCCTGAACTAGTTCTGTTTGAATATAACCTTTCTTATGTGGAACAACTGATTCATATTCATAAAATTATATAACATGTTTACTTTAATAATTTAATTTACGAGGATAGGGTTTTGATGGAAAACCATATGGGCAAATAACGGACATTAGAGTCTAACCTGCTATGTGGGAAAGGTGTCCAACCTTATTTAATAATTGAATTAAATCATTACGATGAAATTTTAAAATGAGAGTAAGAATGTAACATAAATATTAATGTTAACATAAAGAAATTTGATCTATTAATTGTTTATAATTAATATAGTTATGTTTTATTTAAAAATATATGACAATTTTTTCATTAAAAGTAAAAAACATTATATCTTACCAAATTTGATTTTTAAATATTATATGGTTTTATTACAAATAATTGCATCTAAATTATAGAATATTAATTATAAAAAATAAAATTAATTTTTTATTCAAAATGTCACAATTATCTTAATATAATTTTTTTGAACATTTTGAATGGTTTTATTTTTCAATCAATAGTGAAAATGCCAATTCGTTTTTAAAACTATTATTTATTTAAAATTAATCATAATATAAAATTATATTTTTTATTAGTTTTAAAATATAAATAGATATTTTTTATTTAAAATCATCCAATTATGTTTTTCAAAATTAACATTATATTTAAATTTTATATAAAAATTTTATATATTTAAAATGGTCATTTTTTGAAAAACTATTTTCATATTGTTATTGATGGTTTAATTTAAAATTAATTTATTCTATTAATTGAAGAATAAAATTATCGATATTAAAATTTTAACTAGTATTATAATTTTTAATAATTCTATTGACCCATGAATTTTATAGATTATAATAATATGATAGAGATATAATAAGATATTATATTTTAATTTCATTTATTTTACTTGTGTTATAAAATACAATGTTAATGACAAGTACTAAAATTGACATTATTGATATTTTCTGAAAATAATATTTTATTAAATGATATAAAATTACATAAAATCGTATTGTTATCTCATTTATTAGTATATTGGTTAAACTATCAAACATGGTCCATTTATAGACATTTTTCACATTTATATTTACTATAATAACTATCATAGAATAAGAAACCATGTTATCATGGTAACTATAAAATGTGTTTAGGGGGAGGACGATAATCCAAAAGGTAATTGTAAAATTATAATCCGAACAAATCCAAAAAAATATTTCATGAGAGTATTTAGATTCATAATCATATTATCATTAATTTTTCAAAAAAATTATCATTTATATAATAAAATTTAATTTAAATTAAATGCATATTTTTAGAAATTCCAAGAGTTCCCTTACCCTATGTTATAATCAAACACCACTTTTTTCATTTATTCACATTTAAATAAACCTTTTGTTCAGAAAATATCTACCCTGAACTATTATAAAATTCTTACACATGTTATTAACTCCATATTTTGGGAATATTAGGAAATTTATATGTTTTATGGTGATAAGGAGATGTGATTTAACAGATAAGGGACATAGTTTAAACATCATATTTTATTTTTATATATTCTTATACCACTTTAAAATTTTCATCAACCTTGATAATATAATAAAATTATTATCCTACATATAATTATATGTCATTATTTTAATATAATAACATTTATACATATCATTTCCATCAAATGGGTATCAAAACAATCATTCGGGTGTACAACGAATTACAGACTCGTGAATCGGTGTAACTCATTTTCCATTACCATCTATCTTTGTTATATTATAATAATGGAGTAAATGTGTATATAGGATATTTATTAAATATTTATCAATATAAAATCATAATATATAATTTTTCATCTTTTTTCCCTTTTACTGAAAAATGATAATGTCCTTCGGGCATACATGTGTACTACCACCTCTATGGATCGATGTGTTTCATTTTTCATCACTGTATCACATATATGTTGGGTATACATAAATTTAAAGAATAAATATTATATTTATTATTTTATAATAATTATTAAAATATAAAATAATACATACCGTCTTTTTAAAATGATCATTGAAAATGGAAACATTACATTTGCGTAGGTATGATCTTCAACCTCCATGATTCTAACACCGTATATTTTTTTAAACCAGTTTTAATGTTTGAATATAAGGGTAATGTTACTTGTGTTAAAATGAAAATTATTTAAAGATTATTATTTTTGGAAATGATTATATAATGACCACTTTGATAATATTCAACCTATAGAATTCAATTTTGAGTTATCAACTCAACATCATCAAAGTAACTTACATGAACTGAAATGATTAACTGAGTTTTATAACATGGTAATAAGTGAAATAAATATAAGAACAAAAAAATCCTATAATAATTAACATTGGTTTATTATACTTAATGATAAAGAACATATTTGATGAGTAAGACTCAAGGTAAGGAACGTTCATTTAAAAATTTATATTACATTTCCCTTTTTCAACTATCTTTTTATTCTGTTCTATATTTTAAAATTATTTTATGAATAAATTTATTTTTACATAACTAAATTATAAATATTATTTTAGGTTTATTATAACTTTGTATAAAAGGTTTTTAAAATTAATATCTCTATATAATGTTTTGAGTTTATTTTTGAAAGAAACAAATGAAGGTTTAATTTTAATGTATATAGTAACAATGCTTTTTCTCACTTCTGTGGCCATTTTATTGTTTGTTTTCCATTACAATATATCATGATTTATTTAATTATAAATCACATTACCTATTTTATTGGATATTTAAAAAAATTCTACTAAGAGGGATATATTAACATAAAAAACGTTTTCTTAGGGGTGAAATGATTGTTTTTATAGTGAAATATTCCATGTGTTCATTTATTGTTCATGGGAAATTTAATGAGGATAAGTGGTTTAGTAATAAATTGAGGGTAGGTGAACCCGCAATAGCTCTCATATTCATTAGGTAATGGGATTGACTAAACCTATTAGGGTTATTCTAAGAGATTAATGGAATATACTAGGATGTTTATTCGAAGTATAAATTTTATGGTTATTTAAACCCTAACTATTCAAGTTACACTATGTGTAAATGTAAAGGTAATTCGATGTGTAACATTGAGGGATAGTTCGTATGTCATATTTTAATGAAAATAATTCCTAACATTATTACATGTTTTATTTATACGTTCTATTATTTCTAAAAGATTCATATGAGAAAAAAGCCTGTGTATTTTTGGTATAAATGATTTATTTCATAAAATAAAAGAATAATGTGATAAAGGTAAGTAGTTGATGTTGTCCAATATTTTTCACTTAACTAAATTATTTTTTCTATTAATGTCTCTTAATGATATTTTTTCTCCTCCAATATTTATAAATGTTTTTCAAAGGGTTTAATGTTGGTTAATGGAAAATAATTAGTCAATTTTAAATTCGTTAAGATTTTTCATGAAAATATATCATAATTTAAATTAAAACTTTTATATTATAACACCCGAAATTTTTAAGAGTTATTATTTTTAAAATAAATAAAATTTTCATTTATATATTTTTTATGAAACATTGGGTAGAAATTTTACTTTAGAAAAAAATGAGTTTTAACAAACCATGATATATTATTAATGTAATTTTATTAACACGACTATTATAACCTAACCATTAAAATTAGTGACATTAATAATAATAATTTTAAATATTATTTATAATTGTATTATATAGTTAAAAAATATTAATAAAAAGGAACATATTTTTTAGAAAAGTCTTTATATGTTTTGGAAATATTATTTTTTCAAAAAAAATTATTTTTAGTTCATTTTGTGCACAACAAGAAAATAATATTTTTGGAACAATAATAAATTAAATTTGAAAATATAAAATCTAATATCTGAATCCAAATCTAATTTTTTTATTAGGGTGATGTATAGATAATTTTATGAAAATATTAATTTTTAATTAATATTGAAAAATACTGAATTTTAATTTAAAACCCATTTTTGTTTAAATTATTTATAAATTTTAGTTATATTTTAAATTGGGTTTAAAGTAAAATTAATTAAAATGTATATCTATTTATTCAATTTAGGTCATTTCAATCAATTTGATACTGAATTTTGATATAAAATATTTTCAATCGTTTTCACATTTTTACATTGAAAACCAACTTTTGCATCAAATCTACGAGATTAACTATAAATTAAAAAATAACACTTTTATGAATTTCATTTACAAAAATGTATTCTATATTTTTAATTATTAAAATTTAAATTATATAATATTTTAAAATAATTTTTTGATGAAAGTTAATATGTAAAATATTTAAAAATTAACTATTGTTGTTTAGGTAAAAATTGGTTTAGTATGTATAATAAATGATACGAGATAAAATGAACTAAAATTTTGAATTAAACATATTTTATGGATATATTTAGACCCTGAAATATCTAAGGACTTAGGGTGCTCCATTCTTGGATCCTTTTGGATTGAGGAAAATATTGACACACAATTTTCTTTTTAAAAAATTATTAGTGTGCAACTCACCTAACATATAAAAGGACACCCCTCTCCTCTTCTCATCAAACATAAAAAACATATTTGATCAAAATAAAACTACTTAAATAACTTCCAAAATTCCTTCCAATCATCCTATTGGACTTATTTTTCATATAAATCCATCTCATGAATGCTTTTGGCGAGAACCTAAGGAAGTTACCTGATGTAGGTGTAACATTTTTCAACGTGGGATTTTATTTTATTTTTTCTTCAAAATCATTATATTATGATTAAAAAAATATGATTTAATAACCTATGAATCTAAAATATAATTATTTTTTAAAATTTTTAGGGAATTAGCTACATACATATCCTGTTAGATCAACCGGGTTAAAAAATTATAATTCATGTGTACGGTGGACTCCCGTCTCATGAACCGATGTCCATTATTTTTCAATTTTGACCTATCATAGATGGGTATTATAATGGATCCAATGTATATATATTATATTTTAGACACAAGTATATATATGGATTAATTATATAATATATAACTATTTTACATTCTATTCATTAGTGGATATGATTACATCGTTCGGGTGTACAGTGAACTGCCAACACAAGAAGTGATGAGAATCATTTTCACTAATGATTTACATTGAACATAATAACGACAATTAAATATAATAATCACAAAACATTTATTATTTTAATTACATATTTATAATTATAAAAATTTATTATATAATCTTCTTTCTGGACTTTTCACTCACTAAAAGATGATAATGTCATTCGTGTATGTGTGGTATACCACCTTCATGAAGCGATGTGACTCTCTCTAAATCACCACAACTCATGGATGATATGAATATGTATTTTTAAATAAATAATATGAAATTTATGATATTCTTATTAATATATTACAATTATATATTACTGAACTCCATTCAGTAATGATCATTGATGATAGGAAATGTATCTCACGCATACGTATGACCTATTGTCTCCGTGATCAAAAAGGTCTTCATTACTAAAAAATATCAATAATGAATGGTATTAATATTATAATTTTTCTATAAATATTATAATTATTTAATAGATATTATTAAACCATGATAGAAGTATGAGGTATTTAAAATTAAAATCAAAACATATAAAAAACGAAGCTGTTATTAAACAAAACACAAATTTAACATGGAATTGTAAATAAATGGGTAAAAAGGAAATATGGAAATAATATATGGTATGATATATATAATTTTGGTTATATATTATATAGAAAATAATCTTATATTAATTTTAGATTATGTTTGAATGTTTAAGATGGAATTGAAGACTTAAGGTAAGATATTTTCTACTCATGTTTATTTTTCATTGACACATAAGACATATTCACTATGTGTTTCTTTTATGTGGTATATATAAATCCCTTGAATTTATTTTAATATGATTGTTAATAATTTTTTTTGGATTTATATATACCTTTTATGATCTCTATTTCCTGGGGTTTCCAGTTTAAATGTTACCAAGGTTGTAAATAATCTTTTTCTCAATTTTACGCCTTTGAGACAACTATTATCTTATGTGCCTATATTTAATATTAGGTATATATAAATTCCCATAGATGTTAAATATAATAAACTTAAATATTTTCATGATATTATAAGTTTCATTTAATTTTCATCTGTAATGGGTCTTATAATTCGTAGTTACCAATGTGATAAATATTTAATCTTACAATCTCTCTATTTATTGGGATTTTTTATGATTAATAATCCAATGATGAAATATTATGATTTAAATCTCAATAAACTCGTGAATTACCTTATCATTTGGTTATTTCCTGATTTTAAATGTTTTTCCATCATTTTTCTCTATTTATGTATTGAATATTTAAAAATATTGTTTTAATAAAAAAACATTTTTATTTATCTCTTTAGTAAATAAAATATTTTCCTTCAAATCCATGTATTCTAAAAAAATATTTTCAGTTTTTTTCAATCTCCGACTAATTTATTAATATCTTTTTTATCCATTTTTTAATTTTTACAAAATATTTTTCAAGGAATATTCATTCCATTTTCCAAACAATTGTAATTTTTCATTTACCAAAAATGATAAATAAAGCATTGTCATGACATGTAAAAATTGAATATAATTTTTCACCGACATGAACATTAATTTTTTTGAAGATTACCTTATAAATTTGAATATTGTTTTCAATAAAATTTTATTTTTAAATTTAATTATTTATTTTATTCTGTTTTAAAAATTGGAAATTTTATTTTTCTAAATAAATGTTTTAAATGATTTTTAATGCTTATTTTCTGAGTTTCAATGATTATTTTCAAAGAAAAAGGATATTAAAAATATGTTAGGTTTTAAAAAGTGTGTTTCAAAGTTGAAAAAATATTTTACTCATGATTTTTTTAAAGAATTTTTAATATTCATTTATATTTTTCAAAGATTATTTTTATTGAAAAGGATTTCCAAAATTTTGTTGGAATGTTAATTTTTAAATTGGTTTTCAAAGAAATTCTATTTTCAACAAGAAATATTTCATATTTTTTTCCAAATTAGTTTTCATCTAATATGAAATAATTTAATTTTAATTATGCTATATTAGGTATATGATCTAAGGATTACATTTATACTCTTTCCCTAACTGGTTTATGTCACGAACCAATCTGTGTCAACCTAGAACCGGTCACCTGATCTGATCCATGGGAAGGCCTGATAGACGTTACCGATCCTCCTGGGATGGAAACAAGTGGAAGTAGAATCATCAGATTGAAAATGGGAAAGAATTTGCCCTATAAATATTAAACAAAAGTAGTAGGATAATAAAGGATAAACCCAACAAAATATATGGTTTCCAAAATGTACATCATTACATTACAATTGAAAATCCAAAAAATAGAAAAACATGTCTATAAAAGAAAAACAAAAATTAATCCACCCAACTACAACATCTCCATGTGACCCCTTTATTAACTCTTCATTCTCTAACCAACCATTTATGGAGGTAATCGAACTCGTGAAAAAACTGCAGTAGAAACTAAAAGCAAAATAGAAACATAGACATGACTATTAAAACTCATTAGGTAAGCACAAATATTTATATTACCAATTAATATCATTTAAATAAAGAAAGATTTATTTTTTGGCTCGAAATAGAATATATAAATATAGGTGTTCCAGGCTTTTCATTTTAGATAATAGATATTAAAATATATTGCCCTGAAAATTTTAAAACAATATTCCATTAATGGGGGAGAGTTAGGTTCACAAGGAAGATAAGGGAAGGTAACCAGATATGAAACATTTATTTTCACAGAAAAAGGTAAAAAGGAAAAAAAATATTTACAGAAAACTCTCTTGAATCCTCTTTAACCCAAATACACAATCACAATTTACAAAGAAAACACCAAAACCATGAATAAGAAATATTGTCTCATGGAATGGGTAACATGCGAATGATACCAATTTTCATTTAAGATGAGAATACTTAAGCTCTTAGGGGAGAACCATAACATACTATACATTTGAATCATCCTAAAGTCATTCCTACCCGTTGACATAATAATGCCCAAACTCCCAATTATCTCTCTACATGCCATGAACGAGGGGCCAAATCCCATATCAATAAAAAAAATTCCCCATTTTTTGGCCACTAGATAGTGTTTAAAATAAACAATTGTAGAAATAATTCTCATAATTTCTCATAGTTATTATAGGTTCCCATGGTATATTTTCAAAGGGGTATTCTAAAAAAATCATGTAAACAAACCCGCATACATGTCATCATATAAGTCACACAACGATACCAACCCAACCTCTTCATGTACTAGTGTCTTTACTTAAAAAATTATCATACAAGGGGATTCCCAAAATGTGTAATTTCTAACCTATTTAACAAATAGAAAGGAACGTAATTCTTTCTATGAAGGTTTTTCCAATGAAACCATTCGAAAAGTGCCAATTGGGCCTCACAATACATTCACATATCAAACCACTTCTTGAAAAACCATACACAATCCACTTTGAATCCTAACAAATTTTTAAACCCTTATGGGAAATAGTAACAACCATTTTAAATGATTATAATTCATTTGAAAAACAAAACCATGCTTTTAAATATCACACACCACTTGAATAATCCAACCGTGAAATTTAACAAACACTTCGCATGAAAAACTCAACAAATCTACACCACATATCCGATACAATTAAGTAAACCACCTCATTTCAAATAGAAAAATTATTTTAAAAGACATGAATAACTTTTTAATAATCATGTAATGTTTGAAAATAATGTAAACAATTAAATCTTATTTTTAAACGATATATTCCTGGGGATCCTACCAAAAATTCTAGTTCTTTAACAATTCCTAACATGGAAAACTCATCAAGGGTTCTAGGATGGAAGAACAACACCAAGGAACCCCCCATGTGCGGTCATCAGGGCCAACGAACCAACTGGCCACAGGCCAGGCCACCTTGGGCTGGGCCACCTCGGGTCGGGCATGAACCTCGGGCAGGGTCGGACCCGCGGTTCGGGTCGGACCCCGGTCCAGTCTCGGGTCAGGTCGGGTCTCTCAGACTAGGTCACACCGGACCCGTACCCGTTTGACCCGAATACACCTTTTTACCAGTATCATGGCCTACGAGTGTTCGATCGAAAAACCATCTATGGAGAAGGAAATCATAGAGCAAGACAATTCTTTTGGAATACCCCACTTGAGGTATGGACATAGTTGGGGTACGGTCAGGTTGGTGTGAACCTAAAATCCAACCGGGCCCTGGGAACGGAAATGCCAACAACTCACAAACCTGGCCTCGGATTGATGCACCGTCTATCGCATTGGAACTCTTATGACATCAAATCCTTTGGGTTACTACTTTGTGGAGTTTAGTGGTAGTCGAGGTACAGTCGATATCTCGAGGGAAGATTCTACGGAATTCAAGATCAACGGGTGCGAGGAATCATTTGGCTGATAGTGGGGTGGTGGTTGAAGAAAGATTATACGGAGGTCCGTACACAGCGATCCTATGTGTGCCAGTGCATACAGATCCTATGTGGGTCAGATCCTATGTGGGTCAGCGCATACTGATCATGTGTGGGTCAGATCCTGTGTGGGTCATTGCGGGGGTTAGTACCTATCGATCATGTGTGGGTCAGACTCCATATGGTCAGAAGCAGTGCCTCTTGAATGAATAAGATGATCTAGCTTCGCGAATAATCATATATACTTTTATACTTCACTGAAATCCTGGTCTGAGCTAAGTCAATGACGATCATGTTTTCCTCATTATTGATATGGGTTACTAAATAACCAAGGTATATGTATGGGCATATACCTAAGTAATGGTTATCATTTGTTTCCATACTTTGTTGTTATCCTTTTTGGATTTTGTGAAACCTTGAGCGTCTCGGGATCCCTACTAAGTATCCTTATACTCACCCCTAAACGGGATATGCCCACATCTCGATGTGTTAGTTGCGTACGATGGAAAACGCTGATCGGGATTGGGATTAGCAGAACTAGATGGCACCCGGAGGTGGACCACTCGGCGAGACGTACACAGAGCGGACGGACAGACATGGGGTGATGAGGAGGCCATTTTTACACACCCTTCAAGTGGGAATTCCGAAGGACAACCCAGTAGCTACATTAATTCTTTTCATCAGTTGTACTGGCCTCTCGGTTGTAATGTTCTTTACTGTTGGGCTTGTATTTCCGGCCACTTTAAATTCAGCACACTCTTTTGTATTCTATTTCACATGGTGTTTTACTTCTATTTGCATACTCTGTTGTGTTTTTTACTGTTATAAAATGAATTCCTTCCCATTTTAGGGTTTAATTCCTTTGGTGATAGTCGCCAACCCCTGGACTATGGAAGGTGGGTTTGGGGTAGTCACGATATGGGCCCCGGGGGACGGGTCGTGACAAATTGGTATCAGAGGAGTCAGTTCTACCGCAGAACTCAGGATTCTGATATTTCTTTTCTAGGAAACAATAGTGTTAAGGGTACTAATTGTGGCCTTCAATTCAAGGAATCTATTGTTGGTGCAGCGGATGACGTATCCATAAACCAAGACCCTGACTACTGATTTCCGACTCAGTGCAGGAAAACACTGATTCCATGTGCATTTTCAAAAGTTTTATTTAAATCAGCTCAACTAGGATAGCTCACCAGGTATAAATCTTTTGACTGTGTATCATCTGTTTCTTTCAGGATGCCTCCTCATGGATGAACATTTAGAGCCCCGAGAGTTGTACCCTCTCACCGTCCACCGAGCGACGAGGCCTCGGTGTAGGGCCCTTTACCAGCAGAGGCACCAACGGTAACACTACCCGTTGGGCCAACGATTCTACCATCCCTAGCAGTAGACGATGCACAACTCTTGAGCGCATTTCATGGGTTTTTATGACAGAGGCCTCTGAGGATTCGAGGAGAGACAGATTTTTAGACGGCTGGGTGTTGGCTGGAGTTTGTAGCACGACTTTTCCACACAGTTGGGACATCTACTGTATTGATGGTGAACCTAGTTGTTAGTCTTTTTTAGAGAGTAGATGAGAGGTGTTAGAGCCTAATTCTCCAGTTTTACGATGAGGCGACCCTCTCCTGGGGGATCTTCGAGGGTCTTTTATTGGTGGAGTTTGTACCAGTGACTCTAATATTTGTACATGCTCTGGAGCTACTGCACTTGCCGTAGGGAATTCTGACAGTAGCCAAGTCATTTGTAGCAAGTAGTTGGCAGGTGTCATGGGGGAACAAGTGGTTTAGATATACTATTAGATAACCCCAAGATGGGGCATTGGGGGTTTGGGGAACCCAAGGCTGAGGGAGATTTGAACAGAGAATGATATGTTTTTTCCTACAGGGGACAGGGTCAAAGAGCGTGTGAGTGTCCGACTCCATGTACAGTTCATCAGCAGGTGTTAGAGGAACCACCGAGATAGAGGAAACAATAGGAGTTTCAACATTAGTTGAGCGTCGGACGAGTCAGTGGAGTAGGTCCCTTAGCGGATGGTGGTCAGAGTCATCGAGCACTACTACCACCACCCCAAGACGGTTCACCTCGAGCTCCGGGAGTAGGTGGATAGGAGCGGGACTAGCTCCAGGCATAGAGGCCTTTGTTCATGATTCTTCTAGCTTCATTAATGTAATTGTTTGTGGTTTCTTTGTGTATTTGTACTTTGAGCTGCAAAAATAAAAGACACATTTCCTTATGACATTTTCTTTCTTGCCTTTTTGTGTGGTTGATACTAAGAGGTTCTGATTAAAACCGTTTACTTGACCCTGACATTTGAGATTCCTTCTAGGGGGGACCCAGTGACCACACACTGATGCCGATAGTGTGACTTAACCCTTAGAGGAGAGATTAATGGTTGGATCTCTTGGTAGTAGAGTCGAGGGCTAATGACATCGTCCATGGCAAGAATTAGTACCGTTCATCTCAGGAATGACTGTATTTGGAAAAGGACGTGATTCATCCCGGGGATGAGATAGGATTTCTCTTTTTGGAAAAGTAGAAATCATAGAAACTCTAGTAGGTCGTAGATGAATAAGGGTGTAGTAGAGTTCTTTACAATTGTCTAGTCTCACCCATAGTTCATCGAGAGAACGTTTTACCATGTACTCAGATCACAAGAGTCTCAGGTATATCTTCTCTCAGAAGGACTTGAACCTGAGACAGCGGCGATGGATTGATTTCCTCTAGGGCTATGTCTTCGAAATAGTCTATACACTCGGGAAGGGGAACATTGTATCAAATGATCTCAGCAGGAGATCAGGCATTCAGCTGATATGAGAGGCGAGAGAGCACCTGGCTGCCTTTCAGATATCCATAGTGAGTAGGGATGGAGCGGCCTATCTACATTCTCTTACAGTCACTCCCCCACTTCATCAGTGAGTCAAGGAGGTGCAGCATGGGGATGCTGACTGTGTGACACGACGTGCTCAGATATCCACAGGGTAGGTACCTGATGGATTTTATGAAGGTGGGGAGCATGTCATCCTCTTAAGAGGACATACCATGGCACCAGTTTCACATCAGGAGGAAGTGTTGAGGGAGTTCCAAACTTCCTCTCTTGCGGTAAATCCAGGACTAGCGAAGATGTACCAGGACCCCCCAACGACAGCACCGGTGGTCAGGTATAAAGAAGATGGTAGCAGAGTTTGTATCACGATGCCTCACTTGTCAGCACATGAAGGCAGAGCACCTGGTACCAACAGGCATGGTACAACCCTTAGACGTCCCATAGTATAATTGGGATGGGATATCCATAGACTTCGTGACGGGACTTCCATGTACATCTAGGAGTCACGACTCGATTTGGGTGATTTCTGACTAACTAACCAAGCCCGCCCACATTCTACTTATCAGAGAGCAGAGGTCAGTTAAGATCTCGGGACACCTCTATGTGCAGGATATAGTTCATTTACATGGAGTGTATTCTTCTATTGTCTCCTACTATGACACATGCTTTACTTCCCAGCTATGGAAGGGGTTGTAGGAAGATTTCAGGACACAGCTTCGCTTAAGCACAACCTTCCATCCTCAGAAGGATGGCCAGACCGAGTGGACCATCCAGACCCTCAAGGACATGCTCTGTGCTTGTGTCCTCTACTTCGGTCATAGCTGGGAGTACCACATACCTTGGGTGGAGTTCACCTACAACAACAGATATCACTCCACCATCGGTATGGAACATTTTGTGTCCTTGTATGGTCGACCTTGCATTTCACCACTATACTGGACATACCCAGGGGAGTCAGCACTAGTGGGACCAGAGATGGTACAATCTACCATAGAGAAGGTGTAAATCATCCAGGAGCAGATGAAGACTTCACAGAGTAGACCGAAGTCATATGCTAATAGGAGATGGAAGCCTCTGGAGTTCGAGGATGGCTACTATGTCTTTCTATGGGCCACACCTAGATGAGGTCTACGAAGATTTGGCTAAGGTGACAAGTTCTCTCCAAGGTTCATTAGACATTTCTAGGTCCTCAGTAGAGTAAGTGGGGTGGCTTACTGCTAAGATCTTCCACCTCAGTTGCATTTGTTACACGATGTCTTCCATGTATCTTAGTAGAGAAGGTACGTGCACGACCCTTCCCACATCATCGACCATGGGGAGATGGACATCGATGACGGGGTGACTTCCATAGAGGTTACAGTGGAGATTGAGGATCGAATGAATCGGGTCCTACGTGGATGGTCAATACTTCTCGTGCACATTCGTTGGAAGTATGGGAACCTTCAGAAGAGCACATGGGAGTGGGAGGCTGAGATGCATGCTCAGTACACTCATTCGTTCCCTTAGTTAGATTTGTAGATTATGGGGACATAAAGCCCTGAGGTAGAGATAATCTAAAGGCCTGTAATTTCTATGGAAATTTTTTTCTTAAATACATGATAATTTTATGAGTCCACAGTTTCTGACGGCGCTTGATTCTGAGGCCCAGTGTGCCCGAAATCAATTTCTGAAGTTTAGTTCTTATACTTTCAGTAAATGTACGTTCCAGATTTTATAACTTTTGAACCGGTGCTCAGAATTGAAATCTGAGGGAACCGTTGAACATGCAGAGTTGGTGATTACTTTGTGAGACCTTCACCACAGTTACGTTCCAATGAGAATGGAAGTTATATTTTTGTGGTTTTTAATTAAACTGAATAAAATAAAGTTTAAACATTATTTTTATTTTATTGGTTAAAAACCTCCAATGAGAGGATGGAGGTGGGGGCCACCACACCTGAGCCTCCCATTGGAGGTTATGGTGGTGGGGCCCACCTGAGAAAAACCTCTCATGGGAGGATATTATTAAGGTGCGGCCCACATGGCTTCAAACTCCCTTAACCCCCTTGGAACCCCTAATTAAGTGGGGAGACTCTTCACCTTCCCGCTCCATTTATTAAGCCAAGACCACCCAATAAAATATGTGGAGTAACGTAATTAATTTGAATCCTTTGAATTCTTTCCATCCATTTAAAATAATAGATAGTCTATTATTTTTGGGTTGACAACATTCTTTTGGTGAAACATTGAGAGAGGAGCCTTGTAAAAACATGGAGAACTTTATTCTCCCAATGAAGAACGCCCCCTCCAACAAAGAACAAAAGAAATCTCTCTCTCCCTCTTCAACCGGGGCAAGAAGAGGAAACACCGCCATCCTTGATGAACTCCGATGATGTCAACTTCTTCATCTTCTTCTGACGTCAACAGAACAACGTCCACCTTTCCGTGAATTCTTCAACGAATATCGATATACAAGGTTGGGGGATTTGAGTTATTTGATATATGAGTATAAACCTCCATTCATTGTTGTTCAAATTTCTGGATTATGGTATGCCAAATGTAATCATCATGACGAGGAGGGCTCGAACCGCACAAACATGGCCCGACCCTCCCCCTTTAGTTGTTCTTATTTTTTGATGATGGAGAAGGACCGTGAAGAAGCCAGTGGTGCAAGGCCACCGGGTCACCACAAGGGAGCGACACCGCCGTGCAGCGCAGAGAACTGAGCCACGACCTGGCGGGCCATTGTGGTGTCGAAGGGGCGCGGTGCCATCGCACCGCGCTAAAAGAAGGGGGCCGCGGTGGTCGGGCAGAGGGTGCGGTGACATCATGCCGCGTGGAGTAGCTGGAGGCCACGGCCGGGTCGGGCCACGACGGAGGGGGCGCGGCTTCGTCGCGTTGCGCTAAGGCCAACAGAACTGTGGTGTCGTTGCACCACGGTGGAGGAACCAGAGAGGCCAACTTAGCTGGCAGCCGGGGCGCGCTACATAAGGGACACATCGGGTCCCGAGGGTCACCGAAAAGGCTCTTAGAACTATTTCCTTCAGAGGCCAGGGGGTGACACACCCCCCTCCCCCATGCTCGGCCGGCAGGGCCGCCCAACCAGCCAGCAGGCTGGCCACGGGACAGGCCGCCCCGGGCCGGGCAGCCATCGTGCTGGGCCACCCCACCTAGCCCGGCCACCTTTGGGCTAGGATGATCACTAGGGTCGGGCCATCCCGGTCCCTCGGGCCGAGGTGGACCCACGGATCGGGTTAGACCAGACCCAGACCCATTTGACCTGAATACACCTTTTTACTTGTATCATGGGCTACGAGTTTCTGATATATGAACCGTCTACAACGAAGTAATGAAAAGAGTGAGAAGGTTCTTTTGGCATACCCCACTTGAGGTTTGGACATAGTTGGGGTATGGTTAGGTTGATTTGAACCTAAAATCCAACTGAACCCCTGGAACGGAAATGCCAACAACTCATAGACTGGGCGTCCAATTGACGCAATGTCTGTCGTGTTCGAACTCTTACGACATGGTGGTTCGTTGAGATACTCATTTTTGGAGTTTAGTGGTGGTCGAGTTACGACCGATACCTCGATGGTAGTTTCTACGAAACTAGAGCGCATCGAGTGCGAGGAATCAAGTGGTTGATAGTGAGGTGGAGGTTAGATACAGATCATACAGAGGTCAGCACTCAGCGATCTTGTGCGGGTCAGTGCATACCAATCCTATATGGGTCAGATCCAGTGTGGGTCAGTGCTCAGCGATGTTGTGTGGGTCAGCGCATACCGATCCTATCTGGGTCAGATCCGGTGTGGGACATTACAGGAGTTAGTACCTATCGATCATGTGTGGGTCAGACTCCGTATGGTCATAATCAGTTCCTCTTAATAGAATAAGATGATCTTGCTTCCTGAATAATCATATGTGCTTCTATACTTCACTGAAATCCTAGTTTGACTTGATTCAATGACTTTCATGTTTTCCTCATGATTGAGATGGGTTACTAAAAAATTGAGGTATATGTATGGGAATATACCTATGTAAGGATTATCTATTGTTTCCGTACTTTTTGGTTATCCTTGTTGTATTTTGTGAGACCTTGAGGGTCTCGGGGTCCCTACTGAGTATCGTTATACTCACCCCTGCATGGGCTATGCTCATACCTGGATGTGTTGGTTACAGACGACGGAGAGTGATGATCGGGAAAGAGAGTAGCAGAACTGGATGGTACCCGGAGGTGGACCACTCGGTGAGATGAACACAGAGTGGATGGACGGACTTGGGGTGATGGGGAGGCCATTTGTACTCACCCGTTAGGTGGGAATTCTATAGGACGACCCAGTATCTTCTTTACTTATTTTCTTCAGTTGTACTAGATTTTTAGTTGTATTGTACTTTACGGTTGGGCTTGTATTTCCAACCCCATTACTTTCAGCACACTCTTTTTGTATTCTGTTTTACATAGTATTTTACTTCCAGTTGTGTACTCTGTTGTTTTTGTTTACTATTATAAAGGAAATTCCTTCCCAGTTTAGGGTTTTATACCTTTGGTGCTAGTGGCCAGCCCCTGGCCTATGGAAGGCGGGCATGGGGTAGTTACGATACGGGCCCCGTGGGACAGGGCATGACAACATGCACAAACTGTGAAATAATAGATTGTATGGTGCTAGGTGGGATGTAAATATAGGATTTATGGTTGTTTAAACCACTCACAAATGATGCGAACCCCTACACACTTACTTCATGGTTAAACTAACCATGAAACATAATCATGTGAGTATAAAACATTCCCCGAAGTCACCCTTTTCAGCATCAAAATTCATCTATCTCTAGGGGATAAACCATCCAACAAACATACCCCATAGAAAGGTGCACCAATGAGTATTAAAAAATAATTTTCCAAGATATTTCACCCAAACATTACCACTAATAAAAAACAAGACCAAACACCACCAAATAATTCCATGACTCGATATTTAAATTAAGAACACCATAAGAAACAAATTTAAACCTGAAACACCCTAGGTCCAAGGGAAAAACGATGAACCCAATGATGATTTGAAAAAAAGGATGGATGTGAAATTTTGTTTGTGACAATTATCTCCACCATTATAATTTGTTCCCCTATAAAGCCTCAAAATTTATATTTTTTCTATCAAAGATAGAAGGTCAGCCACTCACATGATTCAACTCCACAAACTGAGATCACCTATGAAAAAACTTGGAAAAAATGAAATTCTACCCAAAATTAATCAAAAACCCAAAACCACTTCAAAAAATGATAGAAATATCATAGTGGGAAATCACATAAACTCTTTCAAATAATAAATTTAGGCTTACTCCAAAATACCAATGTTAACAAGTATGAAAATACTCAGAACCTACAACCCTAAATGAAATTTCCTATTGGCAAGATACTGTAGAGGTTAAACCATATTATCATGTTGGGGGGTGTCCAAATAGACTCCCCACCATTAGAAACCAATGATCCCTGATTTATCATAGGAGAAATATCAATGAGACCTATGGTGGGTCTCCCCACATTTTATGACTGGCCCACATGGGCATTCTAACATGAGACAACACAAGAACTCTCCCAAAGTGGCCAAAAACACCCACCATAAGGGGTGGAGGGGAGGGAATCAAAAGAAACAACAATACAAATGACAACTAAAATTAAACTAATTCACCAGGGGAACATCCCATAGTATAGAAAAGTAAAACATGAAAATTGAGATCGTCCACTCGCTAGTAGAGAGGATTATAACTGAGCCAAAGCTACCCATACCCCTGATATTTTCCGGACAGCATGAAAAACATCACTCCGAGACCTATATCTATAGCCCTAATGTTTGAATAATATCATTCCCCACATCCATGGATGAACACTATTTTATTAAAAAGACAAACATTTAAGAGATACACATGGAAGAAACCTCCATTTAGTATATAATAAATATTTTTTTTGAAAGAAAACATGATTATATTAAAATAAATGTTCTCAAGGGTTTCACAACATCAATTATTACTATTCAAAGAATATTATACACCACCAGAAACCATAAGATACGACCATTACAACAAAATAGCATTATAATGAGAGATACCCTAAATTAAGACCAAACAATTACTTACTCTTGCCAATGAGCTACAACATCCTTTCAATAGTTATATTAGACTTCACGATGCTTCATGGAAATCCCTGACAGAACCGATGCATGTGACCCAGGAATCTATAGGTGTGGAAAGGTCATGGGGAACATGGACATGATTTATTTTTATGATCGTTCTTACCATATTGATGGAATATCAATAAATCACACTCTGAAGAGGTTGATGAGAAGTCTGAATGCATTTTAATTTCCTTACCATAACTATTAGTTCCAGGTCGCTTCCCATTTTTCATACTATAATCTTGTTCAACACTTCAAGATACTGGATGTAGATTATCCCTCTCATGCCCTCCCTCTAGCATCGCTTCTACAAGAAAGACATTCCTCACAATTTATAAAAAGCGATTATGTTGAGCTCTGACACATTTGACTGTAGAATGGTTTATATCATATACTCAAAATGTAATTCTTTTATGGGATCATTCTGAACATAAACAAAATCATATGGATCTAGATCTGCAAAATTAAAGTAGAACTCCAACATTGAACAAAAACTCTTTTAATGACAACACATCTTAATATTCTTCCTTACCTTTGTCATCTCATAAAAGTACTTTTGGATGAATGATGACTTGAATAACTCCCAAGAAATATCTTATGGATGACTGTTTTGAGACACTAACATCCACCATTTCTATGATGAAGCATCAACCATAAAGGTAAAATAAATTCCTTTAATGACTTAGGAAAAAAAATCTTGTTTCTGTTAATATTTTGAATCCACCCGTCTGCTTTTAGTTGATTCACTTGACCATAAAAGAGAAAAGGATTCAACATCCAAAATTCAAGAACTTATTATATAGGTTGATCGACTAGAACATTTTGTAATGGTCCCCCTCCTGAAGATGTACCTTTGGAATCTATAAATTCTTTGTGGGGGAAAACTAATAAATAAGAAAATAAAGGAATAAATCGGGACCAAACAATCACCAAAATTTATATATATACAAACAACACATAAGAAATATAATTCAAAATAATACATGAAAACAAACTACACCACTCCTGATCGTCAAAACATAAAAATATTCTTTTTCCCTTTGAAACTCATTTTTAAAATCAAGAGGATTTTGACTAGTTATACAATCACTAGTGGTGTTCATTAAAGCCTCACAAAAGAACATTCCCATGCCAATCTGGGAACCCATCCACTCATCCCATCAACCATCCACCCATTCAAACACATCCTCAAATGTGGGTTCTTACATTAATACTAACGCCCAACAAAAAAGTTTTTCCACTTTTGAAATTGAATATTAAACCCATGTTTTCTCATTTTATTATTATTGGGAACTATTCATGTTTAGGCTGAACAGTTCAACAAACTGCACACCAACCGTGTGCCCCTTACTGGAAATAATTGGAACCTACATGGTTTTCCACACATTTTCGAAAACTGTGCAAAACCATGAAATATGGTTCCATGCTAAGGCAGTAGCTTCCCACATTATTTAAACACGGGTTCTGTAACTGTGTTTACGCCATGCACCCTCAACTAGAAGTAAACCAAAACTCACGTGATTACATGGTGTAGTCAGCACAATTCTCCCAAACCGTGTACTGAATGCTGTACAAATGGAATTACCCAAAAACTCAAAATTTAAATCTCAATCACACCAAATTTGAATGATAAACCAATGAAAATGGAATGAATCACAATAAAACCAATCCATATCATTCAAAACATTTCCACTAATTCCAAAAATATTATATCATCAAGAATCTTTCAACTAAAAACGCATTTCTTCTTGTTTGAATGAATTAAAAAACTCTATTCAAAACAGATTTCTATTTTTATCAACAACAGATATCAATTAACTCTATATTTAGGTTGTAAAAATAATATCTTGTTAAGAAATTTTCATTTCACCCAAAAATAATTTTAAAAAAACCCAATTTTCTAATCGTTCCATAAAGTATGTTATGATAAACCATTATCCACTTTCCAAAAAAAGTCATTACCTATTTAAGTCTAATTTTTCAAAAAATTTAAAAAAGTGGTTTTGAAACAATTTTTAGGATTATGGGATACCCAATGCATCTCACAAAGAGAAACTAGTGTAAATGGGTGACTTGGCTATATGGTGGGAGGCCATATTCTAATCACACCACCAAAACAAGAAGTCCTTTGGGACCATGTACCCTAATCCACATGGCTTTCTAGGCCCTAAATGCTCATTAAGGCTTCATTAACAAATGTATTTTCATTTATTAACATATAAAAAATCCACAAGATTCAAAGGAAACAAAAAAACAATAATTCCAATGGAAACCCCATGATCAGAACAAGAAAGGGTTGATGATGTCCTTCCTATTTCTACCTCTAAAATACATAAAATAATAATCCTTATACCTTGAAATCCCCAAATAATAAAGATAACCTTTAACATTATGCTCCTCTAAAGAGAAAACCTACATATGATACCATTTTGTCATGAACCAATCTGGGTTGACCCTATAACGGTCTCCCAAGCCGATCCATGGGAAGGCCTGAGAGATAATCATGGACATCCTAGGCTAACGAAAAGGGCCAAGGGAATAATTTTAGTGAAATGGGAAGAATTTATCCAAATAAATATTAAATAAAAGTAGAAAACCAAAATAAATATGGTTTTCAAAATGTATACATTACACTACAGATGAAAATACAATGAACTTAACAACAAGGAAACACAAGAAAACCCCAAAGTAAACCTCACAACCACAACATCACCATGTGAACCTGAGGGTCACACTCTAATCCATAAGAAACGATTTCATAAGTTGATCAAACTCGATCTAAAACCTCTAGTAGAAATTAAAAAACTAAATAAGAATATATGTTTGAGTATTAAAACTCACCATGTAAGCCCAAATAATTCAATTCCCAATGAATATCCTATAAATGAAGAAACAATTATTTTCATTTTAGAAATAAAATATATAAGTATAGGTTTTCCACACTTATTATTTTATATAATAAAAATCATATTCCATTTCCCTCACAATTTTAAAACAAGCTTTCCATTCGAGGGGAATAGTTATGTTCATAAGAAAGAGGGGTGAATGCAACCAAATAGGAAACGACAGTTTTTCTAAAAAAACTGAAAAAGGGAAAAAATTGTTCATTCAAAAATATTTTTTGTATCCCCATTAGTAAAACTACACATTCTATATTTACCAAGAAAACACCAAAACTAATCTCATGGAATATAGTATCATAAAGAGGGAAGGATGATAATGGTATTAATGTCATAGAAACAAGAGATTAACTATGAACTAATAGATCAACAAGAACATTATATACGTGTGAATCATCCCATAGGCCTGCCCTACCTGATGAAATAATAAATCCCAAAAGCATGATCATTTACCTACTTGGATTCATGGAAGGGACCAATCCCATAACTATAATAAAAAAATATTCCCCATTTTAGGGGCCCCTAGATAGTGTGTAACCTAAACTAGTTCAACAATCATTCTCAAAATTCTGAGTAGATATGCTTGGTTCCCATGTTTTGTTCAAAAGGGGTGTTCCATAAAAACCATGAATCAAACCAACATAACTGTAATCACATAAGCCACAAAATGTCACCACCCCAACCACCTTATAGATTATTTCCTTACCTTAAAATAATTATCTCACAAGTATAGTCTCAAACCAAGGAAATGGACATGAACATCACATCCAAAAGGGAATATAACTCCTTCCAAGAAAGGTTTTCCAATGACACCATATTAAAAGTTCCAATCAGGACTCACAATACTTTCACATATCAAACCACTTCTTGAAAACCAACACCCAAGAAACATTCCTGACCAAACAATTTAGAATCCCATTTTTGAAACACCAACAACCTATTTTTCTATCACAAATACATTTACGAAACCAAACCATGCTTTTAAAAATAACTATCCACTTGAAAAATCTAATCGGGTGGTCAAACAAACACTTGGCATGAGAAAATTAATACATCTACACAACATATCTAAAATAGTTTATTAAACCACCTCATTTGACATAAAAAAATTATATGAAAAATCATACCTCACTATTTAACAATCATTTATTGAGCTAAAATCAACAAATCAATTATATATTGAATTTAATAGATATATTCAAGGGGATAATACCTCAAGATACCTTCGCTTCAATGAATCCTATCTGATAAAACACACTAGGGGTTTTGGGAAGCAAGAACAACCCCATGGATCCGTAAGAAGATAAAAAAACCTTTTTCAAACAACCCAAGGCATGAATAACAGACAAAAATGAATACTAGGTTTAGAGGATAATGGGAAAAGGGAATAAATGAAAACAGGAAAAAGAAATAAGCCCTAATATTTTCATTCAGGTGATGAATCAACAATAAATATCCTTGTGTCCCACTTAGAGGAGTATGGAGAATACAAAACCACAATGGAAGGCATCCAAGAGGTAGGGTTTAAATGGGGGAGGTTATGGAAATAAAACTCGTTTAAAAAGAAGTACAAAATCTTATAATACCATTTCTTGAGTGGGTTTTATGGTTAGATGGCATGGTTTAATAAACTGTAGGAAAACTCCACAATCCACCATTTGATTGGTGAAGGAAGGGATTCACATTTATGTAGTATAGTTAGTTAAACTATTAACAAACCATTTGAACCCCAACACTCTTACAGCGTGGTTAAACTATCCGTGCAACTTAACCATGAAACATAGAAAAATTCCCCTGAAATATCCCTTTTCTCACCAAAACTCATCTAACTCAAATGTATAAACCATCCAATAGACATACCCCATAAATAGGCACCCATAGAAGTGTTAAAAACTCATTTTCCAAGACATTTTATTCCCATACCTTCCTAAAACCAAGACAAAAGGCCAAACACCACCCAAAACATTAGTGAATCTAGATTTAAATTAATAACAATCAAAACAACGAATTTGAACCTTGATCCCCATGAGCCTATGAGAAAAACTATGAACCCAATGAAAATTTAAAACAGGGGATGGAATTGAAAATCTAAGAGAAGAAATTTATATTTATACTTACAATATTTTTATAAAACCGATTTCTCTTCAACATCTGAAACCTTAAAAAATTATCATGAATCCATTTCTTTTAAAAAGACATGATTTGATAAAATTGTTAAATTATTATGAATCACGTCTCTATTCCACAGGTTAGGATATGATTAAATAATTACAAAACCCATTTCATTTCATGATTTATGATATGATTAATGTTTTATGACATGTGGAACCAATATGTATGATTTTCATTGTGTGATTGTTCGTATCTATATATACTTTAAATTCATTGGTTTAATATTTATACATCCTAATATAGAGGGGAATGGAATGCAGAGTTAACCAAGTTTAGTAAGGGAATTTGTCTACTATGATGGTCATGAGAGTGATCCTTTACTACAATGATGGTTTGGTGAGTGACCCCATTTCAATGTGATATACTTCAAAGTGATTCTTTATTATTATGGAAATGTTTTTGTATTCATATTTCTATTCCAAAACTGTCTGTCTTATTCCAATTTTATTCATTCATGACTCATGTTCTTGGATTCTATTATGATTATTGTCTTATGAAATGCCAATATTTCTCATTCACTCAATATTATGATTTCAAATGTGAAAGGAATGTATTTCAATTGGTATTCTCATGTTCTTATACCATTATTTTTATGTTCTAAATCTGTTTATATGCTTACATGATAGAACTAGAATGTGATGGATGTATCTCTATCATCAATACATTGGTGTGGATGTCCTCTATGATGGTCCCTCCTCCTTCGAAGGGAGAAGAAACTCCATCAACCTCATTGGTATCCGACCTCATTCATTCATTCCCTTCTGTAATTGCTGTTATATTTACCATTTTATTCATATTTATATTTTTCCTATATTTATTCCCTTGTTTGATGGTCTCCGAAAAATTTATCCCTTGGATTTGGAGTTTATAGATTCCTAATACCTTATATTTCTAACAAATGTAGCATGGTTCAAAAAATTTAATCTAATAGTGGTTATCTTTGACAGGTTTTCTTTTGGATATTAGGGTTTACAAGATTGTGCTACATTTGGTATTCTTGACAGTAGAAACATAACATCTTGATTTTCATCAGCGACTGATTTCATCCTGGCATGGTCCATTATTCCTTGTGTTTATTACTCTTCAAAGGGTCTAGGTCATCTAATGGTAGTGTGTAGGAACATTCCCTTAATCAAATACTAGAATATAAAAGTGAAGGTGTTGGGTTTTCAAGGAAATGGTTTGGAATATATGTCTAATGATTGTCTGAAGGATTTGGTTCAAATTGATTATTCCTTTGAGCAGTTCATTATCAATTCATAATAATAATACTTTATTGATACACTTGATCAGTGGAGTATGATTGACCTGGAAAAATATGTTCCCACTGATAAAAATGGATTACCTTTGAGGGAAGACCCAAAATATGTGGATGTATATTGAATATTCAAACGAGATGTGGATGATAAAGTAGTTCAATTCCTGTCTAGGTGAGATGGGATTTAGGGGGTATGTTCAATAGGGATTTATATATAATTAATTCATCTAAATAAACATGAAAGGAAGAGCCTTTGTGAAAATTAAATGGAAATAATCATAACGAGGGGGTATATGTGGTGGAGGCAGTGTGTCCTAGCTATCATACTACTAAAGAAGTGGTGATCCTAGAGGAATGTGAGGGAGGTTCTAAAGTTAAAATATTCAGATGATTTTGGACACATTTGGTGGAGTGAATGTAGTAATTTAGACAAGTCCTATAATGGGCATGTCAACTATTAAGATTCAAAATCATTTTGAATGTATCAAACTTGAAATAAATGTATAAGAATGAATAGAAATAGTTCAGTTAGAGGTTACAACAAATGGTAATGGTTTTTATATATAATATTTTATGATATTTGATCACTAGACAATTATATGGTGGCATTTATAAGTGATTTCACAATAGAGAGCTCACAACCCAAGGAGGAGGAAGGGGTGGAAAGGTAAATGGGATTCATAGATATACATTCTGATCAAAAGGAATTAATCCTAAGGGCTTATTGAGTACTCCAATCTATTTAACTAATAGATACATGGTAATCCAAGAATATGGGGTCCAAGTATATGTAATTAGATCTCAATTACATTTATTATACTTAGATAGAGAGTGTGATGCTTTAGTATAGATTCTAATTTGTCAACTGTGGTTCTTATATAGAAAAAGTTAACTATGGTGGTATGATGGATGTCCTGAATCATATTTTGTTGAATCATTATTACGTTGATACTATAAAAAATCAGGATAACCCCACAAAGGATATAATCGTTGAAAAATAGTGTGAAGTATGAAATGTGGATCCAAATAATGATAATTCATTGGTGATTATCATCCACTATGGGGAAGAACTGTTGGAGGATGCCTTACTGATTAATTCCTCTTATGAGGATATGGTCCGGTTGATTTTGAGAATTATCCAAGTGGATACCAACAAAGAGGAATTTATTTTGATCAATAAGAAATATATTATATTGACATGACAATTAAATTAAAATAACAGAAATTTAGATTAATATTTGAAAACATTAGAAAAGATAGATTAACATTTTGAATACCTCATCAAGGATGGCCCAAATACAAAGGTAACAACTCTTAAATGGAAAGTATATAAAGAGAATGTTTCTATAAGTTTATAAATCTATTTTAATGATTATTTGATCTATTATGGTTTCTGAAACATTGTAGATTGAACTTTTTCAGTTTTGGAATTTTCATATACTGTTTTTATGAAAATAAAGAAGTTAATTTTCATTAGTATTATGTTATTGTTATGTATCTCCCATGTTTACAATTAATATGAATCTGAGCATGAACATTCTTATATTTTCTTTTACCTTGTTAAGAAGAAGGGTTATATGTAGGATGTTTCTATGAAGAGTACTTAATGGGAATAAATTTATGGGATGCATTGAATAAGTTTCAGAAATTAAGAATACGTTGTTCTATGTTTCCAAAAGTGATAAAGTATGATGATCCTCAAGTGCATGTTTGTGTAATGCATATAATATCCTTCTAAATTTATTTAATGTCTTTTTAAAAAACTCTTATTTTTCTCTATATATTTTGGAAAAAATGGATAATGATTAGAATTTTCTAAATTCTAAAATATGGAATTTCTATGTAAGTGTTATTACCTAATTATTTAAAACACCAGAACAAAAAGGTCTTTTGGAATAAAAAATGATTTATAGTATACATCACTATAATATGTAATATATGTGTTAGGTTCCTTACATGAATCATTATTGGACTCATACATTTGAATGTTATTCAAAAAAGACATAATTAATTCCAAAATATTATTTTCTATATAAATGTCAATAGATTTGTTTCTTCATGTATGAGTTGAGGATTTATTTTACCACTAAGAAATAGAATATTATAAAATACCCTTACATGATTCATTTTTTTATTTATTAATAATTTAATCTTTTGGTATTGTTTGTAGATTTATTTCATCACTTCATTATCCATCATGATAAATGATAAATAAATGAGATGAATTGCTCATACAAGATGCACTAAAATTATCATTTAATAGATAATAAATTTCATAAAAGTATTTACATATTATTTTTATCTTCATAAAATGTCTCAAACCAAAAATTGTGAGAACAATATAGGATTATAATCAATATTAATGAACAATTATAGTAAGAAATAATACATTATAGTATAAAGCCTCAACAATAACATTCAAAGTTCAACTTAAATTATGCAACAAATAAGTAACCCTAAAACGCTTGAAAATATTCCTAACCAAGATAGAACCCAAAAATAAAATATATTTGATAATATGTTCTTCCAAAATCAACATAACAATTTACATTAAACAACATTAATCACTCTTAAATACATATAGAAAATATTTAAAACCCATAACCATATATTCTCCCAAATACACTAATCATTAATAAAAAAACATTAATCACAAAAAACATATATTCTTTCAAAGGACACCTAAATGTTCATTAAAAAAATCGTATTAAACGTTTTATAATAAACTAACATATATTACATTCAACTTATTGCTATATTGTTCATAAAATATGATAACAGTTTATCCCATTTAACTATAATTACCTCATCATCAAACAACGTAATAACCCTAATGGTTTTCTATACCATTAATCTTATATCTGCAAAACATTTATGTATTATTCCTTGAAAAACAATAATATAAATTATATGTCTAAACAAAGGGTTTTATATACCTTAATAATATATTCAACCCCAATAAAAATCCCACAAAATACTATTAATCACTTAAATATCTGATTATAGAAAACCTCAAATCGTTATCTATGAATTTAATAGTATGATCAACCTATTATATAATAATCTATAAGGGCTTCCAAAACAAAAATAATAATCTCATCAAGTAACATCATAATCTCTACATTTATGTAAACCTGCTTCCGATTTTTCCTATGGTTCCTCAAACACATACACACAAATCCAATTATGAAAAAAATTCTATAAAAACAAGATCTAATACCAACTAAATCATGTAAAATTTAACCATGTATAATTAAATATTATAACGATTAATAATACAAACATATAATAAAAGCCATACTTATATTATATTTATAACTAAATAGAGAAAACCCATTATTGTAAAAAAACACAAGTATTTCTTATAAAATAATAATTTTTTGTAATTAACAAAAATTAATTATTTTTTATAAAGTCATATACATATAATTAACAATTATCCTAACATAATACCATTATAGTTATAATAATTGTATTACTTTTATTTATAAAAAGGATAAATATAAACATAAAATTTTGGAGCTCAAATGCTCAGTAATATTAAACATAGGGAAGAAAATAGAGGAGGTAATATGTGAGTACAAAATGAGAATAAAAGAATATAAATGTTGACAATGTACAAAACTCATAGATAATATATGAATATAAAATAAAACGTTCCTTGTAAAGCATGAATCACTAAAAAAATTTCTTATTACAAGATTCATATTAATAAACCATCATAATCAATGTGAAAACAATATTTCTTCAATGTGAATATTATATCTCTTTGTTTGGATAGACAAAATTATATACATCTTGGGTAATTATATTTATGAAATTAGATCTGTAATATTTATCCATTGTTTTAAAAAATAAAAACCAGTTAATTCCAATCATAATTTTTATAGAGAATATTTCACTACCCAATACATTAGATAACACTAGTGCAGGCTCACTCATTACAATATAAAATGTCTAAAAATAAAATCCTGATAAAAATCATAGGGAAACCATTTCATTACAAAAAAATAGAAATAAATTTCATTCCTTTAGTGATTGATAATCCATTGAAAAATAAACCAGTATATTGTAAATTTATTTAAAAATATATCATAATCCTTCATGATAAATATATTTTAAGGTACTATTATAGTTTGTAAATAATTAATAATAAAACCCAATAAAGGATATTTTATTGATGAAAAAATAACATTAAAAAACATTCAGATATTCGTTAGAAAACTGAAACACCATAAAATTTTAAAAGAGGAACAACATGTTCTATAATGTGTATAACACATAATAGTATGATTTAAAGAGAATATAATCATCCAAAACGTTATGATTTATTTTTTAAATTCAATATCTTTGATATCCTTTTATGCATTCAACATCAGGTTTCCACAATGTATGATACTCTAAATAATAATATTATTATTGAAATATTCGCATTTTAAAGTAACCATTAAGATATAGGGAATTATTTTTAATAACTAAATAATAAATAATATATGTTTACATATGTATACAATAAATTCAATGGTTATATATTGGTTATAAAAAATATGATTTATTTGAAAGAGAAAGTTATGGGTTTTAAACAACTGTATTTTTATGAACGGATAATTTGTCACGCTTTAAGAACATTGTTTGAAAATAATTTTTTTACCAATTTTGGAAAAACTATTTTCATAAATGAAATTAATTTTCGAAATATAAATTTAAAAAATAACATTGGTTTGATGTTTTGATATTTATATAAAAATATAATTTTTTTTGAGGAATTAGGAACACAATATTTTTTTTGAATACATTCATTTTAATAATATTATTCAAAAAGATAAAATTATATTTTAAATTTAGTTTAATTTAAAATTTGTTCATTTATAATGAAATTTTACTATTTTAATTAATTTTAGTCAATTTCATAATTAATTTTTTTATTAAAACATTCTGTTCTTATGAGAATAATCTCTTTGCAAAATAATTCTTTCATCACATTTATGGTTTAATTTAAAATTTAATTCTTTAACTTATATGAATTAAATTTGGAAAAATAAATTCCATATTTTAAATCAAAATAACGTATAAAAAATAATAATGTAAAATTAATTTTTAGACCATAATGAGTATTGAAAACAATAAAATTTAATTAATGTTGTTATGTCAAAAATTTGATTACTAGGGGTTAAACTATATACATAAGGGTTATGACATGCCAAATTTTCCGACTCCAATTTTATGTCCATATATAGACCTTATAACATTTAAGGGTTAATAATGTCCAATTTTGTTGTCTTGTGGACTTTAAAAAATATGGGTGTAATTTATTGTCGAAACGTAGGGAGTCATAATGAAAGAAATGATTTTTGTATGAAGAGAGAAAATAAAAAATAATAAAATAAGGAAAAAATATTTACATGGTTAAATATATGATCTTTATCTCTATAGAGAGGTAGGAATATTTCAATAGTCCTGAGCACCAAATTATAGGGAGTTTTAGATTTCTCAAGAACACACAAAACCCTAGCCCAAAATGGGATAAAATATAGGACTTAGATCTATTACACCAACCCCATAGAAATTACACTGTTCTATAGTAAAAGGTGACTAGATTTTTTTATCTGTATAGTGCCTCCATTACCCAATTCCATGATGCTATAGTGGCATGTGGTTGGAAGTCTGTAGGGTACAGTTCTCTAACGGTGTCTCTGGCTATCCCTACTAATGTCTGTCAGAGCTACTGTAGTAGCCATGAAAAATTCAACGGAGTTTCATCCTAATACATAATATAAACCTTAATAATTCATCCCAACATCATCAAAATAATATTGGGATACACCAATCATACATAATTTAATCTTTTCAAAAATTGTATGTGTGTCCTCTCTCCCACTTATAATCAGACACCCCTCCCCTGTCATCTTCACACTTCAAAATCCAATTCATTTAGCCAAGACCTATGCAAGGAATATTGTTACACCACTCCCTACATATTATATCCTCTTTTATGATAAAAAATCCATCCATGGAAGGCTTTAGGTATTCACCTAAGAAGGATCACTAAAGAATAGGAATAATTCTTAAACATCAGTATTTGGTTTATTTATTCTTTCACATAATAAAACCCTTCCCAAAATATGGTTATATAATAAAAATATATATATAAAATAATGAGATGTTATAATACTACTGGAAAAACCTATATCTATATCCACTTCAATAAAAATGGGAAAAAAACCCATCAATCAGGTGTATGATAGGAAACCGCCTTGTAAAATGATGTAATTTGTTTTCCATCACCACATTTTAGGGATGGATATAATGATGTATATATTATATTTATAAGATATTTTTGATAATATTTTACTTTTAGAAACATGATATCACATTTACCTTCTTACTTTTTATTTAGTGTAGGATATGATAATGTTGATTGTGTGTGTGATAGACTACCACATCACCATGTGATCTAATTCATTTTTTTATTACAATTTACATGAAAGGTAGTATGAATAAAGTTATTGAATATATATGATATTTATGATATTGAAATATTTATTGAAATATAATATTACGTATAACGTCTTATATTTTAATAAATTGAAAAATAATAATGCTGATTGTGCATATGTTTGGACTACCGCCTCCACATAGTGAGGTGAAATGTTTTTCATTTAATTTTTACATGGGTGGTAATGGGGAGAAAGTTTATAAATATAAATGCCGTATATGATTAAATAATTATTCCTTAATGATGAATGAATATTTATTTTCCATTTGTTTTATCTATCAACCCAAAAGGAAACATCGTTCTTACGTACATATAGTCTATCATCGCTATGAACGGCGTAATTGGTACACTATCTAAAAATTCAATAGATTTATATAAATAAATATATAATGAATAAAAATGATATTTATATTATGTTTTAATTTTGTAATATTATGTAACTGTGATCAAATTAAAAGGACCAAAATTACCATACAAAAACATTCATGAAGAACAAAGCAATTATCACATGAAATAGTGATTTTAAAAAATAATTGTTAATAAATCGGTGAAAATATTCTATAAGTAAATAATATATGGTTTTATATATATAAAAATGTTTCAATATTATATGTATAATGAAACAATATTTATTTTATAGGTGGTTTAAACACTTATGATGGATATCGAGCATGAGGTAATCATTTCTTTTGTCGCTTTTACTTTCATGACATGTATTCCATATTCACCAAATATTTATTTTGTGAAATGTATATACTTCCCCATTGATATGTTATATAATTAATCCAATAATCATCATGTTTTTTAAATTTTTTTATGATTATTTCTTTTATGGGGAATACGATTCAAATGTTATCAAAGTGTTAAGGGTTTATTTCACAATCTAATCATTATTTGGGATTTTTTTGTTTTAAGTCTACCTTGAGAGAATTATTTGATATTTCTTTTTCTAAATCAATATATTTTATCATAAATCAATTATTAGTGTAATTTTTAAAGCAATAATAACATTTTACCACTCAATATTTCTTAGAATGTTTATTTTTTAAATAAAAATATGACATTATTTTTATCTTCTGTTGAAAATCCTTTTTCAAAAACATCCATTTTTGCTAAAATTGTTTTTTAAAATTGTTTTTAACCTTTTAGAAATTATTTATTAAATTAATTTTTACCCATTTAAAAAATTTAATATAATTTGTTATTGAAATATTAACATAGTTTTCAAACTTGGCTTGTTTTTTCATTCCCAAAAAAATTAAAGGTTCCTTTTTTTTATCTTTCACAACATGACCAAGATTTTCCACCATAATGAACACTAATGTTTTTAAATTTTATTTTATATGTTTCAATGTTTATGTTCAGATAAATGTATTTTTAGATTTTTTCTGGAACTTTTTTTATTGGTTCATTTCAAAATAGAATGTTTATTTTCTTAATGAATATTGTTAATTATTTTTATGATATTTACATTCATCAAACACATGAAAGATTTAGTTTAATTATTTTTCATTGGGTTTATGTTACATCAATATCGTCCTAATTATTTATTTGGATGTTTTATGATCAGTTTTACTAAGTTTATACATTTTTATAACAATACATTATATTATTAAAGAAGGTTTATGATTATGTTTATTTGATTAGGTTATGTATTTGTATTTCATATTTTAGTTTATCAATATGTATAGTCATTTTGATTATGTTCCACCCTAATAATAAGAGTAATTCTTTGGAATTCATAAGTGACAGGTGGAGATCGTTAATAAATGAACCCTCGATGCATCGATAGGTCTCCTTATAAAAAACAATTAGCCAAATTAGATAGGTTAAAACCATATATTTAAGATACCTTGGGAAAGTCTATGACATTATCTTCTAGATTTCAAAAATTATGAAATCCCTCATTATGAGACTAGTTATTTATGTCCATGTGATTTTTTATTAGGTTAAATATACATGTATTATTTTTATGCTTATCATATATTTATATCACATTATTTGATCATAATTTATTCTTACTATATTATGCTCTAGTTATTATTTAATTGTACTGTGTTTATGTTATTTACAATTTCATATTGATTATATATTTTTATTCCTAGTACCTTCCACTACATGTATACCCTTACTAAGTAGTTGATATCTCCCTTTACATACGTTTTATTTTCTCCAGGATATTGGTAAATGTTTTTGTGATTGATATTCAGGGATACGATAAAGGGAATAATGAAATTTACAAATAATTTTTTTTTATTTTATGTTTAAAATTTTAGGTGAATTTTATTTTTGTATCTATTTTACAAATATTACTAAACTATCCATTCCTTCATAATGATATACCTATATCTTATACCAATGTAATAAAGTAACCATCAAATTTGGGATACTATGGTTAGTGTATTTATAGATGGTATTGGAATATGTTTAGCAGAGAACATGGGAAATTGAATTTGGAAAACCTAGATTTGGGAATATAACCCTATGACTTACATTAAAGATAATTGTAATTATAGGGAAAAATCTTAATGTTTTGGTAAGGTAGAGAATATTTTATTTTACTAGGAATCTATCTCTTTCTGGATACTAAATGTGTGGATGGTTTTCTTATAGCAATATCTATGGGTAATTATTCAAAAACGGCATATTGGTATTTACTCGAGCATTACCTGGTACACGATAGTGGGCATTACTATTCTCTCAGTTTGACTATCCAATTTGATATTCTTTAGATAATATATATTTTATTAAAAAAACTACGAATGATTTGTAAATATTTTTTTTTGATTTCAAAATTTTCCTATGTAATCCTTGTTTATGATTATAAGTGTTACAACTCAAGATTTTAAAAAATAAACACTATTATTAATAGCGTACATGATACACCACATCAAGAATAAATGTACAACTAAATATTATTATTTAAATTTTACCATTATAACATATCCATTAAAATGGAAGGAATGAATATTATGAACTTTATTATGTAAATATGGTTAACACAAGCGTATATAATTAATTCTTTAGTGACTAATTTATTAAAAATGAAACTATTTTTTAAAGGGAATTTTTTTTGAAAAATGATTTAAATATTAAAAAGTGTGTTTTATACCAATAAATTAAAAAATAAATATTTTTGTATTATATTAGTGAAATGTTAACATAATATATTAAATATAATTTTTAAAATTCATCAATTTTCATTTCAAAATATGATATAAGAAAAAATCCAATTTTACGAATAGAAGAATTATTTATCAGAAAAAACTATTGACGCCTTTTGAAGGTGAACATGTTTTAAATATAGTTTTTTAAAAATTTATACATTCTATTTGAAAATATATTTTCATTTAAAGAGGAATATTGACATGTAATTTGGAATATTTTTTTTATTTTAATGATATGTTTCATGTTTAGATGAATTGTTGAAAATACTAGATTATAATTAAAAAAACACTTTTTGATAAATAATTTTTTTTATAATTATATAAATTTTATATCATTTAATACATTTTAGTTCATTTTAATAAATTTCACATTGAATTTGGATAGAAAAACATTCCAATTTTTAGGATGTTATCACTTTAATAACTCGTTTTCTCACTCGATCAATGAGATGAGTTTTTATTCAATTTCTAAAAATTGTGTGTATTGAATTCAAAAAAAATGGATTTAATATTTTTACTCCTAGTGAAAAAATTTAGTAAATAGATCATTTTGATTTTATATAGAGTGAATAGAAACATTAGTAATTTTTATTTCCATGATTCAGGGTAAATCAGATAGATATGTGTAAAAATAAAATTATAAATATTAGAAAGTAACCCAAAAACTTATATTAATTATATTTGATGAGTTATTGTCGATAAAAATCATTTATTGGCTGATTTTGGGAGCACATGGACCCACATGCATAAATTTAAGCCATTTATAGTATTTTATCCAAATAAAATTAATTTTTTCATACTTTTATTTTTAATAAGTGAAATATTTTTAATGTGGGGTTATATTTGTGATTTTTTCAGCAATAAAGATTTATTTGAAACAAAAATTTTTTATCTTCATCATTGTAATTTATTTTTAATTTTTATTGGAGTAATAATTACATTAAATTCTTACACAATGATGATATAATAATTACATATTAAAAGTAAATATAAAATAAATGATATAAATAAATATTAAAATAAATATAATTATAAATACTTAATATCATCAATTATTTTAATAGATGAATTTTAAATGTTAGTGATGTGTCAAATGTGTTGGTTCAAATATATCATTTTGTCATGATATTTTTAAAAAGGAATGTATTGAATAATTTTAAAATTGACATTAATGATATTTCAAAATATAAATGTTTAATTACAAGATATAAATTTTCTAAAAATATCATTTTTGTCTATTGTATTGGAATAAGGCTGGGATTGTAATTTTATAGTAATTATATTATACCTTAATGTGTAAAATACATGATATCATGGTAAGAGTTTAAGAGGTTAATTAAGGGTTAAACAATATTTAAAACATGTATAATTTTAATTGGATGATTGGATTTAGACCCAAATGTTTCCCATGTTTAAAATAATTCAATTATAATCCATTTGGAATATAAAATTAATAAATTTTAATTTAATATTTTTAATAATTCCAAGAGTGAACCTCTCCACTATTATAAAAGGGAACCTCTTATTATCATTTCATTACACATAAAGACCAATTTAGTTCATCCAATATCAACCAAAATCCCTTCCAAGATTACCAATACACATTCAATCACACTTATATGAGGTATAACTCCATTCTTAGTGGTATTAAGGTGTTAGGAAAAGGAGAATGCTCGAAGAAGAGGTATTGTTTTAAACAAGCATTTCTATTTTATCTCTTCTTCAACATCAATCAATTATTATTAAACAAGGATGAAATAATTACTCTAGTATCTGAAATATAATGAGATTTTATTGTGTTAATATCTTCACCAAAATCTACCTTCACATACATGAAATGAGAAAATAATTAATCAATCATGTGTATGGATAACTACCACCTCACAGACAGATATAATTCATCTTCCATCGTCAACTCTCATGAATAGTTTTTAATGATTGAATTAATGTTAATGTAAGATATTAATGAATTATTTATCATCCTTAAATAATAATATATCATTAAAATTTTTACTATTCCATGCACATAAAAAATTATATCGTTCATGCGTACATGTGAACAGTCTCCTCCACGAAGCAATGTGATTCTTTTTTTTGTCACCACATCATATGTATTATATATATATATAATATTATATTAATTATATTATGATCACTATGGAGACATAAAATTATATTTAACTTGTATTTATAATGATCATTCAAAAAAGTAAATATTACTAATGTGTACGTATGACCAACAATCTCTATGATTTTATCGTACTTCAATTTTTATAACATTAATTAATGGTTTTATTTAGAAGTATAACTATTGTATAAAATTAAAAATTATACCATTAATATTATTCTAAATATGATGGAATAATGACCACTTTAACTATTTACATCATACATATTTCATTTTGGATAGAAGTGCTAAATATTATTGAAACGCTCAACGAGAGCATAAATAATTACATACACTTATAAGTGATATAAAATTAATTATAAACATGAAAATGGTTTTGAATCTGGTAAATTATTAACACAAGTTTTTTATTCATGAATATAATGTTTATATGTGAAAAATAAAACTCAATGTAATGGACATCGTCTCAATCTCCTTTCATTGAGGAATATTATGATGTTATACCCCAACCATATTTTATAAGTTTTATAAATAGAAACATTGAATTTTAATTAAAGAAAAAGGTTTACAAAAAAAGAATCATTTTATTTCTCATATATGAAAAATTAATCATTCTTTTCAATAGAAAAAAACGAATGTTTATTTTAACATATACGATGACAAGAACTTCTCTACCTCTGTGAAAAAAAATTCTTTTTGGATTCCTCTAAAAGGATTCATTTGTTTTGAATGAAAAAAAACCAATATTTAACTTTTTTTGTGTAATTTTCTTATTTTAAATTTTTTTTAAACATATTGATTAATTAAATAACATGAAATGTTTACTTGTGAGAGGAAATGAAATTTTAATAATGAAATGTTTAAAATTAATAGATTTTATGTGTTGTTATTATATAATGGTACTAAAAATTTTTATAGGTTGTTACATGATAAAATAATAATTGGTAGTTTGATGAAAAACTATTGATGGGTGGGTCTGTGATAATCCTTCAATAAATTGGGTATGAATGTCATATGTATGGTACATCTGTTTGAAATAGTGGCATGTATAGAATTCGACCACACAATTATTCCATTAAAATATATGATAACTCTAATAATGCACCAATATTATATTATGAATTATCTATTCATAATTTTATTTTATTGTAATATTATTATTCATAAAGGTTAAGAAGTGAGATTATTTTCAATGGAAAATATTTATTATTTCTTAAGGGTGAAAAGTATTACTTTATGATCAATGTTTCATGGGTTATATGTTTTCAAAAGACTAACTATTACCTTCTTTATGCATCTCTTACTGATATTTTTGTGCTAATACCATTATTTAATTAATTTTACAATATTTAAGGGTTAATTGAAGAAATTATGATATAAAATGATAAATTTTAATGAATAATCCTGAAAAGAAACCATATTTTATTTTGGAATGTGTTTTTGTGAAAAAATGTTTTTCGACATAAGTGACTACTAGTAATATATGAGTTTAATTTGTTAGATGTTTTCCTCATTATCTAAATCTATAAACTAAAAGTATAATCGAATGTGAAATCTATTTCAAAAACACATGAATGTGTAATAATTAAGGCTATGTCCTTACAGTTGGTATCAGAGTGTGGTTGATACAACATTGGATATTAAGAAGTCTATTTAAAAGTTATAGATATCATAATGGGTATAATTGTTAAATTTTTATCCTATTTTTAATGTCTTATAATCCCCTTTGAGTCTTTAATTTAAGAATTTTTATGGTTATAATCAGTATTTTTGATACCTTAATTCTTGAGGTAATTATGGTTGACTACATTTTGGCATTAAAAATGGAAGGCATAAGATATACTTCACAATTAAAAAATATTAAAGATAAATTTTTGGATGCTTCTCATATTTTTGAATTTGATACATAGTATTATTTCATCGTATTAAGAAAAAGACATCCCACGGGATGGTTGGTAACTCTTCATATCTGAAAAAGGCTTGGAAAATTGAACCCACAACGAAATGAAGACAAGGGTGCATCATCTACCACTGGGCTACACGACGTTTTAGTAAGTATGGGTATATTTTGTCACTATCAAAAATATCTAAAGGATAATGGTTATGTTCAGTATGGGAATATATTTTTATATTTACTAGATAACCATAGTATTTATAAATGATTTTATGATTAAGTTATTAATGTTATTTTGGAAGTTTTTTTCCATATTGGAAATATAGTATGGATATGGAGAAGAGAATATTGTAAGATATTATTAGATATATAATGGTCAAATTTTATTTTAGTGTAAAACATGATTTTATGGTTATTATGATTTTTATGGAAATAGATAACACACTTGTAGATTATATGATTTAGTAAATTGTATTTGTGGTATGAGACATTATGTGTCAGTGATATTATTATGAGATAAATGTTAATAATCAATTAGTATTCAATGTGATGAAATCATTTTTGGGATTTAATATTTATCTATAATTTTATGGTGTTATTTTATGGGTAGTTATTTATTTAATGGTTTATGTTGAACTCTTGGTATTTCTGTTGAATTTGTTAGATTAAAATCAGTTGCTCTTTATATAATGGTTTATTATTTTTTTGGATTTATTTAATCTTATACTATCTATATTGGTTTTGATTAATGTTTCAGGATAGGATAAATTGATATTTAATCATTTGTGGATTATGTGGTTCCTTATTAGTATACTCTTGTGTTTTAGGCATTACAAATTATTCTTAAATATATTTCTTTTTGAGAAAAATATGATTATGTGTTTGAAATTGATTAAAAGATGAAACTATAGTTTTCCAATTAGTATATTTAATAATAATCTTTGTCTAGTTAGTAAAATAATTACTCAACTATATGAAAAAAATCATGAAAAAACATTATTTTTTTAGTTTTATTATAGATAAATCAAAGACCTTTTAACCCATCATATAATTATTGTTCTATGATTTTTAACATCATCATAAACATGTTCTATATCACTCATTATCATAACATGATCGTAATTTTTCTCTTCTATGTCCATTTTATCCTATATTTAATCCAATTATGTGTTATCTCATGTGACCTTCGTTCTTCCATTTCATTCTTTTAAAGTGTATGTTTTATTAGTCCTTTTTCTGATGTGAGATTTTAATAAAGATAATGTGAATAGTTAAACCCTGGTCATCTTGCACAAATTCATAATTTTGTGAATTAAATTTCCAAAATATCAGGTGGGATAATGTAACATCCCATGATTTTAATAAATAAACATTATGATCAATAGTATACATGATATGCCACATCGAGCTTAAACGAACAATTAAATATTACTATTTAAATGTTTCCTTTATTACATAAACATTTGAATAGTGGGAATATACTATATTAAATAAAATATGATAGTATGGTTTAAACATGTATATATAATTAATTATTAGGGGACCAGTTAATAAAAAATGAAAAAAAATCTTTTTAAAAATAGAATGTTTTTTCTCCTAAAAAACTATTTAAATTTTCACAACTGTGGTTTATAAAAATAAATAAAAAAATAACTATTATTTTAATATTTTAATGAAATATATATATATAATGTTTATCCTAAAATTTTACATTTATATTGTATTTTTTCTATACATGATCTAAGAAAAAATCCAATTCTACTCATAAAGGAAGTATTTTTCTGAAAAGGTATTTTTTTCTTCTTTTGATGACACAATTATTTATAATCTAGTTTCAGACAATTTTAAATATTATATTTGAAAAAATTAACTTTTTTTATATTAAAATTTAATATCAAAATTCTATTTGGATGATTTTTGTTTAATTTTTTAATATGTTCCATGATTTGATGAATATTGAAAAATAACGATTTTAATAGAAAACATCTTTTTCATCTATGTAATTTATAATTTTAAATTTTAATTTTAATTGTTTTTAAATTATAATTAGATAAATTTTATACCATTTAATCATAATTAGGTCATTTTAATAAATTGATCATTGAATCGGGATATACAAATCCTTTAATATTTTTAATGTCGTCACTTTAATAACTAGTTTTCTCACCCCATCAACGAGGTTAATTTTTTATTATTTTAAAAATATATATATAAATTTAATTTGAAAAAATGGATTCTATATTTTGAATCAGAATTTCCAGAATTATTAAATATGATCCTTTTATATTTGGATAATGAGAATTGTAACATTATTAATTTTTATTACTATGGTTAAGGGTAAATCATGTAATTAAAGGTAAAGACAAAATTATAAGTATTAGAAAATTACCCTATCACATGAATTAATTTTATTGGATGAGTTATTGTCGACCATAACCATCTTTTAGCCAATTTTTTGACATCTTGGAACCAATTGGATGACTTTAAGACATTTATAGTATTTCATTCAAAGAAAAGCCAATTTTGTCACACATTTGTTTTTAACAAGATAAATATTTTTATTATGGAATTATATAATAGATATGTTTTACTATAAATATTATTATTCAATTAAAATATTCGTATCTTTATCAGGGAAATTTATTTATAATTTTTAATAGGGAAATAATTACCTTAATGGCTTAAACAATGATGATGTAGTAATTATTTAATTAAAGGAAATATAAAATAAATGATATTAATAATATTATAACAACTATAATTTGATCTTATTATTACTATACACTAATTTTCTATAATCCATTGACATGTTACTAATGTTTTGAATTTTTTTTTAATATATCATGTTGTTATTTTATTTTAAAAAGTCATGTATTGATTATTTTCAAAATTGACATTAATAATATTTTAAAATATAAAATATTTTATTCAATAATAAATTTTTTCCAAAAATATCAATTCCATAAAAATATATATTATAAATTAGAAACTATCATAAATTATGTAGTTTTGGTATGTTTTTTATTTTATAGTAATTATACTAACCCTCAATATGTAAATTACATGATATCACAATAAGAGTAATATGGGATAATAAAGTGATAAATTGAAAACTGAAGGATTAAAAATTATTCAAAACAAGTCTAATATTCCTAGTATAAATTTATTTATACCCATAATTATCCTAAATTATAAATAAATTATGTTGGATCCATTTGGATTAGAAAATTAATTTTTATTAATTTAATATTTTGAATAATTCTAGTTGTGCACCTATCCTCTTTTATAAATGGGATCATATTATTCACTTTTATTTACACATAAAAAGCTATATTTTTGGAAAACTATTCCTAAATACCTTATTATAATTTCAAACCATAATCTAAGGCTATTAGTTTTTACATAACACCATCATTAATAGTCTTAAGTTGTTAATAAAATGAGATAGTTCGAATAAGAGTATAGATTTAATCATGTATTTATGTTTTATTTATTCATTCACATCATTAAAATATAATGATCACAAGATGAAATAATAAACTAAACATAAAAAATATATATGAATTTTATTATTTTAATATAATAACCAAAATCTATTACCACTTCCATCGAATGGTAAAATAATTAATATTTTTTGCGTATAGTGGACTACCCCCTTGCAAACCGATATTATTCATTTTCAATCAACATATCTCAGTACTAGATATAATTATTTAATTAATTCTTATATATTATATTAATGAAATTATTATTATTATTAAATAATAACATATCATTTTCATTCATTCCTTTCTATTTATATAATAATGATAATGTTGTTCATGTGTGCGTATGAATTATCATCTCTGTGAAGCGATGTGATTCAGTTTTCCTCTCTAGATCAAATGGATGAAATAATTAAGTATATTTAAATTATAAATATTATATTAATTTTATCATTAAATTTATATAATGTAAAAATGATACCATCCTTCTTTCCATAATTATCTCTGAAAAATAAAAACGCAACTCATACATACATACGACATTGAATCTCCATGATAATAACATTGTTCATTTATCATAACCATAATTAATAGTTACTTTTAATTTTATAATTGACATATAAAATTATAATCATTTCTTGAATATTATTATTATGTTTCTGGACTAATTACCACATTGACTATTGACATCATACTAATTTGATTATTCACTCAAGTACCAAATATCATTGAAACATCCAATGTAAACATAGATAAATAAACAAGGGAATAATTGGTATAAAAAGTAATAAAATTTTGAAAAAGGTTCTCAAACAATTAAATTTTCAACAATATTTGGTTACTCAGTTTGATAAAGAAAACACATAATGAATCATACAAATGGAATGATACTTCATCTCAATTTTTATTCCATGTGGCATATTTTGATGTCCCCATGCACCACATTTTATGAGGTTTGTAAATAGACACATTTACATTGAATTTAATTTAACAGTTTTGAAAAAAATAATCTTTTTATATTATATATATATATAATTTTTTACTCTCCTTAAAAACAAAAAAAATGAATGTTTTTTTAATGTATATGTTGGAAAAAACTTCTCCTCCTCTGTGGAGATTGTTTTCTATTTTTCTTACACTATAAGTATCCTTGAATTTAAAAAAAGAAACATATTTTTCCACTTTTGAGGGTTTTTTTTATTTGGTTTTGGAAGTTTATTGATTATTTCAATAACATGAAATGTGTCTATATGAGTGGAAATGATATTCTAATAGTGAAATGTTAAAATTTGCAAGCATTTATGTTTTTTGATTATATAAATATACTGGATCATTTGAGAATATTTTAAATAATAATCAATGATGGTTAGTTCCATGATAAACTAATGATGGTTGGTTCTGTGATTTCTCTGTAATGCATTGGGTATAGATTTTGATTGTATAGTTTTTTCATTTGTAAGAGTGATACGTATGAAAGTTAGCTTCTTGGTTATTACATTTATTTACATGATAAGTATAATTATGTCCCAAGAATCAATAATGTGTTATCGTGTAATTATTTGTGATTAAGGTCATTTTATGAATGAAAAATGGTAATAAAGGAGAATTTTTTTCAAAAGATAATATTTAGTATTTCTTATGGTAGAAACGTATTATTTTATGATAATGATTTCTTGGGTTTCAAGTTTTCACAAAAAAATATTTTTACTTCTTTTTGTATCTATTATTGATGTTTTTGTGCTCATCTGAAGTTTTTAAAATTTTTATAGGATTTTAGGGACAATAGAGAGAAGTAATTGATCAAAAGAAAATGTTTGATGATTGATTCGGGAAAAAAACTAGTTATATTTTTTAAAATATTTATTTTGTGTAAATATAGATTTCTAGTAGAAGTGACCACTTGAAATGTATTGATTTAAGTTGTATGAATATTTCATAATTATGTAAAATAATAAATTGAAAAGATCCTAATATTTCAATTATATTTTATGAAAACTACAATATTCAATTTTTAGGGCTGATTCATTACAATGATATTAGCTATGCATAAAATTTTCAAATTATGTTATTTCATTCTATACTATTGGGATTATTTATTTTGTTTCATAGTTTTATGAACTATGTTAGTGTATTAAATTCTTTATAAACCGACCATAGTGATAGGAATCTATATATTTAACACATTTATGGATTTACCTCTCATGAAAGATAATGAATCTTGAGATGTATTTGTAGTTGGAACTAATGATATTATAACTATTTTGGGGAAGCTAACTATAGTTATGAGAAATGACTATTCCATTATTAAATTTCGTTCTGACCCCAATACACGATATAACAATATTAAACCAATTTATTATTCAAAATCCTCCAACATTCAATGGGTATAAAAAATCCTTTTGTAGTTGAATTCTGGATATGTTCTTATAAAAAGATATCTCATTCTCTTTGATGAAAATAAATCGAGAAGGATATCATGGATGTTTACCATCTCTCCAGATATGAATATCGATGATGTTCATTTATATTAAACATTTTGGATGAAGAATAAATAAAAAATGGAATGGAAGGATTTCATGTTACTCATCAACGAAAAGTATTTTTCTCGTGAGAAACTAGAGGATATAGATATAATATACATGTGTATAAGGAAAATGGTATAAGAAAATATATGTATGTATTCAGCCAAATTAAGAAGGATATTAAGGCGTACTATGTACTATATAAATAATCATAAGAGTTATTTTTAAAATTTATTTAATGTGTTAAATCTGGTCCTTCCCTGGGAATTAGTGTCCCAAAAATTCACATTATATGAATACATAGTATGATGTGCTATCAAGATAGAGAAAGAATTATTCATGTTGTCGACCTCACCTATTTTGATAATCTCAATTATGTTTTAATATGATTTGATAATCCCAAATAATGTTCATTCATATATTAATCACACTTTGAATATGTTTATACTTGTTTAGAAATGACTCTTACTCACTTGGAATATGATTTGCATAGAATAGTAAAGTATTAAGTGTTGAGTCCCTGATACAGACCTATCGGTACTTAGTCTACCGATAGACAAAGGTCACCGATAGACATAGGTCACCAATAGATAATGGTCACTAATAGAAAATGGTAACTGATAAGCAAAGGGAATCTATATGGAAAGGGAACAGGTAATAAAATGAAACTGGTAAGAAATTTCACCGATAGATCAAGTCAACCGATAAGTATAGCTACTGATACAAGCATACCTTCCGATACAAACAGATACACAGCTACCTATATGAAGTCCACCAATACAGATCTGCTGATACAAAGTCCACTGATACAGACAGAGCCACTGATATAAGCATGTACTGGTACAACTAAGTTACCGATAGAACAACACTACCGATAGGAGTTATCGATTCATAGAGCTACTATTACACAAAGTAACAGCTACAGATACAAGGCATCCAATGACACAAGTCCACTGTTACAAGTCTACTGAAATAGAGCTACTGATGGAAGATTACTGTTAACCAGTCACTATTACTAAAACTCTATACCTTGTCTATATTATTAATATAATGCTAACAATCATAATTACTTAATTTAATGAAACTGCTATTAATTAATGATAGTTGTTGGCATGTTAGGGAACTGTACCTTGTACTTGTAATATGGTAATCATTCCTATTTCTGGATCTAAAGCTATATAATGGAACCTCGAACTAATAAAGACGTGCGGGTGGTGGTCAGTCGGTCTTCCATGCACATAAAAGACAATATTCTACAGATACTCAAGAACATACATGCATACAAGAACAAGGAAAAATACATACTGAATCCTTAAAACCTGGACATTCAAGGAGAAAAGGGCTTCAATGATTTCTCTTGCACTCAAGCTGATCAGAATGATCAACCTAAACCTAGAAGTCAAATACAAAAACGATACTCTCTTTTTCTTGACAAAAACCATTGAAGGACTCAAAGCTGTCTCTGCATCAATCCAAGGAGTCGAGAGCTTCACTCAAAACACATAGAGCATTCTAAACTCTTCAATATCTTTTTATCTATATTGTGTTTCATATATTATCTTTTTGAGCAGTGTGTTTGTTCTGTATTTTTAGACAAATACGGTCTCCTGTGTTGTACTAGAGGATTCATAAATCCTAACTCAATCATTCCCATACTCTCTATTTTCACACTGTGGATAGTGGTAGAGGTCAAAGGTGACCTGGATAGCCTGTGTGCTATTGTTTTGTTTCTCCCATGAAGAACTATGGTAGAGGTCTTATTACATGGATAGTCTGTGAACTGTTGTTTACCCCCATCCAGGGTGTGGATCAATGTTTATATAAACTGATTGAGTGGACTAAGTCTCACCTTGAGACTGAACCTCTTGGTTAAAACTAGTCTGCTTATTTATTTAGTTTTTAAACTATATCATATATTCTGCTGATATTTACATTGAAATATAAGTCTATTTTAAAGTTACTCTGATAGTTAAAATAGAATGTTTTTATAACTTTTTTTAGCAAGTAAGTTAGTTTCAAAACATAATCAATCCTCATATTGAGTTAAGTGATAAATAATCAATCTCTTGAGAAACTAATTAAAAACATAAAATCTTTATAAATTCACTACAGTTTAATTTTTATTTAATTTTGAGGATTTTAATCATAAATTTTTTAACAGAAATTTTTATTGGTACACAATTCACCCCCCCCCCCTCTTGAGTATCCACTCCGACCAACATTTGGTATCAAAGGGTTGTTTTTCTAAAGGATTTCTGAACACTCTATTTTTCAACTGTGATTTTAGTTTTATCTTAAAGATATTAAATTCCTATTAGTTCTAAATGTTATCTCTTTAAATATATTTTCGAAAATATACCTATTTATAATAGACTAGAATGTGATGCTACCAACATGACACCTTTATTTAATGGTGCAAATTATGCCAAATGGAATCTGAAAATGAAAATTCACTTCAAAAGTATGGGATTCAATATCTGGACTGCTATAAAAATTCAGTATAAGATTCTTGAAACTGTTATCACTACTTGGGATGAACCTACTAAAACTACATACATTAATAATTATAAAGCAATGAATTCCATGTACTGTTCTTTAAGAGATGAATAATTTAATCGAATATCTGCTTTTAAAACTACTTATGAAATTTGGGATACTTTGGCTGTTTCTCATGAGGGAACAACTAATGTTAAGGAAATGAGGATAAACACATATACTATTAAATATGACACTTTTAAAATGAAGCCTGATGAACCTATTTCTGATATGTATCTCAGGTTTAATGAGATATTTAATATAATGAACTCACTGGTAAAGGTTGTTCCAGCTAAGGAGAAAATCATGATGATACTAAGATGTCTGACAGAAATATGGAGAGGCACATCAGTCTCAATAAGAGAATCGTGTGATATAACTTCACTGCCTATTAAAGATATGATTGGTAAGTTAATTATTTATGAAGAAGAACTTACTGTGAGAAAGGATGAAGATGATGAACCAAGGAAAAATTCAGTAGCCTTCAAGACATATGCTTAAAAGAGTAAGGACAAAGAGAAAATTCAAGATGCAAGTGAATGTTCAAGTTGTGAAGAGAGTGAATTTGACAGTGATGCAGAGATGGCTAAAACATTCAGGTGATTCAACAAATTCTACAGGAAGAATAAATTCTTTAAAAAATCAAACTACAAAGAAAAATATGACAACAAAGGCCTTTTAAAGAAGGACTAGAAAAATTCTGATATGAGTGATGAAATTGTCTTCTATGAATTCACGGGAAAAGGACATGTAAAAGCAGATTGTCGAAAGTTAAAATTGAAAACGAAATATGACTACAAGGACAAAAAATATAAGAAATCTATAAAATCAACTTGGACTACTTTAGAAGACAGTTCAAGTGGTTATGATTCTACTTAGGATAAAAAATCTCAAAAGGCTAACATGTGTTTTATGACAAACACATCTGAGGTAACATTAGATACTCCTGATTTAAATTCATATTACTCTACAGTTGATTCTAAATCTAAATCTGAAAATATATCAAGTGAATAATTATTTGAATATTGTAATATGATAGAAGAAACCTGTAATGTATTGATGGACAAGTATAAAACCTTGCATAAATAGCACACATTTGACCAGCTCTATTAAATCTACACATGATATAGAAAAGGAAATGAATGCTCAACTGTTAAAGGAGGACACTGAACATAAATTGTCTAATGAGAAATTAAGAAAAGACGTAGAAAATTTCACGAATGGAAAGAATACTATAACTCAAAATCTTGGAAAGGAAGTGGAACCTAGGTATACCAATTGAATGGGATATCATCCTGGAAAGACATAGATTACTAAAACTATATTTATTCCTAAATCTGGACAGAATGCTGCTAGTTCTAGTTCTAGAAGTTCATATGCTTCAACTAGTTATTCACATAGTTACAGATCAAACAATGTTTATCTTTCATACACCTGTGAATCTATTGATTATACGAAACCCATTAAAAAATCTGGGTACCAAATGTTTTTCATGCTAACCTGTCTAGACCCAAGAAAATTTGGGTACCAAAATCATTTTCTGTTTAAACCTGTTTTGTAGGAGACCTACTTGAAGAGTTTCCATAAGAAGACATGGTACTTGGAAAGTGGTTGTTCAAGGCTTATGAGTGGATATTACTCATGTTTCAAGAGTTTAATCAAGGTTTATGGAGGACATGTCACCTTTGGTGATAATTCAAAATGAAAAATCATCACCCTAGGCCAGATTGTTAACACTGATTCGGTATTAATTTCTAAATTATTATTTGCTGATGGACTTAAATATAATTTTTTAAGTACTTATCCATTGTGTGATGATGGATTCAATGTAAAATTTGAAAATTAATCTTGTAAAGATTTTAATTCTAAAAATATTTTAGTATTTTTCTTCTTTGAGAAATGAAAATGTTTATTCAGTTCATTTGAATTCTTTAGCTAAACAAAATATTTCTTGTTTAAATTCTTTTCATAAAGATTCATGGATGTGGCATAGAATATTAGGACATGGAAACATTCATTCACTTAGAAAACTGACTATGAAGAACTTAGTTAGAGACTTACACAAACTTGAATTCCCAACTGACAAATTTTGTAATCCCTATTAAAAAGGAAAGAAACATAAATATTCTATTAAATCAATGAAAGAAGTTTCAACTTCTCAACCTCTCGAGTTAGTTCACATGGATTTATTTGGACCTTCTAGAGTTTCTAGTTTAAATGGGAAGCACAATGTATATGTCTTAGTAGATGAATTCTCTAGATACACACGGGTATACTTTCTTTCTCACAAAATTGAAGCTTGTTCTTATTTTATTAACTATTATAAGTCTATAGAAAACCATCGTGGACTTAAGATTTAGACCTTGAGAATTGATCATGGTAGTGAGTTTAAAAATCATGAATTTTAATCTTATTGCTCACACAATGGCTATAGTCCCAATTTCTCTGCCCCTTGGACACCACAACAGAATGGTGTAGTAGAAAGAAGAAATAGAACTCTTCATGAAATTGCAAAAACTATGCTTAATTAGTATGACTTAGAAATTTATTTTTGGGCTGAAGCAGTAAATACAGCTTGTAATATTATTAATAGAGTCTTGATTAGACATGTTCTTATGTAGAACCCTTATATATTGTGGAATAATAGGAATCCTAATGTTAGTTACTTTAGATTCTTTGGTTGTAATGTCTTTATTCTCAATACAAAAGACAATATTAACATGCTTTCATCCAAAAGCGATGAAGGAATTTTCATAGGTTACTCATTCCTTTGTAAATCTTATAGAGTTTTTAATAAAATAACCAAATGTGTGGACGAATCTATTCACATCAAATTTGACGAAACTGATACACATGAACCTAAACCTTCTCATGAAAATCATGAAGAATATTTGTCTATTCTAGACCTTAATGATAAAAGCAGTGAACCTGTTGTAAGGACAACTAGTTCTGGAAAGATTCTATAATCTGCTTCTGATAAACCCGAACCTAGAGGAGAACTTGAAATTTCTAGTCCTACCTTTACTAGATAAAAAAGGACTCTAAGGAATCATTCATTAGATGTTGTTGTTGGTAATCTTAATAGAGGGACACAGACTAGAGCTTCTCTAAGAAACCAGGTTGAACATAAAGCCTTTATTTCAAAGTTAGAACCTAAAAATATCAATGACGCAATCAATGATGAGTTTCGGGTAATGTCTATGCATGAAAAATTAAATAAATTTGAAAGAAACCATGTCTGGAAATTAGTTGACAGATATAAGGACACATTGACCATAGGCACTAAATGGGTTTTTAGAAATAATGTTTATGAGTCTGGAAACATAGTTAGAAACAAAGCAAGGCTAGTTTCACAAGGATATATTCAAGAGGAAGGAATATACTATAAGGAATCCTTTTCACCTGTAGCTATATTAGAAGCTATTAGGATTCTACATTCCCATGCTTCTCATCTTAATTTTTAGTTATATCAAATGGATGTCAAAAAATTTTTTCTAAATGGTTTTATAATTGAAGTTGTTTTTGTTGAACAACCACCTGGATTTACTAATCCTCATTTTCCAAATTGACTTTTTAAGATCTCTAAAGCTTTATATGGTTTAAAACAATCTCCATGAGATTTGTATGATAGACTTAGTAGTTCTATTATTTCAAATGGTTTTTCTAAAGAGATTTCTAACCAAACTCTCTTTATGAAAAGAATTTCTAAACATGTTTTGATAGTACAAATATATTTTGATGATATTATTTTTGGATCTTCTGAAAATTCTTTGTGTACTGATTTTTTAGAGAGTATGCAAAATGAATCTGAAATGATTTTAGTGGGAGAACTAAAATATTTTCTTGGATTTCATGTCTTTCAAAAAGAAAATGGTATTATTTTAAATCAAATTAAATATACAAAGTATTTTTAAAACGTTTTGGTTTAGATAGTATTAAGGAAATTGAAACACCCATGAGTACCACCTGTAATTTGGACATTGATGAATCTAAAAAACCAGTTGATCAAACAAATTACAGAGGTATGATAGGAAGTCTTCTTTACCATACTACTATTCGACCAAACATTATTTTTAGTGTGTGTATGTGTGTATGATTTCAATCTAATCCAAAAGATTCTCACTTGCTTTTTGTTAAAAGAATTTTCAAATATCTTAAACATACTTCTAACTTAGGATTGTTTTATTCAAAAGGACAATCATTTGATTTAATAAGTTATTAAGATGATGACTTTGCAGGTTGCAAGTTAGATAGAAAGAGCACTTATAGAAAATGTCATATTCTAGGTAAGTAATTATTATCTTGGTGTAATAAAAAGCAGAACTCTGTTGCATTGTCTACTACTAAAGTAGAGTATATAGCTATTGGTAGTTTCTATGCACAAATTATGTGGATGAAACATACTATATTGGACTACGGATATCAGTTTAGACATGTGTCTATAAACTGTGATAACACTAGTGCGATTAATATCTCTAAGAATCATGTGTCTCACTCTAGGACCAAACACATTGATGTAAGACACCACTTTTTGAGAGATCATTACCAAAAAGGTGATATTACTCTTGAATTTATAGGTATTGAACATCAATTAGCTGACATATTCACCAAACCATTAAGCTCAGTTAGGTTAATTTACATTAGACATGAGTTAGGAATAATTAACCTTTAAGAAGCTACACCTCGCCATTAGCCTCAACCTCTCTATTTTACCTCACAGGTATGAATCATACTCTTATACCTCACTGGTATGAACCTCACCACTATACCTCACTGTTATTGGACCTCACCATTAGAATACCTCACCATTAAGAAATCCCACCGGTATATGTTACCATTATTATGCACTATTTTTAACTTTGTGTCTTTAGCCGCCAGAATCTGTATTGTTTATATTTTACTTATTATATTTTATGTAATTATTTTGTGATTCATAAATGATAAAAACCAATCCTAAGTTACTTCTCAATCCACTGAACACTCCTCTCTCAAACCCAACTCCTTGAATCCCTGAATCTCGCGAAAAACCTATGTTCATCAATCCAGAGATGGAAAAAAACCAATATCCCGATTTTCAGAGATGGAATTGATGATCAGAATGTGAAGAAACCGAAGACAGGGCCTGAAGCAAGAAGCAGTGTCAGCAGTACAAGGTCAGGGAGGCATCTAGTGAACCCTCATTTGTAAAATAGTGAAATTGTAATCGAGAAGGAGTTGTGTGCAGAATGGATTTTTCCAAGAAAATCGTTGACCCTAAGAGTATTGGAGGAGCAGAGATGACAAGAATGTTTCACAAACAACAATGGTCCTTGTTATCCAAAGCTGATAAAAGAGTTATATGCTTTGTGAGCTTTGAGAAATCCGATAAGGATAATAGAATGGTTTCATTGGTAAATGGAAAAGAAATAGCTTTTCATCCACTGAATGGGATGACTTCATGAGGGTACCACATAATGGAGTATTTGGGTATTCATCAATGAAAATACCTCCTACCAGTGACATATTTGACTATGAGATTGCCTTAGAGGAGCTCACTGGTAGTGGAAAGTAGAGAAAGGTGGTGGCTGCTAAGATAGATGTAGAAAATAGATTACTATTCATATTTATTGAATATGTTCTAATTCCATGAAGAGGGGACTTTGCAAATCTGAGGTATAAAGATATTTATTTGTTGTATCTCTTAAGGCATGGTGTGAAGGTGAATCTATGCAGGCTGTTAATGATTCAAATAGAGGATATGACAGGAACCAAATCAAAAACCAATGTATTATTATTTTCCAAATTTATTTCGGTTATCATTAAAGTAAAGAGGGTAGCTGAGTCTCAGGATGAGAAATTAAGGGTAAGGAACAATTTTTGTATTACAAGCATAGTATGTATGTACATGAAGATTAGCTGGAACCCATGGAGAAGGTAGTGGGTTATTGATGATGATAAGATATATGACAAGTTCAATCTAGTTGAACATCCAAATAAACCAAAAGATAAGAGAGATCTGGGTCTAGGACCTGATGAGGAGGAGTTATAGTATAGTGATGATTCAGATGAGGAGGTTTCCTCTGCAGTAGATGGAGGTGATTCGGACTTTCCTCCTAGCTCAACTCCTGAAATTGTATCACAAGAAAAGGAAAATGATTCCTTGAACCTACATAGTACAAAAACTATTTTGGGAGTAAGAAGTGAAGAGACACCTATGGATGAGGAAGACCGGTATAGATTATATCAGGAAGAGACTGCTCTAGAGAATGAATAAGAAGTCCACGAAAGTGGAGAACATGTTTCTATTAGCACAGAATAGAGTTTTCTAAGCTTGAGTCCACTGATTGAGAATTCAGCTATGCCTGAAGAGGCTATCTTGGGTGAGATGATAGAGCAATCACTTATTCCAGATGAGCCACATGTTTTTGATTTAGAGATGGTTGTGGAAGATTCTTCTGAAGAAGACTAAGCTACTGAGGGTGCTATTTCCATGCATATACAAGAGAATGCACCAGTTGAGGGGGAGCATCCAACTAGACATGGTACTGTTTCAATAGATAATGGGATTGAGGACAGGGTAGAAGACCCAGGTTTTGTAGTGCTTGGATTAGATTACCCTGACTATGTAAATGAGACACCATTCAATAGAACTCATGACAATTATAATATCCTCTATGAGACCTTACCTGAAGATCATTGAGAAAAACTAGCTTAGAGGAGTTAAATCTGAGCTAGAGATTAGTTTTGTGGAAGAGATAAGAAGAATGGAAACCTCAAAGATATCATCCATTCAATCTATTATGAATGACTCTATAGCTAGGATTGTATCTGAAATGGAGCCTGTAATTATTCTTTAAAGTATGGTTACTAAGGCTGAACCTGAATCTTTAAAGGCTGAGTTGAAGGAGAGTTGGATTGCATCTGTTGCAGACTTAAAGAGCTATTTTGTTGAGGAGCTGAGCAACGTTGAAAATTATTCTGAAATCTCTCTTGGTTGTAGTGTGTCAACCACTATGGTAGAGATGGTGGATAAAGTCACAGCTTGTCACAATCAAGTGTCGAGCTTGGTAGAGGATTTTGAATTTCTAAAGATATCAGTTGTCTCTCTGGAATCCTATATGAGTTATAAATCTCAAGAAGACAAGGATTTGGAATTTGTGAAGACTGTTGTTAGCCAGATGGTATCAGTTTTTGAGGAATTTAAGCATTCTATAGAAAATTATCTCAGCACCCAGGATATTGTAGTGAAAAATCTTATCAGTGGGATAACTAAAAGTTTCAAAGAAATTGTGTCTTTTTCTATCGCTTCTCTTTCTTCCATACCTTTAGTGGTGTTGGATCAGATTAGAGATTTGATGAAATATAATCTTGGTTCAGCATCAACAAGTGGCTCTCTGGACTCATCTGCCGTGACCCAAGTGGTGACTACCACTAGAGATATCATGAAAATTGATCAATATTAATTGAAAGAAGCTTCTTCTTCTCAGAAACAAGTAAAGGATAAAGTTTATTCTTATTTTCAGAAAGTGTATACAAAGCATCAGTTGACCAACCATTTCAATCTTTTTTTAGAAAATCTGAAATTACCTCTTGTAAATAAATCCTTCAGAGAACATGTAAGTAAGGTCAGAGAACCGACTCCAACTTTGGAAAAAAAATTGGAAAATAAGGATGATTTAATTACTGCTATAGAGAGTGGAGGAGGAATCATTATAGAAATTAGGAATATGTTGCTACCATTCTTGCATGTAGACAGTACCTCGATCATTATACTTACAGCCCTGCCTGCCTCTGCTTAGTCTGCCTCAATTCCTTAGATGACTCCAATTCAAGCCATCCAGAGCCTCACTCATATGATCACCCAGAGAGCTACATAGTATAGGCCATGCACTGTATCAGTATCTCAGCCTCCTCTGATCGTCTCTGGTGTTCCTAAGCCTCCACCAGCATCCACCAAGCCTGAATCCTAGTCTGATCCCAAGGTATCATCTCATGCTGAGGAGGTGGATTGACTAGTGGCTAAGAACATTGATAGGAATAACTTGTATTCTTTTTGTTTCAATTTTGTATCTCTCTCTACTTTTTAACCTCAAGAAATATACATGTTGTCATTCTCTTTTCCTACATTAATATTTTTTTCTAATCACAAAGTGGGAGAACTATGATATGAAGCCTAATTTATTTTACCTCTGGTACATTTGTTTTATTGTTTTACCTAATGACATACTGATTATTTTGGAATTATAATATCATAATTTGTGATTATCAAAAAGGGGGAGATTGTTGACCTCACCTGTTTTTATAATCTCAATTATGTTTTAATATGCTTTGAAAATCCCAAATAATGTTAATTCATATATTAATTACACTTTGAATATGTTTATACTTATTTAGAAATGATTCAGACTCACTCTAAATATGATTTTCATAGAACAGATAAGTATTAAGTGTTGAGTCACTGATACAGACCTACCGGTACCTTGTATACCAATAGACAGAGGTCACCGATAGACAATGGTCAGCGACAGACAATGGTCATCGATAGAAAATGGTCACCGATAAGAAAAGGGAACTGATAAGAAAGTGGCACTGGAAAGAAAAGGTCACTAGTAAGAAAATGTCACTAATAGATCAAGTCTACTTATAATTATAACAACTGATACAGGAAGACCTACCGATACAGACAGAGAGACAGACAACTACCGATATGAAGTCCACCGATACAGAGCCGCTAATACAAAGTCCACAGGTACAGACAGAGCCACTGATATAAGCAGCTACTGGCACTACAACGTTACCGATAGATCAACACTACCGATAGAAGGAGTTACTAATACATAGATCAACTGTTACACAATGTAACAGCTATCGAAACAAGGGATCCACTGACATAAGTCCATCGTTACAAGTCTACCGAATGGGAGGTACTTATGGAAGATGACAGTTAACAAGTCAATGTTACTCAAACTCTATATTTTTTTAATATTATTAATATAATGCTAACAGTCATATTTGATTAATTTAATGAAACTTCTATTAATTAATGATAGTTGTTGGCATGTCAGGTAATAGTACCTCGTAACTATAAAAAGGTAATCATTCATATTGCCGAAGCTAAAGCTATATAATGGAACCTCGAACTTCTAATGATGTGCGTGTGGTGGTCATTCAGTCTTCCATGCACATACAAGACAATCTTCTGGAGATACTCAAGAACTTACATGCATATAAGAAGAAGGAAGAATACATACTGAATCCTTACAACTTGAACATTCAAGGAGAAAAGAGCTTCAACAATTTCTCATGCACTCAAGTTGATCAGACTGATTAACCTGGACCTGGAAGTCAAATACAAAAACGATACTCTGTTTTTATTGACAAAAACTAGAGAAGGGCTCAAAGTTTCATTTTCATCAATCCACACTCAAAACACATAGATCATTATAAACTTTTCTTTATCTATTTAGCTCTTTTTTGTTTCATATATTTACATTTTGAGCAGTGTGTATGCTCTGTATTTTTATACACACATTTTATCCTATGCTGAACTGGAGGATTCATAAATCCTCACTCAATCTTTCCCATACTCTGTAGATTCCCATTGTAGATAGTGGTAGAGGTCAAGTTTGACCTGGATAGCCTGTGTGCTATTGTTTTTTTTTTCATGAAGAACTGTGGTAGAGATCTTAGTACCTGGAAAGTCTGTGTACTATTGTTTAACTGGATCCAAGGTGTGGATAAATGTTTATATAAAATATTTGAGAGGACTAAGTCTCAGCTTGAGACTGAACCTCTTTGTTAAAACTATTGTGCTTATTTTTTTTGTTTTTAAACTATATCTTTTATTCTTCTGTTAAGTACTTTGAAATATAAATCTATTTTAAATTTACACTGACAGTTAAACTAAAAAGTATTTATTACTTTTGTTATCCAGTAAGATAGTTTAAAAAGTTAATCAATCCACAGATTGAGTTAACTGAGAAATAATCAATCTCTTGAGAAACTAATTGAAAACTTACATTCTTTATAAATTAACTACAGTTTAATTTTTATTTAATTTGTGGGATTTAAATTATAGATTTTTTAACAGAAATTCTTATTGGTACTCAATTCAGACCCCCCCCCCCTGAGTATCCACTCCGACCAACACAAGTCTAGTGGATTCAAAAGAATCTTTGGAAAAAATGTGATCATTTATAAAAATATATCTAAATGGAAAAAAGTTAGAGGAGGATTAACTCTAATGGGATAATTTTTCAAAAAAAACCCCTGGTACTTTCTTGGAGGGAATGATTGATTTAAATGAGTTTGGGGTGAAAGGACACCGTGCTCATGATTTAAAGTGGATGAAATAAGTACCCAATGTTCAGTGATTCAACTAAAAGGAGATTGGAACTATGTAAATTAATTTTCGATTAATTAATAGAATATAAAATTGAAGAATCTAAAGGATAATATTCAATCTTATGCAATTGACACAACATAATAGTAATTATTAAAGTTCATACATTTATATTCAGTAAATATGTTGTATAATTACTTTATTAATGATATTATATTTATAAGAATCATAAAATTTATAGGTATTAAACTATACTAACTTTTCATTAAGAATAAAAAATTAATATAATTATATTTTCGACAACTATGAAAAGGCACACTATAGAAAGTTGATATTTTAGGAAAACACATCATTGGGGGAAGATAACCATTAATATGTGTCCAATTTTGATATAATAATTATAAAAATATATATATGGGATAATAGTGGTAAACATTAAATTGGTTATGGATTTATGTTATCTTTTTTTATTTTTTTCATATTTTTAATTATGGAATATATTTGATAACCTAAGATTTTATTTTTGAAATTATAAAAGATTTAATGAAGGTTTTATGTTGATCAAGGTATTAAAACATTTGGAATGTGACATAAATATACACATTATGTTGTTTGGAGAATATAATTGTGTCTTTGTGACCTCACTCATTAATATTTTTACTTCAAATTTGGTTATATATATTTTCGATAGGTCTTAAGTTAAACTACTTATGGAATGAATTGTGTTGAAATTTCGGTGTTATTGGAAAACTTGTGTTAAACATTTTGGTATGGAAAATATATAGTGATTGGATAAATGATTTTTCATCATTTAATTAATATAATTATTTGTTTTATATTAATATAATTATTTAAGAATAAATATTTCATATTTTATACTAATTTCATGGAGTTATAAATTAAGTTGTAATTGATAAAATCACAAAAAATGATCAATTTATATGTATATTATTATTTTTTTCTTGTCACGACCCGTCCCCTGAGGCTCATATTGAGACTACCCCAATCCCGCCTTCCATAGGCAAGGGGCTAGAAACTAGCACCAAAGGCATTAATCCCAAACAATGGGAATGCATTGCCTTTATAACAGTAAACAAACAAAACCAGAGTAAAATCGGAAGAAACACTAAGTAAAAACTATATGAAAAGTATGCTAAAAGTAAAGGGGTTGGAAATAAAAACCCAACTGTAAAGTACAAGGAATGTACAAATAGGTACAACTAAAAAGACAAACAACTGGAAGGTGTCTAGTAGCTCCTGGATCGTCCACCATGGATCCTACCTAAAGGGTAGGTATAGATAGCCTCCTTAGTGCTCCACTTTCGTCCGTCTCCTCTGGGTACCGACTCGTCATGAGGTCCACCTCCAGGTACCTTCTAGTCCTCGTACACTCTACCTTAGTCAGCAATGTTCGTCGTTTTCATCCAATACAACAAGGTGCGGGCGTAGCCCATGCAGGGGTGAGTATAACAATACTTAGTAGGGACCCCAAGACCCTCAAGGTCTCACAAATTCCAACAAGGATAAACCAAAATGATTGAAATAAACGGATAACCATTATTTAGGTATAATCCCTATTCATATACCTAATTTATCAGGTAACCCATCTCAATCATGAGGAAAACACAAAGGTCATTGACTCTGCTCAAACCAGGATTTTTATTATAGAAACCACGGCTGCTGGAGAACTCCTCCTCTGTCGTGTACAGTGGGCCTATCACGACACCAAGGCACTTCTCACTAACCGTAGACTACTAAGTTATGCCTCTTGTCGAGTACCGTGAGTCTGCTGCCAACTACCAAGCGCTCTATCCGTTGTGGGTCTCCCTCCAAACACAGGGTGTTCCACCTATAGCCTACAGAGGTACTCCTCCAGTCGAGTACTGCAGGTCTTATACAAACTTCCAAGTGATCTGTCCACCATGTCTCTTCCTCCAAATACCTGGTTCTTTCTACTGGGTTGTGGAATCGCTCCAAGTCAAATTGGTCAAGCAGTCGTCAGGTCTGTCAGCTACTAGGTCTCTGCAATCTTTGTTCTCATCTCCGGGAGGATCCACTACATGAGCTACTGTTTGATACTCTAAGTGTCATGATGTCTCATTTGGAAGTATCTAAAAGGTCCACCACGTCATATGGGTCTCAACGCAATAGACGGTGCATCAATCGGATTCCCGGTCTGTGAATTATTAATCTTTTAGTCCCGGGGGCCCTGTTGGTTTCGTGTACGAACCAACCAGACCCTATGTCAACTATACCCTGAATACATGTGGGGTATTCTCAAAGGGATGACATCATTCCAATAATATCAGTGTTGCTGATGGTTTTTAAAATGGATACATGTTGCCTAGTTATGGGTGAATAGGTGTATTCGGGTTAGACAGGTCTGGGTCCGGTCCGACCTAGACGGACCGACCCGACCTGACCCAGGTCTAGACCCGGATCTGACCAGGTCTATGAGTCTGACCCGGTCTGAAGGGGCGGCCCGGGCCGAAGTCATAGCTCGTCCCGAATGTGCAGCCCGGCCTGAAAAGGTGGCCCGACCCGAAGGCACGACACGACCCAATTGGCTGGCTGTGTGGCCCAGCATAGCTGGCCATGTGGTGCGGACCGACTGGTCGTGTGGCCAGGCCTGGCTGACCGTGCGGCCTGACCCAGCTGGCCATGTGGCGCCCGGTAGGCCATGTGGCCCGGCCTGGCTGGTCGTGTGGTTCCCGTCTGGTCGTGTGTCCTGGAGGGCTGGCTAGCCCGGGTGGCCAGTTGGCCGCGTAAAAGGGGGGGGTTACACCCCCGGGCACCTAAAACAATTGGCACAAAGCGTCGGCCCTTGTAACTGCGGGATGTAACACCCCAAGATTTTATTAGAATTATTCATTTTATTTTCTTTAATGTCTTCTGTTGTACGCTACACAAAGATTATCTTGTGCTGTATGTAACACCGTATTAGCTTGCAGTATACGCTACACTATTCATGGATTGTGTTACACACAATTTCAAGTTGGTTTGATAATAGTCATTTTATGAAACATTGAGTGTGTATATATATATATTCAATTTATAAATGAAAATATGGTTGGATTATGTTATACAAAACAACAAAGGAGTCTTTCACAACACGCATCCCTGACTTGGCTTGAATTACACGCAATTGTGACCTTCCTCGATAGCGTGTGTAGTACGCAATACCAGGTTTCACTAAACAATTATATATTGTTATAATATTATTATGGACTAGCCGTTTTGAATAGTATTAACTACATTTTGAATTTTATAACATTTTTATTCATCTTGCACATTTTATAGAATATTGTATGAGAACAAAATAAATTTTTCATGTAAAATATGTATTTTTCAAAAATTGTAGTTTTCCCGCCTTTTGATGGCGCACCCACCTTAAATCTGGTATTTGACATGTCTATAAGTTCAATTTGAAAAAATAAAATTATTCTTTGGAATCAGGATATAAAAATTTACTTTGGATAAATTTTTCATATTATTCTGATAACTTTCATATTTTAATGAATAGTAAAAACAAGCTATATTTTAATTACAAACAATTTTTTTTCATCGTAATAATTTATATGGTTAGATTATATTTTTAATTAGTTTTAAAGTGTAATTAGAATATATTTTTTCTATTTAATACATTTTTGTTCATTGGAATTAATTTCACTTTGAAATTGGATATAAACAAGTATCAATCTTGTGAATGTTTTTGTTTCTTAAAAACACGCTATTTGTTTTTATAACGGGAATTAATATTAAAATTAATTAATTCCACTTCCATTTTTTGAATTTGTCAAAATATACATCAATTTCGAATTCTTAATATCAAATAATTCTTAGGCTGAATTTTTGGTATTTTTCTGAAAAACATCAATTTTCAATGAATAGTGAAACCACTTAGTGGTAATTAAAAAACTGAATTTTTCATTTAAATGAAAATTTACCACTTCTGTGAATGTAATTTCAAAAATACTAGAGAAACGGTTAATATCAAGATCTAAAATGCGGTTCAATGAGATGAAAATAATTTTTGGTGAATAGTAACTTTTTACTTTTTTTCCCACGGTTAAATGTAAATAGGGTAATTAAAGGTAAAAAATGATATTATTATTACCGTAACACATGTCCTAAATCTATTGGATAAGTGTAATTCGACCAAAAACAACCTTAGGAATAATATATGACCATTTAGGCCCACTTAGATTAGATTAGGACATTTAATATTATTTTATTTAAAGAATAGTTAAAATAGTTAAAATCAATGTTTAATAAATAAAACATTTTTAATATCAGGTTATACATAATATAAATTAGACTATAAATATTCATTAGAAATATAAAAAGATTTCCTACATAATGGTTCTTTATTTATAATATTTAGACATTAAATAATTTAATTTATTGATGACACAATGATAATGCAGTAATTATCTCATTAATGAAATATTGACATAATGGATGTTATAAATACAAAAATAAAATTAATTTGAGACTTTTTATGAAGTACACTATTTTTATAGGTAAATATGACATTTTATTATTTATTTAATTAACTTTTTTTGAACTAATAAATCTGTTATGATTTTTACAAAAATAAATTACTAAATAGTTTCAAAATTGACATAAAATAAATTTTAAAACAAATATTATATTATTAATTGTTATTTTTTTCCTAAAAATCTAAGGTTCGGAAAAATGACTTATATAATGTTATATATTTTAATAATAAACAAATTGGGGTTCTTTTGTCTTGTTATTGTAAGTTTATTAACCTTATATTGTAATAAAACAAGAAGACACGGTAAAAGTAAAATTATTTAACTTAAAAGTTAAATCTAACTGTTAAGGTTAAAATATAAACCTAAACTTGTCTAAATTCTATTAGATGAGAGTATTTCGACCCACACCCACCTTATCTTCTAAATAAATCAATTTGGTGCTATTAAAAACCGAATATGACTTTATAATAAAATAATATTTTTAGTTTTTTCTAAGGTGCCCCTCTCCTCCCTTATAAAAGGAAACATCCTCCCTCTCTTCCACACACCACTTTGAGCCTTCAAGGTCGGCCAAAACCTACCAATTTCTCTTCTACACTTCTCTAGAAACGTCCTAGAGGTCCTGGTATTCTTCAAAGGCCATCTTTAGTGCCCTAAGAGGAGGTTAAGAAGATACGCTTCAAAAAAGAATTAATGTCTGTTACCGATTCATTCAACTCTATTTCTTGTTCTACTTCTTCTTATTTAGTTATTTCGTTATGAATTAATAACATCAGTATCAATCATATAATTATATTTTATTATAAGTATTAAATAACCCTATTTCACCATCTATCCATCCTACGGAAAACGAAATCACCGCGCGTGCGTACATACGGAATACCGTCTCCACGCCGTGGTGTAATCTGTTTTCGACCACCACCTAACATGGATGGGTCTAATGGTGTAAATAAATAACTATATATTATTATTTCATATTGATATTGATTCTGATATATTATACATACACTTCAATACAATTCCATGATCTTGAAAATGAAATCATCGCTCGTGCGTACGTACGTACTACCGTCTCTACGACGCGAGGAGATTCATTCTCCATGTTAACAATTCATGAATGATTATAAAGTATATATAATAAGTAATCATGAAATATATGACATAATAATGATACTAGATTTATGTATATATATGTGTGTGTATTTCATCTACTTAATTCCATTCAATTCAATAAGGAAACGAAAACAACGTTCATGCATACGTACGGCCTACCGTCTCCATGAACGGTGTATTTCATTCCATTTATCGATCTATCATATATATATGTATATTCTGAATATATATTACATATAAATCATGTTTTACATTCTGGAATTAAGTAAATCAGGATATAAGTAGTAATATCAATAACAACAAGTCCAAACATGTACGATAAATAAAATGATTTTACACAAAACACTGCTTTAACATGGAACGTACAATAGAACGGGTAATATAAAGTCATAAGTGAACCATATATGATAACATAACAAATAATATGATTTTGTAATAAGTCAATGAGATTATTTAAATCATTATAGAGTGTGTTCGGATACATACGAAGCATATCGAATGTAAGGTAAGGGATAACTTTTCCAATCTCATTTTTATCTGAGGTTGTTTATTCGTAAGTATTTACTGGGGTTATATTTATCATCCACTTCCCTGTTTTATAAAATTTATTTCATGTATTTTTAAAGTCCTTTTTACCCATTTGGACTTTTACTACATGTTATGTAAATAATCTTTCTGTTACGTGGTACTTTTTTACTTTTCCGGAAAAAGTACGAGAAGAATGTTTTTTTAACTTATACGGAATGAAAGGATTTTTACGGTTTTATAAAGCCTTATTTTCAGGAAGCTTCCTCCAAAATAATTCATGACTATTTTCAAAAAAAACTCTTTTAAAATTTCATGATGTTTTGTGAAAAGAAATTGATTTTGAAGAAGAAAGGATATTTTCTTCAAGAATTCATTTCAAGTGTTTTATCAAAACCATTTTCCATCTAAGATGACATTATTTCATATGTGTCTGTATGATTTACATGGTTTCACTATTCTTATTATGAAATGATATCCATTTCGTTTATATAGATTATTTGATGACGGGATGATGTTTATGCACCCATTTTATTCGTTGGGTTATTATGAATGATGTATGTTTATTTTGTGGAAAAAGTAAGAATGATTTCATAATGTGATGGGTGGGACCTATATCTCCCTCTAATTCATGGGGTAAAGATGTATATCTCATGAGATAGACATGGATGGAATAGTATGTTAATCCAGTTTAGTAATATAGGACTAGAACGAGGAGTGAACTCGATTCAGAAAGGGACTTTGTCTACTAAGATGGTATTGGCAGCAATGCCTTGGCTACTATGGAAATCATATCCTGTGCTAAATGTTTTTCCACAATTACATGTTTTATTTAAAAGATATTTTATCATGATTGATGTTCTATTTTGATCTATGCCTTACGTTCTTCCATGTTTTATGTCATTGCACAAGATTTTGATGTTTAAACATTATGTACATGTTTTTATGTTCAAATGTATATGGTTTGTTTTATTTTCTCCATGATTACCCTTACTGAGCATTTGAGCTCACCCTTTTTATGTTTTCTTTTCCCCATGATATAATGAAAGGTTTTAGGTAAGAAAAAAAAGTGGAAGATATTTATGGGAGGTGTTCAAGATCTTTCACCACGATTATAAGATTACGTTCCATGTTTCCAAAGACACTAAACTGTTACGGTCCTTGTGTGTCTGTTTTTTTTGTGTACAAAGTATTCCGAAAAAGTAATGTAATGTCCATGTACGTCAATATTTGGGCCTCTACAGTTGGTATTAGAGGAATGGTTTATTTAACCTTTGGAAACTAGGATGCGAAAACATTAGTGAAATACCTAGAGATATTTCTAAGGTTTGTGTAGGGGTGTCCCTAAGGTTAAGTATATGTATAGGTTATAGTCCTAGAATTGCGCTAACGATCTTAGAATTAAACCTAAGATGTTTGATATTGAAGGTACTCCCCCTTTATTATGTTGTTTTCCATAGTAGGGTATTTGCCTCGCACACTAGTATTTTTGGGTTTTAGATGATGGTTGGAACCCGAAGGAACCGTGTTGATCAATATAATGGACAATGCAATGATTGTCCTCTTGAGCAAACCAATGTCATGGGAGATGGAGTGCACAATATTATTTTTATACATACACAAGCTATGAATCATTTTGGACATCAAAATGAGCAGAGAATGGAGAATCATTCCATTGAATCTTTCATGAGGTAGCGTCTACCTTTATTCAGCAGGTCTTATGATCCCTTAGTGTCTGAACAATGGATTAGTACCACTGAAAAGATATTTTCAGTGATACAATTTTCTAATCATGATAAAGTCATCTTAGCAGTATATCGTTTGGAAGGTGATGTTGATCAATGGTGGAATCTTATCAAGAATATGAGGCAAAGAGATGAAATTGAGTCCATGGAATGGGAAGAGTTCAAGAACTTGTTTTTCAGTAAGTACTTCCCTTGTATTCTTCGAACAAAGATGGAAAAGGAGTTTATTGAGCTTAAGCAGAAGGATGATGAATCTGTTGGTGTATACGAAGCGAATTTTACAAGACTTGCAAGGTATGCATCTGGCTTTATCATCCAACCTGAAAGTAAAGTTGATCGATTTTTCAGTGGCTTAAAACCAAGTCTTAGAAGGTCATTACCTATAAGAGACATTAGTAGATATGAAGAAATTGTGTGTTGTGATATCAAGGTAGAACTTGAAGTTGGTGTAACATATCCATCTCATGGTTTTGACAAGAAATGAAATACGGAGTTCAAGGAGAAATCTCAGAACAATGGTGAAAAGAAGATGAATGTTTATTTATGCTCAAAGTGTGGAAAGAAGCATGGTTGAGATTGCCTAAAAGGTACTAGAAAATGTTTTAAGTTTGGAAAATAAGGTCATCGGGAAGTTTATTGTTGAAGTAATGGTAAAAAGGTTTCTAATGATGTGAATAGAGAAAAGACTACAGAGAACTCTCCTCCAACACTTCAATGCTTCAAGTTCAAGGAAATGGGGAATTATTCTAATAAATGCCCTAATCCACGGGTTAATGATGATAAACGTGAGCAACCTCATAAGGAAAAGGATAAAGGGATGTCTCATGCGATCATTATTTGTGATGTTTAGTATGAAAATGATGATGTGTAATGATTAAGTGTTTATGTAATGGTATTTCAAAATCGTATCATGGAATCTCATTTATGGTATTGTGGAATTTTGGAATATCTATGTATTGGTTTTCAATAATTATATGGTACTGGTAACCATGAAAAAGTGATTGAAATATTTTTGGAGAGTAGATGAAATGTGCATAATGAAGGGATTATGTGAAAATAATATGATAGTAATCATGAGCTAATGACTAAAATAAGGACAAAGTGATATCATGGTTTCAGTATATAGGAATTTTGGGATTCTGGTATGTGGAAAGAGTTAACTTTTGACAGCATTCATGTTTTCACTAAGGTTAAATGGGTATTCATTTTTTTTCATGAGAATAGATGATTAAGGTATTCACATGATTGGAATGTGATCAACAAGATATATTGGGGATAAATGATGGTATTCACATGCTCGGTAGATGAAATTTCTAGTAATTGTTTTCTTTATACACTAAGCTTGGACAGAAGTATTTTGGTTAATCCTAAAGATTTGAAATGGATTATGTTGAACATAAGTTATTTTAAGGCCAGAACTATTTTCGATATTATCAATGGAATGTCATAATGATGTAATTTTATAAAAAGGACAACCTGTAGGATGGGCGACAATCCATCGAGTCGGACAAGGCTGTGGGAGTCGAACCGATAACCGAAGTGTGAATAAACTTTATCACAAACCACTGGCCTACATGAAGTCCCTAGTTGGTAGAAACTAGTTTTTTTATTAAGTGGTATGATAGATGAAGTATGAGTCCATAGGATAAGTCCATTTTTGGAACCATATACGAATAATATCACCATAGATGGACTTATGTATATAACTTTTTCTGACCTTATGTTTGAGATAGTTGGAATGACCTATCATTCAATCACATGATCTGCTTACACTTCAAATAAATTCAACTTCATTTCTTTAAGAGATGAAGTGGAAATTGTTCAATACATGAACACCAATGAGAATGTACCAAAATCAATTAAGAATTTCTTTTAATTCAAAAATTCTTCAACATTAGGGAAATTATCTTGAAAGCCAAAAATGTTGTCTTGGTACTCTTATATCTGATGAATCAGATGGTACCTTATATAATCACAAATCTATGGCTTTGTGATTGTTGGATTTTTAATAGCCATGTCCTCTTCCACTCTCCATCAGAACATGATGGTTAGATTTCTCTTCCATATCCATATTTTTACCTATGTTCTCTTATGTGGGAACCCAGGTGATGAGTTACTTTGGGTATCCATTTTGTTTCTAACATTCATTTTTTAAATTAAGTTTTAGCAATCCTTTTTACGATGTGAGTTTCTATGAAAGAAACCTTCATGTAGTAAACGATTTATAACCCCGATGAATTTCTAGGGCGAAATTCATTTTAAGGGGGGTAGAATGTAACACCCCGAGATTTTATGAGAATAATTCATTTTAATTCCCTTAATGTCTTGTGTTTTACGCTACACAATTATTATCTTGCGCTATATGCAACACCATATTATCTTGTAGTATACGCAACACTATTCTTGGATTGTGTTACACATAATTTCAAGTTTGTTTGATAATAGTCATTCTAGGAAACATTGAGTGTATATATATATATATATATTAAATGTATAAATGAAATATGGTTGGATTTTGTTATACAAAACAATGAAGGAGCCTTTAACAACATGCAACCTTGACTTGGCTTGCATTACACGCAATCGCGACCTTTCTTAATAGCGTGTGTAGTAAGCAATACCGGGTTTCACTAAACAATGATATATTGTTATAATATTATTATGGACTAGCCGTTATGAATAGTATTAACTACATTTTGAATTTTATAACATTATTATTTATCTTACACATTTTCTAGAATATTGTATGAGAACAAAATAAATTTTTCGTGTAAAATATTTATTTATCAAAAATTGCAGTTTTCCCGCCTTTTGATGGAGCACCCACCTTAAATCTTGTTTTTGACATGTCTATAAGTAAAATTTGACAAAATTAAATTCTTATTTGGAATAATAATATAAAATTTTACTTTGGATAAATTTTTCATATTATTCTGATAACTTTCATATTTTAATGAATAGTAAAAAGACGCTATATTATAATTAAAAACAATTTTTTTCATTGTAATAATTTATACTGTTAGATTAAAATTTTAATTGTTTTTAAAGTGAAATTAGAATTTATTTTTACCATTTAATTCAATTTTTTTCATTGGAATTAATTTCATGTTGAAATTGGATAGAAACAAGTATCAATCTTTTGATAGTTTTTGTTTCTTAAAAACACGCTATTTGTTTTGATAAGGGGAATTAATTTTAAAATTAATTAATGCCACTTCTATGTTTTGAATTTTGAAAAATAGACATAAATTTTGAATTTGGAATATCAAATAATTCTTAGGCTGAATTTTTGATATTTTTCTGAAAAACATCAATTTTCGATGAATAGTGAAACCACTTAGTGGTAGTTAAAAAACAGAATTTTTCATTTAAATGAAATTTTACAACTTCTATGAATTGAATTTCGAAAATACGAGAGACACGGTTAATATCAAGGACTAAAATGTGGTTCAATGAGAAGAAAATAATTTTTTGTGAATAGTAACTTTTTACTTTTTTTATCACGGTTAAAAGTTAATAGGGTAATTAAGTGTAAAAAAAGATATTATTATTACCCTAAAACATGTCCTAATTCTATTGGATAAGTTTAATTCGACCAAAAACAACCTTAGGAATAAAATATTACCATTTTTTACCACTTGGATTAGATTAGGACATTTAATATTATTTTATTTAAAGAATAGTTAAAATAGTTAAAATCAAAGTTTAATATCTAAACATTTTTAGTATAGGGTTATAAATAAGATAAATTATACTATAAATATTCATTATAGAGATAAAAATATTTCCTACATAATGGTATTTTATTTATAATTTTTAGACATTAAATAATGTAATTTATTTATGACACAATGATGATGCAGTAATTATCTCATTAATGAAATATGGACGTAATTTATGTTATAAATGACCAAATAAATGTAATTTGAGACTTTTTATGAATTCCACTAATTTTATAGGTTAATATTACATGTTAGTATGGATTTAATTAACTTTTATTAACTAATAATTCTGTTATCATTTTCACAAAAACTAATTACCATGTAGTGTCAAAATTGACATAAAATAGTTTTTAAAAAAATATTATATTATTAATTGTTATTTTATTCCTAAAAATCTATGGTTCGGCCAAATGACTTAGATAAGGTTATCTATATATATATATTAATAATAAAAAACTTGGGGTTCGTTTGTCTTGTTATAGTAAGTTTATTAACCTTATAGTGTAAGAAAACAAGAAGACACGGTAAAAGTAAAATTATTTAACTTAAAGATAAATCTAAATGATAAGGTTAAAATAGATACCTAAACTTGTCTAAATTTTATTAGATGAGAGTATTTCGACCCACCCCAACCTTAGCTTCAAAATAAATCAATTTGGAGCTATTAAAACCGAACATGACTTTATAATAAAATAATATTTTTAGTTTTTTCTAAGGTGCCCCTCTCCTTCCATATAAAAGGGAAGCTCCTCCCTCTCTTCCACACACCACTTTGAGAAATAATTGTGTGTGCGTACGTACGAAATACCATCTCCACGTCGTGGTGTAATATGTTTTCGACCACCACCTTACTTGGATGGGTATAATGGTGTAAATAAATATCTATATATTATTATTGCAAAGTGATATTGATTCTGAAATATTATACATACACTTAAATACAATTCCATGATCATGGGAATGATATCATCACTCGTGCGTACGTACGGACTATTGTCTTCACGACGCGATGAGATACATTCTCCATGTTAACCATTCCTGAATGACTATAAAGAATATATAATAAGTAATCATGAAATATATGACATAATAATGATACTGGATTTATTTATATATATATGTATATCATCTTCTTAATTTCATTCAGTTCAATAAGGAAACAAAAACAGCGTTCATGCGTACGTACGACCTACAATCTCCACGAATGGTGTATTTTATTCCATTTATCGATCTATCATATATATGTGTATATGCGGAATATATATTACATATAAATCATGTTTTACATTATGGAATTAAGTAAATCAGGATATAAGTAATAATATCAAGAACAACAAGTCCAAACATGTACGATAAATAAAACGATTTTACACAAAACGCTGCTTTAACATGGAACTTACAAAAGAACGGGTAATATAATGTCATAAGTGAACCGTATATGATATCAAAACAAAGAATATGATTCTGTAATAATTCAATGACATTATTTAAATCATTATACAGGAGGTTCATATACATACGAAGCATATCGGACGTAAGGTAAGGGATAACTTTTCCAATCTTGTTTTTATCCGAGATTGTTTATTCGTAAGTATTTATTGCGGTTATATTTAACATCCATATCCCTGTTTTCTAAAAATGATTTCATGTATTTTTAAAGTCCTTTTTACCCATTTTGACTTTTACTATATGGTATGTAATAATCTTTCTGTTACGAAGTACTTTTGACTTTTCCGGCAAAAGTAGGAGAAGAATGTTTTTTAACTTATAAGGCATGAAAGGATTTTTACGGATTTATAAAGCCTTATTTTTATGAAGAATCCTAAAAAATATTTCATGAATATTTTCAACAAAATCTATTTCTTTTAAAAGTTCATGACGTTTTGTAAAAAGAAATTGATTTTGAAGAAGAAATGATAATTTCCTCAAGAATTCTTTTCAAGTGTTTTATCAAAACCATTCTCCATATAAGATGACATTATTTCATATGTGTCTCTATTATTTACATGGTTTCACTATTCATATTATTAAATGATATCCATTTCTTTTATATGGGTAATGTGATGATGGGATGATGTTTATGACACCCATTTTATTCATTGGGTTATTATGAATGATGTATGTTTATTTTGTGGCACAAGTAAGAATGGTTTCATTATGAGATGGGTGGGACCTATATCTCCCTCCAATGCATTGGGTAAAGATTAATATCTCATGAGATAGACATGGAAAGAACGATAAGTTAATCTGGTCAGCAATACAGGACTGCAATGAGGAGTGAACTCGATTCAGAAAGGGACCTTGTCTACTAAGATGGTCTTGGAAGTAATGTCTTTGCTACTATGGAAATCATATCATGTGCTTAATGTTTTTCCACAATTATAAGTTTTATTTACAAGCTATTTTATCATGATTGATGTTCTATTTTGATCTATGCCTTACGTACTTCCATGTTTTATGTCTTTGCACAATATTTCGGTGTTCAAACATTATGTACATGTTTTTATGTTAAAATTTATATGGTTTGTTTTATTTTCTCCATGCCTACCCTTACTGGTCATTTGAGCTCAACCTTTTTATGTTTTCTTTTCCCCAGGATATAAAGAATGGTTTTAGGTAAGGAAAAAAAGGGGAAGATCTTTATGGTAGATGTTGAAGATCTTTCACCATGATTAGAAGATTATGTTCCATGTTTCCAAAGACACTAAACTATTATGGTCCTTGTGATTCGGTTTTTGTTTTTTACTAAGTATTCCGCAAAAGTAATATAATGTCCATGTACGTCAGCCTCGGGCCTCTACACAGGACCTGAAGGGTCCCGCCTGGGGCGCACATGCGGCTGGCTCAGCTGGCCACCCTCCACTGTCCACCGCGAGCTTAGGTCGTGGGTCGTCTCTGATGGGGCGCGACAGCGCCTCACCCATGCTCTCCCGCCACGCCCCACCCTGGTCGCGGCCCTTCACCGCCGGCGCGGAGTGACGACGTCGTGCCCCTCCGTCGCGGCCCGCCTTGGCTGCGGCCTCCTGCTGCCCTTTGCGCGGCGCGACGGCACCACGCACCTCCATCGCGACCCAACGTGGCTGTGGCTCTCCTTTACTCCGCGTGGCATGGTGGTGCTACGCCTTTTCGGTGACTCGGTGGTCTTGCGCCCCTGGTTTCCTCGGGGCCAAACCAACACCGGCCGCTGATTTCCGCTTTGGTCATCAACAACAAACAAGATCAAAAGGGGGATAGTCGGCCATGTTGGGGCAGTCTGAACCCCCCATGTTATGTTGATAACATTTGGAATAAACTAAACCAAAATATTGAATGACATAGAACAGAAAAAAGCAACTCAAACCCCTACCTTTCTTGTCGGTGTCGTTTGATGGAGTCGCAGGAAGGCGGCATCATTCCGTCAATGTCGGAAGAGGAAGAGAGGTTCTCATCTATGGTCGACGAGTCTTCAATAGTGATGAAGTCGAAGACAACATCGGCATTTCTCGACAAAGTAACTTCCCTTTCCTTGCCTCGGTTGAAGATGAAAGAAGACGGCGTCGATTTTCACTGGAAGGAGCGTTCTTTGCGTTCTTCGTTGAGTGGTTGAAGTTCTCTCTCAAGTTTCCACCCAAAAGAATTTCCAACCAAAATAATGGGTTAAGCCAACACATTATTTAATTTTTGGCAAAAGAATTCAAAAATATTTTAATTAAATGAAACCATTCACTTAATTAATGGGTGGATAGTTTTCAATTAAATGGCGGGGGAAGGTGGAGAGGCTCCCCCACTTTATGGAGAGTTTTACCAAAATTAATTGGGTTTTCAAGGGGGTTAATGGGTAGTTAGAGAGGTCAGGTGGGCTCCACCTAATAATCCTCCTAAAGGAGGTTATGTTGTGGTGGCCCCCACCTATAACCTCCCCTTGGAGGTTTTCCCCACCAACATTAAATAAAGTTAAATATTTAACTATATTAAATTTTATTAAAAACCCCCCAAAATCTAAATTCTACTCTTGCTAAAATGAAATTGCGGTGAAGGTCTCACTAAGCAATCACTAACATTGTGAGTTCAACAGTGCCCTCAGATTTCATTTCCAAGCACCGGTTCAATAGTTATAAAATTCCAAACATACTTTTACTGAATGTACCCGAACAAAACATCAGAATTTGATTCCAAGAACATCGGGCCTCGGAATCAAGCGCCATCAGAAACTTTGGACCAGTAAAATTACAAAGTATTTTAGAAAAAAAAATCAATGAAAATTATGGGCATTTACATTCTCCCCACCTCAAGGATTTTCATCCCCGTAAGCTACAACTTGAACTAAGGGAACAAATGAGGGTACTGAGCACGCATCTGAGCATACTGCTCCCATGTGAACTCCTAGAGGTTCATGTGCTGCCAACGAACACGTACTAGAGGTATCGACTGTCCACGTAGGACCCACTCTTTTAGATCCTCAATCTCCACTGTAACCTCCGTGAATGTCTCCCCGTCATCGATGTTTATCTCTCCATGATCGATGTTGTGAGAAGGGTCATGCACATATCTCCTCAACTAAGATATGTGGAATACATTGTGCACTCAGTGAAACTGATATGGTAGAGCTAAGTGGTAATCCACCTCACCTACTCTACTGAGGACCTAGAAAGTTACAATGAAACATGGATACAACCCGCTTCCTTGACCAAATCTCTGCAGACCTCATCGAGATGAGACCCGTAGGAAGACGTGGTCGCCATCCCCAAACACCAGAGGTCATTGTCTCCTGTCAGCAAACAACTTATGTCTATTATCAGCAGTCTTCATCTGCTCCTATATGATCTGAACCTTCCATGTGGTAGCTCGAACCATCTCTGCTCCCACTAGTGTTGACTCCCATGGGTCTGTCTAGCATAGTGGTGATCTAAAAGGTCGGACATATAAGGCCTCAAAAGCTTCCATACCAATGGTGGTGTGATAGCTGTTGTTGTAGGAAAACACCATCAATGGAATGTGATCCTCCCAACTATGACCGAAGTCGAGGAAGCATGCACGTAGCATGTCCTCGAGGTTTTGGATTTTCCCCTCGGTCTGACCATCCGTCTAAGGATAGAAAGCGGTTCTCAAGCGAAGTTGTGTCCAGAAAATGTCATGCAACCCCTTCCGTAGTCGGGAAGTAATCCGTGTGTCATGGTCGGAGACAATAAGAGATTGAACCCCATGTAAACGCACTATCTCCTTCACATAGAGGTGTCCCATGTTCATTACTGAACTCTTCTCCCTAATCAGTAGGAAGTGGGCTGACTTGGTGAGTCGGTCGATGATCACCCAAATCGAGTTGTGACTCATGGATGTACATGGAAGACCTGTCAGGAAGTCCATTGATATACCATCCCACTTCCACTCAAGGACCTCTAAGGGTTGTACCAAGCCTACTGGTACATGGTGCTCCACCTTCACTTGCTGTCAAGTGATGAATCATGAGTCAAACTCTGCTACTGCCTACTTCATACCTAGCCACCTGTGCTATCATCGATGGTCCTGGTACATCTTCACCACACCTGGATGTGCCTCTAGAGGGGACATGTGGAACTCCCTCACCACCTCATCATGAAGTGAATCAGGTACCATGGTACATCCTATGAAGAGGATGTCGTGCTCCCCAACTTCATAAAATCCATCAGGTGCCTATCCTATGGATATCTTCAGGACCTCACGTCTCGCAGTCAGCGTCTCCACACTGCGACTATCCGACTCGCTGAAGAAGTGGAGGAGTGACTGTAAGAGACTGAAGATAGGATGCTCCGTCTATATCCATAAAGGATATAGGTAAGGAATCTAGATGCTATGTCGCCTCTTCTAGAATCTGAATACCAGTCCTCCTATTATGTGCATCCGCAACAAAGTTCCCCTTCACATGGGTATAGACTATCTTGAAGTCATAGTCCTAGAGGAACTCTAGCCAACACTGATGTCTCAGGTTCAGGTACTTTTGAGGGAAGATATACCTGAGACTCGTGTGATCAGAGTACACGGTAAAATGTTCACCAATTAGATAGTGATTCCACATCATCAAGGCGAAATACCACTTCTGCTAACTCTAGGTCATGGGTAGTGTAGTTCTGCTAATGTAGTCTGAGCTGCCGAGAACCATATGCAATCACTGATCTCTCCTGCATCAGGACACACCCAAGTCTGGTTCATGATGCATAGTAGTAATCTACGTACCCTACGCCTACCTCAAGAAGTTTCAAGATGGGTGCACTAGTCAGCCTTTGCCTCAGCTCCTGAAAGCTTTGCTGGAACCTTTCCGACCACACAAAGGGTTACCCTTTCTTCTTCAAGGCTGATAGTGGTACTGCAACCCTGGAGAATATTGGCATGAATCTCTGATAGTACCCAGCCAAACCCAGGAAACTTCGTACCTCCGTCACACTCCTGGGTGGCTCACACGCAAGTACTTCCTCGATTATTGTTGGATCCACTACAACTCCAGCCTTCGAGATGACGTGTCCCAATAAGTGAACCTCTCAAATAAAAAATTGGCACTTTGAGAGCTTACCATAAATATTTTTCTCCCATAGTGTGTCTAGTACTACCTGTTAATGGTAGGCATGCTCCTCCTTATTAGTCAAATATATAAAAATTTTGTCAATGAATACTATGAAAATGAGATCGAGGTAAAGCTGGAACATCCTGTTCGTGAGACACATGAACACTGCTGGAGTGTTGGTTACGCCGAACGGAATAACCAAGAACTCGTAGTGGCCGTAAAGACACCAGAAGGTCGTCTTTTTCACATCCTCGTCTCTAACTCTGAGTTGGTGATAGCCTAATCTGATGTCTATCTTTGAGAACCATCTTTCTCCCTTTTTCTGAATGAAGAGGTCATCATTCCTCAAGAGTGGGTACCTGTTCTTTACGGTCACCTTGTTCAAGTGATGGTTGTGTACACATAGACTCAAGCTCCCATCCACCTTCTTAGAGAACAAAATCGGGGTTGCCCAGGGAGAAACACTGGGCTGGATGAATCCCTTCCCCTACAAGTCCTCTAGCTGTACCTCCACCTTGGAAAGCTCAGCAGGAGACATCCGAAATTCTTGAGTAGATATCAGTGCCTTCCCCAGGTATAGATCAATGTATAAGTCCACCTCTCTGTGAGGAGGTAGTCCTCGAACATCGTAAGGGAAAACATTCGCATTCTGGTCCACCACTACAGGATAAGTCACACTCTCCCCATCTACTTCTCCAAGGTTATGGCAGGACAACTAGTGAGTGATCATATACACCCTCCTCCGAGTAAGTTCGTACTACACTACAATGGTTACCTACTCACTGGTGAAGGTGACCCTTGTCGCATCAATGTGGAAACACCATACTTTGGATCCTAATACTGTCGTTATGATCATGGACTATTGATATCCAGTCCATACCCAAGATGACGTCGTAAGGCCTCGACTGCACTATGAAGAGATTCTAGCTAAAGTTATCACCTCTTAGAGTAATCTCACACTGTCGACACCAGTGCGTAATCCTCGAGTCTGCTCCTGTAGGATTCTCTATCCATAAGAATCAAGCCAACATATCCGTCCGAATCTCTAAGCTCTGAATGAGGGATGTTTAAATAAAAGAGTAACTAGAACTTGTGTCTATAAGAACTTTAGCTAAGGTGGAATAGACACAAATCATACCTTGAATCATCTCCAGAGCACCGTGATCGTAGGCCTTAGGTGCCTAAAGTTGTGCTCTACCCTCTCCACTCACTCCCTATGGTCGAGGTGGACCTCTTAGTGGTGGTGGCAGTAGCACCTTGTAACATCGTCCACCGCCAGCTGCACGACCAACTTCTCTGCCGCGTTCGCTTGTGCCCAGTGTACTGCCTCAATCGAACCTCTGCCTCTACCTAGGATGTCCCTCAAATGTCTACTGATCATCAAAGTAGTGGGGCGGAAAGTAACGATCCATGTTACCAAGCCCGCCGTAGGAGTAACATTGTCCGCTCCTGGCACGCCTAGCTCTGTCACCACACTGGGTTCCCTGCACAACCGATCTTGAGTCGTGTGGTCGACCACCAGTGGGTCTGGTCCTCTTGGACAACTGTGTCGTCTGTCTACTTCTAGCTACAGCAGACTCCACTACAAGTTGACTAGTGGAGGGTATCGCTGCTGGAGACTACCCAGCAAGAAAACCCTCCACTAGCAGGGCTCACTCCAATACTCCCGCCTTCTTCGGGATGTTGTGGGAGATAACTGAGTCTCTGATCTATCACTAGAGTCCCTTCTCAAATTCCTGGTCCCTAAAGAAAGGGTCTCGTACTATATCTATGGAGTAGAGCGAGAGGTCGGTGAACCTCAATGAGTATTGTGCCACCGTCATGCTACCATGTTGTAGAGGCAGTAGCTCCTATATCCGCACCACTCGTAGGGTCACTGGAACAATCTCCTCCCGGAAGAGGCACTTGAAGCCTACCCATAGAAGTGTCGTCTCATCATGTATCTGGAGCATCAAGCTCCACCATCTTCCTTCTGCTGCCTGAAAGAGGCTGGCATCAAGGATCACCATGAAGTCGGCTAGTGTATCTACTAGTCTGAAGACTCTCACCACAACCTCAAGCAAATCCTCAACCTCCTGCGGGTCCATCTCTTCCATGAACCTAGGCAGCCTCTGGCGCTAGAACTCGTGCAGCGCGATCAATCGTCGTGCATCATCTAATGCTTGGGATGGTTGCATCATTGGCCCAACATAAAGTAGTACCATTGTTGCCTATACTGGTGCCTCAACTAGAAGAGGTCCTTGTACTGAGGCCTCGTCAATCGGCGGGTTGTCATTATCTACAACTCTTGGGGCTCTAATTGGTCATCTATGGGGAGGCATCCTGAAAGGAACAAATGTGATACGGTCAAAAGACTATACTTGGTGAGCATACCTAGTTTGAGGGGACTTAAAAAACTTTTGAAAACACACACGCAATCAGTCTTTTCGTGCACTAAGTTGGAAATAGGGATTTAGGGTCATGGTGTACGGATACGTCGGCCAATGTTTCAAAACAGGACACCATGAACTAAAATACATACTCGGTACCCTTAATACTATTGCTTCACAGAAACAAAATATCAGAGTCATATGTTATGTTGTAGAACTGAAACCTCTGATAGAAATTTGTCACGATCCATCCCCTGGGACTTGTATCGTGACTACCCCAAGCCCGCCATCCATAGGCCAGGGGATGGAGACTAGCACCAAAGGAATAAATCTCTAAAACTGGGAAGGCGTTCCCTTTATAATTGTAAAACAACACAACCAGAGTACAAGCGGAAAAAAGAACTATGTAAAAACTATATGACAAGTATGGTGAAAGTAAAGGGTCCAGAAATACAAGCCAAACAGTAAAGTACAAGGAAAGGACAAGTAGCGTACAGAGTTACTCCTCCAGTCGAGTACTGTGAGTATGTTTCCAACTACTAGGTGCTCCGTACTCCATGGGTCTGTACCCAAATACCGGGTTCTCCCCACTGGGCTAGTCGAATCACTCCAAGTCGAATCGGTCAAGCAGTTCCCAGGTCTGTCAGCTACTAGGTCTTCACACTCTGTATGCACATCTCCCAGAGGATCCACTCCAAGATCTACTGTTCGATACTCCACGTGTCTCAAAGTCTCACGTGGACGTATCTCAATGTTCCGCCATGTCATAGGGGTCACAACGCAATAGACGGCGTGCCAATCGGACGCCCGGTCTTTGAGTTATTAGCCTTTTAGTTCTGGGGGCCCGGTTGGTTTCGTGTATGAACCAACCTGACTATATCTCAAATATACCCTGAACTCCCATGGGGTATTCTGAAATGGACAGCTTCGTTCCAAGAATATCGGTTCCACTGATGGTTCATCAAACGGATGCTTGTAGCCCTAGTTATTGGTGATTATGTGTTTTCGGGTCAGACAGGTCAGGGTCATGTCTGACCTTGTCGGACCGACCTAACCTGACCTGACCTAGGTCTGGACCGGGGTCCGACACGGTCCGTGTGTCGGACCCGGTCTGAAGGGGTGGCCCGGCCCAAAGGGTGGCCTGCCCTGAAGGCACAGCCTGGCCCAAAGGCACGACTTGACCTGAAGGGGCGGCTCGGCCCGATTGGATGGTTGTGTGGGCCTACCCGGCTGGCTGTGTGGCTCGGCCCGACTAGCCATTTGGCCGGCCCGGCTAGCCGTGGGGCCAGGCCCGGCTGGCAGTGTGGCCTGTCATGTCTGGTCGTGTGGCACTCGGCCCGGCTGGCCGTGTGGCCTTGCCCGGCTGGCTGGCCTCGGTGGCCAGCTGACTGCGTAAAGGGGGGTGTTACACCCTTGGGCTCTCGAAAAGGCCGGTGCAAGGTTCCGTCTCAGCTAGACGCCTTCCATGTCTACCGCGGCCTTAGGCCACGGGTCTTCTCTGGCACGGCGCGATGACGTCGCGCCCCTGCTCTCCCGCCGCGGCCAGCCTTAGTCAAGGCCTCCTTCTTCCCTCCACGTGGTGCGACGGTGCCGCGCGCCTCCGCCGTAGTCCGACGTGGCCACCGCTCTCCTTTCTACTACATGGCATGACAGTGCCATGCCTTTCCATTGACCCGGCGGTCATGCGCCACCAATTTCCTCACGGTCGGCCAGATGCCGGCCACCGTTGTCCGCTTCTGTCGTCAACAACAAGCAAGATCAATAGGGGGAGGGTCAGACGTGTTGGTGTGGTCCAAACCCCCCATGTTATGTTGATAACATTCGGCATAATGTAAACCAAAATATTGAACAACGTATAATGTAAACAAGGAAACTCACACCCCTACCTTGCTTGTCGGTGTCATTTGACGGAGTCGTAGGAAGACGGCATCGTTCCGTCAACGTTGGAATAAGAAGAGTGGTACACATCTTTTGCGGATGGGTGTTCGGAGGTGACAAATTCAAAGACGATGTCAGTATTCCTCATGGGCGTCGCATCCCTTTCCTTGCCTCGGTTGAAGAAGGAAGAAGACGACTTCAATTTTTGGTGGAAGGAGCGTTCTTCGCGTTCTTCGTTAAGAGGTTGAAGTTCTCTCTCATGTTTCCACCAAAAGAATTGCCAACCAAAATAATGGTTTAAGCCAACCCATTATTTAATTGTTTGAAAAATAATTCAAAACGATTTGAATTAAAAGAAACCATTCACTTAATTAATGGGTGGAGAGTTGGTAATTAAATGGTTGGGGTAAATTAGAGAGACTCCCCCACATTATGGAGAGTTTTACAGAAATAAATTACAGGTTCGAGGGGGTTAATGGGGAGTTAGAGAGGTCGGGTGGGCCCCACCTGAAAATCCTCCCAAGGGAGGTTATGGTGTGGTGGCCCCCACCTCCAACCTCCCCTTTGAGGTTTTAACCACCAACATAAAATAAAATCAAATATTTAACTTTATTCAATTTAATTAAAAACCCCCAAAAACTAACTTCTACTCTTGATAAAACGCAACTACGGTGAAGGTCTCACTAAGAAATAACTGACACTGCGAGTTCAACGGTGACCTCGGATTTCAATTCCGAGCATTGGTTCAAAAGTTATAAATTTCCGATCGTACGTTTACTGAACTTACCAGAAAAACATTTCAGAATTTGATTCCAGGCACACCGGGCCTCAAATTCAAGCACCGTAAGAAACTATAGACCCATAAAATTCCCATGTATTTAAGAAAAAATTTTCCACGGAAATTCCAGGTCATTAAATTTCTCTTACATAATGGTAAAAACATCCCGTTACATAAAAAACCGTATGCAGGATAAAAATGCAGTTCGCTTACTTTCATATCTGATGAATAAATAGTCATTTAAATTATCATTATTTTATATGTTTGTGGTGGTCATAGTTATCATTAATATGTTCTCCGTCACTATCTATTAATCCTTGGGCATTATTATCCTCCTCCCCAAATATGTTTCCATTTCCAACTCGTGTTATCCTACATGGAAACTTGTAATCTTATATTCTAAAGGACTTTCAAACATATCTTTCTCACATATAAAGATGAAATTTTTAACCCCTTTTATGATGTGAGCTTTCATGGAAAATATTTTCAAATATAAAACCCATGAATATTAAAATAAATATTAAATTGGGATGACATAATTTATTTAAGGGGGTATAATGTAAGAAAAGAGATTTTAAAATAGAAACATAATGTTTAATATATTGTATGATAGGAAGACACCATCTAATTAGAGAATATAACACAAATAGCGTTTATTAAATATTTATTTAAATTCAATATATTCATTAGATAACGATGCATGAAATGGTATGTTTAAATGAATTAGTATACACTATTAAAATATTATATATTAAAAAGTAGCACAATAAAATAGTAATTAAGATGGTGGGGTTTACTATTAAGAAATAAATTATTAAATTTATATGTTTTACACATGTATATTATAAATTAAATGGTTATATATTTATTTTAATTCAAATAAATAACATTTAAAATGGATTGTAATAGTTTTTAAATAAATATATATTTATGAAAGGTGGATTAGCCTTTATTTGTGCACATAAATAAAATTTAATTTTTTACTAATTTTAGAAACATTATTTGAAAATTTATTATTTTGAAAATATTCATCTAGAAATTATCATTGGGAGAATTTTTTAGAATTTTCTAAAAATAATAATATTTTAATGAATAGTGAAAATAAGGATTTTTATTCAAAAATACCTTTTTCTTTTAATTAATTGATAATTTAAATTATATATTCTATTGTTTTAAAGTAAAATTAATTTATATTTTTATAATATAAATAATTTAGGCCATTTTAATCAATTTCATATTTAATTATTCTATTAAAACATTCTACAGTTGTGAGAATTTATTCTTTGGAAAATCGATCTTTCGACGCATTCATAGTTTAATTTTTATTTTAACTATACTAATTATGATAATTTAATTTGAAAAAGTATGTCAAAAATTTGGAATCAAATAATATATATTATTTAATAAGTTTAACAAAATTTTAAACCATAATTAATTGTAAAAATAGTAAATTTTAATTACTGTGATTAAGTTTAAAATTTGATTTGTAGGGGTTAAACTAAGAAGATAAGCATTTAAATGACCTAAAAAATAGTAAAAAAATAATTTTATGGAGATATTTATACATTTTAACCAATATAGTTTGATAATGTCCCATTATGGGGGATTTTTTCATTATACAAATTTTGATGTAATTGACTATTTTAAAACATTCATTGTGTCTCCTCTCTTAAACTTATAAAAGGTTATCCCTACAACGCCACTCATCACACTTCCAAAGAAAAATTTTTCATCCAATAACTACCCAAATAAAATCATTCATCACATAAAGACTTCTTATTATGATTTCATTGATAACATACTCATAATAGGAAGGAATTATATATAAACTTAATTAGGCTCTCGGTATAAGAGGTAAAATTCTTAAAAGTGCGTATTTGTTTTTTTTCATTCACCTCCTTAAAAAATATTAAAATTTGAAAATATAATAACCACATTGTCACATATATAATTATATTTTATTATGTTAATTTTACAAACCGCTTACATCTCCACTTCCATTAAATGGGAAATGGAATCATCGATCGTGTGTATGGTGGAATGTCGCCTCTCAAACCAATGTAATTCTTTTTTCATCCCATTTATTGAAAGATGAATATAAGGATGGATTTGATTTATTTATATTATATTTATTAAATTATTATATTTAGGGAACTATTATTCCACATAAAAAACATACACTCTTTTACATGGGTGATATGATAATGTTTCTCATGTATACGACAAACTACCGCCTCGTGAAGTGATGTGATTAATTTTTTTCATACACTTTACATGAACGTTAGCAAGGGAAAATTTAATGAATACATGTTATATTTATGATTTAATTGTAAATATTTAAATATAATATCACATATTACTTCTTCCCAAACTATTATATTAAAAACAATAATGTGACTCATGCACATGTGCGGACCACTGTGTCTACATAGTGAGTGAAATGCTTCCAATTTTATTTTTACATTAATATTAATAAGGATGAATTTGATTAATTTACATTATATATATTAAATAATTATTATTATTTGATGTTAAATAATTTTTTTTCCTTTCATTCCATCCATCAATATAAATGGTAACAACGTTCATGCAATAATACGACCTACCATCTTCATAAATAGTGTAATCCATTTTCTCTCAATAAATTTAATAAATTACTAAAAATGCATATATAATGAATATATACATATATTATATTGATATCATGATTAATATTATGGAGATTATGTAACCTTTATCAAATTAAAAGTACCAAAATTACCAAACTAAAACTTACATGAAAATGTAGATTTTACCGTCTAAAATAATTATTTAAACAAAGAATTGTAATAAAGGGGTGAGAAAAGACAATAATTAAATCATATATTTTATTAGATATGTGATTGGGTTTCCTTAACTGATTTACAATAATCCTATATTTTTTATTTATCTGTTTTATAAAATATAATAGAAGTCTAACTGGACGTAAGAGTTTCTTATCTCGATTTTATATCTATGAGACTTATAAAATATTAACAAACTATTTACTTTTTATTGAATATATACTTCCAATTATATATATTATATCGTATTTATCAATATTGTATTTTATATTTCATTTTAGGATTATTAATTTTTATGGGTATTATGATATATAAGTTACCAAATTTATAAGGGTTTGTTTCAAAATCTCAACATTATTAGGGATTGTTTTTGTTTATGTATCCCTTTGGGAATTATTTGATAATAATTTTGAAACATAATATTTTTTATTCTCCTCAAGTTATTAACAAACATCTCCATGTAATAATAACTGTTTACAAATCTTTAGTATATAAAATGATTTAGTAAATTTCTTTAATAAAATCTAATTGTAGTACTTTCTTCGACTGAAAATCCTTTTTCATCAAAATCGGTGTTTTATAATTCTTTCCAGAAATTTATATCCCCTATTCAAATGGATTTATGAAATAAATTTTTACCCATTCTAACGTTAATTTTTTAAGGAATCTTCATGTCATTTTAAAAAAGACCCATTTTTTCTTTTACTGCTAATGTTAAAGAAATATTTTTAAAAAATATACGACATGAATGAAATTTACCAGTGTCATGAACAATCAATGTTTTAAGGATCATATTAGATGTTTAAAATATTATTTTTAAATAATTTTTTTATGAATTTTTTACTTTTCATTTTAGAAGGTGATTTTCAAATTGAAAAGTTTATTTTCCTCAAGAATATTTTGAATGATATTTTTATTGTATTTTTATTCATCAATGAAATTAACAATTTATTGAACCTATAATATAAATTGAATATGTTGTATTTATAAAATCCTTATTTTTTATTATTAAGGTTTATGATCATTTTTAATGTAGATTTACAATATTATTACCATTCCCTATATTATTTGTCAAGGTTTACTGTAATATTTTTTTGACTAATGTAAGAATTAACATTTCATATGTCAATTTTTGAATATGAATGTTTAAGATGATTAATATATACCTCATTAATATGAGGAATTAATTTGAGTATGTATGTGATTGGTGGGGCCCATTTATAGATATCCCCTCATTGTGTTAGTAGGACTCATGAGACAAGTTAGTCGGCCAATATAGATGGTTTTTTACCCGTGGATTAAAATTGTTTTGTTAAAGCTCTTGAAAGTATGTTTTAGATGTCTAGAATTATAAATTACCACATTATGTAACCGGTTATGTATAACAATTTAATTATTAGATTAGATATAATATCCATGGATAATTTTCAATATTTTCTGATTATTTATATGGATTTATTTGTTCATAATTTATTCATAACATATTATGAATATGTTATTGTTTTAGTGTTATGTGTTTCCATAATTTATTATACTTTGTTGATTATAATTATATATTTGTGACAACTTCAGTTATACACATACCTATACTGAGCATCTAATCTTTACCACATATGTTTTATTTTACCATGAATCCATGAGTTTTTTTTCTAATAATATGAAGGGATAAATTAATGGTAATAATTAAATTCTGAATGAAAAAAATCTGTATACATTACTTTTAAAATGTAATATGAATTTTAATTATGTAACAAGTTTACTGGGAATACTAAACTATTCATTCCTTTGGGATGTGATTCATTACATATTGTACCAATGTAAGAATGTGACCAATGACATTGAGCAATAAGGGCTGGAGTATTTACAAAAACAAAATAAGTTACCTTTTCATTTTTTAACCATTAAAACTTAAATTTAATGGAAGATAAGAAAAATGGTTTTATTTGAAAAAAATTAAAACACATAAAGGAATCATGATATCAAAAAACAACCATGATTTATGGAAATTCAATTCATGCTATATATGTTGAAAAAATATAATTTACTTACATTTTTGAAGAATGTTAAAAGTGATTCGTATGGATAATGTTTAAAAATATTCCATTTATTCTTTTGTAGTGATGTAAAAGTTAGTTAAAATAACCATTTCCAATATATATATATATATATATATATTGAAAAAAAATATATAAATCAATTTAAATGAAATGTATATGGATGATAACGGGTTATAAACAATTAAAAACTAGGTTTTTAATGAATAATACCTTATTAATATTGAAATAAAACAAATTTCAAAAGTATAAAAAATGCATGGAACATTTAATTCCATTATTATGAATATATTAATGATATTATATGTCAAAGAGGTTGTATTTACATAACATAAATAAATATATGTTACACAATCAAAACTTGTCTTTATAAATGATTTTTAAGATGGGAAACCGTTAAAATATTAGAAATACGTAAATCAAATAATCATTGAATAAAGGTACATAATATGACAATGTGAACCCCGAAATTTCATGCATATAACGTGTCAAAATAAATTCACTATTATATAAGTTCATAATATAATATAAATAATGGTTTAAAACATGAAGAATGTCTCTTGGAAATGTAATTGAAATGAATAACAATTACGCATATTATATCATTTGAAGTAAGAATAAATTAATGATTTTATTATGTTAAAAATGTAAATCCAATTAAAAAATTGTTTAAATTAAAAATGAAAAACCAAATTTCATGGCATAAATAATATAGGAATTCAAAATTCTATACATTAGTCATATAACCCGATGAAAGGAACTTGAGTTAGGAACACTCTAATGGAAAACCTTAGTTTAGTCAAAAATATTCTAACCTCCTATATAATATATATATAAATATTATAAATCTATATCATAACTATTTTCATTGTTATTATACTATTTATAATTCCCATATAATTTCCAATTTTACCATTATTTATAATTTTTTGTTAAAACACAATCTTTATATGATAACATTTATGTTTCATTATGTGATTCAATTTAAAATAGTAATACATTTCGATTGGTCATGTTTAATTACCTAAGTAATTTTAATTATAATATTAATTAATTATTTGATATGATTCTGGTGCTCCATGTGAGGTGCTTATGTTGATGGTACACACGGAAATCTTAACCATTAATATTTTTAATTGTTATTTATTTTAGAGAACAAATTGATTTTATTACCACAAAGAAACACCCCCACACACACAAACATATATTACCATTATATAATTTTTAAAACACCAAAATTATTAATTATTATATAATTTTAACAATAAAAACATTACCTAATCATTAATGAAATAAAAATTATTACGTTATTCATGTAGGTGGTAAAACTAACCAAAATTAGAACATATTATTATAATTGAACAAGTAAAACAATTAATTTTCTAATGATAATATAAATTCTAATGAATATTATTCATGTTTTAGACATCATATTTATTAATTAAATAGTTTTCCACAACATTAAATATAAGGAGATATAGAAAATTAAATTATGTTAATTGTAGAGGTGACAATCTACCCATATGTGACTATAATGTTTTCACATTCCAATGGTGGGATACGAAGGAAGGTGGATAATAGTTTATATTTGAAAAAGCATAATAATGATATAAATATCATACTTTATCATTTAATAAATTTTCATAACAAGTAATGTTATGCAATGATGGAAACAATTACATATCATTAAGGATGTGTTAGTCCACATGTATTTAGAATAGGAGTTTTAATTATTCAGGCATTAGAATGTAGGAAGAAAGTATTTTTTCATCAAAAAAATAAAATTTCAATATATTAATGATAATTATGTAATAATATTTGGACTCAAATATTATGTTTAAATTATATAAATGGAGAAATAAATATAAAATGATTCGATTTAGACATATTCCACCTTAGTTATATTACTATAGATTACCCCATAATCATTCTAGTATTAGTCTTATAATGGGACTAGGATACATAATACATGTGATTTTTAGTTTGAGAGGTATTATGGCACACCATGGTTTAGCTAAGTTGGAAAAGGTTTATGACCTTCTTATTATAGAATTTTCCTTTTTATAAGTCAGAGGAGTGGAACCCTTATAAATATTAAGAAAATTACAATAATAAAAAGTAAATTTCATCTCAAGGATACAATAAAATGAAAAATATTATGTATATAGTAATGAAGGCTCTAAAACCCCACATCCAATAAAATTTAAATATATTTTTTTTGATTTTAGATTATTATCTCTTAGTTCAAACCCCTTGTTTATACTTTTATCCTCTACAAAAGTGAAATTTATTTACTATCATAATAATGTATTATAAGTAAAAATTAAATTGAAATCATTATGAAATTAGATATTTTTATCTTAAATATTGAGTCATGTTTTTGAAATTAAATTTATATAAGTGTTATAAATTAATTTTAAAACAACAATAAATAACAAAATGAAAATCATTTTTTTAAACATTCCCTTTTAAGCATAATAATGATATTATTCCTAAATAATGTATAATATCAATTCCCATGGAATTAATTATATTATTAATAACTAAACGTGACTTATTCTACTTTAAAAAACCAATATTTAATGGAATGTTATGATTTATTTATTAAAACTGAATAATAAATAATAGTTTTTATATCAATAAATATCAATTGGATTTCCAAAATGTCAAATATAGTTTTCAAATTTCAACATTGTATTGTTAAATAAATTATCTTAGTTATTAAAAATATATTATATAATTAATTTTTTTAACAATTTCCCAGTCATTCTAATATAACGATAATGTTAAAAAAATGATAGTATTTTTAATATATATATTTCACAATTCATCGAAAAATAATTCATTTCAAAAATCCTCAAAAAATAATCAATAATATATATTTAGTATTTTTAATTGAACAAATAATTTTTTTCCATCATATTAAATTTCAAAATACATTAATTTATGAATTAAATGTTAATAAAAAAATAATTGAAACATACTTCTATAGAAAATTATCGATTTTAATCATATAATGTTTTTAAATTAATTCTATATATATTATATATTATTGTTAACTAGTTTTCCTAATAATTTTATGTCAACAATGTATTTATGTTTAAATTAATGTTCAATAATATATTAATCTCTTTTTTTAGTGTTTTATGTAACATATTCTACTAAACATGTTATTATTTTAAATGAGTATTACATATTGAAATTTTTGGATGTTATAGGTGATTACTTTTTAGAACAGAAGGAGATAGTTCTTATAGTACACAAAATAATTGATAGAAATATATTTATAATAATATTCCTATTTAGGGAATACATGGATTTTATGGGCCTTCATATCCATGAAATATAATACCACACATCTTATATCACCAGTTCAAATATTGAGACCATATTAAGTAGAATACTAAATTCATCGAATTTGTATTTTAATCATGTGGTTTGTAGAAGAATATTGAATTATTATACTAAATTAATGGAACAAAATGATTTGGAATGAGACATAATATGACCAAATTGTCATAGAATCAATTGGGTACTACGTCTACTTGAGTTAGTTGAGCAGATTTCAGGATATAATATTTGTGAGGCCAATGTTGTAATTATATCCAATTTTTTATTTATCTTCATTTTTGTGGGATTTCTACAACATAGATTGAATTAGGGATAACCAGTTATGTATGTTATGGACTAGTAAACTATTTATGATATGAATAGACCATATATTATGAATTTTATGATTCATTAATATTTGTTTTTAGTGTATGAATTTTTATATTTTAGTTGATTATAATCTGTTACTTTTATAAAAACTTATTTATTCTTAAATTAAAAATTAATGTGTAAAATTCATTCATGTGTTTTGAAAAAAAATAATAGAACTAGAATGAATATAATAATATATTTTAATATTTTTTATCAGTGTATTATAATTTAATTTTTTGGATCTAGTTTTATTTAATATGAAAATGTTCAATTTTTTTAGGAATGGAATAGTTTACCTAGATAAAAACCTATATTTTTTCTAAAATCATAATTTTTTTCTCACCATCTTCTTGTATTATATTTATTGAAATCATGGAATATGAATTTTATGGTTCTATGGTTTTTTCCTATCATATTAAAATGAGAGAAAATATTAGTAAATAGATATAGAATTTCATAAACATGTTGAAGCTATGGTGAAACAATTCTTGTCTCATATGGTTAATCATTTTCATAAAAATTTTACTGGTTTTTTAAATTATATAAACTAACATACTAATTGATTTTAATATTTATTTAATTCATGGAGCTATATAGATATTAATTTGTAAAAATTTAATTAAACAAACTATGTTGATGGATTTTAAAATTTAACTGGAGGAGTTAATTGAAAAAATAATTTAATGGATGCATCATTTATCCAAGTAAAATATATTTCTTTTACAATGAATCTAGATAAATTTTTATAACTATGTGTAGTTTATCAAAAGATAAATAATGAAATTGGTGATTATGAATTCTCAAGACATGATGATATACATATTATTTAATCATGTAAACTGGGATTCAAATATTAGATTTATTATGGGATACCATCAATTTTTAATACGCTTGAAATGAATTTAAAAGATACATGTATAATGTTGATATAGTCATTTAAAAATTCTAGTATTATATTTATATTATCTAATGATCCAAATATATTTATGGGAATAATAAAATTGTTTATGAATAAATTTTATGACACTATTTTCTTACTCTGTGTAGATAAAATAGTGTTCTATTTAATATATATTGAAATGAATAGTTGGAATATTTTGAGTTTCATAGAGACATTATAGTAACACATACTATATTCTAGTAAACATGTATTTTATTTATACACTCATGAAGTTAAAATCTAAATAAATATGATTTTAGATTATTATATATCAACTGATTTGAAAAAGGATGAATTAATATTTTTACTGAGTCCTATAAGTAATGATTTATATTAGAAATTTCCTTAGGATAAAAGCATATTATAATTGTTAAATTTTACTATTTAACTTAGATACATTCATTAATTACATAAATAATAGTTAATGGTGTCATATTTATATGATTTGAATAATGGTAATATTTTTTCAAGTGCTAATAGAAATGGTTACCCAAACATTGATTTAGATATCACCTTAACCATCTGAGAATTCTTGGTTTTATTTGATGATTCATTTGTAAATAATTAATATATAACATTACATGACAATAAATATTGATTCATAGAATATAATAAGTGTTTGGACCTATTCAAAATATTTTTTTTATCATTTTCAGTGAACTAAATCAGAAGAAATTTAAGAAGAATCCTTTCAATATTCAGAGAGAGTATATTATAATTAAATTAAGACAAGAATTATATAATCATCTTAACTGTCCCTTTTTGTGATGATAAAAAATCCATTTTCACTCTTACTATAATATTTATCTGGTGAATAATCCATTCAGGAATTCAGCTCATAGTATCAATACATGATCTTTGAATTTTATAAAAGTACTTATAGTATTCATTATTCTAGAAAAATGATCCAAATTCCTTAAATTTTTTAAATATCATTGTTTTATGATATCATTTAAATTTAATGTATTTCTTCTGTTACTCTCTCTCTCTCTCTCCCTCTTGGGGGATGTAATTACCCGTGTTTTTTCAAACCAAAAGTTTTGTGGAAATTTTATTTTTTTTTTATTTCAAATGATTATAATGGGAAAAAAAGGTCATTTACCTTAGTAGATGACATAGGCTATTTTTTATGTCCACTCTATTGGTTCAGGATTAGGGTTTTCACTATAGTAATGATGTTCGGTAGAATTATGAACTGTTCAAATTTTGGTGCAATATTTAAATTTTAATATATATTTAATTAAATATTAATTTATTTTCACATGATTGGTTAGTGATATAATTTCAATGGAGTTTTGGTTTGATAATTTTTTATGTTATTTTGAGTTCTAAATGGGGTGTTTTCCTAGTCAAAGAATAAAATCATATCAAGTGTCAGGAAACGGTTGAGCCACGTTTTCTTTTTTCCATTTATTTTTATTTTTCTACCTTTTCTTTTTTACTTTTATCTCCTCTCACCTATATCATAGTATAATAACCTCTATGGTTTTCCTTCACAATGAATAATATATGATATGGACATAAAGGGAGAAAGAAGGATAGATGAATAGAGGTACTGTCACGAAGCTTGGGAGGAGTCAGATCATCGTGCAGTAGTCGTAGACAATGGAAATGGATGAGGCTTTAGAATATTTTTTCCAATGGATGGACATTGTTTCCCATAAATCCCCATATATTAACCCATTTACATTTTATAGCCCTATTAGCAATGCTTATGATCAGTTTTAGGTTGATCTATAACTTTTGTGGAGAATACAATGGTTTTGGGCCAATTTGAGGGTATCCCAAATCCAGATCACATGGTGTCTAGTTCAGGAGTAAACATTATGATTTCATCCCATTTTGGGAAGATAGAAATCTTAATAGTATATGTTTTTTATGAGGTATACACACCATGTACTGGTACTTGGTTTGGTGGCTAAGAATTTGGCCAAACAACCCATGTAGGGGCACCTATGAATTTAGAGTTCATGACCAGAACATGTATAGGTCACACGTTGTGTAGAGGTTCATAGCTGGGCATATTAGTAGCTAGGTACCCCATGTAGAGTACATGTCCACACACTATGTGTGCTGCACACTATGTCCATTTACATGACCTATCTATATAAGGACCTGGCCTTAAAACATTACATAATCTTTAATTAAGCGAATAATTCACATTGATGATCTTTTCAGGTTTAGAGTTTTAGAGAATAGACCATAACTGTTACATTACATCTCAACATTACAAAGTATACACTTATTCTCAGATTCCATTTTTGTCACAAAATAAAAACTCTTCAAAAAAGACTCATGTCTAGTTCCATGTTTTAGATAGCATGACTTTTCCTTGATCCCATCCTTGACCCTATTAATCTTTAAGTCCTGTGAAAAACATTTCAAAAAATGGGATGAGCATAAAAAGCTTAGTAAGGGTTATAAAACAAATAAAGAAAAAATTATATCATCAATACATACATAACATAAGATTTTTAACATAACAAATTAAATCATAAGATTTATGAAATACACATAGAAATCTGAAATCATAAAGGTAACTTGTGGCACCCATATCATACTTACATTGTAGCTATCACAGCTACATAGGGAGTTACTTTGGAATACCCATCACAAAATATTCCCTAAAATATCAAAGGAAAAACATTCACTTTTACCTCTGTCATGTTACCCAATGCATTGGAGATCTATCTCAGGCTAACCCGCCATAGGTTTATCATGGAACCACTAGTATACGTAAATAATTCCCAGGAACCATAACATGATCATAACACATAACATAAGCATAAACGAAAGATAACATTTCCACATTGCAATAATTAAAAATCATTACAAGATATTGAAATAATAAATCCATTCTCTAAATCATTTTCAATACCAAATTTTGTAAAAAGAGTATATGGTTTTTATTTTTTCCTTTTAAAAACATTCCGGCTTATTAATGAAGCCAAAGATCAAATAATACTCACGAAGACGGAAAGGTCGTTGTCACCGCTTACGTTAAAAAATCTTCTTTTTTCATTTATTAAAATTATTCGTAGAGAAAATATTCATTTTGAAAAAAAGTAAAAGTCAAAGGGTTTTATACATCGTATAAAAGAATGTCATGTATAAAAATAAAAATGCCTCAAAGAAAGGAGATTGAGACAAAGTCCCTTACCTCATGTCCAACTTCACTCGATCGTTCTTTAATCACCTGAATAATAGACTAAAGTTAATTTCTACTTTCTTAATAACCTTTTTCAAGTTTATTATTCCTTTTATATAACTTATTACCATGTTATAAACATTATGCAATCATTTAAGTTAATAACGTTCATTTTGTCGATATTTGGTACTTGAGTAAAATGAACATCTTATATTTACAAGTTGTACATGTGGTCAAAGGTTAATTATATCAAAAATGATATAATGATTTGGATATCATATATACCATATATATCCAGCATGTACATGTTTTTATAATAGTACATAACATTTGTAGGTAAGAAATGAAATGCACCGTTCATGGAGACGGTAAGCCGTACGTACGCATGAACGCTACTTTCATTTAAATTTATTATTTTAGTGGAAATAAAACATAATGATACATAGATATATTATAATTTTAGTATAATATCATATATAATATCATTAACTTCATCCTTTATACATCCCACATAAGGCATTAATGAATCACATCACTTTGAGGGGGCGGTAGTCCGCACTTCCTCAAATGAGATTATCGTATTTACCCACTATGGAAACCACAATGGATTGATATAATTGGAAATTAAATAATCATAAAGATATCATAAACATAATATATATCATATATAAATATATTTCCATCGTAATGGCCACCATTAGATGTGGTAATATGTAATTGAACAATCATCATTTCGTGAGGTGTTAGTTTTCCATCCATAGAAAAATTATGTTCTTAATCCATTAGATGTAGGTGTGTGTAATTCTAGTTCGAATAATTCTTATAAAAACATCCTAGTATATTGAGCATACTTTTGTTGTTACAAAAGAAAGGAAATAAAAAGAGTTTAGAGGCTGGAGAAGTAAAATAAAAGAAAACAATATAAGAGAAATCGTTAATTTTAATTTAGGTAACTTTCTTTGGTTTGAACCAAAAGGGCTTCTTGAAGTGCCTTCTGCCTAATTTAAGGCTTCTAGGAGGAGGATAGGAATGTAGGGAGCTTATTTGGGCAGAGTTTGGATGAGACAAATGGCTTTAGAGGTGTGAGGATTTGGATAGAAATGGTCTCTTTTTATAAGGGAGTGGAGGGGCTCTTTAGAAAAGTGTGAATATATTATTTTATTATATAATGATATTCGGTTTATAATGGTCCAAAAATCATTAAGGTCCATGATAAGATGACACATATTCGAAATAAAATCATCAATTCAGAATTATATATGTTTTGTATAATATTTTAATCATTATAATCTTATTTATTTTAATCATTTATTAATGAGGTAAAAACTACATCATTATTGTGTCATGAATAATTTAATTTATTCGATGTCTAAAAATTATAAAAAAAATACTATCATGTATTAAATATTTTTATCTTTCAAATTAATATTTATAGTCGAACATATGACTTATATAACACCATATAAAAGTTATTTACTAAATGATTTTTATTAAAGTCAATTTTGTCTTCACATTAAATTAATTAAACTAAATTGTCATTTTTACTGCCATGTAGCTCAATGGGGTCCCAAAATCGACCCCAAGATGACTATGGTGGTTAATGACTCAACCAATAAGGTTTTGACATGTTTTAAGGTAATCATGAATTATTATAAAATTCTTTTTACCTTGAATTACCCTATTTACCTTTAACCGCGGTAAATAAAAGTCAAAAGTTATTATTCACCAAAAATTATTTTCATCTTATTGAACCAAAATTTACTTCTTAAAAACAACCATGTATGTCGGATTTTCAAAATTCAATTCACAGAAGTGGTAATGTAACACCCCAAGATTTCATAGTGTGTTATTTCTTCAAAATAATTCAATAACTTGCACTACACGCAACACCGAGTTCAATCACACCATGACTTACAAAAAAAGCCATTCAAAAGAGGTTATGAATAGTATTATCTAAATTTTAAACTTTATATAATCCTTATAATTTTAGAATCCATATTATGAGTTTCTTAGATATAATGCAAGAACAAATTCATTTTCAGTATTGCACTTTTATCAACTTTTAATAGTGAACCCTTTTTAAATACAATATTTTAAACTTTTTGACTAAATGGGGACATCAAAAAATTTAAAATGAAACATCCCAAGCTTCCACGGTACGCTTTCCTTTGAATAATACAGTAGCGTGTGTTGTACGCAACTTCGAGTTTTAACACACACCACAATCGATCAAACTAGCCGTTATGAATAGTAATACCTAATTTTTGAAATTATATATATTTTATATTTCAAAATGGACTTCATTTTTGGATTCGGAATATTGAATTTAGCCTAAGGTGAAATTTTGGTACATTTCGGATAACTTTCATATTTTGATGAATAGTGAAAATTACTAAATTTTAATTAAAAACAACTTTTTTAATCAAAATAATTAATAGTGATAAATTGTGATTTTGAGTGGTTTTAAAGTATATTTAGAATATATTTTTACCATTTAATATAATTTTGGTCATTGGACATAATTGTACAATTAAACCGAACATAAACAAGTGTCAATCTTTTGATAGTTATTACCTCTTAAAAACACGCTTTTTGTTTTGACAGCGGGAATTAATTTTAAATTAATTTCTGCCACTTCTGTGTTTTGAATTTAGGAAAATGGATTCCATATTTGGAATCAGGATGTTCAAATTGTGTAAATAGGTAACTTTTATTTTTACACATTTTGAATAATTACTGCGGTAAATATTTTATTTACCATGGTTAAAGGGTAAATCCGGTAAATAAGGGTTAAAAAAATAATATTATAATAATACAAAATTACCCTAAAACGTGTCTTAACCCTATTGGTTGATACATGGTCGACCATGGGCATCTTTGTGTGAATTTTGGGACCCCATGGATCCACTTGTAAGTGATAATGACACTTTATTTTAATTAAGTTAAAATGAATACAAAAATGACACAAGCATATATCTTTTAGAAGAACAATTTTTACATAGGGTTATACATGTTGGATTTTCGATTGTAAATATTCATTAGAAAGCTAAAACGATTTCCTACATAATGATATTTTATTTATAATTTTTAGACATTAAATAATTTATTTTATTTATGACACAATGATGATGCAGTAATTACTAAAATAGTAAAAAATTAACATAATTAATATTATAAATACCCAAATAAATATAATATGAAACTTTTAATAAATTACACTAATTTTCTATGATAATATGATATATTAGGATTGATTTAATTGACTTTGTTCGAAGTAATCAATCTGTTAGGAGTTTCAAAAAAATCAACTATTGAATAGTTTCAAAATTGACATAAAAGAGTTCTTAAAACAAATATTATATTATTAATTGATATTAAATTCCTAAAAATCTAAGGATCGGCCAAGAGACTTATATTATTATAGGTTCCTCATTAATGGACCACTTGGGGGTCGCTTGGATGTATATAGTAAGTTTATTAACCATATTATATAAAAATACAAAGAGACATTGTAAAAGTGAAACTAATTAACTTAGAGTTAATACTTAAAGATAAGGTTAATATAAGTACCCAAACCTGTCTAAATTCTATTGGATGAGTTTTTTTCGACCTATCCCCACCTCATACTTTGAATAGTCAACTTTCGAGCCTTTAGAAACCGAATATGAATTTATTATAAATTAATATTTCTAGCTTTTCCAAAGGTGCCCCTCACCCCTCTTATAAAAGGGCACTCCTCCTTCTCATTTCTTCACACCTCTAAAGCCTTTTGGTTCGGCCAAACTCTGCCCAAATACTCTCCCAACATCCCTCAATACAACCTAGAGGCCTTAGTTTGATCATAAAGCCAACCTAAGGAGCCCTTTTGATCAAATCAAAAGGAAGAACCCGAAGAAGAGGTAATGATCTCACCACCCTTTTCTAAGTTCATTTCTTCTTCCACTTCTTCTTCCTTTGTTCTTACCATTCTGAAATAATAACTCCAGTATCTCACATATACTGTGATGTTATTATAAATATGGTACAATCATATTCAGTATTCTATCCACCCTTTGAATAACATGTCACCATACGTGCGTACGTACGGCTTACCGTCTCCACGTCGTGGTGTAATTGTTATTCAATATAATATTATTTGGATGGGTATAATAATGATGTGTAACTCATGTAAATAATAAATATAACATGTTAATGATTCTGTATATATGATATACCATCCATTTATATATTATTTTAATATCAAAAGAATGATATTGTCGCTCGTGCGTACGTACGGACTACCGTCTCCACGAACGCGATGAGATTCATTCTCCATCGTAACCATTAAAGCGTAATTATCATTTTATGATTTAAAAATGATGTTTAAGGACTTGATATCATTCTGGATATGAATAATATACAACCTATCCTTTACAAACATGTCTTACGTAACAAAACATATGAAAGAAAACAAGTAAGTTAACACCCGAAACAACGATAATACTAAGATATTATTATCAAATCAATATTAAAAGATCATATATGATATCATATTAATGTATATGATTCTTGTATAATTTAATAACAATTATTTCACCATTATACAGGAGGTTAACCTACCACAACCAAGGAAAAGTACAAGGTAAGGGTTATTTCACAATCTCTTCATTATCCGAGGTTGTATTATACGTAATAATCTACTGGGATCTCTTTATCATCCACATCCATGTTTCTTCGAAATGTATTTCAAAACATTTTACTATTTACAAGAATATGGGTTAAATTAATTTATACCCTTGTTTGACTTTTTGTAAGAGGTTTATAAAGGAATCTTTCCGTCGTTTTCAAAACAAGGTCCTTTTTAACCTTTTCGACAGAATTAAGATAAGAATGTTTTTTTTAACTTATACGGCGGGTGCGGTTATTTTCCACCGTTATAAAATCGTCAAAGCTTTCCTTACAAGCTTACAATAATATTTTCAAGAAAATGTTTTATTTTATATGGCTCTTAAATGATTTCAAAAATAGAAAGAGGTATTTCTCTAAAAAGTGTTTTGATTTCATCTATGTCAACATCCTTTAATGGATTTTACGCTTATTTGAAGTTGATTTATTATAATACAAAACTTCTATATTGTATTGAAGGTTTTGTGATATGTTTGACTGTGGATGTGCTATTTTATACCATTCATAGTTTATGGTGAAACTATTGACATTTCGTATGCTAGTTTTAATCCGAATGTTTATGTTATATTTCAAATTTTTCTTCAGATGAATGTGCTAAACAAGTATGTTCCGGGTTGGGGACCGGTAAAAGTAAGCCCTCCAGGTTGGGGACTGGTAAAAGTAAGCCCTCCAGGTTGGGGACTGGTTAAAGTAAGCCCTCCAGGTTAGGGACTGGTAAAAGTATGCCCTCCGGGTTGGTGTCCGGTTGTTAGAGGAACTCCGGGTTGGTGTCCGGTTATTAGAGGCACTCCGGGTTGGTGTCCGGTTATTAGAGGCACTCCGGGTTGGGTTCCGGTTAGAAGTAACCCCTAGGTCTTGGGATGAGGCCTAGACAAAGAAATTAACGTTTAGAATTATGGATTCCAACATTATGAAAGTGGTTATTGATTTTTGTATGTGATTATTCATTTAGTAGAATATCCATGTGAATAAGTAAATGGCATTATTTCATTTTATTTATGCCATACCATGTTGAAAGTTCGTATTTAAAAGGCTTTTGTTTTAGTTATACATTTCCTTAAACGTTTATTCTTATTTATGAAAGTTTACACTATATTGTTATCCTTACTGGGCATTTGAGCTCACCCCTTTTCTATGTTTTATTTTTCCCCAGGATGTGAAGAAGTAAATTATGAATGACCTGCAGGGATATTATGAGGGGATAGTAGTGTGGATTATGGAGACATTATGTTGTTGTAGTAGTTTTTCATTTTATGATGTAATGTAAAACTTATGAATATATCTAGTGTTTCCAAGGCTACTAAACCAATCGGTCTTTCGAGATTTGATCTTTCTTGTGATCATGCCAATGTTACGAAGTAATGCACCGACTCTGGGTAGCTGGGGTCGGGGCGTTACAGTTGGTATCAGAGGAAGTTTAGTACAAACCTTGGAAGCTAGATTTAGATAAACTCTGATTAGATCACGTAGACCTAAGAAGAACTTTGAGGATTAGTATAGAAGAACTTCCTAGAATTTTGGTATTGTAGAGATTTTGTGAGTTTTCCGAGCAATACATCCCTGTCTGGATACGAGCAGGTAGAGGCGGCTCTGGCACAGATGTACCTAGGGGTAAAACCCGAAAACACCGCTTTGAGCTAGACTCGAACGGGAACTGGTGCACGACAACGGGCCTTGCTGCACTCTTGGTTACGACACTCCCGGGGGATATGCTTAGGATAACTCTCACTATCTTTAAAAATCATCATGAAGGGTTTATGAGTATATACTTCCTCAAAGAAAACATTCTTATGATTATGGATTATATCCATAAATAGTTCAATTTATGTTAAGTGTTTTATAAGTATGGGATTATGTATTTTGATTCATAAACTGATCTGGTTTATGCCATTGTTTAGAAATGGCGCCCAGTAGAAGGAATGAGAACTCCAGAAATGCACATGATCCAAAGAGAAGGAAGGATCATATCTTTCATGGTCTTAAGCTAGAATTTATAAGAGAAATAGTCTCCCATGTATTATCATCATATGAAGAAATAATATCATGTGTTGATAAGATAAGTAAAGAGATTACTGAGTCCTATGGCTTTGAAGGGAAGCAAGAGAAGAAAAGGATAGAAGAGAGAAAGATGGATAAAGGGAAGAGGGAAAAGAAGAATTTTCCCATATGTGGTAACTGTGGAAAGAAACACCCTGGAACTTGCCTGAAAGGAATGGGAGTTTGTTATAAGTGTGGAGAAAAAGGGCACAAAGTACGTGACTGCAAGGGTAAGAAAATGGTTTCAAATGTACAATGCTTCATTTTCAAGGAGTTTGGACACTACGCGAACCTATGTCCCAGTCATCAGACTATGCCATAAATGATGCTATTGGATAATAATCAAGTTATGATACTACCACAGATGAAGAGGAATGATTAGAGTTCTTATGTTGATTATGTCAATTGAGTGTTGTATCAACAATGTAATTGTTATAATAATTATGGAGTATATAAGGATTGTACTACAGTACTATTTCATTAAGGACTTGAGATTGTGTGGAACAAAGAAAAGTGACTCAATAGAAGGTTAAATTTTTGGAAAATATATGGTTGAGAGAATGATAAATCATAATATAGTTCTAATACTGAAGTAGTGATTTTAGAATAATACATGATTGATTTGGATAAATTATATTGGATATTCTTGACTACCTTGAAGCTGATTAATGATTTGTATATTCCATCATTGTGGGGTTTAAAACATTTTTGGATTGATGAAGTATATCCAGCATTCTATATGGAATAAGGGAGCATGAATGTAATCAATAAGGATTATGGTAAATCTGGATGTTTCAGTGTTTTAAAAGAATACATGATGAAGGAATTAATATTCTCTTACAGGGTAAAAAGGATCTACATTATGTTTACCTTCCTTATAAATGTTGGACTGTGAGTTTGGATAGAAGTATTTTGGATAAATTCTAAGTTTAATATTAATTTTGGACTTCCATAAAAGGACAACCCGGAGGTCGGGCGGCAACCCGTCGCGTCCGGCAAAGCTGCGAGACTTGAACCCGCAACCGAAGGGCGACAAGGGTGTATCACCTACCACTGGCCCACGAGATGTCCTGGATTAAATAATTTAGTTTTTATTAAAAGATCTTGTAGATGAATTATAAATTCGATTATTTTGGAACCCTATACGAATAGTGTAAATAGAATTTTTTTACGTTCTATTATGTTTTAGAGTGAAAGATGAGTTTGTGGTAGAAATTTATTAATGGATAAAACTCTAATTATAAAGTATGTATACCTCCTTATGATCTTAGCCAATCTCATAAATAAATTCCACAATGTTAAGAAAAGGAACTTAGAACAAAAATGTTGTCCTAGATGGTACCTTAAATCATCACAAATTTATGGCTTTGGGATTGTTGGCCTTTTCATAGCCATGTTCTCTACCACTCTCCATCAGATAATTGATTGTTAGATTTTTCTTCCATATCCATATTTTCCTACATGGAACCCTAGTATGTGTTATTTTCGGTAATCTTCATACTTTCGGCTCTTTATTTTAAATAGAGGCCTCATTAATTCATTTTTCGATGTGGGATTTCAACTATGATATTTTGAAACGTCAAAAATGTGTTATCCTAATACCCTATGTTTTGTTGAACCGATGGTATTTCAAATCATCATTGATTGATGAATTTAAGGACCTCAATTTTATACTTGTTTGTGATTGATGACCTCAATCACTACCTATAAATATTTACGTTTTTCCTCCAATTATATGTCTCTAAATGCCACCAATGTTCTCCTAATCGAGATCATAATTTGGTGGTGACCCTTTAATTTCTCTTTTCCTCATATTAAGACTAAATTTTAGTAAACCAATTTACGATGTGGGTTTTCCCACAAATATATTTTCTATTTTCAACCTTTTATTTTCGAAGAACAATTTAAAATTGCGAGGACGCAATTTATTGAAGGAGGGGAGAATGTAACACCCCAAGATTTCATAGTGTGTTATTTCTTCAAAATAATTCAATAACTTGCACTACACGCAACACCGAGTTCAATCACACCATGACTTACAAAAAAAGCCATTCAAAAGAGGTTATGAATAGTATTATCTAAATTTTAAACTTTATATAATCCTTATAATTTTAGAATCCATATTATGAGTTTCTTAGATATAATGCAAGAACAAATTCATTTTCAGTATTGCACTTTTATCAACTTTTAATAGTGAACCCTTTTTAAATACAATATTTTAAACTTTTTGACTAAATGGGGACATCAAAAAATTTAAAATGAAACATCCCAAGCTTCCACGGTACGCTTTCCTTTGAATAATACAGTAGCGTGTGTTGTACGCAACTTCGAGTTTTAACACACACCACAATCGATCAAACTAGCCGTTATGAATAGTAATACCTAATTTTTGAAATTATATATATTTTATATTTCAAAATGGACTTCATTTTTGGATTCGGAATATTGAATTTAGCCTAAGGTGAAATTTTGGTACATTTCGGATAACATTCATATTTTGATGAATAGTGAAAATTACTAAATTTTAATTAAAAACAACTTTTTTAATCAAAATAATTAATAGTGATAAATTGTGATATTGAGTGGTTTTAAAGTATATTTAGAATATATTTTTACCATTTAATATAATTTTGGTCATTGGACATAATTTTACAATTAAACCGAACATAAACAAGTGTCAATCTTTTGATAGTTATTACCTCTTAAAAACACGCTTTTTGTTTTGACAGCGGGAATTAATTTTAAATTAATTTCTGCCACTTCTGTGTTTTGAATTTAGGAAAATGGATTCCATATTTGGAATCAGGATGTTCAAATTGTGTAAATAGGTAACTTTTATTTTTACACATTTTGAATAATTACTGCGGTAAATATTTTATTTACCATGGTTAAAGGGTAAATCCGGTAAATAAGGGTTAAAAAAATAATATTATAATAATACAAAATTACCCTAAAACGTGTCTTAACCCTATTGGTTGATACATGGTCGACCATGGGCATCTTTTTGTCAATTTTGGGACCCCATGGATCCACTTGTAAGTGATAATGACACTTTATTTTAATTAAGTTAAAATGAATACAAAAATGACACAAGCATATATCTTTTAGAAGAACAATTTTTACATAGGGTTATACATGTTGGATTTTCGATTGTAAATATTCATTAGAAAGCTAAAAAGATTTCCTACATAATGATATTTTATTTATAATTTTTAGACATTAAATAATTTATTTTATTTATGACACAATGATGATGCAGTAATTACTAAAATAGTAAAAAATTAACATAATTAATATTATAAATACCCAAATAAATATAATATGAAACTTTTAATAAATTACACTAATTTTCTATGATAATATGATATATTAGGATTTATTTAATTGACTTTGTTCGAAGTAATCAATCTGTTAGGAGTTTAAAAAAAATCAACTATTGAATAGTGTCAAAATTGACATAAAAGAGTTCTTAAAACAAATATTATATTATTAATTGATATTAAATTCCTAAAAATCTAAGGATCGGCCAAGAGACTTATATTATTATAGGTTCCTCATTAATGGACCACTTGGGGGTCGCTTGGATGTATATAGTAATTTTATTAACCATATTATATAAAAATACAAAGAGACATTGTAAAAGTGAAACTAATTAACTTAGAGTTAATACTTAAAGATAAGGTTAATATAAGTACCCAAACCTCTCTAAATTCTATTGGATGAGTTGTTTTAGACCTATCCCCACCTCATACTTTGAATAGTCAACTTTGGAGCCTTTAGAAACCGAATATGAATTTATTATAAATTAATATTTCTAGCTTTTCCAAAGGTGCCCCTCACCCCTCTTATAAAAGGGCACTCCTCCTTCTCATTTCTTCACACCTCTAAATCCTTTTGGTTCGGCCAAACTCTGCCCAAATACTCTCCCAACATCCCTCAATACAACCTAGAGGCCTTAGTTTGATCAGAAAGCCAACCTAAGGAGCCCTTTTGATCAAATCAAAAGGAAGAACCCGAAGAAGAGATAATGATCTCACCACCCTTTTCTAAGTTCATTTCTTCTTCCACTTCTTCTTCCTTTGTTCTTACCATTCTGAAATAATAACTCCAGTATCTCACATATACTGTGATGTTATTATAAATATGGTACAATCATATTCAGTATTCTATCCACCCTTTGAATAACATGTCACCATACGTGCGTACGTACGGCTTACCGTCTCCACGTCGTGGTGTAATTGTTATTCAATATAATATTATTTGGATGGGTATAATAATGATGTGTAACTCATGTAAATAATAAGTATAACATGTTAATGATTCTGTATATATGATATAACATCCATTTATATATTATTTTAATATCAAAAGAATGATATTGTCGCTCGTGCGTACGTACGGACTACCGTCTCCACGAACGCGATGAGATTCATTCTCCATCGTAACCATTAAAGCGTAATTATCATTTTATGATTTAAAAATGATGTTTAAGGACTTGATATCATTCTGGATATGAATAATATACAACCTATCCTTTACAAACATGTCTTACGTAACAAAACATATGAAAGAAAACAAGTAAGTTAACACCCGAAACAACGATAATACTAAGATATTATTATCAAATCAATATTAAAAGATAATATATGATATCATATTAATGTATATGATTCTTGTATAATTTAATAACAATTATTTCACCATTATACAGGAGATTAACCTACCACAACCAAGGAAAAGTACAAGGTAAGGGTTATTTCACAATCTCTTCATTATCCGAGGTTGTATTATACGTAATAATCTACTGGGATCTCTTTATCATCCACATCCATGTTTCTTCGAAATGTATTTCAAAACATTTTACTATTTACAAGAATATGGGTTAAATTAATTTATACCCTTGTTTGACTTTTTGTAAGAGGTTTATAAAGGAATCTTTCCGTCGTTTTCAAAACAAGGTCCTTTTTAACCTTTTCGACAGAATTAAGATAAGAATGTTTTTTTTAACTTATACGGCGGGTGCGGTTATTTTCCACCGTTATAAAATCGTCAAAGCTTTACTTACAAGCTTACAATAATATTTTCAAGAAAATGTTTTATTTTATATGGCTCTTAAATGATTTCAAAAATAGAAAGAGATATTTCTCTAAAAAGTGTTTTGATTTCATCTATGTCAACATCCTTTAATGGATTTTACGCTTATTTGAAGTTGATTTATTATAATACAAAACTTCTATATTGTATTGAAGGTTTTGTGATATGTTTGACTGTGGATGTGCTATTTTATACCATTCATAGTTTATGGTGAAACTATTGACATTTCGTATGCTAGTTTTAATCCGAATGTTTATGTTATATTTCAAACTTTTCTTCAGATGAATGTGCTAAACAAGTATGTTCCGGGTTGGGGACCGGTAATAGTAAGCCCTCCAGGTTGGGGACTGGTAAAAGTAAGCCCTCCAGGTTGGGGACTGGTTAAAGTAAGCCCTCCAGGTTAGGGACTGGTAAAAGTATGCCCTCCGGGTTGGTGTCCGGTTATTAGAGGCACTCCGGGTTGGTGTCCGGTTATTAGAGGCACTCCGGGTTGGGTTCCGGTTAGAAGTAACCCTAGGTCTTGGGATGAGGCCTAGACAAAGAAATTAACGTTTAGAATTATGGATTCCAACATTATGAAAGTGGTTATTGATTTTTGTATGTGATTATTCATTTAGTAGAATATCCATGTGAATAAGTAAATGGCATTATTTCATTTTATTTATCCCATACCATGTTGAAAGTTCGTATTTAAAAGGCTTTTGTTTTAGTTATACATTTCCTTAAACGTTTATTCTTATTTATGAAAGTTTCCACTATATTGTTATCCTTACTGGGCATTTGAGCTCACCCCTTTTCTATGTTTTATTTTTCCCCAGGATGCGAAGAAGTAAATTATGAATGACCTGCAGGGATATTATGAGGGGATAGTAGTGTGGATTATGGAGACATTATGTTGTTGTAGTAGTTTTTCATTTTATGATGTAATGTAAAACTTATGAATATATCTAGTGTTTCCAAGGCTACTAAACCAATCGGTCTTTCGAGATTTGATCTTTCTTGTGATCATGCCAATGTTACGAAGTAATGCACCGACTCTGGGTAGCTGGGGTCGGGGCGTTACAGGTAAAATTTCATTTAAATGAAAAATTCAGTTTTTTAACTACCACTAAGTGGTTTCGCTATTCATCAAAAATTTAGAAAAATACCAAAAAATTCATCCTAAGAATTATTTGATATTCCGAATTCAAAATTGAAGTCTACTTTTCCAAATTCAAAACATAGAAGTTGTATTAATTAATTTTAAAATTAATTCCCTTTATCAAAACAAATAGCTCATTTTAAAGAAACAGGAACTATCAAAAGGTTGATACTGGTTTATGTGCAATTTCAAAGTGAAATTAATTCCAATGACCAAAATTGGATTAAATTTTAAAAATATATTTTAATTTCACTTTAAAACCAATTAAAACGATAATCTAACCAAAAAATAAATTATATTAAAATTCACTTTTAAATTAAAATACAATATTTTTCACTATTCATTAAAAATGAACTTTATCATAAAAATACCAAAAAAATACCCAAAGTAAAATTTGATGTCCCCATTATAAATAAAGATTTTATTGTTGGAACCACTTTCTATATAGGTTTGTATTTGTTGTCAATAGTTGTCAATGGAATATCAAAATGAAAGAGATCGAGAAGTACTCCAATAAAATGGAGGAATGGAAGCTAACAATGAAGGAGATCATGAAGTACTCCGATGAAGTAGAGGAGTAGTGATTCAGACGATTTTTGTGCTGATCGTAAGTTCAAAGAACATGTGTCAAAGGTGATACATTGTTTACAACAATGAAGATTGTGAGGAGTAATCCATCCAAGGATGATTAAAGCAGGATGGTGTTTTTGGATGAAGACCATGCAATTCCTCCATATTGCATAAGAACCATGGGCTTTGATGAAAACCATGAAATTACTCATGATTGTGTGAGAACCATGCTAGAGACTTCTTGACGGATTGAATCACATGGTTTGCATGAAGTTGATCATGACTGTTGATGAAGGAGGCAATGTGCCAATGAGTTGACTTATGAAATGGCCATGCACATCACATTGTCATAGAAGATGATGGTTCTAAAGTTGTTCCTTCAAATAATATATATCACAATAGTGGAGTTTGTGATAAAAGCAAAAGAGTTGTTGAAGGATACATATCACCAAGAAGCAGTGCTGTTGAGGTGATCGTGCTTGTCGACAAAGCAAACAAACGACATAAAAATTTGTTGACAAAGGAGATTCCATGGTGACATGTCGAGTTCAAGAGTTGTGGTCAATGATCAATGTTTGATTCAAGAACATCGACAGAAGAATGGATGATCTGGAGGCGGTACAAAAAGAGCAGATACAAGGTGGCGCTGTTTTCCAGTGTTTGCTAAATTTCAAGGCCTCAAAATCAACAAATGAAGAAGAGTGATTTTGGCAAAGGGACTTGAGCGCCATACTCTTGGAGGATAGGAAACTTGGGCGCCATATGTTTTTGAAGATCAGAGTATCAAAATATGGAAAAGGGATAAGGGTCGTGCAAGTTTTGGTGAGGTCGCGCAGGTGAATTATGTGCCGGGAAGAGACTTTTGCGCCGATGCCTTGAATGAATTATAACTTGTGCGCCTATGGTTTTTCGAGATCAGAAGAACCAAATTTGGAAAAGGCAAGATGTTCGCGCAAGTTTCGATTTTGATCGCGCAAGTGCCTAGCTGGGGCCGAGACTTGCGCACCGATGGATGACTTGCGCGCCGCCGCGCAGGGGGTCCAGTTTGCCTATAAATACTGGACCACCCCTCCTCATTTCTCACGGAGATCAAGACTTAGAGATTGTTCGAGCTCTCGTCGCGCAGGTGGTTGAGTCGTGCAAGTGGTGATTGCGCGCCGATGTATGGTTGTGTGCCCTAGGTAATTTGGGTGAGAAAGGAAGTGAGTCGCGCAGGTTTAAAGTTCAAGAAGGCAGAGTCGCGCAGGTTCTTTTGTGACATTTGCACGCCATTTTATACTTTCATGCCTAAGACTTGCGCGCCGGGGGAGAATTGTGCGCCGGGCTTGAAAAGAAGAGCCAGATATTTTTAAAGCACGCCCGCCTTTCTGGAGCTGCACAAGAGCTGAAATATTGCACGATACTTCTGGTGGAAAGTGAGATTGAAGAATAAATCTAAATGATACATGCATTATCTCATGCATACATGGAGAACTGATTCTGACAACGCCGAGTAAGCTGAGCTTCATTAAGTAAGCAATCACATCAGTGATTGTGATTCAGTAAAACAAAGACAAGGGGATCTAGTGCATTCATTCATTGCACTAAAGAAGAAGGATTGAACTAAAAGGAGCATCAAATCTGAACCCTGATGCAAGCAATGTCTCATGCTGAACAGGAGATGAAGAACTTCAATGCACACCTATTGAAGAGACCTTCACGTCTATAAACTGAGTGAGACTTCACCAATGGTAGTGAGCCAGGGGGAGTCAACGGGAGTGTCCCGAGGGACGCAGTGAGCTATCCCTGAACAATTGTAAAGGAAGTGAGCCTTGGACAGAGTGTCTGTACCCGAACATTTGTAATCCGCAGCTAGTGAAGCATAGTGGATTTAGGTACGACCGACAACCTGTCGGCATAAGCTCCTTGGACGTAGCCCTTAGTGGTGAACCAAGTAAAAATAGATGTGTCATCTCTCTGCATGTGAATGTTTAATTGCTATTCATATCCATCATACAGGTTTAAGTAGTTCCTACCAGCGTGGGAACAAGATCCACAACTAAAAGAAGAAAAAGTTGCCTCCCTAATTCACTCCTCCCCTCTCAGGGTGTCCTGGGGTCCTACATTTATTTGGTCAATTAGAATGTATTAATGTGACCAAAACTATATTTAAAGAGGGTTTCCCATTAAAAGGAGATAAATCGGCCTTTTAATGTAAATTATGCTTAAAATTAGATTCATTCATATTTTAAGCATCTAACCTTTATTGGATAAATGTAAATACATTTAACAAATAAGTATAATCATATTGTAGTTAGTTTCATTAATTCTCGCCAATACAACGGAAAGGAGTTAACTACCATTTAAAATAATAATATTATATTATTAGTGTGCAACGTAAGATTCCAATGAAACTCGTTGTTGCGTATCAGGTACGTTATCGAACATAGAAACACCATTAAAGTAAAATTAACATTTAATTAACTAATATTAATAAATATGAATTATGTCTTATTCTTAATTTACCTGGGATGTTACATCCTTCCCCCCTTTTTGGAATTGCGTCCTCGCAGTTTTTATTTACTAATCAAAATAAGTGGGGGTATTTATCCCTCATAGCATTTTCAGAGTCCCATGTTGGATCTTAAACTATATGGGTTTTCCACAAAACCTTTACGTGGTGAATTACCTTATTCCACAACACCTGCTCTCTATGGTCAATAATCTGAATTGGTTGTTCATTATAAAATAGATTCTCTTCTAATTGAACTACATCTGGGCTCAAAACATGAGATGGATCTGGAATATACTTTCTCAACATTGAAACATGAAAAACATTGTGTACCTAAGATAAACACAGAGGTAAAGCCGCTCTATACTCAACTGATCCAACTTTCTCTAGAATTTCATAAGGTCCAATGAACCTCGGACTCAACTTTCCCTTCTTACCAAAACGCATCACACTTTTTCATGGAGAATCTTTGAGAAAGACATGATCACCTACCTCAAAGGAAAGATCCTTCCTCTAGTTATCTGCATAACTTTTTTGTCTTCTCTAAGCTATTCTCATGTGCTTCTGAATCAACTGAACTTTATCTGCCATATCTTCTACCAATTCAGGTCCCATCATCTTCCTTTCACCTACTTCATCCCAAAAATATGGAGTTCGACAACGCTTTCCATATAATGCCTCAAATAGAGCCATCTGTATACTAGAATGAAAGTTGTTATTATATGAAAATTCAACCAAAGAATGGTATTGGAACCAACTTCCCTAATAATACAGTGAAAAAGAACGTAGCATATTCTCCAAGGTCTGAATTGTTCATTCTGAATGCCCATCTGATTGAGGATGAAAAGCTATATTAAAATTTAATTCAGTACCCAATGACTTCTGAAGGCCTTTCCAAAAGTTAAGAAGTAACCCTGGGATCACGGTCAGATACAATGGAGAGGGGAACTCCATGAAACCTGACTATCCCTTTAACATACAACCGAGAAAGTTGATCTAGAGACAAAGTATCTCTAATTGGAAGGAAATGAGAAGATTTAGTCAATCAGTCAACTATAACCAAGATTGCATTATTACCTCGAGATGTCTTTGGTAATCCCACAACAATGTCCATAGATATATTTTCCCATTTCTACTCTGGCACTGGTAGAGGCTGAAGCATTCATTTCGTTAACTGTCTCTCTACTTTAACCTGCTGAAAAGTCAAACACTTCACATTAAAATCAGCCATATCTCTTTTAATTCCATCCCACCAGTAATACACCCGAAGATCTCTTTACATATTAGTACTCCCAGGATGAACTGAAAATGGAGAACTATAAGTTTCACATAACAACTTATTCTTCAACTGTGAATCACAAGGAACACATAATCTCTTTCCAAATCTCAAAACACAATCATTATCAATGTTAAAATCAGGAAACTTACCCTTCTGAACCAACTCTACATTTTTCTGCAACTCACGGTCTTCCTTCTGCGCTTGATTTATTCTGTCTGATAGATATTTCCTCACTGACACCTGAAACAAAACAGAAGAATTTTCTGCACCAACAACTTTAATTCCATAATTCATCAAATAAAAAACCAAAGGATCTTGTTCCAAATGTAGTATGGTTAATGATGCGTTACTTTTTCGACTCAAAGCATCATCCACTTTATTTTCTTTTCCCGGATGGTAAAGGATCGTGCAATCATAATCCTTGATTAATTCCAACCATCTCCTTTGTCTCAGGTTAAATTCTTTCTGAGTGAATATATACTTCAAACTTTTGTGATCAGTATATATTTCACACTTCACTCCATACAAATGAATCCTCCAAGTTTTTAAATAAAAAAACAGCAGCTAATTCCAAATCATGTGTACGGTAATTTACCTCATGTGGTTTAAACTGACGTGAAGCATAAGCAATTACTTGATCATTTTGCATTAGAACACAAACAAGTCCTTTCAACAAATCATCACTGTAGATAACAAACTCATCATCCCAAGAGGGTAGTTCCCAAACTGGAGAATTCACCAATCTCCTTTTCAATTCCTGAAAACAATCATCACATTCTTTTGTCCATATGAACTTAACACCTTTTCGAGTTAAATTAGTCATTGGACTAGATAATTGTGAAAACATTTCAAAAAACCTCTAGTAATAACCTGCCAAACTAAGAAAACTACGGATCTCAGTTATATATGTGGGTCTTGGCCATTCTTCAACAACTTTCATTTTAGCAGGATCAACAGTTATGACATTTTTTTAAACAATGTAACCAAGGAATAAAATTTGTTGTAACCAAAACTCACACTTTCTAAATTTCCCATAATGTTTATTTTCTTGTATGGTTTTCAAGACATCCCTTAAATGACATTCATGTTCCTCCTAAATTTTGGAATAAACCAAAATATCATCAATGAAAACAACCACAAACCTATCCAAGAACTCACGGAAAATTCTATTCATAAGATCCATGAATACAGCAGGTGCATTGGTTAAACCAAAAGGCATAACTACAAATTCATAATGGCCATATCTTGTTAGAAAATAATTCTTCAGAACATCGGCTTTTTTACTTTCAACTGATGGTACCCCGACCTCAAGTCAATCTTTGAAAAATACTGAGCTCCCTTGAGCTGATCAAACAAATCATCGATATGAGGCAAATGATACTTGTTCTTAACTGTAATGTTATTCAATTATCTATAATCAATGAAAATTATCATTGAACCACATTTCTTTTTAACAAATAAGATAGGAGAACCCCATGGTGATGTGCTAGGTCGACTGAAACCTTTATCTAATAACTCCTGCAATTTCTTATTTAACTATAAAAGTTCAATTTCAGCCATTCGATAAGGGGGTTTTAAAATTGTCTTAGCATCAGGAACTACGTCAACGGTAAATTAAAATTCCCTTTTAGGTATAATACCAGGAAACTCATCAGGAAAAACATCAAGTTACTTATTTACCACTGGCACATCTTTAATCTGGACAGTTCCTTTATTTTCAACAATATGTGCAAGGTAACATTCATTTCCATCATTTACCAGCTTTTCGACTTCCTGATATGTTATCAAAAGCAAGGGTTCATTCTTGTGCACAAACTGAAAATCATTCTGAAAAGAAACCTCATTAGCTCTGCAGTCAATCTTAGCATGATAAACAGAAAGACAATCCATGCCCAATATAACATCAAACTCTACTAGAGGAAAAACAATAAGGTTTTCAGGTAGATTCTTTCCACACACAAGGACATGAATGTTCTTATAGTTTCTTTTGGTATCAACATTTCCTCTGGGTGTTTTTAACATAAGTTAAGTATTCATATCATGAGATGGAATTCTTAGTTTACTAGAAAACTTCTCAGAAATTAAAGAGTCTGTAGACCATTAATTAAAAAACACATTGGCATAATATGAACAAAAAAATAGTGTGCCTGATACAACTTCATTTGATGGCCCAACATCTGCTGAAGTAGTTGCAATGAATTTCGCCACCCCTTTCTTCTTGTAGTCTGGCTCCTTTCCTTTGGTTCAGTTCTTTGTCGGACACTCATTTGTATAATAACCCATTTCATTACACTTAAAACATTTTACTGACTGTAAATCAGATTTTGTCTTACCATTACCCGAATCGTTTTCAGTGCAATTATGAGCCTTATGTACTATTTTACAACATCGGTAGCACTTACCAGAATTCAAAATACATTCCCCAGCATGCTTTTTACCACAATTTTCACAAACTGTAAGCTTAAGTTTCTTTCCATCAGATTTTTTTGAAGAGTTCTTCCCTTTCGCCTGCCACCTTGACCTCTTATTCTGTTGTTTGTCAATGAATACCTGATTGTTGGAAAACTCCATTTCTACCTTCTCCGCACAATGAACAAGTTTTTCATAACTTTCGAACTCATGAGAAGCTAAAGCCCTTTGATACATTAGCCTTAATCCTGAGTAAAAACTATTGATTTTACTATCAAGATCTCGTATGAAATTTAGAGCATACCTTTCTAGTCGAGTGAATTTTTCTTCATAAGCAGCCACTGAGTCATCCTCCAACCTCAATTCTAGGAATTGTTTTTCCATCCCAAGATGAACCACCTTAGGAAAATATTTCCCAAGAAACATACCTTTTAATTCATCCCAATCGAGAGCATCAATCTCCTTACTATCCCTAATATGTTTCACCATCGACCACCACTGATCAGCTTCACCTTCAAAATTGTAAACTGCAAGACTAACCTTTTGATGTTCTAAACAACCCATGACATCAAAAATCTTCTTCAATTCTTTAATCCACCCTTCACCTAGCACAGGGTCAGATGATCCTCTGAATGCTGGGGGGTGTTGCCTCATGAAATGATCCACTACTGACATGTTCCTCTGTGGTGGATCTGGCTGATCTCATACATGGATACCAACACTGTTTATCATTGGAGTCAATTGTGACATCACTGCAAAAAACTGTTCAGTTCCGATTCCGACCATCTCAGGTTGCTGATTTGGAAGGTTGTCTTCCTCCTGATGTCGTCCCAACATAGCTTCCATGTTTCCTCGGCAGAAAACCATTCTGAACACATAAATATCTTAGGTGAAGCAACATGGTAATCTGTAAATTCTATATCACATCAATTTTAACATAAATTAATTTTTGGATAATAATTTAAAAATATTCTAACTCCTAAAGTTTTCTAAACTAACCTCTGATACCAACTACAAGGAACCGGCCTTAAAACATTATATAATCTTTAATTAAGTGAATAATTCACATTGAGGATCTTTTGAGGTTTAGAGTTTTAGAGAATTAGACCATAACTATTACATTACATCTCACGATTACAAAAGCATACACTTATTCTCAAATTCAATTTTTTTCAAAAAATAAAAACTCTTAAAAAAAGATTCATGTCTAGTTCCATGTTTTAGATAGCATGACTTTTCCTTGATCCCATCCTTGACCCTATACATCTTTAATTCCTATGAAAAATATTTCAAAACTTGGGATTAGCATGAAAAGATCATTAAGGGTTATAAAAGAAATAAAGAAAACATTAGATCATCATTACATACATAGCATAAGCTCTTTAGCATACCTCATGAAATCATAAGATTTATGAAATACATATATAAATCATAAATCATAAAGGTAACTTGTGGCACCCATATCATACTTACATTGTATCTATCACAGCTACATAGGGAGTTACTTTGGAATACCCATCACAGAATATTCCCTGAAATCACTTAGGAGAAGCATTCTCATTAACATTCATCAAATTACCCAATGCATTGGAGAGCTATCTCGGGCACACCCGCCCTAGGTTTATCATGGAACCACCCATACACGTAAATAATGTCCAAGAACCATAACATGATCATAACACATAACATAAGCATAAAGGAAAGATAACATTTCCACATTGCAATAATAAAATATCATTTCAGGATATTGAAATAATAAATCCATTCTCAAAATAATTTTCAATACCAAAATACGTAAAAAGAGTATATGGTATTTATTTTTCTTTTTAAAAACATTCCAGCTTGTTAAGGAAGCCAAAGATTAAATAATACTTGCGGCGACGGAAAGGTCATTGTCACCGCTTACGTTAAAAAAACATTCCTTTTTGAAATTTAGTAAAACGCTTCATAGAGAAAATATTCCTTTTGAATAAAAGTAAATGTCAAAGGGTATTATACATCGTATAAAATAAAGTCATGTATAAAACTAAAAATGCCTCAATGAAAGGAGATTGAGACGAAGTCCCTTACGTCATGTCTGACTTGACTCGATCATTCTTTAATCTACTAAATAATAAACTAATGTTAATTTATAATTGCTTAAAACCCTTTTTCAAGTTTATTATTCCTTGTATATAACTTATTACCATGTTACAAACATTATGCAATCATTTATGTTAATAACGTTCATTTTGTCGATATTTGGTTCTTGAGTAAAATGAATAGCTTCTATTTAAAAGTTGTCCATGTGGTCAAAGGTTCATTATATCCATAATGATATAATGATTTTTATATCATATATACCATATATATTTATCTTATACATGTTTTTATAATATTACATAACATTTATAGGTAAGAAATGAAATGCACCGTTCATGGAGACGGTAAGTCGTACCTACACATGAACGCTACTTTCATTTAAATTTCTTATTTTAATGGAAATAAAACATAATGATACATAGGTATATTATAATTTCATTATAATATCATATATAATATCATTAAATCCATCTTTTATACATCCCACATAAGGCATTAACGAATCACATCACATTGAGGGGGCGGTAGTCTGCACTTCCTCAAACGAGATTATCGTATCTACCCACTATAGAAACCATAAAGGATTGATATAATTGGGAAATACATAAGCATAAAGATATCATAAACATAATATATATCATATATAAATACAGTTCCATCATAATGGCCACCATGAGAGGCGGTAAGATGTGATTGAACAATCATCATTCCGTGAGGCGTTAGTTTTCCATCCACAGAAGCATTCTGTTCTTCATCCATTAGGTAGAGGTGTGTGTAAGTGTAGTTCGAATCCTTACTATAAAAACATCCTAGTATATTTAGGTTACTGTTTTTGTTACAAAATAAAGTAAATAAAAAGAGTTTAGAGGTTGGGGAAGTAAAATAAAAGAAAACAATTTAAGAGAAATCGTTACCTTTAATTTAGGTAAATTCCATTGGTTTGACCAAAAGGACTTCTTGAAGTGCCTTATTCATAAAGTAAGGCTTTTAGGAGGAGGAGAGGGATGTAGGTAGCTTTTTTGGGTAGAGTTTGGACGATCCAAATGGCTTGAGAGGTTTGTATATAAATGGTCTCCTTTTATAAGGTACAGGAGGGGCTCTTTAGGAAAGTGTGAAAACATTATTTTATTATATAATGATATTCGGTTTTTAATGGTCCAAAAATCATTAAGGTCAAAGATAAGATGACTCATATTCGAATTAAAATCATCCAATCAGAATTACACATGTTTTGGATAATATTTTAATCATTATAATCATATTTATTTTAATCCTTTATTAATGAGGTAAATACTGCATCATTATTATGTCATAAATAATTTAATTTATTCGATGTCTAAATATTATAAAAAAAACTACTATCATGTAGGAAATATTTTTAGTTTCCCAATTAATTTTTATAGTAAAAAATATGACATATATAACACCATATAAAAATTAATTACTAAAAGATTTTTGTTAAAGTCAATTTTGTCATCACATTAAATTAATTAATCTAAATTGTCATTTTCACTCCCAAGTGGCTCAATGGGGTCCCAAAATCGACCTAAAGATGCCCATGATCGTTACTGACTTGACCAATAAGGTTTGGAAAAGTGATAAGGTAATTTGTAATTATTATAATATTCGTTTTACCTTGAATTAGCCTATTTACCTTTAACCGCGGTAAATAAAAGTCAACAGTTACTATTCACAAAAAATTATTTTCATCTTATTGAACCATATTTTACTTCTTAATAAAAATAATGTATGTCGGATTTTCGAAATTCAATTCACAGAAGTGATAAAATTTCATTTAAATGAAAAAGTCAGTTTTTTAAATACCACTAAGTGGTTTCACTATTCATAAAAAATTGATATTTTTCAGAAAAATACCAAAAATTCAGCGTAAGCATTATATGATATTCCAAATTCAAAATTGATGTCTACTTTTCCAAATTCATAACATATAAGTGGAATTATTTAATCTTAAAATTAATTCCATTATCAAAACAAATAGCATGTTTTTATGAAACAATAACTATCAAAAGATTGATACTTGTTTATGTCCAATTTCAAAATGAAATTAATTCTAATGACCAACATTGGATTAAATGGTAAAAATATATATTAATTTCACATTAAAACCAATTAAAAGGTTAATTTAACCATATAAATAAATTAGATTAAAAGGCACTTTTGAAAGAAAATACAATATTTTTCACTATTCATTAAAAATGAACTTTTTGAGAAAAATACAAAAAAATTACCCAAAGTAAAATTTGATGTCCCCATTCAAAATAAGGATTTTGTTTGGTCAATTAGAATTTATTAAAGTGACCAAAAATATATATAACGATGTCTCACCATTAAAAGGGGATAAATCGGCCTTTTAATGTAAATTATTCTTAAAATTAGATTCATTAATATTTTAAGACTCTAACTTTTATTGGATAAATGTAAATAAATTTAACAAATAAGTATAATCATATTGTAGTTAGTTTCATTAACTCCCGCCAATAAAATAGCTAGGAGTTAACTACCATTTAAAATAATAATATTATATTATTAGTGTGCAATGTAAGATTCCAAAGAAACTCATTGTTGCGTATCGGGTACGCTATCGAACATAAAAACCCCTTAATGTAAAATTAATATTCAATTCAAAAATATTAATAAATATGAAATATTTCTTATTCTTCATTTACCTGGGATGTTACAAGCTATATAAATGGCTAGGCCATGTGAGGAACACGAGTCGGTACCCCATGTTAGGTACAAACTGTGTACTTATGTTACACGAAATGTAAATATGAGGTACAAACCCATGTGAATAATTGTGGGTAAACATTGTGTACTATGATATACACACAATTTACTCTTCCCTTTCTACCATTTTTAAGTTGTTTTATATCTTGAAGTCCCTAGACTAGGAATTTAACACATGTTAAGTTCATTTTGAGCATTTTTACTCATAGATAGAAATTTTTCTACCCTTCATGTTTATTGATGAATCTAATGAGGCATTTTGGGTATTTTAACAAACATAGAGGTTCTTCCTCTAGAAATAAAATCCAACTATCTCATGAGAGTGAGACACTTTGAACTGCGATGAGCCATGAACTATCTCTCTTAACCAATTCTATCATAACTCTATCAATTAGAATGTATCTCTTGAGATATTTTCCCATTTATCTGAGGATTATATGATATTATCTATCACTGATGATTTACTCTAGGAGGACTTATGTTATGTTCCGACCTAGAGTATCTCATGTCGGAATCCTTTACCTTACTACTATTACCTTTGGTACCTTGTGGGATTTATTCTCTTACATGTTGACTTAGGGAATACCATGTAGGACCCATACACCTATTTACCATCATGAGGACCCCATATAGGATTCCTTTAATTATATACACTAATATTGAGGGTCCCATGTAGGAAATATCTTTTTATGTACCGTTATGAGGATCCCATATTGGATTCCTTGACATATTAAAACTATTTTTTAGGGTACCATGTATGATGACTCTTTATATGAACCATTTCAAGGATCCCATATAACATGCCTTCACCTACATACAATGTTACTGAGCGTCCCATGTAGGAATCATCTTCTTATATACCATTCTGAGGATCTAATACATGATACACCTATTTACTTACCATCATGGATCCCATGAAGAATTTCGTATTTTTCCTTCACAGTCGAGGATCTAAAGTATGATGACTTAACTTTTGTGTCGGATTTGAGGATCCTAAGTAGGATGCATGTCTAGTGTTATGAATTAGTGAACTTATTAGGTAACCCTGTGTTTGACCTATGTTGGTCTACAATGTTTGGTGTTTGGGCAGAGATGGTAGTGGGGGTCACCATATAACCCGTAACAAATATATAAGTTGTGAGGTTATGGAATTAGTTTTCGGTTTAGGAATATTACACCCACACTATTTTATGTATGCATAAACTTGTTTTTGGAAGATCCTATGATTATTAACTGAGGTTCATCCTTGTTTTTGGATGATGATCTTGAAACGAGGTAGCATTTATTCCTGGGACTCCCATATTTACATCATTGGATCTATCTTATTTGTTTATTGGGATGACCATAGGTACTTCAATGTACTCATCTATTAATTTGTATAATTATGATGTTTGGGCCTATTTTTCATATTGATTGTGATATTATAACAGTGGGAATAATTACACTATCCATCATCGATTACAATATCATAGTGGTTGATATGGAACTTGTCACCAATAATGTGACATATACATGTGGATGATTATGATCTCCTAGATTATATGGATTATTACACTCTCTATGATCAATTATATGACTATAATGTTGGACATGGATTCCAAAATTTTTGATGGATACTCATCGATGATTTCTCTATCCTGAGTGATGAGGATGATTAAGGTCTCTATGATCGATTACTTGAATGTCGTGCTGGACCTAGTGCTCAACATCAATGATGGATAATCATTGATGAATATTCTCAACTAAGATTTTCCTAGGATACACCATATGGTCTAGTAGATACAAAATTACTACATTACCTAGAGTCACTTTCTATGTATGGGGATATTGAGTTACTTATATAAACAAATTTCTCACAAACAATTGGGTCTAAAGAGAATTAAAATTACAGATTTCCAAAGGGTTTTCCCAGTAGGGTTTACCCATGCTCCAATTTTGAGGATTCCTATAGACCATGACATAGGGATCCAACATTGGACTAGATATAAATTTATTGAGTGTCATGACGACTAGATCAATGACCATCTATAGGATTCCTAGTTATTATATGGAATACTTCATTATAGTGATTTTATATAAGTACAAATGAACCCCGTGCTAAGAATAGTATCCCCATATGATGATGTAGCTTACTCAGATACATTTACAGCATTGGAGGAAGAAGTTATTGTCTCTGAGGGACACAGAAAAAGAGATCAATTTAATTTTACATTGCATGAGTGGTACAATATCCAACACTATGCCCTTTTTAGAACCAACCCATAGAATTATTATTAATCACCCAAAGATCAAATACTGTTGTTTTTTGTTAATTATTTCACCTAACTCGTATATATAACTATATTTTGTGTATTTATATATTGGAATAAATATATATACACATTTATATATATATATATACATCATGTCTCCTTGCCCAGTTAACCGAGATCACGAACCCAAGGATTGACTTTGGTTTCACTTTTTTTATTTTATTTATTATTTATATTGTGTCTCTTCTAGAGTAATAATATTTCATGAAAATGATCTTATGGAAAATAATTTATAGGACCTTTATTTGGGAGGCCATATAATATTATTATATTATCTTTTGTATGCACCTGAGTGTGTGTATAGTTCTTATGTATTCTTCTCAAGATGAGAATAGATTGAATGATGAATAAGAATGTGTCACAAGATTACATTACCAAGCTGATATTCTAGTGTGGATTATGTTTTTATTTGACTGGAGCATCATGAAAGTTTCATGGAAACCAGAAATATAGCTTTTCTTGGATTTTTTATTGGAGCCTTATAATTTATTTAATTTTAATTTATGAACTCATTTAAATGTGATCGAGTAAGTGATTTATCACTGTTATATTTATTAAATGACCGATAGGGATTTAATATCATTTCATTTATTATTAAAGTGTCTTCTATTTATTTATTTATTACATAAATATATTGTTTATTTACTTATTTGGATGATATCTAGTTATATCCTCTTTTTTGTTACTCTGATAAAAGTAAAATGTTTCTCTAAAGGTACACACTAGACCCTCACGGATAATGAGCAGCCTATGGAATATGGTGAGGCATGTTTGAGGCATTTTGGTGAACTGTCTCAGAGCACCTTTTTGTGGAATATGAATTAGGATGATACAAAAAGGTATCATAGGTTTTTATTTACATTTGATATACTATTATGGATATAATACACCAGAGTATTAAAAATGTTTTATAACCTATGATTGATATCAATCTAGTGCACTGAGAACACTTGGTCCTGTAAGAAGTCCTAGTTTCTAGGGATATGGGATTGTTGTAATGATCTGTGATGTTGCAATTGAATATGATTTTCTCTTTGAGCGATGTATAAGTTATGTGGATGTTATGATTGATTTTTTGTTTTTATATATTATTAATTAGAAAGGGGCCAGTGATGGATTTTTATTCTTATAAAATAAAAGAAAGAGGGGTCGCATGCATCATATTTTTCACGTAGGATTCACATGACATATGAATGCTAGTGTGTGATTGTACTGACAATAGTTACTTATATATTAATGTTTCATTGAAAACTTAAATGATGTTTTTCCATATAGGTTTTTAGAGGAATGACACTCAATTTAAAAAAATTCATATATATATATATATCATTGTAATGGTATGTGACTTAGATCTATGTAGAGATATTTTATGGTCATATTGATGAATCATTACTCAGGCACAGGAGGTCAGAAAACCTCATAGATTGATAGGGCTCATGATACCATTGTGTTAGACCCATAATTGGGTTTTGTTTCATCGGATCAGTAATCTACAGTGTCTGTAACAACATACATAGTATTTTCCAACATCTATTGGAATGAAATTATACTTATCTAACCATTTTTTGTGGATATCAAGTCTGATATTCAAGTACAATGTGGATAGGTACTAGTATTTTTCTTATGCACTGGACCATACAAAGGTATTATCATATACATATTCCCAATGAATGTCATTTCATCCTTATGTTCTACATTAGTATCATGTTACTCTAGGGGGAAGTCCTTCCTGAGGATTCCTATTGAGGATCATGTCTCTAGTTGGCCGATGTTATGAGTTATGACCCTCATAGGATAGTACTATCTTTACCTCCCTTGGAGTGGTTTGTCCATTGGTCTAGGTGGTTATACCTAGATATCATGTTATGATACATGATGTGTAGGTTTAGGAGGCACACCTAGAGGCCTTTAGTTTTGACATAGAACCTTGTAAGTCAAAATTCGTTTTGATTAAAGGAATACTATGAGTAGGGTTATCGTAGATTTATGTATTCCTTTTTATGAAGTTAGCATATTTAAATTCTCGTTTTGAGATAGATTCACAGTTAGTGATAGGGTTTTGAGATGTAAGAATGTTGATTCCTTTTCATTTTGAAGAATCACTTAAGGTTATTTGGTATCTATAATGGATTCAATGGGTATGATTATTTGGGTGCCTGAACCTATCGACCAACATTTCCGCACTAGATAATTTAGTCAGATCGTATATAGATGTTCTTGGATGGAATGGTACTGGGTTATCGGTGACTGTGAAATAAATCCTGGCATGGTTAAGGTGCCTGATTTTGAAGGGGAGTTCAAAGATAGATTCTAAATTAATGACAATGATGACCAATGTTTCACATTCATCTTATCCTTGTGGTGTACCACTCATGGGATCATGAGTTGGGTGGTGATGCTACAAGTTATTTTCATTTGGTGTCATCTAAATCATAAATTGGTAGGGGGAACTTTTCACATTAAGGATCAATGTTTTCAAGACATTCTGTGGGTATGGTTTCCTAGGATTTATATTTAAACAATGAATGCATATTCATGGTAGAGGTTACAATAAAAATTGATGGGGTTATATGATATGGTTGAACTATGGTTATACCTGGACCCTAATTATTAGGATACGTGGTGTTGGGTTTTGGTTAAAGGTATATATAATATTTTTTGATGTGATCACGGATAGAGAGATATATACATCCATTTTTAACGAATAATAGTACAATCAAAGATAGAGACTATCATGACCTATATATTTCCATCATCCTGAGTATGCAGAGAGAGCATTGGTTATACTCTAAGATTATTTTCATTTAACATTATTTTCTATTTTTATGATTAAGGAACATGTTGAAATTTCACTCAAAGAGTGATATATGTTAATAATTATAGTGGTCAGTGAAACATGGGCCATTTGGTGGTGGTGACCCCCATTTTCAGCTGATGTTTGGAATATTACATGAAAATCATTTTCATGAAGCGGGGATCGGTAATGTTTTGAGGTGATGATAAGGATTCTACTATGGTGGTGATTACTAGACCGGTCACTATTAAATGTTTCCTATGTAGGGGACTCTAGGGGATGTTGAAAAAGTGGTTCTCAATGGTAAATATTGCATAGTTTCACAGATTCTTGGGTTGAGATCATGGATAATGTTTGAACACCAAGTCTTCTCAAGGATGAGAAGGTTTATTGGGGGAGGTTGTAATGGATAGTTCTGTTCTGCACTAGAAATTTGATTATAAATTTTAGTTTTTTCTTTTGTATTTTTATAAGGGGTGAAATGGAAATTTAACCCAATTGATGATCTCAAATAATTTCACTGGCCACTCTGTTCGTCTCAGAGTATAGTCTTTATCTTATGAAAGCATTCTGGTGTAATTTCAAACTATTCATGTTTATGTGAAGTAATTACAAATTATTATTTATTTATTGAGATATTAATTTATTCTCACACATTAATTTAAAGATATCCGTTTTATCTTTGCATTTGAGTGAGATTTCCCTTATATCATTATGTATAGAATGAGGGGTTTTTATTCATGTCCTAAACCTAGTTTCTATGGTGGGGTCAGGCTTCAACCCCATTTTATTTTTATTACTATTTTCATTCATTACTTTGTTTTAGTTTTTTTTTATATTTTTTCACATATATTCTCATGTACTCCCTTACATGAGTTTTATTTTCCATGATCGAGAGTGTATATGGGGTGGGAGATATAGTGAAATATGGAAAATGGATGATAATTACCACCATAGAGATCGAGAGGAGCCAGATCATCGTGTTGTAGCCATGGATGACATAATTGAGTGAATCTTTAAAGGAATCCAAAAAATTGTAGGAAACATTTATTTTTAATATAAAACCCCATATATTTACCATTTTAAGGTTTTAGATCCATTTTATAACTAATTAAGACCCTTTGAGGGTTGATCCATTGATTTTAAGAAGAAAATGAGGGTTTTAAAAAGCTATGAGGGCATCACATTCTAAAATCCAAATCATACGGTGTGTAGTTTGTGAGAACATGTTTTGTGTTCTTCATGTTTAGGTAAGATGATAATTTTAGGAGTAAATTCCAACTTTGGGGTATACCCACAGTGTACTAGGACTCACATAAGTAATTGAGTACCCATCCAGACAATCCGTGGAGGTTTACATAATCATTTAAAGTACACAACTAAACACCATGTGGGCCACACACTATGTAGACTTATATTGAGTGGTAGATACATGGATCGATACACTATATAGGGAAACAATCAAAAATAAATGTGGGTCACATTCAATTTAGATGTACATGGACTGGCTATATACACGACTATGCTATGTAAGCTACAGAGGATGGTACCCTATTTAAGGTACATGTTTTATACTTATCTTACATGGAATTTACATGTCTTACAAACAATGTACATGGGATTTTACACACCATATATAGCTAAACTACTTACCTGGGTGAGGTTTTGATGGTACACAATGTGTACAAGGGTATAGACATCGTATACTCCTCCCTTTCAACACATTGGAGGGTTTTTAGTATCAATACACCCTGGGGTTAGAATTAGACACATTAGTAGTCCATTTTGAAAAAATTACAGTAAAATTGTGATGGTGATAACATTGAGGTTAATTGAGGAAACATAGGTTGTGTTTCATGAATTTTCATAAATAGATAGGTTATTTCTTTGGTAATCCAATCAATATATCTCCTGAAAATGAGACCTTATGATCTTAAATGATCCATGACATATCTCTCTAAACTGATGATATAGAGAATAATAATTTTGAGGAATTATCCCTTGAATATATTCCCTTATAGTATTACAGTCCATGGGAGTAGTTTTTTTAGGAATCCTTATAGGATTACTCTTCTTACATTTTGACGTATAGGTTCATGTATGACATGCCTCTACCTTACTAATTTTACCATGGGTTACCTACAGGGTGTGTTCTTATTCATGATGACATTGGGAATCCCTGGTAGGGCCCCTCTACTTGTTTATCATTCTATGTATCCATTGTAGGATGCCTCCACCTAAGAACAATGTTATTATATGTCTCGTGTAGGAACTCTTTTCCTATATACCATTATGAGGATCCTATGCAGAATTCATCTACCTGCGTACTCTATTATTGAGGGTCCCATGTAATACAACAATTCCTATATACCATTGTGAGGATCCCACATAGTATTCATCTACCTATATACAATTTTATTGAGGGTAACCTACAATATTCATCTTCCTAAATACCATTCCAAGGGTCTCCGGTAGGATTACCCATTTAACAGTCATCACAGATGCCATACAGGGTTCCTCCTTTTACTACCACAGAGAAGGATACTGAGTAGGATAACATCAAATATTTTTAGAATTTGAGGATACCAAGTAAGATGCCTCTCCATTCTTTTTTAACTTTTGGGACCTAGTTGGTGCTCAGATGTTTGACATACCATCAGCTGGTGAGTTGGGTATTTGAAAAGATATGGTATTGTGTTTCAGTTTATAACCTTAACAAAACATGAAATATTTGAGGCTATGACATTAGTGTTTGGGGTTTCTGGGTAATTTAGGTTGTCAAAATTACAGATCATTAGGGTCTCACCAAGATCCCATAATGTATACAGTGTTATATATATTTATATATAAATATAAATGTAGAGTTTAAAAATGTTACACAAGTATGTTGGACATTATGTTCCTACTAAGCCCCCACAAATCAATGTGGGTTGTGGATATGTGTTCAAACAAAGACACCATCATACACAAAAATTCATGCTTTATCCATTTTATGAATCATGTTATAACTGTTTGCAATTAGACTAACATCCCAAACCATACCATGAATACTAAATGTATGAGATCTTAGCGGACTTTTTCTACATACAAAAGGTTACCTGAAAGGCCCAAAATAAAAATCCTTGACTCACCCTCTCACATAAGGAAATAATTATGAAACCATATTACTCAATGTTTAGTCCTCTATATCTCGACTAGTGGCTTATCTATCCTCTAAGTGTCTGACATCCCTATCTTGCATCACATCACAAATCAACCAGTACATCTCACTGATGTGTGTTACAAATAAAATCTACATGCCTCTCACTTTGAACATGTTCACAACATAACCACTCCTTATCTATGGGTAGGACTCACATACACCAATGGACCTGTAACATCTCACATGAGGATTTATATTCCAATACACTCTCACTCACTTAATAGTTAAACAAGTATGAATAAAAAATTCTCAATCATTGTTATCTGAAACATCACCAACAATAAGTATATTATCCCAATAATTGAAATCAAGATAGATATATATCATTTATTGAGAGGATAGGCCTAAATACCCATCATCTACAAGTATATTTTTTGATCCTTTCACAACCAGTGAAAAAATGGTGCACAACCCATCATAAAATCAGAAAAGATCACTGACATGTAACTTGTCACAAATGACCCAACATCAATTCTCCAACCATTTTCTCTAAATCATGTCTAACCCCAAATCAATGATGATTCAAAATATACTATGTATATGATCCTTACCTATACTGAAATATTCCAATTACTATCCATAAATTTACATTATAAACCCTATTCCAAATCATCATGAACTTCCCCAGACACATAACTGGGGCTCATCGCACATATCATATATTATCACTCTAAGAGATTAACTCAATTAGAACCACTATTATCACACATGTTATGTCCCAAAGGAATAATCCTACTCAAATAACCCACTAAGCCTTAACCCACCATTTCAATGATGTCATATTTTATGCATGAGATATATGGATAACAAACCTGTCACACTAAGGCCTCAACCGTTAATGCATATCTATGAATCGCTAAAAAACTAACCTAGTATACCCATGAATTATATTTAACTCTAAGACCTACTTGAGGCCGCATGATAACTCTACCAAAACCGTCTCCCAATGGATACATTGTGGTTGGTTGATCTCAATTTACTCAACTATTAAGGAGTACATTAATCGAAGAAAAGAGGCCTAACACTTTCTACTCTCGTTCTCTATAGTTCTCTTGGTCCCTATTCTTCTACATAGCCCCATTGAACATTAAGGGAGGAATGTAATTGTGGATTGAAAAGAATATGGTTTTCCTATAGGGATGACATGCATTTATAAAGAAGTTACACCTAATTTGCGATCCGAATGTCCTTCCACAAGCCCATCCATGCCCGTCCCTGGCTCATATCGCTACTTAAGATCTAATGAAATCCCATAATCTTAAAATTATTAATTATAAATGTTTGTAAAAAATAATTAAAATTAATCCAATGAATAATTATTTTTATACACACAAATATTTCCAGGTAATTGAATCCTTGAGCAACAACCCGTTGATGAAATTTTTTATACCATACGTAGCACCTTGAGAAAAATACATAACACCCCAAACATAGTGAGTTAACATTTTCTTCAAATTTTATCCAATGAATAAATATATTATAATATAGATATAAATCAAGACAAAAAATTAATATTGAAATACATGAATCCACTCAAGACATCCCATAGGTGTATTGTTCAAAATACATATTAATAAAGATGATATCTTCCATTCAATAGTAGAAATTATCAGAAACCCCTTTCTTAAATCTACATAAAATTATATGATGGGATACAAATAGAGAATAATAGGAATATAATAACTAGAATTTTAACCAAATCACATCAAAAAATGGTCCTCGATATGGGTGGTCCATTAGAGAAAGGATAGTGGGAGTATCTAACAAAATATCTCACACAAACTACCCCTATCATGAAAGATCAATTGGGGTCCAAACCAAAAAATAAAATCCCACATCACTTAAAAAATCTAGGTAGGGACCCCTAACCGAATGACTATAATGGCCATGGTGAATTACCCTTGTCCAAGCTGTAATTATGAAATTGATACAGGATCTATTGTCTATAATTATGGAATAACATTAAATGAAATTGATTATAGAAACCCTTGTATTGTGTTGAGGGGATTTCCTACTAGACTATAAAATAGAATCTCTATCTTGGAGATGGATAAACTAACCACATGGGGTATCCTGATGAAACTACCCCATGGGGGCCTCTTTGTTGTAGTCCCAAAGATGTATCTTGATCATCACCAGACACAGATCCCATGGAAAAACCCATCACCTTCACTACACAGTGCTATCCCATAGGGAAGACCAGCACTTCTACTTTTCAAACAACCACTATAGTACGTCCTCTATGTTTTGGAATTTATATTATTACCAAAAGATCCACCTTGTTGTTACACATCATAGTATCTAGTATCATTTCACTTATGACAAAATTATTGAAGTCCACTACCGACTCCACACTAAAACAAGAAGATTAGTTGTGTGGTCCCATATTAATGGTGAAAACCATAAAAGAATCACCTTGGAACATCCTTGATTCTCACTCAAGAACCCAACCCACCATAGAAATCACATTTTATTTCAAAAAAGTCTCTTGGATAGGTTTTAATTATCAAATAATCAATCAAAATCCCAATTCATCAAATTCCCCATTGGGTGGGACAAATAAATTAAATATAAACTTACCTTTTCTGCCAAAAATGATGATGGATTCAAAAACACTGCACTATATTAGTTATTATCATTGATACTCCACAATAGTTATGGATATATCATTCCCGAACTACCCTAGTCATGAATTCACCAAAAATTCCTCATTTTATACCAATGAAAACAAAACATGAATTTTATGATTAACTCACAACACTAAAGATGTCACGACCCGTCCTCGGGACCCGTGTCGTGACTACCCCAAGCCCGCCTTCTATAGGCCAGGGGCTGGCGACTAGCACCAAATGCATAAATCCCAATAATTGGGAAGGAATTTACTTTATAAAAGTAAACAAAACACCACAGAGTACAATAGGAAGTAATACACTAAGTACAAAAGAAGTGCTGAAATGTAAATGGTCCGGAATACAAACCCAACTGAAAGTACAACTACAACTGAACGAGAGTAAAACAGAAAAGACAAGAATCTGGAAGAATAGAAGCAGCTCATGGGTATTCCACCTCGGATCCTACCTGAAGGGTAGGTATAGATAGCATAGCTCCTGGGTCGTCCACCTCGGATCCTACCTGAAGGGTAGGTACAGATAGCACAGCTCTTGGATCATCCACGACAGATCCTACCTGAAGGGTACGTACAGATAGCCTCCACAACTCTCTCGCCCGTCTGCCTCCTCTGAGAATCGTCTCATTGTGAAGTCCACCTCCATATACCGTCCAGTCCTCGAACACTCAGCCTCCGACAGTGATGCCCATCGTCTGCAACCAACACAATGAGGTGTGGCCATAGCCCATGAAAGGGTGAGTATAACGATACTCAGTAGGGACCCCGATACCCTAAAGGTATCTCTAAATCCAACAAGGATAACCACAAAGTAGAAACTCAATAGATAACCCTTACTTAGGTATAATCTCATACTTATACCTAAGTTATCAAGTAACCCATATCAATCACGAGGAAAAACAGTGGTTATGAAATAAATGGATAACCACTAATTAGAAATATATTTCCATACATATACCTAAGTTATCAAGTGACCCATCTCAATCATGAGGTAAACACAAGGTCATAGACTCAGCTCAAACCATGATTTTCATTATCGAAACTGTAACTGCTGAAGAGCCCCATATCTGGAGTGTACAGTGATCCTGTCACATCTCCGAGGTACTGCTCACTAACCTAAGACTGCTGAGGTACTCCTCATGTCGAGTACTGCGGGTCAGCCACCCAAACACAGTAGTGCTTCCCACCGGGGTCTGCCCCCCAAACACAGTAGTGCATCCCCCCTAATAGCCTGCAGACATACTCTCCGGACGAGTACCGCGGGTCTGCACCCAAACATAGTAGTGCTCCGTCCGCCATGGGTCTGTACCCAAACAAAGTAGTGCTCCGTCCACTGGGCTAGTCGACTCACTCCATGTCGAGTCGTTCAAGCAGTCGTCAGATCTCAATAAGCTACACGGTCTCCGTACTCCGTACGCTCATCTCTGGGAGGGTCCCCTCTACGAGCAACAGGTCTATACTCCAAGTATCACAAAGTCCCATGAAGAAGTATATCAAAGAAACGCCTCATCTAAGAGGACTTAACGCAACAGACGTCGCGTCAATCAGACGCCCGGTCTGTGAGTTATTAGCATTTTCATCCCCGGGGCCCAGTTGGTTTCATGTACGAATCAACCCATCCTTATCTCAACTGTACCCCAAACTCTCATAGGGTATACTCATAGGGACCGTTTCTCAACATGATCACCAACACCGCTGACGGTTCTTCAAACGGACGTTTGGTCTGAAAGTTATCAGCTTTTCCGTTCCAGGGGCCCAGTTGAATTTCGGGTTCAATCCAACCCGGTCACTATCCAACTGCTTCCTAACCTTATTTAAAGTATGAAAAAAGATCTGTCTCATCAAGAGGAATCTAAAATAGTCGACATCATGTCAATCGTACGTCCGGAACTCAAGATATAAGCATTTCCGCTCCGAGGGCCCGGTTGGTTTCATGTTCGAACCAACCTGGACGAACCCAAAGTTCTCCAAAACCCTGAGTCTAATATACTGAATTGAACGCCTAAATCGAAGGATCGCATCGCAATTGACGGTGCGTCGATCGGAGGTCCGTATCCCATGTTATGGGCAAATGACTGAAATCAGTCCGAAAATAGTGGGTTCGGGCCCGGTCCGACCCGGCCCGAGACCCCCTGGGTCGGCCTGAACCGGGTCGACCCAACCCGTGTCTGGGTCCAGCCCATTTGGATACGGCCCGGCCAGGCCTGCGCAGCTCGGCCTGGCTGGTGGTCGGTTGGCCTGCCGTGTTTGAGCAGCCAGCTCAGCCAAAACGGCCGAGCGAATTGAAGCAGGGGGCGCGCTGCCCCCCTTGTTTGGAAACCGCAGCCCCCATGTGGGGGCCACTCCTTGCCAGCAGATGCGGCGACGCGCCGCGTCTCCCCTCCAGATCCCGCTCGGCCACAGGATCCCTCCTCCGACACGGCTTCAGCAGCAACGGCTCCTGCCGGCGGCACGCCGGTGCACCGCCGCGCCGGTAGCACCTTCCGCGGACCACCGGGGTTGCTCTGATGGTCCATTTTTAATTCCGTCTTCGCCAGCAGTCCTCCTAGGACCTTCCCTTCACTTCAAAGTCTTCAAATAGCCCATGTGGCCCGTTTTGACATGGCCCATCGATCCGCACGCCAAATAAACAAACCACGTCTCTTCATGGTTTTCCAGCGCGGCGCGACGGCGCCGCGGCTTTGTTCGGCCTCCACGGTGCGGCGTGACGGCGAAGTGCTTCTTTTTCGAGTTCATTCTTGTTTCCGCACGGTGTTGTTGCACCGCGCCACCATTTTTCGAGCTGCAACGAACAAAACAACAAAGGGGGAGGAGAGTCGGCCATGTTCGTGCGGTCCGACCTCCTCCCGTTAATCTGACACCAAGCGGCTAAAGGAATTGACGTTGGACAACAAAGAATAATCATGAACACAATTCCAAACCCCTACCTCAAAAAGACTACATCGATCAAGGTTCGTCACGGGAAAAAGACGTCGCGGAAGAGGGCGTCGTGGGACGAGGTTCCGTAAGCATCGTCGGTGTTCTCTCCTGATGAAGAATGTGGTGTCTCGCTTCCTTCGACACGGAGAGAAGATGCAATGATGAGATGGAGTTCTTCGTCGAAGCTTCGGTGTTCTTTGCGTTCTTCAATGAGGGAAATAATTCCTTCAAGACTTGGAGCAAAACCTCCCAAAAATCATCTCGCACAACCAAAACAACACTAATAAAATAAGCGGTGCCTTATTTTATTACTCGCGACAAACATTTGGAAATTCAAAATTTAATCGTTCAATTAATTGAATTAATTGAAATGTTTAAACCACCTAATTAAAGAGGCGTTTAATATTCAGTTAAATGCAAGAGTTGACTTTCATTTAATGGGGGTGCGGGTGCGTTACCTAATTAAAGGAGGGGGTTTGAGGAAGTTGAATAGGTGGGGATCGTGTGGGCCCCACCCCACAAATATCCTACCAAGTGGAGTAGGATATAGTGGGTCCCACTCCAATCACTTAGCTTAGGTTAAACTACTTTAAATAAAATAAAATTGGTTGTACCATTCTATTTTATTCTTTTACTTAACTCAAAATTTTAAAAACCACACCCGAGCAAACACAACTCCAGAAAAGGTGTTCCTAAGCAATTACTGGTGTTGCAAGTTCATCGGTGCCCTCATATTTTAATTCTGAGCACCGGTTCAATAGTTATAAAAACCCGGTCATTAGTTCACTGAACGTACCCAAGCTAAACTTCAGAAATTGATTTTGGGCACACCGGGCCTTGGAATCAGGCACTGTCAGAAACTGTGTTCTTGTAAAAACCAAAGAAAATTAAGAAATAAAGAAAAAATTCCCTGGAATTTTAAGGGTCTTTACATTACTCCCACCTCAGGGATTTACGTCCTCGTAAAGCTTTAACACAAACTAGGGATACAAAAGCAGTATTGAGCACGAATCTGAGCTTTTTTCTCCCATGTGCTCACCTGGAGGTTTCTGTGCTTCCAATGAAAGCTCACAAGAGGAATCGACCGTCCTCATAGGACCGCTCCTGTCGATCCTCAACTCCTACTGGAACCCTACAAAAGTCACCTCATCGCCAATGTCCAGCTCTCCATGGTTGATGGTATGTGAAGGGTCGTGCTCGTATCTCCTTAGTTGAGATATATGGAAGTCATTGTGCACCTAGTGCAACTGAGGTGGATGGGTCAAACGGTAAGCCACCTCGCCTACCCTGCTGAGGACCTGAAAAGGTCCACTGAACCTCGGAGATAACTTGCCGCCTTGGCCACATCTCTGTAAACCTCATCGAGGTGAGACCCGTATAAGGACGTGATCATCATCCTTGAACTCAAGAGGCCTTCAATTCTTGTTTAGAACTGAAACTCAAAACTCATGCTGCCACGAGGGTAAGGTTGACCGACTCAAGAGTGATCGGTCGCACCCTCTTATGCATGAGTTTATCTGGTGTTGCCTGCGGTTTCATTTTCGCAGACCAAGGAAAACCCATCCCGACGTTGTAGTTAAACCACAACCTTTTTGCCTAATACAGTCAATCTGAGCATGAATTGTGAATCTAATCTATACCGAGACCAACGTCGTAAGGCCTCGACGCTTCCACCAAGAGATTCTAACCGAAACTCTCGCCTCGAGGGTCATACCACACTGTCGGTGTAAGTGTGATTATCGAGTCTCCTCCCAAGGTATCTCTAGACGTGAGGGTCAAGTCTACGGCTTACCAGAAACTCTAGGTCTGGAACTATATTTTTTAAAGGAAGGAATGATTCATATCGATTTCTATTACTACGGAAGCTAGTAGTGGACACAGACTGTTCCTTGAATCATTTTTAGAGCCATTGGGTCACACTCCTTGACTGCATGCATCCGCACTCTTTCGCTGCCCTCCAGCTCCCTAAGCCTGGCGGGGACAACTAAGGCGGGTGGTTATAGCATGTTAAAATGTACACCACCTCATTCTGCTCTCCTAGCTCTACCTCCACATCTGCTACTTCGCAGACTCATCTCTCCTTAAAGCTTCCTCTTCTTGAAACATTTAACATGCCCGAGTCTCTAAGATGGGCACCAGTTTCCAGTTTATTATTGCACTGTGCATTCTTCATCTGCTCCTGGATGATCTGCACCTTCTATTCCTACGATATGTAAGAGCTGATAAGATTTCTCCTTTGTCGAAAAGAGAAACTCGGTCACATCCCTTAGATGAACCACGCCCATTTCCTAATACAGTAAATCCTGACATGAATGATGCATTCATGCCATGGATGACGTCGAATGGCCTCGACGTTACTACCAAGTGATCCAACCGTCACTCTCACCTCCAAGGGTCGAGTCACACGGTTGGCATCAGTGTGTGGTCACTGGGTCTCCTCCAGTAGAAATCTTGAAAGTGAGGCTCAAGTCATCAGTTTAAACTGGGACCTCTCAATATCAACTAAAAAAAGGGAAAAAAGGAAAATGTCACTAGGATAAGTGTTTTTATTATTGCAGCTCATAGTACAAAAACACAAATACAACATCGACATGGAACTAGAAGTACCAAGAAAAAATAAATCCACTAGTACCGATCATGTCCACCTACTCTCAGAGCTCTACTGCCTTGTCCACTGCTCGGCTATTGCTCAAGCACCTGCCGCTGCTTCTGTCTTGGTGGCTCCTCCAACGCTTGCGGATCAACTGTGTGGGGAGTCGGACAGTCATGTGCCAGGTGACCCATCCTGCCACATTCATAACACTTCATGTTCCTCGTACGGCTAGCTCTGGTCCTCTTGGACCTCTGTATCATCTGTCTACTGCCCACAGATGACTCGGCTACTGATCGAAAATCCTACGGCAAAGGCAGCAGCTCCTGTACACACTCGGGGTGCAAAGCTACTGGTACAAACTCCACCCTAAAAAAGGTATCGAAGTCTCCCCATGTGAAGGTAATCTCATCACAAAACTGGAACAAGTGGCTCTACCACCTGCCTGCTGCTGCCTGAAGGAGGCTGGCAGCAAAGATCACCATCAAGTCTGCCGGCGTCCCCACTAGCCTGAAGACTCACACCATAGCCTCCATCCAATCCTCAACCGCATGGGGGTCCATCTCTCCCCTGAACCTGGGTGGCCACTGGCACTGGAACACGTGCAGCACGCTCAAGCGGTGTGCATCGCCTACTGCTGGGGCTGCTGGCATCGGTGGCCCAACATATTGTAGTTCCGTTGATGCCTCAGCTGGTGCCTCAACTGTAAGAGGGCCCCGTACTGAAGCCTCATTGCTCGGCAGGATGTCAGTACGCACATACCACTGGGCTCTATCAGGTCGTCCGTGGAAAGGCATCCTGGAAGAAACAACGTGACACAGTCAAACGATTATACCTGGTGAGGTGACCTGGTTTGAGCTGACTTTAAAACTTTTGGAAACACACACACAATCCGTGTTTTCATGCACAATGTCTGAAATCAGAATTCAGGGTCTTGGTGTATGGATACGTCGGCCGCCGCATCAACACTGGACTCCCTAAACTAAAGACCACACTCGGTACCCTAAACACTATTTCTTCACAGAAAGAAAATATCATAGTTATAAGTTCTACGGTAGAACCAAATCCTCTGATACCAATTTGCCACGAATCATCCTCAGGGCCCGTGCCGTGACTACCCCAAGCCCACCTTCCATAGGCTAGGGGCTGGCGACTAGCACCAAAGGCGTAAATCTTGATAACTGGGAAGGCATTTCCTTTATAAAATTAATCAAAACACCACAGAGTACAAGCGGAAGTAATACACTAAGTACAAAAGAAGTGATGAAAAGTAAATGGGTCGGAATACAAAAACAACTGAAAGTACAGCTAAAACTGAACGAGAGTACAACAGAAAAAAAAAAGAAGCTGGAAGAATAGAAGCAGCTCCTAGGTCATCCACCTCAGATCCTACCTGAATGGTAGGTACAGATAGTGCGTCTCTTGGGTCGTCCACCTCGTATCCTACCTGAAGGGTAGGTAAAAATAGTGCAGATCCTGGATTGTCCACCATGGGTCCTACCTGAAGGGTAGGTACAGATAGCCTCCAAAATGCTCTCGCCCGTCTGCCTCCTCCGAGAATCGTCTCGTCGTGAAGTCCTCCTCTAGATACCATCCAGTCCTCGAACACTCGGCCTCCGACAGTGCTGCCCGTCGTCTGCAACCAACACAATGAGGTGTGGGCATAGCCCGTGAAGGGGTGAGTATACGATACTCAGTAGGGACCCCGAGACCCTCATGGTCTCTCTAAATCCAACAAGGATAACCACAAAGCAGAAACTCAACAGATAACCCTTACTTAGGTATAATCCCATACTTATACCTATGTTATCATGTAACCCATCTCAATCATGAGGAAACACAGAGGTTATGAAATCAACGGATAACCACTACTTAGATCTATGCCCATACATATACCTAAGTTATCAAGTGACCCATCTCAATCATGAGGTAAACACATAGGTCATAGACTCATCTCAACCCATGATTTTCATTATCGTAACTATAACTGCTGAAGAGCCCCGTCTCTGGAGAGTACAGTGATCCCGTCACATCTTCGAGATACTGCTCACTAACCTAAGACTGCTGAGGTACTCCTCCTGTCGAGTACCGTGGGTCAGCCACCCAAACACAGTAGTGCTTCCCGCCGGGGTCTGCCACCCAAACACTAGTGAATCCCCCCTAATAGCCTACAGAGGTACTCTCTAGACGAGTACTGCGGGTCTGCACCCAAAAACAGTAGTGCTCCATCTGCCATGGGTCTGCACCCAAACAAAGTAGTGCTCCGTCCACTGGGCTAGTCGACTCACTCCAAGTCGAGTCGGTCAAGCAGTCGTCAGGTCTCAGTCAGCTACACAGTCTTCGTACTCCATACACTCGTCTCTAGGAGGGTCCGCTCCATGAGCGATAGGTCGATACTCCAAGTATCAGAAAGTCCCATGAAGAAGTATCTCAAAGGATCACCTCGTCTTAGGGGTCTCAACGCAACAAACGGCGCATCAATCAAACGCCCGGTCTGTGAGTTATTAGCCTTTTCGTTCCCGGGGCCCGGTTGGTTTCGTGTACGAACCAACTCGGCCATATCTCAGCTGTACCCCGAACTTCCATAGGGTATACTCATAGGGACTGTTTCTCAACATGATCACCAACGCCACTGATGGTTCGTCAAACAGAAGTCTGGTCTGAAAGTTATCATCTTTTCCGTTCTAGGGGCCCGGTTGATTTTTGGGTTCAATGAAACCGGGCTACTAACCAACTGAGTCCAAACCTCTGTAAAAGTATGCCAAAAGTTTCATCTCATCAATAGAATCCAACAAAGTCGACGGCACATCAATCGGACGTCCGGAACTCAAGATATAAGTGTTTCCACTCCGAGGGCCCTGTTGGTTTCGTGTTCGAACCAACCCGGCCATACCCAAAGTTCTCTAAACCCCTGAGTGTAATATACTGAATCGACCATCTCGATCCAAGGATCGCATTGCAACTGACGGTGCTTCAATCGGAGTTCTGTATCCCATGTTATGGGAAAATTACTGAAATCAGTCCGAAAATAGGGGGTTAGGGCCCGGCCCGAGACCCCCTGGGTCGGCCCGAACCGGGTCGACCCGACCCGGGTCCGGGTCTGACCCATTTGGGCACGGCTCGGCCCAGCCTATGCGGCCTGGCCCGGCCTGGGCGGGTGGGATCGACTGGCGGCCGGTTGGCCTGCCACGTTTGAGTGGCCAGCTCGGCCAAAACGGCCGAGCGAATTGAAGGAGGGGGGCGCGCTGGCCCCCTGTTTGGAAACTGCCGCCCCACGTGGGGGCCGCTCCTTGCCAGCGGACGCGGTGATGAACTGCATCCCCCCTCCGGATCCCATGCGGCCACGGGATCCCTCCTCCATTGCAGCTTCAGCCGCGGCGGCTCCTGCCGGCAGCGAGCTGGGGCGCCGCCGCGCTAGTGTGGTGTCCCGACATCACCTTCCGCAAACCACCAGAGTTGCTCCGGCGGTCTGTTTTCAATTCTGTCTTTGCATGTGGTCCTCCCGGGGCCATCCCTTCGCTGAAAAGTCTTGAAATCGCCCCTTCGGCCCCTTCTGCAGTGGCCCGTCGATCCGCACGCCAAATAAACAAATCGCGTCTCTTCGTGGTTTTCCGGCGGGGCGTGATGGCGTCGTGCATTTGTTCGGCCTCCACGGTGCGGCACGACGTCATCGTGCTTCTTCGTCACGTTCTTTCTTGTTTCTGCGTGGTGTCGTTGCACCATGCTACCTTTGTTCGAGCCATAATGAACAAAACATCAAAGGGGGAAGAGAGTCATCCGTGTTCGTGCGGTCCGACCTCCTCCCATTAATCCGACACCAAGCGGCTAAAGGAATTGACATTGGATGGCAAACAATAATCATGAACACAATTCCAAACCCCTACCTCACAAAGACGTCGTCGATCGAGTTTCGTCGCGGGAAAAAGACGTCACCGAAGACGACGTCGCGGGACGAGGTTCTGGAAGCGTCGTCGGTGTTCTCTCCCGATGAAGAATACGGGGTCTCGCTTCCTTCGACGTGAAGAGAAGATGCAAAGATGATACAGAGTTCTTCGTCGAAGCTTTGGTGTTCTTCGTGTTCTTCGACGAGGGAAAGAAGTCCTTCAAGACTTAGAGCAAAACCTCCCAAAAATCCTCTCGCACCACCAAAACAACACTAATAAAATAAGCGTTGCCTTATTTTATTACTCAAGCCAAACGTTTTAAAATTTAAAATTCAATCATTCAATTAATTCAATTAATTGAAAAGTTTAAACCTCCCAATTAAAGAGGCATTTAATATTTAGTTAAACGCAAGAGTTTACTTTCATTTAATGGGGGTGCGGGTGCCTTACCTAATTAAAGGAGGGGGTTTGAGGAAGTTGAAAAGGTGGGGCTCGTGTGGGCCCACCCCACAAATATCCAACCTAGTAGAGTAGGATATAGTGGGTCTCACTCCAATCACATAGCTTAGGTTAAACAACTTTAAATAAAATAAAATTGGTTGTACCATTTTATTTTATTCTTTTACTTAATCGAAATTTTTAAAAACCATACCCGAGAAAATGAAACTCTAGAAAAGGTGTTCCTAAGAAATTACTGGTGCTGCGAGTTCATCAGTGCCCTCAAATTTCAATTCTGAGCACCGGTTCAAAAGTTATAAAAACCCGCTCGTTCATTCACTGAACGTACCCGTGCTAAACTTTTGAAATTGATTCCGGGCACACCGGGCTGCAGAATCAGGCGCCGTCAGAAACTGTGTTCTTGTAAAAACCAAATAAAATTTAGAAGAAAAAAATTCCCTAGAATTTTACGGGTCTTTACAAAAGTACAATATTCACCAGATATTATTCCATTATCTCATCACCAATTCAAATACTATGAAGTGGAAAACTAGTCTAGTCTACCACTAGAAAACAATGATTCATCAAACAATTCATTCAAGAGCATATGGATCTCAACAATTTAACTCTACACTCATAATCATTGATATCATTCCGTATTTCTACCTACCATAAGAATCACCAATCAAAAATGTAAATCTAGTGGTCCAATGACTTGAACAATGCATTTTATACATGTCTGCATACAATTACACAGATATGACAATAGTGATCTGTCCACTAGTGGAATTATCCCAAATATTCGTGGACCCAAACATCAATGCATCACCACACAACTTTACTTAATCATAATTTTAACCGATGAATGAATTATGAAAACAATAATACACCTGCACAAAATTTATAACATTGCCCCAATGTAATTAATAGGTCAGATCACTAACCACCAACTCTATTTATCATGACCTCACCTCTCTTGATAGATTAATTTGGATATTCTCACTCTCAAACCTCCTCAACTCCATCCCATGGATGATGTAGACATCAGAACTCTATCCCACAACACCTATGAAACACGAATAAGTGGTTCTTCTATATAAAAATATACCAATTAATCCTTCCCCACATCCAGATATTAGTGCTATATATAACTTTAATGACTTTTTACCCCACCATGACAACCCCTATCTAAGAATTTCTATTATGCCATGATTATTATGACACGTCTTACAAAAAGTGAATCCTTGTAATCATTATTCTATATCATAACCTAATACATCTCTCTACCATTCCTAAAAATATTAAAATAAAATATAATTCTCAAATATTCCGTTAAACTATCTAGTTTATGGACCATAGGTAGTGCTGTATTTAATGTTCAACATGACCTAAGGTATTCCTCCCCATATGAAAAAGGATTATGAATAGAAGTGAGTGCCAAACATATAAAATGGTAATAGTATTTCATTAAAAATCATTATAAAAATTATAAAAATAACTACATATTTTCAACCCACAATCAGAGAAAAAATAAATCAAATTAAAAATATAGAAAAAAATATTAATGGGAAGAATAATGAGAAAATTACCTAATCACCAACAAGTATAGTCAAATATAAAAATAAACAATTGAAAAAAAAATATAAGTGTTTCTACTTCTATCCCTAAGACACATCCCAATAATAGACTACAATATATCATTGGGAATCACAAAACCAAACCATTTCACATACAATACTTAAACTAAATTTTGAAAAATAGTCTTCATATAAACTACAATACATCAGTAGGGTCTAAGAAATTCATATCAACATGGTCTCTCCATGTTCTCATTTTATAAGCTATCATACATGGGAATTAATGAGTAAAAGAAAAATGTCACAGAATCTCATTTGATATTTTTTTTCTTTCTAGTCCACTGTAAATTTAGGCATGCTAGGTCACCTATTGATAATGAAGAAACCGTGATGTCCAACCACACTTTTGGTAACCCATATTAGAATCCCTTCATCATCCCATGCCTATATACTCACATCACATCCCTTAATTAGGACACATGTTATGGAATCCTACTAATTGTTGACTACTTATTAATGGTTTAGGGTGAGGTCATAAATCTTGATCCAATACTAACCATATTTCTCAAGGTGGTCCTAGAAAAATCGCCTCATCCATTGTTGGTCAATACATAAACTAACATGAACATTTTCAATAAAGGTAGTGCCTACAATCCACATATCTCATTACATCAAACCTATAGTAGTCCTTCTCACTCATGGGGGATCCCACATCACATACAACACCTTCTCACTCATGATGGAATGACAACATGACTTATACCTCTAACATAGTGGGTATCACACACACTGGTAGACCAGTACTCTCTCACATTGGGTTGTCCCATATAGTGCCCTTTTACCCTTGGAAAACACAAAATAGTCTCAATAGATACCATATAAAATCAACAATTTCCCAAGATTAAAACACAATAATGATCCCATATAACTCATGTCATTCTATATATTGTAATATCACACGTGGTGGAGCCAATCCTTAAGACCTTTCATCACCTAGGATGTGTCGGTAGCCTATAACAATGTAACACCCCGAGATTTTATGAAAAATATTCTTTTTAATTTCATTAATGTCTTGTGTTGTACGCTTCACCAAAAGGAGCTTTCACAACACGCATCCTTGACTTGCCTTCCATTACACGCAATCGCGACCTTCCTCGATAGCGTGTGTAGTACGCAATACCGAGTTTCACTAAACAATGATATGCTATTAAAATATTATCAAAACTAGCCGTTATGAATAGTAATAACCATTTTTTGAAATATTGTAAATTTTATTTTTCAAAATGGACTTCATTTTTGGATTCGGAATGTCGAAATTATCTTGGGGTGAAATTTTGGTACTTTTCGGATAACTTTCATTTTATGATGAATAGTGAAAATTACTAAATTTTAATTAAAAACAACTTTTTTAATCGAAATAATTAATAGTGATAAATGATAAATTTGAGTGGTTTTAAAGTATATTTAGAATATATTTTTACAATTTAATAAAATGTTGGTCATCATATGTAATTTCACATTTAAACCAGACATAAACAAGTGTCAATCTTTTGATAGTTATTATCTCTTAAAAACACGCTATTTGTTTTGACGAAGAGAAATAATTTTTAAATTAATTAATGCAAATGATATGTATTTAATTTGGTAAAATAGACATCATTTTTGAATTCATAATATCAAATATAGCTTAGGACTAATTTTTGGTATTTTTCTGGAAACTTTCATTTTTTGATGAATAGTGAAACCACTAAGTGATAGTTAAAAAAATTGAATTTTTCATAAAACTTAATTTTACCGCTTCTGTGAGTGGAATTTCAAAAATCCGAGAGACACGGTTGATTTCAGTAAGTAAAATTTGGTTCAATGAGATGAAAATAATTTTTGGTGAATAGTAACTTTTTACTTTTTTTTACCACGGCTAAAAGTAAATAGGGTAATTAAGGGTAAAATTGATATTATTATTACCCTAACACATGTCCTAATTCTATTGGATAAGTTTAATTCGACCAGAAACAACCTTAGGAATAAAATATGACCATTTAGGCCCACTTGGATTAAATTAGGACATTTATTATTAATTTATTTAAAGAATGGTTAAAATAGTTAAAATCAAAGTTTAATAAGTATATCATTTTTAATATAGGGTTATACATAAGATAAATTCGACTATAAATATTCATTAGATAGATAGAACGATTTCCTACATAATGGTATTTTATTTGTAATTTTTAGACATTAAATAATTTAATTTATTTATGACACAAATATGATGAAGTAATTATCTTATTAATGAAATATTGACATAATTGATGTTATAAATACCAAAATAAATGTAATTTGAGACTTTATATGAATTCCACTAATATCATATGTTACTATGACATGTTAGTATTGATATAATTAACGTTTTTATAACTAATCAGTCTGTTATGATTTTCACAAAAATCAATTACTAATTAGTGTCAAAATTGACATAAAATAGTTTTTAAAAAAAATATTATATTATTAATTGTTATTTTATTCCTAAAAATATAAGGTTTGGAAAAATGACTTAGATAAGGATATATATTAATAATAAACAACTTGGGGTTCTTTTGGCTTCTTATTGTATGTTTATTAACCTTATAATATAAGAACACAAAAAGACACGGTAAAAGTAAAATTATCTAACTTAATGTTAAATCTAAATGATAAGGTTAAAATAGGAACCTAAACATGTATAAATTCTATTGGATGAAAGGATTTCGACCCATCCCCACCTTATATTCGAAATAAATCAATTTGGAGCTATTTAAAACCGAATTTGGCTTTATAATAAAATAATAATTTTAGTTATTCCAAAGGTGCCCCTCTCCTCACTTATAAAAGGGCACCTCCTCCCTCTTTTCCTCACACCACTTTGAGCCTTCATTCTCGGCCAAAACCTGCCAAATTATCTTATCCACTTCCATAAAAAACATCCTAGAGGTCTTGGTCTTCTTAAAATACCAATTTCAATGCCCTGAAAGAAGGTCTCAAAGAGGCGCTTCAAAGAAGAGGTAATGTCCGTTACCGATTCTTTCAACTTTTTTTCTTCTTCCACTTCTTCTTCTTTAGTTGTTTCATTATGAAGTAATAACATCAGTATCACTAATATACTGATATGTTATTATATGTTTTAAGAAACCCTATTTCACCATCTATCCATCCTACGAAAAACGAAATCACCGCGCGTGCGTACGTGCAGAATACAGTCTCCACGTCGTGGTGTAATCTGTTTTTCCAACACCACCTTACTTGGATGGGTATAATGGTGTAAATAAAAACTATAAATAGTTATTATAAAATCATACTAATTCTGATATATTGTATCATCCACTCCAATTCAATTAAACGATTATGTAAATGATATCATCGCTCGTGCGTACATACGGACTACCGTCTTCACGACGCGATGAGATTCATTCTCCATGTTAACCATACATGAATGATCATAAAGTTTATTTAATGAATAATAATGAAATATATGAAATAATAATGCTACTGGATTTATGTATATATATGTATTTATGTCATCTATTTAGTTTCATTCAATTAAATAAGGAAACGAAAATAGCGTTCATGCATACGTACGGCCTACCATCTCCATGAACGGTGTATTTCATTCCTTTTATCGACCTATAATATATATATGTATATGATGAATATATGTAAATCATGTTTTACATTATGAAATTATGGAAATAAGGATATAAGTAATAATATCAAGAACAACAAGTCGAAACACATACGATAAATGAAATGATTTTACCCAAAACGCTTCTTTAACATGGAATTTACAAAAGAACGGGTAATATAAAGTCATAAGTGAAACATATATGATATCATAACAATGAATATGATTCTGTAATAAGTCAATGACATTATTTAAATCATTATACAGGAGGTTTGGATACGTACAAAGCATATCGGGCCTAAGGTAGGGGATAATTGTGCAAATCTCGTTTTTATCCGAGATTGCTTATTCTTAAGTATTTACTGGGGTTATTGCTATCATCCATGTCCATAATTTATAAAATTGTATTCATGTATGTTTAAAGTCCTTTTTACCCATTTTTTACTTTTACTACATGGTATGTAAGGTATCGTTCTTTTGTTTACATTATGAGGTACTTTTTGACTTTTCCGACAAAAGTACGAGAAGAATGTTTTTTTAACGTATACGGCATGAAAGGATTTTTACGGTTTTATAAAGCCTTATTTTCATGAATCTTCCTCCAAAAGAATTCCTGAATATTTTCTTAAAAATATTCTTCTTTTAAAATTGCATGACGTTTTGTGAAAATAAATTTATTTTAAAGAAGAAAGGATATTTTCCTCAAGAATTCATTTGAAGTGTTTTGTCAAAACTATTTTCCGTCTAAGATGACATTATTTCATATGTGTATGTTTAAAGTAAAATGTATCTATGATTTAAATGGTTTCAATTTTATTATGATGAAATGATATCAATTGGTTATGGATTTTGTTATGATGGCATGATGTTTAAGAATCCCATTTTATTTCATGGGTTATGCTATGATGTATGATTTATGATTTTGTGGCACATGAAAAAATGATTTCATTATGAGATGGGTGGGACCTATATCTCCCTCCAATTCATTGGGTAAAGATTTATATCTCATGATATAGACATGGCTGGAACGGCAGGTTAAACTAGTTCAGTAAAACAGCACTGAAACTAGGAGTGAACTCGATTCAGAAAGGGACTTTGTCCACTAAGATGGTCTTGGTAGCAATTCCTTGGCTACTATGGAAATCATATCATGTGCTTAATGGTTTCCAAAATTACATGTTTTATTACCATGGTATTTTATCATTCTTAATGTTTCTTTATGATCTACACCTTATGTACTTCCATGTTTTATGTCATTGCTCAAGATTTTGATGTTTAAACATTATGTTCATGTTGTTAAGTTCAAATGTATATGGTATTTTTTATTTTATCCATGCTTACCCTTACTGAGCATTTGAGATCACCCTTTTTATGTTTTATTTCCCCATGATATAAAGAATGGTTTTAGGTAAGAAAAAATGGTATGATATTTATGGGAGATGCTTAAGATCTTTCACAATGATTAGAAGATTACGTTCCAAGTTTCCAAAGACACTAAACTATTACGATCCTTGTGTGTCTGTTATTGTTATGTATTAAGTATTCCGCTAAAGTAATGTAATATCCATGTAAGTCAATCTTTGGGTCTCTACAGTTGGTATCAGAGGCAAAGGAGGAAGGAATGTATCTGATCCTTGGGAACTCTCAAATGTGAGCGTTGGACGAAGCATGGCTCTCTGCCCAAGGGCTTAATGAGGAAATGGCTGCCACTGGGGATGGTGGTTTGTCCTACCCAGGGGGTGTAGCCACCCATGGAGTGCCCTGATAGGTATCAATTATAGTCCATTGGAAGTAATTCCAGACCTCTACAGTTGGTATCAGAGGAAAAGTTTAGTCAACCTTTGGAAACTAGGATGCGAAAACGTTAGTGAGATCCCTAGAGATATTTCTAAGGTATGTCTAGGGATGTCCCTAAGGATAAGTATACGTATAGGATATAGTCCTAGAACTATGGTAACGATATTAGATTAAACCAAAGATGTTAGATATTGAAGTTACTCCCCCTTTATTATGATTTTTTCCTCTCACACTATTCTTTTTGGGTTTTAGAAAATGACTGGAAACAAGATGATTCACGACAATGGAGGATATGATGGACAATGGAATGATATTCTTCATGAGAAACCAAATGAAATGGGATTTGGAAGTCCAAACATCATTATTATGCCAAATCAGCAATCTCATAATATGATCTATAAAGTAAAATTTGGTAAGTTTCCTGACTCGGCTAATAAGAGAAAGATGGAGTTTCATGATGATCATAAAGGAAAGAAAGTTCAATTTCCCCTATGTAAATCATGTGGGAAGAGGCATCAAGGAGAATGTTTCAAAGGAACTGGAAGATACTTTGGGTGTGGAAAATAAGGACACAAAGCCAGTAAGTGCAAAGGAAAAGGTTCAGTTAACACCAGGGATGAGGATAATGGTATTGCTTCGACATCAACAATGGTTAAATGTTTTAAATGTGGAATCTATGGGCATTATGAAAACCAATGACCTAAGGGAAAGTCTCATGAAGAGAATCAGTATGGTCGTATGGGTAGTATTTATGTTGATGGTGATGAAGAGACTACAAATGATATGTGAGATGAAAGAATTGTTGAAGCTCGGTCAATGGTTTAAGAATGTAGTGGATTGATTACATGTTTATCATGTGTAATGTTGTATAAGTAATCTCATGGTACTATGGAATAAAGAGACATCTAAGGATTGTTACACTGTTGTCTTTCCTTGAGTTTTGAAAGTGTATGATTAATGGTACTAGTATCCATGAAAGGTTATTCAGATATTTTTGGAATGTAGATGATATGCGCATAATGAAGGGATAAGGAAAAAATTAAATGTTTGATAGTATTCATGAGCTCATGACTGATATAAGGAAATAGTTATATCATGGTTTGAGTATATATAATTTTGGGTTTTTGGTAAGTGGAATGAGATAACTTTTGACATCACTCATGTTTTTACTAAGATTCAATGGGTATTCATTTTTCAAGAGAATACATGATTAAGGCCTTAGAATATTTTAAATGTGACCAACAAGACATATCTTATGATATATGGGGATCAACGATGGTATTAACATGCTTGTTATATGAAATCATTGTTAATCGTTTTCACTATATTAGGAGAGTGGACTGCAGTATTATGGATAAGCCAAAAGATTGGAATGGATTATGTTGGACATAAGTTAGTATTGTTTAAGGATAGAAGTTTTTTTCGATATTATTGATGGGATGTTATAGTAATGTAGTTTTATAAAAAAGGACAACCTATAGGACAGGTGACATCCCATCGCGCCGGACAAGGCTGTGGGAATCAAACCCACAACTGAAGTACGACTAGCCTTTATCGCCTACCACTGGCCTACAAGAAGTCCCTGGTTAGTAGAAACTTGTTTTATTTTATTAAGAGGTATGATATATGATGTATAAGTTCATTTTTGGAACCATATACGATTAATCTAACCATAAGATGGACTTATAACTTTTGCTAACCTTTTGTTTGAAATAGATGGAATGACCCATCATTCGATCACATGATCTTCTAACACCTCATGAATAACAAATTCAAATTCATTTCTTTAAGGGATTAAGGGGAAATTGTTCAATTCACGAACAATAGTGAAATTGTACCAAATTCATGTAAGTATTTCTTTTAATTCACCATCTTTAGGGAAATGATCTTGAAAACAAAAAATGTTGTCCTAGTGCCCTCATATATGATGAATCAGATGGTACCTTAGTTCATCGCAAATCTATGGCTTTGTGATTGTTGGCTATTTTGTAGCCCTGTTCTCTACCACTCTCCATCAGAACTTGATTGTTATATTTCTCCCCCATATCCATATTTTCACCTATGTTCTCCTCTGTGGAAACCTAATATTAGTTTATTTGGGTTACCGTTACGATTCATACTTTTGTTTTTAAAGATTGGTTTTGGTATTCCTTTTTACGATGTGAGTTTCTATTAAAGAAACTTTCGAGTAGTAAACCATTTATAACCCCGACGAATTTCGAGGGAAAAATTCATTTTAAGGGGGGTAGAATGTAACACCATGAGATTTTATGAAAAATATTCTTTTTAATTTCATTAATGTCTTGTGTTGAACGCTACACCAAAAGGAGCTTTCACAACACGTATCCTTGACTTGCCTTGCATTACACGCAATCGTGACCTTCCTCCATAGCATGTGTAGTACGCAATACCGAGTTTTACTAAACAATGATATGCTATTAAAATATTATTAAAACTAACCGTTATGAATATTAATAACCAATTTTTGAAATATTGTAAATTTTATTTTTCAAAATGGACTTCATTTTTGGATTCAGAATGTCGAAATTAGCTTGGGGTGAAATTTTGGTACTTTTCGGATAACTTTCATTTTCTGATGAATAGTGAAAATTACTATATTTTAACTAAAAACAAATTTTTTAATCAAAATAATTAATAGTGATAAATTATTAATTTGAGTGGTTTTAAAGTATATTTAGAATATATTTTTACAATTTAATACAATGTTGGTCATTGGATGTAATTTCACATTTAAACCAGTTATAAACAAGTGTCAATCTTTTGATAGTTATTATCTCTTAAAAACACACTATTTGTTTTGACGACAAGAAATAATTTTTAAATTAATTAATGAAACTGATATGTATTTAATTTGGTAAAATAGACATCATTTTTTAATTCATAATATCAAATATAGCTTAGGCCTAATTTTTGGTATTTTTCTGGAAACTTTCATTTTTTCATGAATAATGAAACCACTAAGTAGTAGTTAAAAAATGAATTTTTCATAAAACTTAATTTTACCACTTCTGTGAGTGGAATTTCAAAACTCCGAGAGACACGGTTGATGTCAGTAATTAAAATGCGGTTCAATGAGATGAAAATAATTTTGGCAAATAGTAACATTTTACTTTTTTTTACCACGGTTAAAAGTAAATAGGGTAATTAAGGGTAAAAATGATATTATTATTACCCTAACACATGTCCTAATTCTATTGGATAAGTGTAATTAGACCTAAAACAACCTTAGAAATAAAATATGACCATTTAGGCCCACTTGGATTAGATTAGGACATTTATTATTAATTTATTTAAAGAAGCATTAAAATAGTTAAAATCAAAGTTTAATAAGTATATCATTTTTAATATAGGGGTATACATAAGATAAATTAGAATATAAATATTAATTAGAAATATAAAAATATTAAATACATAATGATATTTTATTTGTAATTTTTAGACATTAAATAATTTAATTTATTTATGACACAAAGATGATGCAGTAATTATCTTATTAATTAAATATTGACATAATTGATGTTATAAATACCAAAATAAATGTAATTTGGAACTTTTTATGAATTCCACTAATTTTATAGGTTAATATGACATGTTAGTATTGATATAATTAACGTTTTTCGAACTAATAAGTCTGTTATGATTTTCACAAAAATCAATTACCAAATAGTGTCAAAATTGACATAAAATAGTTTTTAAAATAAATATTATATTATTAATTGTTATTTTATTCCTAAAAATATAAGGTTCGGCCAAATGACTTATATATGGTTATATATATTAATAATAAACAACCTGGGGTTATTTTGGCTTCTTATAGTAAGTTCATTAACCTTATAGCGTAAGAACACAAAAAGACACGGTAAAAGTAAAATTATCTAACTTAATGTTAAATCTAAATGATAAGGTTAAAATAGGAACCTAAACTTGTCTAAATTCTACTTTATGAGATTATTTCGACCCATCCCCACCTTATCTTAGAAATAAATCAATTTGGAGCTATTTAAAACCGAATTTGGCTTTATAATAAAATAATATTTTTAGTTATTCCAAAGGTGCCCCTCTCCTCCCTTATAAAAGGGAACCTCCTCCCTCTCTTCCTCACACCACTTTGAGCCTTCAATCTCGTCCAACACCTGAAAAATTCTCTACTAAACTTTCCTAGAAACATCCTAGAGGTCCTTGTCTTCTTCAAAGACCAATTTCAGTGCCCTAAAATTTGGTCTCAAAGAGGCGCTTCAAAGAAGAGGTAATGTCCGTTACTGATTCTTTCAGCTTTATTTCTTCTTCCACTTCTTCTTCTTTAGTGGTTTCATTATGAAGTAATAACATCCGTATCACTCATATACTGATATTTTATTATAAGTATGAAACAACCCTATTTCACCATCTATCCATCCTACGGAAAATGAAATCACTGCGCATGCGTACGTACGGAATATCGTCTCCTCGCCGTGGTGTAATCTGTTTTTCCAACATCGCCTTACTTGGATGGGTATAATGGTGTAAATAATAACTATAAATAGTTATTATAACATCATACTGATCCTGATATATTGTATTATCCACTCCAATTCAATTAAATGATTATGGAAATGATATCATCGCTCGTGCGTACGTACGGACTACCGTCTCCACGACGCGATGAGATTCATTCTCCATGTTAACCATACATGAATGATCATAAAGTTTATTTAATGAATAATAATGAAATATATGAAATAATAATGCTACTGGATTTATTTATATATATATATATATATATGTATGTCGTATATTTAGTTTCATTCAATTCAATAAGGAAATGAAAACAACGTTCATGCGTACGTACGGCTTACCGTCTCCATGAACGGTGTATTTCATTCCTTTTATCGACCTATAATATATATAAGAATATGATGAATATATGTAAATCATGTTTTAAATTCTAAAATTATGTAAATCAGGATATAAGTAATAATATCAAGAACGACAAGTCGAAACACATACGATAAATGAAATAATTTTACCCAAAACATTTCTTTAACATGGAATTTACAAAAGAACGGGTAATATAAAGTCATAATTGAAACAAATATGATATCATAACAATGAATATGATTCTTTAATAAGTCAATGACATTATTTAAATCATTATACAGGAGGTCCGGATACGTACGAAGCATATCGGACCTAAGGTAAGGGATAATTGTGCAAATCTCATTTTTATCCGAGATTGCTTATTCGTAAATATTTACTAGGTTTATTGCTATCATCCATGTCCATTATTTATAAAAGTGTATTCATGTATGTTTAAAGGCCTTTTTACCCATTTTTTACTTTTACTACATTTTATGTAAGGAATCTTTCTTTTGGTTACGTTATGAGGTGCTTTTTGACTTTTCTGACAAAAGTACGAGAAGAATGTTTTTTTAACGTATACGGCATGAAAGGATATTTACGGTTTTATAAAGCCTTATTTTCATGATGATTCCTCCAAAAGATTTCATGACTATTTTCAACAAAATATTCTTCTTTTAAAATTGCATGACGTTTTGTGAAAAGAAATTGATTTTAAATAAGAAATGATGATTTCCTCATGAATTCATTTCAAGTGTTTTGTCAAAACTATTTTCCATCTAAGATGACATTATTTCATATGTGTATGTTTAAAGTAAAATGTCTCTATGATTTAAATGGTTTCAATTTTCTTATGATGAAATAATGTCAATTGTTTATGGATTATGTTATGATGGCATGATGTTTAAGAATCTCATTTTATTTCATGGGTTATGCTATGATGTATGATTTATGATTTTGTGGCACATGAAAGAATAATTTCATTATGGGATGTGTGGGACCTATATCTCCCTCCAATGCATTGGGTAACGATTTATATCTCATGATATAGACATGGCTGGAACAGCAGGTTAAACCGGTTCAATAAAACAGGACTGAAATGAGGAGTGAACTCGATTCAGAAAAGGACTTTGTCCACTAAGATGGTCTTGGAAGCAATGACTTGGCTACTATGGAAATCATATCATGTGCATAATGGTTTCCACAATTACATGTTTTATTCGCATGATATTTTATCATTCTTAATGTTTCTTTATGATTTATGGCTTACGTACTTCCATGTTTTATGTCACTGCTCAAGCTTTTGATGTTTAAACATTATGTTCATGTTTTTAAGTTCAAATGTATATGGTATGTTTTATTTTATCCATGATTACCGTTACTGAACATTTGATCTCACCCTTTTTATGTTTTCTTTCCCCAGGATATAAAAAAAGGTTTTAGGTAAGAAAAAAAGGGGAAGATCTTTATGGGAGATGTTGAAGATCTTTCACCACGATTAGAAGATTACGTTCCAAGTTTCCAAAGACACTAAACTATTACGATCATTGTGTGTCTGTTATTGTTATGTATTAAGTATTATGCTAAAGTAATGTAATATCCATGTACGTTAAGCTTTGGGTCTCTACAAACAACATATGAAAATTTGGCATTCATCCCTATCCAAAATATCACAAACACATGAGAACATTGATAATTTCTCATGTCCTAACCCATCTTACTGATTCACCAACACCAACACATGTATGAAAAACATCCATGACCCTTTATCTTATTATCTATATCCATCCCTCATTTCAACATGTATAGAATAATTTCTATCTAAAAAATAATTGGAATCCCAATTCAATTAATTAAGAACATACCTTTAACCATACATGGTTATCATATCTTCTCTCCAATTTGATATCTCCCAACAGATTTCCCAATGAAACCTATACCCATCAAACATTTACCTTCTAAATGGCTCCTCGCAATCAAATTACACACCCAAACTCAGTCCAAACTTATGATGGTGTCACTCATTAGGTGTGATATTAATAATAATCAATCATATTACTCTAAGTCCTAAGCCTCTCATTTCATCCTATATATCCATAGTAAACTATCATAGGTCATCTATGTCACATCATGAACACCAAGAAGTTCACTACATACCTTTTTAGCTATATTGGAAATATTTCCCTTTTGATTCATTTTCATATGCTGATCTTATTTTATCCTAAGTGGTAAATATAACATAACATAGGCATATGTGGCTTGAAGTTATCTGGTATATTTTTCTACGGAAAACATGGTCCTTATTCCACTTCCATGTACCATGAAACATGAATAAAGAAAATTAATCACTTATAAAAAAACATTATTTTTTATTACATGGCTAATATAAATATATAAATAAGTTACCTCCAATGAAACACTCAACGTGAACTTAGTTAATCCCATATAAGCCTTGTGTATTCCTTCATCACCACCCAATATCATATATCACAACATAATACCAAAAAGGTAATTATAAAAATTTATAATTAATATTAAATAAATTTATGAATAATATTTTTAAACACTAATTTTTATTATTATGAAGTCCAATTTAAATGGAGAAATCATGGATTATACATGGAATTCCCCCATCACCATCGTGAGTAAAATCTATAACTCCTGCCATCAGGTGAATATCCAATTTAGTAAAAGTTAACGAAAAAGTTAAAATATATTATTTTTAATAACATAAATAATATGAAAAGACAAATCATAGTGTGAATTCATCTTCGTTATTCATCCTCTATCTTTAATAAAAAAAAATTTACCATCATTCAGGATTATTTTCACAATGAACTTGTAAAAAATCACAAAACAGAAGATGATATCAATGTAAATAAATATAATGATAAACAATAATGATACATTTTTAGGAATATCCTACCATAAATGAAAACTCAATCAAAACTGAATACATTCCCCCGGTATTGGGGATCCAAGAAAGGAAGGTAAATATGTGTTGCAGGCTGAATGTCTCTCCCTAATGTCCCAAAGACTCTTAAAATAAATGGGGGTTGACCTTAATAAAATTGGTGAACCCAGATTAATGAAAACTAATCCATGAATTCCATGAGGAGTGACCATAGGGTCCATGATAGAAACCCCCTTCCTAGAATTATTTATAGTGTGGGGTATGACTATACAACATAGATGGCCATTCGATGGCATCTCCAAGGGCCATTATTGATGATGACCCACCATGGTGGATCCCATATGAAACGTCATGTGGATTCCATAAAAGTTTGTCTTATAGTGGGATTTCTAGTTATTGTGTAAATGCACATTGGGTGGTTGGGTGCCCATTTGACATTCCACAAGGGAGCCACTAAGGTGCATCTCATATGATGTGGTGTGCTCCTTCTACCATGAAAACCCCCATGGAGAGATCCATCCATTCTAGTGAAGTGATCCCCCATGGGGAAATATGAAACAACAACCTCAATGACACCAACTACGGACATCCTCTAAAGAATGTAACAGATATTTTATCGACAACACCACTATGAAATAGCACTTTAGGCAAAAATACTATCATTCCTTTGGGGAAAATTTCACATAAACAACAACTCATAAAATTATGAAATTGCAAGGGTTGTGGTGTGGACCATATTTTCTACTAAAAACTATTTAATAGTCACACTAACCATTATAAAACTCTTACTAGATAAACTGAATAATAAATCAAGTCTTGTTCCATATATAAAAAATAGTTCCTGGTGATATTCAAATGTTAGGATATCTAATTTGAATTCCAATACAAAATATAACACATGTTATATTACCAAAAAATAAAATTTTCTCTCAATGTCATAACTCATAATGATGTGGAAAATTTTATGGATATGACATAACATAAAATTTATCAACCAAACTACTGTTATAGTTGATTTTTAGAAATTAATAAATTTTCAAAATATGCTCCATGGTTTGTGTTATTTATGTTGATAATATAAATTCCTTATGTCTTGCGCATGATATGAATTTATACTAATTTTCTTATGTTTCAATGAGATCCATTAAAGGAACATTAGGTAGAACATTGTTCTTTTTAATAGGGGAATAAGATCATAAAGAGTGAAAAAATGAAATAAATGAAAGGTTTAATTTTGAATACCAAAAGATTTACCCCTTCTCTATTATTATCATAGGTTTTAATATATAATAATTTATTTAATATAAATTCTATGTAAAATAATGATGATGATGATTATTATTATTATATTCCATGAGATTTTCTAATTCAATGACATCCAAATATATATTTTAACTAAAGAAATCTATATTTGTTTATATTTTATTTAATAAAACATGAAATTTTCACTTATCCCGTCACTAAAACCATCAAACATCATTTTAAATTATTAAACCTCAAATAATATATATTTATTTTTATTAATAATTAAATATAATTAAATTAATATTTTAACATAAGAAAAATACAATCACTATCTGGAAAATAAATATTTATTATATATTCATATAAAATATACACTAAAAATAAATAACTCATGATGTAATTTATGAAATCATTATAATTTGAATAATTATTATAGAACATTTGATATAACATATTTATTTAAATTATAAAATAATAATCGAATTTAATTTTGACTATGGATATACTTAGTGTGTGAGCATCAGGGCAATTACCTTTGTAGAAATAAATTAGATTATATATATTCATATATATCCATCTAGAAACATATCATACCTCTCATAGAGAGAGATCATAATATCTGAATGACCAAAAAACTCATGCAAACACTTAATGTGTAATATAATCTAATTTCATCATTATCTCATCTAGATTGTTCTGTAGTTTTTCCATCTACCTATATCCCACATTAATGTTCTTTATCTCCCTAAAATGAACTCTTTAGAAAATCACCAGAGCGGGGGATTTTATTAGAATGTTCCATTTCAATAATAGGGGAAGGGATATATTATTTCATTAAATCGTAATGGAAAATAATTTCATGAGTTATTTAATTACATTTATTACACTTATGATGCATCCAACATATCATACTTCACTGTGAGAATGTGACAATATAGTTTTCAATAATAAACCAACTTATGTGATTCATGATAAAAATTAATTATATTATTATGCCTATGGATCAATTCAAAAACCCAAAAATATGAATATCCAATGAATATATGACATGTCAAACTCCTTTTGGTGTGTATTATTTTATAATAAACCATTATAATAATTACCATGTGAGAACTTCATAGAATAATCCTCATATGTTTTTATGAATCATGCACATATTATTCAAGAATTATTTACACTGTATTAGAGTAATATAATCTATAAAATAAGAAATAACTTTATAAATATTTCAAAATAATTCCATGTCTCTCAGTATACAGGGAAAATAAATGACCTTTTAATGAATTAAATTCACAATGAAAATTATCATAATAATGTATCAAAGAACAATAGTCCTTATGTTATTAAATATTTTATAATATTTTTCTATTAAAAGTACAACTTTATTTTGTTCACTCTAACAATATCCAACCCATTTAGAGAAAAATATTCTTATACAATGATATTACATAATGATTAGAATTCATAAACATGTAAATTATAATTAGATTAAAATGATAATTAATTAATGTGTTAGATAATAAATAAATTTTTGGAATAGGTCATGGTATTTATCAATTAGAAAATATTATGTATATTTTTTTATTTGATTTGATACTCTAATAATTGTTTTACATCCCAGTCCAACTCACCCAATGAATAATAGAAAAACTAGGTCATGACCCAACCTCATTCCCACCTCCCCATATTCTAGATGCTAGAATGTATTTTAAATGGAATATGGTGACTTCGTCGGGGGACTATGCAATAATATACAAGTATAGAGACAGTAAAAATAACTAAATATCATCTATAACAATAACTAATTACACAATAGAATCATTAAATATAGCCTAACATTTATAATATATGAAATATTATAATGAAACATATATACATTAAATACATAACATATTTATCTTCCATTGGTCCTTTTTAAAAAAAGAAGGAAATAAATAAAAAAACAAGGCACTATAGAAAATAATGAACAATTCAACATAAAAAGTTCCATGTACACATATTATCCATCCTTCTTAATCTATCTGGAGGTTCAGCCCATCTTTTTCCACTAACCAGGTGAGCTTTTATAGAGGTACAAAAGTGAAATGGAGTCTCAATAAGGGTGTGACTAAAAAACATAGTAAGGAACCAACAACAAACTCATGTACACAGAAGAAACAAATTATGTATTTTTATTTAAAGAAATACGATAAATAATAATAAAAATGACTACTACTAAAAATAAACAAATTAAATGTTTTTATACCTAGGGAATGATGGCTACTCTAGTCTGATCAAACATACATCATCGAATGTTGAAATATATATGTGCATCCTACATCACCATAAAGGGATAATTTTAATATCCTGGAATATCACTCGTACATTCCTGCGTTAATATAAGATATAATTCAAAGTATGATATAAAAATTATGAAAATAAGGAATCGATTTGGATCACAGGTGTTTGTTGGTCTGTGTAGGACCCACAAGAGGGAGTTGAATTGAGTTACTATTCAATATTTTGTCTAAAAATGATTATATTAAAATTACCCCATTTTCAAAAATAAATTAAAGCTACTTAACCAATGTAGAAGATTTATGAATGTTTTGATTATTCCAAAGAGTTTTCAAAGATTGATTAATTCTCAGTTAAAACAATATATGTTATTATTATTTCTTTTGAAGTCAGACAACTGGAAAAAAAATTAATATAAAAACTATATAATATTATCTATCAAAGTATATTTATTTTTATGAAATAATTACAAAGATAAGGAAAAAAAACTTGAAAACACATAGCATAAGTAAACAAGAGGTTCAGTCTCAGGCTTAAAACTAATCCTCTCCACCTAGAGATCACCGACTACCAAGTAGTCTCTATTAAATAAACTTGATACACCCCCTGGATCAGGGTAAAAATAGTATAAAAACTATCCAGATCACTAGAACTCTTCCACCAAATAAGTGGGAGTAAAAACAACCAATCATATTGGTCATACATGGACTTCTTCCACTCTTATATGTGGGGATATAATGGGTAAAAATATAGGTTGGTGAATATATCTATGTATCATTTAGTTACGCATAGGATTCAATGTGTGTTTATAGAAAATAGATTCAAACACTAATCAAAATGTAAAAAATATGAATAAGAAGATAAAAAATGATAAAAAACTATATAATTCATTGTGTGATGTTCAATGTTGCTTTTAGACTCCTTTAGAAAAGTAGACAAGAAGATGGAGTAATCTTCTAGAAAACGATAATTAAACCAAGAGTTGTGTTTTTTCTTTCATATGTTCACGTTGACCATTAAAGAGTTATTTTCTTCCAAGTTATAGTTTAATAGATTTGTGGATTTTTTTTGTTTTTAGTAGTATCTTAGTGTAAGCACAGTAGGAATCCATTGTGTTTTTCTCTAAGGTTCACAAACAGCTCTATGTATATTTTCTAGGTCGGCCTATTCTCACACAAATTCTTATTGATCAAGAAATTCCCTTTATACAGACAATAATAATGTTATTCGCTACTTCATACCTCATACTCATCTCTAACATCATTAAATGTTGTCTAAAATAGACATACATACTCAATAATATAATAAGCAGTGCTCAGTTTCATAAGAATGACCATTAGTGGTATGCTTGAATTTATGAGATGGATCATCAGTGACTCATTATGTCAGTAGCTCAGACTTTCAGTGTATCATGTTTTTGGCATATCAATCTATCATTATTGAATTCTATCGGTACATCATTTATATCGGTATATCAGACTATTGATAGATCATTTTATCATTACATCTAACTTTCATCAATCAATTGTGATGTTGGTAGGTGATGAGTCAGTAGCTCATCTATCAGAATATTAGTTGTCTGTAACTCGATTGTCAGTTGTTCATACATAGTGAAATTATTAGTGTCGGTTAGTCACTATGTCAGTACGTTTGTCGTTGTTTGGTCGATAATCGGTAGGTGAAGCTATCAGTGACTCAGCTTATTGGTATCTTATGTCATTGGTAGCTCATGCATTAGTGACATGTCTAATGATAGAACAATTATCGGTAGCTCATACTCACCCAAAATATATAATGATGTCTTATGATGTAAACTCTAGTGGTTGAGTATAAAATTATACATGAACATTATTAAACATAAACTATCTTAATATATCTTAATTATCATATTATAGTATGATTTTTAAGAATTAAAACTAGACGAGGCCAAAAATCTCCCCATATTGATGACAAAAAATCATGGCATTATATACCATAATAATTGAATTAGGATGACCAGATAAAATATTTTCTTTACATTTTGTACAAACTGTTGTGATGAAATTATAAAAGAAATGCATGTATTGATTATTTCATAAATGGGATTTGAAAATTATATGTTCCCTTTTAACCTTCAAGATTAATATTATGATCCACCTAAGAAAGATTACATAATATTTTTCCCCCATTTAGGGATATCAAAAAGGAAACATTGAATGAAATAGAAATAACAGATAAGAAAATAATAATTAGGTAAAGTCACATATGGTATTCCATTAATCAAGCAATACAAGGGATAAAAACAGTATGAAAAAATAGTACATAAAAGCCATGTAAAGAAAGTTATCCCACAACTTCATGGGAATATAAGAGTCCATAATTTCCATTCCTTTATCAGATGTAGGAAAGGGTGGAGATTTAGGGTTTGTATTATGAGTTGTGGAAGGCATATAGCTGATAGAGAGGGAAGGTAGAGGAACTCTAGTAATGATAGAAGGAGAAAGGTTGTGTCAAGTCAATGAACCAATCCTTGTGAGTTCCTGTTTGATGAAAAGGTGAATATGAATGAGGTATTGAGTAGGAGTCATGGTCAAAGGATCCAAGGGTTTAGAATAAGTGGTAGATGTAGGCCTGACTTGTCTGATAAGTGTAGTAAGAGGAGCAAAAATAGTTGTAATCTGATGGAGAATGTATGGTTTGAAAAAATTTATGAATCCCTTATTGAAAACACCACCATATTCCATTACAATATAAAATAAACTTTATATTCCATCAAATTTTCTAGTGTAGGAGTAAATGATTTAAACAACCTAACTTTTTTTAATGCCCGAGTCACTGGTGGTAGCCCCGAATTCTCCAACAAATATTTGAAGATATTGGTTAACTTCTTTTCATGTTAATTCTCTTGAAATAGAAATCAATTTTCTCAGTAAATTCATCTTGAGCCTTTATAACATCTGTGGAATAAAATATCACCATATCCTAAATATGATTACAGTTCTGCCTACTTTTTGAGATATTATTCTAGTCAGTGCTACCCGTCATTATCTGAAGATGATCTCTAATCACTTTTATGACCATATCAACAACAGGAGAGTGAGAAATAAGAGTAACTAAGATTGAGGAACATTTAAATATATCTCTAATATTAGAAATAAACTTCGTTTCATAATTATTTATAGTATGAGAGGGTGTATCATCCTTAGAAAACTGATACGTAGTGTCTGCATTATTTTTTATAACATTTTCTAGAGATGTTCTATATTCAATTGTCTGACAGCTAATGGATGATACCATAGCAGTAAACTCATTCATAATATTATTATTATCTAAAATTTCATATTCTGCAAGAGTGATAAATCTTGTCTAATCCTAAGATAGATGTCTCACATTAATCTACTCAATATCTCTTTCACTGATTCTGGAAACTATAGTAGTTGGCTATGAAGGGGATGATCGAATAACAACCAACAGTTCATCCTTGAAGGACATAAAATTTATAATGGTGATATACTCAATAGATTATGAACAAACCATAAGTGGTGTAGTTGTCCCCTTTTCTTCATCAGGATAATCCAATGTAAAAGTCACATACCCTAGTTCCTTCCTCCATATAGGTACCACAATATCCTTAAATGGATCAAGAACATCAACCTTTTCTCTTTTAGCTTGACTCTCCCCCTAATCTGATCGAATCTTCCAGGAATATACCAAATCCATCATTAGAGTCACATATACATCTCTCATAGCCTAGAATTCCTCATGAACATGGACAATAAGATCTATCTCTTCTGTTATATATGATTTAACATGAGAATTAAGAGCCATTTACTCAATCCTAACATATTCAGTAGTGCATTGGGATTTCGAAATATGTTCTTGTTCTTATAAAGTAGTAACCAATTTATTTTAATGTTCAATAGGATCTAGTGTTAGATCAATAAAAACTCCACTAGAACATTGGAAATCATCACCATGGTCTGATCCACTACCTAAATCATCACTCTCTTCAACTTCTCAATCACATCCATATTCTCTATCATCCTCTACAGATTATCCATCATCTTCTGCCGCTTCATCTTCTTTTTTCTTCACCATATTCTTCATCACTACCAGATCTAATCTCGTATTAAGCATTTTATAACTCTTCTGTATCATCACTATCATTCTCAAGTAGAAGAGTATCCTTAGATGTTATAGGTCTAGGTGGACTTACTAGACAAAAATACATCCTCATTGGACTATTAGCATTATCAAGATCACTCTTGTCATCTGTAGGAGACTCGTTTCTTTGAACTTACTTAGCCATATCCTAATCAGAATACTCACTTGTTTTATCTAGTCCTAGAACAGGATCAACCATGTTCATAGGCCTAGAGGGATGCTCAACCAGTTTGAAATATTCATACGTCTTATTATTATCCTCAACCCACATCATCATCCAGTGATTCCAATTAATTTTCGTCCTCTCGCATATATAATTTTTTAGACATAAACCATTACAAGAAGAGATTATCTCTTAACCTTAATTCAAAAAGCCTTTATCCTTCAATATGGAAGTGGTAATTCTATGATAAAACACTGATTTTTCCTTGCAATAGGGATTGATCATCTCATAGATATGAACCATTAATTGTCAACATAGATTCACCTTATAGACTTTCTTCAACAGATACATCAATTAAACATCCTAAAACATACGAGTTGAAAAATCATATTTATTGGGGCATAACTGATGGTAGTTGAATTTAAAAAAATCCTAAACTCACCATCAATATCTATATAAATAGTCCTTATTTATCCTCTATTTACTCTCAACTTACCCAAAGATGCCTCATAATTTAAGAGGTCAATTTTTGGAGCATCACTCCCCTAATGGTCACCAAAAACACCTTCATGGTGTACCTTTATGCATTATTTCCAATGCTTGGTAGAAAAATACACTCTCTTTTAATCCACTATTGACATTATCAAAACCACCTCAAATCCTTCTAGTAGAAATTCAGCATATTAGTAAAGCTCTAGTAACATCCTTGGATAATACATACCCTAATTTTTTTAGAACCACAAAAACCAAACTTGGTTTTTCAACCCATTCAACAAAAGGGATATTCTTGATAATTTCCATTTTTAATTCAATTCAATTTGAAGTTTTACGATACAGTTCATGAGTTCTAGATGAATAGGTTCAAGCATTATCTTAGGCCAACTATATTAGATTATTTTCTTCTTTGATGGATTAGAACCATCCAAATATATTTTTGAGATGATCCATTGATAGAGGATTGAAGGGTTCAATATGAGAGAGAAATACACCATTTTGGAGAGAAAGGGTTCAAGAGTAAGAGCCTAAGAGTAAGACTGTGATGGTAAAAATTACAAGATCAACCATTAATTTTATCACATATATATTTGACAACATAATATATTAAATGCATTTTAAATTAAAATAAAATTAATGAAACAACATTGTTTCAAATTTCAAACAAATTAATAAAATATCTGTTGGTGATACACATCAGTTTGATCCATCAGTAAGTCACCATCAGTGAGTCTTGTCTATTAGACATCATCGACGAGTCACGTCTAGGAGACATCATCATTAAGTCACATCGGTGAGACATCATCGGTGAGTCATGTTGGTGATACATCATATGTGAGTCACATTGGTGAGTCACATCGATTATAAATCATCATTGAGTCCTCAAAAATTGATCATTCCTAACTCCTGACTGATGTATCTCATTCTCTCACAATTTATGGACTTAGTAAAAATATCAGCAAGCTGAAGTTCTATGTCAACGAATTAAAGATTTATATCACATTTTTTTAATGATCTCTCAAAAGTGATGTCATACAATTTTTTTTTTGATATTGAGTGAGAAACTAGATTCTTAGAAATTTTAATCACACTAGTGTTGTCACATATTATAGGGACATTTCTAATCTGATATCCATAATCTAGTAATGTGCGTTTCATCAACAAAATCTGAGCATAACAGATACCAGAAGCTATGTATTCAACATCAAAACAAAATAATGCAAAAAAAAAAATCGTATTTCTACACCATTATAATATAGACTTTCCAAAAAAAATTACAAGTTCTAGATTTTATTTTTTAATCTATCTTACAACAACTAAAATCAACATCAATATAGCTAACAAAATTATAAAGTTTTCTCCTAGGATACAACAATCCTAAGTTGGTAGTATAATTGATGTATTTAAAAATTCATTTAATAGCCAGAAAATGATATTATTTAGGGTTTTCTTGAAAATGTGCACACATACACATACTTAACATAATATAAGGCTAGCTAGAATTCAAGTATAGTAGACTTCCAATCATCCCTCTATAATTATTTTGATCAACGGATTGTCCATTTTCATAAAGATCCTTCTTTCTGGTGATACTCTTTAAAGTATGACAACTTTTTATAATTTCATATAAAAACCCTTTCTAATGATCATTATAGAACATTGCTTTAAAATAATATATTATTTATTTTTTAAATTTTGAAATCCTTGAATGTATTGGCGTTCACCAATAAAAATCATTTAAAATTAATTTTGCATAATTTTTGAAAAATCAATACACAAATAATTTTGAGAAGATAAAAAATTAATATCATCATCATATATTTGAACAACTACGATATCTTTAAAAATTATTTTTATTAAAACAGAATTATCATATTTTCCTTTTGTAAAAGCATTTAAAATTTGAAAAGTGTTGAGCCTATCATACCATGACCTTGGATACAATTTTAAACCATACAAGGATTTCGATAATTTAAAAACATGATTCGGAAAATGTGGGATTGAAAAACTTGGGGGTTGTTCAACAAAAAAAACCTCAGTGATATACCCATTTAGGAATGAACTATCAACATCCATTTGATATAGTTTGAAGTCCAGATGTGCCATATATGCTATCAGAATTCTAATGGATTCAAGTCTAGTAACTGGTGAAAAAGTTTCTGCATAGTAAATTACTTTTTCTAGACTATCTCCTTGTGCAACCATTCTGGCCTTATTTCTCACTATAATACCATCATCAGATACATTATTTCTAAAAACCCATTTAGATCCTAAATTCAAGATGTATTTGGGTATATAAACATGTTTCTAGACTTCATTTATTTCAAACTTGTTCAGCTCTTCTTGTATATACACTACCCAAAATTCATCTTTGATTGCATCATTGATATTATTATGATCAAGCTGTGATATGAAATATTGATGTTCATCCTAGTTTATTAAATAAGTTATACTATATGTCCCCTTATCTAAGCCTCCAATTACAAAATCTATGGGATGGTTCTTAAGGGGTTTAATAGTTCCATAAAAATAGGGGAAAGTGATTTCAGTTTCATCTATAGGTTCGTGTTCACTATGAACATAGTTTAGATATTTCTAGAACATGAGGATTTTTCTTCATTCTTAACAATAGAGTTATAAGTTATAGCATTTTTATACAGACTTGACATATCATCCTTAATATGTTCTAGTGATTGTTTAGGTTCCTGAGGTTCTGTTTCATAAAATTTTATTTATGTAGATTCATCCACACAACTATTTACCTTATTTATGACCCTATAGGATTTGTAAGAGGTTCAATAACCTATGAAAATTCCTTCATCACATTTGGGTAAAAACTTTTCAGGATTATCTTTTTTTAGGTTAAAGACCTTGGAACAAAAAACATTAAATAAACTAAAATTAGGTTCAATATTATTCCACAAATCATAGAGATTTTTCCTAATGATAATTCTATTTAAAACTGTATTAAAAATATAAAATATTGTATTTGTAGATTCTACCTAAAAGTTAATAGGTAAGTCATACTCATTGAGCATAGATTGAGAAATTTCATGTAAGGTTCTATTACTTATTTCTGTAACTCTATACTGCTGGGGAGTTCTAGGGGAAGGGAAGTTATAACAACAGCCATTTTTTGAGAAAAAATATTAAAATTCTTTATTATTAAACTCAAAACCATGGTCACATCTTATGGTTTTAATTCTATGACCACTTATTTTCTTTATAGTTCTAATATAATTGGTAATGTAAGTACATGCCTCACTCTTAAGAGCTAAAAAGAAAGTCCAAGTATACCTAGAAAAGTTATCTACTACAATATAGACATAATTCATTCCATTTACACTAGAAAATCTATATGGTTCAAAAAAATCCATGTGAACTAGAACAAGAGGTTGAAAAGTTGAAACATCTTTCATTGGTTGGAAATTTATTTTATGGTTTTTTCATTTTTTAAAAGGATTGCAAAATTATTTATTTGGAAACACATGATTAGTTAGATCCTTGAGTTGTACGTTTATAGTAATCTTTCTAAAAGAGAGAATACTATAGTATCATAATCTCTTATAACAGATCCAAGATTATTTTAAAAAGAATTAATGAAAGAAACATTTTAATAAACTAAACAATGTAAATTCATAGCATAAACAATTAAATTTCTAAAATTATTGAAGACTAAATAATTTTTATAATTAAAAACATTATAAGAATCATTTTCAAATTTAACATGAAATAAATTGCCACATAATTGTGATATTATAATAATATTATGCTAAAAACCACATTAATGAAATTTAGAAATTAAAATTGAGTTAGTGTTCCGATTTGGGTAAGGCCAATTATTTTTCATTTTGTACTATCACCAAAGGTGACTTTCCCAACATAAATTTTTGTATGATTATTGAATAAATAATAACCCCCTATCATATTCTTTGATCACACACTATTTACATAAAATAAGTTCATAAAGGAACATTTCAAACATATTTCCTAAAAAATATTTATCAAGGAACGATTTTGGTTCCTAGACTTTCTTGGGTCTAGTAATATAATAAATTAAAGCTTTCTGATCCCATATTGGCTTCAAGGGATTCTAATAAAAAGTTTGTAAATACATAGTGAAAACAATTATTTTGTCCATAAAAACTTAATGTTGTAGATGATTTTCCATCATGGGGACTTGCAGTAATTTTTACAAAATTTTTCATAAAGTCAGATTTTCTAGATCACGATACAAATTTTTTTATCAAAATTTCTTTTTCAAGGTTGATAGCCAATACCAGTTGTATACATTGGAGAAACTTGTTTTCCAAGTATTTTAACTAAGTTATATTTTACATTTTTGAATCTCTTGAGGTCATTTAATTGTTCATTACACATTTTAAGTTCATTATTCTCATTGATCAACTGAGGAATCATCTCTTTTTCAATAGTAACTTCAAAGTCAATAAAAAAAATAAAATCATGTTGTTTCTTAAGATATTTATATTTTTCTTTCAATTAATTGTATGTATCCTATATCATTTTATAGTATTAAAACATAAATTCATTTTTCATATTTTTAGAATAAGATTCATATCCTGAATAATGAGAATTATGTTTAGGAGACTACCGGGTTACCTCAGTTATGTTTATGATGAAACTGATATTGGCCTTGTAAGAATTCTCATCATCTAAATATTCAGAGTCACTAGAGTTGTTCTCATAAGCACTCCTAGTGGACTTAATTTCATTTTATTACTTTCTATCATTGTCTTCGTGTTTCCTTTTGAAAATTAATTTAGGATATTCATCCTTTACATGTCCTCTTATCTTACACTCATAGAAAACTATTTCATTTTTATTTTCATTTCACTTCACATCATTTTTCTAGTATCCTTTATTTTCAAAGTACTATATATAATGGTTATTTATAAACTTATTATTTCTTTTATAAAAAATCTTAAATAACCTAGCTAACTAAACTATTTCCTCATCACCTTCACTTGATGATTCTTCATTAACGTAACTTTCAGAATGAACTTTCACATTATCATTTTGATTGGAGGTTGTGGTTTGAAAGCCACTAAATTTCTCATTGGTTCATCAACTTCTTATATATTTACCATTATCACTTCCTCTTGCATCATTAGATTTCCTATAATCACCTTTACAAGTTGACTATTGAGTACACATGATTTCCTTATTGATATTGAGGTTCCTCTCTATCGTTCTGAAAACAATATAAGAATTATGATTAAATTTTCCATAGATGTGACTGTATTTCCTAGATAGACCATCATATTTACTATCTCATTGGACCAGCGATAAAAGTCAAAAATGGATTCATAAAGCTTCCTCATAATGTTATCATATTTAATAGTATATTAATTAAGTTTCATTTCATTAACACTAGTGGTTCCTTCATGTGAAGTAGCTAGTATATCCCAAATTTCAGGTGTTCTTTTATATGTAGAGTTCCTACTAAATTCTTCATCCCCTAAAGAGAAGTATAAGGCATTTATAGATTTATAGTTGTTATTGTAGGCTTCCATAGTGTAATCATCCCAATTGTTCATAGTAGTAGTAGGAATCTTATATTCATTGACTGTTGAATACCATATTTCAAAACCAATACCTTTTAAATGCAATTTCATTTTAAATTTTCACAGATCATAATTTGTGCCATTAAACTAGGGGTATATTAGTATATGAACCTTCTAGTATATTTTCCGTATTACAATAGTATAAACATATTTTAATGAACTAAAAATATAGATCTCTCAAAAATTTAGATATCATTACTACCCAACTAAAATCACAGAAGAAAATACTTTTGAAAAATATTTAAAACACTGTCATACCAAATGTTGGATAGAGTAGGACACACAAGAAGGTGGTGTGAATTTATATTTTATTCAAATTCATATCTAAAATTATTAATTATAAATCCCCTAATTTAAAAAAAATACTGGCCAGTTTACTAAAGTTGCATATTTATAAAAAAAATCGTTAAATACATTTATCAAAGATAGATTAATTTTATGTTAAAACAATATTTTTAATTATTAAAAATTTAGAAAAATGACTACTAAAAAAATTATAATATAAATACGATGTGTGATTAATTATCAATGTCGAGTAAAGATTTGTAAAATAATTACGAAGATAGAGAAAATTTAACATGAAAACACACAATAGAAGTAAACAATTGTTTCAGCCTCAAGTAAAGACCTAATCCATTCAACTTGATGATCACCTAAGTAGTTTATATTAAATAAACATGATCCACACCCTATATTTGTGTAAAAATAGTATATAAACATTCAAGGTCACTAGACCTCTTCAATAATATAAGTGGGAGTACAAAAAAAGAAGTGAATCATAGGTACCTCTTCCCCTTTTATCCATTATAATGTGAAGTGTGAAAATATAGGTTGGTGAATATATCTACGTATTTTCCTGTTTAGAATAAGACTCTTTGTGTGAAAATAAAATAAAGGTACACACACTACTCAAAATGTAAATAATATACACAGGGAGAGAAAAAAATGATAAAAATAGTTTAGAATTCACTATGTGATGTTCTATGAATCTTGTAGAATCCTTCAAATAGTAAAAGTGAAGTTGGAGTAGTCTTCTAGAAATAGAGTTAAAAACAGAGAGTTTTTTTTCTATCTTATATTCATAGTGATCCTTGAAGTTTTCTTTTATTCTATGTCTTTTCTATAAGTATTTATGGTATTTCTAGTTCTCAGTAGTATATTCATGTAAGCACAGTGCAAAGATCATGTGTTTCCTATAAGGTGAACGAACAACTCTATGTATATCTTCCATGTCTCACCATTCTCACACCCTTCCATATTGATCCATATATTCTCTTTACATAGACAAGAACTATGTTCTCTGGTTCCTCATACCTCTTACTGGTCTTTGACATCATTTAATGTTTTCTAAAAAATAAAGATATTATCATTAATATAATAATATGTTATAAATTTTATAAATATAATAGTTAGAGGTAAATAATAATTTAAGAGGTAGATCATCGATGACTCAATCTGTTGGTAGCTCAGACACTCAGTGTCTCATGATATCGGTAGATCATTATATTGGTAGCTCATTCAATCGGTAGATCATTTATGTTGGTAGATCAGACTATTGGTAGTTCATTATATTGGTATCTGAAACTTTCATCATTTAATTGAGTTATCAGTATATGATGCATTGTTAGGTGATGCGTCAGTATCTCATTTATTAGTAGGTCAGCTATCAGTAGCTCAGTTTTCAGTAGCACATAAATAGAGAACTTATGAGTGCCGGTCAGTCACTTTTTCTGTTGGTCAGATGTCGGTAGGTCCGGAATCTATACATCAAGTTACCAGTGACTCAACATATCAGTATCTTATGTCGTTGGTAGCTCATGAATGGGTGACTTTTCAATTGATAGGACAAGTTTATGTTTCTCATACTTACCCAAAATTTTAAATGTTGTCTTATGATGTAAACTCTAACAACATAGGTTAAAATTCTACTTGAACCTGATTAAACACAGTGTATATTAATAAATAATAATTACAATTGTTTGGCATTATTTGTGAACATTAAAACTAGAGGGGGCCAATAGTGTCTTAGGTATACCACTCAAGATGTTAGTAAACATTGTAATCTAAACAATAAATCGTTTTTCCCCAATCTTGTATAATGTTTCATTTTGTGGACCAAATCAATAAAAATTCAAAACAAAGGAAACATGAATGAATTCATAATGTGATTACCGTTAGGAAATATGTACGGAATAATCACATGATCCATGATCATAACCCAGAATCACCAATCATTGGATTAGCAACCAATTCATAGAGAAATCTTGGTAATGGAATCTGAGAACATCTACGTGGTCCTTAGGATAATTCTAGGAATTAAAATCGATGATCACCACCCCCATAGGGGTGTATCAAGAATACTATGTTTAGGGGAAATGTTCCCAACCAAAAACCTATATATTTAAAAATATCTTAGTATCCTAGGAATCCTGGGTGACACACTAATTAAGAGTGTTTTATAGAAAAGCACATAGCTACGTACTATGTTTTCTCGATGCCTGGATGAATCGCCATGATAATAAAAATCAATGTCATCACAACATCAATGCTTATATACTAATCTCTAAAGGAAACAATGGTATAACAAGGATTAATCTCTTTTAATTAGGTCTTTTGATTATAGTAAAATGACTAACTTAGTCAATATGGAGTTGGATGTTAGTATTTTAAACACCCAAAATGACATACACATATATCAACATATATCCCGATACACTTCTATAAATATATATAATTTAATATCCATATACATATATAAATTTTATTTAAAACTTCAAATCAGTAACATATATATTATATTGACTTTAGATTAGTTGAGTCTAGTGTGTTCTAGGGAACCCGGTTATATAATGGGTTGAGGGTGACATGTCCCCACAATAGTATTATTTTATTTATTGTATTCCAGAACACATAATTTACAAATTATATTATTAAATGAGTTTACACTTAACGTGTAACTAGTGGGTCGACTGAACTCAAGAACTCATCTTATTATGAATCCAACCTTATTGGCTTGACTAGGTTATTTGTGATTTAGAGAAATATCCAATGTCATCACTACCCATTACCAATTCCCCCTTACAAGGGTATTATCATAATCATAGCATCCAACCTACCATCCGTATAAAATACACATCAATGGTGAAATCCTATCCTGCACCAACTTATTAAGGAAGGTCCAAAATTAATCTAGGTACAGGTCCTCTATGTTTTCCTCATCCATTAAAAATATTGGTAAACCGATCAGGGTCACTTCATGTCTATGAAATAGAATATAGTGGGATTATGACCATTGGTGGTGAAGCGGTTTACCCTATTATTAAGTGACCAAATTAACCATTGATACCTTACATCACAGACACAAACAGACAAACACATATATATGATTTATGAAACTCGATTTCTGTTGAAAATTGAATCTAGCTATTATGTAGTGTATTTAAATCAACATGTCAAAAAAATTAATGATTGGTCCCCCATCATTGGTTGCATAACCTGAGAACCACCAAAACTACATACACATAATAAATTACCTTAAAGGGAGAGTACGATAGGACACCAACATCAAAGAATATTTATATAAATTATACACAACTCTCAAAATGTCCACCCAATCTTTCTCTAGCTCATCTAAGCCTAATGATATCTGAGCATAGATGCATAGATATCCAAACACATGGATAACATTTAACAACACAAAAAAATACTAAAAATACCAAATGAAAAATTAGATAATTAAATTATTAATTAAAACAGAAAATAATAAATGGTGACATCATTCCAGATTCCCATCACTTGATGAAATTTGAGAAACCTGTGGCTAGAGGTCCATACGAAACCATAAACACCATTATCAGGTAAATCCCAAACAAACAATGTAAAAAACTATTAATATAATTTATTTTATGGTAAAAATATAATAAAAAACATAATAGTATAATACCTCACCAAAACAACAGATGATGATAATAATATGATACATTTTCATGTCCTCTTACAAGGAAGAGAAAAAGATCCATCAGAACTATCTAATTACACCATGCTCTAGTGGAATCATAATTAATATCCCAATATCAGGAAACAAAAATTAGAAACAAAGAGAGTATAAGAATCCAAGGATTGTATCAAATGAGATATCTTACCACCAAATTCCATGGAATATTACCAAGAACCACCCCTTTAAGGGGTTTTATGAAGGTAATAAATGGGAGTGAAACAAGCTTATGAGAGGGGGAAAGGGTTGAGAAATATCAGGTTTTCTAATTAAATGGCTACTAGATAAATATGATGTTTTTAACTATTTTATTGGGTATCATGGATTGTCTAAATAGTTAGAAAAAACACAAATCAACCATGTTCAACAAAAATCCAAGGCATTCTATTCGATAAGGTTGAACCAATTAGTTACACATACCATGAGATCACCACACACTAGATCATAGCACACATAGTTTCCCCAGAGTTTCATATTGTTTGAAATTAACCATGTGTCAACTATCTAGATTAATCATTCTTAGATTAAAATTAACTAAAAAATACTTATCAAAATGGTTTCAAACAGTTTCCCCAAAACCATGCACACAAAACCAGTCATGTGGATAAAACTGAAAAAATAACATCCCAAACATTACCTGAAGCCTATGTGGCTCACCAATTAACTGTTGTTTCCATTGATACTTATTTCATGAGTAAACCTTTACAAATTTTGATTATATATATTCCTTTTCGAGTTTCATATAACGATATATCCCTTTTATTAATTTGAAATTCAAAAATCTTCTGAAATTTCCAACTTATTCAGCTGAAGGATATTATAGAGACATATTATATAACATTTATAATAATTTAATTATTTATATCTAATATGATCCTTGTATATTAAATGAGGTTATAGATATCCTCACCCCAAAAATCCACCCATAGTGGGTGTATAAGGAAGAGTTTAAATGGAGTCGAATGCCATAAATGTATAAAATATATGTGGATTTCATCGAGGATCTCAATGGAATATATTTTTAAGAAATCAATCGTGATTCATTAATTAATGTTGTTGTCATGTAGTCTTAGGTATATGATAATTATTGTATTTTTATTCATGAAATAGAAGATGATTGGTTTATCATTGATGGATAGTCTCGACATTCATATAAATTTATATAATTCCAAGGAAGGCATATAATAACTTTTTTTGAGAAAAGAGATAATAAAATAATATTATGAATTTAAATTTATTTCACATTTTAGATTCTTAAACATTTATTGTGATATTCATCCAAATGTTCGAAATCATGGTATGAACAATTTATTATTTGGTTCACCGCTCAGAATTTCTTATTTTAAGATGTAGAAAACTATAATTAGATAATTATAATGGAAATTAATCAGAATTTAATTCAAATAAGGAAATGTGATGTTGTTAATATACAAATTGTTATGAGATCCCTGAAATATTCAATATAATGAGATATTTTTCATGTTATTATAGATTTTTAGACATACGAATTTTAATTGTTTCCCATTATGGGAGAATATTCCATTAATAATCAAAATAAATTATATATTATGTAATTTTTTATGATTATTATTATACCTATTTGAAATGAATTTAATGGTTATATAAAAAAATATGTTATATCATATTTTATATGAATCAAATAATAAGAGTTTCAATTAATCATCCATGAAATTATTATATCAATAAAGGAATGAGGTTCTTATTGGGTTATATCGTTTCATATGATATGTCCATGAAATATATATCATGGAATGAGAGCCCATTTTTTCATTCACATTCTATAAAAAGATATTTCATTATTAATGAATCTAAATATGATTTGTTCTGGATTCAAATGATCTTTTATCTATTTAATTTCCATATATTAATGGGTAGTAATGTATGGAACCTATCTGGTGGAACAAGTACAACCAATGGTTAAATAAATATTATATTAATTATGAGTGGACATAAAAATCAATTTGATCCATATAATTTATGAACCCTTATTGTATATGAAAAAATCTTGTAGTCTCTTTTCTTAGTTCTAATGACATCATCATTTAAGGTACTTGTAACCCATTAAATGATCAAGAATACAATTGACATGATTAAGGATCTATATACTATTATATTCTATTTGTGGTTGGATCATTTTTACCTGCATTATATTCAATTTGTGATAATATAAGAGTAAATTTTCATCTACAATTACCTCAAAGTACAACCAAGGTTATGAGTTTTTATGTTGTTTTAAATATAGATTTCACATATTAAATTTTAAATTATTCTTGAATTTTAATATAACTATAGTAATGTATCACCGAATTAATGGAATTTAGGATAGGGTTATTAATTTTCTATATGAATAGTCCTTTTTTATAGAAACATGGGGGTTTTCTATATAGGGTTATGATATTACTCATATAGTGCTTTTCAATTTAATGTAATTTTAAAAATCCCACATATTTTATGTGTTAACTTATGCATTACATAAATTATGATTTGTCAAAACGTGCTTGGATTCTATTTTTTGAGAAGAAAAAACTTGTAGGAAGTGTAAAGGGTTACACATTAACATTTTGTCAAAATATTAATTTATTTGGATAGAATTTAGATTAATTAAATAACTTTTTAGAAATATTCATACATAATGGAATAAAAACAATGACTGATAATGATTACATGTGATGAAATAGTTTGGAATTTAATATCCATAGGATGTATAATATAATATTGATACTATTAAAAGTAAATCCTTAAATACTATGAATGATATTCCTTCAAATGAAACACATTTCAAATCATTGATCATTCATTATCACTGACCCTAACAGTTTGGTGCCCATGGAATATCATTTGTATGGATATAATGTGATATGGTGACCATAATGGTTATGTAACTTTTAATAGAATTTTCTTTGGTTAAACATTGTCAATAATCCCTAATATTTTGAACTCTAGATGAATATTATTGATTGAATCCATCTGATGGGTTTGGTTAAAGGGTGATTCATCCCCGATTCTTTAATTCGTATATAATATTATTAATAATATTTATCTAGGATATATTTTCATGGATCATTTATGTATTCAAAGCACTTAATTTATGTTAAATATCGATCATATATCCGAAAATGGAGACGTTGTCTGGTTTCATTATTTTTAGTTTGAGTGTATTCATTAATAATCCATGAACAAAACATAGAAAACAAGTCACTTTCCCATAGATACGTATTTTGTGAAATTGAGTGATATAACATTTCATATCTCATGATAATAACATCTAATATTCTCATTTTTTATATAAGTTTGAGAGGTGATAAAAATTGAATCATTCATTTAGTGTGAACATGAATGTTATATCAATTAATTTCACTAAATGTTACATATGTTTAGTTAATATAAGGTGTGAATTAAACAATTGTGATTATAAGAAATGGATGAAAATAATATGGAATTTAAAATGGTTTAACTAGATTTTATTTTTAACGATGGATTAATATTTTTGGAAATAGATGTCAATACTTATGATTATATTTTTAATATCCCATTTCCAAATGAGATTATGAAAATCAAGAATAATTTGGAATTTTAGATATTTAAATGGATCAAAATGAGATCTACGGTTCTAAACCGGTTTTTGAGACTTTAAACTCATCAAAAGAGGTATATTACACATGAAATGATGATTTAAACTCATCTTGGGGGGTTGAAATTAACCTCAAGATTTATTGTGTGGCTACTCCATCCAAATCAATAGTAGATTCAGTGGCTAGCTGGTAGGCACCACTATCTAGGAGTTGGTTTCTAATAGTGGAAATAACCACAACCAGTAGACACCAGATAGCTTGTTGGTATTTTATGTGGATATTATAATTCCCCCAATAAATGTTAAGAGGTTACATACCACATTCTTGATCTTTTCTTCCTCTTTTTCACCGCTATACTCTACCCCTTGTCCTCTCATCTTTTAGCATAAAGAGAGTGGTGATTTATTATGATTTAGACATTTAATATTCATATGTTCATACTACCACACATAGAAATTTCCTTCTACCTCCTATTATTATATTTTTTTTTTCCATAGTTATGGTTTTTGAACCCCATTCCACTAGATCATTTTTGAGTCGTACACTGGTGAAGGTGCCTCTAATCTTCTAAGGAATAATAAATCCTGATATATTGTGCACACTTCACCACATACCATTTCTTTGAGTTATTTCTCTAAGTTGATTTTTATGGATTTTTTTGGGATTAAATTAAATTATTTATCCAATTTTTTGATTTTGTGATTTGGTTATTTTTCATGGTTCAATGTTACGGGTATGTTGTGGGATGTTGAGGGGATGTTAGTCACATTTATTTCATGATGAGATCAATCATTGATAATTTTTAGCATTATTTCAATTTTAATAAAAGATATTAATTTTTTATTTTAACACCTCAAACCTATTTTGTGATACTGTAATTAATATTAATTATATTGTTGTACGGATGATGATTATTTTATACATACTAGTGTAATCAAATTTAAATGAACTATTGAAAATGGGAATCTTTTTTCTTAATAAAATACTAATATATCAAATTTTTACATGACTAAAGACAACTACTAACATAAAAAACATATTTCAAGACCATGTACCACCACTAGAATTCCTCACAAAAACAAAATAAAATCTTTTTTGTAGCTTTCATCCTTTAGATCTAGCAGAATAAAAAAATAAAACAACAAGAAGAATAATTACAATGTTGAGAGTAAAAGGAATATACAAAAAAATCCATGAAGTAGGTGAAAGGAAACCAGTGATTTTTTGTCTTTGATACCCGTAAACATGGGTATTTATAGAATCCTTAATTTGACCATTGTAAAAATAACCATTTTGATTTAATTTTAAGTGACTGTTGATGTTTTTTTTGAAAGTTTTATTTTTATAACCATTATGTATTTTATGTTTTTTAAATTTTAAATGTTTGAAATAGTATGTTTAGTAAAATAATAAGGTGGTTTTATTTATAGATAGTTTTTAAATAAACATAATAATTTTTTCTATGATTATTAATGATTCTAAAATTATAATATAGAATTTAATAAAACATTTATAATAGATATAGTTTTATTACTATGTTTTGAAATTTATGTTATGTAAAAAAATTCCATCCAATGAGACTCGAGCTATCCTAGAGGAAAACGTACATAGTCTGGGCTAGGTCGTGCATGAACCCATGGGTAGGGTCCAAGTTGAGCATGTTCAGGGGTTGGACCAAGGCTCATGGTGATGTAACATGGGTAAGGACCCCATAGTGTGTGTGTATTCTAGTCATTGAACTATGGCATCAGACACCTAGCCTTATAAGGCATTCCATCAAACGAGTCATTTTTATGTGGGATGCATTTTATCAATACGGATCAATCATGGTTGTTTGATCAAACTATGTGCAATCCTGGAAATCCTCTCCCATTATTTGGATTAGATCATCTTTTTTACAATGATTAGGTTTTTGTAGACTGTCTGATCCTCACAGATTTAATCTTGGTCATCCACTGTTTTTCCCCTTATCCTTTTTTAGTTTCTCTGCACAGTAGGACCCCATACGGTTTATCCAAACCCTCCTATTGTTCTTATTTAATCTGATTCCCCCCATCTATTTTCCCTATCTTCTTCCTTAGAGTCACGTCGCACCAGTCCATGGAAGCACGGTTTAACTCCCTATTCATCTTCTCCCTTTAATATTCCTCATCCTCATCCTATGAACAAGTAGGAATCGACTTCCATCTCAATCTTTGGACCCATACTAACCTCTTTTCATAGAAATGACAATATGGGTAATATTAAAACCCAAAATGTGACTCAATCTAAGATTCCATCATTTTTAATAAATATATATCAGGATTTTTTTGATTGGATCCCTTGTTTGATCTGATCAAATTGGCAAAATTGGTTGAAAACTAGGGCCAATTAGTCAAAAGGGGTTGTTTTTAAAAGAAAACAAAAATTCATTTAAACCCCCTTATGGATAATTTGATAAAACTAACCCTCTTCCTCTAAAATCCTTAGTTTCATTATGCTCAAACATTTATAAGCCACAACAATTTTTTATCCAAACCAAGGTAAGGGGATTATTGTTTTCATCTTTATTATCAAAGGGTTTTGTTATTTTGATCATGTTTGGTTGTTTTTTAAATATATATATATATTTATATATGTATATATATATGTATGTATGTATGTATATACATAAGTATGTTTACCTATATAAATTAATAATTTTAGATGAGGATTATATTTTAAATTTCATCTTCTATAATCTATCATGTAAGGGGATATAATAGTTTATTGAATAATGGTTTTTATACAAAGAACTACATATATATATTTATATATATATGTATTACTCTCTATGTGTGTGTGTTTATATATGCATATATACACATATATATCTTATTATTTTCAGCATAAATGTGGGTTAAGGGTTTTTTTCGTAAATAATATTACTAAAACTTATTTATGTGAGGGTTCATTTTAGTTCTTCAAGTTTTTGTGGTATTAGAAAGATGATATATATATACATGAATATATAAAAATATATATTGATCAGTTGAGGTATAAATATAACGGGTTTTTGTTTTATACTGAATGGTTGTATGGGTTTTATGTATTGAATATTTTTAATCCGTATATACATATATATGTATATACATATTCATATACATATATAAGAATATATATATATATACATTATTAACTATAGATAATCATCCTTATTTATTTGTAGATGTTATAAATCGTATTTTCATCCATCAAATAAATCATTGAAATTTATGTAGAAGTTTATTTATTGCAATCATCATGTTTAAAAAATTACATGTGTTCCATGATAATTCTTCACATCTTATGGGAAACTATGAGTCAATATATTATATTACATGAAAACATGAATTTTCATCCCCTGACATTTCATGAATTGATTGGTAAGGCCATCATGTAGCTCATATGTGACATTCTACGCATTATGAGATCATGCATGAACTTATTTCATTTTTCATATGAATAATGTTTTCAAAATAGTATTATTTATTACATGCATGCGATTGTCTTAAATTTTTTAATATAACTCTTTTAATGTTAATCTTATGACACATGAAAATAAAAGAAAATATTTTCTCGAAAAGAAAATAATTCTATGTATGTGATTTAGAATTGATTTGAGTTATTGCTATGAGAGGTAATTCCATTGAAAATGTTTTTATGAAATTTTCCTAGTATGATGAATATTATTATATGGGGAGAGGACCCATAAGAATTAAGGTAAATTTTTTCTACATGAGTAATATCTAGTGGCCTTGCATTATAGTTTTTAATTATGGTCTGCCATGTATCATGGAAAAATTCACCCGAATATTTATTATTTTCATAGGAAAATTCCGAAATTATTTTAAAAATAATTTTATTTTATGAATTTTATATTTCAGAAATCATATTGAATTTTCAATAATTTATAAATATAATTTAAAATTTATGTATAAAAATATATTTCAAAACTAAATATTATTTAATGAAAATATTATTTAATTGTTTTTTTATTATTTTTAAAACCAATTACTAGGCCTATTTAATGCTCACCTTACATATAATAATCCCTTTTACAGGTTTAGCAATTTTTCTTCGATGAGAATCTATTATTGACAAAGTTCACTGAAGATTTATTTTTTTTTATTACAAAAATTTTATAGATAGTTTTGAATTTTTGTTTTAATTATCCAATACCTGGACCATTAAAATATCAAAATATATAACTCTAATTTTTTGTGTTTATTATTATTTTTTAATTCAAAAAATATATATATAGCGTTTGTATGGGTTGATTATTGCAGCTCGATCTCGGGTCGTTACAAATATATCATATAGAAATTAATTATCAAATTATAATAGGATTATAATTAATTTATTCGTGTGTTTTAGTTGTGAGGAAGGGCCTCAGATATGTTGGATAGATCCTGGAATACATTGATAGCCCTCGTACATAACTATAAATCTATGTTTGAGGTAGGTGGTCTTATTTACCTTCCATTTTACTAAATTAATATTGAATATGTGGTATATTATATTCATGGGATCCACCACTAATTGTAGGAGACCATTAAATATATCTGTTTCTTAGTAAAATTAATTTAATAGATTCGGATACTTTGATAAATTGTTAAAATTAAATCAAAATTCTTAACCCTTATTTATAGAAATGAACCAAGGTATTCCTTAGTCCATTGGAAACTATGTCTATTCGTATACCATAATAGGTTGTATCTATATCATAATCCTCTTATATAGATTTAATGGTACCCTGAACGATATTCTTTCTTTGGGAATGGGTAAGAGTGTTATATTTCACCTAGACTAAGTTGATCTCTTAATTTTTTTATGTAGGTGACAACCATGAAATAGTAGTGTTTACTATAATGGTTGTTCATGATCCGAAGAGAACACACCCAATTTCATCAAGTCCATATTATTCATGATGTTAGAATATATGTCTTATGGAATTCATCCTCTTATAAATGGGATTCAATATTATGTATGAATAAATTGGGGCCCCATGTAGGCAGCCCCATTAATATAAGGAACTTGTAAGGAAGCCTTAGGAGTGTGTAAGGCTGAACAATTGTTTCCCCCTAAGGATTTCATAACCATCATATTCAGTGAGTCGAGTGACAAAACAAGATGGGTTTAGGCATTATAATTGGCCTTCTAATTTACATTATACATTGAATCATCTACAATTTAAATAATAAATTAGAGGTAGGTATATAAAAAAATATTATAGAAAATTATGTATTTTTCACTATTTACTTTCACAATTAGGTTCCAAGGAACCATAAGACCTGGCCCTTTCTATCATTTATTTTAGATATCGATTTCTTCTAAATCTGGAGTGTGGAAAATTACTATGATGTGTACGGTTATAATAATATATAAATTATTAATTGCTTATTTGGATATATAAATAAAAATTATTACAATGTAGATACTTGGTAGATTATGATCCACCTAATAATTAACATCATAGATTCATTTAGTATAAAATAATGTTTTAATTAATAATAAATGGGGGACTAATGTCTTAGATTCCTGGTTATCTTAGGATCTAATAATAGATGTTACTATTATTGGAATACCTAGTATTTCTACCAATCTTCTCTGAATCAGGAAAAAATAGAATATTATTGAATGGGTCTCATAAACCCCTCTTAGTTAGCATATATCCTAGGTTTTCCTAGAATACTAGGATTTATATTGTTGAAGTGGTTTTTAGGTGGACACATTTCCCTAGACAACTCAATGTTCATGATATCCATGAGGTTGATGATGATCACGACAATTGATTCATTGGATAATCCCTAGGATCAGATGGTCTCACCATGATTTCATTATCCTGAGCTATGTAGGCATAGGCTGTTGAGTTGATGGGTGATGAATTTTGAGTTATGACATATAATCCATAGTGTATTACATATATATTTCCTACATGTCATCCCCATTGGAATTCATTCCAATTTCGATGGTCATGATTTCCAATGGATTAGGTAATAAGAATCCAATTTTAGAGTTGATTATAGAATGTTAAGCTATTATCTAGGTTCTACTAGTTACTCATAGATTGAGTTTTATTCTTTGATAACCTCGGATCCAACTAGATATTTTTATCATGGGATGTCAAGTTGAATCCTGAAATCAAAAATTTATTACTATATGGGAGTATGTGTGATATCTGGGCTAGGACATGTCTCCCCTATGTAGAAGTAACAATATCACAGATATTTAAGGAAAAAGATGAAGTATGTATGTCAAACTAGGGTTTTCATATAGAACTAAGTATTATAGTAGTTTTTTGTTTTTCAACAGTTCAAATTTTCATTATCCATTGGATTAGTTTTAATAAATATAAACTTATTTTATTGGTTTTGTATAGGAGCACATTTGTGGTGTTGTACAAGGTTTTGTAATCACACCCTATTTGTACCACCATTTCATTGTGGTACCTGTACATATATTTACCTAGTTGTATGTATTAGTTTGATTGAGTACTGGGACTAATCAGGTATGATAACTCATATGTTTACATACATCTTGGGATGTGCTATCAAATGGTATGGTATGAGGCCAATGTTTTTTCAATATTTTAGTCATGTATATGTAAGTGATTGGTCCAATGGGTGGTTTGTGTTTATATAAAATCACTATTCCGGGTCATTATATATTTTAATCCACATCAATATTTAATATTTAAATTCTTCAGATTTAGGTTTATGTGTTTTGGCACCAAAATATTGGACGAAAATAATGAAGAAAAGAAGGCCATGCGGCCTGCCTCGCGAAGCCGTGGCGCGGAGCCCCCGTGCAACGCGGCCACCGCGAAGAAAAAGAGGCGAGATTCCCTGAGAATGCCCCTCACATTCGAGAACCTGCCGCAAAGCACCAGAGGTGGTACACCCCACGAACACCCCTGACATTCATGAGGATGTCGTGAAGCAACAAAGGTGGTACGCTCCGCGAACTCCCTTGACGTTCGCGAGCCCGCCTCGAATCAAAGGAGGTTGTACCACTCTGAGAACCCGGTTGACGTTCGGGAACCAACGCGAAGTAACTGAAGCCCCCGTCGCACTGTGTGAGCTCTACTTCGGTGCGCCTCTTGCCAGTAAATACCAAGCTCCCCCTGAGCTCCCAGGGACGGATGATCGTACCACAATTCACTGTTTTATTCCACCCTTACACCACAGTTTTAAACTAGTTTTGTAATGAATATTCAAAATATAATAATGAATTTCACTTTATGTTTGAATCAATCAATTAATTTTAATAAATATTAGAATGGGAAATGTTACTTGTTTATATTATTTCAATGTTGGTGGAGATTATTTGGAGGGCTTTTGATGAAAAGAAAGAAAAATGGGCCAAAATTGCATGGATCCATGGACATCCGTCCACTGTTTTGCATATTACACGAAATCCGTGATTCCAAATAGGCTAAACTTTTGTGGGGATGTCCAAATTTTAATAGTATACATTTCATATTGAGGAACCAAATCCTGATTCGGCTTCTATGGGGCGCATAAAAACTGATCTTTCCAAGACACCGAATTTGGACCAAGTCAAATGCGGTGTTCTGTAAATTATCAATATCTTGAGTTGTAGTTGTCCAACAGGTGCCAACCATTTGGTGGAGACATCCAAGAGATATGGCTAAAACTTTTTTATTTTCTCCAAATCGAGATAAGACCGTATGAAGGCCTAAACTCATGGTACAAATGGATTGATGAAACTTGTGTGCCTAAAACCACATTCTAATTTTTCTATAAAAGGGAACCAAGGGAACCTCATTTGCATGTTCGGCCAGGAGGCAGGTGCTGCCATTTTGGAGTCCCCAAGGAGTGTTCTCAACAACTTTATATGTTCTGGAGGCTATGAGAAGTGCTACTTCAAAATCTTCTTCTTCTTCCTCTCCCATGGGTTTCTAAACCCCTTGTGATCACCCTGGGAGGAATGTGATGTAATCTCGAGCTTCAAAGTTGTATTAATTTGAATGATATTTTTAATTCCAGGTTGTATGTTGTTTTTCCTCATACTATATTCTTATTTTATTGATTTATGTACTGGTATGTCATGCTCAACTCATATGATTATGTTTGGGGGTACCCATTCATGTGATGTTTCACACACCGTTCACCACTTTCTTTTCCCCCTTCCAATTGCGGTGTTTGTGTGGTTCATATTGGTCAATTGAACTCACATAATCACTATCAAGTTCATGCACATTTATTTCATGGTATCATAATGAAATAACATACAAACCTGGATAGCACATCGAATTCTTCATGTGTTGCCTTGGTGAGTTTCGGTTATGATGTCGAACACAAATCACACAATCATCGGCGGTGTCCAGTGAATCGTTATGTGTTTTCGACAGAACCCTAGGAGGTATCCTATTATAAACTCAGTAACATTATGGTCCTAGGTGTTACAAACTAGGGATTAAAATATCATAACCCCATATCATGAAGCGATGAAGGATGAGCATCACGAGACTTCCCCGGGTTGATCACGTTTAATCAATCTTGTTCATTTCTACTTTGTTTTATCGCTTTCATTTCCTATTTTCATCATTAATCATAAAACCACCAAGTATTAAAAAACCTAATTCACCTTATACTTACATAATCAAACTCTCTTTTTAAATTAATGGTCTAAGGCTCCATCGAGATACGACCTAGGGTTGCTGCTATACTGCAGAAATTCTAGTCAAAATTAAACAACTAATTTGATGCGCTCGACAACGCGATCAAATTTTTGCGCCATTGTCGAGGATCCAAGATAAGTTTTTACTTTATTTCCTTTTATTTTTTTATTTTACTTCCTAATTAGTACTCCTTTAAATACCCCACCCCATTTGATGGTTTTTATTTTGGATTTTGTCCTTATTTTTGGTTGTTTTTAGCATGTTCGTTCTCACACACACTCTCTCTATATCTCTCTCTTCTTCTCCTTCTCCCTATCTATAATTATGTATTATAATATTCTATTCTATTTTTACCCTTCTTATGTGATTTCATCCATATTAAAAAAATACAAACTTCACATCTTATTTGCATTACCCGATTTGGTAAAGAAACACTACATGAATTTGACCCTGAAATTGAAAAGTCACTTCACACACAAATCAAGGCATCTAGAGAAGGTTAATCAAGTAACACTAAGGAACCCCATTTGTAACCTCGAGTGGTCTTAAACCAATAAAAAATTGAACCAAATCAAACCCCAGAGATCATGGCTGCAAAAAACCAAACATTAAAAGAACTGACCACCTCGGCTGTGGAGTACCAACCTGCGTACATCCAATATCCTGAGGAAGTGACCAACTTTGAGCTAAGATCAGGTCTCATCCACCTCCTTCCAAAATTCCCTGGTCTTCCCGGAGAGGACCCTCATAAACATCTAAAGGAGTTTCACATAGTGTTCTCCACCATGAAACCCCAAAATGTGTCTGAGGAACTCATTAAGTTTAGGGCCTTCCCTTTCTCCCTTGATGGTGTAGCCAATGATTGGCTATACTATTTGCCTACCACGATTGGGGCCTGGAATGACCTTAAAAGACTCTTTCTAGAGAAGTTCTTCCCTGCCTCCCGAACTGCGTCAATTAGGAAAGAAATATGTGGTATTGGGAAATCACAAATAGAGACCCTTCATGAATATTGGGAGAGATTCAAAAGACTTTTCTCAAGATGCCCCCACCACCAGATTAGTGAACAACTTTTAATTCAAGGACTTATCCCCATGGATCGTGGAATGATTGATGCTGCAGATGGTGGCTCCCTAGTTGACAAAACACCTTATGCCACTCGTGACTTAATAGCCAACAGGCCTCAAAATGCACAACAATTTGGTACACGAGCTATTGCACCAACCCGGGGAGTTCATGAGCTAAGTCATTCATCCCTAGAACAAAAGGTAGATAATAAATTGATGAGATTCATACCATTATAAGGAAATTAGCCCAAGCACAAGGTAACTCACACTCTCCTCTCAATCCATTACATTGTGGTATTTGTTCTGATAATACTCATTTTTCTGACCAGTGCCCACAACTTGAGGATTCATCTGAGTCTTGTACTGTAGTGTTCCATGGGCGTCCATTCCAACAAGCACTACCATTCAAGAAAGAACCATTCATGCAAAATCCAAACCCCGGGTGGCAAGCACACCCACAATACTGTCAAGGGGGAAACTCAAGCTACCCCAAGCAGAACATGTATCAACAAGGCCATGGTATGGAAACTTCTTATCCTTCAACATCTCAAAACAATCCTTCTCCTCCCAAGTCTGAACCAAGCCTTGAGGATATAGTGAAGAAAATGGCAACCCAGAACCTCCAATTCCAACAAACCACACAATCAGCTATTCCAGACCTACGAACCCAAGTGGGGAAATTATCAAACACCATCGATGAGCTTAAGATGCAAGGTTCTGGACAACTACCATCCCAACCCATTGCCAATCCGAAGGAGAAAGGTAATGTATGTGCAGTTACACTTCGTAGTGGTAAAGAATTTTCTCCTTCTGCTAATTCTGCATAGCAGTTATGTCCCCCTCATGAAAACTCTCTTTCCCAAACCACACAAACTTCATGTAAAGAAAAACAAGAAAAAAATGGTAATCAAATTGTGATTGGTGATTCAAATGAACAATCCATTCCTATTCCTTTCCCTCAAAGACTCTCTAAATCTAAGAATAATTTTGATAATGAGATTGATAAAGAAATAATTGATACATTTAAAAAATTTCTAGTTAACATTCATCTATTGGATGCAGTTAATAAAATACCTCTATATGCCAAATTTCATAAAGATCTTTTCACCCATAGAAGGAGACTAAAGGGTAATGAGAGAGTCAACATGGGTAGGAATGTCTCGGCCTTGATTCAACCAGCAATGCCAACCAAATGCAAGGATCCAGGCATATTCACGATACATTGTACTATAGGGGAGACCTTCTTTTCTGATGTTATGATATATTTAGGTGCTTCCATTAATGTAATGCCTCACTCCATGTATACTTCTCTATAGGTCGGAGAGCTTCAACCAACAAGAATTGTCATGAATCTTTCCAACCGGAGTACAATGCATCCAAAAGGAGTGATTGAGGATGTCCTTGTCAGAGTGAAGAATCTCATCTTCCCCGCTGATTTTTACATTATTGAGATGGAAGATACTCGAACCCAAGGACACGCTCCTCTAATACATGGGAGGCCATTCCTCAAAACAAAAAAGATGATCATCAATGTTCACAATGGTTCATTGTCCATATAATTTGGTGGAGAAAAGGTAAGTTTTAACTTCCTTGAGGCTATGAAACACCCCGTTGAAGAGAACTCCACTCTTCCTGTCTATTCGATGGAAGTGCTCTCAAACGATGCAGACACACACAATTCTCTCCTAAATCCAAACTCTGATTCATTTTTGTTTTCTTCACCCTTGAATGATTTGAGTTTTGATTCATGCTTTGAGTGTTGTGTGGGTTTTTAAAAGTGTAAATTTTGTGGTTTAATTGATGAGTGTGTTCATTCTGAGGTACCCATGACCGTTGATGATTCTGCAAATCTCATTTCTATAGATTATCTAACTTTAGAGAATAAACATGAGCAGATAGATAGTTTAATGGAGCTCACTCCCCCTAAATCCCCTCCCTCAATCCAGAAACCACCGGTGTTGGAACTTAAACAACTTCCTTCTAATTTAAAATATGCATATCTTGAGGGTATTAACCAACTTCCCGTCATTATTGCCAATAATCTCTCTCCACAATAGGAATCAAAACTACTCCAACTTTTGAGAGAGTGTAAAAAGGAAATAGGATAGCAATTTTCTAATATTCCCAGGATTAGCCCATATATTTGTATGCACTATATACTTTTGGATGATGAGTCTATGCCCATAAGACAATCTCAATGCCGGTTGAATCCCACTCTCCTTGAAGTGGTAAAATTGGAAGTCAGTAAATTACATGTTGTGAGGATCATTTATCCTATATCTGATAGTAAAGGGGTTATCCCAGTGCAAATTGTGCCTAAAAAAACCAGAATAACAGTTGTGTCAAATGAAAAGAATGAGTTGGTTCCAACACGCGTGCAAAATAGTTGGTGAGTCTGTATTGACTACCATCGACTGAATCAATCCACGCGAAAGGACCACTTTCCATTACCTTTAATTGGCCAAATGATAGAATGATTGGCTGGTAAGTCCCATTATTGTTTCCTTGATGGCTATTAGGGTTATTTCCAAATCCATAGAGCCCCTGAGGATCAAGAAAAGACCACATTTACCTATCCATTCGACACATTTACATACATCAGAATGCCTTTTGGACTATGTAATGCCCCTGGTACTTTTTAGCGATGTATGTTGAGTATTTTTTTCTGAGTACCTTGAGAGTTGTATGGTAGTATTAATGGATGATTTCACAGTTTATGGATCTTCTTTAGATGATTGTTTGGAAAACCTAGGTTCTCTCCTCCGCCGCTGCATTAAAAAGATATTGTTTTAAATTATGAAAAATGTCATTTCATGGTTGAGCGAGGGATAGTTCTTGGCCATATCATTTCAAATAAGGGAATTTAGGTTGATAAATCTATATTTGAATTAATTTCATCCCTTCCATTTCCAAAATGTTTTTGTGAGGTGCGGTCTTTCTTGGGCCATGCTGGTTTTTACCGCTGATTCATTAAAGACTTTAGTAAGGCCGCACTTCCCTTATCTTGTTTATTACCAAAAGATTTTGAGTTAGTGTTTGATAAAAATTATGAGGATTCTTTCAATTCACTAAAAATGAGTCTCACTTCACCTCCCATAATCCAACCACAAAGGTGGGATCTCCCCTTCGAGCTTATGTGTGATGCCTCTAACTTTGCAGTTGGGGCAGTTTTATCAAAAATTGTTGAGAAGGCTCCTCATGTCATTGCATATGCCTCGCATACCCTTGACCCTTCCCAGGTAAACTACACAACCATAGAAAAATAACTCCTTTATATTGTGTTTTCCTTGGAAAAATTCAGTTCATATCTTCTTGGGTCAAAAGTGATTGTGTTCTCTGATCATGTTGCCCTTCATTTCCTCCTACAGAAACCCGAAGCCAAACCTCGCCTCATTCGATGGATGCTTCTCCTCCAGGATTTTGACCTTGAGATTAGAGATAAGAGAGGAGTGGAGAATATGGTAGCTGACCACATTAGTAGGATTTCCCCACCATTGAACCATCATATTGACTCACCCCTACCCATCGGAGAATTCTTCCCTCATGAGAACCTTTTTGATGTTGTGGACCTTACCCCCTGGTATGCGGACAATGTGAATTTTCTAGAAACATCTAGGGTCCCCACTAATTTTAGCACTTCACAATCCCAGAGACTTAAACATGATAATCGATGGTACATTTTGGATGACCCATATTTGTGGAGGATCTGTAGTGACTAGGTTGTTCGTAGGTGTGTCCCCGACCATGAGTTCACCTCTGTTTTGACCTTCTGCCACACCTTGGCATGTGGGGGCCACTTTGTCTATCGACGTACAGCTCGAAAGGTCCTTGACTCAGGATTATATTGGCCAACATTGTATAGATATGCCCATCGGTTTTGTAAATCATGTACTCGATGTCAATTCATAGGGAATATCTCTAAGAGGAATGAAATGCCCCAAAAGACCATGTTATTCTGTGAAATCTTTGATTCATGGGGAATTGACATCATGGGGCCTTTTCCAAATTCATTTGGCTTTGTTTACATCTTATTGGCTGTTGAATATGTATCTAAATGGGTGGAAGCAAAGGCCACTAGGACCGATCACTCTCGAGTGGTTGTTGATTGTGTGAGGACCCAGATTTTCAGTAGGTTTGGTCTACCAAGATTCATCATTAGTGATCAGGGTTCACATTTTTGAAATCGAAACATGAAAAACATTCTTCTTATGTATGGGGTTGTTCATAAAGTCTCCACTGCATATCATCCCCAAACTAACGGACAAGCAGAAATTTCAAATCGAGAAGTTATGAGAATCTTGGAGAAAACGGTACACCCCAATAGGAAATATTGGAGTTTGTGCTTGGATGATGCACTTTGGGAGTACCATACTGCTTTTAAAACACCGATCAGAATGTCACCATATAGGATTGTGTTTGGAAACTCCTTTCAGCTCCCAGTGGATGTAGAACACTATGCATATTGGGCTGTTAAAAATGTAATATGAACCTTTCAGATGGAGGTGAGGAAAGAAAGATGCAGATTCAAGAGTTGGAAGAAATTCGACGTGATGCATATGAAAACTCCCGAATCTATAAAGATAAGACAAATGCTATTCATGATAGCATGATTCACTAGTGGAAGTTCCATATTGGTGAGAAGTTCCTCATGTACAATTCCAGGCTTAAGCTCCACCCAGGTAAGCTTCGTTCCCGATGGCTCGGTCCTTATACTGTTACTAATGTTTACCCTTTTGGTGCAATATAGGTTTTGCATGAGCAGAGTTGACTAAGTCTTACCATCAATGGGCAGCGACTTAAACACTTCTATGAGGATTTTCTAAAGAATACGGCGGAGGAAATGAACCTTCTTGACGCATTATACTAATAAAACACACCAGGTTTTATCCTTCCTTCTCACATTCTCAATTATTTCAGTGAAGACACTGCACACTCTAGGTGTGGGGGGGTGGTGGATACATTCCTGGGTTATATAGGAATTTTCATCGTTTTCTACTTCTGTTTTCTCTTTTTGGCCTTCTTTATGGTATTTTCATTTTTTCCCCATCAACAATTTCGAAGTTCCATGATTTGGTGACCATAAAGGGGGAAAGTAAAAAATACCATAATGAAGGATAAAAAGAATTTTTGTATTAATTTTACATTAGGGGGTGATTTTTAGTGAATTGGTTTTCTTTCAATGATATAAATGGTCATATCTATGTGAACCCTTGGAGATGATTGATTCCCATTGTGTGAGTAGTTTTTGGGAAAACTATGTCACTAATATCTCCCCAAATGTTTTCACCAAACCACAAAATGTGATTATTTCTTACTTAATATAAGGTAAATATATGTTGGGTTAATATTTTTCAGCTTTAAATGATATTTCCGTACGTTCATTCTTTATCTGATCTGTTTCATTACAGTACCAGATTGACAAATGCGTGTGTACCTAATGTCCAACTATTGTACGCCCTCAAAAAAATTGTTCTATCTTGGGCAGGTCAAAAACCACTCCTCCTCAACTTTTTATTTTGTTATAACTATTTCAATTAGTGTCGTGAGGAGATCAAACAAGGGTTGAGAGATGAGTGTTATATTTGTTCCAATTGCAACTTCAACAAAAATATAATAAATGAGGGGAGTGATGAAATGTGCAACATATGGGGATATCTAGGTCGGGAGAATATGGTTTGACTTATGGTAATTCTTAAATGATTGGGTCTTGAAATATTATTGCAGAGGATGTAGGACAGGTTCGGTGACAAAAATCATTTAAGCTGAAAAATGTTAAAATAACCTATATTTATTGGATAGCAAGTGGAAAGAATAGCATGGAATGGTTTTCACACACACACCTGGAGATTTAGTGTCATGGTTTACTTCTTAATTCCTTTCTCAATTGGGTGTCGTTAATCTTTGTGAATTTCTCTATGATATGATTTATCAGACAGCTTTTTTTATTTTCACTAGAAAGAACTCCTTGGTGTTGTTCGTGCATTGATCACTTTACTTTAAATAAAATTCCCTCAAATGCTAAACCTTCAGGATGTTGGATATATATATATATATATATGCATCATTGTATATGGATATGTGACTTTTCCCAGGTGTGAAAATATTTAGGTGTGGGGGTGTGATCGTACCACGATTCACTGTTTTATTCCACCCTTACACCACCGTTTTAAACTAGTTTTGTATTGAATATTCCAAATATAATAATTAATTTCACTTTATGTTTGAATCAATCAATTAATTTTAATAAATATTATAATGGGAAATGTTACTTGTTTTTATTATTTCAATGTAGGTGGAGATGATTTGGAGGGCCTTTGAGGAAGTGGAAGAAAAATGGGCCAAAATTGCTTGGATCCATGGACATATGTACATTGTTTTCCATAGTACACGAAATCCTTCGATCCAAATGAGCTACACATTTTTGGGACTGTCCAAAATTTAATAGGATACATTTCATATTAAGGAACCCAATCCTGATTCGGCTTCTATAGGGCCCATCCGAACTGATCTTTCCAAGACGCCGAATATGGACCAAATCAAATGTGGTGTTCTGTATTTTATCAATATCATGAGCTTTAGTTGTCCAAAGGGTGCCACACAATCGTTGGAGACATTAAATATATATGTCTAAAACTTTTCTATTTTCTCCAAATCGAGATAAGATGGTCTGAAGGCCAAAAATCATGGTACCAGTGGATTGATAAAATCTGTGTTCCTAAAACCACCTTCCAATTTTCCTATAAAAGGGAACCAAGGGAACCTAATTTGAAAGTTCATCTAGGAGGCAAGTTGCTTCCATTTTGGAGTCCCCAAGGAGTCTTCTCAACATCTCTAGAAGTTATGGAGGCTATGATAAGTGATACTTTAACATCTTCTTCTTCTTCCTCTCCCATGGGTTTCTAAACCCCTTCTGATCACCCGGGGAGGAATGTGATGTAATCCCGAGCTTCAAAGTTGTATTAATTTGAATGATATTTTTAATTCCAGGTTGTATTTTTTTTTCCTCATCCTATATTCTTATTTTATTGAGTTATGTACTGTTATGTCATTCTCAACCCATATGATCATGTGTGGGGGTACCCATTCATGTGATTTTCCACACACCGTTCACCACTTTATTTTCCCCCCTTCCAATTGTGGTGTTTGTGTGGTTCATATTGGTCAATTGAACTCACATAATCACTATAAAGGTCATGAACATTTATTTAATGGTATCAAAATTAAATAACTTACAAACCTGGACAGCACATCGAATTCTTCCTGTGTTTCCTTGGTGAGTTTCAGTTATGATGTCGAACACAAATCACCAAATCATTGGCGGTGTCCGGTGAATCGTTATGTGTTTCCAATAGAACACTAGGAGGTATCATAGTAAAAACTCAGTAACATTCTGGTTCTAGGTGTTACAAATCAGGAATTAAAATATCATAACCTCATATCATGAAGCGATGAAGGATGAGCATCACGAGACTTCCCCGGGTTGATCACGTTTAATCAATATTGTTCATTTATACTTTGTTTTATCGCTTTCGTTTCCTATTTTCATCATTAATCATAAAAACCCCAAGTATTAAAAAACCTAATTCACCTTCTACTTCCATAATCAAACTGACTTTTTAAATTAATGGTCTAAGGCTCCATCGAGATACAACCTAGGGTTGCTGCTATACTGCAGAAATTCTAGTTAAAATTAAACAACTAATTTGACGCGCTGGACAACGCGATCAAATTTTGGCACCGTTGCCGGGGAGCCAAGATCATTTTTTTTATTTATTTCCTTTTATTTATTTATTTTACTTCCCATTTGATTGTTTTTATTTTGTGTTTTGTCTTTATTGTTTGTTGTTTTTAGTGTGTTTGTTCTCACTCTCTCTCTCTCTCTCTATCTATCTCTCTTCTTCTCCGTCTCCCTATCTATAATTATGTATTATTATATTATATTCTATTTTTACCCTTGTTAATTGATTTCATCCATACTCAAAAAAACAAACTTCACATCTTATTTGCATGACCCGATCTGGTAAAGAAACACTACTTGAATTTGAACCTAAAATTGAAAAGTCACTTCACACACAAATCAAGGAATCTAGAGAAGGTCATACAAGTAACACTAAGGAACCCCATTTGGAACCTAAAGTAGTCTTAAACCAATAAAAATTGAACCAAATCAAACCCCAGAGATCATGGCTACAAATAATCGAACATTAAAAGAACTGACCACCCCGGATCTGGAGTACCAACCTGCATACATCCAATATCCTGAGGAAGTGACCAACTTTGAGCCGAGATCAAGTCTCATCCACCTCCTTCCAAAATTCCATGGTCTTCCCAGAGAGGAACCTCACAAACATCTAAAGGAGTTTCACATAGTGTGCTCCACCATGAAACACCAAAATGTGTCTAAGGACCTCATTAAGTTTAGGGCCTTCCCTTTCTCCCTTAATGGTGTAGCCAAAGATTGGCTATACTATTTTCCTACCACGATTGGGGGCTGTAATGACCTTAAAAAACTTTTTCTAGATAATTTTTTCCCAACCTCCCGAACTTCGTCAATTAAGAAAGAAATCTGTGGAATTAGGCAATCACAAGGAGAGACCCTTCATGAATATTAAGAGAGATTCAAAAGACTTTGCTGAAGATGCCCCCACCACCAGATTAGTTAACAACTTTTAATTAAATACTTCTATGAGGGACTTATCCCCATGGATCATGGAATGATTAATGCTGCAGCTGGTGGTTCCCTAGTTGAAAAAACTCCTTCTACCACTCGTGACTTAATAGCCAACATGGCTCAAAATGCACAACAATTTGGTACACGAGCCATTGCACCAACCCGAGGAGTTCATGTGGTTAGTCATTCATCCCTAGAACAAAAGATAGATAATAAACTTGATGAGATGCATACCATTATAAGGAAATTATCCCAAGCATAGGGTAACTCACACTCTCCTCCCATTCCATTACATTGTGGTATTTGTTATGATAATACTCATTTTTCTGACCAGTGCCCACAACATCAGGATTCATCTGAGTCTTGGGCTGTAGTGTTCCCTGGGCATCCATTCCAACAAGCACTACCACTCAAGAAAGAACCAATCAGGAAAAATACAATCCCCGGGTGGCAAGCACACCCACAATACCGACAAGGAGGAAACTCAAGCTACCCCAAGCAGAACTGGTATTAACAAGGCCAAGGTATGAAACCTTCTTATCCTTCAACATCTCAAAAAAATCATCCTCCTCCCTAGTCTGAACCAAGACTTGAGTAAATTGTGAAGCAAATGGCAACCCATAACCTCCAGTTCCAACAAACCACACAATCAGCTATTCAAGACCTATGAACCCAAGTGGGGAAATTGTCAGACACCATCGGTGAGCTTATGATGCAAGGTTTTGGAAAAATACCATCCCATCCCATTGACAATCTGAAGGAAAAAGGTGACGTATGTGTAGTTAAACTTCATAGTGGTAAAGAATTTTCTCCTTCTACTGATTCTTCACAGCAGGTATGTCCCCCACATGAAAAATCTCTTTCCCAACCCTCAAAAACTTCATGTAAATAGAAAAAAAGAAAAAACGGTAATCGAATTGTAATTGATGATTCAAATGAACAATCCATTCCTCTTCCTTTCCCTCAGAGACTCTCTAAATCTAAGAATAATTTTGATAATGAGATTGATAAAGAAATAATGGATACATTTAAAAAAGTTCAAGTTAACATTCCTCTATTGGATGTAGTTAAGAAAATCCCTCAATATGCCAAATTTCATAAAGAACTTTGCACCCAGTGAAGGAGACTAAAGGGGAATGAGAGAGTCAACTTGGGTAGGAATGTCTCAGCGTTGATTCAACCAGCAATTCCAACCAAATGCAAGGATCCAGGAACATTCATGATACCTTGTACCATATGGGGAGACCTTATTTTATGATGCTATGATAGATTTAGGTTCTTCCATTAATGTAATGCCTCACTTTGTGTATACTTCACTACAGGTTGGAGAGCTTCAACCAACAGGGATTGTCATGAAACTTGCTAACCGGAGTACAATGCATCCAAAAGGAGTGATTGAGGATGTCCTTGTTAGAGTGAAGAATCTCATCTTCCTCGCTGATTTTTACATTCTTGAGATGGAAGATACTCGAACCCAAGGACACGCTCCTCTCATACTTGGGAGTTCATTCCTCAAAACAGCAAAGACGATCATCAATGTTCACAATGGTACATTGTCCATGGAATTTGGTGGAGAAAAGGTAAGTTTTAACATACTTGAGGCTATGAAACACCCCGTTGAAGAGCACTCCACTCTTCCTGTCTATTTTATGGAAGAGATCTCAAACGTTTCACACACACACAATTCTCTCCTCAACCCAAAATCTGATTCATTTTTGTTTTCTTCACCCTTGAATGATTTGAGTTTTGATTCATGTTTTGAGTGTTGTGTGGGTTCTGAAAAGTGTAAATTTTGTGCTTTAATTGATGATTGTGTTCATTATGGGGTACCCATAACCGTCGATGATTCTGCAAATCTCATTTCTATAGATTCTCTCTCTTTAGAGAATAAACATGAGTAGATGGACAGTTTAATGGACCTCACTCCCCCTAAATCCCCTCCCTCAATCCAAAAACCACCGGTGTTGGAACTTAAACAACTTCCTTCTAATTTAAAATATGCATATCTTGAGCGTATTAACTAACTGCCTTTCATTGTTTCCAATAACCTCTCTCCACAACAAGAATCGAAACTGCTCAAACTCTTGAGAGAGTGTAAAAAGGAAATAGGATGGACATTGGCTGATATTCCCGGGATTAGTCCATCTATTTTTATGCACCATATACTTTTGGATGACGAGGATAAGCCTGTAAGACAATATCAACGCTGGTTGAATCCCACTCTCCTTGAAGTGGTAAAATTGGAAGTCAGTAAATTACTTGCTGCGGGGATCATTTATCCTATATCTGATAGTAAATGGGTTAGCCCAGGGAAAATTGCGCCTAAAAAAATAAGAATAACAGTTCTGTCAAATGAAAAGAATGAGTTGGTTCCAACACGTGTGCAAAATACTTGGCGAGTCTGTATTGACTACCATTGACTGAATCAAGCCACGCGGAAGGACCACTTTCCATTACCATTCATTGACAAAATTTTAGGAAGATTGGATGGTAAGTCCCATTATTGTTTCCTTCATGGCTATTCAAGTTATTTCCAAATCCATATATCCCCTGAGGATCAAGAAAAGACTACATTTACCAATCTATTCTGCACATTTACATACAGAAGAATGCATTTTGGCCTATATAATGCCCCTGGTACTTTTCAGTGATGTATGTTGAGTATTTTTTATGCGTACCTTGAGAGTTGAATGGAAGTATTTATGGATGATATCACGGTTTATGGTTCTTCTTTTGATAATTGTTTGGAAAACCTAGGTTCCCTCCTCCGTCGCTGCATTGAAAAAGATCTTGTTTTAAATTATGAAAAATGTCATTTCATGGTTGAGTGGGGGATAGTTCTTGGTCATATCATTTAAAATAAGGGAATTCGGGTTGATAAATCTAAAATTGAATTAATTTCATCCCTTCCATTTCCAAAATTTGTTCGTGAGGTGTGGTCTTTCTTGGGTCATGCTGGTTTTTACCGTTGATTCATTAAAGAATTTAGTAAGATCGAACTTCCCTTATCTCGGTTATTACAAAAAGATTCTGAGTTTTTGTTTGATAAAAATTATGAGGCTGCTTTCAATTCACTAAAAATGAGTCTCACATCACCTCCTATAATCAAACCACCAAGGTAGGATCTCCCCTTCGAGCTTATGTGTGATGCCTCTAACTTTGCAGTTAGGGCAGTTTTATCACAAAGGGTTGAGAAGGCTCCTCATGTCATTGCATATGCCTCACGTACCCTTAACCCTACCCAGGTAAACTACAAAACCACATAAAAATATCTCCTTTCTATTGTGTTTTCCTTTGAAAAATTCCGTTCATATCTTCTTGGTTCAAAAGTGACTGTGTTCTCGGATCATGTTTCCCTTCGTTTCCTCCTAAAGAAACCTGATGCCAAACCCCACCTCATTCGATTGATGCTCCTCCTCCAGGAGTTTGACCTTCAGATTAGAGATAAGAGAGGAGTGGAGAATGTGGTAGCTGACCACATTAGTAGGATTTCCCCACCATTGGACCATCATGTTGACTCACCCCTACCCATTACAGAATTCTTCCCTCATGAGAACCTTCGTGATGTTGTGGACCTTACCCCCTGGTATGCGGACATTGTGAATTTTATTGCAACATCTAGGGTCCCCACTGATTTTAGCACTTAAAAATCCCAGAGACTTAAACATGATTCTCGATGGTACATTTGGGATGACCCATATTTGTGGAGGATCTTTAGTGACCAGGTTGTCCGTAGGTGTGTCCATGACCATGAGTTCACCTCTGTTTTGATCTTCTGCCACACCTTGGCATGTAAGGTCCACTTTGGCTCCCAATGTATAGCTCGAAGGTCCTTGACTCAGGATTATATTGGCCAACATTTTATAGAGATTCCCATAGGTTTTTTAAAACATGTACTCGATTTCAATTCACAGGGAATATCTCTAAGAGGAATGAAATGCCCCAACAGCCCATGTTATTATGTGAAATCTTCGATGCATGGGGCATTGACTTCATGGGGCCTTTTCCAAAATCATTTGGCTTTGTGTACATCTTATTGGCTGTTGACTATGTATCTAAATGGGTGGAAGAAAAGGCCACCAGGACCGATGACTCTCGAGTGGTTGTTGATTTTGTGAGGTCCCAGATTTTTAGTAGGTTTGGTCTACCAAGATTCATCATTAGTGATCAGGGTTCACATTTTTGCAATCGTAACATGAAAAACTTGGTTCATATGTTTGGGGTTGTTCATAATGTCTCCACTGCATATCATACCCAAACTAATGGACAATAAGAAATTTCAAATCGAGAAGTTAAGGGAATCTTGGAGAAAACGTTACAACCCAATAGGAAAGATTGGATTTTGCGCTTGGATGATGCACTTTGGGTGTATCGTACTGATTTTAAAACACTGATCGGAATTTCACCATATAGGATTGTGTTTTTAAAAGCTTTTCACCTCCTGGTGGAGGTAGAACACCGTGCATATTGGGCTGTTAAACAATGTAATATGAACCTTTTAGATGCAGTTGAGGAAAGAAAGCTGTAGATTCAAGAGTTGGAAGAAATTTGACATGATGCATATGAAAACTCCCGAATCTATAAAGAGAAGACAAAGGTTACTCATGATATCATGATTCACCAGCGGAAGTTCCATATTGGGGAGAAGGTCCTCATGTACAATTCCATGCTTATGCTCCACCCAGGTAATCTTCATTCCCGGTGGCTCGGTCCTTATACTGTTACTAATGTTTACCCTTTTGGTGCAATATAGGTTTTTCTTGAGCAGAGAGGACAAAGTCTTACCATCAATGGGCAGTGACTTAAACACTTCTATGAAGATTTTCCGAAGAATCCTGTGGAGTAAATCCACCTTCTCAACGCATCATACCAATAAAACACAACAGGTTTTATCCTTTCTTCTCACATTCTCAATTATTTCAGTGAGGACACCGCACACTCTAGGTGTGGGGGGTGGATACATTCCTGGGTTAGATAAGAATTTTCATCGTTTTCTCCTTTTGTTTTCTCTTTTTGGCCTTCTTTATGGTATTTTCATTTTTTCCCCATCAACAATTTCGAAGTTCCATGATTTGGTGACCATAAAGGGGGGGGAAGTAAATATACCATAACGAAGGCTAAAAAGAATTTTTGTATGAATTTTACATCACAGGGTAATTTTTAGTGAATTGGTATTCTTTCAATGATAAAAATGGTTGTATCTATGTGAAACCTCGGAGATGATTGATGCCCATTATGTGAGTAGTTTTTTAGAAAACTGTGTCACTAATATATCCACAAATATTTGCACGAAACCTGAAAGTGTGATTATTTCTAACTTAATATAAGGTAAATATATGTTGGGTTAATATTTTTCAGCTTTAAATGATATTTCCATACGTTTGTTCCTTATCTGATATGTTTCATTACTGTACTAGATTGACTTATGTGTGTGTACCTAATGTCCGACTTTTGTAAGCCCTCAAAAAAAATTGTTCTGTCCTGGGTAGGTAAAAAACCACTCCTCATCAACCTTTGATCTTGTTATAACTATTGAAATTAGTGTCGGGAGGAGATCAAACAAGGGTTGAGAGATGAGTGTTAGATTTGTTCCAATTGCAACTTCAAAAAAAAATATAATAAATGAGGGGAGTGATGAAATTTGCAACATATGGGGATATCTAGGTCGGGAGCTTATGGTTTTACTTATGTGAATGCTTAAATGAGTGGTTCATGAAATATGATTGCAAAAGATGTAGGACAGGTTCGGTGAAAAAATCATTTAAGCTGAAAAAGGTTAAAATAGCCTATATTTATTGGATAGCAAGTGGAAAGAATAGCATGGAATGGTTTTCAAACACACACATGGAGATTTAGTGTCATCGTTTACATCTGAGTTCCTTTCTCAATTGGGTGTTGTGAATCTTTTTGAATTTCGCTATGATATGATAAATGAGACATCTTTTTCTATTTTCACTAGAAAGATCTCCTTGGTGTGGTTCGTGCATTGATCACTTTACTTTAAATAAAATTTCCTCAAATGCTAAATCCTCAGGATGTTGGATATATATATATATATATATATATATATGCATCATTGTATATGGATATGTGACTTTTCCCAGGAGTGAAAATATTTAGGTGTGGGGGTGTGATCGTACCAGGATTCGCTGTTTTATTCCACCCTTACACCACAGTTTTAAACTAGTTTTGTAATGAATATTCCACATATAATAATGAATTTAACTTTATGTTTGAATCAATCAATTAATTGTAATCAATATTTTAATGGGAAATGTTACTTGTTTTTATTATTTCAATGTAGGTGGAGATGATTTGGAGGGCCTTTGATGAAGTGGAAGAAAAATGGGCCAAATTTGCATCGATCCATGGACATCTGTCCACTTTTTTGCCTAGTACACAAAATCTGTGAATCCAAATGGGATGAAATTTTTTGGACCTGTCCAAATTTTAATAGGCTATATTTCATATTAAAGAACCCAATCCTGATTTGGCTTCTATTGTGCACATCCGAACTTATCTATCCAAGCCACCGAATATGGACCAAGTCAAAGGCTGTATTCAATATTTTATCAATATCTTGAGCATTATTTGTCCAAAGGGTTCCAAACATTCAGTGGAGACAGTAAATAGAGAGTTATACAACTTTTCTATTTTCTCCAAAGTGAGATAAGACTCTCTGAAGGCTGAAACGCATGGTATGAGCGGATTGATGAAATCTGTGTGCCTAAAACCACCTTCCAATTTTCCTATAAAAGGGAACCAAGGGAACCTCATTTGCACGTTCGGCCAGGAGGCAAGGTGCTGCCATTTTGGTGTCCCCATGGAGTCTTTTCAACATCTCTAGAAGTTCCGGAGGCTATGGTAAGTGCTACTTCAACATCTTCTTCTTCTTCCTCTCCCATGGGTTTCTAAACCCCTTCTGATCACCCGGGGAGGAATGTGATGTAATCCCCAGATTCAAAGTTGTATTAATTTGAATGATATTTTTAATTCCAGGTAGTATGTTGTTTTTCCTCATCCTCTATTCTTATTTTATTTAGTTATGTACTGGTATGTCATGCTCAACTCATATGATCATGTTTGAGGGTACCCATTCATGTGATGTTTCACACACCATTCACCACTTTCTTTTCCCCCTTCCAATTGCAGTGTTTGTGTGGTTAATATTGGTCAATTGAACTCACATAATCACTGTCAAGGTCATGTATATTTATGTCATGGTATCACAATTAAATAACCTACAAACCTAGGCATCACATCGAATTCTTCATGTGTTTCCTTTGTGAGTTTCGGTTATGATGTCGAACACAAATCACCCAATCATCGGTGGTGTTCGGTGAATCGTTATGTGTTTTCGACTGAACCCTATGAGGTATCCTAGTATAAACTCAGTAACATTCTGGTTCTAGGTGTTACAAATCATGGACTAAAATATCATAACCCAATATCATGAAGCGATGAAGAATGAGCATCACGAGACTTCCCCGGGTTGATCACGTTTAATCAATCTTGTTTATTTCTACTTTGTTTTATCGCTTTCATTTCCTATTTTCATCATTAATCATAAAACCCCCAAGTATTAAAAAACCTAATTCACCTTCTACTTTAATAATCAAAATATATTTTTAAATTAATGATCTAATGCTCCATCGAGAGACAACCTAGGGTTGCTGCTATACTGCAGAAATTCTAGTCAAAATTAAACAACTAATTTGACGCGCTCGACAACGGGATCAACGGACAATCCGACGTTTCGGCTTCTCAGCTCCCAAATCGCGAAGCAATCTTTTCTCTATGAATCATGAGTTCCGCGAGGTATTTTTTCTTCCTAAGAGGCCTCCGCCTTGTCCTATTTTGATCCCCTCATCCGATAGGGATTCCCTTCGCGAAGCCTAAGGGCATTCGCGAAGGAAGGGGATCCCCAAGGGGACCCGGGCAGTCGCGGAGAATTTATGCTTCACGAAACACCCAACCTATACCTGTGATCCACATTCCAAGGCAGGGTCACTATACTTCGTAAATCACACTTCTTCACGACCCTTTTCATCACGAGGAACCTATGCTCTGCGAGGAAATGCTCCGCGAATACCCTTCCACTTCACGAAGTGCCTCCCATTTGCACCTCTTCCCCATGCTAAGGCTAAGGCACCCCACTTCATGAATCACACCCCTTCACCAGTTCCCTCTATTACGCAGAGCAGCCGAGTTCCACAAGTCCCCTACCTGTGGACCCCTCTACTTGGCAATTCCTTCTCCCGTGCGACCCTCCAGGTTTCCACGATGTGATTTCAAAGTCCATTTGATGATACTACTCTTAGTGTTGCTTCGCCTAATTATTCTTCACATAGGAAAGCTAAAGGCTATTTCATATTCACATAGCCATGCTAACATGGACCCCTCGATGGTTCGCTCTGTGACCCCCCTTCTACATGGCCTTGCAGATGCCTTCCCTTCACCACGGGGCAGAGGGTACCAGTCATGTAAGCCCTAGGGGTGCAGAGTAAACCCACCTCGTCCGAGTTGTAGGACATTAAACTACCAAGGACCCCATCCTCAACACATGACGTTAAACTATGATCTTTCCCCGTACCTCGCACACAGCATCCCCTTGGCACAGACATTCTTTACGCCGCTCGTCTCCACGGGGATGGGATCACCCCCCACATGGGATTATATCCTCCTTCTCAGAGTAGTGTTTGTCCGCGAGGAAGGGTTCCCATCTTGGTGTAAGCCCCTAGATCTTCTTGTAGAAGGTATCACCCATGCACCTCCATACGTCCCCACCGCCAGGGTCAGCGGAGGGTGTGATAGGGAACGAGGAACCTCCTTTATTCATTCCCAAATCTTGTTCCTGCTGCACTTTGTCACCTTTGGGCCTCCATTCTAGACTAAGTCCCAACACCATGGGCCGCCTAACGCGTAAGCCCCTCTTCACTTCTCACGGATGCACCCTTCGCAATGTGATCGTCAGGTCCTTGCCTCCTCTTCTTTCTCACACCGAGCATGACTCATGTGGGCTTGGAGTAAGCATCGACTATGACACCAACCCTTGCCACGAATGACGTTAAAATGCATTCTAGTATAGCGGTAAGCCATTGTGAGGAACCCGAACTACGAGGACTTTAATCCTTGTCAAGGAGTGGTACATATGAAACCCCACGACGTTCAAGCACACCACTCATTGGTCATCCTGACCTCCTTCACATCGGTTCACCAAACTACACCATGGGCCACGTCAGAGTGTAAGCCCCAAAATGCCCTATCTCAGATGACGTTAAACTTCACACCCAAAATACATGTACTTTGATCAATGTCATGTAATGGTACATAGGAAGCCTCTACAAGGTTCAAGCCCACCACCAGTGGACCCCTGGGTTCACCTTCACGTCGGTTCGCTGAAGAAACCCCATCCTAACTACGAGGACTCTGATCTATGTCAAGGCATGGTACGTAGGAAACCTCACGAGGTTCAAGCCCGTCACCCATCAGACCAAGGTCCTTCTTCACGTCGGTTCTCCGGCACCCACATCCCTTTTGAACTACAAGGACATTGATTCATGTCAAGGCATGGTACGTTGGAAGCCTCCATAAGGTTCAATCCCACCATCCACCTAGACCAAGGTCCTTCTTCACGTCGGTTCTCCGACACACCCTCGTCCCACATGACGTTAATCTGCATCCCAATCCAGCTGTAAGCCATTGTGACCCTACCATCCAGTTAATATGACAAACCATCATTTCAGTTCAATAGACCCTTTTCAACCCTAACTACGAGGACTTTGATCCATCTCAAGGCATGGTATGTAGGAAACCTCACGATGTTGAATCCCAACACCAACTGGACCAAGGTCATTGTTCACTTCGGTGCACCGGCAACCCATCCCAAACTATGTGCAATTTGATCCCTGTCAAGGCATGGTACATAGGATGCCTCCCTGAGGTTCAAGCCCACCGCCCATTGGTCACTCCAACTCTCTTCCCATTGGTTCTCACCAACCGAACTACATGGATTTTGATCCCCTATCACGAGGATACGTAGGAGGTCTATTCGAGGCTCAAACCCAAATTCACCATCACCCTTGCAATGGACCCATTTCATTCCCCCTCCACATCATTCCTTAATACATCATCCATCCTGACTCTCACTTGGGCCACCACATCTCGGTGAGAGCTTTCCACCCCATTCCCCTACACAACATTTGGGAAGCTGCCCATGGGATGGCTCCGATATCGGTGTTCCCTCAAGGGGGTTCCTCAATCTGATCCACTCCAGCTAGTGTTCTGATCTTCCCGATCCATTTCTGTTGGACATTAAACTTGTGGCATACCCTGTGTTAAACACAAGAAGCTGAGGAAAACCTCAGATACAAGAATATGACATATGATTCCTCGCGCTCTATGTGGGATGCATCGGGCTTCTGCACCCTCAAGAAGACCTATAATAAGGGAAAAAAGACAGAAACACCAATTCCACAGCATTCAGACACGTTAATGATGCCTCGATGTGACTAATCCCCAACTGAAGGTTGCTTCCCTGACCAGACCCCTTGGAATGTCCTGACAGAAGCAGTGTAATTAACCTGCATCCATGGAAACATGGCACTGGGAAGAGTTTCACGAAAAACATATTAAATATATAAGGGAGACCAGGAGTAGGTTACGAGTTCTGAGGAGGAATCCATGGAAGGAAGAACCGACATACCATCATCCCGGTTTCGATCAGGGAGCATACTTCCCTGAATATGGAGCGAATTACACCTACCTTTGGAAAGTGGGAATGCGGGGTAACAAAAGACGCTCCTATTTCTCCACAAGCAGACGGACGCAAGCTTCCTAGCGAAACTGTCAGAAATAGAAATGGTGAACCCAACATAAAGTTATTCTCCTCAATATGGAGATTAGTAGTGCTCGAAACATCAGTAGATTGATGTGTCACTAGATCTAGATATCAAGCGTCGGGTCCTGCCAAGAAAATAGTTGGCCTGGCGTGAAACACACCAAACGTTGGGGCAGTAGAATGTTGGGAATTCCATTCCGCAATGTTGTCGACGTGGATCCCTCTTACTAGCCACGAAAGACAGAATGATTCTAGGGAACTGGTTGTCGACTTCATTTCCTCGCAATGTTGATGAGTAAATCTCCCTGCTTCTCAGGAATCAGGTTGCTGCTACAAGGACACGATCACCGCCCACCCGCCTATGAAGGGGCAGGGGAAACACTAGCACAGCCGCTTCGTGTGGCTCTTATAATGCCACAACGACGTCAACATCCATGAACGTGGGGTGGCCACGCCCCATCTCCCCATTGGAAGTCATCCAACAAAGGGTGATTAATGACCTCGTACGCCGTTATGAGGATGAGGGAATAATCCCAACCCGGGATATGTCACTCATGGACCTGGAGGCATCCAGGCCCCGCCTTCAATGCAGCCCTCGAGGGCCGTGTAGGGATCCCCTACTCCCCACCCCAACGTTCAACCATTTTAGGAGCCTATCCCCGGAATGCCTTGACGACTCCCTGCCTTTCGCTAAAGAGGAGGGTGATGTCCGGCTCAGCCCGGTCAGAGTCCCGATTCAAGGGTTCCATGAATGGTCCCCCACACGGCCGCATCAGTGTCGTCGCTCGGCCATGCCAGAGGAGAAGGTAGGCTATGTGCCTGCACCACCCCCACCGGCTTTCCTGACCCGACGCCTGTGTTGGGCCCAAGACGAGGATGCCTACCAAGGGGCGTTAACGTCGACAGCTACTATGGAACGAGCCACCGCCAACGCATATCTTAAATTCCATGCCCACACCGAGCAGGGGCGCTCCTACACCCAATCAGGATCGAAGCCCCAACAGCCCCACATGCAGGCTGGGTTGACTTCCTGGGTCGCAGGACAGAGTGATGATCGCCGCGAACCACCCACGGTGATGTCACCCCGTACAGAGGTCCTCCCCATGCCACTACTCCATAGATCATGGTCCTTCCCCACTCTGAAGCTCGTCATAGAGGTATTCCCTGTCCTACCCCCAACCCGAATGAAGACCTACCCCGCGGCAATGACACTCAGCGTGGAAGCCTCTCCAATGCCCACCACACCGGGTACATAATTCCTCCTGCCCCCAACCATTGATGTGAAGACATTTCCCATCAGTTCCCTCTCCAACATGGGGATCCTCATTATGTTCTCTCTGAAGATAGCGATGGTCCTCCTCACCCTGGAAACCAAAGGGGTGAAGGTCAGCCTCACTCCACTCGCAACATGCATGGAGGTCCTCCCCATGCTCCTACCGGTTCCGACGGAGGTTTTTCCCACTCAGGTGCTGTTCATTGAGGTCCTCCCCATGTCCCCATTGACATTTGTCCCGGTGCTCCTCACACCCTGGCTATCACATGTGGAAGTCCTCTCCACCCTGACACCAGTGCGGCCCCAGGACTACATGTCTGGAATCAGCCTTGTCCCAAGGAGCCGCCTAGGGGTAGGAAGGTGGGTTGTCACTGCCACAAGAAGAATCCTAGGAATGCCCGGACGGAGATCAAACTGGCCCACTTCTTGGATTCTAATGCAGAATATGACTCGGCAGCGGAACCCTCCCTTCGGTCCTCTGTGTCAAGGACTAGGGCAGGAACAAGGTGTGTTAGCCTCATCCTTATATAATGTGAAGTCCATTGTATTCCCTCCTCTCTTTGCAGGTACATCCAAGAGTAGGAAAGTTTGGGTGTCCCACAGGTTCCGACTGTACAGTCACCACCGTCATCACTAGAAGCACCCTCTACCTCGACTAGAGATCACAGAGAGCTATTTTGGGGACCAAAGGCGGTTAAGAAACAGCGTGAACCATCATCGGTAACTGTGATCCCTGCACCGGAAGTCGTGGCTATCAGCCCGACGTATCCTGACGTTATGTTAAGGTCACTGCACTCTTTGAAGGATGGCCCAGAATTTGGTGGTCAGTCGGCTCGTTCATCATATTCTCTACAGCCCAGTTTACTATCCCAGCAGTCCACCTCAGTACTGCTACTGGTTCCTCAGCCACCTCCAGTTGATGAGTGGGGCAATATGGGGCCAGACCCTGAATCCCAGCCTAGGAGCTTCTGTAAAATTCATGTGGAGGATCACTTCCCCGAGATGTTCTGGCTGGAGGCAGCATTGAACATTCGTGCACTGGAATCCCTCACCCCAGAGGAAGTCGAGTGCTTCCATCGAACCCTATGGATGACGCACATACATCTTCTTTATAATTGGGTGGTGTACCCCAGGAGTCAGGTGCACTTTGTGGAAATCAGCGAGCAATGTCGTCTGGTCGATTTGACCGCACTCCCCGTGGCCCAGCGCCCTGAGTCACCAGGTCGCCAGAACACCCTCCAACAAAAATTCATTCATTGTTTCAATTTATTCCGCAAAATCATCAGAGAATCTACCCCCATGTGCATGTCCGTGGCTGGGGATAGTATGTCGCCCTCATCTTTAGTCCTATCAAGTGGCAGTCCGACTCATTATGCGACATTGAGGACATGCCCCCAAGAAGAGTTGTGGTCCACATGGACGACATAGTGGACAAGGAGGATGAGTTGTAGTTTCTAGATGAAGAGTTACACCCTGAGGGTGTGCCACCACTGTTGGACCCTTCAGGGAGGATTACTCGTCACTATAGGTACCTCATAGGTCTCCCTACGCCCACCAAGTCTCTGGTACTTAGTTGGAATGCCAGTATGGGTGAAGAGCACGTCGGAGCTGTCAAGTACACCGACCCGCCCGCCTCAGTGTAGAAGTTGGACAAAGACCCCGAGAAATTCGTGTTGTGCCAGAAACTTGGTGAGCAGAAGAGGCTGGTTGATGAAATCCTAGCCGAGCACACAATAGAGCGATGACCCGACTATCGTGATCCTAGGCCAGGGAAGCAGGGGTAGGAAAAAATTCCCCCTATGGGATGTCTCCGGGCATCCTTGATCATACCGCTCACTCGGGCAGGGCTGAAGCCGTAACTCATGGAAGGAGGGCGCCATACGTCTCACCAAACCCTCTCGAACCGTGAGTAAATCTGAGGAATCCATCCCGGGTTCCCCCATCTGCCCCACGAGCCACTCTTCCAGTCGCCCCATGAGCCGTTGAAGCCGTCTACCATGTCGAAGATCTCGGAAACACACTCATGGTTAGGGATCCCCATCAAAATAGGGACCCCACCCGGATGATCATATAGCTGCACTCATTGCCCGCCTCGAGGTGTTGGGAACATGGTAGGTGGCAGTCCCACCAGATTGCAAGCCATATCCTGCGTGGGTGGATGATATGCCTGCACCCACGGGTTTTGGAAATCCAACTTTCTCACCATTTAATGGGACAAGGGACCCACCGCAGAACCTGGCCCATTTGTCCTCATGGTGTGACCCTGTGTTGGGGACCCCAGTACAACAGGAGGCCACCAAGCTCTGATGTTTTGTGCAGACATTTTAGGGCCCTCTGTTCATCTAGTACAGCCATCTCCCTATTGGATCGATGACCGGATGGGAGGATCATTTCCAGTAATTCCTATACCAGTTCAGCTCCACCACGCAAAAGACCAGCATTGAAGACCTTTTCAAGTCTATGCAAACGCGTGATGAGAGAGTCACAGACTTCATCGCCCAGTGGAAGGGGCTCACATACTCCCTCAACATACCAGTAACTCAAGATAAATTACTGACGATGTGTGTAGGGAATGTCAAAATAGAATAGGTTCCTTCCCTAATCACCCAGAATTACTGTGGAGGGTTTCTAGATTTCTCAGATAAGCCTCAGTGCCTTGAGGAAGCTCTGCAATAGGCTAGTTAGCCGCATCTACTACCTCCTATAATCCCAGTAAGGAGGGCTGCCAGAGCCGAGATCATTGTGGTGGCCTAGATAGAAGAACCCAGGTAGCTTGAATTGCTGCTAGTGGGACAGGCTCTGTAACCTCGCAGAGGCCTGCCACCTCAGGCACAGCCTCCTGCCCAGCAGCGACCACCTTAGAATCGGCAGGATTCCCCATGCAACGCACCACCCCCGCCTAGGCGGGACAATCTGGCTCCTCCTCCTCAACAGGCCCCTCCATCCCCTCATCTGGGATAGGCTCTCAGAGCCCCCTATCCGGAAATAAGGCACTAGACTTACTCGTTCAACGAGAATCTGGTCCCCGGTTACATTCATAGTTCCCTAGAGCAGGGGATTGTGCGCTTACCCGAGTGCAGAAGGCCGGCAGAGGAGAATCTCACTGATCGACCCAACTACTCTCCCTATCACTGAATTCTGGGGCACACCCTCAAGTAGTGATATGTGCTTAAATATTGGCTCCATGAATAGGTTGATAACAACAAAGTCAGGCTGGGCCCAGCCCTAGCACAAGTGGCGGGTGTCTTTGTGAGGACATAAAGCGGTAGCAACGATGAAGGTGAGTGGGAGCAGGTTCCCAACCACAGATCCCAGAATTACGATTACTGGATGGCTCGTAAAACAGTTGCCCATGCCCAAGGTATTATTCGGGTATTCCTGAAATGGCCGGAGCCCTCAGAATATGTAGCCAGCGCCTCTTCATCATCATCTCAGCCGACCTCTACCTAGAAGAGCAAGCAGTGGCAGCGCAAGAAGAAGGAGTGCACTCCACCAATGTTGTTGTCATCCCGCACTCTTGGTGACTTTATGCCACATGAGATGGAGATTCCATCATGAAACCTCCCAGTGGTGGATGACTCCTCAAGCAACAGTTAGTGGTACTCATCGGTTAATATCGTGGAGTTGGTAAATCCCTAGATGACTCCCGAAGAGGGGGAATGCCAGGAAAACCTCCCCAATGTCCTCGGTCAACGTCAACGTCGGTGGAGTAGCGACTACATGGGTCGTTAGGTTTCATCAGTTGGAAACTCAACCCAGGTTGTTCATGCTATGGAAACCAAATAGCAGGCCCAACGCAGAGCTCAGCACGCGTAACCTCCTCATCTGGTGCCCTCAGAGCTACCTCCACCATCATTTGTGCTACTAGATCAGGTAGAGCTTCCTCTTCCGTATCGCGTCCAGTCTCTCCCTACTACATGCCAATCTAAGTTGTCTGGTCCTCATCCAGTAGCCTCTCTTCAGGCTTCTACTAGTGAACAGAAAGATATTCCTGGTAACAGTCAGCCGCCGGCCCAGCCAGCAGGGCCTGCCATGCCTCCAATTGTAGAGCGGCCTATTGTAAGAAGAGGCTCACATCTGGCCTAGAAGTATGACGTTCGGAATCACTTTACCGGCATTCCAGCAAGGCTTTATATCCTCGAGGCTCTTCTCATATCATCTGAAATGCGTGTGGTGCTTTCCGAGTCCCTAAAGAGCCCCCTCCAGTTTGATACGGAGGTAGCAGCTGTAGAAGCCTTCCATGTTGAGGCAATTGAGAATGCCGAATGCCAGGAGGTTATCTCATTATATGGAGAAGACGAAGACCCTCCCATATAGGGGAAAATTCATCCATCATACATCACTGGCTAGTTCAATGGTGTGGATGTCTGTCGCTTTCTTGTTGACACGGGTCCTGGGATTAACTCAATCCCGACTCGGACACTACAGAAGCTGGGTTTGTCTGAGGATGATCTAAATCCCTTCGACCTAAGGATCTAGGGATACGACAGGACCAAGCAAACCCTGGTAGGAATGTTTCGTTTGAAGACCCAGTTCTGTGGCCTAGTTTCCAGTACTGAATTCATGGTTGTCTTCTAGGACACCGCGTACAATGCATTGATGGTTAGTACATGGCTCCACCTGCATACAAAGGTCCCTTCGTCATATCAAAAATTCCTCAAATACTCCCTCAATGGTTGAGTAGGAATGCACCAATGATATTCTTCTCCTTTTTCATCTTGTGAAGCCCTCTATCTAGACGATGACTAATACAAGAGCAAGGACAAGCAGATTCTGGCAATTGATGTTGAACCCGCCCAGGTCAAAAGTGATCCCTGGGCAGGTCGGGATGATGCCCACATCTTCCTGATCCATCTATTGGAGGCCACGACCCCCAACATGGGGAAATTATTTTTTTTGGGTACAAGTGGAAGGAATATTCCCAGGTCTATGCGATGGCGGAAAATCATCTCATACTCCTACACCAACCATACTTGGGTGATCCCAGAATCTCATACCCCTGTACGGTATCAGGATGGCAGGCTCATGGAATCAGCGATATGCCACACGTGTCTCTTCCGCCGGGCTGGGATCAACTGGCTCAAGCCGACGCGCCACTACTGCTTTGATGTCATCAAGCAAGGCCCCTTGGGCCGAAGACAAGATGGGATTGGATCAACTTCCTTCATCGCTATGGTCTCAGTGGCGCATGAGTCTATTGATGTGATGACCACTGCCGATCAAGCCGGCACCAGCCCCCCATCTATGCCTGGTGGCTTGGAATCAACTCCCCCCATGGAGGATCACTCCACAAGTAGAGAAGAGGATCTAGATGATGCTCCCCTTCCTTTAAAGAAGGAGTCTCTACCACGGTCGATGAACTGGTACATGTGAAACTTGGTTGCGAGGCAGACCCGAGGCCCACATTGATCTATGCCGCTATGTACCTCGTGGAGCAGCAGTGTTACGTGAACTTCCTTAAGTAGAACCGAGATGTGTTCTCCTGATGTTATGGCGAGATTCCAGGACTAGATCCCCGGGTAGTCGTCCACCACCTTGGTCTCCTAAAAAACCATTGCGGGTTCAAGCAGCCTCCCAGAAAGATGCACCCTTCTCACGGTTCCATTGTTGAGGCCCAATTTGACAAGCTTATCAAAGCCAACTTAATCAAGGTGGTCCAGTACCCCAAGTGGCTGGCCAACACTGTGCTAGTCAGGAAGAAGAACAGACAGATCAGAGTCTGTATCGACTTCTGCAATCTCAACTGCCACTGTCTGAAGGATGAATTTCCCATTCCAATGACAGAGTTGATAATTGATACTACGATCGGGTTCCACGCCCTCTCCTTCATGGATGGGTATTCGGGGTACAACCAGATCAGGATGGCCCCTGAATACGAGGATTCCACCACTTTTAGGGCTCCCCAAGGCACTTTTTATTCCCAGGTTATGCCCTTAGGCATGAAAAATGAAGGTTCCACCTATCAGCAGGACATGTACCGCATATTCAAGCTAATTCTAGAAACACTGGTGAAGTGCTATGTGGATGATCTAGTGGTTAAATATCACCAGCATCAGAACCATCTCAAAGACCTAGATAAATTGTTCGGCTTCCTCCGTTCCCGCCACCTAAAGATGAAACCTCTTAAATGTGCCTTCGGGGACACCTCTGAGAAGTTTCCTGCCCTTGTTGTCAGAAATCGAGGCATCGAGATCGACCCAGAGAAGATCAAGTCCATCCGCCAGATGCCTCCACTGAGAAATATTCGGAAGCTTCGAGGTCTCCATGGCCACTTAGCCTACATACGCCGATTCATTGCGAATCTAGATGAAAAATGTAAGCCCTTTTCCGGTCTCATGAAGAAAGGCTCCACCTACGAATGGGATGAAGAATGTCAGGTCTCCTTCAAGGAGATCAAACAGTTCCTTCTCCAACCTCCGGTCCTGATGCCACCCATTTCCGGAAAGCTGCTGGTCCTTTATGTGACCACTCTGGAACGGTCTCTCGGTGCCCTGCTTGCCCAGAAGAACAATGATGGGACAATGAATAGCCTCTACTACCTCAGCCGCATGCTCCTATATACGGATAATAGATACTCCCCCATCTAAAAGAGATGCCTTGCGCTAATGTTGGTCGTACAAAAATTTAAACATTACATGTGGCACCATGATGTACCGTTGGTCTCTCGGGTAGACCCACTGAAGTACATTCTGAACCGCCCCATGTTGACTTTCCGACTAGCGCGGTGGGCGGTGATCCTCCAGTAGTTCGACATTAGGTTCATGCCTCAGAAGACTATGAAGGGGAAAGAATTGGTAGAATTCCTTTCTGCCCATCCAACCTCCATGGATCAATCCCTAAAAACCTATATTTTCCAGATGAGGAAATCATCTCAGTCGACCATGCAATATCATGTTTGCAAATTCACTTCGATGGTGCCTCCCGGAGCCCCACCGGTATGAGGCACAATGTTCCTAAGCTCAACAGAGTGGGTCTGGGTATCGTCTTCATCACCCTGGCGCAAGACGTTCTTCCATACGCATTCCTATTGTCAGAAGGCTGCACCAACAATGAGGAAGAGTATCAGGATATCATCACTGGCCTTGAGTTGTCCCTTGGGATCGATGTGCCCCATTTTGACATGAAATGGGATTCCGAACTAGTCATCATGGAGGTCAATGGCTAATATGTTGTTAGAAATCAAGATCTCATGCCATTATTGGAGTGAAACCTCCATTTGAAGGCCCAATTACCTTCTTAACCAGAGGTTACCCATGTCCCTCGGTCACAGAATGGTTGAGCAGCCGCCTTGGCCGGCCTAGCTGCATCACTTGAAGAACCCGAGCAGGATAATCTGATTATACATGTGGCACATCGGAGAGTCATCACCTCCATCACCCCAAAAGATGACGACAACCTACGGGTAATCCATATTACCACTGGATCCTCCACACCAAGAGCCCCTAGTTCTTTAGATGAAATGATTGATTACACTCCCGACTGGAGGGCACCCTTTGTCGAGAATCTCCAAAATGGTTGCCTCTCGGATGATCGGGCCGAGTGCGAGTGAATCCGATGTCATGCATTGCAGTTTACCCTCTAGAGTGGTCCCAGTCTTGAGAAGATCCTCTACAAGTGGGGATTTGATAGTGTTCTCCTCCATTGCATTCAAGGAGTCGATATTTCTCAAGTCATGAAAGAGGTTCATGCTGGTTCCTATGGTTCCCACTAGGCTGGGCCAAAGCTGTCCCATCAGATCCGGAGGCTGGGGTACTTCTATCCCTCTATGATCCTTGATTGTATTGAGTTTTCCAAGAGTTTCCATTCATTCCAAGTTCATGTTATCTTCCTGCATCGGCCGACAGAGCCTCTCCACTCCACCAAGTACTCTTGGCCATTTGCGGTGTGGGGACTCGATATCGTGGGACCATATCCACCGGCATCAGCTTGCCTGTGTAGGTTCATCCTAACGACTGCGAATTTCTTCTCCAAGTGGGCAGAGGCAATTCCACTCAAAGAGGTCAAGGCATATTCCATCATTGACTTCATGAGCTCCAATATCATCCAACGGTTCGGAGTCCCACACGTTTTCCCCACCGATAACGACACCAACTTCTATGCAGCCGAGCTGAAGAAATTTTATGCCAAGTACAATATCTGTTTGAACCATACCTCTCACTATCACATGCATGAAAATGGACAGATCGAGGAATTCAACAAAACCCTTTCTAACATTTTTTAGAAAATGGTTGTTCAGAACAAGAATAGTTGGTCTAACATGCTCCCCAATGCCCTCTGGGCGTATCGGATGACGACTCGCAATTCCACCGAAGTGACTCAATATTCCCTGGTGTATGGGGTTGAGGCCATCCTGCCCATCAACATACAGTTGCCATCATTACGCACTGCAGTTTGTGACCAACAAGTGCCACATAAGGTGGTCAAAATCTATCTAGATGAATTTTAATCACTCGATGAGAACAAGCTCCATGCCCAACAAAATCTAGAAAGGCATTAGAATTAGATATCTAGAACCTTCAACAAAAAAGTTCACCTTCACTCCTTTCTGCAAGGTGACCAGGTGTTAGCCCTCTGAGAGCCAATGATCCCCGGTAGGAAACCACCCAAGCTGGAGCCCAAATGGGAAGGACCTTACATCATTCATAATGTATACCCCAATGGAGCATAATCCTTGGTAACCCTGGATAGTGAGTGCATGACTCCTCCCACCAATGCCAAGTTTCTCAAGCAATACCTTGCATGAGCCTCTGGGCCCCGCATGACCATAAACTACACTTTGGTCCCACACGTCCTTAAACTATATGGTCCTACATGACCTTAAACTGGAATGTCCCACATGACCCTGAACTGCACCCCAGTCCCGCACGACCTTAAACTGTATGGTTATACATGACCTTAAACTGGAGGGTCCCGCATGACCCTAAACAGCACCCCGGTCCTACATGACCTTAAACCGTATGGTCCTACATGACCTTAAACTAGAGGGTCCCACATGACCCTAAACTGCACACCTATCCCACACAACCTTGAATTATATGGTCCTATATGAACATAAACTATCCAGTCCTGAATGAAATTAAACTACAACATCGTCCTTCACGACATTAAACTACATCATCGTCCGTCATGACGTTAAACTGCTCATTATTGTCCAGCATGACAATAAACTACAAAATGGTCTGAGCTCCTTGACCCTAATCAATGATCTCCTTCGTCCTCAATGCATGACATTAAACTACAAGCTAGTCAGTCCTTCTTTACGGAGGCCTAGCCTCAGGCCCCTTGGCCTCCTCGGGCCCTCGGCTTTCGTCCTCACTACAAGATGATAAAATGCAATATGGTCTGGCCTTCCTGACCGAGGCCCAGCCTCAGGCCCCTTGGCCTTCTCAGGCCACTGACCCGGGCTCTCTTGTGGGATTATATGGTGTGGTGTGTGATTATTTCCTCATTCACGTCGGGTTACTCACCGCACCATACACTTCCCCGGATGAGATGCGTTTCATCATCCCACATGATGTTAAACTGTGCTTCTAGAACTATGTATGGCTTGATTCTCATCCTCATGGGATATGTAGGAGTGCTCAGACACATCATTTTGAGCCCATCCCCAAACTCTTCTCTACGACTATCCCCCCTGGGTATAGTTTCCTCGGAGGGTCCTCACATGATGTAGAGTATGGCTTCCTTAGCCCAAATCATACGAGGATTATAATGGTCACACCATGTTCCCACTCTCGTTCTTCTATCCTCCCATTTCCTTACCACAAGACGTTAAACTACATGGCCTTCAAGAACTATGTATGGCTTGATTCTCATCCTCATGGGATACGTAGGAATTCCCAGAAACATCGTTCTTTGGCCAATACCAAATGGGAAATCTTCCCCTCAAGTCAAGATCTATGGCAAGGGTGCAATATTTTTCCCCAATTCACGTCGAGATATCCTCGATCTGGCTGTATGTCCCCCTCCCTGGAGATGTTCACCTCTTTCGTAGATGGGTACGGCTATGCTTCCCCCACTCCGTGACTGGGATTCCATCACATTCCCCATCCGAAAGGGCCCCTGAATGGTATGGATGCTAGGCCTATGCGCTCTGTTACCACTTCAGGCCAACGCCCACAAGGAAGTTGAGCAACAAGCCAATACAAGTCCCACGTTTTGAATGTGGTCAGCGGTCGACAATAATTTGTAGCTCCCATATTAGGTCACCATAGGGATGTTGTGTTTCGAACAAGGTCAACAGATGCCCTGGGTCTTTGGGTCCACCCCAATATGTCCCAAACATCGAGTGTAGTGATTCATTCTGCCCTGTCCTGAAGCGACAAACTATTTCCGGGCCCCCAGCCCCCGTCTTTACTGCATGACATTAAATGGAAAGCTGGTCAGGCCTTCCTGAACGAGGCCCAGCCGCAGGCCCTTGGCCTTTCCGGGCCCATGGCCCCCGTCCTTACTACATGATGTTAAATGGAAATCTAATTAGGCCTTCATGACCGAGGACCAGCCTCAGGACCCTTAGCCTTCTCGGGCCCCTTAGCCGAAGTTCATACTCGGAGTGTATGGTGTGGTTTGGGATTACGTCCCCATTCACGTTGGGTTACTAATCGTTCTGTACACCTCCGCTGTCCAGGTAATCCTATTCTCCAACCCTTGTTCTCACTGCAAGACATTAAACTGTGAGTAGGCCAGGCCTTCTTGACCAAATCCCAATTATCAGTCCCTTTGGTCTTTTCAGGACCTTGGCCCAGGTTCCCTCTTACGGGACTATGTGGTGTGGTGCGGGATTAAGTCCTCATTCACGTCGGGTTACTCGCCACACCGTACAAGTCCTAGTTAGGGTATCCTTCCCCTAGGTATCTTCATGAACTATGTGTGGCTTGATTCCCATCTTTATGGGATACGTAGGACCACCAGAGTGTCTAGACTTCGGTTCCAACCCCATCTCCCTGAAATCTCTATTTCACCTTGGCCCCTTGGCCTACCCTTCCTCAGAGAGGGTAGTATATGGCATGGCGTGGGATTATGTCCTCATTCCCATCGAGTATGTAATGACCATGACATGTATCTCTCCCCTTTGAGGCACCCCATAAACCCTTTTTGGCGGTTCACCAATGTGCCTAAGGGTATTCTGGTTTATTACCTGGAATGTCGGACTCTGCTCGGACATGTTTCCACCCACTTTTCAGGATTTGTGTTCACTTTCATCAGGGCTTTCATCACCTTTCACACCCAGAGGGACCCCCAAAAAACTTCCTGGATACAATGCCTAAGGGATCTCCTACCGTTATGGGCCAACTCCCCCAAGGGTTTTGGACAACAAATTGATACAAATATGGCATTGTGAATATGGTCAGCGGTCATTGCACATTTGTTGTTCCCACTTCCGAATAACTCGATATGGGGACAGTTTTTCTGCCACGTCTAACAGTTATCCTCCATCGCCACACCAACCCCATTAAGACCAAAATGTCTGTTACATGATTCACATACTTCTCCACCTCATAATGTCCAAGAAGAGCTTCAAAAATCTTGAAACTATTCCTCAGTGTGCATTTGCGCGTTAGAATGACAAAAGTCGCGGTAAGGGTGTCCTTCGGGGATATGAACCAACTTTCCTCGAATGGATGTTCCAGGTATTGCAATTAGGATCTTTCTCCCTTGTTTCCTACACCAAGTTTGACTCAGGTGGGCTTAGGGATTGGGTTGAGGTCCGCTATTACTTGGAAAGCTACCATCTATTCATGGTCTGAGCTCTAAGACCGTAAACTAAGATCTCCGAAAAACTACGTACAGCTTGATTCCCATCATGTTGGGATACGTAGGAACTCCCAGACCTGGGTCCAACATGAGATTTTCTAATTTTTCTGTTCTGTACCACCGTCAGGATCTTGATTATGGGACTGTGTGGCATGGTATTGGACAATTTCCTCGTTCACGTTAGGTTTGCAATAGGCGCACCACGTGCACCCCATTCTAGAAAATTAGCCCTCTCATTTCCTGTCCCACAAGATAATAAAAGGAACTCTCCAGAACTACATATGGCTTGATTCCCATCCTTATGGGAAATGTAGGACAACTCGAATGTCTATACATCGGTTCCAACCCCACCTCTTAGAGATCTCTCAATCTCCCGGTCACCCAGGCCCCTTGTACTGTCCTTCTTCGCGAGGGGGATATATAGGTGTTGTACAAGGTTTTTGGCATTATTCCCCCTTCTCCTGGGAACTCTCCATCTTCTGGATTCCCTCAAGTTGATTCCCTCGACCCCTTGTAGTGGTTCTCCCATGTGTTAAGAGTACTCTGGTCTAGGATCAAGAGTGTCAGATTCAACTTAGGCAAGTTCCTTCAACTTTTCAAGCTTTGTGTTTCCCTTCATTCGGGCTTCCATCATCATTCACACCTGGAGGGACCCCCAAGAATGGCATGGATACCACACCTAAGGTCTCTCCTACCGTTACGGGCCAACTCCCCTGATATTTTCAGACAATAAATTGATACAAATCTCGTGTTGCGAACATGTTCAGTGGTCGATTCTCTTTTGATTGTCCCCATTTCCGGCTATCGCGACAGGATGTTGTGTTGCGATCATGGTCAGCAGTAATCCTCCATCGTTACGCTAGACCTGTTAGGCCTTGAATGTTGGTTGCATGATTCATGTAATGTTCCACCCCATCATTTCTAGGTGGGATCTCGACACTCTGGGCACTATCCCTCAGTGAACCTCTGCACGTCAGGGGGAAAAAGCTGCAATACGGCGTCCTTCAGGGCTCCGATGGTTCGAGCACTAAGACCATAAACTAAGATCTCCCCAGAACTATGTTTGGATTGATTACCATCTTTATGGGATACGTAGGACAGCTCAAACGTCTCTTCTTCGGGTCCCTCTCATTGGGAGATAGTCTCTCCCCCTTTCACTCTCACCCCTATTTGGGCCCCTCAGCCTGAGGTCTCCCTCTCGGAATTGGGTATGGTGTGATATGGGATCATGCCCCTATTCACATCAGTTATGTTTCATAGAAACATACCCATTCCCCACCTAGAATCGTCTCTTCTAGATCTTCACTAGATGACATTAAAATTCCTGCTTGGTCCTATCACACGACCCTAAACTGTGACATTATCGTCCTGGCTGCATGACGAAAAACGACACTGCATTGTGATGACCTCATTGTAGAGGACATCACGTTGGTTATTGGTCACGCGACATACCATTTTTCAACACCTACTATGGCTTGATTCTTGTGGAGACACCAGAGCTTTCTTCCCTAGGCCTGTCGCTTCACAAAAAAAACACTCACCTTAAATGGGAAACACGATTTATCAAATGTTGCTTCTCTTGCTGTGAGGGCTAGACTTGTGTGCCACTTTTATCCTTTGCACTAGTACCTTACTGTGTTGTGACACCTTTCAAGAACTACGTGCAGCTTGATCCCCATCCCCATGGGGTATGTAGGGATGCCTTTTCACTTTTCTTCAGTCCCAGCTCAACTCCCGATTTTGGTCCCTACACCTAAAACCTATCCCTCGGAACACGTGTTGGTCAGAACCCCTGGTTCCCATTCACGTCAGGTATTTTAGTTACCACACCACGTTCCTATTGTGATTCCTCCCATCCATGGTCCGAAATCTACGACCCTTTTCTAAGATGTCCCTATAGTAAGAGACTCAAACCCCTATATCTAATACATCTCATTAACGTATTCAGATGCGTTTTTTATAATGATCCCTAAGTGTGGAATCTTCATGGATAAATTCCTCTCATTCCATTTTCAAGCCTCGTGAGCTCTCTATTTGGATCATCTTACTCTTCCACGTCTAAAAGGACCCTCAGCCGACATGGATTCTAGGCTTAATGGCTCTCCATGGATGCTGGGCCTAAGGGCTCTCAAATCATTTTGGGAAAACACCCCTAAGGATCTCAGATGCCATCTACTACATGGTCCCGTATTTCGAACATGTTCAATGGTTGACCCTCATTTATCTGTCCCCATTCCAGGATAATGTGATATGGATGCTGAATTTCTGGCACGGTCAACATTTATCCTCCATCGTCATGCCACCATCACTGTGATCCAAATTTCGAGCATCATGATTCACACATTTCCACTTCCTCATGTTGAAGTGGAATTCCGACATACTCGGCTTTATCTCTTTTCACGTCTAGGTGCGCCACATAGACTTTTTAGCATCATTGGGCCAGTATTCACCAAGTGTCCCTTTCCCCTAACATTCCCCTTCCCGTGTCGTGAAAGTCCACCATTAATTTGGGTTTTCCACATCGAGCATGACTCACGTGGGCTTAGTAGTTTTGGTGGGATATGTACCGGCGCAACATGGCTTCTCATCGTCCCACATGAAGATAAACTATGCCTTAAGAACTACGTATGGATTGATTATCATCCTCATGGGATAAATAGAGACACCCCGGTATTTTTCCTAGGGTCTATCCACGAGAATAATAAAATCTTATTCCTCCCCATTTCTGGACACCTGGCCAAACCCCTCATAGGGAATCGTACAAATATAACTCTTCCCTGAACAAGTTCAGGATGCCCTGAGATGATATTGGGTAGCGAAATACCCCCTCTCCAGAGAGTACCTGTCTGAAAGAAGGAACGATCCATGATCAAACTGATGCACCCATCTAGAGTACTCACACACAGTGGTGTAATTTCAAGAGTATTGGATTCTGTTCGAACAAACCATCACTCCACATCCCATGCTTTTCATGCCCCTTTATTCAGATCCTCATTCTCTTTCACATCTAGAGGGACCCCCTAACAGTATGGATGCGTGACCTATGGTCCGCCTACTATCCTAGGCCAACGTCCCGGAAGACTGATCATGTCTGGGGGACCCCCTAATAGTAGGATGCCTGAACTATGGTCCTCATGCTATCCTGGGCCAACGTCCCGAAAGATTGATAATGTCTAGAGGAACCCCCTAAAAGTATGCATTCCTGACCTATGGTCCGCCTATTATCTTGGGCCAACATTTCGGAAGACTAATGGGTAGAATTGTGAGTTGGGCCCTGTGTTTCGAACGTGGTCAATGGTCGGCCTTCATTTTTTATCCCCATTTCAGGCAAATGCAATAAGGATACTTTGTTTCTTCCACAGTCAACAGTTATCCTTCATTGTCACAACACTCCAATAAAGTTCCAAATCATGGGTATCATGATTCACACATCCCATTCCCATCTGTTCGGACTGATTTCAGCTCCCCTGGAGTTGCACCGTTCGCACACAAGAGCACGCTGGAAAAACAGTAATTCAGCTGTTTTGAGAACTTCATTCTCCAATCAGGTCTCTCCCATTTCCCGGGAATCTGGACCGTTTATCCAAACCATGGATGCCCGAAGCTTGGTTTGCACTCCTATGTTTGGATGGGGCATTTAGGTGACTATATTTTATTTCTCACATCGGCCCTGCCCCATGTAAGCTTAGGGAATTGTCGCTGGATGTTTCGTAAACATCATAATGGTGCAATGAACCAGTGAAAACAACGGAACTCGTGCATGCTACGACATTCAAAAAAAATCATGGCACGAAAGTGAGTTTAAGGGTCTGTAATCATTATAGTTCCTGGGGGTCAACTCCCCCCATGGGCGGATTGACCCCGTCAAAAGAGTGTTGCAGCTCTGCCACCCTTCGACTTGTGGGGTCCCAGAATTGATGACGCTGACTCAGCTCATGAACCTCCTCAGTAGCAATGGGGTGCATTTCATTAGCCTTAGCTCGGGCCCGCTCTATGTCAGCCTGAATAACGACCATATCTTCAGAAGCATGCCTCACACACTCCTCTACCTCTGCCAGCTGGGCCTTCATTCGTAAGATCAACTCCAATTGTGCATTGAGAGGGGCTAAGTGCTCATACGCCTGGATTTATAGGTGTTGGACTTTGTTTTTTGCCTCATGGAGCTTCTTAATGTTCGTCACCTTCCTCCGATGCCAGCCCACGCTGAGCCCGCGATCATACTCCCAGATCTTCTCTGCCATAAGATCTCAGATGAGTAGAGAGGGCATTGGGAATCCACTCCCCCAGCACACAGTTCACGCAACTGTGAGCTAATTTTGTCAATCTCGTCCAGCCATATCACTTGGGGGTGTCGTTTAAGAAGCGTGTGATCAGCTTCCACGATCGGTGGTGGGCTATTTTACTGTCCTCTTCATCGGAGGCCTTCTCATCCCAGCCTGCGTGATTAGCATGATCGTATGCGGGGTACGCCCGTAAGAAGTCTTCAGCGGGATCTGCATCTGACGTGGGATTAGGCGCGACATCTGGCCTTGGATCAGACGTGGCAAGACTTGGGTTGACCGATATATCCTCATCGTCGGACCCCACCTCGATTACCTCAGGCATGACCCCGCTGGTGTTCCCACCAACGATAGAGGACACTGCAGCTCGGGTGGGCGGGGTAACTATCTCCACGATCACCAGCATGCCCCTAGGAGGGATGCCGCTAGAAATCCCGACCAGCCTTGCCACAGAATCCCATGCTAGTCAGATAACTTTACGTGACAGAGAAGGGAATGGACGTTAGTTGGAATGATCGTCAGGTGACAGTAATGTGTTTAGCAGAGAGTACTTACATAGATTGAACTCCTAGTACTGCTCTGGAGTAGATACTGATGGGACCCCGAAGCGTGGCCCTCCGTATATTGTCGTAAGGTCCGGGGATTCTGGAAGATCCACCTCGGGTGTCCTAGCCCCGCCAGACACAGAACTGGAGGCGGCCATAATTGCTGGTTTTGAGGGTCTTGCATCATCACCCACTGAGGGGCGAGAGCGAGGTCTGTGAACAAGTTACTCTTGCATGGTTCATACGTTGGTAAAAAGTCCATAATGGCCTGAGAATGGACCCTGAGGAAATAAACTTGGAATGTTACCTCGAGATCCTCCGTGAAATCATTGAGATCTGAGTCTTGATCGCTGACTTCACCTTCCTCCAACGTGATCCCTCCACCGACCTCGTCTCCCCGAGAGGATTCATCTGAATCTTACGATAGGGGGAAGTGCTCCCTCATCTCAGCGGCCGATAGTTGTGTGGGAACCGTCTGATCCAGCAGTACCCTCACCCGGTATGTCATTGGACGCGGGGCACCACTGGAATGAATGTATCCTCCAGCTCATCCAGGTATTTCCCTGCCTCCAACGAAGACACCACGAAACCGGCCCGGACAGGGCCTATACCTGATAAATACATCCTGAGGTGGTTCAGGTGTTCCCACATCTCAGGAAGACTAAGGTGTTGCCGGTTGAAATCCCAAATGTCTCAGGCCTCTGAGAAAACAATATTATCTAGCATGTCGATATGGCGCATCCGCTTCCCTGGAGCTTGAGTAGATATCCTAAGGAATCCTCTAGGTAGTTTCCCCTCTGGATTGCTCTGCTCTTACGGGACCACTAGGTCCACTACAATTGTTGGATCGGCCACTGCTGTCACATCCTTAGTTGGTGCAGGTCTCGCCGCCACGGCAGCCCCGCCACCGCGAGAGGCCCTTTCTGCCCTCTGACCCGACCTCAGGATAGGGGAGGCCCTCCATCACCAACTCGAATAGTCGGCTGCTTCAGCATTTCTCCCAAGTAAGTTTCCTCCCAGCTGATGGCATACTCCTTCACCAGTCTAAAGGCGGCAGTGGGTGGAGACAATGCATTTCGCATTTTCCCATCGTCCCGTATGAACATGAGCCACAATTTCCTCATTACACATGGGTTCTCTTTGTCGCGCACCTCCCAGTACAACTGCGGGGTCAGCCACTATAGGAACCATAATTGCCTCGCAAACTGCTGAGGGGTATATGGCTCGCAGAGAGGCTCACGGTCCACCAGTTCTGGCAAGACTCCGCCTTTAAAAGCGAGGAGATAGGCCCGATGCTCTTCCGTCCCCTTACCATCGTCGGTGAGTACCCCCGTCGGCAATGGAAATGGGTGGAAGTTAAACTTGTCTGCCTTCCACACCTGGTTTAGTACCAACGGCACGGTTAGTTTGACTGAAAATCTCCCTGCCGCATTTAGAATGAATGGGTGGAATTTTGACCCTGGAGGTGAGATGGGGTTCAGATATTCGTAAACCCCCCTGATGTGCACCGCGATCCACCCATAAAGAAGATTGAACGGACCGCATAGCATCGATGGCTTCTTGCCTTCGCAAACATGACGTAGCATCTTGTGTACTCTGGAGAGCATCAGAATCCCCAGATTGACACGCCTTCCTGTGGCCAGCATGGATTCCATGATGAACGAGCTAATCCTCACCCCGATGTTGGTATCCCTCACTAGTAGGATCCAACTGCAAATAAGGGCCGCGATAAACACCGCTTGTCTGACTATCGGCTATTGCTCATTATTGAAACTGAAACCCCAGGGCTTCCATTGGAAGTCCTCCAAGTTCCACCAATATGAGTGCTCCATGCCCTGTTGAGCCCCCATTGGGAAGGTTCGAGGCCTTGGGGGAAACTCTTGATCCTTTGGGATGTTCAGGAACTTCTTTAACCACTATTTAAAGTGGACATCTCTCACTGCTTCTTTATCTTCCCTGGGGACCACTCCCATCAGTACCAGCGCCAGCCGTGACATCTACTCCGGATCTTCCCACACAATCATGACGAGGAGAAATTCATCATACATAGCCCCCAAGATCAGTACCCCTGAAATCTGATGGACATCCCACTGAATGATGCCAACCTCCCCATGGTGCAGGTGAAAGTGTTGGTCCTAGATTATCATCTGCTCAACAGCTCCGGCATCAGCTGTTTTGGTTGATAAATGTGGAATCGGGAGGTCCATCCTGCCTCAGACAAGCCCAATCTCCTCAGTGCAGCTCCAAATTCCTCACATGAGGCGCCTACCCAGTAGGCCCATGCCCAATCATTAGTGAAGTTGCTGCCCTGGTGTAGGTCCCACTCATCAGACCACCCCTTCTTCAAATCCCACAAAGCTGCCTTCAGTATGGTGTGGTACATGGGAGGGGACATATCCAGTTTCAAGGGCTTCCCATCAATGTTGTTCAAATGGTTGTACAGATAGTCAGTGGTGATAGGTGTGAAGTCCTCTTGCGTATGACCATCGGCTGCCCTGAACCATTGGCGCTGGCATAATGTGCTTCTGAACCACCAAACTGGTTCGTCCCTACTTGCCTCAGGAATGAAGACGTCATCCCTCAGCCCGAAGCCATAAAAGGGTAGCTTCTTGCACAACGGATAGTTCTTTTGGGTCTCTGTTAATAGTTCCATCAAAGAATTATGGTCAGAGTGGCTTCAAAATAGCTCCCACAGGCCCAGATAGTTGGCCATCTCATCCCTCCGGGCATCGTCTGCAAGCACCCCATGGGAAACTTCTTGGTGGGCCATTTTCTTTTAAATGATTTGGAAATTTTATATGTCGGATCGCGAAGCCTGTTCACGGAGATCGTTCGCGGAGCTTGGTTTCATAGCTGAATCGCGGAGCCTAGCCATGGCCGGAAAGTACATGTTCACTTGGCACTGTCGCGGAGTCAGAGACCCACGGTTCACCGCGAAGCCCGATTCGTGGAGAGCAGACACAGAGTACGCAGAGCCTCACGAATCATGAGTGAAAAAGGACAAAGACGCGGAGAAGGTAAAGGAAAAAATAGAGGTTAGCACCCCTATTTATAGGCGGAAGCCCTCAGAGATTCGCGGCGCGCCCAGACTGCACGGTGCTTCGCGGCTCGTCCAGACCGCGCGACCCCTGTCCTCCTTGTGTGCCCTCTTCGCGAGTCAGCACCGTGAACTGCCGATAATTTTGGCGAGTTCCCTCAGACTTCGACCATTCATCCCTCCATGGATCCAAGTCTAAGGGGTGTAATTTGTTGGCACCAAAATATTGGATGAAAATAACGAAGAATAGAAGGCCTTGCGGCCTACCTCACGAAGCTGTGGCGCAGAGCCCCCCGAGCAACATGGCTGTCGTGAAGAAAAAGAGGCGGGACACCCCGCGAAGGCCCCTAACGTTCATGAACTCGCCGCGAATCACCAGAGGCGGTACTCCCAAAAAATGCCCATGAAGTTTGTGAGGATGGTGCAAAGTAACAGAGGCGGTACGCTCTGTGAACTCCCCTGACGTTCACGAGCCTACCGCGAAGCAAAGGAGGCGGTACCCCTCCGCGAACCCGGTTGACGTTCGCGACCCGCCATTAAGCAACCAAATCCCCCTTCACATAGTGTGAGCTCTGATTCGGGGTGCCTCTTGCCTATAAATACCAAGCTCCCCCTAAGCTCCCAGGGAAGGACAATCCGACCTTTCGGCTTCTCAGCACCCAAGTCATGAAGCATTCTTTGCTCTGTGAATCATGAGTTCTGCAAGGTATTTTTTCTTCGCGAGAGGCCTCCGACTTGTCTCGTTTTGATCCCCTCTGCCGAGAGGGATGACCTTTGTAAAAACTATGGGCATTCTCCAAAGAAGGTAATCCCCAAGGGGACCCGGGCAGTCGTGGAGCATTAATGATTTGTGAAACACCCAACCTGTACACGTGATCCACTTGCCAAAGAAGGGTCATTGTACTTCGCGAAGCACACTACTTCATGGAACTTTGCTTCGCGAGGCACCTATGCTTCACGAGGTAGGGATCCATGAATAACCTTCAACTTCTTGAAGCACCTCCCATTCGCCCCTCTGCCCCATGCTAAGGATAAGGCACCCCACTTCGCGAAGCACACCCATTTGCAAGTTCCCTCCATTTTGCCGAGCAACCGAGTTCCACAAGGCCCCTGCCTGTAGACCCTTCTGCTTGGAAATTCCTTCTCCCGTGCGACCCTCCAGGTTTTCACATTGTGATTTTAAAGTCCCTTAGATGACACTTCTCGTAGTATTGCTTCACATAGGCACACTAACGACTATTTCTTCTTCGCATAGCCACGCAAACGTGGACCCCTCAATGGTTTGCTCTGCAACCCCCCCTTCTACACAGCCGTGCTGATGCCTTCCCTTCCCCAAGGGGTAGAGGGTACCGATCATGTAATCCATAGGTGTGCGGAGTAAACCCACCTCATCCGAGCTGCAAGACATTAAACTGCCAAGCACCTCATCATCAACACATGATGTTAAACTATGATACGGCCATGTGCCTCGCACGGAGGGTCCCCTCGGCTTGGACATTCTTTAGGCCACTCGTCTCCACAAGGATGGGATCAACCCCATATGGGATGATATCCTCCTTATCAGAGTGGAGTTTGTCAGCAGGGAAGGGAATCCATCTCGGTGTAAGCCTCTAGTTCTTCTTGTGGATGGTAGCACTGATGCACCTCTTTACTTCCCCACCACCAGGGTCAGCGGAGGGCATGATAGGGAATGAGACACCTCCTTGCATCGGTCCCAAATCACTCTCCCACCACACTTTTTCAACTTGAGGATTCTTTTCTGGAGTATGTCCCAACACCATGGGCTGCCTAACGTGTAAGCCCCTCTTCACTTCTCACGGACACACCCTTCGCGATGTGATCATCAGGTCCCTACTGTCTCTTGTTTTTCACACCATGCATGACTCACGTGGTATTAGAGTAAGCATCGACTATGACAAGAATCCTCATCCCGCATGATGTTAAACTGCATTCCAGTCCAGCAGTAATCCCTTGTGACTAACCCTAACTAAGAGGACTTTGATCCATGTCAAGGCACGATGTGTAGGAAACTTCAAGAGGTTCAATCCCACCACTCGTTGGCCATCCCGACCACCTTCACGTCGGTTAACCAAACTCCACCATGGGCCGCCTTAGAGTGTAATCCCCAAACTTCCCCATCTCACATGACGTTAAACTGCACACCCGAACTACAACGTCTTTGATCCATGTCAAGGCATTGTATGTTGGAAGCCTTCATGAGGTTCAAGCCCACAACCAGTGGACACCCGGTGTCACGACCCTTCCTTGGGAACCATGTCGTGACTACCCCAATCCCGTCTTCCACAGGCCAGGGGATGGAGACTATCATAAAAGGCGTAAATCACAATATAAGGGAAGGCATTGCCTTTATGTAAGGAAAAAACACTACAGAGTACGCAAGCAGAAGTAAACACTAAGTAAACCGAGTACAAAAGTAAGTGCTAGAAAGTAAATGGGCCAGTATACAAACCCAACTGAAAGTACAGTACAACTGAGAAAAAGGAATTACAACAACTGAAAGATAAGCAGCAACCACCGATTTATCCTCTAGAACTCCCACCTGAAGGGTGGGTACATATAGTCTCGTCGGCTCCTCGGGTCTAGCCATCTGCTCTCAGTACATCCCGCAAAGTGGTCCACCTCCAGGTACCGTCCCACTCCACAAGCCTCAACTAAGATCAGTGTTGTCCGTCGTCTATAGCTAACACAACGTAGTGCGGGCATAGCCTGTGCAGGGGTGAGTATACGATACTCAGTAGAGACCCCAAGACCCCTGAAGGTCTCCCGAAATCCACAAAGGATGAACCATAGGAATGATACAAAACATGAAGTATCAACCGTCTCCACTCAGGTATATGCCCATACATATACCTAAGACATCGATTCTAGTTCTGCTCCAACTCACGAGCCCAAGTGCAACCCAGTCAACACAGGAAAGAACAACCCAATCCATACAGGGAAGTACAACACAATTCACACAGGAAAGTACAACCCAATCCACACAAGAAAGTACAACCCATTCCACACAGGAAAGTACAACCCAGTCCACATAGGAAACTACAACCCAATCCACACAAGAAAGTAAGTCAATCACATCAATGATAAAGATGAAAATCAAGACTCACCTCACACAGGTATACATCATTTGTAAAGAAAAAGAGATGATCAGATGTAGTTACTGATTCATCTAGCTGGGAACCACGTAGGATACTAGACCAGCTTAGCTGTCGGACCCACGTAAGATACTAGTCCAGCTACTCTGTCGGACCCACGTAGGATACTACAACAGAGGTCAAAACTGTCAGACCCATGTATGATACAAGTACAGTAGTCATCACCACCGAACCCACGGTGGATTCCAGCAGAGTTGTCGTCGTTGTCGAACCCAAGGAGGATTCCAGTATGGAAGTCGTTGTAGTCGCAGCAAGCTCTAGGGTTCTCGCACACAGCATGCTCGATTCCAGGAGGGTCCACTCCACAAGACAAGGGGGGTCGATACATCAACTGACACGTAGTCCGGAGTTGATGTATCCCAAAGTTCTGTCTCGTCAAAAGGAACTCAATGCGACAGATGACACGTCAATTGGACGCCCGGTCTGAGAGTTATTGGCCTTTTCGTCCCAAGGGACCGGTTGGTTTTTAAGTCAAAACCAACCTGACCATACTACAAATGCATCCAAATATCGAGTTTAGCAATACAAAAGGACCATTTCACTAAGAGTAATCCAACAAAGTCGACGGTACGTCATTCGAACGTCCAGAGCTTAAGTTATAAGAGTTTTTGTTCGGAAGGCCCAGTTGGTTTCGTGTTTGAACCAACCTGGCTATACCCAAAGATCTCTGAAACCTTGAGTGTAATATTCCAAAACGATCGTATCAATCTAAGGATCTCTACACAACTGACGGTGCGTCGATCGGAGGTCCGTAGCCCATGTAATGGGCCTTTGAGTGGAACTGTCCGAAATTAGGGGGTTCGGGCCCGACCCGACCCGGCGCGATACCCCCCTGGTCGGCCTAGCCGAGATGGCACGGCTCAACCCAGCGCGGGGGTCTGGCCCAGCATGAGTGTCCCAGCCCAGCGCGGGTGGCCCGGCCCAGCGCGGCCGGTCCGGCTCGGCGCGGCACGTTGGCCCGGCGCTGGCGCGGCCCGCAGCTCGGCCCTTCGGCCGAGCGGGATGCGGAGGGGGGCACTGCCCCCCTTGATTGAAGTAACTTCTCCCACATGGGGGCCCCGCCTTTTTTCCAGCCGGGGGTTACGACCCCCGGTTCTTCCGAAACAGCCGGCCAAATTGGTCGGCAGGTGTGCCACCGCGGGACCCCCGCGTGTCCTAACTTCAATGTGCCGGTGGCTGGTGGTTTCGGCTACCCCTCCCTGCCCCACCGCGGCCCGCCCCGGCCGCGGCCCTCCGTGATGCTCCATCGCCGCGTGACGGTGTCGTGCTCCTCCGCCGCGGCCCGACCATGCTCGCGGGTTCTTCAGCTTCGGTGTGGCGCGACGGCACCGCGTTGCCTCCGTTCCAATCCACAACAAGACACAACAACAAAGGGGTGGAGGGTCGGCCATGTTTTTGCGGTCCGACCCCCTCACGTTAATTCGATAACATGCGTCCAAGAAATAATGAAGATCATCAATTGATGATTCTTGGACGATGAAAAACCCCTACCTCGAAGAAGGCGTTCATCGGTGTCGCGGTAGATGGGCGTCGTTCCGTCAACGTCAGGATGGATGAAGCCGAGGGTGGCATCGGCGTTCTTCATTCTTTGTTGGAGAAAGAGGAAAACTCTCCAAGTGTTGGGCGACGTGCTTCGCTGCTAGCGTTCTGCCGCTTCAAAAAGTCATCCAGAACTCCTCCCCCTAGCCTCCTTTAAATAGGAGTGGTGGGTTCGTCGTTGCCACGCAAGTAAAAAATGGGGGATTTATGACATAAGGCCCCACCCAATTAATACACTATGGTGGAACATTAAAAAAAAGTGGAAGGATCCACATTAATTAAACATGTTGGCATTTAATTAAATGGAGGGAGGGAAGGTTCCTCATAAATTGGAGGGGTTGACATGTATTAAAGAGGGAGAGTGGGTGGGATACAAATTAATGGGGGGTTTGCCAACTTTAAGAGAGGTTAGAGGAATTTGAAAAGGTGGGACTCATGTGGGGCCCACCTCACTAATATCCTATCAAGAGGAGTTAGGAATTAGTGGGTCTCACCTCAACTTCAACACGTAGGTTATAATTACAAAGAATAGAAATAAAATTGGAGAAAATATTTTATTTCACTCTTTAATTAAACCACTTCATTTTTAACAACACCTCCGGAGAAAACGCAACTCCAGTAAAAGTCTCCTTAAGAATAAATCGACGCTGTGGTTTCATCGGTTCCCTCAGATTATGATTCTGAGCACCAGTTCAACAGTTAGAAAAACACGCTCATTCTTTCACTAAACTTACCCGAGCTAAACTTCGGAAATTGATTCCGGGAAAACCGGGACCCAGAATTAGGTGCCATCAGAAACTGTGTACTCTTAAAATCCCAAAGAAAATTAAGAAAAAAAAATTCCTTGAAATTTATGTGTCTTTACATTACTACCACCTCAGAGATTTACGTCCCCGTAAAGATACAAAACAAACTAGGGGAACAAATGAGGGTACTAATAACGCATATGAGCCTCCCGGTCCCAAGTGCTCTCCTGAAGGTTCCCGTGTTTCCACCTGATGCACACTAGAGGTATCGACCGTCCACATAGGACCTTCTCCAGTCGATCCTCGATCACCACCGTGACCTCCGTAAAAGTATCCCCGTCATCGATGTCTAGCTCCCCATGGTCGATGATATGCGTCGGGTTGTGCACGTATCTCCTTAGCTGAGAAACGTGGAATACGTTGTTCACCCGGTGCAACTAAGGTGGTAGAGCCATGAGATAAGCCACCTCGCCTATCCTACTGAGAACCTGGAATGGTCTGATGAAGCACGGAGATGACTTTCCGCCATGGCAAAATCTCGGTAATCCACGTCGAGGTCCGACCCCTAAGAAAACGTGGTCTCCATCCACGAACTCCAGTTGTTTCCGCCTCCTAACATCATAGGACTTCTGTCTTCTCTGTGCAGTCCCCAACCGCTCCAGGATGATCTGCACCTTCCCCGACGTAGCCAGAACCATCTTTGGTTCTACACGTACTCACTATAACACTATTCACAAAGGATATCTAAAAACGCAGCCAGCAATTGTCTCACCACTCCTAACAGCTGAATGCCTGATCTTATACTAAGAGCATATGCTACAACATTCCCCTTCCTAGGAGTATAACATTTCTCAATGTCATAGTACTGGAGGAACTCAAGACATCAGCACTATATCAGGTTCATGTCCATCTGAGAAAAGATATACCTGAGACTATTGAGTTGGTGAGAACCGTAAAACGTTCGCTCGACAAACAATGGGTAAGACTAGCCATATGTAAGAACTTAACCCCACCCTTCTTCATCTATGATCTATAAGAGCTGCTGAGATTCCTCCTATTCCGAAAAGAGAAATATGGTCTCATCCCCTGGATGAACCACGTACTTTGCCTAATATATTCAATCCTAACATGAATGGTACTATTTCATGCCATGGACGATGTCGTAAGGCCTCGACGCTACTAACATGAGATCCAACTGTTACTCTTGCTTCCAAGGGTCGAGTCACACTGTCGGTAGAAGTGTGTGGTCACTAGGTCTCCTCCAGTAGGAATCTCGAAAGTGAGGGTCAAGTCAAAGGTTTTAACCGGAACCTCTCAGTATCAGCTACATAAAAAGAAAGAGAGGGAAGAAAATGTCACAAGAACAAGTGTATTTTATTACTACAGCTCAAGGTACAATGACACAAAGCATCCATAAAAAAAACATCAACAAATCTAGAAGCAACATGAACAAAATTATCCTTGTATGGAGCTTGTCCTTCTTCTGTCCATCTGCTCCCAGAGTTCCATGGTTGTAGGTCTCAGCTGCCTGAAGTTGGGCTCTCCCTTGTCCACCTGTTCCCAGTGGTCGGGGTGGTCTTCTTGGTGGTGGTGGTGGTGGGGTCTCAAAGTGTCACCCACCACCCGCTGCTCGGCCATCTCCTCTGCCTCATCCGCATATTCCCTGTGGACCTCCACGGTCGAACCTCTGCCTGGGAGGTCCCTCTACAGCCATCCGCTCATATGCAGGGCAGGTCGGGCAGTCACCAGCCATGTGACCCTACCCACCGCATGCATAAAACTCCCTGCTCCTCGTATAACTGGCTCTATTCCGAGTGCCTCGCAAAACCGAACATATATCCTAAGATTTCTCATCTGATGGTCTAGCCTGCTTGGTCCTCTATGTCATCAGTCTACTGCCGGCTGCATAAGACTCTGCTGCGGGTCGTCTTGCGGAGGGTCTCACCGCTGGTGACCGCTCAGTGAGAAAACATTCCACTAGAAGGGATATCTCCAGTACCTCTGCCTATGTCGGGATGTTGAGGGAGATAATTGAAGCCTTGATCTCATGCCTTAGTACCTGATCGATGGTCTGGGCTTGGAAGAATGTGTCCTGTACCATGTCCGTGGAGTAGCGCGAGAGGTCGGTAAACCTCGCCGAGTACTGGGATACCATCATGCTGCCCTACCGCAGCTGTAGTAACTCCTGAATTCACACCACACGGAGGGTGGCTAGAACGAACTCCGAGCGGAAGAGGCTCTCATAGTCCGACCAAAGGAGAGATGCCTCATCGTGCACCTGGAGCTTCAGGCTCCACCATCTACCTATTTCAGCGTGTAGGAGACTCGCCATAAGGGTCACCATGAGTTCAGCTGGTGTCCATACTATTCTAAAAACTCGTACAACAGCCTCCAGCCAATCCTCTTCTTCCTGAGGGTCCATCTCCCCGTGGAACCTGGGTGGTCTCTGACACTGAAACTCGTGCAGTGCACTAAGGCGACATGCACTCTCAGTGTCTAGGGCTGGTGGTATCGGTGGATCAGTGGGTAGAGGTACCACAGGTGCCTCCACTATAATAGGGCCCTGCACCGAGGCCTCATCGCTCGCTGAGTTGTCTTCTCATACAAAGCTCAGAACCCTATCTGGCTGCCGTCATGGGGCCATACTAAAAAGAGACAGGTACGCCACGGTCAATACAGTATACCTGGTGAGCTGACACAAAGTAATCACAAAGAAAACTTTTGAAACACACATGCAATCAATGTTTTCATGCACTGAGTCGGAAATCAAGAAGTCAGGGTCCTGGTGTATGGATACGTTGGTTGCCGCACCAACATTGGACTCCCTAGGGTGATAACCACACTCAATACCCTTAACATTATTTCATTACATAGAAGAAATGTCAGATTCCTAAGTTCTGTAGTAGAACTGAACTCCTCTGATACCAATTTGTCACGACCCATCCTCGGGACCTGTGCCGTGACTACCCCAAGTCTGCCTTCCATAGGCCAGGGGTTGTAGACTACCACCAAATGTGTAAATCCCGATATAGGGGAAGGCATTACCTTTATGTAAGGAAAAAAACACCACAGAGTACGCAAGCTGAAGTAAACACTAAGTAAACTGAGTACAAAAGTAAGTGCTAGAATGTAAATGGGCCAGTATACAAACCCAACTGAAATTACAGTACAACCGAGAAAAAGGAAGTACAATAGCTGAAAGATTAGAAGAAACCACCAAATTGTCCTCCAGAACTCCCACATCAAGGGTGGGTACATATAGTCTCGTCGGCTCCTCGGGTCCAGTCGTCCGCTCTGAGTACATCCCGCCAAGTGGTCGACCTCTAGGTACCATCTCACTCCACAAGCCTCAAATACGATCAGTGATGTCCGTTGTCTGCAACAAACACAACATAGTGCAGGCATTTCCCATGCAGGGGTGAGTATACGATACTCAATAGAGACCCCGAGACCCCCGAAGGTCTCCCAAAATCCAAAATGGATAAAACATAGGAAATATTCAAAACATGAAGTATCAACCATACCCACTTAGGTATATTACCATACATATACCTAAGTCATCCATTCCAGTTCTGCTCCAACTCACGAGCCCAAGTGAAACCCAGTCTGCACAGGAAAGCACAACCCAATCCACATAGGGAAGTACAACTCAATCCACACAGGAAAGTACAACCCAGTCCACACAGGAAAGTACAACCCAGTTACACAGGAAAGTACAACCCAGTCCACACAGGAAACTACAACCCAGTCCACACAGGTTAGTACAACCAATTCCACACAGGAAAGTACAACCCAATCCACACAGGAAAGTAGGTCAATCACATCAATTATAAAGATGAAAATCAAGACTCAGATCACACCGGTATACATCATTTTTAAAGAAAAATAGATGATCATATGTAGTTACTGATTCATCTAGCTGGGACCTACGTAGGATACTAGACCAGCTAAGCTGTCAGACCCACGTAGGATTCTAGTCCAGCTACTCTGTCGGACCCACGTAGGATACTACAGCAGAGGTCAAAACTGTCAAACCCATGTAGGATACATGTACAGTAGTCATCACCGCCGAACCCACAGAGGATTCCAGCATGGTTGTTGTCGTCGTCGAACCCACGGAGGATTCCAGTACAAAATTCTTCACTGTCGATCCCACGGAGGATTCCAGTACGGAAGTCGTTGTAGTTGCAGCCAGCTCTAGGGTTCTCGCACACAGCATGCTCGATTCCGGGAGGGTCCGCTCCACAAACCAAGGGGTTCAATACATTAACTAACACATAGTCCGTAGTTGATGCATCTCAAAGTTCCATCTCATCAAAAGTAACTCAATGCGACAGATGGCGCGTCAATCGGACGCCCGGTATGAGAGTTATTGGCTTTTTCATCCCAGGGGCCCTGTTGGTTTTTAAGTCAAAACCAACCCAACCATACTCCAACTGCGTCCAAACCTCAAGCGAAGCAAGCCAAAAGTACCTTCTCACTAAGATAAATTCAACAAAGTCGATGACACGTCATTAGGATGTCCGGAGCTTATGTTATAAGCGTTTCCGCTCCGAAGGCCCGGTTGTTTTCGTGTTTGAACCAACCCGGCTGTATCCAAAGTTCTGCAAAACCTTGAGTGTAATATACCTAAATGACCATATCGATCCAAGGATCGCTACGCAACTGAAGGAGCGTTGATCGGAGTTCCATAGCCCAAGTTATGGGTTTTTGAATGGAACTGTCCGAAATTAGGGGGGTTGGGCCCCGTCCGACCTGGCCCGATACCCCCCCTGGGTCAGCCCGAACCGGGTCGACCCGACCCAAGTCCGGGTCCAGCCCGCCAGGGCGCGGCCCAGCCCGACTTGCGCGGCTCGGACCGGTGCGGGGGTCTGGCCTGGCGCGGGCGGCCCGGCCCGGCACGTCCAGTTGGCCTGGCGCGGGCGCGGCCCACGTGGCCAGCAGCTTGGCCCTTCGGAAGAGTGGGATGCATAGGGGGGTGATCCCCCCCCCCTTTATTTAAGAAACAGCCCCCGCATGGTGGGCCGTCCTTTTTTCAAGCCGGGGGTTACGACCCCCGGATCTTCTGAAACGGCCGGTCGAATTGGTCGGCCGGTGTGCCGCTGCGGGACCCCCGTGGGTCCCACCTTCCATGCGAGGGCGGCCATCGGTTCTGGCCGCCCCTCCCTGCACCGCCGCGGCCTTAGGCTGTGGGCTTGTCTGACCGGCGTGGTGCGACGGCGTCGCGCCCCTCCGCCGCGGCCCGCCGCGGCCACGGCCCTCCATGATGCTCCTAAGCGGCACGTTGGCGCCACGCTCCTCCATTGTGACCCTAACTTGGTCGCGGGTTCTTCGCCTTCGGCGCGGTGCGACAGCACCGCGTTGCCTCCGTTCCAATCCGCAACAAGACACAAACAACAAAGGGGAGGAGGGTCGGCCGTGTTTGTGCGGTCCGACCCCCTCCCGTTAATCCGATAACATGCGTCCAATAAATATGGAAGAACGTCAATTAATGATTCTTGTATGATGAAAAACCTCTACCTCAAAGAAGGTGTTCTTCGGTGTCGCGGTAGACGGGGTCGCGGTGGACGACGTCGCGGTAGACGGGCGTCGTTCCGTCAACGCCGGGAAGGATGAATCCGAGGGTGGCATCAGAGTTCTTCTTTCTTCATTGGAGGAAGAGGAAAACTCTCCAAGTGCTGGGCGTCATGCTTCGCTACTAGCATTCCACAGCTTGAAGAAGTCGTCCTGAACTCCTCCCCCTATCCTCCTTTAAATAGGAGTGGTGGGTTTGTCGTTGGCCCGCAAGTCATAAATGAGGGATTTATGACATAGGGCCCCACCCAATTAATCCGATGTGGTGGAACATTAAAAAAGGGAGGAAGGGTCCTCATTAATTAAACACATTGGCATTTAATTAAAGAGAGGGAGGGAAGGTTCCTCATAAACTTGAGGGGCTGACATGTATTAAAGAGGAAAAGTGGGTGAGTTACAAATTAATGGGGGGTTTGCCAGCTTTATGTGAGGTTAGAGTAATTTTAAATGGTGGGGCTCGTGTGGGGCCCACCTCACTAATATCCTATCAAGAGGAGTTAGGATTTAGTGGGTCTCACCTCAACTTCCACACGTAGGTTATAATTAAATAGAGTAGAAATAAAATTGAAGCACGTATTTTCTTTCACTCTTTAATTAAACCACTTCATTTTTAACAACACCTCCCGAGAAAACACAACTCCAATGAAAGTCTCCTTAAGTAAAAACAGGCACTGCGGTTTCATCGATTCCCTCAAATTTCAATTCCGAGCATCGGTTCAAAATTTATAAAAACCCGCTCGTTCGTTCACTGAATGTACCCGAGCTAAACTTCAGAAATTGATTCTGGGCACACCGGGCCTCGGAATCAGGTACCGTCAGAAACTGCATACTCGCAAAATCCCAAAGAAAATTAAAAAAATTCCTTGAAATTTATGGGTCTTTACACCCGGGTTCACTTTCACAGCGTTTTGCTGATGAAACCCCATTCTAACTAAGAGGACTTTGATCAATGTTAAGGCATGGTAGGAAGGAAACCTCATGAGGTTCACGAACATCAACCATTGGACCAATGTCCTTCTTCATGTCGGTTCGCTGGAACCCACATCCCTTTTGAACTATGAGTTCTTTGATCCTTGTCAAGGCATGGTACGTAGGAAGCCTCCATGAGGTTCAAGCCCACCATCCACCTTGACCAAGGTCCTTCTTCACGTCGGTTCTCCGATAAACCCTCGTCCCTCATGACATTAATATGCATCCCAATCCATCGGTAAGTCATTGTGACCCTACCATCATGTTGTTCTGACATCCCTTCATGTCGGTTCAACAGCCCCTTTTCAACTCGAACTACGAGGACATTAATCCATGTCAAGGCATGGTACGTAGGAATCCTCACGAGGTTCAATCCCAACACCCACTGGACCAAGGTCCTTCTTCATGTCATTTCACTGGCACCCCATCCCGAACTACGAAGAATTTGATTGATGTCAAGCTATGGTACGTAAGAAGCCTCCCTGAGGTTCTGGCCCACCACCCATTGGTCGCTCCAACTCTTTTCCCGTCGGTTCTCACTAACTAAACTACGCGAACTTTGATTTCCGGCCACGAGGATACGTAGGAGGTCTCTTTCAGGCACATGCCCAACATTACTGTCGCCCTTGCGATGGTCCCATTTCATCCCCCCTCCACGTCATTCATCCATCCATCATCCATCATGACTCTCTCCTGGGCCGCCACATCCCGGTGAGATCATGCTACCCCATTCCCCTCCACAACGTTCAAGAAGCTTCCCATGGGTGGGCTCCGATATCAGTGTTCCTTCAAGGGGGTTCTTCAATCTGATCCACTCTAGCTAGTGTTCGGATCAGCCTGATCCATCTCCGTTGGACGTTAAACTTACAGCATACCCCGTGTTAAACACAGGAAGCTGAGGAAAAACTCAGATACATGCATATCGCATATGATTCCCCGCGCTCGATGTGGGATTCCTTGGGCATCTACGCCCTTCAGAGTCCCTATAATAATAGATAGAAGATAGACACACCAATTCCCCAACATTCAGACACGTTAATGATACCTCGACGTGACTAGTCCCCCAATTGAATGGTGTTGTCCGAACCGGACCCCTTGGAATGTCCTGACAGAAGTAGTGTAATTAATCAGCATCCATGGAAACATGGAACTGGGAAGAGCTTCACAAAAAACATATTAAATCTATGAGGGATACTCGGACTAGGTGACGAGTTCTGAGGAGGAATCCACGGAAGTAAGAACTGATATCCCATAATCCCAGTTTCGATCAAGGAGCATACGTCCCTGAATTAGGAGCGAATGTCGCCTGCCTTTGGAAAGAAGGAATGCGGGGTAACAAAAGTCACGCCTGTCACGCCCCAAGCAGATTGACACGTGCACCTCGGTGAAAGCATCGTAAATAATATTTGATGAATGTTTTTTAGTTATCTTCCTTTATTATTCATACCCTGATAAGATAGAATAGTCTCTACATGATTACACCCTGGGACAGTGCTGCTAGTCTGTAGCCTCTTCTATATAGAGAGGCACTCTTGAGCCAATGTGGAAACCTAAACATGTTATTATTTATAGTATTTTAGTAATTTCATGATATAGTGTCGTCAAAAAGTTAATTTCTTTTTTTACTATTTAGGAAATGAATTACAAGATTAAGATAAAATTTTAAGATATTATAAAGGATATCACTATAGTGTGATGAGAAAAATTGTTCAAGTAGTGAGTGCATGTTACTAGTGGAGTGGGATTGATGTAATTGTTCTATAATGTTATGATTATGTATGATTATCACTTTGAATGATGCACATATTATTTAGATTTTATGATTTATTATAGATTTACGGATCATGGTCCATTGGAAAAAGTCCAATTTTTGATTTGGGATCTTGGCCTCCAGAGGATATAAGCATTTTCCCATGCATCTTATTTAGAATTTTTTGTCACACAACATATGATTTTTTTGTTTGATGTATATTAATATTGAATTTTTTAAAGATTTAAATTTCCAATAAAATACTAAATGGTTTTTTTCCATATCGATCCTCATTAGTATTCTACTGAGTTGGGACAATTTTTTTTAATTCTTCTCGATATGTAAAGTGGACTATGACATGATGCGTAGTGGAAACGATGACCCTTATATAGTACCGTATGTACAATTGGTGTAGTGACCCTTAGTTGGTTATAATTTATACATAATTCCTTACTAGTATCTATTATAGGTCAATAGGGAAACATGATTAATTAAATAAAAACCTATTAGGAGAACCATTCAAGAACTCAATGGACTTGTATTGAATATAATATGATAGAGTTTGAAATAAAATTCTATAATGTTTACCCTCATAGGTCGTGGTGGGTAGTCGATGCCTCTCGAGTGTACCATTCATTGGTGTATCCTTTTTATGTTTGGATTTCTAAAAAGTAATAACAAGCTACTAAATTTTTTATACCTATCTTGATATGAAATATTACATAACGAACAATAAATAATGGTTTCATAATCATATAGAAAATGTGATGTTTATAGGTACCTAAATGCACTATAGTGAATTAAAACCTCTGGTGGTGTTACTGTATAAAAAAATATCGTGGTTAAGCACATAAAAGTTTATATATTGGCATCTTAAAACCCTTGGGAGAAGTCAAATATAATGATTCATGGAGAGAATCATTGTTAGGTAGGATGATTCATAGCAATATATTCATTAAATAATTATAAAATTAGGATTTCCCATTAAATTAATAGAATATTAAGAGTTTTAACTTAATTATGATTCCAATTAAAATGTATAAAACGAATTCCTAAATAATTTTTAATTGAAAAAAAATATACTTGAACCCATATAATATTGTTTTTACCCTTTTATGATAATATTATATTTTTTGCTACCTCTGAATTTACCTCTTTTATGGAGGGTTTTTAGGTGTGTTTAATGTCATGTCACAGTCGAGGTGGGAATGAAGAAATTTCTCATGAATTGTTATTGAAATTTGATGTGAAATGTATGTGGGAGAACTATAGGATAGATAGATGGACATAGTTTCTTTAATATAAGATATGAAAGGTAAGGATATATGGCGTACCTAAATACCAGTAGCTCATATCAGACTATAGTCAGTAAACATATAGTTTGATTCGGGGTAACCCATGAGAGGGTTTAGATAAGGATTTATTACATTATAAAATAGAATGGGTACATTAATTGATATAAGATATCAAGGCATATTACATGATTTGGGTTTTTTTGAATTGGTAGGCTGATGTATTTTGTTTTTTAGGAGGAACCTAGGGTATTAATATATTGATATTTCCTATGAAGTGTAGGAATGTTCAAGTGCCGGAACATTTAGATAAATGGCGGTGTTGTTAGCATTATGGACAAAGAATAGCTAGATTCTCGTAACTGGACTAATATTATAAGACAACTATGTGTATGGATGAAATAGAAATGATTTATAATAAAGATGAAATCTTGTAGTGATCAAATCACACATTAGAAGGCTGGTGGTTTGATAAACTGAAACAAATGTAAGGTTACTTACTTTGGATAAGATATTATATGGAGATCTTTGAAAAAGATAATGGTATATGGTAGAGCATGGTCATCTTTGTTGTGATAGCACATGAATCAGAAGTGAATGATTCAAGTACCTTCATTATAAATTATTAGTGTTTACACCAATAAAATCGGGAGTTAGGGAAAAAATAAACTAGTTAAAAATTGCATTATTATGGTATGAAGTCAGTCAAAACTATGATCAAGTTGGGGAGGAATGGTAATTAATCTATTAAATTTGGGGGTTGTGTCATGGATTTTTATGTAAAATAATGTAATATCCTTGATGAGAGGGGTGTTTTTGAATGAATTAGGAACGATAGAATAGTCTCCCAGAGGGTGGAACTTGACCTGCATTGTTGACAGACATGGTGTTAGGGGTTGGATAAAGGAAACAATTTCCAGTATTTAAGTAATAATGCAATAGGAGGAGATACATGAAATGGGTGGTATATTCATTCAAAATATTCAATTAGTTCCATTTCCATGACTTGAGAATTTCTCATAAGTGGTGCTTACATTGGAATTGAAAAATGAGTGGGTTATGTATATGTTAATATTTATATAATGTGATGGATATGGTATGGTATATGATAATCAGGGCATTGTTTCATTGGTGTGTCGACTAGGATTATCTAATGGCGGTGAGTAGAACAACATCCTTGATTGTGTAACCCTCACATGAGAATGGTTGTGGGAGTATAGTATACTTGTTGGATATTATTATTATTATTTTAAATTTCAATGGATACATAGAAATGTTAACTACAATATTTCAAGGAGAATTTTATGAAAAGGTATTAATATGAACATTGATGGAATTTGAGAATATGTGTTAGACATAGGATGGCTTGTGGCAGTCCATATGTATTCGATGAGGAGTGAGTTAGGGGTTATGTTGTGGCATGGTTATGGGATGTGTAATGTTTATTTTTAATATAGGTAATTTCATTAGAAGTTGGAGAGAGGATTCAATGATCATGTATTAGTATGATGTTGGTGTCCTTTGTGATAAATGAATCATGATCAGGTGTTGTAGAGGATTTGGTGGTTGGTGATCATAGTTTTTGGAACATGTTAGTTGGAGGAGGTTTTACTACCATTTTCATGTGTAATTGGACATTGAAATATATAAACATCATCTCGAATAGTGTTTGTAATATGAAGAAGCTATTTCAAGCACTGGAAGTAGCCTTTTGGGGAATTGAAGAAGTGATTATGTTGTGAATGAATGAATGGTGCATGTCAATTTTGATTTGGTATGATGAAATGAAAATGAGTTCCAATGTTCAGATGATATTTCCCATCATTTGACAAATGTGGGGATTGAGAACAATGTTGAGAGAGTTGATAGGATTATCGAGGATTTTTTTATGAAATTATGATGGTGGGAGAACAATGGCAGAATATTTCGTATTGAATATAATAACCAATGGTATAGAGGTCAACACGATATCCAGTGAACTAGATAATGAAAAGAGTTTGTCTCCATATAGAGGGGCTTGTGTAAGATCCATATTTATGTGTGAAGATGTTTTTATAGATTTGGATTAGGTTCTTGTGGATTATGTAATGTAAGTACAATGTTGTTCTTTATATGTGTGTTGGGTGTTCAGGGAAAAAATGTTGTTGATTTAATAGTAATCAATGAATAAGGTATATCCCGATTTTTTTTCACAATCCCACTAATAAATATCATGTAAATGAAGTGTTAAAGTTGGAAGGATGTAAGATTCCATGTTTGAAAGGTATTTTTTAAAATAATGTATAAAATAAAAATTTAGATAAGGGGCATGTCTCTTTAAGATTATGTCTTTAGAATAGATTTTTGGTTCTAGGACCACCTTGAGAGAGGGTGTTTACTAATTAAAGGAAGATTGGGAGTAATCATAGGGGTTCAGAAGAGCCTCAAGAGAGGCCATATGGATGCTTCAACCAGACCTCTTACAGAACCACCAACTATCCAAAGGGAAATTGAAGGGGAAAATGACAATTTCAACCCTAAAATGTTAAGATGTGGAATATTAATTTATACATTTTTTATTTTTCCTTGAAAACTCCTCTTCTCCAACCATCTAGCTCTATGCGACAATTTTAATGTGGGTGGTGATTTTGGAAGATCTAAATACCAAATATAGGAGTATTTTGACCTACTATTTTTTATATTGTCTTCCACATCCTCTAATTCTAATTTTTTTCCATAGTTAGTGATTTCTATTCCTGTTTTAAAAGATCATTTTGGAATCATACACTCATGATTGAGATTATACCATTCCATGGAAGAGGTCATTCTGAGATGTTGTGCATATATAGTCACACATCATTTTTTAAGGTATGTTTATGTGATTATTTTTCTTATTTTTTAGGTAAATTAATTTAATTTTAGATTTTTCTAATTTAAAGAGTTAGGGAATTTACATAGTTTTAGGTCTATGGTATAAGTCAGGTTTCTAACATGATATTGATTACTTCCCCAACATGTAGAGATTGACTAGTGAATTTTTTTGGCATTATTCTTATTGGAATAAAATATTTTAATTCATTATATCATTTTGAAATTATATAACTAATTATATTGTTATTATATCAAATAATTCTTTTGGTTTATATGTGAGATAAGGCCTTATATATTTTTGATGGGAATGGGTGGGCATTGAAATTTTCTACTATCCCATGGATGTAACTATAAGCTCTATATGAGGAAGGTGATCTATCATAAATCCCATTTAAGAAAATACCACTTTCATATGTTTTATGTAACATGATTAGGTTCAACCACATTCGACGAGATACTCATATATTAAATGTGATCATCATTTTAATTATTTAAATAGATTAAGTAACTATGTTAAATTGTCAAAAATATGTCCGGGACACTAACCGTTAGTTAAAAAACACAGGGTTCACATTGGTCCCTTGTAAACTGTATCTATTCCTAGAATATTGTAGGCTAAGACCGTACCCTATACCATGTCCTTAGATAGAATGAGACTCCAAGGAGGAGCCTTTTATGGGAATGTGTCAGAGTGGTCAAATTCACAATGACTATGGTGTTATCATGAACATTATAATAAGGTGATACTCTTTAACTAGTTTTTTTTGGGTAATTTATGACCTAAAGGCTACCACATAATTTTTTCAAGACTATATAGGTACTAATATGCTAGGATGTATTTCATATAGAATTATCCCTCCTAGAAATTGGATTCATCCTTATGTAAGAACATGGATGGTACCTTCATTTTGGCACCCAATTATATTGGGGAACTCGAAAGCGATCTTTTGAATAGGTATTAATGAAAAAGGGTATCTCTATAAACCATGATAAACCAATATGGCCACAAAGGGTTGAAATATAATGAGATGGGTTAGAGAATTTGACAAACCTATCATATTTATGATGAGTATTAAATATTCTATCAATTAATTTTTAATTAATTAGTCTTATTTAATTATTATTGAACTAGTAGTTATTGAATGATGTGACAACATCAACTACATTCATGGTTGGGTGAAAATGAAACCATAGAAGTTGTTGTACCAATATATTATATCTGATTGGATTTCTATGAAAACATGAATGTAGGAAATCAATATGATCGATATGGTCATAATAATATATATGTTATTAATTGATTATTTAACTGTATCACATAATGTAAATAATAAGATGTATTTATGATAAGTTGGTATCTACCTCTTAATTAATTATGAAATTAAATTTACTATAATTTAATATTTTAATTAAAATAAACTAATGATTGTGAATCTTTGGATTCCATATTAGTTGAGCATTAAAAATTAGATTTCACAATTAATGGAATTTTATATAATTATGATATTTCTACCTAAAAAATGAAAATATAGGTTTGTTTAATGTGTGTCTTAGAAACCCCACTTAGTTAGTGTATCACCTTTGATTGCAAATAATTCTAGGATCTATATGATTCTGTAGTTTATTGGGTGGATGTATTTCCACTGAGAATTGGATTTTCATGAAATCAATGAAGTGGATCATGATTATCCTGATATATTCAAGGGATACACCCCATGGTTGGGTGGATTCACCATTATTACATTATCTAGAGTATTCATGGAATAGTCTGTAGAGTATATTATTTATAAATGTCAAATTTTTTATTTCAGATTGTGATAGAATTCCATATATAAAACTTATTGTTTTTCCATTTTGAGTTCATTATAGTTTCCATGATTTTTAATTCTTATAGACCAGAACTATAGAATGTGACTATAGAATTGAATATTGAACACTGACACATCATATGGGATCCACTGGTTACTCACATATTTAGTGTCATGCTTGGAATTCTAGGATCCAATTCGATGCCTTTATCAAAGGATGTCGAGATTATATATATAATATAATATTATCTTTTGTGGATGTGTGTATGGGTGATCATAGGGCTAAGAATTATACCCCCCGTGAAAATGTTGGATACTCAAAGATATTTTTGACACCAGCTACAACAGGTATGGTCAGACCAGGGTAGATATTAGGATCTAGTTATGACTTTAAGTATTTAATTTATAATCAATAGATATATGTTTTATGTTTCAATAGATCAGTTTTCATACATACAACCTTCTATTAATCAAAATGTGTGGAATTATGTTCATGGTTCCTTATCTAGTTTTTTACTCAAACCCAACTCGGGACAACATTATGCTTTTGAACCCATGCACACATTAACTATGTTATAGGAACCAGATGGGTTGAAGTCTAGGACAAATGCAGAAGGATAGATTTGATGCATACAAATATATTCTATTATGGAATGGCATAGTATTTATAGGTAGTGTTTTTAGATTCTTTTATTCCAGTATATATTTTTTATTGGCATAATGAGAATATCGTGAATGTACAACATTACTACTCATGCTATTATTTATTTTTATTTTATAAGCCCTAAATATATATATATCATCATTAAATTTCAATTTTTTGGTGTGATATGTTTATTAGGTAATTTTATAAGTGATTTTTAATCTTATATATGGTCATAAAAACCCTATAATTATACCATAGTACTTAACCATTAGTTAATAGCCTCTAGGATACAAGAAGGCACACTTGAGTCCATGTGGAAACCTGGCTTGATTAATCTTCTTAACTAACTCATGGAGGAAATAAAATACATTTCAAATTATATTTAATAATTTTTATGATACTGTTATTATATTCCAAAAGTTAGATGAAATTTTATTTCATTATGTTCTTTTGATAAGATATTATTTTTTTCCTTATAAAGATCAAGTGTTATTTAATGTAGAATAATAAATGTTTTATGGTATTGAGAATATGGTAAAAAATTTATATATTATATGTATTCATAATCATATCTATAAAATTTTTAATATGATGTTTGGTGTGGATAAAAAATCCACCTATGCTTGGAATTATCTATTCAAACAAATAATCGTGAAAAAATTCCATATATTCTATAAATATGGGTAATTTATACAATATGATTATGAATAATTTCATAAATGAAGTACATATTTATTAATCTAGATGAACAATAATCCATTCAGTGGAAATAGTGAATGATCATGTATGGAATTGGATATCATATATAGTGATTTATTTAAGAAAATGAGTATACATAAAGGTGGTAGTTTTGGGTACTTCATTATATTTACAAGTGATTTTAGTCTTTATGTATATGTGTTATTAATGATACACAATTATGAATTGTTTGATATGATTAATTTATTTTAGATAAATTAATAAAATTAACTATCAAAAATTATTATAAATATATAATAAGGTCATTGTACTCTATCCATAAATTCATTAACCCTTTGAATGATTATGAAAAATTTTCCAAAATTGACTATACACGGAACACCATAGTGGTATGGTGTGTCTGAGAGGAGGAATTATTTAATATAGGACATGGTTTGATCTATAAAGAGTCAATGTGACATTTCTATTTCATTTTTGGTAATTCAATTGAGGATAATACACCATTATTGAGAAAAATTAAATCTTAATCCATTATTAATAATCAATATGATATATATAATTGTTAATATCCGGATATGTATTCAATGAATATTTGGGGTTGTGAGTAATTTGTGTGATATGTATCATCTAAAAAAGTATTAAATAAAAAATCATTTTTCTTATTATACTCATATTTAAATCGGATATTATTTCTATAATATTGATAAATATAATGTTTTTTCCCTGATGTGTTGTTTTCTATAAAATGGATAAGATATGTTGTGGCATGATTGGGAGGAAAGTTGACCATGGAGAAATTTGAAGGAAATTAAGAGAATTATTTCTATGATAGGTGTTTTGATGAATCTAAAAAGTGTTTTAGATGATAGAAACACTAAAACTACATAATAATCTCAAATTTCTTGTTATTTTTGTTTAGAGAAACATGTTTTTAGAACATAGTGTATGTATATTAACTAAGACTTCCCCCTGATGGCCCATTATTCCGGATACTACTCTCAGCTTCAGACCTCGTCTTGGCTTTCCTCTCCATTGGGTTTCATGTTCTCCCCATCAGCGATGGGATTCTCCTCCTCCTCCGGCTTCTTTGTTTTTCTTCTTTCTAGGGTTTCATCACTCAAGCCTCTATTTCAGCTTCAACATTTCCTTCCTAGGGTATTACTGTCTTCTCGACAGCGATGGGTCTTTCTTACGGCTTCTTCGGCTTCGTTCTTTCTAGGTTCATTCTCTTCCACCTCTATAGAGTTACCTCGCTTTCTCCCTTTCCACCCCTGCTCTACTGATCTGACCCGTCACACACAACCCCATCTTGGTTGGGTGTGTTGTTTCCTCATATGGGTTTGGGAAAGTGGCGGTGGGAGTTGGGGAAACACAGGGTTCTTCGTTTCACCGACTTTATTATTCGGTTTCTCTCAGTCTGTTTAGGGTTTCAATACCCAGTTCCTTTCATGGCTTCAGTTTAGATTTCAACTTCTTTCATTCCATTTCAGGTTATGCGGTTCTTCTTGTTATGGGTTTCTTATTCGTTTGTTAAGTCTCTTCTCAGATAGCGTTGTTGGTGGGTTATTATTTTCTATGGTTTTTCGGTATGCTGGTTTTGTTCATGGAGAAAGGCTCTTTCCCCATGAACCTTATGCTACTTTAACAATACCCTGGCCACGAGTCCCATTTCTCCTCCCTAGGTCGGTCGGGGGTGGTGGGTCATCAGAGTTTTGGGAGGTGGCATTCAGGCAGTTATGGGTTCTCTAGAGAAGGAGTCCCTTGCTCCGATGTTCGGTGTGTTTTCGCACGACGTCTGGTTTCTTGGTGGTGATGTTTGTTCCAATGACCGGTTGCCTACGACTTTCTGATACGGTGAGTAATCAGCTACGATGAAGACATGGTGATTTTTCAGTGACGATGATGACGGGTATGACGATGATGAAGGAAGATGATCTTGATGGACAACACCATGACTTCGATAGATGAGAGCATATCCCAAAAGTGATCTCCTCGTTTTGTGTGTGTATTTTGAATTTTGAATTTGGTTCACCACTCTGGAATCCCGCTTTATGGTTTTGACTAATGTTCTGGTTACCGCTCACCTTAAAGCGGTCTTTTTTAAAATAAAATAAAAAGTTATTTAGGCCATAACTAATACTACCCAAGACCCATACACCAAGATCTGGTTATAAAAACATATTCCTTGCATAATTTTTTCATACCAACTAATAAAATAAAATTTTAACTGTCCATAATCCTAGTATCAATTGATATCATTGAGTTAGTTACATACCAAAGAACATATATATATTGAGTTATATAAAATTTTAAAAAAATTATTTTTTGGAATAAAATCTCATGTCATTCACGTCAAATTTGAATTTATTCCAATATACCAAGATTATAATGTCCCATAATAATACATTAACATATCCCACAAAATATTCCTCACAAGATACCATACTAGATATATCATACATAATACCATTTTACATAAAAATTTCCAATCAAATCATAAGAAATGGTGAGATCATAAACATATTAAGGTTTATTATAGGTGATACCAATCAATTCTATGAGGTAAAAATAAGAAAAACTATAGGGTATGACAAAAGAATCAGTGCAGATGATCATAAAAAGAAGAAACCTATTTTATATAAATTCCATTAACATAAAACATGATTCATGAAATATTTTTTTAATATACTATAAGAGTCATATGATTCAAAAATTATAAACCATGTGAAATCAATTTTCTTTTAAGGAACCATTAAAAATTATATTAGGAATCGTGATACCATGTTGTTTTATTTGTGCATCATATATTGATAATGGAATCCTCTAATAGGATTATTATAATATTCTATTAGGAACAACTATCAGTAAGATAACACCATCCACTCTTATGAGATACATATATTTTTAAAATACTATCCAATCATATGAATAACAACTATATAATTAAATCTTTCACATTACCCAATGGATTAGAGAGTTTTATAATGCACACCAATTAACCTGATCTATATTAAGATTATTATAAATTATAAGGTAGATCAGGTTCACCCATCATTATCAACAATGTTTAAGATCAAAAACATAAAAAATCTAAGGAAAAACATTCATGAAATCATAATACTCTTATAAAAAACCATCATTTCCTTATATTTTGAATTAAACATTTAAATGAGATGGGTTTCAAAATTATTTCATCAGAACATAAATAAACAAAGGAAAATTAATTAATTTAATGTTATAATACAATAAAATATTTATCATATAACATATATGGTATAATTTGAATGGTATCCTAATATATTACCCCAAGTGAAGAATAAGATACATCAAAACATGTACAAATAGATGAAAAATACCATTAGAAGTTACGTTAAGAATTTATTTTAATATATGGAAGTTATCCTTTTGTCTCAGTATCCGCAAATAATTATTTAATATATAGATTGTAATTTTAATTTATGATAAAAAGGACTAATTTAAATAAATATTCATCGAATGGAATTTTCATAATTGTGGGAAAAGAAATTCATATTTTATACATAAAAAGATACCATTCTTTTCACGCTTTTACAAAGGTCAAAAATGATATAAAGAATTATATGATTCCATTTAATCCTTTGTAAATAAATTAAATGTCTGTGATAATATCATTTTAAAAAGAATTCTTGTATTGTTAAATAAATCCATAAAAAAAATTTATTAACATGGATATCAAATTCAATGATTCCTAACCTAGAAAGAAGAAATATTTTTTCTATACTTAAAGACATTTTCACTATAAATTTATGTACTAATGAGAGTAAAATGTTATAAATACATAAAAATCATTTAAGTTACTATAGGATAAAAAAATATTTGGGGTTTAAATGATAAGAATCATATAATATCCATCATTGGAAATTTAAAATAAACAGTCACAAAATTAAATGAGATTATAACATTAACCCTTATACTATTGATAACAATTGTATTATCACCACCATTGAATTAAATAACATAAAATGATACATTAAAAAAACAAATATAAATATGTTAATTATATAATATATAAATGGGTTATTATAAATAATAGGAACATTATACTTGAAACATTACCATATTAAATAATGTCAACTTAGATGGAAAATTGTTTTGATTAAACGCTATACTGAATTCTTGAGGAAACTAACCTTTCTTCATTAAATTCATTTTCTTTAATCAAAATGAAGTGAAATTTTAAAAGAAATGATTTTTAAAAAAATTAATCATGAAATATTGTATAGGATGCATCATGGAAATAAGGCTTTATGAAATCATAATAACTCGTTCATGTTGTATAATTTAATAAATCATTCTCCTCATACGTTTTCCAGAAAAGTCAAAAAGTACCTCGTGTGGTAAACAAAAGAGAGATTCCTTCCCTATCATGGGGTAAAATTCAACAAAGGGAATAAATGAATTTAAAAATAAATCGATGAATAGTAAACATTTTATGATTTTTTTTATAAAACATGGACATGGATGATAAATATATCCCCGAAAAATACATGCCTATAAACAATCTTAGAAAAAAATGGAGTTTGAAAATTTATCCCTTACCTTAAGTACAATATGCTTTGTACACATCTGAACATCCTGTATAATGATTTCAATAATGTTATTGACATATTCCAGAATAATAATCATTTTTTGATATCATATATGGTCATATTCTTATCGGTTTATTAGTAACCTTTCATTGTTACTCGGTATTCCGGTGTTAACTACATTATGTTCTTATGCATGTCTTGTCAAATAAATTCTTATTCCTATTTTTATGTTATAGTTATTTAATTTACCTAATAGTATTAGAATAATATATATCATATTTTTTCATTAAATTCATTTATATAATCATCATTCAATGAAGATCATTTAGAACGAATCACATCACATCGTGGAGACTGTAGGTTGTACGTATGCACGAGCGATGATATAATTCCAATGATTATGGAATTTTATTGAAACGTTGTATGTATAATATTTTATAATCAATGTCACTTTACAATTATCATATATAGTTTTTTTATCATTATACACATCCAAGTATGATGGTGATGAAAAAAGATTACACCTCGATGTGGAGATGGTAGGTTGTACGTACGCACACATGGTGATTTTATTTTTCATAGGATGGATAGAAGATAGATTATGGTTATTTCATATTCAAAATAACAAATCATTATATAAGTTTTACTGGAGTTATTAATTAATAGTGAAACAACTCATACAAAGGATGTAGAAGAAGAAAGAAGTTTGAAAGAATTTGTAAAGGATATTACCTATCCATCTACATGCCTCTTCAAAACCTCTTCGTAGGGAACTAAAGTAGGTCATTGAAGAAGAAAATTACATCTAGTATGTTTCTAGGTAAGTTTATAAGTGAATTGTGAAGTTTTTGGCCAAGTTTGAAAGGTCAAAAATAATTTAAGAGAAGTAGGAGGAGGTGTCTTTTTATAAGAGAGGAGAGGGGAACTTTTAGAAGCCTCTAAAAAATTAATTTATAATATATTCAAACCACACATAAAAACCAAAAAAATTAATAACATTGAATATTATATGATATAGGTTTGTAATCTCATCTGTAACGCCCCAACCCCAATTACCCAGAGTCGGTTCATTATTGCGTAACATTGGCATGATCACAAAAGATCGAGTCTCAAAAGACTGATTAGTTTAGTAGTCTTGGAAACACTAGATACATTCATAAGTCTTACATTACAACATAAAGTAAAAAAACTAAAAAAACATCTCGTCTTCATATGCCCTCATACTATCCATGTAGGTCATTCATAATAAACTTCATCACATCCTAGAAAAATTAAAATATTGAAAGGGGTGAGCTCAGATGCTCAGTAAGGATAACAATACAATAGAAACTTTCATAAATAAAAATAAACATTTAAGGCAATGTATAACTAAAACAAAATCCTTTTAAACTTGAAATTCAGTATAATATGGTAAAAATAAAATGAAATAATTCCATTTACTTATTCACATGGATATTCTACTAGTCGAATAATCACATCCAATATCAATAACCACTTTCAAAATGATGGAATGCATAATGCCAGACTATCATAACCACGTAGCCAAGGACTCATTCCAATAATACAAATAAGATTTTGTCAAGGCCTCATGACAAGACACTAGTTTGTCTCATGAGACCTACCGATGCATCGAGGAGCTCTAGCGGGCTCCACCCGTCACTTATTAAGTCCAATGCATTCCTCATATGAACGGGTTTAAACATATCATAAACCATAACATAATTGTATAACATAAAACATGCATAATGGAAACATAACATTTCCACGTTTCAATCACAATATATCAATTCAACACATTTCTATATTAAAAAACACTTTCAAAACCATTTTCAATACCAAAATAAAATAAAATTAAAACTTTGTATTTATTTTTCATTTTAAAAAAAAGTTATGGCTTGTAGAGGAAGAAGAAACTCAAATAATGGTCACGACGGCGGAGAAGTCATTGTCGCCCCTTACGTATGACAAAAAAACATTCCTTTTTGTCATTTAGTAAAACGTTTGGTATAAAAATATTCCTTTTGAATAAACGTTAAAGTCAAAGGGGTTTATACACTGTATAAAATAAAGTTGTGTATAAAACAAAATATGCCTCAATGAAAGGATATTGAGACGAAGTCCTTAAAAAGAAATTTTTTTAAATAAAATAGATCTATTATGTGTATTCACTATAAGTACACATAAAGAAATTACAAATACAAGATAGGACATAATAATATCATGACATAATTTGAAAGTAGGAGATTAACCCAAAGATTAGAAATTGGGTTAAGAAGTTCCCTTACCTCATGTCCGATTTGACTCGACCATTCTTTAACCTCCTGAATAATAAACTAGAGTTAATTTATAATTTCTTAAGAACCTTTTTCAAGTTCATTATTCCTTTTATATCACTTATTACCATGTTATGAACATTATGTAATTATTTATGTAAATAATGGTCGTTTTGTCAATCTTTGGTACTTGAGTCAAAAATAAACTTCTTATAATTACAAGTTGTTCATATGGTAAAAGATCCATTATATCCAGAATTATATTCATTATGTAGATATCATATATATTATATATATCCAGTACATACATTCATTCATAATATTTTGTAACTTTTAGAGGTAAGAAATGAAATGCACCGTTCATGGAGATGGTAAGCCGTGCGTACGCATGAATGCTACTTTCATTTATATTTCATATTTAATGGAATGAAATCATAATGATATAATGGTGTATTATAATTCCAGTATAATATCATATATAATATCAATTAATCCATCCTTTATACGTCCCACATATGGCATTAACGATTCAAATTACTTTGAGGGGGCGGTAGTCCGCACTTCCTAAAATGAAATTATCGCGTTTACCCATAATAGAAATCATAAAGGTATGCCATAAAAGAGAAATACATAAGAGTAAGGAAAAAATAAACATAATATATATCATATATAGAAATATTGTCATCTTTATGGCAACCATGAGAGGTGTTAAAAGAATATTGAACAATCATCGTTTCGTGAGGCAGAAATTCGCCAACCACAGAAATAGTATGTTCTTTAACCATTAGACGAAGGTGTGTGTAAGTGTAAATCAAATAATTCTCACAAAAACATCCTCGTATATTGAATATACTGGTATTGTTACAAAATCAAGGAATAAAAAGAGTTTAAGGGGTTGGAGAAGAAAAGTAAAACAAAATAACATAAGAGAAGACATTACCTTAAAATCGGGTAACTCTTTTTTGATTTGAGCCAAAAGATTCCTTGGGAAGAATTCTGCCCAAAGTGAAGCTTCTAGGAGTAATATAGGGAAGTTGAGAGATTATTTGGGTAGATTTTGGCCGATCCAAATGGCTTGGAAGGTGTGAATAAGGTGGTAGTGGTGGGGGCCTTTTATAAGAGGAGAGGAGGGGCACTCTTGGAAAGTCATGAAATGTTACTTTATTATATAATGCGTCTCAGATTTTAAAGGTCCCACAATTATATATTTCTAGGATAAGGTGATAAGGGTTATAAATATAATCATCCAATAGATTTTGGACAAGTGTAAGTCTTATATTTTACATTATCTTTTCATTTTCTTTAAATCGTTAATTAATGAGGTAATCACTGCATCATCATGGTGTCATAAAAAATTTAATTTATATAATATCTAAAAATTATAAAAAATATATTCTGAGGTAGTAAATCATTTTATCTTTCCAATGAATATTTATAGTAGAAATGTTAACTTATAAAACCCCATTTAATAATTGTTTTAGTAAAACAACACATGTTTGTGACAATTTTATTTTTTACTTTAAATAAAAAGTTATTAATGTCATTTTCTTACCCAGGTGGCTCCATGGGGTCCCCAAGTTGACCCATGGATTGTCTTGGTCGGCCATTAATCATCCAAAAAGGGTAGAACAAGGGAAAGGGTATTTTAATATTTTTGTAATATCATTTTTACCTTAAATTTCACTAATTACCTTTAATCGCGATTAGTTAAACATAAAAGTTACTATTCACCAGAAAATTATTTTAATCCCATTGAACCACATTTTAATTTCTAATGGCAACCATGTATGTCAGATTTTTGAAAACCAAATCACAGAAGTGGTAATGTTTCATTTACACGAAAAATTAATTTTTAAACTACCACTTAGTGGTTTCCCTATTCATCAAAAATTGATGTTTTTCAGAAAAATACCAAAAATTCCCCCTAATCTATAATTGATATTCTGAATTGAAAAATGGTGTCTATTTTATAAATTCCAAACATATAAGTTGCATTAATTAATTTTATAATTAATTCCTGTTGTCAAAACAAATAGCGTGTTTTTAAGAAACAATATCAATCAAAAGATTGACAATTTTTTAGGTCCAATTTCAAAGTGAAGTTAATTCTAATGACCACCATTGGATAAAATGGTAAAATTATATTCTAATTATACTTTAAAACCACTCAATATAATAATTTATCACTATTAATTATTTTTATAAAAAAATAAATTTAATTATAATTTAGTAATTTTCACTATTCATCCAAATATAAAAGTTATCCGAAAAGTTCCAAAATTTTACCCTAGGATAAATTCGATATTCCGAATCCAAAAGTGAAGTCCATTTTGAAAGATAAAATTTATTAAATTTCAAAATGTAGGTATTACTATTCATAACAGCTACTTTGAATGGTTGTGGTGTGTGTTAGAACTCGATGTTGCGTACAACACATGCTACTGTATTATTCAAAGAGAAGCGTACCATGGAAGCTTGGGGTGTTACATTCTCCCCTCATTCAAATAATTTCATCCTCGAAATTTCATGTAATATCACTGTATATAAAGACTCAGGTGATTCTTCATCATAAGTTCCTCGGGTTCCCACGTTGCCTCCTCCATCTTATGGTTTCTCCATAGAACTTTTACCAGACGAGTCATTCGGTTTCTCATTAACTTTTCTCTTGTATCAAGAATCCGGACGGGTTCTTCGCAATAAGATAGATCGGGTTCCAGTTCTAAGTCCTCATAGGTGAGTACATGCATTGGGTCAGGCATGTATTTTCTCAATAGTGATACGTGGAATACATCATGAACTTTGGAGAGACTTGGCGGCATTTCCAAACGCTAAGCTACAACCCCAATTCGTTCTATAATTTCGAAGGGTCCGATGTACATGTGACTCAATTTACCATTCTTACCCAAACGTATAACTCCCTTCCATGGAGATACCTTCAAGAAAACATGATCTCATACCTGAAATTACAACTCATTCCTTCGGTTTTCAGCATAGCTCTTCTGCCTACTTGGAGTTGCTTTGATGTGGTTTGGGATTACCTTTACTTTTTCCATCGTTTCCTCCACCATTTATGGGCCTACAAGTTTTCTTTCACCGACGTCATCCCAACAGGTTGGTGTGTGACATCTCTTTCTATATAACACTTCATATGGTTCCATCCGAATACTTGAATGGATAATATTGTTATAGGAAAATTCTACCAGAGGTAAATATTGATCCCACATACCCTGAAAGTCAAGTGAGCATGATCTCAACATGTCTTATAAGGTTTGAATTGTTCGTTCTGATTGTCCATCTATTTGAGGGTGTTAAGCAGTGCTCAAACGAAGTTCAGTATCCAAGGCCTTCTGAATACTTTTCCAGTATCGTGATGTAAAACGGGGATCATGATCCGAGACAATCGACAGGGGTACTCCATGAAGTCTCACAACTTCATTAAAATATAGTGTTTCTAGACGTTCAAGTGGTAGATCTTATCTTATAGAAAGAAAATGTGCTGACTTCGTGAGACGATCAACAATGAACCATATTGCGCCATTCCTTCTAGGAGTCTTTGGTAGTCCCAAGACAAAGTCCATTGTAATATTATCCCATTTCCACTCAGGTATGGGAAGAGGTTGGAATACTCCACCAGGCAGTTGCCTTCCATCTTTCACTTGTTGAGAAACCATACATCTTGACACAAAATCAGAAATATCCCTCTTCATGTTGTCCCACCAAAAATGTCCCTTTAAATCTCTATACATTTTGGTGCTCGCAGGGTGTATTGAGAAATTGGAACTATAAGAATCATCCAATAATTCCCTCTTTAAATCAGGTATATTAGGAACACAAGGTCTCCTCCCAAATTTCAAAATTCCATCTTCATTCACAAAGTCACTCAATCGTCCATCATTCACAGCTTTAATCTTATTTTTCAACACTTCATCATCGGCCTGAGAACACATTATCCTTTCTAGTAAATATGGTTTGGCAACCATTTGAAAAAGTTTTGATGTTTCACCCTCCATGGTGATTCACATATCCATCTTTACTAGATCCATGAAAATATGATCCCTTTCCACTCTCATCATGGTCAAAACTCCATGATCTTTTCTACTCAAAGAATCTTCAACCTTATTTGCCCTCCCTGGGTGGTAGTGTATCATGCAATCATAGTCCTTGAGTAGTTCAAGTCATCGCCTTTGCCTCATGTTAAGTTATTTTTGTGGGAAAATATATTTCAAGCTCTTGTGATCGGTATATATCTCACATTTTTCACCATAGAGATAATGTATCCATATCTTCATGGCAAAGATTACAATACCTAACTCGAGATCATGAGTAGGATAGTTCTGCTCATGAATTTTTAACTGTCGTGATGCATAGGCAAAAACCCTATCATTCTGCATAAGGACACAACCATGTCCTTTCATTGATGCATCACTATAAATAGCGAACCCATCATTCCTTGATGGTAGAGTCAATATAGGAGCATTGACTAATCTTTTCTTCAGTTCTTCAAAACATTATTCACACTCTTTTGTCTAGACAAATTTAACCCCTTTACGTGTGAGCTTCGTTAATGGGTTAGCCAATCGGGAAAAAATTTGGACAAAACGTCGATAATAACCTGCCAAACCAATAAAGCTGCATACCTTAGTTATACTCATCAGTGTTGTCCATTCTTGGATTGACTTGGTCTTAGAAGGATCAACAGAAATTCCATCCTTAGAGACAATATGGCCAAGAAAAGAAATCTCATGAAGCCAAAATTCACACTTGCTAAACTTCCCATATAATTCATGCCTTCTAAGAGTCTTCAAGATAATGCGCAATTGATTTTCATGATCTTCGTAGCTTTTGGAGTATACCAAGATATCATCAATAAATACCACTTCAAAGTCATCAATATATTCCTTGAAAAATCTATTCATTAGATTCATGAATACAGAGGGTGCATTAGTCAATCCAAAAAGCATTACTATAAACTCGTAATGCCCATACCTTGTTCGAAATGCTGTCTTCGGAATGTATTCCTTCTTCACACACAACTGATGGTATCCAGATCAAAGGTCAATCTTTGAAAAGTATTGAGATCCATGCAGTTGGTCAAATAAATCATCAATGTGAGGTAGGGGAAACTTTTTCTTTATTGTTATAGCATTGATCTCCCTGTAGTCAATGCACAAACTCATAGATCCATCTTTCTTCTTAATAAAAAAGGACAGGGGCTCCCCATGGTGAAACACTAGGGCGAATGAATCCCTTATTACTCAATTCTTCTAGTTGTTTCTTTAGTTAAACTAATTCCATGGTGGCCATTCTATAAGGGGTATTCGATATAGGCCTTGATCCAGGAATTAAATCAATGGAAAACTCAACTTCTCGTTCTGGAGGATGTCCAGGAAAATCTTCCGGAAACACATCTACATATTCTTTCACAATATTTACATCCTCTATTTGAACATTCCATTCCTATCCCTTAGCCATTGCATTCTCTTCCTACCCAATAATTGAATTTAGTTGAGCTACTGGGGGTGGATCTAAATAAGAATTAGGTGGTGATGATTCTGCTCTAAAAATAAGGTGTTCCTTATCATCATCATCAAAAATCGTAACCTCCATCTTCTTATTATAAATCTTTGCATCATAGTCCGAAAGCCAATACATACGGAGGATTATATCAAACTCAATCATAGGTATGACAATGAGATCAGTGGATAAAGATCATTTATATGCTCTAATGGGGACTGATTCACAAAACTTTGTTGCAATGATACTTCCCTTAAGAGTTTTGACTGACAATTCTCTTGTTAAATCAAATTGGAAATATCTAATTTTCTTATCAAACGGGGAAGATATGAAACAATGCGATGATCCAGATTCAAATAATGCATTTTCTAAACTTGAGGAAACCATTAAATTACCTGCCACCACGTCTTTCGGAGCTTCAACCTCAGAAGTAGTGATAGTATAAGCTTAGCATTGATCCCTTGGCCTCTTCTAAGGTAAGTTTCCATGACTCTTAGGACATCAATTTTCATAATGACCCATTTCCCTACAATTTTAACATTCCACATTGACAGAAACTTTCTTTCCCTTGCAATCATGAGCTTGGTGGCCTTTTTCACCACACTTGTAAGATACTCCCATTCCCTTCAAGCAAATACCGGGGTGTTTCTTCCCACATTTACTACAGTGCTGATATTCAGCTTTTCCCTTCCTCCCCTTATTTCTATTTCCAGATTGATCAGATGATCTCTTCTTTTCTTTCTTTTCTTTAAAGTCATAAGACTTAGAGAATTCATTTTTTGTCTTGATAGCACACGATACAATATCTTCGTACGACGAGAAGGTTTGTGAGACTAATGCTCAACGGAGAAATGGTTTTAACCCATCAAAGAAACTATCAATCTTACATCTTGGTTACGTATATAATCTGCATCATGACTCACTAACCTTGTAAAGTTAGCCTCATACATTGCGACATTATCATCCTCTTTCTGCCTCAGACTCAGAAATTGCCTTTCCATATCTACTCGATGGTCATGTGGAAAGTATTTTTCTAATAAAATTTCCTTAAACTCCCTCTATTCCATACTTGATACTTCATCATCTTCCTTTTTGTTTTGAATCAATTACCACCATTGATCAACATCTCTAGTGAGGCGGTAAACCACCATGACAACCTTCTCCCTTTCGCTACTCCCCAATGTGTGGAATATTTTCTCTAAATATTTTATCCATTGCTCAGCTATTAATGGAATTGTACCCCCATTAAATGTTGGTGGTTGTTGCCTCATGAAGCGGTCTAACATTGATCCTCCACGTTGCAGATCAGGGTGCTCCATACGAGTAAGGATATTATTCATAACCTAAGTGAGTTGTCCCAGAAGGGTAATAAGTCGATCAGAACCAGTTTTATCTCCAGCTCCACAATAATTATCTTGAGCAGGATGGAAATCCCTACATGGAGTGTGTGCATTGATATAGTTTCCATTCCTCCCACTAGGAGCAATTTATAAACAATGTCATAAACAAGATTAGTTTATGAATCAAAATACATAATTCTATACTTGTAAAACACTTAACATAAATTGAACTATAATCATAAAAATGTTTTCTTTGAGTAATTATATACTCATAATCCCCTCATAATGGTTTGTAAAGAAAATGATAATTATCCTAAGCATATCCCCCAAGAGTTTCGTAACCAAGAGTGCAGCAAGGCCTGTTGTCGTGCACCAGTTCCCGTTTGAGTCTAGCTCAAAACAGTGTTTTCGGGTTTTACCCCTAGGTACATCTGTGCCAGAGGCGCCTCTACCTTCTCGTATCTAGACATGGATGTATTTCTTGGAAAACACCCAAAATATTTATAATACCAAAATTCTAGTATGTTTTTCTATACTAATCCTCAAAGTCTATCTTAGGGCTATGTGGTCTAATCAGAGTTTATCTAAATCTAGCTTCCAAGGTTAGTACTAAACTGCCTCTGATACCAACTGTAACGCCCCGACCCCAATTACCCAGAGTCAGTGCATTATTACATAACATTGGCATGATCACAAAATATCAAGTCTCTAAAGACCGATTAGTTTAGTAGTCTTGGAAACACTAGATACATTCATAAGTCTTAAATTACATCATAAAGTAAAACAAAACTAAAAAAACATCTTGTACTCATATCCCCTTATACTATCCCTACAGTTCATTCATAATATACTTCATCACATCCTGGAAAAATTAAAACATTGAAAGGGGTGAGCTCAGATGCTCAGTAAGAATAACAATACAGCTAAAATTTTCATAAAGAAACATAAACATTTAAGGCAATGTATAACTAAAACAAAAGCCTTTTAAACTTGAAATTCAGCATAATATGGAAAAAATAAAATAAAATAATTCCATTTACTTATTCACATAGAGATTCTACTAGTCGAATAATCACATCCAATATCAATAACCACTTTCATAACGATGGAATGCATAATGCCATACTATCATAACCACATATCCAAGGCCTCGTGCCAAGACTACAAATAAGATTTTGTCAAGGCCTCATTCCAAGACACTAGTTTGTCTCATTAGACCTACCGATTCATCGAGGAGCTATAGCGAGCTCCACCCGTCACTTATTAAGTCCAATTAATTCCTCATATGAATGGGTTTAAGCATATCAAAAACCATAACATAATCATATAACATAAAACACGCATAAAAGAAACATAACATTTCCACGTTTCAATCACAAGATATCAATTCAACACATTGATATAATAAAAAAACACTTTCAAAACCATTTTCAATACGAAAATAAAAGAAAATGAAAACTTTGTATTTATTTTTCATTTTAAAAAAAGTTATGGCTTGTAGAGGAAGATGAAACTCAAATAATGGTCACGGCGGTGGAGAAGTCATTGCCGCCACATACGTACGACAAAAAAACATTCCTTCTTGTCGTTTAGTAAAACTTTTCATATAAAAATATTCCTTTTGAATAAACGTAAAAGTAAAAGGGGTCTATACACTGTATAAAAGAAAGTTGTTTATAAAAAAAATATGCCTCAATGAAAGGAGATTGAGACGAAGACCTTACAAAGAACATTTTTTTAAATAAAATAGATCTATTATATGTATTCACTATAAGTACACATAAAGAAAGTAAAAATACAATATAGTACATAATAATATCATGACATAATTTGAAAGTAGGAGATTAACCCAAAGAACGGAAATTGGGTTAAGAAGTTCCCTTACCTCGTGTCCGACTTGACTCGACCATTATTTAACCTCCTGAATAATAAACTAGATTTAATTTATAATTTCTTAAGAACCTTTTTCAAGTTTATTATTACTTTTATATCACTTATTACCATGTTATGAACATTATTTAATTATTTATGTAAATAACGGTCGTTTTGTCGATCGTTGGTACTTGAGTCAAAAATAAACTTCTTATAATTACAAGTTGTTCATGTGGTAAAATATCCATTATATCCAGAAGTATATTCATGATTAATATATAATATATATCATATATATCAATTAAATACATTCGTTCATAATATTATGTAACATTTAGAGGTAAGAAATGAAATGCACCGTTCATGGAGACGGTGAGTCATACATACGCATGAACGCTACTTTCATTTCTATTTCATATTTAATGGAATGAAATAATAATGATATAAAGGTGTATTATAATTACATTATAATATCATATATAATATCATTTACTCCATATTTTATATGTCTCACATATGGCATTAACGATTCAAATCACTTTGAGGGGGCAGTAGTCCGCACTTACTAAAATGAAATTATCGCGTTTACCCATAATGGAAATCATAATGGTATTCCATAAATGATAAATACAGGAGAATAAGGAAAACATAAACATAATATATATCATATATAGAAATATTTTCATCTTAATGGCTACTATGAGAGGTGTTAAAAGAATATTGAACAATCATCGTTTCGTGAGGCAAAAATTCGCCAACAACAGAAACAATATGTTCTTTAACCATTAGACGAAGGTGTGTGTAAGTGTAAATAAAATACTTATCATAAAAACATACTATTATATTGAATATACTGGTATTGTTACAAAATAATGTAATTAAAAGTGTATAATGGGTTGGAGAAGCAAAATAAAAAAATAACATAAGAGACGACATTACCTTAAAATCGGGTAACTCTTTTTTGATTTGATTCAAAACCTTAATTGGGAAGAATTATGCCCAAATTTAGGATTCTAGGAGAAAGATAGGGAAGTTTAGAGAGTATTTGGGTAGAGTTTGGCCGAGCCAAATGGCTTTGAAGGTGTGAATAAGGTGGTAGTGGTGGGGGCCTTTTGTAAGAGGAGAGGAGGGGTACTCTTGGAAAGCCATGAAATGTTACTACATTATATAATGTGTTTCGGATTTTAAAGGTCCCAAACTTATATATTTCTAGGATAAGGTAATATGGGTTCGAAATCTACTCATACAATAGGTTTTGGACAAGTGTATGTCTTATATTTTACATTATATTTTCATTTTATTTAAATCGATAATTAATGAGGTAATCGTTGCATCATCATGGTGTCATAAAAATTTAATTTATTTAATATCTAAAAATTATAAAAAAAATATCATGATGTTGGAAATATTTTTATCTTTCCAATGAATATTTATAGTCGAAATGTTAACTTATATAACCCCATATAATAATTGTTTTAGTAAAATAACACATGTTTTGATAATTTTATTTTTACTTTAAATAAAAAGTTATTAATGTGATTTTCTTACCCATGTGGCTCCATGGGGTCCCCAAGTTGACCCATGGATTGTCTTGGTCGGCCAAGACTCGTACAATAAGGGTAGGACAAATGTAAGGGTATTTTCATATTTTTATAATATCATTTTTACCTTAAATTTCACTAATTACCTTTAATCGCGATTAATTAAACTTAAAAGTTACTATTCAACAAAAACAAATTTATCCTATTGAACAAAATTTTACTTCCTATTTACAACCATGTATGTCGGATTTTTGAAAATAAAATCACAGAAATGGAAATGTTTCATTTACACAAAAAATTAGTTTTTAAACTACCACTTAGTGGTTTCACTATTCATCAAAAATTGATGTTTTTCAGAAAAATACCAAAAATTCACCCTAAGATATAATTGATATTCTGAATTCAAAAATGGTGTATATTTTACAAAATTACAAACATATAAGTTCCATTAATTAATTTTATAATTAATTCCCGTTGTCAAAGCAAATAGCATTTTTTTAAGAAACAATATCAATCAAAAGATTGACAATTGTTTAGGTCCAATTTCAAAGTGAAGTTAATTCTAATGACCACCATTAGATAACATGGTAAAATTATATTCTAATTATACTTTAAAACCACTCAATATCATAATTTTTCACTATTAATTATTTTGATTAATAAAGTTGTTTTTAATTAAAATTTAGTAATTTTCACTATTCATCAAAATATAAAAATTATTCGAAAAGTTCCAAAATTTTACCCTAGGAGAAATTAGATATTCAGAATCCAAAAATGAAGTCCATTTTGAAAGATAAAATTTGTAAAGTTTCAAAAAGTAGGCATTACTATTCATAAGGGCTACTTTGAATGGTTGTGGTGTGTGTTAGAACTCGATGTTGCGTACAACACACACTATTGTATTATTCAAAGAGAAGAATACCATGGAATCTTGAAGTGTTACATCATCAACCAATAAAATTTATACATGTTTGTAATTTATTTAAAACCTTATCATTTTGATTTATCATTTTTTAATCATTATAATTTTATTTGTTGTAATAATATTCAAAACATTAAATATATATAAATACATGATTATGTGTTGTGAAGTGTCAATAATTGAATAATTTATGATATTTTAGACTATATAATTTTAATATTGTAATTTTTAAATATTTTTTTAGATTTGTAAAAAATTTAATAATATGTTATTTTTATAAAATACCAATACTATCTATTTTGACTCAATTCATTTATTTGAATTTAAATAAAATCCACACAGAATATAGTTTCGAACCGAAATATTAAATATATTTATAACATGTCATATTCATCTATAAAATTCATGGATCACATTAATTAGTTCATATAATATTTATTTTAATATTTTTAAAACCATTTATTTGATAGTTCTCATAATAAAATATTTACTACATCATTTATGAATAATTATTTAATATATTTGTTTGGTTTAATTAATGTTAAATATAAAATATTTCAATGAATATAAATCTACATTTTTTCATAATAATACTTTTAGTTGAATTTATCTTCTAAATCACCCAACTATTAAAGTTTTTTCATTATTAGATTATGAAGGCCGCAACTTTGACAACATTTTAATTAATGTATTATAAATATAATAATATCTTTTATAAGTATTCAAATGGTCCAAAAGTAGACCCTAAGATAATTATGGTTTATATATACTCTAATAATAAGGTGTGGTCATGTTTTTGGTGCTTTTAATGGGTATTATTATTTCAATAAAAACTATATTATGGATATTTCACTAAATAAATAATTTCAGCATCATTAATATATAAACTATTAATGTAATTATATTTTTTTAAGGGTAAATCTTTGGTCAAATAACAAAGAACAATTTTATTAATGTAATTATATATTTTTTATAAAAGTAAAAATAAATTAACATGATATAGAAAAACAATTTAGATTTCAAATGAATATTTATAATCGAATTTATATTCTTTATAACCTTATATTAAAAATAATTTGATTATAAAAATATGAGTGAGACATGTTTCACATTCCTTTAACTAAAATAAATTAATGGTCTTAATCTCATCCAAGTTGGTTCCAATAGATTCCATTTCAACCCAATTATGCCTTAGGGTGAAATAAAATCATCCAATTATATTAATATAATCATTAGGGTAATTTTATAATATTATTTTTACCCTTAATTACCTGATTTACCTTTAACTGTTATAAATAAAATTTACAATAGTTACTATTCCTAATGTAATTAAATAAAAGTTAATTATTTACACAATTTGGACCTCCTGATCCCAAATATGGAATCCGTTTTTTTAAATTCAAAACACAGAAGATGCATTAATTTATTTAAAATTAATCCCATTATCAAAAAATGGGTTTTTGCTTAAAAGATTGCAAAAGATTAAAATATTTTTACCTATGAATTAAATGTAAAAGTAATGATAATGACATAAATTATATTAAATGGAAAAAATATATACTATTTATACTTTAAACCCATTATTTATTATAATTTATCCATATAAATTATCTCAATGAAAAAAGTTGTTTATAAGTAATATTTTAGCATATTTTTACTCTTCATCAAAATATGAAAGTTATCAGAAAAATATCAAATATTTATCCAACATTAAATATTATATCATGATTCAGAACAAGTGGTTTATTTTTACAAATTAAACTAATAATCATGTAAAAAATTATATTAAATGTGGTTATGCCATCAAACGGCAGAAAAACTACATTTTTTGGAAAATACATATTTTACCCAAAAAAATTTATTTTGTTCTCGTACAATGTTCTAGAAATTGTGTAAGATGAATGGTAATGTTATAAAATTCAAAATTTGATTAATAATATTCATAATGGATAGTTTATATCCAATTTAAAAAATAATAATATATAGTTTTTTAGTGAAACTTTGTATCATGTACAATGTAAGCTATCGAGGAAGGTTTTTATTGCATGTTACGCAATCTAAGTCAGTGTTTCATGTACAGAAAGATATATTTTTGGATTCATATAACATAATCAAAAAATAGTTTATATAATGAACAAAATCTATACTTGGTGTGACGTGAAATGAATTCCTTCAAAAGAGTTAGTAATTTTGTGCAACACAAGCCAATAATAGTGTTTCATGTATTTCAATCTAATAAATTATTGCATATAGTGCAAGATAATCTTGGTGTAGTGTACAACACAATACAACAATGAAATTAAAAATAATTTATTTCATAAAATCTCGGGGTGTTATATTCTACCCCCCTTAAAAATGAATTTCACCCTTGAAATTCATTGGGGATATAAATGGGTTGCTACATGAAAGTTTCATTCATAGAAACCCACATCGAAAAAAGGAATACTAAAACATAATTTTTAAATGTTACAAAAGAAAAATAATGGTTACACATATTAACTCATTACTAGGATTCAACTTAGAGAACATTTGTAAAAAATGGATATGGAACAAAAATCTAACAATCATGTTCTAATGAAGAGTGGTAGAGAAAATGTCTATGAAAAAGACAACAATCAGAAAACCATATATTTTTTATGATCTAAGGTACCATCTGATTCATTATATATGAGGGTACTAGGAAAACATTTATTGGTTTCTAAGATCATTTCCCTAAAGGTGGTGAATTTTTTCATAAGGAGAAATACATACTTGATTTTAGTGTAATATGATCATTAGTCATTCAATGAACAATTTCCACTTCATCAATTATTAAAATAAATTAAGTTGAATTTTTATTTTTTGAAGTGTTAGTAGATAATGCAATAGAATGATAGGTAATTCTATCTATCTCTATATCAAAAAGGTTAGAACATGGTATTAAATTTATATATGTCCATCTTTGGTGAGGTTAATCATATACGGTTCCGAAAATGGACTTATACATCAATTATCATACCGCTTAATAAAATTAAAATAACTTATTCTACCTAGAGTCATTATGTAGAATAGTTGTAGGTGATATAGGAATGTCTCACTTCTGTTGGGGGTTATATTCATATAGCCTTGTACGACACAAAGGGTTTTCTCCCATCCTGTGGGTTGTCCCTTTCCTAAAACTGTAATATTATAACATTCTAGAAATAATATAAATAAAAAATGTTCAATTCTTAAACAATACTATCTGATTTTTAACATAATCCATTCCAACATTTTGGAATATCCAATATACTTTTGTTCAATCTCATAGTACGAAGAAAATAATTAACAGAAAGTTCATATAACAAGAATGTGAATACCATCATTTATCCCACATATATCATATTATATTTCTTCTTTGTCACATTCCAAACATGGGAATACCTTAATCATTTATACTCTTGAAACATGAATTACCATAGAATCATAATGAAAACATGAATTATGTAAAAAAGATAACTCTTTGCACACACCAAAAATACCAAAAAAAATCTATATACTCAAATCATGATATGGCTTTGTCATTTTATCTGTCATGGTCTCATTAATACCATCAAATATATTATTTTCCCTTTATCCCTTATATATGCTCATATCATATGATTCCCAGATATATTTCAATAACACTTCAAGGTTACCAATACCATATAATTATTCAAAACTACCAAAATCTAATAAATAGATATTCAAACATTCCAAAATACTAAAATGAGATTCCACAGCACTATTTTGGAACACCATTACATAAACACATAATCATTCCTCCACTTCATTTTTATACTCAACATCACCAATAGTGATCGCATGTGACTTCCCTTTGACCTTTGCCTTAATAGGTTGTTGGTGTCAGTTATCATTAACCCTTGGATTACGTAATTGGTTAGCATAATACCCCATTTCCTTGCACTAGTATCATTGATGTTTTGGTGGTGCGTTTTCTGTAGTCTTTTCTATATTCACATCATTAGCTACCTTTTTACATTACATAGGAACTTAGCTTCTTGATGACCTTATATTCCAGACATAAAACATTTACTAGTCTCTTTAAGGAAATCTCCACCATGCTTCTTTCGACACATTGAGTATAATGAAAAATTTACCTTTTTTAAACCATTGTTTTGAGATTTTCCCGTGAACTCCATCTTTTGTTTCTTGTCAAAACCATGAGATGTATATGTAACACTAACTTCCAGTTCTACTTTGATAGCACAATGCACAATCACTTCATAGCTAATGAATTCTCCTTTAGCTAATGACCATAGAAGCCTTTTTTCAAGACACTGAAAAATTGATCAACATTTCCATCAGGTTGGATGATTTATCTAGAATCATACCTTGCAATTCTTGTAAATGATTCCTCATATGTACCAAAAAATTCATCATCCTTTTGATTAATCTCAAGGATCTCTTTTTCCATCATCATTTGATGAATACATGGAAAGTAATTATTGAAAAATTAGTTCTTTAACTCATCCAGTTCATGGGATTCAATTTAAACTCTAGGCCTTGTATTCTTAAATAAAGTCCCCCACCAGTCTGCTTCACCTTCTAAATGGTAAACAGCTAGAGTGACATTTTCATGTTCCAAACATAGAATTATTAAAAATATATTTTCAATGGTACAGATCCATTTTTTAGCAACAAGTTGATCAGAAGACCCCCTAAAAGAAGGTGTATCTTTCCTCACGAAGGACTCAATAGAATATTGTTCCACTATTTTTCTATTTGGAATTCCGGAATGATTCATAGATTGTGTAAGCATAAAAGATGATTTTTTCACTCCATCTCCCATAACATTTGTTTTTTCAAGAGGATAATCATTACATTGCCCAGTGCATTGATCATTAACACGGTTCCTTCAGCATACAGCCATTATATAAAACCCAAAAAAGAACAGTGTGAGAAGAAAAACTCATATTAGGAAACCAACATAATCAAGAGGGAGTACTTTTAATCTCTAACATATTAGGTTTAATCCTAGGTTATTCATGATTTTTATCATAATTCTAGGAGTATAACCAATACTTACACTAAATATTAGGTACATCACTAGACATACCTTAGAAATATCTCTAGGGTTATCACTAAATTTATAACATTCTAGTTTTAAATTGTTACCTAAACATTCACACAAATACCAACTTTAGAGGCGCATGATTAATGTGCATAGACATTACATTACTTTTTCAGAATACTTAATTCATAAGAAAAACAAACGCCCAAAGACTATATTAGTTTAGTGTCTTTGGAAACTCAGATCATAATATTCATATCATGGTTAAATATCTTCAACATCTCCCATAAAGATCTTCCCATTTTTTTTCATACCTAAAAACATTCTTTATATCATTGGAAAAAGAAAACATAGAAAGGATGAGAACAAATTCATAGAAATTATAAACATGGAGAACATAAAACAAACCATAAACATTTGAAAAGTAAAAACATGAAAATAATATTTAAATATCAAAAGCTTGAGAAATGACATAAAACATGGAAATAGGTAAGGCATGGATCATAAAAAAAATTAACCCTGAAAGAATATAATTGAAATAAAACATGTAATTGTGTAAAACTAATAATACCATATTATGATGTCTATAGTTTCCAAGGAATTTCTACCAAGACCATCATAACGGAAGGAGAGCATTACAGAACCGTGTTTACTTTCCGTTCCAGCCCTGTATTACTGAATTGGATTTACATGTCATTCCAGCCATGTTTATATCATGAGATATAAATCATTACCAAATACATTGGAGGGAAATATTTTTCGCACCCATATCATAATGAAATCATTCTTACCTCTTCCACAAAATTAACACAAATAATTCATCATAACCCATTGAATAAAATGGATTTCATAAAAATCATCCCATCCTAACAAGATCAATATAAAACAATTGATATAATTTCATAATAAAAAATATAACACCATGTAAATAATAGGGACGTTATATTTGAAACAAAACCATATTTAAAAATGACATCTTAGATGAAAAATAGTTTGGATAAAACACTTGAAATAAATTCTTTGGAAAACAATCCATTCTTCTTCAAAATCATTTTAATTACTCAAAATGTCATGGAATATTAAAAGAAAATAATTTTTTTAAAAATAATCATGAAATATTATAGAGTAAGTTTCAAGGAAATAAGGAATTTTGAAACTGTAAAAATATGTTCGTGATGTATAAGTTAAAAATCATTCTCCTCATACATTTTTTGGACAAGTCAAAAAGTACATCGTATGGTAAAAATAAGAGAGATTCCTTCAATAACATGCGGTAAAAGTCCAAAAAGGGTAAAAATGAATTCAAAAATACATGGAAGAATATTAAACATTTTATGAAACATTTTTTACAAAACATAGACGTGGATGATAAATATGTCCCCATAAAATACTTACATATAAACAATCTCATATGAAAATAAGATTGCAAAATTATCCCTTATCTTATGTACGATATGATTTGTACGTATCTGAACCTCCATTATAATGATATACATAATTTCATTGAAATATTTATGAGGTATATTTATTTTTATGATATCATATATGGTCATATTCTTATTTTTTTTATTAGTAACATTTCATTAATACTCGTTATTCAGGTGTTAACTGCTTTATGTTCTGATGCATGTTTTGTTGAATAAATTCTTCTTCATCTATTTAATTTATAGATATATAATTTATATAATGGTATTAGTATAATTTATATCATATTTATTCATTAAATACATTTATATAATCATTCTTCAATGAAGATCATATAGAACGAATCACATCACATTGTGGAGACGGTAGGCCGTACATAGGGACGAGCGTTGATATCATTACCATGATTGTGGAATTGTATTGAATTGTATGTTATATAATATTTAAGAATAAATATCAAATTACAATAATCATATATTTTTATTTATTAAATCATGATACTCGTCCATTTATATTGGTGATGAAAAACATTTTACACCACATCGTGGAGATGGTAGGTCGTATGTACGCACGTGTGGTGATTTTATTTTTCATAGGATGGATAGAAGATGGAATATTGATGTTTCATATTAATAATATAATATTAGTATACAATTTATACTGGAGTTATTACTTAATAATGAATCATCTCATATAGAATAAGTATATGAAGAAAGATGATTGAATGAATCGGTAAAGGATATTACCTCTTCTTCGACGAGCCTTTTCTAAACCTCCTCTTAGGGCACTGAATATGGTCTTTAAAGAGAAAAATGACCACTATTAAGTTTATAAGGAAGATTAGAAGGTAAATGGTCTGGTTTTTTCCAAGTATGAATGCACAAAATGGAGTGAATAGAAGAGGGAGGAGGTTCCTTTTTTATAAGAGATGAGAAGGGCACTTTTGGAAACATCCAAAATATTAATTTTTAATAAACTCAAACCCCACATAAAACACACCAAACTAAATAAAATTGTAATATTAGATGATATATATTTTTAATATCATCAACCAATAAAATTTGTACATGTTTGAAATTTATTTTAAACATTAGCATTTTGATTTATCGTTATTATATCAATTTAATTTTATTTGTGGTAATAAAATTCTAAACATTTAATTGTTATATATACTTGGTTATGTGTTTTGAATTTTCCATAATTGTATACTTTATGATATTTTAGACTATATAATTTTTTTTAAAATTTTTAAATATTTTTTGTGCTTTTTAAAATATTTAATAATATGTTATTTTTATAAAATACCAATAGTGTCAATTTTGACACAATTCCGTTATTTGAATTTATATAATATAAAAAATGAATATAGATTCGAACCTGAATATTTAATATATTTATAACATATCATATTAATTAATAAAATTCGTGGACCACATTAATTAGTCCATATAGTATTTATTTTCGTATTTTTAAAACAATTTATTTGATATTTCTTTCAATAAAATAATTACAACAAACATTTTTTTATAATTATTTAATATAAACATCTGTTGCATTAAATTTAAATAAAAAATACTATGATTAATATAAATCTATTTTATTACATTAGAATACATTTAGTCGAATTTATATTCTATAACATTCAACTTTTAAAATATTATCTTCATTAAATTATGAATGTGACAACTTTGACATCATTTAGAATAAAATAATATAAATGTCATTATCTCTTTCATAAGGATCTATATGGACCAAATGTAGGACCTTGTATTCTTATAGTATATGTATACTCGAAAAATAATTTTTGGTCAAGTGTTTGGTCCTTTTGGTGGGTATTATAATTTTAATAATAACAATATTATTGATTTTTCACAAAATAAATAATTTCTCCATCATTAATGTATATGCTATTAAGGTTATTATATATTTCATAAAAATTACAAATAAATTACCATGATAAAGAAAAACATTTTATCTTTTAAATGAATTCTTATAATCGATTTTATCTTCTGTATATGCTTATATAAAATATAATTTAATTGTTAAAGTTTGAGTGATACATATTTCACATTCAATTAAATAAAATAAATTTAAGGTTTTAATCTCATCCAAGTGGGTTCCAATAGATTAAATTTCCACCCAATTATGTGTTACGGGTAAATATAATCATCCAATTATATTAAGAAATTTGTTAGGGTAATTTTATAATATTACTTTTACCCTTAATTACATGATTTACCTTTAACTGTCGTAAATAAAATTTACCATAGTTACTATTCAGGATGTTTAAAAATAAAATATACCTATTTACATAGTTTGGACCTCCATGTTTCAAATATATAATACATTATACCAAATTAAAAAAAGTATATGTAGTAATTAATTATAATTAATCTCGTTGTCGAAGGAAAAAATTGGGTTTTTGTTGAAAACTTTTCTTAAGATTGAAATGTTTTTACCTATTAATTTATTGTAAAATTAATGATAATGAAATAAATTATATTAAATGGTAAAAATAAATACTATTTATACTTTAAAACCATTAATTATTATAATTTAACCATATAATTTATCTCGATGAAAATAGATGTTTTTAAGTAAAATTTTGCAAATTTTTAATATTCATCAAAATATGCAAGTTATCCGAAAAATATCAAAAAATATTATGATGTAATATTTTATATCCTGATTAAAAAAAAGATATTTTTTTTTCAAATTGAACTTATAAACATGTTAAAAATTATATTCAAACTGGTATTTCTATCAAAAGGAGACAAAACTACATTTTTTGAAAAATACTTCTTTTACCCGAAAAAATAATTTGTTCTAATATTGTGTTCTAGAAAATGTGTAAGATGAATGATAATGTTATAAAATTCAAAATTTGGTTCATACTGTTCATAACAGCTAGTTAATATCACATTTAAATAATAATAATATATCGTTGTTTAGTGAATGTTAGTATCACATACAATGCAAGCTATCGAGGAATGTCACTCTTGCGTGTAACACAAGCCAAGACAGTGTTGCATGTACTGAAAAATTCCATTGGTGTTGTGTATAACATAATCCAAACATAGTTTATATATTGAGCATAATCTATACATCGTGTTACGTGAAATTAATTAAATCAAAAGAACATGGAATTCTGTGCAACACTAGCCTAGAATAGTGTTGCATATATTGCAGTATAATACAGTATTGTATATAGCACAAGCTAATCTTGGTGAATTGAACTAAAAAATACATATATGAAATTAAAAAGAATCTATCTCATTAAATCTCTGTTTGTTACAATATATAAGTATTTAAAATAAGTTATGATGTTCTGTATAAGGTACTAATGAGATTTTTTGTGCAAGTGGGTAATTGTTAGAAACACACTAATTAGATATATTATAAATATTGATAACACCAATATTATATTAAGAATCATGAATGATATACATTTACAATTCTAGGGAATTCATTAACAATAAATGTAATTGGTTTTAGCTATATGATTATATCATAGTTTTTTATTGGCATGTGGTATGCACTACATGGAATGTGAGTGGATGAATTTTTTCACATTCCCCCAAAAATATTTTTTCAATTATGAATTATAATATTATTCATTCATAAATTTTCATATTCATTAAAGGGTTTAAAAATTGAATATAACTGTGGGTAATAACATATGTTTACAGTGTGAAGTCCTTGATATGATTGATGCTTGAGGAAACCATTATTAAAATAGAAGTGGGTATAAAAGTAAGTTTGATCCTTCCCATTGATATGCCATCAATTCATTTGAATAAATGTAACACTAAATTCTATTGGTTCATCATTCATCTTCACCAAAGGTAGTAACACCCCTTTCATAATTAGGTTTCCCATAATAAGATTTAGGATAAACCGACTGATATAATCGCTCTTTGGCTATTGGTATTTTTCTTCTAGTACCTTGATCTCTCTCATGTCTCTATCAAAGTTTAAAATATAAATTAATTGGAAATTCATTAACATATATATATTTTATTCAATTATAGAATGTTCTAACCATTGAAGATAACTAAGGGTTTCCATTGGTTTTTAACTGTATTTGATCAATATATGATCTCTCCAATCCCATAAATTCAATCCAATATAACCATAAAAATGGTCTCTGAGGTTAACATGGTTCTTCAAAGTGATATATCCGGATTTTTGTTATCATTTCAATCTATGTATATCTTATTTACTCTCATAATGAGGTGAACTAAACTTGAACTCATCAATCCTCTCCAGTTTTTTTTCAAATATGGATAAGAATCATTTAAGTTTGATAATATGTTCATTGAGTTTTTGAATTATTATATTTACATATAACAAGATGATATGAGGTGGAAGAAATATATTTTTTAAGTGATTGGAGTTCAATTTGGAGATGAATTTTATCTATTCATGTGTACGTAAACATCATCAGATCTTTGGGAAATAACCATTTCATATGTTATATATGCACGATTTGTTTTCCTATAGAAGGATGGTGATAATATTCATTTGAATCTTATTTATGATCTTATATAATATTTAGTATTTTTATAAGAATTATTTGTATACAATATCATAATTGGATGCCACATAAGTATCACATAGTATTTTAGAAAGAATGAAAATCCATTTCTTAATCCTCATTTGAGAATTAATAATGATGATCCATAAACTATAAGAATGATCTTTGTAAAAATCATATGTTCTTGTAAATTTATTCTTTTTTATATATGAATAATTCAATTTGTTTAACCATTAGTAATAAAATAATTTTTACAAATCCAATGATTGAAATTTTGATGTTCTAATATTTTAATATTCTAAATAAATCAAAATTTTCGATTCTAAAGGTTCTCTTAATTGAATATATCATAAAATTTCAAATGCGATTGAATTATTTTTCTGAGAGATTAAAAAATGGTTCTTCATTACGTATATTGTATGCTATATTCAATATTTGTTCATTTGGAATAAAATTGTGTAAGTTTAATATTTTATTTTCATGTCGAATCACATGAAAAATATTCCAATAAATAAATTTTCTTATGGTTCTCTGGTTGTTTATTCAAATAATCACTTTACTATGATTATTCTATTATTAAATTCATTATTTCATTTTTTTTATAATCAATATTGTTTATTTATATGAATTGGTATAAAAATAATTTCAGTATGAATAATATAATTGGTTAATTTTGTTTAGTTAATTATAGAATATGGCAATTTTGAAAAATTAAAAAATATTTTATTTCTAAAATTTTATAAAAAAAATCATGATACCCAAGTTATCTTGATGAGTTTTTATTTAATATTAATTAATATGAATGAAAGTAATTTCAGTTTTAGAAATATGTTGTAGAATTCTAGTTTTTTTAAATTAAATAATATTCATGATAAAATGGTGCATGAAATGTCTCCTGACCGATTAAAGATTAAAATTGATCACAGTAAATGATTATGTTGAATAACGAATGAAGAATAATTATCTAAAAAATATATTTAATGAAATATTTAAATATTGAAAATTATGATACTCAATTCTAATGAAATTTTATTAAAATAGAAATTATATCGATCATTATAAAATATCACAAAACCAATGTGTGGTGAAGTGAGCCTGTTTCCAAAAGGTTCAATTTATCATCTATATATTTCTAAGATCAAGCATCTGACTAAATAAAATTTTATATTTTAATAAAAAATAATATCATCATAATTTTATATGTTAAATTAATTGTATTATCTTCAATGTTCAAGATTTTAATAGATAAATATGTTCGTCTCCTAATTTTGTCAAAAAAAAAACTCATCATTGTCGACTTTAATAATCTAGTTATAAAAAATTTGGCATTTCCAATAGCTTAGTCAAGTGTGACTATGGATAGGCATAGGGAAAATCTATATCAATGTTTTAGGCCTGTAATATTTTTCTTATACTAATTAATACATGGTTTAGAAGAAAGACCAACCACAATGTAGTGTAGGTTTCCCATGAAGGGGCTATACAAGTAAAAATTTATGTGTTAATTTTTATTTTCAATAGTTGTTTGAACCTATGAAGATGAGACTTTATAATTTTATTAATCTGATAATAATAACTCATAATATTTTATTTACATTTAACATAATTATAATAACAATTCTCCCTTGATTCATCCCCTTATCTTAGTAGAGGAACCTGGTATAAGGAACATCAACTTATATCAAATAATGGTTCATTTTTTAGGTTGAATTATGTATTGATAATGGATAATCTTAATTATATAAATCAAAAGGGGGTTCCTATATTTCATGGTATGATATAAGATAGTTATAATAATATGATGTTTCCATATATACAATCAAATATATTTGATGTAATTGATGGAATAGTTTTTTCATCCCATTGAAAATGATTCAACAACTTCTTTCAATGATAAATTTATTATATATGTTGATGGTAACAGAAAAAAATTATTCTAATTTTCATCTTAGAAATTTTCTTATATTAAATTTATGGGAATTCAATAATATAAATAAATCTAGGTCTATAAGGAATATAGTTATAATATCTATTTTGTTGTGAATGAATTTAAATTAAACATTTTTATAATCTAAATTTATGTTATCAATAGATTTTAGGAAGAAAATATTGATTATTTGTTTACTAAGGTAAATGAAATTTTTTATTACATTTGAGGTTTTTTTTCAATAACTAAATGTCTCTGTAATTTTAATGATGCTTATAAATAATTTTATATACATTATTAATCCTAATATATCACATCAATATTATAGAGATAATGATTACTTAAATGAAATTCATTACATTGTCATATCTTATGCGATGAACATTCATGTAGAGTTTAAAAATAATGTAAAAGATAAAATCAGTTTTTATGATGGGAGAAAGTGGAAATTCAAATAAAATAATTATGATTTTAATTCATGGGAATTTAAAAATAAAGTGGATGATGAAGACTACCAAAGGGTCATGAATCTTATTTTAAAGAGGTTTATTAAGAGAAAGATCCCAAATAATGGAATTTTTCAACATAGATGTAATAAATTTATTTGAAATTGAAATTTTTCTATTAACTATGAAAATTATATTAGGGGAAATTTTAAATCTAAATAATAAAATAAGGATTACATAAATATGTGTGGTGACACATAAAAATATAATCCAAGGCCATAATATGTACGAAAACATTTTCTAGATGTGGGAGAAGAAATCAGACGAGTAAAGAGGAAGAATATAGTCATTTATCTTGTAATAAATATGAAAGAGAATTTTGATGTAAATGTTCTAATATTATTTCTCATGTTTAAAATTGGATTGATCCATGAATTAGTGTAGGATGTTATTCAGAACCAATTGATATTGAGTACATCGTGGAGGACGAACATTATGTTGTTCATGAATAAAATAATAAGATCAACAAATTTATATGACAACACATATAAGGGAAGTGTTCATATAAGAGATTAAAGTGCATAAAATTAAATAAGTATCTTTGTTGATGAAATAATTTTTTTTACTAAGATATTTCAAAAATGAGAAGATGATAAATGATTTTGAAGGAAAATTTTAATTTAATGAATTATAATTATTGAAGACATAATATAATTTTCTTTTGGATGACAATGAGATGAAAATTATTATATAGGATTTGAATAATTTTGGTTCTATTGAGGTTGAATCCTCTAAATCAACATGGAGAAAATTCATAACAGATCAGGTAAAATATTTCCTTGATAAATCAGTATGAATTTGAATTTTCAATAATAATGAAGTATCAAATTCCAAATTTGATTTATTCAAGAAAAGTAAAAATGATTGAACATATTTCTCTATTACTTTTGAATAATATAGTATCTCTAAATTCTCTCAAAGTCATATAAAAAGAAACAAATTTTTGTTAACTAATGTAGTAAAACAATATGTAGTATTTCAAGTATATTTAATTTTATGCATGATGATTCATTTTATGAGGTTATAACTAGTGTTGTAGTGGGTATTACAACAATTTATACACATAATAATATAATATTTAACTATTTATATAGAGATATAAAATCTGAGGGATCAATTTAGAGGATATAAAATAATATTCTTAAAAATGGATGATGGGAAAAAAATATTTTTATTACATGAACCCAAAACAAATATGAGTGTCTTGATGAAATTTATAGTAGGTGTGAACTGTAGGTTAATTTTTTATCTATTTTCATGATAATATTTTAAAATATATACCCTTTATAGAGATAAGAAATTAATTCATAATCCTTGGTAATAAAATTAATTTCTAGATTAAAATGCATTTAAGGATATTAGGTGTTATAAATTCAGAGTACTTGGAAGTGGGTGAACATCATAAATGATGGGTTATGTCACTCTTATTAGGAATGATCAAAATATTTTAAGATAGTGTATTAAATTTGGAAACAGTTTTTCTATTATTATCAATGGTTTTATTTCAACTAAAATTGAATTATAAAATAAAAATTCAATTGATGTTTTATATTTTTATAGACAAAAAAATAATTTATTAAATATAGAAAAATCAATGAGTATTTAAATGGGGTTGTTTTTAAGGACTCATGTAATATTAAATTATAAAAATATATAAAGGTCATTTCACCTGAAAATGAAAAATAAATTCTTTTATTAAATGTGTATTTCACTAATAAATATTTTTTGGAGAAAATATGAGAATATTTAAGGGAATAAAAGGTTTTTTCATTATTTCTAGATAAATATTATAAAAATTTAGAAACATTATATTGAGATTGATCTAAATATGATTAAAATTTAATGTTTTTGTTACTGTGGAATAAAAAATGTTAAATATGACATAAAAAATCTTATAAGAAGATAGACATTCACTCCACCAAACCACCATAACTCATTCAAAATAATATATAGGTTTTTAAAAATAAATATTCAATAAAATATTACTTTTATTTCTTGATATAAATTTATTATTATTGCAATATATTTGTTGTATTATTCATTATGAAAAACAAACAATATGTTTAGATGTTAAAATTTTTTGTATTGTTGGTTGAGATATAATTTGGTATTTATTTGAATAAATTAATATATTATAATTTAATTTAATATTGATGTGATTAATTTTAAAACAATCCTTCCATGAGTGAAATAATTCTAAATTAAACATACAATATATTCTCCAATAGTCTGTTAGTACAAAGAGATATAATATAATAATTATTAATATGAGTAGAACAATACAAGATGAAAATATTATTTCAAAATATTTTTAAGGAGATGTTGTGTGTATTGGTGTAAATATACATAACATAAGTAATTTTACACCTAATACACTTATTTGTCCTTATGATAGCTTGTATAAAATGATTAAAAATATAAACTACAACAAATTATATAGTTCTCGATGTATTATATCGTTGAAAAATTTCATCTTGTGAATGTTTGAAGTGAAAAAGATGTAAGAATCTTTATAAAAACCTTATATTAGAATAGTTGGTAAATATACATGAACTAGTGGTTTTACATGTTAGTGGACTATTTATATGTTCAAATTTTCTATAATAAATGCACTCTAGGTCAATAAGACGTTGTAGGCTTGAAATATTTTGATCCGTATGACATGATGAATTATGATCCATAGTTTGACAAGGATGCAAAAAAGTAGAGGAAAATGTGGATGATATTTATTAAGAAAATTCCAATTATGATGATTAAGTTTCTATAAAAGAAAAAAATTAGATTTAAAGGATGGAAATTCCATATGAATCAAATAATATAATTATCTCTCAACCCTCTCCTGTTAAAACAACAAGAAGATTGAGAATTCAATATCATACTACAATTATATTAAACATTGAACAAAGAATTATGGGTGAACTAGGTGAACATGATGTGTGGGTTCAAGCCATAAATTATTATCTAAATAAATTTCAATGAACACCATATAGCATTCAGTGCCAATTATTAATGACATTGATGTGATTTGAACAAGATAGGGCTTTAGAGATAATATAATTAAGAAATGTGAAGGGATCTATAATAAGAATAGGATATTATCCATACCATAAACTCACATGGATGGAATATAATTTATGAACCCTTTATCTACTATTAAAGCTTGAAAAAATAATTTTTTTCTATTTGAGACTATATAGATGAACTATAAAACAATTTAAAATTATTTTGAAATAATAATATCTTATTTATGATCTTTAGGAAGTTGTTTTTGTCATGATACTAGAATATTTTATTATTTATATTTATGGAATCAAGTTATGCAAATTAATAAATGAATTGAATGGATTAATACATGATCCTAATGATTTGTTTATAAAATTTTATGGCCAATTGAGGTAAATGAATTTCACAAAAGAAAAGGATAACATTAATTTATAATTCTCGAGTATTGAAGTTGTCCAATAATTTGAATTTTTTATGTTGTTGATATATTTTTATAGTTAAATGATGTACATATATAAGGAGTTCACATTGTTAATGAAAAATTATATTAAAATTAAAATTCATAGGGAAATTATATATTTCATAGTGTTATATTTTGATTAGAATGTAGTTACATATTCTTTCCTCAAGAAAAATATTCTATAGTGTTATTTAATTTTTTCAAGGATTTTTGAAGGGAATATTCATTACCAATATTAGTAGGGAAAAATAAATATAATGATGATAATTTAAGAATCCTTGATACAAAATAAATTATATGAGTCTTTGGAAGCTTTATATTTTTTACCACTTCTAGACATGATATAGCCTATGATGAAAAACTTTTTACTAGATTATAGGGAAACCTAATGTAGTCATACATTCATAAAGAAAAGAGGTATTTGACATATGTTAATGGTCCTTTGAATTTTGTACTTTTCTATAGAAACAATTTCCATTTAATCTTTGTTGGATTCAATATTTTAGATTGTGAAGGTTATTCACTTGCATAAAAATCCTTATTATTTTGTACATTCTATATTATTGGGAGCTATTTGAGAATGTACATTATGAAAAAATTCTCATTAACACTTTGTAGAACATTGGTAGAAAATGTGTATACTATTGATGCATGCACACAGTTTTTGGGATTGATAGTGCAGATAAAATATTTTAAGGTAGATACATATAATCAATTGAGGACACGTTAAAATAACACTATTTTAATTAATCTATAAAACTTTCTAGTATCTTATTCATGATCTAAATATAAATAATTTAGTTATCATTTTCATAATTATTGAGTTTGAAACAGAGATATCAGAATAGAATATTTTTTTACATTGAATTAGATTATAAATAAATTCAAATTTTCAATTACAATAGACTTGTTCTTTTTGTTTGAACTTCCAATCTACATCCAACCCTCTAATATTACATTAATAGGTGTTGAAAAAATTTCATCATAGATTTTTTCCATTTGTTGAAATGTGGGAGTAATAGTGGCACACTACATTTTTAGTGGGGGTAGAATTATTATCAAAAGGTTGAGTGTGAACTATAATTTAATTTGATTCTATTTATATTGAAATATGTGTGATATAAATTTGAATTTGTTAATGGTTGTGAAATTCAATAATTTATAGCTATGTTTTATTTTTAGTTTCTTTTTTCCCTCTTGAGATTCTAATTTTTTCATTTGATTTGGTGGTCTCTTTTTCGAAATTTTAGAAGAAATGTGCAAGGAGAATGGTCTATGATCTATTATTAGTAACCAAAAAATAAGTATATGTTATAAATATATTCAATCCTATAGTGTTTCTCATTTTCGACAATGGTTTGTCCAACCCTAGGATTTTTTAGGAAAACCATGTGAATGGTTGGTCTTGGATCTAGTAGAATTTGAATGGATTGTGAATTTATTTAATAAACATTAAACTATTTCACTTTAATAATAAACATTGTTTTTATGATTTATTAGGGACTTAATAGTTACAAAAACTTTTACTAACAGTTCACCCTAATCATTCGACTCATATGACATACCTAAAAATGGATCATTATATTGATACCCATTATTTTCATTAACTTAAATCTCACTCTAACCTCTATTTTTCTTAACCTATATTTTCATTAACACTAATTTGGGTTTAACAATCGATCCTTTATATAAAAACCTTTAGTCTTAGTGGATCTCTTTAAGTTATGATTATACTTCAATCCATTTATCATTCCTTTTATATATCTCCCCATTCTCTCATATCCATTAGGTGTTGAACTATTATTGTCTATGATGGATAGATCTTGGGGTTTTCATTTATAAATTTATATTGTTTCTTATGGGTTTAAGAATTTTTAGGAACAAATCACTATATTTCCAATCAGTAGTTTCAAAGAGACTATGGTTTCTGTATTGGTGATGTTGGTCACTCTATACAATAGTACATTCTCATGGGAAAACTTATTCTTCTTGAGTTAACTTTTTTAGCTTCTGAAAATAATTTATTTTACATCTATGAGGGTTGTTTTGTAACTAAATATTTTCTATCAAGGAAAATAGTTATAAATAGAATTTTATTTAGAAAACATTTTATGAAAATGATTATTTAAAAATAAATTCATCAATGATATTATTAATGTTAAAATGGTTTTGAAGCATAAGAACATTAATTATTTTCATTTAAAAATTTTATATTAAATTTTAGGCATTGTTTATTTTTTTAGAAAACATCGAACATAGATACCTTTGCTGCATCTTGTTATGGATATATTCAAAACATAGTGTATGTGGAACCACAGTGGGTTAGGCTTGTAATAATAATATACTCTTGAATTAATCAATATCATTAAGGTTGAAATTATTATGGATATTGTTCCTTTTTTGTCTTATTTATATATTCCCATTGATTTTAGTCTATTTTCCTTTGGTTTTATTAATAAAGGTGACATTTCATTCTTTTATTCTCTCACGTTTATCCTATTATTTCCCATGTATTTTATTAATTATTCATCTCCATATACCATACATTCAATTTTTAATATTCTTGGATTCTTTGAATTTTTTATTTTTAAAAAGAAATCCAAAATATTATTTATGAAATTTTTTCTGAAATGATAGTTTTTTGCAAAAGTTGATTCTTTGTAAATATAGAAATAATTTTTCATGGTGTGAGAAATCATATATATTCATTGTAGTATCATACTCGGTGTCTAGGTCAAACCCTAAAATTTTCTTTTTATGTATCTCGACATCGTTTTGTATGATCTGGTTAAAGAGAGCAGAGCCCTGTAGCTTAATTCCTTATCTAAGTGTATGTATTTTCATTGTGGCATGGGATGTGTTATTAGAGAGTCACATGGATACTTTTCATTGGTCTTTAATTTGGGCTCTTTCTATGATTATCCTTTTAGATTTATTTTTTATGTATAATGTTCGTGTACCACTTATTAGTTTATATAATTTTTTTATCATTAACTTTTTATATATTAGACAAGTTTTATTTTGATTTTATTATCTAAATGTTACCATGGAAATATGTGTGGATAACGAGGTACGTATCACCATCCTCTAAAGATAATAAACATTTATTGTGCCATGTAGTGAGAAATATTAGGTGATGTGTCATGTAAACCCATGATAATTCAATAGAAAAATCTATTAGATTAGAATTATGCTTCATAGGATTATTGATAAACAATATTTTTGAAAATCCGGACTCTATAAATAAGTAAAAAATGATTCCTAGAAAGAACATATTTTTATATGTCCTTGAGTTATAATGGGGGGTTAGGGATTTTTCATCAAAACAGTATAATTGGATTTCGTTTTATTTTTATTAATATTATCATGCTATCTTATTTTTTCGACTTATTAACATCTCAATTATTTAATTTTTTCCCCTTAAACTATGGTTTTTTAAATTCATTAATATGGATTTTTTATTTTCATATTTTTTGGATATGTATTCCTATACTAATGATGATTTATATATATATATTTAAAATATATTTACTCTTGGAAGGACCTCCTTATGTAATATGGAAGGACCTATGGGGAACATTGTGTAGGAAATACCTCTATTCAAGATCTCTTTAGAGTATATATTAATATAGACTATTCAATCCTTGGTGAAAGAGGGTGCTGGAAAATGAAAAAGGAAGGAAGGCCATGATTTAGAATTTACAAGAAAAATATGACCATTCATTCATAGTGACAAAGGATAGTACCTTAGGAATGTATTGAATTAATATACAGGACATTACATTTTTTAAGACTTGATATAACTTTATGTATGATTTTTTCACATATATACTTGATGTACCTAGTTAGATGTGAAGAGATTCTATCATGAAAACTCAAATAAATGAGTGCCTCCCTACACCAACATTATATAAAGGACCTCAATCTATATTTCTATCCAGATACATTGTTTGTGGTGCAGGATTGGTATTTTATAAATATGGACCAAGGAGATCATTCAGTGATGGATTCTGCTACTTGTTTCATTGAGTTGGTTCATCCATCTCTATAATATTTCACTAATCAGTACATCAATAAACGAAAATTTGATATGGGTATGAATGATATAATTTGATTGATCTGTATTCTCATTTTCATGACAAATTTTACTAAGGTAGTAGAAAACGAAGTTATTGATAAAGTAGAATTAACATGGGAGATTGGTCATAGTGATGTTCCTATTTTAAATTCGGGAAGCATGGGTGTGTAATCTAGAAATAATTATTTGTATATTAAGGGAGATAAATTTACATTAGGATTAGTTACTTTTAATTTTTAGGGAAACACAGGGGGTTTTGATTCTCGTGTGCAATGAACTCTCCAAACAATGCTGGACTATTTGATTGCACCATGGATTTTGCACTATTTTGGAAAATCCAGTCAGATGAAAAACATTTTACAAGTTATATCTCATGAGAGTAAAGTAGGATCCGCCATTACCAGTGGATCTTATGCCAATTATGGAAAACATATAGTTAGCGATTTTATTTTTATAAAAATGAGGGCACCTAGGTAGTGAATAATGAAATAGGAAGGGATATGGATAGATTTCATTATTCTATTGAGTATATACTAGAGGAATTTGATGTGAGACCTTATACAGTGAGAGTTTTTGTGCTTATTTTATTTTTTATGTTCCAAAAAATGTATGATATAGGTTAATCTCATTATTTTATATCATTTATGATTATTTATGTGTGTGGAATCTGATTGGATATTATACCATTGATAATGGATCATTCCACTAAATTTGAAAGGTGGGAGGATAATGGTTTTAAAAACTGAGTTCCATTTAATGATGATTGACCTCGATATCAAAAGGGATTTCATAGTTCATGATTTTGATATCTTTGATCTCATCATTGGTATTTATTGACAAATTTTTTATGTCCCAAAAAATTATTATCATTTTTAGGTATAAATTATACCCCAATGGGGTTACAGATGTCATTCAGGTTGACAAAGATGTGATATCTCAGATAGAGGGGGCTATTGACCCTCAGGTTAGAATGATCAAAATCCAATTATGAGGGATTTTTCTTAACTCTGTTAACCAAAAAATAAGTGGACTACTTCCCATAAATGTAAATGATTACCCCATAGTATTTGATACATATATTTCTACATTACCAACCTATGGGTAGGTATAGTTTACATTTGATCTTCTCTTGTGGATGAGTCCAATATACTTGTTATTTTATCATAAGAAACCTTATAATCTTTTGGAACATAAAGTCCATATTGTGAATATTGAGTCTAATGTATTTTTTGTATGAGAATGTCACCATGTACTTTATTAGTTCTCTACACAATGTTGGAATATAGAATCTTCTCATTATATTTGGATTATTGAAAACTTAATCATGTTACTATAAATAAAAATTATCATTTTCCGAGGATTGTTATTAAGTTTTATTAACATTGGGGAAACCCTTGGTTTTCATAGATCGATATGTGATTCGGTTACTATCAACTAAGACTTTGAGAGGAGAATATTCCAAAGTCAAAAGACTGTAGAATTAATTGGAATTATGATTATTTTATGATGCTGTTAAATCGAAATAACTCTCTTGTAGTGTATATATTGATGAGGAATCAGATAATTCATCAGTTCTAGGAATCATTTTTCTTGGTTATTCTGGATGATATTTTGGTATATTCAATGATGGAGGAAGTAAATAGGGATTCTATATTATATGTTCTTAGGAATCAGAAATAAAGTCATCATTGAAATACCTGGTCTAAGAATAATATGAATATTAGCTGGACTAAACAACCATGTGGTCGTAAGGGATAATTCCCAAATTCCAAAGGAAACAATATAGTATTGGGGGTCTAAGTATGTACCATATAGTGGTTATAACCCCAGTGTAAGTGTTACAAATATTGGAGGTAACAAATTAGTATCCCACATTACATATATAAAATATGAAGTGGAAGCAGTAAATATAATTCATACAATAAATATGATTTTGGATGTGTTCATGCATTCATATAGACCATTATCCCTTTGGGTTGATGATATATACATATAAAAAGGAAAATAAACAAATTGTCTTTGTGAAATACTTGATCCATATCACACCAAATGGTCTCTACACTATCGAAGCTATCCAACTACATGTCCAATCTCTAATACATATGTCTCAGCCCTACCTATACCTATATCAAGTGATCATCAGTTCATGTACCCTTATAAAATAGATTCAAGAGGAGTTTCTGATTAAAAAACTCAGTATTTAACAACAAATATGAAAACGTACTATCCATAAATGTAATGATATATCAATTTTACATGTCCTAAATATATAAATAATTGTTATCAAACCATATATCAATCTATGAACAATACCAGCTTCAACCCAATGATAGAATGTATCTAAAAATGTTACTTGTACCATGCCATCACATGTACCATGACCTATAAAATAAAACACCTAAATACATTATCCAATAATCCATTGGATTCTAGCATGCGAAATTGATAAAGAACCCCAATGTTTCATATACACCTAAATCGTCTTAACCACCATAGGCTCTCAAATCACATCATAACCAGTGTTATATAGAGATATCCATATTTATCTATCACATATTCATATGTTGATATAGACCAATCGAGAATACCAAGTGACATGGGTCCCATAGAACACTTGTAGTTTCCACTACCCATATCACTTAAACCTAAAATGGTTATATTATTTTTGGGAAACCACTGCGGTTTCCTTAGTTAAAATAAAGAAGGAGGTGGCCCACATAATATGATTGTTCATTGTCTAGTTTCTTAGATAAAAAAATCCCTCAAGGTCACTATATCTCTAAGAACCATTGAATGTTTCTCATAACCCCATGGCCAGACAAGGGTGTTCCATTCAATCATTTTATATACAGATTTAACACAACCTTTATTTTGGTAAATGGTCATGCATGCTTTTTACTCTCCCTCAACCATATTTGACCAAGTTATATCCACCCTATTTTTGTGACATTAAACACAATTGGATCACTCATCCCACACTCATCTCAACAACCTCATAGCTAAAAGGCACATATGGTACCTTATAAGGTCAACCCTATCTATTTACAATAAATACACACTCACCTCACACTTGGAGGAATATAAATCAACTACCAAATGTCTAGAAAATCACATTAGGTTTATCTTGACCATTCATGAGGTATGGATTCCAAAGTTCTTATCAAAGGTCTCAGATCTTCCTATTTTGAGGCTAATATCAAGTCACAAAACTCCTCCGACAAGAGGTGGTCATGGATTTCTTCTATGGCGAAAATAAGTCTCCCCATGGATAGTTTCTCCCCTCATGGGTTTATATGGAATAACATATCTTGTTTTAATTCTGCATCTATTTGTGGTATTGTTTCCATTCTAATGAACTATGACCTTTATGACCTATGTATTGTGGTATTCTCATCGAAGGAATTTTATTTTTCAACAATATAAATTTTCTTATGAATTAATATTATATTAAATATTCAATTTAAAAAAAATTAATCATTTAATATTGTGATATAAAAAACCGCATGTCACATAATCCAAATAATAAATTCATTGGTTATGTATTAGGACCTTCTACCTCAATTGGAGAGTTTTTCCATTAATTTGTAGGGGTTAAAATCTCATCAAGGGACTATATTGATTCATCCATACTGAAACTCAAATCAAGTCACCAACTATTATCTTATCTCATTCAAATAATAATGAAACAATTAATTATACTGAATACAATTAATTAATTTTTTTAATAAAACATAACACGTTCAGTTAAGACTCACATATTAAGCATATCAAGTTAGAACATTTTCCAATATCCCCATGGAGGTCTATAGGGATCTATTAAAACTGTTATTGGAAACATACTTAACTAAAATATTCATTGAAAATTTTATTATAATTTTGAAAATTTAAAAACCATATTAATTCCATGGAATTACATACCATTACTAAAATTATAAACTATTCAAATAGACATCATTATAAAATGTACCGATTATATATTCCATTATAGTCCTACATAAATAAAGATAATTCACTATTCTATAATGAAATTATATTTAAATATATAAATAAAAATATAGAAAATCAATAGTGACCTAACTAGAATACTAGAGAAGGAAGAGGATAAGAAACCTTACCCTGGATCACTATTGAAATGCAATATGAACCATCTATAATGTAGTAATATCAGCAGATGAGAGGCAGAGAACCCCTTTGTATTGGTAGAAAAAAACATATGTGGATCAATGGATTTTCCTAAATCAAATACTGAATGGGTAGATATATAATTTAACTGTCATAGAGAGAACTATGTAGGTGGTGGTACCCCTATATAAGGGGCTAATACTATCTGGAACCCAACTAGGATGTGGTTGCATGTTTCATCCATGATGTAGAGTGGCCTCCCTAGGACAACCATTCCACTAACATAATCTTACTTACCAAACTATGAGACTCATTCTATATAAAAAATACCAGTTGGAACCTCCCAACCCCCCTAAATTCCACTTAATCATTTTTATAAATATCTACCCAATGCTCTAATTGAAATATTCAAATATCTCTCCAAATTCATACACCTAATTTAACAGAGGTACGGGAAACTCACCACCATAACAGTTATCATCAATAAAAATATCTTTTGGTCACCCAAAAACACGTCCAAATGAACCTATGTATGTAAACCATCATTAACAATTCATTCCCCAACATGAGGTTCTAACAATACTTATAAAGAGAAACATCCAAACAATGCCTCTTAAGCCACAAAAAATGAACCAACAACCGAAACCATTTCTAAAACACTAGAACAATGAATTCCCAAGGACTTACATCCATATCATGATAGAAAAATTGGAAAACTATCTATTCATATTATGGTTCATCCTAAAATATTTCATATATTAATAAAGTAATTTACAAGCGATGATAAGTCCTGCCATCAAAATTTTATACCTATAAAATGATTTTGAAGGTCTACCAACCTTCTAAGTTTGGTTCCTAACTCACTACAACTTAAATCCCAATAAAAATATTCTTAAACACTATTATGACCCCTTTCTCTCTAGATATAATCAAATCCAATATGGCTCATCAACCATACAAGAGAGCCTTGAATACACTTTCTTCCCAAAGAATTACCTTATAATTGATGAAACATAAAAATATTTTCCAAATAGAATATCTAATGTGGTTTTAGCTCAACTAATTCAATATAATTAAGAAACACCTGTTTGGAATCCTCTGGTTGTCCCTTCTTGAGAATCATCATATCTAACTTCCAATGCATTACATACTACCTAATCATGATAATTTTACTCCCAAAGGAATCTTTTGATCATCTAATTACCCAATTTTTTATATGTACCCAGCACATGATGTGATCTCATCGAAAGGATCATTAGTCCACTGAAACCATATCATTCCTACGACGAGAACTAACTCATTCCAAATCTAACACATTCGGATTTTCACAAACTATATATATATCAGTTTTGTGCTCGGGAAACAACTGATATTTTATTACAATTTATTTCAGTAACTCATGGGGTAATTGGAATCCGATTACCTTCTGAACCATATACCGACTGGTCTCTCAAAACCATGACCCTAAAATATTGTGGTTCTCTCACTTTCATGAGATTGGATGATGACCACTATAGAAGTTTTCTTATCATCACTTCTCTTGGTCAAAACCCAAACACTATAGAAAACACCATGTTCATATTTGAATAAGATGAATGGATGGTGCAAAAACTACATATTCTTGAGCAACAACTCAAAGCCTAAGTCATTACCCATTCCCACCCTATAGAAATTTCATCCTCCATACCCATTGAATAGTCCAAGATAATGAGTTTCACTCCCTCATACAACCAATGATTTAATCCACACATTAAGGATTATTTTATACCCCTCATCAAGTTCAACCATATAAGAATATAGAAACACACATGTGTTGATCATCTTAAGCCCTGACTATTTTATCCAAGAAAGAAATTCTGATTAATTTCATAATGATAGTCCATATGAGTGTACTAGAACCCCATCAAATAACATCTCAACTATGAAGGGTCATTTGAAAATAATCCCTTTATACTGAATATATTATGCTAATGTAAATCTTTTAAAAACATATTTTTTATCTTCTCACACATAGTCACCTGTTTATTTGTAGTTTGGAATGTCACCACATGATATTTTTTGTACCATCCCCATATCAACCTTCAATGTGGGAGTAATATATCATAGACCTACTGGTTTAAACCCATATCACTATTCAATTATTTTCATGTCATCCAACTAGGATGACCATGATACTTGTAGTTCCAATTCCATCGAACCAAAGAGACGAAAGAACTCTTCTTATGAATCATGTACTTTAAATGTGCCACATGTTATCACATAACCTCTTACCAATAAGTGTCATTACAAAAATTCATATTTCCACCATTGATCTAATAAAATTATTATATGATTTTCGAAGCTCAATATGGAAAGACATTCAACTAAGATTTACTTCATTTTCAAGGGATGATAATATGAATAATATCTCAAGGTTATTTGGAATTCATGGTTCTCTAAGGAATCAAAACTCATACATAATATACATGTTATAAACTCCATTCATTGTTCTCAGGGACAAAAATCTATGAATGATTCCTATATTAATGAAACAAATAAACTTTTTCCAACCCTCTAATTGGTTTCCCTCAATTTTCGTGAAGTCTCAAAGATACTAAACAATGTGTCGTAACTCAGAGTCTCTTGTCCCCCAAACATTCCCACAATCCATGTTTTTAATAAGGTTATAACTCAGGTACAAAATATGTTTCACAATCATATCCATATAAAATATCATTTGAAAACACCAGTTTTAGGGTCTATTCATTGAAATGACATCACAAGACTAACACATAAACCCACAAATGACTAATTCACAATAGAATATCCACAATGACTGCCCAAGTAGGATCTCCATCTCATCATTAAATAGGACTACACAGAACATAATCTTCTTAGATATCTTCTTTTGAGGACTATAGGTCGATGGTTCGGTTTTGTAAATTTTTATTCCATGATATATGTGAAAAAACCATATAGGTTTTTATTGAGACGTCAAGTAACCAAAAAAGAATAACATTCACAAAAAATGGGTCTACTACTATGAAACTAATTACTTAATCGACCAACTATGTGTCAATACATGTCCACACTTAAAGGGACTCGACCATCATCGTTGAAATTGAAATTCTATTGAAATATCAACATGCCCTTCAATAATAAGGAAACAAATGTAACATTCCTCCTTGTTGAGTACAATCCCACCAATTACTTATTATAGAAATCATAATATGAGCTATATTGAACATATTATAATGTTGAACCTCAATAATAAATGATATTTCACTCATTCTAGTCTATGAGTCATGTGAATCCTTCTTTCCTAATATGATTCATGAGAGAGCTATTACCTCTTCAAAAATATTTCCTAAATCTATAATTGGTCTATTAAATGTTGGAAATATCCAAAAGTCTAATAACATATAATAAAAAATCCCAGACCTCATGTGTGTCATAATAAGTGAATATCATAATGACCTTAATATTTAATGTGCAAAACATCAGACCACATAACCAGGGAATCCTAAAAATCCCTCAACAGAGGTGGTTATAATGCACCAATAAAGGTTCTATCACCATCTAGGAAAAAATCATATGTCTATAGACTACCATATATTTAAATAGTATGAGAAATTAATAAATAATTCTATTTGAATACTATATAACACACCATCACATCAGAATCACTATTTTAGATCATCTATACAATGTGTTACCTCACTAACACCTCCTCGGATGCAAGAGGCTAAAGACTAGAAGTGGCGATCTAGTGAAATATCGAGGGGAAGAAATTACACTATTGTCATATTTACTCGTAGTAGCAGAAATAACCAAATATCACACATAACATGAATGAACTAATTTTTTGGAGGAAGAAAACATAAATCATACCATACAAATTGAATGTGGTAGCCTTCATAAGATTATACAGACAAGTCACCCACTAGGCTAACCATATATATAGATTAGAAAAAATAAATCAAAATAAAGATGATGGACCATTAAAATATCCAAGACAAATAACATCCCATTCTATAAAATTAATCTGTGTTATCCAACTAAGAATAAAATATGTATACTAACGGTCTCATCCCAACCCATACCAACATCAGGTGAATGTCATCTTGGGTACCCATGTGTAATTGCATCCCAGACCATTCGTTGGTGAAAAACATTGTAGGGAGCCTCAAATATGGTACCATAATAACTAGAAATGAGTTGATATGTGGATGTGACAGGTAAAAAACAATTAAACAATATATTAATTGATCAAAAAAAACAATCCTCTATAAATATTATCGTCGGATGCTAGATTATCTATGAGCATGATACGTAGACCATTCAAACCCATATACCAAAAACTGTGATTTTATCAATCATTAGGTCTGTTAACCTAATTAACCATACCTTATATTACTAATTCCATGGTGTTTTTAAAAATTTCATGATGATTGTGACTCTATATAAGGACATATGTATGATCCCTAGGAAAACCTAAGTTGTCCATAGAGAACATGCCTTTAAATATTAATATACCCATCCCTACAGAATGTGGAATTTGAAATTGGGGTAATATATCTATCACTATCGCCCAGATCAACCATATTAGGTGAATTTATATTCAGGTGCCATTTTTTAATGGAATCCCAAGCTAGTTGTGAGTACAAAACTCAGTGGGTAACCTCTAATGTTGTAATATATTTGGAAATAATTTGATATGTGTATGTGACAGAAACCAATAATTTATCGATCCTTAGGTCAATTTACATTAATTGAACACACCTTCATCGGTAAGTTATTAGGTGTTTATAAGAACTTCATGGAGACCATGGCTCTCTATAAGGCCCTCTTACCAATAATTAGATAAAACTAGGTGATCCGTAGAGATGTTTTCTTTGATGTGGGTAATATAACCATCCCTTTGGAATATTTATTTATAAAAATAGGGGAATTATACCAATTCTTATGGCCCAAATAAAACTTATTAGGTGAAAAATCATCTAAAAATAATATACAGATCCCAAATTATCCATAAAACACAATCCTACACGTGGTCATATACATTTCCTTATGAAATAATCAGGAAACAAGGGATATATACTTATCTATGGGTTAACTATAGTTACATGGAAAAGAATATTGTATCTCGGGAAATACATTATCCTAGGGAATCAAGCATTAGAAATTTTGAGAACACTAAATATCAGTAGAATTATAAGAATATCCTAGAAACCATAACTACCTATATGCACAATGTGACTATGGTTCTAAGGTGAAAACGTAGTTATCTCTATCCATTTCCATTCATCATTTCAACCCCAACTACCATTAAAAGAAACCCAAGTCCCATAGAACACATGAAATCACTACTATCCATCCCACATACAACCACTGAAAGATGGTTTAGTGCTGGGAACCTAGTGGAATATCATTTTTTAAAAATAGTGGAACTGCACTAAGAGTCTTATTTCTCATTTTGGTCTATTCGATCAAAAACTGTCACACTGAGACAATATATCACTTAACACAACTGAAAGTTTCCTATAGCTCCAAGGTCTCACATGGGTGTTTCATTCTAGCACATTCTATAGAGATGGGATGTGTAAAATCCTATTATCTATGAAGGCTTTAGATTTTTCCACTAAATCATACATTCCACCTCTCCCATGGAACGTCTACCTAGACCTGGTTATGTAATAAAAAATTGGATTGATTTCCCCACACTATTCTTGAAAAAAAAAGATAATTGAAATAGAGGATGCCTTCTAAGGTAAACCCAATAATTGACTTCTATATCCACACTCACCCCTATTAGAGTCTTCTTAATAACATTTTCATTGGACTCACCACTCACAATATTTGAAATCAACTTGTTATCTCAAAGGTCCCACATGGTCTCATTTTTCTAGTTGAAAAAATCATAACACTCTTCTATTATAAGGTATTCATATACTTTTACAGTCGGTCCATTATGTATCCTCAAACCATACAACTCTTTTTAGGGGTTCATATGTCACTAAATCTCAGTGGTGGAATACATGTCCATGAGTGGCCAAAGAATCAACCCAATGCACTTGTAATATCGTGGAATAGTCACTATAATCTTCTCCTCGAAGGCATTCAATTTTTTCAACAATTTAATGAATCAAAAGAATTAAATTGAAATTAAATTATCCATTTAACAAAAAAATGTTTCCCCAAAGGTGGCGATGTAACATAGAACATCTCACATAATAAAAATCATTAATTCATAAAGCATATACCCAGATAATCAACCTCATTTATAGCTTCTACCTATTTATTTCCAATTTCCATGAGCTCTTTCAAAGCCTAATATGTTTCAGCCTTGAAAGGTCCAAAATCAACCCACCAAAGAGCATCAAAATCAGACAAATAAGGTAAAATATTTAATTATACATAATATAATTAATTAATTATTTTATTAAAAATAAAAAATTCCGTGAAATATCATTTGTTCATTGCATCATGTCATAATAGAATCCAATTTACCATCGGAGTCATATTGGGGACTCACAACACAATTCAATGGAAACCCACTAACCAACATTATTATTTATAAAAAATTATTTAATTTTGATTTCATGAAAAACTTATAGTATTTATTTAATCACAAAAAAATGTTAAAAAATGAATGAATATTGATGGACATATTTTCATGAAATCCTCATGTTATAATGAAAAATAGGATTGGATAAATTGTGATATTTTACCAACCTCAAGTAAAATTTCCATTAAATCCCAGGATAAAACTGAATAATTCCAGGGATAAAAATGGAAACAATATCATGGTAAAAGTATGGATAAAGTTACTTTGGATCACCACTTACATAAATTATGAATCACTTTCAATGGATAAATATCAAATGATTAGAGGGGGTGACCCCCCCCCCCCCCCACATGGGTAGGCCGAGTGAAACATGGGGGTAGGGGAAAGGGGATAAGGCAAGAAAAAAAATTTGGGTGTTGAATTATATTTATAAACCCATAAAAAACATCATCTAACGGTTGGAACCCCTATACAAGGGTGGTTCCACATTATGGAGATTGGGTTTCCGATAGTAGTAGGTTATTTCCATGCTACAGCCAAGCCACCACATGACATCCTAGAATTAATCATAAGCTTTCCTCCCTACCTTTTATACTTGTTTTGTCTCTATAAACACCTATTTTTACTTCCTAAACTATAAAAATTTTATTTTAATGTATATATAAAAATCTATCCAATCGACTAATTGAAAGAATCAATTTTCTCTTCAAATTTACATGGTCAGACGAATGTAGGGAACATTAATTCCTACGGAAATACATATAAATTAAATTATGGGGTATATTAAAGAATGATAGCCATTTTATATTTTAGATATGTGTCTCATTGGAACATTGAATGATTCATGTGGTGTTTTATTGGGACCAAATCAAGAACATTTTTGATATTCCGAATTTCTTGGACATGACATGTTATTACAATAATTTTTTGTGGGTTTATCAAAAATTTCATCTTTTAAATATGATTTAAAACGTAATTGGGTTATTTTTTGAATTAAATGGAATGTGATAAAAAGAATTTGAGAATTTAAATGTGAGGTTAAATTTAGCTATAGTTTGGATTTATCTAGAATCAGGATTAGGTTATAATTTTTTTTCAATACCGCTTGTACTAGATTATGAAATGTTCTGATGAACCATAATTAGGTGGTGACCTATGGGTATATCAAATAATTCCCTCATAATAATAAATATATTACTTATAGTCTCATTTTGGCTATGGTATTTCATTCCCTCAAGACATTGGACCACTATATCTTCTAAAAGTGGTTTATTGGATACTAAAATGATGAGATCCTGATGTTTATTTTTACACAAAGGGATCTAAACCTATGAAATAGATAATGGGATTAGTATCAAAAAAAAAATTATTTTAATATAACATATACATTGAGAAAATTAAATGTGGTCGCTAATTCATTAAGCATGATGTTACCGACACGAGCCTTGAAAAAATCCGTGGAATAATGGTATTTGATGAGTTTGTTTTGTAATATGTTATTGCATGTGGAAGAAATTAATAGATAGGTTTTATGATAACGTTATAAAAAAAATTTCATTTTATGATTTTATTTTTCTTATATAAGTTTTTTTTTGAATTTTAGTAAAATAAATTATGGTGGGGAGACCGTGGGTGACTATTCATGGCTTGCTTATGGTTTCTTATATTTATGAGGAAGATTGATTGTTTTTATAACATTGATTATTTAGGTTGATGAATATTATAAATTATACATGTTGGTAGGTAATTATGGTCATGGAAAGGCCATCCAATTATAAAATTCATTTCATGATTCCTTACCTTCATGAAGATTATAGTAGAGTAATAAAGACCAGTCAATTTCTTGCATACTTTACAAATTCTTCTATGGTTGTGGGATGGAATATCAATGAACATTACTATTGGCATACCATAGAGTACTAGTAGTAAAATAATATTTTTCTTCCCATTGAATGAACCATGTAATTAGCTTATTTCTTCTTTATTGATGATAAAATTAAGGTGGAATATCACGAACACATGTGTATTCGAGAGATCTTGAATATTAATGTGACTCCCTCTACCATTTTTTCTGATTGAGGTTCATGATTTATATAATTTTTATAGAATTGTTTATAAAATTCCATGTATACGCATTTGAATCTATGTAGGACATATCACAATCAAATGGATTGATAGTCTTGGTGATCTATTCAAATTCATGAGGAGATTCCTCGAGAATGTATTCAGGAATTTAATGGATCATTGGAAAATAATTTTCATTTAATGATTTATCATATAACATTAGTTATTGCAATTTAATTAAAATATAAATCTTCAAATTATTATCAGGGTAGCCATTTTTATATCCTTTTTGTAGAATGGAGTTGGGGTTTTAGTATTTTTTGTACTCTGTCTTGTTATGGAGATGATTGAGAAGGTGAAATAGTTATAAAATAATTTAGAGATTGTTCAAAATCACTAAAATCCTATTTTGTCCATAGTCAATGCATGTTTGTTTTTTTAGGTGATCCGTTTTTCTAATGCTACACATTATATGGGACATCGTCATTTGGGAACAGAGGGTAACCTGGAACCTAGTTTTCTGGACTTTTATGAATCATCGATGGATATAGTAAATTGGTATACTTTTTGTAACTAATAACTCTTATAGAATTTATTCATGACGTATTTCATGTTTCCTAAATTATGTGGTATCATTTGGTCCCTCACCATGTGATAGAATGTGTAGATATTGATATTCAATCCAACACCTTAGTAGTTGATCAAACTGTTATGTTTATATAAGGACATAATAAGGTGTTACATGGTAAAACATTCACCTTGGTCAGTTTTGTATAGAATTACACGTTAGATATCCATGATATGTAGGATTGTGATGCACTAATGATGATGTAGTGGATATATCTCTTTTAGAGACTATAATCACGAGGAATTTATATGGATATAATGTGGTAATGTGGGGAGAAATTTAACACCTACCAGGTCAAAGGTATGTTTTATTTTTGGAATCAACTTTTCCTCTTATGTGTATGGAGGATTTCGGTAGTTGGGAGCCTATATATTATAATTTTGGTAGAAACTGGAAAAGAATATAGTAATATGCATGATTAGTATTAGTTGTGCGGTAATTTTGTGATATGCCTTCATTAAATATAGTGTAATTTTATATTATATGATCATATTTTTTCTAACCATGATATATTTATATGAATACCACGTGAATAATTGGTTTTAGGTTAATAGGTGGATTAACTACTTTTTCACAGTTTTTCTAACTTTGAAATTATTCCTATGTGAGCATATGATTTAGTATTTGATGGGTTGTAGGAACATCATGGTTACCTGATGGTTTGTTATAACCAGTTTACTAACTCTGTGACCCATATTTCATTCAAAAAATTGGAAAATATTTTAATAACTTTTATCATTTTAAGCCCAAATATTCTATAAATTTTTCATATATCAACATATTCCTTTCCTAAATGATCTAAGAGGTTATCCCTCTGATCCTTTGGCTATTTTAATTGAGTTTTGTGTAATCTATTTAAGGTATTTTCTTATTTCCACATATTTAATCCTTTTATTTAAGAATTTCTTCTGTCTCCATCTTCTACATAATTTGTCGAAACTCATATGGGATATGATAGATAGATCTAGTGGTTATGATGGGTAATTTTTCATGGTTCATATAGATGATGGTTCAATTTGTTGGTTTCTAATCACCATTTTTAACAGTGAATATGATTCCACTTTTGTGAGGTAGTTATAAGGATCCATTCATAACACATTACATATTCTTATGTTTTTACCATGAAATATATTTCATTCATTTGATGGATATTAATGATTTAGAGTTTTAGATCATTTTTTCATAAGAATAACATATAAATACCATATATTAAAAATTTTACACTTTAACTATGTCTCCATTTTTCTTATATTATAATGCTTTTAAAATGAAAAAAATATTTTCCTACCGTATCTTCACAATATTCATATTGACCTTATCCTTTCCCCTACACATGCTTATAACACTCTGGAAAATATTTGCAAACATTAGATGGACATACAATCTTAATAAAAGATATAAATGAATGAAAACTCTGTCAGTCCATTGAAAAAAATGAAAAAATAAATGGTTTCCTTTATCAAAATATTATTTTTCAATATAAAATAAAAAAATTCCACATGATAAAATGCACGTTTTTCTCAATGAAACCCATTAAAACTCAGTGGAAATGAAATATAAAACTTTTTAGGTGACATTGAGCATTATATTCATAAATTATATAGGACATAAATGAATCCCAGTTTAATCCATAGGATGAACCACATTGGTTAACTCCAAATTTTTTGTCTTATATGTAAGAAAGATAGCATAGTTCATTTGAGAGGTATAATGGGGTAACCCATTATATAATCTAAATCAAGACCACACCTTTGTATAAGCTTTATATGACTCTCCTATTCTAATCATATGTATTAGGATCACCAATTTGAATAACCTCTATTGTTCTTAGAAATTCATGATCTAAAATTATCAAGTACCATATAAAAAAACAAAACATTTTTATTCACACACTTCTCATCAAAAAACCATTGAATTGTTTTTTGCAATGCATATGCAAAAAAATTAGATATCAAAATATTCATTCCATTTAAAACACAATTTTAAAATCCAAAATAACCAATAAAAAACGAAATATGGGTTTTTATTAAAGAATGAATTAATTATTTTAATGGAATCAACACATAAATTAATGGTTATTATTATATATATGTTAATTTTCAACATTCTTATTTTTTCCTTTTTAATTAATGCCAAAATGTTTTAATAAAATTATGTTAAAATATTCCTTTTCAAAACCATTGATAGAAATATAAAAGTAAATAAAACTATTCACAAATCATTTATGTCTGTATAAGTACATCCAAAAAATAATTTTTAAAATATAGATATGGGAAAAATGATTTAGAAATGTAATCATTTAAACATTTTAGATGAGTTTTTATGTAGAATTGTCAATTATGTTGTTTTGGAATCATCATGAATGTTATTTATGTTCCTAAAAAATAATTTTTTTTTAAAATTTTTACTTCCATAAGAATCTTTATAATGTGTTACATCCCTGCCCAATTGATTAATAAACTGGTAATTAGAATGTTTTGCACAAGGCCTTAATCTAGACTCCACATACGTTAGAGTATGTTGACTATCACCGAGGGTATATTGGTTTTCTATGTTGAAAACTGTACCGACATGATCATAATATAACAATGGTAAATCAGATATGGATTAACATTAAATTACTGAAGCATAAATAATAACACCATAATGAGTAGGAGAATAATAATAATAATAACAGAGAAAAAATGGGCAATGGTAAACCAAATAAGATTACACGTGAAGATGACCATATAATAAATTAATAGTATAAAGACACACATGAAATTTAAAATGAAAAAAACCACATAAATAAAAATATCATAAATCATCATAGGCGGTCTCCACGAGCATGTAGGGTAATTTTTCAGTACTATTCTCTTAAACTCTTATATCACACATATCACATATAATAATTTATATACCTATGAAGAAGAAGATTGGGTATGGTACCCCAATGAGTATAGGCCCTATAATGGTGTGATATATGCTCAGTAGGTCGCCATCAATGATATATAAAGAACAATCCATTCCGTGATTAAAAATTACAATAATGTTTAGATTTCGTAAAAGTATATAAATAATTAATTAATTAATATAACATGTCAGTTCATGTTCATCAAGGATTCCTTTCTTACCAAAACTGATTCAACCTAAGATGGAATGTCTTCGAGTGAGGTAAACCTAAAAAAATTTGTAGAAGGAAATGATTGGTCATCACAATTAAGTATAAAATAAGGATCGAGAAGATGAATATGATTTGGTCTGGAGGACGCATCCTCTTTTTAAATAATTATTAATTATCTTTTTAATTAATAAAGGAATCCCATTTTTTTAATGAAAAGGAATCTTGTTATCATACAAGGAGAACCCTTTAAAGGAAAAAAAGTATCACACATGGAGCATGATAATTATCCAACACCAAATGACTCCTTCAACGGAACCCATAGATAGAATACCAGTATCACTATTAGAGTAAGGTAAACCATGTCCTCTATGATCCCATCCCTTGTTTCTCATAAACGGGTTTGTGTCTCACATATTGCATGGTGTAACCTTCTTTCCACTAATCCAATACAAAGTTTCTACCCATGGATCCATGATCTCTCATGTTGAGGCAGGTAACAAACATGGTGATATTATCAATGATTTAGCGTGTATCACTCTCGGTGTATAAATGCTCAACGAACCATGAGCCCATCCTCATTGTTCCATAAAAAGGAACCCATGTATCACTCAAAGCATAAACAAATCATTAACAATTTAAGAATTTAACTAGTAATAATGGGGAGGTACAAACCCATAAACATTCAAATTATTGGATAAGGGAGGCCATGTATGTAAACATGAAAAAATACACATTTCACTTTAAGAGACCCATGTCCATATACAAGACAAGTATATTTTTTATTGATCCATTCCATTACTACACAATTCCAGGTATTCATAAAATGTATTAGGGTTAGGTCTTCTACACAAGGAAGAATCACTATACATTAAATTGTTTCCAAAAGGATAAGGTAATGATCAATCCATATAAATTAACAATTTTATTTAATTATGGAGGTGCTGACTTCTAAATACATGGTTTTGTAATGAGGATCAAACATAAGGGTTTTTCACGTTCTATCACATTACAAATAAATAAACTGTTTCAATTTGTAATTTAGTGCACCTATTTAAGAAGATTTTATTAGAAAACAATTGATTATTTGTGGGAATTCAAGGGGAACACCCTTCAATGTGAATTAAAGATAATGTACAAGACCAACAAAAATGATAATTTAAAATAGCATGGAATCTTTGGGGAAGTCATTAGTATCTATAATTTAAATAATCCTTTTTTAGAGGAGCCACATAGAAATATCAACATGAAAAACAATGTAATACTTGATAAAACAATTAATCTTTATGGAAAAATCTATAACCCACATACCTTATACCATGTAAGATGCACACGCCTGATATCAAGGGATTATTTGTTTTGGTTGAAGGTAAATCAATGAAATGGATTAATACCCTAAAAATAGAGTGAATTGGATCCCACCATGATAAATTCTTTGAGAGATAGATAAAGGAAAAAAGTATCAAGATGAACAGAAATATTACTAAGAGGAATCTATAGAGACCGACGAATCTTGAATCCAAAATCAAAATGGGGAGAAATATTTATGCCTACAATGGGGTAAGAGAAACTGCATGAGAGAAGAGGAGGTGACTCATTAGGCTAGAGGAAGAGAAACAAATAGAGGAGAGGTGGAAAAAATAAATCTTGGGAAAATGAGAATTCCAAACCATTAATTAGGTGCATGGTTTGGCTTTATAGTTGTAAAAACCATAAGCCAAATGTGCGTGATATTCTTCTTAAAGCAGGTGTTCTAACGGTTAATGATCGATTTTTTTTAAAACACACACAAATCGTGTGTCTATCCTCAATAAAAACCTATTGAAAACAAACATGACATTTTACCACTCTCACATGGATAGAACAAACCATGTTATACCTTCCTCTCTACTAGATTAACAACATAGTTTCTCCTAGATGGTCTCACAGTTTTAGAAAACCATGTTCCCCTTTTAGCCTTCTTCAGTTTTGAGTTTCAGAGGTACTACACTTCAAAAGCATGATGAAGTAACTGATGAACCTCTAGGACCATAAACCACATGTAAAAAAAATAAATTTATGTGTTACAACCCACAAAATTATTATTTAATGTTTTTTAGTAAATGGACCATCCACCAAATGATATTAATTCATGTTACCTTTGATTTTCATCTGGAAAAAATCACGAGTCATTACCACCTCCCCACAATTGAAATTCTCATCCCTATGAAGCCATAGGGAAACAAAAAAACCTGGATGACAAGAGTTGTGAAGTTTCATTCAAATGGTCACATTTCATTCTTTGTATCCCAATAAACCACCAATCATCACATAAGAATATGGTAAAAAATCTTTTAGAAACCAATCCAATGCTCATTTTCCAATTGAAATTCCGAAATAGTGCTTACATGATTCCATTTTTCTAGAGAAATGTTCATGTCATTATCTATATAATATTCTTAATATGGTTCTCCCCACCATAGGTTTTTTCATTTCAAAGGCCAAACTATGAATCATGAAACCTTCCATGGAATATTTGAGTGATGAATTCCCTCATCATTATGAAAATTCTATTGGAATATCTCATAAATTTAATGAATGTTTGACCTAGCATTTCATGAAATTATTGACTAACTGAACTGCACTACTACACCCTGAGAATTCTATTTAAGCAATTTCCCACCTGACCTTATAGAGAAATGGAATGAACTATATAGTCAAACCATCATAGTTCGACTACACTCAAAACACTAGTTTAGATGTCTTGCTCATTTCAAAAGATATGCATGGGGCCTTTAGAATAAAATACCTCAATATTTTTGTTGGGAACACACACTGAATTCCAAAAATTGATTCTGGTAACGTATGTACATTGAATTTGCCCCTTAATTTTTCATTCTTCATCACAAACCTAGATAATAACACAATCTAACACACATGGACTCACACCCTTAAAACAAGAAAACAAATCCAAATATATGTGTGTTATAATGTTGGAATCATGAATTCGGAATCAGAGATCTCATTTATGGTATCCCATACTATGGAGTTCATAAGAGAGATGTTTATACGAGGAAAAATTTCTACTCCATAAGAACACTTCCTGGTCATTGAAGCCTCCTCGGGGTGATCAAGTAAAAAAGAACCAGGTGGTTCTGATGAGTCCCTACAAATAATTCTTTCTAAGGAACTCTAGTACCACTCAGTCTTAACCTTGCCTTGAAAAATACCGTTCTTCCATCAAGAAACTCTGAAAGAATCTATTTTTTAAGACTAAAAGATATAAAATTTAGCGTGGCATATAACCAACGCTCTCTCTCATTGTAGGTAGATTATTTTGTGGTAAGAAACATGATCATCTAAAATGATATTACATTAAGAGGGGATTAATGATTACCAAAAAATCCAAGAGAATCTTCCTCTAAACCATTCATAACCAACATCACAAGTACAAGGAAAACTAATCCACCATAGGTCAACTTCTTTAGAATTGCACATCTACCTCTGCCAACGTATAACAATTAACTTATCTCTGTTACTATATTAGCTAAGGCATTCCACAACTGCTCAATAACAACCTCTAAAGTTCAACTCTACTAACAATATTTTTTAAAGGCTACATACACAGCCAACCCTTACTGGTCGTGCGTCCTCACAAGAAATGACATGGTTCAAAACATACCGAACTCGGGTGAAACAAAGAGAAACACTAATAATTTAATGGATGTTGTAGAGACCCGAAGCCTGACGTACATTGACATTACATTACATTTTCGGAATACTTAGTACATAACAATAACACACACACAAGGATCGTAATAGTTTAGTGTCTTTGGAAACTCGGAACGTAATCTTCTAATCGTGGTGAAAGAACTTTAACATCTCTTATAAAGATCTTCCTTTTTTTTACCTAAAACCTTTCTTTATATACTGGGGAAAAGAAAACATAAAAGGGTGAGCTCAAATGCTCAGTAAGGGTAAACAAAAGAAATATCAATCACATCGTATTCATAAGAACATAACATTTTGGAAATCTTCACCTGCAAAAGAGAGCATAATTTCATAACATGGGATAAATCATGGCAGTGAAATGTAATCACAATAATCATAACATAAAACATGAAACTTTGTGGCATTCACACATAATCATAGAGAATCATTTCTTGTTAGTCAAGACTCATTGCCAAGACTATTTTAGTGGACAAAGTCCCTTTCTGAATCGAGTAACCCTCGTTTCAGTCCTGTTTCACTGAACCGGTATAACCTACCATTCCAGCCCTGTCTATCTCATGAGATATAAAATCTTTCCCCAATGCATTGGAGGGAGATATAGGTCCCACCCATCTTATAATCAATCCTTTCTTATGTGTGCCACAAAATCATAAATCATACATCATCGCATAACCCATGTAATAAAAATGGGATTCTTAAACAACATGACCTCATAAAACAATTCATATAAGATAAAGGAATTCATAAAAATGTTTCCATCACAACATAATCAAATCCATGTAATAATAGGGATAAAAACAGAACCCTTTTATAATCTTAGATGGAAAATAATTTTGATAAAATACTTGAACTTCATTCTTGAGGAAAATATCCTTTCTACTTCAAAAACACTTTTCCTTTCTTAACATGTCATACAATTTTAAAATAAAAGAAGTCGATTGAAAATAAACTTGAATACTTGTAAAGGAAGCTTCTTGGAAATAATTTTTTAGAAATCCATTCATGCCGTATAAGTTAAAAAAAACATTCTTCCCGTACTTTTGTCGGAAAAGTCAAAAAGTACCTCGTATGAAAAACGACAAAAGATTCCTTTCATATATTTTACTAAAAACTTACCGAAGGGTAAAATTGGATTTAAACTATTGTAAGTGGATGGAAACAATATTATATATTGAAGGAACATGGATGTGGATGATAAAATACACCCCAATAAATACTTACGAATAAACAATCTTGGATAAAAATGAGATTGTGATATTTCCCTTACCTTAGGTCCGATTTTCTTTGTATGTGTATGAACCTCCTGTATAATGATTTAAATAATGTCATTGACTTATTACAGAATCATATTCATTGTTATTATATCATATATGGTTCACTTATGACATTATATTACCCGTTCTTTTGTAAATTCCATGTTAAAGAAGCGTTTTGGGTAAAATCGTTTCATTTATCGTAGGTGTTTTGACTTGTTGTTCTTGACATTATTATTACTTATATCATGATTTACTTACTTCCATAATATAAAATATGATTTATATATCATATATATTCAGTATATATATATATAATAGATAGATAAATGAAATGAAAAACACCGTTCATGGAGACGGTAGTCCGTACGTACGCATGAACGCTGTTTTTCTTTCCTTATTGTCTTGAATGGAAGTAAGTAGATGACATACATATATATATATACATAAAATCCAGTATCATTATTATGTCATATATTTCATTAGTACTTATTATATATACTTTATAATCATTCATGAATGGTTAATCATTAAGAATGAATCTCATCGCGTCTTGGAGACGGTAGTCCGTACGTACGCACGAGCGATGATATCATTTCCATAATTATTGAATTGAATTGGAGTCAATTATACAATATATCAGAATCAATATGATGTTGTAATAACTATGTATAGTTATTCTTTACACCATTATACCCATCCATATAAGGTGGTGGTGGAAAATAGATTACACCACGGCGTGGAGACGGTATTCCGTACGTACGCACGCGCGGTGATTTATTTTTCCGTAGGATGGATAGATGGTGAAATAGGGTTGTTTCATACTTATAATAACATATCAGTATATGAGTGATACTGATGTTATTACTTCATAATGAAACAACCTAAGAAGAAGAAGTGGAAGAAGAAATAAAGATGAAAGAATTGGTAACGGTAATTACCTCTTCTTTGAAGCGCCTTTTGGAGACCTCCTCTTAGAGAACTAAAATTGGTATTTGAGGAAGACCCGAACCTCTATGATGTTTCTAGGGAAGTGGAGAATAGATTTTGGCAGGGGTTGGCCGGGCATGAGTGCTCAAATTGGTGTGAGGAGGAGGGGGAGGAGGTGTCCTTTTATAAGGGAGGAGAGGGGCACCTTAGGAATACCTCAAAATATTATTTTATATTAATGTCAAAATCGGTTTATAATGGTTCCAAATGGCCTTATTTCGAAGCTAAAGTGGGTATGGGTCGAAATCCTATCAACCAATACGATTTAGACAAGTTTAGGGTATTATTTTAACCTTATCAATTAGATTTAACTCTAAGTTAAATAATTTAACTTTTACCGTGACATTTTGTTTTCTTTCACTATATGGTTAATACACTTACTATAACATACCAAACGAACCCCAAATTGTTTATTATTAATATATATATCCTTATCTAAGTCATTTTGACGAACCTTAGATTTTTAGGAATAAAATAACAATTAATAATATAATATTTGATTTAAAAACTATTTTGTGTCAATTTTGACACTATTTGATATATAATTTTTGTGAAAGTCATAACAGAATTATATGTTCGAACCAAGTTGATTAAATCAACACTAATATATCATAGTAACCTAGAAAATTAGTGTAATTCATAAAAAGTCTCAAATTACATTCATTTGAGCTTTTATAACATCAATTATGTTAATATTTCCTTAAAAGGGTAATTACTGCATCATCGTTGTGTCATAAATAAATTAATTTATTTAACGTCTAAAAATTATAAATAAAATATCATTATGTATGAAATATTTTTAGCTTTCTAATGAATATTTATAGTCGAATTTATCTTATGTATAACCCCATATTAAAAATTATTTACTTATTAAACTTTGATTTTAACTATTTTAACCCATCTTTAAATAAATTAATAATAAATGTCCTAATCTAACCCAAGTGGGCCTAAATGGTCATATTTTATTCCTAAGTTTGTTTTTGGTCGAATTAAACTTATCCAATAGAATTAGGACATGTGTTAGGGTAATAGTAATATCATTTTTACCCTTAGTTACCCTATTTACTATTAACCGCGGTAAAAAAAGTAAAAAGTTACTATTCACCAAAAAATTATTTTTATCTCACTGAACAACATTTTACTTACTGATATCAACCGTGTCTGTCGGATTTTCGAAATTCCATTCACAAAAGCGGTAAAATTAAGTTTTATGCAAAATTCAGTTTTTAACCTACCACTTAGTGGTTTCACTATTCATCAAAAATTGAATGTTTTCAGAAAAATACCAAAATTTCACCCTAGGCTAATTTCGGTATTCCGAATCCAAAAATGAAGTCCATTTTGAGAGCTGAAATTTCTAAAATTTTAAAAAGTGGTTATTACTATTCATAACGGCTAGTTTTAATAATATTTTAATAGCATATCGTTGTTTCGTGAAACTCAGTATTGCGTACTACACACGCTATCGAGGAAGGTTTCGATTGCGTGTAATGAAAGGAAAGTCAAGGATGCGTGTTGTTCAAGCTCCTTTTGGTGTAGCGTACAACACAAGATATTAATAAAATTAAAAAGAATAGTTTTCATAAAATCTCGGGCTGTTACATTCTACCCCCCTTAAAATGAATTTCACCATCGAAATTCGTCGGGGTTATAAATAGTTTACTATTCGAAAGTTTCTTTAATAGAAACCCACATCGTAAAAAGGAATACCAAAACTTGGCTTTAAAAACTAAAGTATGAAATGTAACGATTACCTAAATAAACTAATCACTGGGTTTCCACATAGGTGAAAATATGGATATGGAAGAGAAATCTAACCATCGTGTTCTGATGGAGAGTGGTAGAGAACATGGCTATGGAAAATCCAGTAATCACAAATCCATAAATTTGTGACGATCTAAGGTACCATCTGATTCATCAGGTATAAGATCACTAGGAAAACATTTTTGGTTTTCAAGATCATTTCCCTAAAGTTGAAAATTTGAATTAGAATAAATAATTTCTTTATTTTGGTACAATCTCACTGTTGTTCGTGCCTTGAACAATTTCCACTTCATCTCTTAAATAAATGAAGTTGAATTTGTTATTCATGAAGTGTTAGTATGACAGGTCATTCCATCTGTCTCAAACAAAAGGTTAGCAAAAATTATATACATAAGTCGATCTATAGTGAGATTAATCACATATGGTTTCTAAAATGGACTTATACTTCATATATCATACTGCTTAATATAATAAAACTAGTTTCTACTAAACAGGGACTTCCTGTAGGCCAGTGGTAGGCGATAAAGTCCAGTCGCACTTCGGTTGTGGGTTCGATTCCCACAGCCTTGTCCGAAGCGATGGGCTGTCGCCCGTCCTGCAGGTTGTCCTTTTTCTAAAACTACATTACTATAATATCCCATCAATAATATCGAATAAAAAAAAACTTCCATCCTTAAACAATACTCACTTATGTCCAACATAATCCATTTCAATCTTTAGGCTTATCCATAATACTGAAGTCCACTCTCATAACATAGTGAAAACGATTACCAGAGATTTAATACCATCGTTGATCCCCATATATCATAAGATATGTTTTGTTGGTCACATTCCAAACATTCAAAGTCCTTAATCATGTATTCTCTTGAATACCTTAGTGAAAACATGAATGCAGTTTAAAGTTAACACTTTCCACATACCAAAATCCTCAAAATTCTATATACTCAAACCATGATATCACTTAGTCCTTATATCAATCATGAGCTCATAAATACTATTAAACATTTAATTTTCTCGTTTTCCCTTCATTATGCGCATATCATCTTATTTCCAAAAAATATCTCAATCACTTTGAATACAACATCAATAAATATTTCAATACTCAATGATACAACATTATTTTGGAATCCCATTACATAAACACTTAATCATTCCACCACATCGTTGTCATATTCAACATTGCCAATAGTGATTGCATGTGACTTCCCTTTGTCCTTTGCCTTCAGTGGTTGCTCATGTTGATCATCACTAACCCTTGGATTAGGTCATTTATTAGCATAATGCCCCATTTCCTTGCACTTGAAGCATTGAAGTGTTGGTGGTGCGTTCTCTGTAGTGTTTGCTTTATTCGCATCATTAGAAAACCTTTTTCCATTACTTCGACACTCAGCTGCTCGATAACCTTCTTTTCGACACTTAAAACATTTTCTAGTCCCTTTAAGACAATCTCCACCATGCTTCTTTCCACACTTTGTGCATAAGGAAACATTCATCTTCTTTTCACCATTATTCTGAGATTTCTCCTTGAACTCCATCTTTCGTTTCTTGTCAAAACCATGAGATGGATATGTAACACCAACTTCCATTTCTACCTTGATAGCACAACGCACGATTTCTTCATAGCTACTGAAGTCTCTTATAGCTAATGCCCTTCGAAGACTTGGTTTTAAGCCACTGAAAAATCGATCAACTTTACTTTCAGGTTAGATGATAATGCCAGATTCATACCTTGCAAGTCTTGAAAAAATCCCTTCGTATATACCAACAGATTCATCAACCTTTTGCTTTAGTTCAAGAAACTCCTTCTCCATCTTTTTTTGAAGAATACGGGGGAAGTACTTACTGAAAAATAAGTTCTTGAACTCGTCCCATTCCATGGACTCAATTTCATCCCTTTGCCTCGTATTCTTAATAAGATTCCACCATTGATCAGCATCACCTTCCAAACGATACACTGCTAAGATGAATTTATCATGTTCAGAACATTGATGAACTGAAAATATCTTTTCAGTGGTACTGATCCACTGTTCAGCAACTAGTGGATCAGAAGACCCACTGAAAGAAGGTGGACGTTGCCTCATGAAGGACTCAATAGAATATTGTTCCCTTCTATGCTCATTTGGAAGTCCAGAATGATTCATAGCTTGTATAAGTATATAAATAAGATTTTGCACTCCATCTCCCATAACATTTGTTTGTTCAGGAGGACAATCATTGCATTGTCCATTGCATTGATCAACACGGTTCCTTCGGGTTCCAGCCATCGTCTAAAACCCAAAAAGAATAGTGTGAGAGGCAAAAATCATGCTAGGGAAAAGAACCTAATAAAGGGGGAGTACCTTCAATATCTAACATCTTAGGTTTAATTCTATGATCGTTAGCATAATTCTAGTACTATAACCTATACGTATAGTTAACCTTAGGGACATCCCTAGACATACCTTAGAAATATCTCTAGGGATCTCACTAAAGTTCTCGCATCCTAGTTTCCAAAGGTTGACTAAACCATTCCTCTGATACCAACTGTAGAGACCCGAATCCTAACGTACATTGACATTACATTACATTTGCGGAATACTTAGTACATAACAAAAACACACACACAAGGATAGTAATAGTTTAGTGTCTTTGGAAACTCGGAACGTAATCTTCTAATCGTGGTGAAAGATCTTCAACATATCTTATAAAGATCTTCCTTTTTTTTTACCTAAAACCTTTCTTTATATCCTGAGGAAAAGAAAACATAAAAGGGTGAGCTCAAATGATCAGTAAGGGTAAACAAAAGAAATATCAATCACATCGTATTCATAAGAACATAACATTTTGGAAATCTTAACCTGCAAAAGAGAGCATAATTTCATAACATGGGATAAATCATGGCAGTGAAATGTAATCACAATAATCATAACTTAAAACATGAAACTTTGTGTCATTCACACATAATCATAGAGAATCATTTCTTGTTAGTCAAGACTCATTTCCAAGACTATCTTAGTGGACAAAGTCCCTTTCTGAATCAAGTAACCCCTGTTTCAGTCCTGTTTCACTGAACCGGTATAACCTACCGTTCCAGCCCTGTCTATCTCATGAGATATAAAATCTTTACCCAATGCATTGGAGGTAGATATAGGTCCCACCCAAATTATAATTAATCCTTTCTTATGTGTTCCACATAATCATAAATCATACATCATCGCATAACCCATGTAATAAAAATGGGATTCTTAAACAACATGACATCATAAAACAATTCATATAAGATAAAGGAATTCATAAAAATGTTTCCATCACAACATAATGAAATCCATGTAATAATAGGGATAAAAACAGAACCCTTTTATTATCTTAGATGGAAAATAATTTTGATAAAATACTTGAACTTCATTCTTGAGGAAAATATCCTTTCTACTTCAAAAACACTTTTCCTTTCTTAACATGTCATACAATTTTTAAATAAAAGAAGTTGAATGAAAATAAACATGAATACTTGTAAAGGAAGCTTCTTGGAAATAATTTTTTAGAAATTCATTCATGCTGTATAAGTTAAAAAAACATTCTTCCCGTACTTTTGTCAGAAAAGTCAAAAAGTACCTCGTATGAAAAACGACAAAAGATTCCTTTCATATCTTTTACTAAAAATTTACCGAAGGGTAAAATTGGATTTAAACTATTGTAAGTGGATGGAAACAATATTATATATTGAAGGAACATGGATGTGGATGATAAAATACACCCCAGTAAATACTTACGAATAAACAATCTCGGATAAAAATGAGATTGTGATATTTCCCTTACCTTAGGTCCGATTTTCTTCGTATGATTCTGAACCTCCTGTATAATGATTTAAATAATGTCATTGACTTATTACAGAATCATATTCATTGTTATGATATCATATATGGTTCACTTATGACATTATATTACCCGTTATTTTGTAAATTCCATGTTAAAGAAGCGTTTTGGGTAAAATCGTTTCATTTATCGTAGGTGTTTTGACTTGTTGTTCTTGCCATTATTATTACTTATATCATGATTTACTTACTTCCAGAATATAAAATATGATTTATATATCATATATATTCAGTATATATATATATATAATAGATAGATAAATGAAATGAAAAACACCGTTCATGGAGACGGTAGTCCGTACGTACGCATGAACGCTGTTTTTCATTCCTTATTGTCTTGAATGGAAGTAAGTAGATGACATACATATATATATACATAAATCCAGTATCATTATTATGTCATATATTTCATTATTACTTATTATATATACTTTATAATCATTCATGAATGGTTAATCATTAAGAATGAATCTCATCGCTTCGTGGAGACGGTAGTCCGTACGTACGCACGAGCGATGATATCATTTCCATAATTATTGAATTGAATTGGAGTGGATTATAAAATATATCAGAATCAATATGATGTTGTAATAACTATGTATAGTTATTCTTTACACCATTATACCCATCCATGTAAGGTGGTGGTGGAAAATAGATTACACCACGGCGTGGAGACGGTATTCCGTACGTACGCACGCGCGGTGATTTCTTTTTCCGTAGGATGGATAGATGGTGAAATAGGGTTGTTTCATACTTATAATAACATATAAGTATATGAGTGATACTAATTTTATTACTTCATAATGAAACAACCTAAGAATAAGAAGTGGAAGAATAAATAAAGATAAAAGAATTGGTAACGGTAATTACCTCTTCTTTGAAGCGCCTTTTGGAGACCTCCTCTTAGGGAACTAAAATTAGTCTTTGAGGAAGACCATAACCTCTAGGATGTTTCTAGGTAAGTGGAGAAGAGAATTTGGCAGGTGTTGGCCGAGCTTGAGTGCTCAAATTGGTGTGAGGAGGAGGGGGAGGAGGTGTCCTTTTATAAGGGAGGAGAGGGGCACCTTTGGAATACCTCAAAATATTATTTTATATTAATTTCAAAATCGGTTTATAATGGTTCCAAAGGGTCTTCTTTCGATGCTAAAGTGGGTATGGGTCTAAATCCTATCAACCAATAGTATTTATACAAGTTTAGGATATTATTTTAACCTTATCAATTAGATTTAACTCTAAGTTAAATAATTTAACTTTTACCGTGTCTTTTTGTTTTCTTTCACTTTACGGTTAATAAACTTACTATAACATGCCAAACGAACCCCAAATTGTTTATTATTATTATATATATCCTTATCTAAGTCATTTTGCCGAATCGTAGATTTTTAGGAATAAAATAACAATTAATAATATAATATTTGATTTAAAAACTATTTTGTGTCAATTTTGACACTATTTGATATATAATATTTGTGAAAGTCATAACAGAATTATATGTTCGAACCAAGTTGATTAAATCAACACTAATATATCATAGTAACCTAGAAAATTATTGGAATGCATAAAAAGTCTCAAATTACATTTATTTGAGCATTTAAAACATCAATTATGTTAATATTTCCTTAAAAGGGTAATTACTGCATCATCGTTGTGTCATAAATAAATTAATTTATTTAAAGTCTAAAAATTATAAATAAAATATCATTATGTAGGAAATATTTTTAGCTTTCTAATGAATATTTATAGTCGAATTTATCTTATTTATAACCCCATATTAAAAATGATTTACTTATTAAACTTTGATTTTAACTATTTTAACCCTTCTTTAAATAAATTAATAATAAATGTCCTAATCTAACCCAAGTGGGCCTAAATGGTCATATTTTATTCCTAAGTTTGTTTTTGGTCAAATTAAACTTATCCAATAGAATTAGGACATGTTTTAGGGTAATAGTAATATCATTTTTACCCTTAGTTACCCTATTTACTATTAACGCGGTAAAAAAAATTAAAAAGTTACTATTCACCAAAAAATTATTTTTATCTCATTGAACCATATTTTACTTACTGATATCAACCGTGTCTATCGGATTTTCGAAATTCCATTCACAGAAGCGGTAAAATTATGTTTTATGCAAAATTTAGTTTTTAACCTACCACTTAGTGGTTTCACTATTCATCAAAAATTGAAAGTTTTCAGAAAAATACCAAAATTTCACCCTAGGCTAATTTCAGTATTCCGAATCCAAAAATGAAGTCCATTTTGAGAGCTAAAATTTCTAAAATTTTAAAAAGTGGTTATTACTATTCATAACGGCTGGTTTTAATAATATTTTAATAGCATGTCGTTGTTTCGTGAAACTCAGTATTGCGTACTACACACGCTATCGAGAAGGTTGTGATTGCGTGTAATGAAAGGCAAGTCAAGGAAGTGTGTTGTGCAAGCTCCTTTTGGTGTAGCGTACAACACAAGATATTAATAAAATTAAAAAGAATAGTTTTCATAAAATCTCGGGATGTTACAGATGTCCTTCAAGGTTGTGTTCCTTCTACATTGAAAGAAATTTATCACAAAATTGACATTATTCTCTCAACCTTAAGAGTGTCCTTATCACAATATTTACATAGAAGATAACTAACCCCATGGAACACACTCCATTGACATGTAATTGTGAGTGCTATAGGTGTCCATCATACCTTAAAAAGAACTAAATTGAATGGAAGGATAGACTAGTCACATGAAAGTGCACTAGGAAAGATGTTAATTTAGATATACGTGTGACACTCCTTCCATGTTACATCCTTGTACTCCATAACATTTGTTGTAATATTTAAACACCATGTCTAATAGTTTCGTGATACCTGCTCTTCTATAGATGTCATCTCAATAAATGGGATGCATTTTCTTCATCTAATTCCTAGGTAAATCTACTCCATATTTAACTTATGATCGATGTGTCATATCAAGATTAAAATGATTATTTCCAAAGTAAATAGCTCAATACACCATTAAAATAAATCAATTTCTACTGTGTGTAACAACACGTACTACCCAGAGCAAAACGGTAAATCCATAATACTATACATATTCGTATAATACTTATGCATTCATGTATTTGATGTCCCATTAAAAAAAATAAAAAATAGAGTCATATTAATCTATATGACTGTAAAATAGGTTGATGACCACCTGAGTCATCCGTAGATGAAGAGAAGGAAGAGGACCACATGACCAAATAAGATACTACCATTTCTTAGGAACATCCAAACATTGGATCTAATCATTACATGTTGCTCATAATATAAAAACTCTCCAATTATCGAATCAGACCCTATCAATATGGGTTTCACTTCTAAAATCATAGATTCCAACTAGGGAAAAGCATGACCTAGACAGTACGACATAATAGGAACTGCTCATAAGCAACTAATGTGGTTTTTAAAGAATCTAAATATGCTACCTACAATTTGAAGTCCCTTACCAAAACACAAAGCGTCATCCCAACTATATGGGTAATGCATAAAAATGTTACTAGGTTTAAGGTCGTATCTTTTAGGTTTTCACTTTAGAATGGTGGCCTACGAGTAAGGTCATGAATAGTCCTAGAGGGGCCTAGGCTGTGACAACCCCAATACCACCTCCAAAAAGATCAGGGATGGTGACTAGCACTGAGAAGCCATATCCCACAAATGGGAAGAATTTTATTTTTACCTGTACACACGCACACATCCCCAAGACATAAAGGCATAAATGTAAAAACACTAAGTAAAAAAATTCATGTATACACTATATCCCATCCAATAGAGTACGATAGGAATGCAAAGTTTTATAAAGAAAACTATGAAAAAATATAATCCAACCAAAATAAAAGTATGTAAACAAAATTTCCATCCTATAGGAAAATGTATTGGGACTCCTTCTCAAAGACATAAGAAGATCTCGGCCAACCTGATCCCACATAGCTCTGCCCGGTCCAACTCTACCATTGACACTATCAAAAGTTTGTTCGTCTGCATAAGACATGACACAAGAAGGAAAAGACCATGCATGGATGAGTAAAACAATACTCATTAAAGCACCACGAAACCACAAAGGAAGACAACAAATTAAATACCACATAGGAAATACCACATAGTAAATACCATAAACGAAATAACATGATGAAAATTCAACAATGTAAATACCACACAAGAAATACCATAAAATAAATATCACAAAGCAAGTTCCACAAAGGAATAGTATATTTATCACCTTAAATATATACACACAGATCCCTTGTAAAATTAATATCCTGATATATTCTCTTGAATGAGACACACAATCTCCAGGAGATACATCTTCTCTCGGAGGCACACAGTCTCAGTAAGACATAAAATCTTTGGGATCCACACAATCATTATGAGAAACACAATCCATAGAATACAAATATTCTTTTAGAGTCACACATTCTCCATGATAAACACAGTATCAAGAATACACACAGTATCCATGAGACACAAGTCTCTATGTCATATCCATCCATAGGATTCCTCCCAAAGCACACTTACTCTAAGAGAAATTAATCCTCAAGCTAGTAATTCAAATTAACACTTACACAAAACCAAATAGGATATATAAAAAATTAACTTCTCATCAATAGTGTCCCAAAACCACAAATTGTTTATTAAACATACACACAGTTTGAATGTTATCTGTGTTTCAAAATTCGGAAATGGGTCCACTGGCTCATTGACCGATTGGGTGGTCGACCGCCAATTCCCACCTCCCCTGCATTTGATAGTTACTAATAATCACTATATTACATGGAGGTCATATGAATGGTCAACTGTATTCTGGTCTGGTTCCTCAGGGATTACCAGGGGTCTATCTCGACCCTCCGAGTTGACCCGATCATGCTGGGCCTGACCCATCTCACCAAGGCCCGACCCACCTAGCCGGGTTAGCCCATGAGTTGTGTCCCATCCACATGGATTCTATCCTCTCCATGGTGACCTTCATGTACTACCAAATGGAATGTCTACTGTAGACACATGGCTCTGCTCTGTCCATGCGGCTCTTCCACCACCGCGCGTGCCTCCAACATACAACATGTCGCCGTGTACCACTGTCGGTGTCGGTCGCCTGTACCAGTGCAACGGGGGGCCCTTCCGTGGGCTACTGTGCCTCCTCCTATGGATCGATTTCTGAAAAGAGTCCACTTATATAATCATTAGGTCTTTAGCTATATAGATTCGTCCTTCACTTCATCTTTCCACTAGTTCGGGGGGTCTGACCACATTTAAAGACTACCGATAAATTGAGCCACGACCACAAGTGTCCAATGACGATGAACACTGTGAATGGGGGAGAGAATAAATACATGAATTCATATAGTAATAAACCTTAAAATTTGATTTTTTTACCTCAATTTCATTCCATTAAAATGAATATTATAGAATACATAATCACAATGATTTATCTCCATTTAAAACCCCATAATCAAGCCCATCCCGCAAAACCGATCAAATCGCAGGTCAAACTATTTGTGGGTTGGTTTGCATTAATTGTTGAATTCAAAAATGGGTAATTAGGAGGAAAAAATTCCCTACCAAGAGTATGGTTCAATGATTGATGAGAAGTGGATTCATTGTTATTGTTGATGAGATCCTCTAACTATTTTTGTGTCATGATCCATGATCTGATCTATGATCCATCATCATTTATTGGAGAGGGTTCTTTCTACTCGTTGGGTTGAATTCAAAGGTTATAGAAATAAACCTGAATTATTTGACAATGGAGTATTAAAAAATGGTATTGTAGTTTCTTCTTCATGTAACTCCAAATAAGAAAAATAATTTATTTTATTCTTCAAAATGTCCAAAAAAATACTTTTTATTACTCACATGTGCTAATAATGTGTTGGCCTCACCTAAGGTATATTCGCTGCTATGAATGCAAAAGTGCCCTTATATTTCTGATTTGGGTACCCATTTAGGATTTATTCCAATTTTTCATAAAAACTAAGGTCTCATGCTATATAATATTTTAATATTATGAAAACAATTGTTCTGGGAACCCAAGGCCTCAGAATCCCACATTGTCTCAATGATTTTTCTATAAATTAATCCTTATTGTAACTAAAAATAATACATTAAAAATACAAGATCATACTCCCCCCCCCCCACGTTGGGTATTTACATCCCCCAAATCCATAATAAAGATGACTACACAATCAAAAGAAGAAAATTTGCATGAATATGAACCTTCCACTCCTAAATTCTCTATAAAATATTCTCATTCCTCCAAAAAACATGTAGAAGGGGAATTGAACACCCATGAAGGATCTTCTATTATCGATCCTTGTTCTGTAATGAGAACTCAGTTAAAGTATCCATGGCATCGATTTCCAGCTCACGTAATCAGTGACATGTGATGGGTCATGCACGTAGCTACTAAATTGTGACATATAGAAGAAATCGTGAACCTGCTCTAACTAAAGAGGTAAAGCCCAGTGGTACACCACCTTTTCAACTTTTCATTGACTCTAGAAACGGATAATGAACCTGAGGGAGATCATTCCCCTATCCAAATATCTATAATCAGTGTCATGGTGAGACCTAATGGAACATGTGGTATCCTTCATCGAACTCCAATGGTATCTTCCATCTTTCATTATAAGACTTCTTAGGGATTTGAGTAGTCTTTATCCACTCTTGGATGATGTACACCTTCTTTGTAGTCACATGCACCATCTTTGTGTCCCTGAGTGCCAACTCACTTATTTTTATCCATCAAAGTGGTAAACTATAGGGTCACCCATACATAGCCTGTGATGGAGCTATACTGATGGTGTAATGGTAGATATTATTGTATGAAAAATCAACTATAGGTATGTGATCCTCCCAACTGTGGAGAAAATCTGTTATGAAATCACATAGTAAGTCCTCAATAACCTGAATGATTTGATTAGTCTTCCCATCTATCAATGAGTGAAATGATGTGCTCAGATGTAACTAATTCTGGAACACCTACGTCAATATCTTCCACAACTGTGATGTAAAGTGAACATCATGATCTATGACTATTGATGATGGAAATCTATTGAATCAAACTATCACCTGCATGTAGAGGTTTCCCATGATCTCTACAAAACTCTTCTCATGAATAGTTATAAAGTGGGCTGACATGGTAAGTCGTTCAATGATCACATTGATGGTACCAATCCCCATTGATGTACTTGGTAAACCTATCATGAATTCCATCGATATTTAACCCCGCTTCTATTTTGGGACCTCTAGGGGTTTAGTAAAACCCGCAAGAACCTAGTGCTCATATTTCACATGTTGAAAAGTGAGGAATCTAGAATCAAACTCCACAACACCCTTCTTTTTTCTTAGCCACTGGTACTAACACTGAAGGGACTAGTATATCTTCACTGCAGCTTGATATACCAAAAAATGGGACTGATGAAACTCCCTCAAATCCTCCTCCCATAATTCCACTAGTTCTGTTGTGCATTATCTGAAAAGAACGATGTTCTCCAACATTTTTAATATCCATTAGTAGAATTCCATGTGGATATATGAGCATTTAGAGAATCACAGTAATTATCCCAAGTTTGTGACTCCCTAACTTGTTATTAGAGTAGAGTAGTGGGAACCATATACTAGAGGTAAAATGCTCCATTCCCATCTTTAAATGATATCTACAATGAGGCCAAATACTCTTATCCCTCATTCAAAAACTGTGCACTAGATCTCTTACTATGAGAATATGCCATCATTTCCCCTACCTGGGAGTATAGAAAATCTACAATTCATATTTCTAGAGGAAATCTATCCATCGCCACTATTTGAATTTCTGATCCCTATAGGAGATGATAAACTTGATTCTCTTGTGGTTAAAGTATACAATAAACCACTCTCAATCAGGTAGTGTCACCACATCTTCAATGTGAATAATACCACTACTAACTCAAGATAAAAACTCATGTAGTTCTAATCGGGTGGTATCAATTGGAGTAAACTATATGCAATCACCGGTTTCTCCTACAACAGGACAAAACCAAGCCTGGTTCTTGAGGCATCGTCAAACACTATGTACTATGTACCCTCCTTTGGAAATCTCAATATCAGAGTGATCGCCAATCTCTGTCCCAACTGCTGAATGAACTCCTAAGAATTCTCCACCCATATGAAAGGCATCCCCTTTCATGTCAATAATTTCAAGGATGATTCTACTCTAGAATGGTTGAATAAAATCCTCCGATTTTACCCATCCAAACCAAGGAAACTTTGTACCTTTGTAACACTTGGGGGGATCCCAAGAAAGAACTGCCTCAATATTTTCGAGATCCAATGCAACTCCAATGCCTGAAATGATGTGTTCTACTAAATGGACTTCTCTAATCCATAACTCACACTTCAAGTGATTCCCTTAAAGCTGGTTCCCTCAATGTGAGTCCACGACCATCCTCAATTGTCTCATTTGACCTTCCTCAGACATCGAGTACACTCTAATGTCATCAATGAAGACCACCACAAACCAGTCTATTTTAGGTTAGAAGATCCTGTTCATAAGTCCCATGAACACTAGTGGGTAATTTTTTATGCAAAAAAGGAAGCACCAAGTTCTCGTAGTGGTTGTATCGGCATCTATAATTCATCTTCTTTATGTACTCATCATGTACTCATAGCTAGTGATAGCCAGATCAAAGTTTAATCATCAAGAACCAACACACTCCATGCAACCTATCAAAGAGGTATTTGATCCTCAGTAGTGGATATTTATTCTTCATGGTCACCAGGTTTGGAACATAAAATCTATATATAACCTCATGATATCATATTATTTCGTATAAAAAATTCGGCTACGCAGGGTGATTCCCTGGGTCTCCCAAAGCACTTCTTTAATAAGACCTCCAACTATACCCTCATCTCAAAAAGCTAAATTGGAACCATCTCATATATAGGTGTATACATCAGTCTCATCCCATGGTATATATTAATGTAGAAGTCTAACTCACTATAGATAGGTAATCCCAGAACATCCTTAGAATAGATGTCCTTATACTCCTCCACCAATGCAGAAAACTGATAATTCATATCATCCACTATGTTCAGGGTCAGTCAAGCCAACTGAGGAGTGATCTGCTACACCCTCTAATGTGTGAGTCCATATTATCCTTCAGGGGCTTCTTGTTTCTCTAATAAAGGAAAAAATAGTCCCATCACATCAAACACACTTCACTCTGCACCTAAAATAATTAATCTGAGCATAGACTATAGAGAACCTGTCCATACTGAGAATGAAGACCTAAGGCCACAACATCGCTACCAATAGATCATAACTGAAACTATCTTTCTAATAGAAAGGTCACATTGTTGACACTATTATGTTATCATCGAATCCTATCTCATATGATTCTCTAAGCATAAGGATCGTGTCAAAATTTCAACCGGAATATACGAGTCACGAACAAGGTTCGTGGGAAAAAAGAATGATTGGAACATGTTTCTATCAAAAGTGTGGATGAGGTAGAATATACACAAATAGTACCACTAATCATCACTTGTTCCCTAGGGTTCTAAGCCTCAATCACCTAAATCTTCCCACATCCCTATCCATAATCTCCCTAAGCCAATCATGATCCACCTGGTGGTGGAGGTAGTAGTACGTCGAACCTCTTCCCATGTTCTGCAACCCTTCCTGATCCTATACCATGTATGCTTCCATACATACCCCCTACTTCACTCTATACCTCTTCCTCGGAGGTCCCTCAACCATCTCATGATCCTCATACAATGAGTCGGGAAATCTCCAGCCAGATTTTCCAAGCCACCGCATATGTAACGCAACTTATCTGTCATCTTATACGATCTACAATGGGAGCCCCAAACCACTAATACTATTTCCTAGGATCATCCCCAAATGATACATACCCACTAGGGTCCTTGGGACTATTGTTCTCTACCTACTTCCAAGGGCTCAATGACCTTGTGTCTTGTGGTATCTCTGACTATCGGTGTATGCTCTTCTAGAAAACTCTCCATGATAAGAGCTCACTGAAGTACCTGAGAATAAGTAGGAATGATAAGGGAAATCATGGATTCCATGATCTCCCATTGTTGGACCTACTCAATGGTATGTTCCATGAAAAACTGGTTTCATTCCATATCTATGGAGTAAAGTGAAAGATCAGTAAACTTAGCTGAGTAATCCACCACATTCAGACTGACCTATATCAGATGCAGAAGCTCTTATATGCGCACTGATCACAATGTAGCTGGAAAGTACTCCTATATAATAAGACACTAAATATATTCCCAAGGGAGAGTCATCCCATCGTGTTTTTGGGTCACTAAGATCAACCATATCTTTATTGAACCCTAGAAAGGACTCGATGTAAATACTTTTATCTAGTCAGAAGGCATCCTCACAAGGCTGAAGACACATGTAATTACCTCCATCCAATCCTCAGATTCTGGGGTATCTGGCACAGCCTGAAACCTAGGAGGCCATTGCCTCTAGAACTTCTGAAATGTAATCAGCCTGTATGCATCCTCCGCTAATAGTGATGGTAGTAACTACTTCTCGATATGTGGTGGTATCATTTGAAAATTACCTAAAGGTGAAATATCTAGCACATTCCCCTGTAATGATTCCTATTTACTAAGCGGATAATGATTGTGATCATGAAATGGAATCTGGGATGGCTATCTACATGGAGGTATCCTATAATAAAACATGATGTACCATAGTCAATAGAGTATATATGGGGAGCATAGTCAAAAATGCCATGGAAAACACAAATCATTCCTATATGATGCATGTATGATTATTTTTTTACATGCAACCAGTTTTTAATGTAGGAAGTCAAAAATTTAAAATCAATGTCCTAGTGTTTGGATGTATCAGCCTCCACTACAAAATTGGATTCCCTAAGGTGAAATCGGAACTCAAAACAGTTAACACTATATCCACAAACCACACTGATAACTCTTGGTACTACGTTAAAACCAACCTATTTTGATACCACTGTATCATAACTCTTCCCAGAGGGGCCCATTTCATGACTACCCAAACCTTCCTCTAATTGGTCAGGGGTAGGTGACTAACACCAAGAAGGAATATCCCACAAACAGGAGGAATATTTCTATCTACCTGTATATAGTCACACATCTCCAAGGCATAAAGGATGAAATTCAAAAACACTATGTAAAAAAATTAATGCATACATTATATCCCAACCAATAGAGTATGACAGGAATATAAAGTGTCGAAATCTAAAGTGGGCCAAAACACAAGATCAAAAAAAAGTATAGAAAACAAAAAATTATCCCTATTGACAAGGGTACATGGACATATACTCAAATTCGTAGGACCACCTCAGCCTTTATGAAATCATAAAGCTCTATTCAGTCTTGGTATTCCATGGACTCTATAAAAAGTTCGCTCATATACACAAGACATGACATGGGCGGGCAAAGCCCATGTAGGGGTGAGTAAAACAACACTCACTAATACAACCCAACAATATAAAGAAATTCCACAAATGAAATTATACATAGGAAATTCCACACATGAAATACCAAAAAATTACCATAAAGGAAATACCAAACAGGAAAATCCCATGAAGAAAATACACCAAATGAAATAGCACTCAGGAAATACCTTGAATGAATAGTATAGTCTTCTCCTTAATGATATACACCCAAAACACATATATCAAAAACATATAGATACACTCTCTCTAATGGGACACATAGCCTCCATGAGACACACAGTCTCCATGAGACATGAAGTCTCAATGAGACACATAGTCTTGATAAGACACATAGTCTTTGGGAGTCACATAGTATCCAGGAGACACATAGTCTCTATAAGAAACATAGCCTATTGGAGTCACACAATCTCCATGATTTTCACAGTATCTATAGAACACATATTGTTTTGAATCCACATAGTCTCTCTTTGACTATCAGTCTCTATATCTCAACCATCCATAGTATCATGATCAAAGCATTCTCCTTCCAAGAGAAACAACTACTCAATCCATTAGGACGGATGAAAACTTTATTAAAAACCCGCATAGTATATTTCAAAAATTATTTCTCATCCCAAGGGTCCCAACACTGCTAATAGTTCCTCAAACAGATAGACTGTTTGAAAGATACGGGTGTTTGAAAATTCAGAAGGGGGTTTATTGGCTCATGGGCAGACCGTGATGACTGATCATCATTGTCGACTGCCTGGTCATACTACACCATGGTCTATCATGCCACAACAACTCAAGCATCTATGGTAGTTGACTATGGCTTGTTTTGGCTACCCAGGATCGACACAACCTATTGGGTTGACCAAACCCATTGGGCCTAGCCTGCTCCTGTTGGGCATGACACTACCCAGCTGGCCCCGACCTACATGGTCCTAGCCTGTCTCACCATGGCGTGGCTGGCTATCCTGTATATTATGTATTCACCCCATAGAGATTCTCCATTATATGGTAACTTCTTCATGAGGTGGTCACTAGACATGACAGGTTTCCACATGCTCCCATGCAGTTGGGCTTCCATATCTAGGTGGCTCTACCACCGCTGCATGCGCCTCCCGCATGTGGCCTTCCATCATGTGTCATCACCATCACCGGTGCCACTGCACTGGTGGCCACTTCTGCGGGCCACCGTGCCTCCTCCAGTGGTCTTATATCTAAAATGAGTGAACTTCCTTGATCCTTGGGTCTCTATCTTCTATGATCTGGCCTTCACATAATCTTTCCACCAATCTAGGGGTCCAACCACATTCAGATCCTCCCAACAATTTGATCTGCAACCATGAGGGTCCAATGGTGAAGAAATCCATGAATGTGTGATATAATAATCCCAAGAATTCATGAATAAATTTACTGAGTACTTTGATCATTTCATCCTCAATACTTTCCCATTATAATAAATAATAATGAAGAAACAATCTTAATGTTTTATATCCCATTAAAATCTGACTATCAAGTCCATCTAGAAAAAATGATCGAATCACATAACAACCTATTCTTGGATTTCATTGCATTCTTCATTGAATTCATGAATGGGGAATATCAAACAATAAAATTTCATAATTGAACATAGGATGAGTCATTGATGAGAACCATTTTCATTGTCACCGTTGATGAGATCCTCCAACTCTATTTTCGTGAAGATCCATGATCCGATCTCTGATTCATTATCATTGACTAGAGAGGATTATTTATCCACACTTTAGAGGAATTATAGGGTTATAATGGAATCCATTACTTCTATGAAAAAGGATAATTATGAAAAAGGAAATTTCACTGTGTCATCTTGTAATGTTAAATAAAAAACATAATTTATATCATTCTTTAAAACGTCCAAAAATTTCTTTTCACAACCGACCCACACTGGTCAATGTATGGCCACATCTAAAGTAAATTCTCTTTTCTAAACACTATAGTGCCCCCAGATTTCTTATCTGGGAAACTTTTTTTGAGTTATTTTACTCTTTCTAGAAAACTGTGTGCACATGCAATATAATATTTTAATATTATGCAATCAATTTTTAGGGTAAGCACATGTCAACAAATTTCACTCTTTCTCATCACCTGGTCTCTAAATAAGTCCATTTAAAATATTAAAATAATACCTGAAAAAATATGAGATGTTACAAGTAATTCTCATGCTCCTATTCTATGGTCATCTCAAGGAACACCAAAATTCTCTTACATGAGGTCTAAATATAAGGACACATCTTCAGGTTTCATTAAATTGATTCATTTATATACCTTTTATCTTACAATGTTTCAAATGGTAAAATCAATAAACTATGATAGGGGTATATAGAAAACATGAATTATTGATTTATTTAGCTAAATTCACTGGGCACACAACATCTTTTATTAATCTCCTTTTTTAAAATTTATTTTCTTATAGAAATGTCAATATAATTAGGATATTTAATTCATAAACCCCATTTTAAAAATCATTTATTTATTTATTATTCCTAACAAAAAAATACCTCAATGTACATTAAAAGGTATTCTATTAATATATATCCACATTACTTTTAGATGATAAACCTTGTAGGCGGCTACCAGATCATTAAATGACCCCCAACACATAGCATAAACACACACCTATAGGCTCTTTTCTCTATAGAATATTATAGAAAATGTGACATATTAGGGGCTTGATAGGAAATTCTAGACTTAGCTGAATGAAACTTGAACAATTTAAAACACTAACCTTGAAAACACACCAAGATGTTCATTTCATAAGAAACATTCCCCAATTGACCTACTTTGGTACAATTGTGAATTCAAAATTTAGATGCACATGCCATTATTCCTAAGTAATAAAGGTACAAGATCTTATAATCCAACCATTTCATTCAAATTCAAAATTAGAAAATATTTACATTTATAATTGTTTCTAAGTATAAATTTTTTATTATAGATGGTTCAGTTATATGGGTCACTAATTCTCAATTGACAAAGTGACCATACGCTTTACAAATTATTGTGAGATCCAATTAAACCAAACCATTTCGTTATTGATTGTTTGAAAATTTAATATCTTTAATATTTCAACAATTGTCTTCAAATATATTAAGCACGTCAACAATGGTTCAATTATATGGGTCATTAGTTTCCAATTTATAAAGAACCCATAAACTTTACAAATTGAAAATTAACCCCCATTTAATCATAATAAGAATGTTTTCTCCAATTCTAGACAATCATAGAATCATAAAAATTAGAAACAATCACATAATTAATCACCTAAAACTAGAAAAAAATTAGACTTCTTAAATGAATCACTATGAAAGCTAAATAGGAACAATCCTGTAAAATATGTATGACAATATACTATGCGAGCATGAAACACTCAACATTGAATATAGGAAAATATTGATTACTTAAATGAAATAATCATACCAATCAAATACCTAAGAAGATGAAAAATGAACATTTAATTAAAATTCCTAACATATAATATAGAAGTACATTCTAATAAAACATGCCTGACATATCCATTAATTTAAAACAAACTATAAATAAAATCTAAAGGGGGTGGAATATTCTTTCCATGTGAAAACCTCTATGCCTATAATGATGCATACACTGCATCCTTTTTTCCATACCAAGCCAACGGGTCATGAAAAAATTCATAAATTATTACGGAACAAAAGGTACAACAATCACTAAAGGTGAAATAAAAATCCATTGTAATAATGATTACCAAAAAAATAATATATTCCCTTTCCACTTAGAATTTCCCACATACATGGGATGATAAATCCCATGAAAATCTATTTACTATGTGCCAACACATTCCTTTTCATCTGTCCACCATATGAAAATAATAAGTCAAATTAAAAAACCCTATAATGAAACTTTGATCTATCCTGAACTGACTGATTACTAAACCAGTTTCTAGACCCATCTCCATATGGCCCTAGGTTAATCTCCCCTTATTCCATAGGGTACTGACTAGCCATGAGTTTATATTGTTGCTATGATGAGAATATTATAGACTCATGATCAGAGCTTCACGTCAGTAAAATAGATATTAATCAATAGGAAACATCAGTAGGAGAATAATAAAAACTAGGAGAGTAGTACAAGAATAATAATACTAAACTGAGTAAAAATTGACAACAACATATAAAACTAATCTTTCATCACCTGATGATGATACAATAAATTGATATTAGAAAAATACACATGACAGAAGACATACAAAAAAAATAGCACAGTGAAAAAGATCAAAAATCACATAGTGATATCTATATAAGAATCATAATTACTATCTCAATGTTGTTCTCCTAAGCTCCCATGTGCACACACAACCCAATTAATAATTTTAGACCTAAAAATAAGATGATCTACTTAGGTACCCCAGCCCAATTATAAATGAAACAGGGTGTAAGATATACTCAGTAGGACACCACCAATGGTATGTAAAGAAAAATATAGTATGTGATTAGAAATTAAAATATTGTGCATATACTGTGAAAATAAGAAACTAAATAAATATATGATCACAAAAGGTCGGCTCATGTTCCTCAAGGATACATGTCCAAACAAACCGGATTCAGTGTAAGAATGAATGAATCTGATCGAGGTGAACCTTTAAAAATTGGTATAAGGAAAAGATATGCCATCACAACTATGTAAAGAATATGGGCTAAGACTAGGCATGTTATTTGGCTTGATGGACGCATCCTCTTTATTAACTAATTATCTGTTTTCATTTTAATTAAATGAGGCATCCATTTAATCAATTAAAAGGGATTGTGGTCCTGTCTAATGGGATACTTGTAAAGGAATGAAAGTATCATAGGATATTCATAATGAATATCCAAAACCAAAATATTATATCCATGGAACCCATATATGGAATTCTATAATCAGTCTAAAAATAAGGTAAAGCATATAACCTTTGTTCCCATCCCATGTATCTCCCAATGGGGTCTGAGCCTCACTCGTGGCATGGTGTAACCATGATTCCACTAAGAACTCCCATGAGTTATCCTATAAGGACAATGATCACTCATGTGGAGGTATGTAACATACACGATGAGCCCATCCAAGATATATGAGTAATCACTTCCTGTGTATTCAGCCTCAACAACCCATGAGCTCATCCTCAGTGTTCTTTAAAAAGGAACCGAAGCATCACTTGAGGCATACAAAAATCTTTAAACAATTAAGAATTTAAATTCTAATAAAGAGGGGGGGACCAATAAACATTCCCATTATAGGAAAATGGAATAAATGTCCTTAAAATTTTAAAAATAATCAATACACTAGATTAGATCCATGTTCATATAATGGAAATATATTTGTTAGAGGGATATGTTTCGTTATTACACAAGTCTAGTCATTCAGTCATTATATTAGCACCATGTATACCACTAATGGAGGAAAATCCATACATGCATTTGGTGAAAAATACTAAGGTAATGAAGATTCCATAAAAATAATCTAATTATTTAATTAAGTAGGTGCCATCTACTCAGGGGTGGTTTGGTCATGAGGAGATGACATAGGGTAGTGTCATATTCTATCACATTCCATATAAATTAAATTTTACAGGTTTGAAGAAAACACACCTCATAAAGGGGGTTTGGTTAGATAATAATTGATTAATTAAATGATTTTAAGGGACACTTACTTGAAGGTTAATTAAAATCGAATCACAAGACCAACCAAATGAAAATTGAACATTCCATGACTACTTGAGGTAGGTAATTTTTCTATATGGTATAAATAACACATTTTAGGGGTGTCCCCTGAAAATTTGGGTTCATTGTACAATGTCTCACATTTTAAAGCAAGGATAAATTAGGGAAATGATATATACAACCTACAATATACCATGGATGACTCAAACTTCCATTATCGAGGCTCCATTTGGTTCGATTTGAGGTAACTGTAAGAAATAGATAGACACATGGAAAATAGGGTGAAAAAGCTCACACCATGATAACTTCCTTGAGAGAGGGAGATAAAAAAAGGTTCAAGAAAAATTTATAGCTTACTGAGAGGAGTCCATAGGTAATGATGGGACTTGAGTCCGACTTCAAATGAGGGAGAAATGTTTATTCCTAGCATGTTGAAGGAGGAGCTCCGAGAGAGAAGAGAAGGTGCCTCACACGATTGGAGGAAGAATAGAATATTGAATGGAAGAGAAAAAAATAAAAAAGTGGAATATGTTAATTTCCCACTATTAATGGGTTATTGAGTATGTATACATGGTTTCCCAAAAAGTGTGCAACCATGTGTGGGATTCTTGTTAAGGAGGGAGCTCGCTTAGTTCATGTGCATGGTTTTAGAAATCATGAAAAAACCATGTAGTTATCCACTATCAAAACCTATAGAGAACCACAGAGTTGTGAAACCACTCCCGTAGTGTTAGACCAAAATGTTAAATACATATTACTCAACTAGATAATCCTAAATGATTCTATGGGAGGCTCTACATATTTTACACAATCTGTGTGCCCCTATCAGCCATCTCTTATTTTGATTTTTCAGGGTCCCCCGCTTTTAATACTCAATAGAACACCCAAGGCACCTCTCATCCATTAAAAACACCTAAAAAATCAAATTATTGTTATCAAACAATCAAAAATATTAACTGGTGTTCAGTTTAGAAAATGGAATGTCCAAAAAATGATAAAAATAAAAATTTCATTGGAATTTTATCTAATCCAATGACACATGTCTTTAAATTATGTTTATTATTCAATTTAATCTATTTACTACATTTTTATAATCAATTAATTAATAATTTATGTAAATGTCAGATGTTTTAATGATATTTAGGTGATATTTCCAAAATGATTTTCCTAGGTTTCTATTTTCAATTAGGTAATTATTCCATAATCTCAAGAATAATAACTGTAACACCCCATGCTTTCACGGTACGTTTCCCTTTGAATAATGCAGTAGCTTGTATTGTACACAATTTGGTGTTTTAACACACAAAAACCAATCAAACTAGCCATTATGAATAGTAATTACAACTTTTTGAAATTTTATAAATTTTATTTATCAAAATGGAATTCATTTTTGAACTTGGAATATCAAAATTAGGATTGGATGAATTTTTTATATTTTTCTGAAAACATTCAATTTTTGATGAATAGTGAAAAATGATGTGTTATTATTTAAAACAGACTTTTTATTTAAGTAATTAGTTATTTTATTCTAAGTTATATTAGGACAAAATAGATACATAATACCTATATATGTTCCATGTAATTCATTGGAGTCATTTTATAATATATTTAGATATATAAAATTTTATTTAACTTTTTGTCGTCTTTTACCCACCTTCTAAGAGAATTTTCAAATTTTCATAAAACATAATATTAGAAATTCTATTAGTTCAATTTTAAAACACTGAGAGACGCAGTTTACATTAGTATGTAAAATGTGGTTTAATAAGATAAAAATGATTTTTGGTGAATAGTAACTTTTGACTTTTATTTACAATGATTAAAAGTAAATATTGTAATTGACGGCTAAAATTATATTATAATTACCCTACTACATGTCCTAATTATATTTAAAAAGTGTAATTTGAAAAAAACGATTTTAAGAATAAAATATGATCCCCTTTGGTCCACATGAATTAGATGAGTACATTTATTATCATTTTATTTAAAGAATAGTTAAAAGAGATGAATTCAACGTTTAATAAGTAAACAATTTTTAATATTGGGTTACACACAATAAAAATTCAACTATAAATATTTAATATAAATATAAAATGATTTCCTACATAATTTTATTTTTTTTATAATTTTTATACATTATATAATTTAATTTATTTATGACGCAATGATGATGCAGCAATTACCTTAATAATGAAATATTCAAATAATTGATATTATAAATATACAAATAAATATTAACTGAGTCCTATGATGAGTTACACTAATTTTGTAGGTTAATATTACATTTTATTATTGATTAAATAATTTTTATTCTAAGTAATAATGTTTTTATGGATTTCAAAAAATGAAAATACTAAATAGTTTCAAAATTGAAATAATTGAGTTTTTTTAAAAAATACATTATTATTAATTGATATAATATTTCCAAGAATCTAAGAGTTGTAAAAAATACTTATATAAGGTTATATATTTTAATACCAAATTACTTGGGGTTCTCCTAGATTTTTATTGTTTGTTTATTAACAATATAATATAAAAATACAAAGAGACATGGTAAATGTAAAACTATTTAACTAAGAGTTAAATAAAAAAGGACGAGGTTCATATGGTGACCTAAACCTATCTAAAACCAATTGGTTGATATTTTTTAAACCCATAACCACCTTATTCTCTAAATAAATCATTTTTAAGCCCTTTAAAATCGAAAATCATTTTATTATAAAAAAATATTTCAATCATTTCCTAAAGTGACCCTCACCTCTCTTATAAAAGTGTACTTCCCCTTCATTTAATTTCACTCCTCAAAAGCCATTTGGTTCGGCCAACATCTGCCCAAATATCCTCTATTCTATCCCACCTTCAACATATAGGCCTTAAATTGATCATAAATCTGACCTCATGATCCCTTTTGATCAACTCAAAAGGAAACACCCGAAGAAGAGATAATAATTTCATCACCCACTTTCAAGTTCTTTTCTTCTTCCACTTCCCCTTTATTTATTGTTTCCATACCAAAATAATAAATCCAGTTCATTTTACATAATTTTTTGTTATTGTAGATATTTTACAACAATATTTTTTATTCTATCCATCCTATATATGACAAAGTCACTATACATGGGTACATATGGCTTACAGTCTCCACGTCGTGGTGTAGTTTTTTATTCAAACATTTTATGATTTGGATGGGTATAAAAATGAGTATAACAAATGTAAATAATAAATATAGCATGTTAATGATTCTTTATATATTATATACCATCCACTTACTTATGATTTCACCATCAATATAATTATATTGTCGCTCGTGCATACGTATGGATTACTGTCTCCACGAACGTGAAGAGATTCATTCCCGATCATAATCAATCAAGAATAATTTTCATTTTATGATTAAAATAATGTATATGTACATAATTTAATTATTTATATGAATCATATAGATCCTATTCATTACAAACATGGCTTATTTAACTAATCATAAAAAATAAAATGAATCATTTTACACCCGAAACGATGATACTAATGATATATTATTAAAAAAAAAATAGTATAGGATCATATATGATATCATATTTATGTATATAGTTACTGTATTATTTAAAGACAATGTTTTAATTATTATAATGGAGGTTAAGATACCATATACTATGGAAAAGTACAAGGTAAGGGTTAATTCTATAATTTCATTACTTATCTTAGGATGTTAATACGTAAGTATCTACTGGGACCTCTTTGTCATCAACATCCGAGTTTTCCAAAAAATGAAATTCAAAACATTTTTACTATTTACTTTCCCATGGTTTAAAGTCATTTATACACTTATTTGACCACATTTGTTTTGAAAAGAATCATTTTGGCGTTTTTCAAACAAGGTACATTATGACCTGCTCGACAAAATGAAAGTAAGAACGCATTTTTTTAACTTATACGGTAGGTGTGGCTATTTTCTACTTTTATAACATCATCATAGATTCCCATACAAAATTATAATAATATTTTCAAAATAAAATTTTCCTTTTATAATTATACGATTTTAAATTATTTCAAAACAGAAAGATACATTTCTCTAGAAACGGTTTTGATTTTATCTATGTCAACATTCATTTATTGATTTTAAGCTTCTCTGAAGTTGACTATTATGATAAAAATCTTCCATATTTTATTGAACATTTTTTGATAATTTTGATCGTGAATGTGTTATTTTTACATCATTCTTGTTTTATGGATAATGTATTGACATTTTTTATGCAAGGTTTATTACGAATGTTTAAGATATGTTTAAAAATTTTCATTTGAGGAATGTATTGGACTTAGTATGTAATGGGTGGAGCCCGCTATAGGTCCTCAATGCATCGGTAGGTCTCTTGAGAAAAACTAGTTTCTTGGAACAAGGCCATGAAATAATAGTATTTGTAGTCTTGGAAGAATGCCTTGACTATGTGGTTTTGATGTTTGGCAATATGCATTACAACATTATGAAATTGGAAATTTATATTACATGGGATTATTCAACTAGAAGAATATCCATGTGAATAAGAAAATGGAATTATTTGATTTATATTTTCCATATTATGATGAATTTTAAGTTTAAAAGGCTTGTGTTTGTCTTATACATTTCCCTAAATGTAAATTCTTATTCTTGAATGTTTCCGCTATATTGTAATCCGTATGGAGCATCTGAGCTCACCCTTTTCAATATTTATTTTTCCCAGGATGTGAAGGACTATATTATGGCTGACCTACAGGGATAGAATATGGGATGAATGTGGTCAATGGAGACAATGTTGTTGTTCTACATTTTGTAATGTATTGTAAAATTTATGACTGTTCATAGAACTTCCAAGGAAACTAAACTGATTAGTCTTTCATGATTTCGATTCCTTTTGATCATACCAATGTTATGTAATAATGTACTGACTCTGGGTAACTGGGTTCGGGGTGTTATAGTTGGTATGAAAATAAGTTTAGTACAAACCATGGAAACTATATTGAGAAAAACTCTGATTAGAGAACATTACCCAAAGATAGACTTTGATGATTGATATAGAATAACATCCTAGAATTTTGGTATTATAGATATTTTGTGTATTTTCAAGGAAATACATCCTAGTCTGGATACGAGTAGGTAAAGACGGCTCTGTAACAGATGTAACTATTAGTGAAAACTCCGAAAAGGTGTTTCGGATTTGACCCGGGGTATCTTGGTACACGACAACGAGCCTTGCTGCACTCTTGGTTATGACACTCCCAGAGGATATGATTAGGATAAATAATTTTTTTTTAAACCATTATGAATGATTTGTGATTATATACCTTCTCAAAGAAAACATTTTTTTATGATTATGGATTATATCAATAAATTTTTCAATTTATGTTAAGTGTTTTACAAGTTTGGAATTATGTATTGTGATTCAAAAACTAATCTAGTGTATTCCATTGTTTTGAAATGACACCTTGAATAATAAATCGAAACTGTATCAATGCATGGAATATATCTACGGATTTCCCTCCTACTCAAGATAATTATAGTGGAGCTGGTGATGCAACTGGTGTTGATCAGCTTATCACCATACTGAGGCAACTCACTGAGGTTATGAATAATACCTTACCCGTATGGAGAATACTAATACAAAATACAGAGTATCAATGTTAGACCACTTCATGGAAAATACCACCAACATTCAAGGGGAGTACAAATCCAATAATAGCTGATCAATGGATATGTTCCATAGAAAAATATTTCATACTTTGTGGAGAAGCGAAAGGGAAAAAGTTGTCATGGAAGTTTATCGCCTCATAAGAGATGCAGATCAATGGTGGTCATTAATCAAAAAAAATAAGATGAAGAAGTATTGAACATGGAATGGAGGGATTTTAATGAGATTTTCATAGAAAAATACTTTTGTTGTGACCATCGAGTGGATATGGGATGACAATTTATGAGTCTATGGAAAAAGTAAGATTAGAATATCTGATTGAATGAGGCTAACTTTACAAGGATAACAAGGCATGTAGCAGATTATATACATAACCCAAGGAGTACAATTGATCAATTAATAGATGGGTTAAATCCATTTCTAAATCGAGTATTAGTCTCACAATCATTATCATCAATCAAAGATATAGTCTCATGCAATGTCAAGACAGAAAAATAATTCTCTATGTCATAGGACTTAAATTCAAAGTAGTAGAAGAGGAGATCTGTTGATCACTATGGAATTGGAAATAAGGACAATAAGGGAAAAGTAGAATATCCATCCTATGGTAAATGTAGGAAGAAACACCCGAGTACTTTCCTGAATGGAATGTGAGTCTATTAAAAGTGTGGTGAAAAAGGTCACTAACCTCATGATTAAAAGGGAAAGAAAGAGGCTATCAATGATGAATGAGGAAATTGTAGATAAAAGAGACATTAAGAAAATTAATTTCATAAGCGCCAAGGGAACATAACTCAGAAAATGCCAAGGGAGCAAGGCCATGCTTATGCAATCACTATTGCTGAGGTTGAAGCTCCGAAAGATGAGGTGGCAGGTAATATAATGGTTTACACAAGTTTAAAAAATGCATTATTTGATTCTGAATAATCGAATTGTTTCATATCTTCCCATTTTGCTAACAAAATTATATATTTTCAGTTTTTCTTTACCAGTGTGTTGTCAGTAAAAACTCTTAAAGGATGTATCATCGCAATAGAGTTTTGTTAATCAGTTCCCAATAGGACTTATAAATGTTCTTTATCTGCTGATCTCATCATCATACCCTTGATTTAATTTTATATTGTCATAGGAATGGATTTTATTTCTATCCATGATATGAAAATTTGTTTTAAGAAAAGGGAGGTAACAATTTTCAATGATGATAAGGAGTACCTTATCATTAGAGAAGAAACTTCATCACCTGATTCTTATCTACATCCACCCCTGGTATCTCTACTAAATTCAATTATTGGGGAGGAATAGAAAGAAATTATTATGGTTGAGGAAAAGATTGTTTGAATAAGGTACGTACATATTGTTCCATATTATGTCAATGGGTTTTCACAGAATTTTTATGGACACCCTCCAAAATGATAAATTGATTTTACTATTGATTTTATTTCTGGTTCAAGGCCCATATCGAATACCCCTTAGAGAATGGCCACTGTGGAATTAGTGGAACTAAATAAACAGATAGGGGAAATGAGTAATAAGGGATTTATTCACCCTAGTGTTTCTCCTTGGGGAGCCCCTATCATTTTTTTAAGAAGAAAGACAGGTCTATGAGGTTGTGCATTGACTACATGGAGGTCAATACTATAAAAATAATGAACAAGTATCCCCTACCTCGCATTGATGATTTATAAGACCAACTTCCTAGAGCTAAATATTTTTCAGAGAATGAAATTCGATCTGGATATCATCAGTTTTTTGTGAAGAAGGAAGTCATTCTGAAAACAGCATTTTGAACTAGGTATGGGAATTATGAGTTTAGAGTAATACCTTTTGGATTGACTAATGCACCCACTGCCTTTAGGGATTTAATGAATAGAGTTTTCATAAAATATCATGATGACCTTGTAGTTGTATTTATTAATGATGTCTTGGTATACTAAGAAATCTATAAAGATCATGAAAACCACGTGTGTACTATTCTTAAAACCATCAGAAGAAATGAATTTTTTGGGATGGTTAAAAGGTGTGAATTCTAGCTTCAAAATATTTCTTTTCTTGGTCGTTTTGTCTCTATGGATGGAATCTATTTTGATACTTCAAAGACAAAGGCATCCCGAGAATGTCCTGCACTGATGAGTATAATAGAGGTATGCTATATTATTGGTTTAGCATATTATTATCGATGTTTTGTCTAGAAATTTTTTCCGGTTGGCTAACACATTAACCAAGATCACACGTAAAGGGGTTAAATTTGTTTGGAAAAAACAATGTGATGAATTTTTTGAAGAACTGAAGAGAATATTAGTCAATTCCCTTATCTGGACTATACCATTATGGACTGATGGGTTTGATATTTATTGTGATTCTTAATATAAATGAATTGGTTTTTCATTTATGCAGAATGATTGATTTATTTTATATGCATCACAATAGCTAAAAATTCAGGACCAAAACTATCACACTCATGAATTTTAGTTATAAGCTATAATCTTTGCTCTGATGATATGGAGACACTATATCTGTGGTGAAAAATGTGAGATTTATACTAATAACAATAGTTTGAAGTATATTTTATCCCAAAAAGAACTCGACATGAGGCAAAGGAGATGGTTGTAACAACTCAAGGATTATGATTTCTCAAAACAATACCACCCGGGGAAGGAAAATAAGGTGGAAGATGCATTGAGTAGAAAGGATCATGGAGTTTTGAACAATATGGTAGTTGAAAGGAATCCTATTTTTATAGATTTGTTAAAAACCATGGATGGTGAAACATCAATACTTTTTCAAATGGTTTCCAAACAATCATTACGATAATGGTTAAAAAGATAATAGACCAATGATGAGGAGTTTAAAAAGAAGATTAAAGTTGTAAATGATAGGTGATTGAGTGATTTTGTATATAAGGATAGAATTTTCAAATTTTGGAAGAGAATTTGTGTTCCCAATATACCTGATCTAAAAAGGAAATTGTTGGATGATGCTCATAGCCACAAATTCTATATAATCCTTTGGAGAACCAATATGTATAGAGATTTGAAGAAACATTTTTGGTTAGAAAACATGATGAGGGAGATTGCTGATTTCGTGTCAATATGTATGGTTTTTCAACAAGTGAAAGCTAGAAGGGAACATCATTATTAGTCATGCAACCTCTTCGCATACCTGAGTGGAAATGGGATAATATTACGATAGACTTTTTCATGGGGCTACCAAAGAATCCTAGAATTAATGATGTAATATGGTTCATTATTGATCATCTTACCCAGTCAGCACATTTTCATGCTATAATAGAAGAATTACTATTTGAACATCTAGAAAGACTATATATTTATGATGTCGTAAGACTCCATGTTGTGCCCCTATCGATTGATTCTGATCACGAACACAATTTTACATCATGATTTTGGAAAAGTCTTCAGAAGGAAATGGATACTAAACATCAATGAGCACTCCCTACCACCCTCAAACTGATGGAAAATCAGAACGGACTATTCAAACATTATAAGACATGTTGAGAGCTTTCTCACATGACTTTCAAGGTATGTGGGATCAATATGTATCTATGGTAGAATTTTCCTCAAACAATAGCTTCAATTCAAGTATTCAAATGGCAACATATGAAGCTTTATATAGAAAGAGATGTTTCACACCAACTTATTGAGATGATATAGGTGAAAGACAACTCTTAGGCCCAGAACATGTTGAGGAACCCATAAAAAATGTGAATATTATCCTAACCCACATCAAAGCAGCTCAAAGTAGGCAAAAGTTCTATACCGATAATCGGAGGAAAGGATTGAAATTTAAAGTATGAGATCCTATTTTCATGATGGTATCTTTATGGAAGGGTGTTATATGATTCGGTAATAAGGTTAAATTTATTCCCTGTTATATTGGATGTTTCAAAATTCTAGAACGAATTGGAGTTGTGGCTTATCATTTGGAAATGCTTCCACGTCTCTCCAAAATTAATGATGTGTTCCATGTATCACTGTTGAGAAAATATAAGCATGGCCCAATGCATGTACTCATCTATGAGGAAATTGAACTGGAACCTGATCTGTCTTATTGTAAAAATCCTTTCTAGATTCATGATACTAGAGAACAAGTGCTGAGAAACCAGATGACTCATCTTGTAAAAGTTCTACTGAGAAACAATAAGATGGAAGCAGCCATGTGGGAACCCGGCGAACATATGATGAAGAACCACCCAAATGTTTTTATGCAATAATATTCTAGAAATTTTGAGGATGAAATTATTTTAAGTAGGGGAGAATGTATCACCCCCAGCTTCCACGATACGTTTCCCATGGAATAATGCAGTAGCATGCATTGTACGTAACATGGAGTTTTAACACACCATGACCAATCAAATTAGTCGTTGTGAATAGTAATACCCACTATTTGAAATTTTAGAAATTTTACTTTTTAAAATGGTCTTCATTTTTTAATTCGGAATATCGAAATTAGCTTAGGGTGAATATTTGGTTTTTTTCTGAAAACAAAAAAAATTGATGAATAGTGAAAAAACACTACGTTAATGTAAAAAACGGACTTTTTATTTATGTAAATAGTTATTTTATTTTATTTTATTTTATGTCAAAATAGATACATAATACATATTTTTCATTGTAATTAATTAGATTCATTTTATAATATGTTTAGATATATAAAAATTTATTGAACTTTTTACCGTATTTTACCCACTTTCTAAGAGCATTTGAAAATTTGCATAAAACGAAATTTTAACACTTATTTCACTAGAATATAAAAAATCCTAGAGACATGGTTGACATCAGTATGTAAAATTATGTTCAATATAATGAAATATTTTTTAGGTGAATTGCATCTTTTAACTTTTATATACAACGGTTTAAAATAAATAGGGTAATTAAGGTTAAAAATGATATTATAATTACCATAACAAAGGTTCTAATTCAATTGAATAATTGTAATTTGACCCAAAAACCCTAAGGAATGAAATAATATCCTTTTCATTCAACTTGGATTAGATTATGACATTTATTATTATTTTATTCAATGAAGAGTTAAAAGAGTTAAATTCAATGTTTAATACCTAAAAAATTTTAATATTGGGTTACACACAATATAAATTCGACTATAAATATTCATTAGAAATACAAAATTATATCCTACATAATGGAATTTTATTTATTATTTTTAGACATTAAATAATTTAATTTATTTATGAAACAATGATGATGCAGTAATTACCTTAATAATGAAATATTAAAATAATTGATATTATAAATATCCAAAAATTATTAATTGAGACTTTTGATTAATTGCACTAATTTTCTAGGTTAATATGAAATTTTATAGTTGATTAAATATCATTTAATTCGAAGTTATAGATTTTTTATGGCTTTCAAAAAAATCTAATACTAAATAGTGTCAATATTGACATAATTGAGTTCTTAAAAAAATATTATATTATTAATTGATATAACATTCCAAAAAATATATGGTTTAAAAAAAGGAAATAGATAAGGTTATATATATTTATACTAAACCACTGGGGGTTCCCTTGGCTTTTTATAGTAATTTTATTAACCATATAATATTAAAATACAAAAAGACATGGTAAATGTCAAACTATTTAACGAAGAGTTACTTCTAAAAGATATGGTTAATATGGTGATCTAAATGGGTCAAAAACCAATTCGTTGAGTTTTTGTTTTTTGACCCATCCCCACCTTATCATTGAAAGAAATAATTTAGGAGCCATTAGAAACCGAAAATGATTTCATTATAAAATAATATTTCAATCATTTCCTAAAGTTACCCTCAACTCTCTTATAAAATTTTACTTCCCCTTATTTTAATTTCACACCTCAAAATCCATTTGGCTCAGCCGAAACCATACCAAATATCCTATAAACTACCCTTTATTTAACATATAGTCCTTACACTGATCAGAAAGCCACCCTAATGAGACTTTTTGATCAACTCAAAAGAAAACACCTGAAGAAGATGTAAAAATTCCACCACCCTCTTTCAAGTTATTTTATTCTTCCACTTCCTTTTTCATTATTGTTTCGATACAAAAATAATAAATCTATTTCCTTCTACATACATTGATGTTATTATAAATATGGTATAACCATATTCGTTACTCTTTCCATACTATAAATGACATAGTCACCATACGTTCGTACGTACGGCTTACCATCTCCACATCAGGGGGTAGTTTGTTATTCAAACACTCTATTATTTGGACCAATTGGCCATATGGCCATCCTTTTTTATTATAGATAATTCCCCTTTTAAGGGTTGACGGGGAACCCGTACATAACCTGTAGGCCCAAGTCATATGGCCCGACAAACCCGCAATACATGACCCGAAGGCCCAAAGGCATACCATGCCCAATACATGGCCCATAGGCCCAGCCCACTAGAACTGCCCCTCCCCAACTTTCTGCGTCATTGATCACCTAGCTCCCACCTTGCATTGTTGATCGGCTAGCATTACCCTGTACAAAGTTGTACAGTGCCTGGTCTCGATGGCGGCTGCTATACCCTCTCATTCTTCCAATCTGGTTAGCTCTGCATCTGGTGCCTACTACTCATGTTTCTCTGATCCTCTTTTGGGGCATGTTCTTTGTGAACTGATCTACTCCATGTTCTATGTGACCCGAAGGCCCTATGGACCAAAGGACTTTGATGACCCAAAGGCCCTGGAGACCCATAGGCCCAAACTGGTGGCCCGAAGGCCCAAATCGGGTGAATAGTTCCGGCTACTACAATACCAAAAAGTAACAAATACAGTGACTTCTACAGTACCCCGGAAATTCACCTCTACCTAGTTTTGAACTCAAGTCTCATGGATTCCAAGCAGGTGCCCTTACCACTCAGGTACGGGCTCGTTGGCTCATTATTTGGATAGATATAATAATGAGTATAAATAATGTAAATAATAAATATATCATGTTATTGATTCTTTATATATGATATACCATCCAATTACATGTGATTTCACCATAAATATAATGATATTATCGCTCATGCTTATGTACAGATTACGGTCTCAATGAACACGAAGAGATCCATTCCCCATCGTAATCATTCAGGAATAATTTTCATTTTATAATTTAAATTTATATATATGAACATAATATCATTCTTAATATGAATAATATTTATCCTATTTATTACGAACATGGCTTACATAACTATGAATAGAATGGAAAATGAACCATTTAAGACCCAAAACGATGATACTATTGAAATATTATTAACAAAGAAATATATTTGGATCATATAGGACATCATATTTATTTATATTGTTCTTAAATTATTTAATAACAATGTAATAACTATTATATAAGAGGTTAACATACCATCGACTATGGAAAAGTACAAGGTAATGGTTAATTCTACAATATCTTTACTTATCTGAGGTTGTTAATATGTAAGTATCTACAAGGACCTCTTTATCATCCACAATTGTGTTTTCTTAAAATGTAATTCAAAACATTTTTACAATTTACTAGACTATGGTTTAAAGTCATTTATACCCTTATTTGACAACATATTTTTTTTTAAGAATCATTCTGTCGTTTTCCAAATAAGATACTATATGACCTTCACGAGTAAATTAATATAAAAATGTCTTTTATAACATATAAGGTGGGCGCAGCTATTTTCCACCATTATAACATCGTCGAAGATTCCCATTCGAATTTATAATAATAATTTCAAAATAAATTTTTTCTTTTATATATATGTGCCTTTTAATTGATTTCAAAATAGAATGACATATTTTTCTACAAAATTTTTTGATTTCATCTATGTTAACATCTTATAATGGATTTTAAGCTTGTTTGAAGTTGATTATTATGATACAAATATTCCATATTGTATTGAATCATTTGGGATATGTGGGACTATGGATGTGTTATTTTTACACCATTCATGGTTTATGGATAAAGTATTGACATTTCGTATATTAGTTTTAATATGAATGTTTATGTTATGTTTAAAAATTTTCATTTGAGGAATGCATTGGACTTAGTAAGTGATGGGTGAAGCCTTCTATATCTCCTTGATGCATCGATAGGTCTCAAGAGACAAACTAGTGTCTTGGAACAAGGAATTGAAAAAATCTTATTTTTAGTCTTGGTAGAAGGCCTTGACTACATGGTTATGTAGTCTGGCATTATGAATTACAATATTATGAAATTAGCTATTGACATTACATGGGATTATATGACTAGTAGAATATCCCTGGGAATAAGTAAATGGAATTGTTTGATTTATATTTTCCATATTATGATGATGTATATGTTTAAAAGAATTGGGTTTTAGTCTAATACATTTCCTTAAATGTTAATTCTAATTCACGAAGGGTTTTGCTTTATTTTTATCCTTACCGAGAATCAGAGATCACCCTTTTCTAGGTTTTATTTTTCCCAGGATGTGAAGAAGAATATTATGACTGACCTATAGGGATAGTATAAGGGATGAATGTTGTCAATGGAGATAGTTTTGTTGTTGTTTTTCATTTTATAATGTAATGAAATACTTATGAATGTATCTAGTACTTCCGAGGAAACTAAAAAGATCGGTCTTTTGGGATTTTGATCCCCTGTGATCATGATAATGTTATGTAATAATTCACTGACTCTGGGTAACTGGGGTCAGGTCATTATAGTTGGTATGAAAAGAAATTTAGTACAAACCTTGAAACTGTATTTAGATAATCTCTGATTAGAGCACATTAACCTAAGATGGACTTTGAGGATTCGTATATAAGAACATCCTAGAATTTTAGTGATGTAGAGATTTTTTGTATTTTCTGAGAAATACATCCATGTCTAGATACGAGCAGGTATCAGTTGCTATGGCACATATATACTTATTAGTGAAAGCTCTGACAAGGAGTTTCAGGCTTGACCTGGGGTATCCTAGTACATGAAAACGTGCCTTGCTGCACTCTTGGTTAGGACACTACCGAGGGATATGATTAGGACAATTCACATTTTCTTTACAAACCATTATGAAAGATTTATGGTCATATACCTCCTCAATGAAAACATTTTTTATGATAATGGAATATATCCACAAATTTTTGAATTTATGTTAAGAGTTTTACAGGTTTGGAATTATGTATTGTGATTCATAAACAAATCTAGAGTATCCCATTGTTTAGAAATGGAACCTACTGTAAGGGATTGAAACCGTATAAATGCATGTAATCCATGTAAAGATTTACCTCATACTCAAGATAATTATAGTGGAGATGGTGATTCAATAGATGCTGATCAACTTATCACCATACTAAGAAAATTCACTCAGGTTATGAATAATAAACATACCCATATGGAGAACCCTGATCCACAACACAGAGGATCAATGTTAAAAATATCCATGACGCAACAACGACAAACACTAAATGGGATTAAAAATCCATTAGTTGTCGAGAAATGGATAAGTTCCTTAGAGAAAATAATTCATTCTTTGTGGATTAGAGAAAGAATAAAGTTTTCACGGCAGTTTATCACCTCATTAGAGATGCAGATCAATGGTGGTCATTACTCCAAAACACAAAGAAGATGAAGAAGTATCTAACATGTAATGGGGCAAGTTTAAAGAGATTTTATTAGAAAAATAATTTCCTCATGACCATTGAGTGGATATGGAAAGACAACTTATGAGTCTGAGGAAAAAGGAGGATGAGAATGTCTGAAAGTATGAGGCTTACATTACAATGTTAGAATGGCATTTAATTGTTTATATATGTAACCCATGGAGTAAGATTGATCAATTATTTTATGGGTTAAAACCATTTCTCCATCGATCATTACTCTCACAATACTTCTAATCATACAAAGATATTGTCTCATGCACTACCAAGATAGAAAATGAATCCTCTAAGTCTTCTGAATTCAATGCAATGTAAGAGAAGAAATGATCTGATGATCACTCTAGAAATGGAAATAAGGGGAAGAAAGGAAAAGTTGAATATCCATCATGTGGTAAATGTTGGAAGAAAGACCCCAGTACTTTCCAGAAGGGAATGGGTGTCTATTACAAGTGGGATGAAAAAGTCCACCAACCTTGTGATTGAATGGAAAAGTAAGAGGCTATCAAGGTTGAATAGAACAATAGTAGAGAAAAGGGAAATTATTAAAATAAATGACATAAGAATCAAGGGATCTTCACTTAGAAAAGTCCATGGGAGCAAGGAGATGTTTATGCCATCACTACTGCTAAGGTTGAAGCTCCGAAAGACGTGGTGGCAGTTAATTTAATGGTTTCTAAAAGTTTATCCAATGATTTATTTGAGTTTTGATAATCACATAGTTTCATATCATCCCAGTTTTCTAATAAAATTAGATATTTTCAATTAGACTTAACAATATAGTTTTTAGTCAAAACACTTAAGGGAAGTATCATCACAATAAAGTTTTGTGAATCAGTTCCCATTAGGAAATATAAATGTTCTTTATATTCATATCTATTCATCATACCCATGATTGAATTAGATATAATCCTCGGAATAGATTGTCTTTAGGACAGTGATGCAAATATTTATTGTATGAAGAAGAAGATTACAATTTTTAAAAATAATAATGAGTACCTTATCTTTAGAGAAGAAACATCACCACCTGATTCATATCAAGATCCACCCCCAGTAGCTCTATTAAATTTAATTATTGGGGAGGAAGAGAATGAAATAATTATGGGTGAGGAAAAAAATATTCGAATAGATGATGTACCTATTATGTAAGAATATGTTGATTTGTTTCCAAAGGATTTACTTGGACCTCCACCAGGATGAAAAATTGAGTTTCCATTGATTTAATTCCTGGTTCAAAGACCATATCGAAGACCCCTTATAGAATGGCCACTATTGAATTAGTGGAACTAAAGAAAAAACTATAGTAATTGAGTAATAAGGTATTTATTCACCATAGTGTTTCTCTATGGGGAGCCCTTGTCATTTTTTTTATGAAGAAAGACAAATCTATGAGGTTGTGCATTGACTACAGGGAGATCAATGCTATAACAATAAAGAACATGTATCCCCTACCCCGCATAGAATATTTATTTGACCCACTTCATAGAGATCATAATTTTTCAAAGATTGACCTTCGATCAGGATATCATCAATTGTGAGTGAACAAGGAAGACATTCTGAAAATAGCATTTCAAACCAGGTATGGGCATTATGAGTTTACAGTAAAGCCTTTTGAATTGAATAATGCACCCTCTGTCTTCATGGATTTAATGAATAGAGTTTTCAAAGAATATCTTGATGAAATTGTAGTGGTATTTATTGATGATATCATGGAATACTAAAAAAACTACAATGATCATGAGTATCACTTGCGCACTATTTAGAAAACCTTCAGATGAAATGAATTTTAAGGGATGTTTAGAATGTGTGAATTTTGGCATCAATATATTTCTTTTCTTGTCCATATTGTCTCTAAGTATGTATTATTTGTTGATCCTTCAAAGAGCAAGGAAATCCATGAATGGCCACCACCGATGAGTATAAATGAGGTACACAGTTGTATTTGTTTAGCAGGTTATTATCGACATTTCATCCAGAATTTTGCTTAGTTTGCTAACCCATTAACCAAGCTCACATGTAAAAGGGTTAATTTGTTTCGAAAAAAGAATGTAATGAATTTTTTTAAGAACTGAAGAGAATATTATTCAATGCTCCAATATTGAATCTACCATTAGGGAATAATGGGTTTATTATTTATAGTGATGCATCAATGAAATGCCTTGGTTGTGTCTTTATGCAGAATGATATAGTTATTGACCATGCATCAGGATCGATAAAAATTCATGAGAAAAACAATCCCACTCTTGATCTTGATATAGAAGCCATAATATTTTCACTAAAGATATGGAAACACTATCTCTATGGTGAAAATGTGAGATTTATACTAATCGCTAGAGTTTGAAGTGTGTTTTCTCCCAAAAATAACTCAACATGAGGCAAAAGAGACTGGTTGAACTAATCAAGGATTATGATTTCCCAATACACTACCACCTAGGGAAGGAAAATAAGGTGGAAGATTCTTTAAGCAGAAAGGATCATGGATTTTTGAACAAGATTAGAGTTTAAAGGGATTTTATTTTCATGGATCAAGTAAATATGGATATGGGAATAACTATTGAAGGTGAAACATCATTACTTTTTCAAATGGTTGCCAAACCATATTTACTAGAAATGATAGAAGGTTTTGAGACCAATGATGAGGAGTTTCAGAAGAAGATTGAAGCTATAAATGATGGGATATTGACTGACTTCATATATAAATATGGAATTATAAATGTTTAGAAGATACTTTCTGTTCCTGATATACCTGATCGAAAAATGGAATAGTTGGATGATGCTCATAGCACCATTTTTTCTATACACCCTGGAAGCACCATGATGTATAGAGATTTGAAGGAACATTTTTTATTGGACAACATGAAGAGGGATATTTCTTATTTTGTGTCAAGATGTATGGTTTTTCAACAAGTGAAAGTTGGAAGGAAATAACCTAGAGGAGTCATGAAACATATTCCCATACCTGAGTGGAAATGGGATAATATTACGATGGACATTGTACTAGAGATACCAAAGACTCCTCGAAGGAATGATACAATATGGGTCATTGTTGATCGTCTTACCATGTCAGCACATTTTATTGCTATAAGAGAATAATTACAACTTGAACGTATAACAAGACTATGTATTAATAAAGTTGTAAAACTCCATGATGTGCCCCTGTCGATTGTTTCTAGTTGTGATCCCCCTTTTACATCATGATTTTGGAAATGACTTCAGAAGGCCTTGGATACTGAACTTCATTTGAGCACTACCTACCACCCTCAAACTGATGGAAAATCAAAACGAACTATTCAATCCTTAGAAAACATGATTAGATCATTCTCACTTGACTTTCAAGGTATGTTGGATAAATATTTACCTATGGTAGAATTTTCCTATAAAAATAGCTTCCATTCAAGTATCTAGATAACAACATATGAAGCATTATATTGAAAGAGATATTGCACACCAACATATTGGGATGATTTTGGTGAATGAAAATACATAGGTCAAGAACATGTTGAGGAAACAATGAAAAATGTGAAGATTATCCAAACCCACATCAAAGCAGATCAAAGTTGGCCAAAGAGCTATTCCAATAATCGAAGGAAGGGATTGTAATTTCAAGAATGAGATCATGTTTTTTTATAGGTATCTTTATAGAATGGTGTTATACGATTCGGTAAGAAGGGTAAATTGAGTCCCAAGTACATCAGACAATTCAAAACTCTAGAACGAATTGGAGTTGTGGCTTATCATTTTCCAGTGCTTCCAAGTGTCCACAAAGCTCATTATTGTTCCACATATTTCTATTGAGAAAATATATGCCTGACCCAGAGAATGTACTCAACTATGAGTAAATTGAACTGGAACCTGATATGTCTTATTGTGAAGAGCATGTCCGGATTCTTCATACTAGAAAACAAGTGCTGAGAAATCAGGAGACTCATCTGGTAAAAGTTCTATGGAGAAACCATTAGATGGAAGAGGCAACGTGGGAACCCGAGAAACATATGATGAAGAACTGACTGAATATTTTTATTCAGTAATAATATAAAAATGTTGAGGATGAAACTATTTTATAGTGGAAAGAATGTAACCCCCCATGCATCCACGATATGTTGCATTTTTAATAATGCAGTAGCTTGTGTTGTACGCAACATGGAGTTTTAACACACCATTTAGAATCAAACTAATTGTAATGAATAGTAATACACAATTTTTGAAATTTTAAAACTTTTATTTTTCAAAATGGGCTTCATTTTTTAATTTCTAATGTCGAAATTAGCTTAGGGTTAATTTTTGGTATTTTTTTGAAAACAATCTATTTTTGATTAATAGTGAAAAACACTACCTTATTGTTTAAACACATCTTTTTATTTAAGTAATTAGTTATTTTATTTTAATTTGTTTTAGGTAAAAATAGATACATAATACCTATATATGTTCATTGTAATTCATTATAGTCATTTTATAATAATTTTAGTTATATAAAAATTTTTTGACCGTTTTACTGTCTTTTTCCCACCTTCTATGAGAATTTGAAAATTTGCATAAAATCAAATTTTACCGGTTCTATGAGTTGAATTTTAAAAATCTAAGAGACACAATTGACTTAAGTAAGTAAAATTTAGTTCAATAATATGAAAATAATTTTTTGTGAATGGTATCTTTTGACTTTTATTTACTGTAGTTTAATGTAAATAATGTAATTAAGGTTAAAAATGATATTATAATTACCATAAAAAATGTTAGAATTCTATTGGATATGTGTAATTCGACCAAAAAACCTTAATAATAACGTATGAACCTCTTTGGGGCAATTGGGTTATATTAGGAAATTTATTATTATTTTATTTTAATAATATTGAAAGGATTTAAATTCAATGTTTTTTACCTAAATAATTTTAATATAGGTTTACAAACAATATAAATTCAACTATAAATATTCATTATAAATCTAAAAATATTTCTTACATAATTTTATTTTATTTATAACTTTAAGACATTAAATAATTTAATTAATTTATGACACAATGAGGATACAGTAATTACCTTAATAATGAAATATGAAAATAATTTATATTATAAATATCAAAATAAATGTTAATTGATACTTTTGATGAATTCCACTAATTTTATAGGTTAATATGACACGTAATGTTTGATTAAATAAATTTTATTCTAAGTGATTACATTTTTATGGCTTAAAAACATAATTGCTAAATAGTGTCCAAATTGTCATAAATGAGTTTTTAAACCAAATACTATATTATTAATTGATATAACATTCCTAAAAACCAATGGTTCAGAGAAATGACTTAGAATAGGTTATATATATTTATAATTAACCAATTTGTGTTCTCTTGTATTTTTATTGTATGTTTATTAACCATATAATATAAAAACAACAACGAGACATGGTAAATGTCAAACTATTTAACTAAGAGTTAAATCTAGAATATATTGTAAATATGGTGATATAATATTTTCTAAAACCTATTTGTTGAGATATTTTCGACCAATTCCCACCTTATCCTAGAAATAAATCATTTTTGAGCCATTAAAAATAGAAAATTCTTTTATTAAAAAATAATATTTCAATCTTTTCCTAATGTGACCTTCACCTATCTTATAAAAGGGTACTTACCCTTCTCTTAAAATCACACCTCCAAAGCCATTTGTCTTAGCCAAACCCTACTAAATATCTTATAAACAATCATCCCTTCATCCTAGAGGCCTTACTTTGATCATAAATCCACCATAAGAAGACCTTTTGATAAACTCAAAAGGAAACACCCGAAGAAGAGGTAATAATTTCACCACCCTCTTTCAAGTTCTTTTATTCTTCCACTTCCTATTTCTTTGTTGTTTCCATACCAAAATAATAACTACTATATTTTCTACATATTGTGATGTTATTAAAAATATGGTTCATCTATATTAGTTATTCTATCCATCCTATAAATGACCTAATCACCATATGTGTGTACGTACGACTTACCGTCTCTAGGTCGTGGTGTAGTTTGTTATTCAAACACTTCATTATTTTTATGGATATAATAATGAGTATAAATAATGTAAATAATAAATATAACATATTAATGATTATGTATATATTATATTACAACCAGTTAAATACAATTTCACCATCAATAAAATGATATTTTCTCTTGTGTGTACGTACAGATTACCGTCTCCACGAATGAGATAAGATTCATTCCCCATCATAATCATTCAAGAATAATTTTCATTTTATGATTAAAAATAATGTATATGAACATAATATCATTCTTTATATGAATCAAATACATCATATCCATAACAATCATGGCTTAGGTAACTAAGAATATAAAATAAAATGAATCAGTTAACTCCTGAAATGATGATACTACTGAACTATTATTACAAAGAAATATTATAGGATCATATATGATATCATATTTATGTATATAGTTCTTGTATAATTTATAACAATTTTATAACTATTATGCAGGAGGTTAACATACCATTTAATATGGAAAGTACAAGGTAAGTTTTAATTCTACAATCTCTTTACTTATCTGAGGTTGTTAATACATAAGTATCTACAGGGACCTCTTTATCATCCACATTTGTGTTTTCTTAAAAATTTAATTCAATACATTTTTACTATTTACTAGACAATGGTTTAAAGTCATTTATAACCTTATTTGACCACATATGTTTTGAAAAGAATCATTCTGTCGTTTTCCAAACAAAGTATTTATGGCCCTCTTGACACAATTTAGTTAATAATTTATTATTTTTACTTATTCGGTGGGTGCCGCTATTTTCTGCCATTATAACATCGTTGAAGATTCCCATACAATATTATAAGATTATTTTAAAAATACATGTTTTCTTTGATAAATATACGGCTTTTAAATTATTTCAAAATAGAAAGATATATTTATCCACAAAAAGTTTTGATTTCAACAATTCAACATCCTTTGATGGATTTAAAGCTTTTTCAAAGGTGATTATTATAATACAAATCATACATATTGTATTTAAACATTTGTGATATGTGGGACTATGAATGTGTTATTTTTACACCATTCATAATTTATGGATAAAGTATTTACATTTCGTATGCTAGTTTTAATACGAATATTTATGTTATGTTTATAAATTTTCATTTCAGGAATGCATTAGACATCGTAAGTGATGGGTGGAGCCTACTATAGCTCCTCAATGAATTGATAGGTCTCATGAGACAAAATAGTGTCTTGACACAAGCCATTGAAAAAATCTTATTTGTAGTCTTGGCAGAAGGCCATGACTATGTGTTTATATAGTCTGGCATTATTCATTACAACATTATGAAATTGGCTATTGATATTACATAGGATTATTTGACTAGTAGAATATCCATGGAAATAAGTAAATTGCATTATTTGATTTATATTATCTATATTATGATAAATTTTAAGTTTAAAATGCTTGTGTTTTAGTCTTATACATTTCCTTAAATTTTAATACTTATTCTTGAATGTTTCTGCTATATTGTTATCCTTACTGAGCATCTAAGCTCAGCTATTTCTACGTTCTATTACTCCCAGGATGCGAAAAATCATATCATGATTGACCTGCATGGATAGTCTAAGGGATAAATGTGGTCAATGGAGATAATTTTGTTGTTTTTTTCATTTTATAATATAATGTAAAACATTTGAATGTATCTAGTACTTCCAGGGAAATGAAACTGATCATTCATTCAGAATTTTGATCCCTTGTGATCATGAAAATGATATTTAATAATGAACCAAATCATGGTAACTAGGGTCGGGGCATTTCAGTTGGTATCAAAATAATTTTAGTAAAAACCTTGGAAACAAGATTTAGATAAACTCTGATTAGAGCACCTTACCCAAAGACGGTCTCTGAGGATTGGTATAGATGAACTTCCTAGAATTTTGGTAATGTAGATATTTTGTGAATTTTTAATGAAATACATGATTTTCTGGATACGAGAAGGTAGAGGTGGCTATGGCACACATGTACTTATTATTGAAAACACTGACAAGGAGTTCCGGTCTTGGCCCGAGGTATCCTGGTACACCACAATGGGCCTTGATGCACTCTTGGCTACGGCACTCCCAAGTTATATGATTAAGATAATTCACATTTTCTTTACAAACCTTTATGAAATATTTATGAATATACCTTCTAAAAGAAAACATTTTTATGATTATGGATTATAAACATAAATTGTTCAATTTATGTATTGTGATTTACAATTTTGAAATTATGTATTTTGATTCATAAATAAATCTAGTGTATGCTATTGTTTATAAATGTAACTTAGTGTAAATAATGGAAACCATATTAATACATATAATCCATATAGGGATTTCCCTCCTACTGAAGATAATTATAGCGGAGCTGGTGATGAAACTGGTGCTGATCAGCTTATCACGATATTGGGACAACTCACTCAGGTTATAAATAATAACCTTACCCATGTGGAGAAGCTAGATCCACAGTGCTGAGGATCAAAGTTAGAACGCTTCATGAGGAAAAAATCATCAACATTCAATGAGATTACAAATCCATTTGTAGCTGAGCAATGGATAATATGCATAGAGAAAATATTTCATTCACTGTTGATTAATGAAAGGAAAAAAGTTTTCATGGATGTTTATGTCCTCATAAGAGATACAGATCAATGGTGGTCATTAATCCAAAACAAAAAGAAGATGAATAAGTATCGAACAAGGAATGGAGGGAGTTTAATGATATTTTATTAGAAAAATAAATTCCTCGTGATCATCAAGTGGATATGGAATGATAATTTATGAGTCTAAGGCAAAAGAAGGATGAGAATTTCTAAAAATATGAGGCTTACTTTACAAGGTAATCAAGTCATGTATCACTTTATATATGCAACCCATGGAGTAAGATTGTTTAATTCCTTGATGGGTTCAAACCATTTCTCCATCGAGCATTAGTTTTATAATAATTCTCGTCATATGAAGATTTTTTCTCATGCACTATCAATAATAAAATGAATTCTCTAAGTCTTATGACTTAATTTCTAATCAAGAGAAGAAGAGATCAGCTGATCACTCTGGAATTGGAATTAAGGGGAATAAGGGAAAAGATGAATATCTATCCTATAGTAAATGTAGAAAGAAAGACCCCAGTACTTTCCTAAATGGAATGGTAGTATATTAAAAGTGTTGTGAAAAAGGACACCAACCTCGTTATTGAAAGGGAAAGAAAGAGTCTATCAAGGATTAATGAGACAATTGTAGAGAAAAGGGACATTATCCAAATGAATATCATAATCACCTAGGGAACATAACTCAGAAAAGGAAAAGGTAGCAAGGCCATGCTTATGTGATCACTAATTCTGAAGTTAAAGCTCCAAAAGACATGGTGGAAGGTAATTTAATGGTTTCCACAAGTTTAACCAATACTTTTTTGGTTCTGTAATATCGCAGTGTTTCATATCTTCCCATTTTGCTAATAAAATTAGATATTTTCAATTTGACTTAACAAGAGAGTTTGTCAGTCAAAACCCATAAGGGAAGTATCATTGCAACAATGTTTTGTGAATCATTTCCCATTAAAGCATATAAATGTTCTATATCTCCTGATCTCGTCATCATACCCATGATTTAATTTGATATAATCTTTGAAATGGATTGTCTTTCTGGCCATGATGCGAAAATTTATTATAATAAAATGAGGTTACAATTTTCGATGATGATAAGGAGTACCTTATCATTAGAATAGAAACATCAACACCTGATTCTTATCCAGATACACCCCCAATAGCTCTACTAAATTCAATTATTAAGGAGAAAGTGAATGAAATATTAATGGGTTAGGAAAATAATGTTCCAATAGAGGACGTACCTATTGTGCAGAATATGTTGATTTGTTTTCGAAGGATTTACTTAAACCTCCACCAGAATTAGAAATTGAGTTTCCATTGATTTAATTCCTGGTTCAAGGCCCATATCGAAGACCACTTATAGAATGGACACTATTCAATTAGTGGAACTAAAGAAACAACTATAGTAATTGAGTAATAAGGGATTTATTCACCCTAGTGTTTCTCCATAGGGATCCCTTGTCCTTTTTGTTAAGAAGAAAGACAGATCTATTAGGTTGTGCATTGAATATAGCGAGATCAATGCTATAACAATAAAGAAAATGTATCCCCTACCACGCATTGAATATTTATATGACCAACTTAATAGAGCTCATAATTTTTCAAAGATTGACCTTCGATCTGGATATCATCAATTGTTAGTGAAAAAGGAATACATTCTGAAAACAGCATTTTAAACCAGGTATGGGCATTATGAGTTTACAGTAAAGCCTTTTGAATTGACTAATGCACCCTCTGTCTTCAGGGATTTAATGAATAGTGTTTTCAAATAATATCTTCATGACTTTGTAGTGGTATTTGGTGATGATTTCTTGGTACACTAAAAAAGATAGAAAGATCATGTAAATCACTTTTTCATTGTTCTAGAAACCCTCAGAAGAAATGTATTATATGCGATGTTTAGAAAGTGTGGATTTTGGCTTCAAGATATTTCTTTTCTTGGCCATATTTTCTCTACGGATATAATCTATATTGATCCTTCCAAGACCAAGGCAATCCATGAATGGCCAGCACTGACGAGCATAACTGAGGTACATAGTATTACTAGTTTAGTATGTTATTATCAACATTTCATCCAGAATTTTTCCCAGTTAGCTCACTTATTAACCAAGCTCACACGTAAAGCGGTTAAATTTGTTTGGACAAAAGAGTGTGATGAATTTTTTGAAGAAATAATGAGAAGATTAGTCAACGCTCTTATCTTGACTCTTCCATTAGGGAACGATGGGTATGTTATTTATAGTGATACTTCAAAGATAGGACTTGGTTATATCTTTATGCAGGATGATGGTGTTATTGAACATGCATCACGATAGCTAAAAATTCATGAGAAAAACTAACCTACTCATGATATTGAGTAAGAATTTGTAATCTTTTCTCTTAAGATATTAAGACACTATCTCTATGGTGAAAAATGTGAGATTTATACTAGTAACAAGAGTTTGAGGAATATTTTCTCCCAAAATGAACTCAACATAAGGCAATGGAGATGGATTGAACTACACAAGGATTATGATTTCCCAAAATACTACCACCCAGGGAAGGAAAATAAGGTGGCAGATTCTTTGAGAAAAAAGGATCAGGGAGTTTTGAACAAGATGAGAGTTGAAAGGGATACTATTTTCATGGATGTAGTAAATATGGATATGGGAATAACCATGGAAGGTGAAACATCAATTCCTTTTCAAATGGTTTCCAAACCACCTTTACTAGAAAGGATAAAAAGTTCTCAGACCAATGAGGAGGAGTTTATAAAGAATATTAAAGCTGTAAATGATGTGAGATTGAGTGACATCGTATATAAAGAGGGAATTTTGATATTTGGGAAGAGGCTTTGTGTTCCCGATATACATGATCTAAAAAGGGAATTTTTGGATGATGCTCATAGCTCTAATTTCTCAATACATTTTTGGAGCACCAAGATGTATAGAGATTTGAAGGAACATTTTTGGGTGGACAACATGAAGTGGGAGATTCCTGATTTTGTGTCAAGATATATGGTTTTCAACAAGAGAAAGATGGAAGGCAAAATCCTAGAAGAATCATGTAACCTCATCCCAAACCTCAGTGGAAATGGGATAATATTATGATGGACTTTGATATAGGGATTCCAAAGACTCCTAGATGGAATAATGCAATATGGGTCATTGTTGTTTGTCTTACCAAGTCTGTACATTTTCTTGCTATAATAGAAGAATTACCACATAAACGTCTAGTAAGACTACATATTAATGATTTTGTAAGACTCCATGGTTTTCCCATATCGATTGTTTTTTATCGTGATCCCCATTTTACATCACGATTTTGGAAATGTCTTCAGAAGGCCTTGGATACTAAACTTCGTTTGAGCACTACCTACAACCCTCAAATTGATGGACAATCATAATGAACTATTCAAAACATTGAATAAATGTTGAGATCCTACTCACTTGACTTTCAATGTGAGTGTGATAAATATTTACCTATGGTAGAATTTTCCTATAACAATTGCTTTCATTCAAGTACTCAGTTGGCACCATATGAAGAGTTATATGGAAAGATATGTTATATAATAAATTATTGTGATGATGTTAGTGAAAGAAAACTCATAGGCCCAGAACATGTTGAGGAAACAATGAAAAGGTGAACATTATCCAAACCCACATCAAAGCATCTCAAAGTAGGAAAAAGTTTATGCCGATAAACAGGGGAATGGTTTGGAATTTCAAGTATGAGATCATGTTTTCTTGAAGGTAGCTTTATGAAATGGTGTTATATGATTTGATAAGAATGGTAAATTGAGTCCCAAGTACCTAGGACCTTTCAAAATTCTATAATGAATTAGAGTTGTGGATTATCATTTGGCAATGCGTCCATGTCTATCGAAAGTTCATGATGTATTCTATGTATCACTGTTGAGAAAATATATGCCTAACCCAATGTATGTACTCACCTATGAGGAAATGAAACTGGAACCTGATTTGTCTTATTGTGAAGATCATGTCAAGATTCTTGATACTAGAGAACATGTTCTGAGAAACCCGTTGACTTTTCTAGTAAAAGTTCTATGAGGAAACCATAAGATGGAAGAGGCAATGTGGGAACCTGAGGAACATATGATGAAGAACCACCCGAATCTTTTTATGAAGTAATGTTCTAGAAATTTCTAGGATCAAATTATATTGAGGAGGGGATAATGTAACCCCCCAATCATCCACGATATGTTTCCCTTTGAATAATGTAGTAGCTTGCGTTGTACGCAACATAGAGTTTTAACACACCATGACCAATCAAACTAGTCGTTATGAATCGTAATACCAACATTTTGATATTTCATAAATTTTATTTTCAAAATAGATATCATTTTTGAATTCAGAATATCAAAATTAGTGTAGGGTGAATTTTTGGTATTTTTCAGAAAACATTCAATTTTTGATAAATAGTGAAAACACTACTTTATTGTTTAAAACCAACTTCTTGTTGAAGCAATAATTTATTTTATTTTATTTTATTTTATGTCAAAATAGATACATAATATCTATATATGTTCATTTTAATTCATTATAATCCTTTTTTAATAAGGTTAGATATATAAAATTTTATTGAGCTTTTTAACGTCTTTAACAACCTTCTAGGATAATTTTAAAATTTTCATAAAACCTAATTTTACTGAATCTGTGAGTTCAATTTCAAAACATTGAAAGACATGGTAGAAATCAGTAAGTAAAATTTTCTTTAATAAGTTAAAAATTGTTTTTTGTGAATAGTATCTTTTGACTTTTATTTACCACGGTTTAAAGTAAATATGCTAATTAAGGGTAAAAATGATATTATAATTACCTTAACACAAGTTATAATTCTATTTGATAAGGGTAATTTGATGAAAAAAACCTGAGTAATAAAATTTGATCCTCATTGGTCCACTTGGATTACATTAGGACATTTATTATTATTTTATTTAAAGAATATTTAAAAGAGTTAAATTTAATGTTTACTACCAAAACCCTTTTAATATATGGTTACACATAAAATAAATTAAAATATAAATATTTATTAAAAATATAAAAATATTTCCTATATAATCTTATTTTATTTATAATTTTAAGACATTATATAATTTAATTTATTTACGACACAATGATGATGTAGTAATTACCCTAATAATGAAATATTAAAATAAATGATATTATAAATATCAAAATAAATGTCAATTGAGACTTAAGATAAATTACAATAAATTTGTAGGTTAATATGACATGTTAGGGTTGATTAAATTATTTTTATTCCAAGTTATAATGTTTTTATGGATTTCAAAAAAAATTATTTACTAAATCGTGTCAAAATTAACATAATTGAGTTTCTAAAATAAATACTACATTAATAGATTATATAACATTATTAAAAACATATGGCTCGGCCAAAGGACATAGATAAGGTTATATATATTTATACTGAACCAATTTGGGTTCTTTTGGCTTGTTATAGTATACTTATTAACCATATAATATAAAAATACAAAGAGACGTGGTAAATGTCAAACTATTTAACTAAGAGTTAAATCTAAAAGATAAGGTTAATATTGTGATCTAAACCTCTTTGAAACCTATTGGTTGAAATTTTTTCGACCCATCCCCACATTATCATAGAAATAAAACATTTTGGAGCCATTATAAACCGAAAATTCTTTTATTATAAAATAATATGTCAATTGTTTCCTATAGTATCCCTTACCTCTCTTATAAAAGGGTACATACCCTTATCTTAATTTCACACCTCAAAAGGCATTTGGCTCGGCCAAAACCTTCCATATATCCTCTAAACTATCTTCCATTAATCCTATAGGCCTTACATAAATCACAAATTCAACTTATATTTCCCATTTCATCATCTCAAAAGGAAACACTAGAAGAAGAGATAATAACGCCACCACCCTCTTTCAAGTTCTTTTATTCTTCCACATCATCTTTTTATGTTGTTTCCATACCATCATAATAAATCCAGTACCTTCTACATACTGTGATTTTATTATAAATATTTTAAAACCATATTCATTATTCTATCCATTCAATAAATGATATAGTCACCATACGTGCGTATGTACGAATTACAGCCTCCATGTCGTGGTGCAATTTGTTATTCAAACACTTTATTATTTGGATTGATATAATAACGAGTATAACTAATGTAAATAATAAATATAACATGTTAATTAATATTTATATATGATATACCATCAAATTACATATGTTTTCATGATCGATATAATAATATTGTCACTCGTGCGTACGTACAGATTACCGTCTCCATGAACATGATGATATTCATTTCTCATCATAATCATTCAATAAAAATTTTCATTTTATGATTAAAAATAATATTTTTAAACATAATATAATTCTATATATGAATCAAATACATCCTATCCGTAACAAACATGGCTTACCTAACCAAGCATATAAAGGAAAATGAATCAGTTAACACCTGAAAAGATGATACTACTAAAATATTTTTAACAAAGAAATATTATAGGATCATATATGATATCATATTTATTTATAAAGTTTTTTATAATTTAATAACAATGTTTTAACTATTATACATGAGTTTAACATACCATTTTCTATGGAAAAGTACAAGGTAAGGGTTAATTCTAAAATCTCTTTACTTATCTGAGGTTGTTAATACGTAAGTATCTATGGGGACAGCTTTATTATACACATCCGTGTTTTCATAAAAATTTAATTCAAAACATTTTTACTTTCTACTAGACTATCGGTTAAATTCATTTATACCTTTATTTTAACATATAACTTTTGAAAGGAATCATTCCATCATTTTTCAAACGAGGTACTTTTTGACCTTCTCGACAAAATTAAGGTTAGAATGTCTTTTTTTACCTTATTCGGCGGGTTCGGCAATTTTCATCCATTATAACACTATCGAAGCTACTCATAAAATATTATATGAATATTTTTAAAATAAATGTTTTGTTATATAATTATATGTAATTTAAATGATTTCAAAATAGAAAGACATATTTCTCTTCAAAAAATTTTGATTTCATCTATGTCAACATCCTTTATTGGATTTTAAGCTTTTTTGAATTTGATTATTACAATACCTATCTTCCATATTGTATTGAATTTTTTGTGATATTTTTTATTAAATATTTGTTATTTTTACACCATTAATGGTCTATGGATAAAGTTTTGAAATTTTGTATGCTAGTTTTAATAGGAATGTACATGTTATGTTAAAACCTTTTCATATGAGGAATGTATTGGAGTTGGTAAGTGTCGGGTGGAGACCACTATAGGTCGTAGATGAATTGGTAATTCTCATGATATGAACTAGTGTCTTGGAACAAGGATTTGATAAAATCTTAGTTGTAGTATCGGTACAATACCTTTACTATGTGGTTATGAATTCTGGCATTATGCATTCAAACATTATGAAATTGGATATTGATATTACATGTGCTTAATAGTCTAGTAGAATATCCTTGTAAATAAGTAAATGGAATTATTTTATTTATCTTTTCAATATTATTATTAATTTTATGTTTAAAAGGGTTGTGTTTCAGTTTTATACATTGTCTTAAAATGTTTATGCATATTCTTGAATGTTTTTACTATATTTTTATCCTTACTGTGCATTTGAGCTCACCCCTCTCTATGTTTTATTTTTCCCATGATGTGAAGAAGTATATTATGACTAACATGCATGGATTTTCTAAGCTATGGATGTGGTCAATTGAGGCAATGTTGCTGTTATTTTCCCTTTTATAAATTAATGTTAAACTTATGAATGTATCTAGTAATTCTAAGGATACTAAACTGATTGGTATTTGTGGATTTTTACCCCTTGTGATCATACCAATGTTATGTAAAAATGCACCAAATATGTGTAACTGGGGTTGGAGAGTTACAATAACCATAAAATAGTTATCTTTTTTGTATATAAATTATGCTTTTAAAATCAACTGTGAATTATGGTCATGAAAAAATAAAATGATTTACAATCATGGAGATTTTAGTTCGTATGCTCAAATTAGTAAGATTTCCATTTTTCAACAATAATGATGGGAATATTGAATGTATTATATTATCATTACATACTAATAATTACATCATAAATACAATTATATTTCATTAAATACAATTATATAAATTATCCTTATGATGTGGTGATGAGAAAAAAATCACCTTTCTCCATGGATGTCGTAGTCCCCACATACACATTAATGAATATAACAATTTCCAATAAATGGAAATGTTAGAAAATAGATGATATATTAATTTTTAAGAAATTATAATTATTTCATTAATATCATATATATATATATATATATTAAATCCACCATTATAACTAGTTGTGAGAGTCAGTGATGAAAAATGAATTTCATCAGTTTAGGAATCGATAATTCGTTGTACAGACGAATGATTGTTTTATTCAACTTATAATGTAAGAATGTAATGTATATAGGTTGTTAAAATAACATAATAAAATCATATTATATGAAATTTACTAATTTTGTTATATCATTTTGTTTGAAAACTTTTTGAACAAGGTGGAAAAAAATACACAACCTTTTTTTGGCTAAAAGCTATACCTCTCCTTCTGAAAATATAATTTTCTCTACACATTAATCCATTTATGGTTCGTATTATTCCTAAAATATGATTTCTAGAATATGTATATAAATTATAGGAATGTATTTGTGTTGTAATTGGAAAAAATAAAAATCAGTTTCAAAGTGACGATAAGGGGAGAATAGATTACCTTATATATGGGAGGGAAGGGACATTCTAGGAATTTCATAAAGTATTTAATTAGTATAAATTAATTATCATAATAAAATTGTCCAAAATAGATATCAATATAATATAATACTATAATCATTATAAATTCCTTCATAAAATATAATCATAAAAAGTAGATATTATGCTTTCACTTTTTACATTTTAAACTCATGTAAACACTTTTTGATGATTTCTATAATAAAAATGTTTTTTACACTTTGGGAGAAAAGATAGTTACAATAAAAGGAATATTGCCCCATAATTGGCCAATAATTTATATTTTAATCTATTTCACAATCTATTTTCTAAATATAGTTTTTTAAATATTTCTTAATTATTTATTATGAAAATATTTTTAAAAAATTATCAATAAGGTCATTTTATGAACTTTTCATTTAATTTTACATTGAAAACTACAAGAAAAACAATGGAAATAGAATTTAAATGATACAAAAATTTATTATATGGTAACTATAAATTTCATGGAACATATTAAATGAATAAAAAAAGTATTAGTTTTATATTTTTATGATCAATTACATGATTTTTCTACTTATTGTTGGAAAACTTTTTTAGTGTTTCATAAGCCTTTGGCATAATTACTTCTTATATAAAAACTAGAAACAAATTGCCATGATAATTTTTTACTTTTATAGATATTATTTAGAGCTAATGATAAGTTGTTTTAATCCATGTCATAAAATATTATAGATTTTAAAATAAAGGAAGTGAAATTTTAGGATTTTTCTATTACTTAAAATTATAAAGGTCAAAGTCCAATTAGTTTCGAAAAAAGTTGAAATATTTTCAAAATTTGGATCGATGTAGATGAATTACACTCGTCCAATATGATCAGTTCATGTGTTTTGGTCATTTTCTATAGACCTTATAATATTATTTTTAACTATAATTTCTCAGTTTTCCTTAAAAGTGGTGAAAATTAGTTAATATGGTTATAATTCTTAATGGAAAAAATAAGAGGGAAATATTTTCTAAATATGGAAATCCGTGTTAAAAATATGGAATACATTTTACAATATTCAGTTCATGGAAATGGAGAATTATAATTTTTAATTAAACCATCCAAACATGAGGGAAACAGTTTTACATGAATTTTATTTCTAAAGATATTTTTATACCATGTTCAAGTATAAAATTAATTCCAAAAACAATAATTGGATTATTTTTTATAAAACATTACCTATTGTATTTTAAATAATAATAAAAGAATAAATTTACTAAGAATATAATGGAATCAAAAATAATATTTTCCAAAGAAATTGAATTTTTTCACAATTAATTGAAAAATAAATATTTTTTGAAAATTATTAAAAATTCAGTACAAGAACATTTTTACCTGATTTATAACAAAATGAGTTAATTTTTTAAAATTAAAATTTTATAATTAAAAATCATTACTTTCAATTAAATAGTTTAAATAATGAAACAACATTTTCGATAAAAATATTTTTTCTTCATATCAACTAAAAAGTAACTTAATATTATTATATTAATTAGAACACCAGAAAATATAATTAAAGAATATTAATAATAAATTAAAATGATTCATATTAACTTTACATTTGTTTTTTCATCTTCCCTCATTTTTTAAATTTTGTCGCCCTAAATTTATTCATTTAATAAACAAGTGTGGATATCTTTACCTCATTAAATTTCTAGATTACATGAAACATCTGCAATTATATAGTTTTTTGAAAAAACATTATCTTTAAAAACCATCTTATATGGAAACAATTTTCCAATAGAGTCATGAACCATAATTGGTTTTCCCCAATAATAAATAGTATTATCCAAATAAATTACATCCGGGATAAATACGTGAGATGAATCCATCATATATTTTTTGACATTGAAACATTGAATAAGTTATTTACTTGAGATAAAATTAAAGTTAAGTCTAGTAGGTATGAAAATGATCCAAATTTGACTAAGATTTCATAAATTAGACCAAATTTCAAACATAGTTCCCCTTTTTTCCAAAATAAATAACACTTTTGTATTGAGATAATTTAAGAAAACAGATTACCTAAAAAAAGTTATTTTTTATGGGATTCCACCTAAACATTATTTATAATCTATACTATCCTCAAATTAATCTAAATTATATTAATCTTATCAACCATTTCATATACTTACACTTGTCTCATCAACTTCCTTCCTATTAATTCATCCTAAAAATATTATGTCAGGAACCACTTTCCATATAATGCCACAAAAGTTTCCATATGTATATTGGAATCAATAATATTATTATATAAAAACTCAACCAATGAATAATGATGATCCCATAATCCATGACAATCCAATAAAAAAGAACATGGTATGTATTACACGTTCTAGACTTTTCACACAGACTTTCAAACAGATTATAGAAGAAAAGTAGTACTGAAATTTAATTCAATACCTAATGAAATCTGATTTCCATTCTTAAAAATTAAACTTGAACCTGGGACCATAATCATATATAATGTATAAAGTGAATAATTTTAGAATGAATATCATGTTGTGGTAGAGTCGTGAATTATGATCTAACTAGAAAGTATCTTGAATTATTATTAAATTCAAAAAAATTATTAATTGGTCAAAAATACCAAACATCACATTAATACCCTGTGATTTATTTGGAAATAACACCATGAAATACAAGGATATATTTAAAATTTCTTCTCTAGAATTAGAAATTTCCAAATAACCCTTGTTATTTTTCATTCCACTTTAACCTATATAATAGTCAAACATTTCATGGTAAATTCTGATACATCTATTTTCATCACATCCCAATATGAATATTCATGATGGTCTCTATATATATTAGCGCTATCATGATTATTAAAAAATAGAGAACTTGGAGATTCTCTCAAATATTATCCCTTCAAATGAGAATCACAATGTACACATTATATTTTTCTAATTAGGATAAAAACATGTTCATCATAATTAAACATTGGAAACACAACCATATAAATAAATTATAATTTTTTACATAAAACACGATCGTAATTATTTTATTAAAAAAATATTTTTGATAGATATGATCTCATTGACACTTGAAACAAAATAGCTAATTTTACTGTATAAAAAATTTATATGAAAATAATTAAATAGATAACCAAACTATCATGTCTACAAACATAACATAGTTAATGTAGAATTAATTTTCTCACAAAATTCTTTGAATTCATTGTTTCCTTTTCTAGTATGGTAGTGATCCTTTTTTTCATAACCATTTATCATTTCGATGCATCTTCTCTATCACATGTTATACTATTCTGGAGTGAATATATACTAAAACATTTTATGATTATTATATATTATAAAATTTACTCTATTTAAATTATTACTAAAATATATTAAAGAAAAAAACAGTCTAAAATTCAAGATCATGAGTATGATAATATAAATCATGAGGTTTTAGTATTTTAAAATCATAAGAAATTACCTGATCATTATAAATCAGGAAACAAGCATGTAATTTTTAGGAATTATAATTATAGAAGTTTCCATTTATAGAGGGTAGGTCCAAAGAAAATCCATTCACCAATTAACATTTTAGTTCCTAGAAACCTTAATCACACTCTTTCGTCTAGTTTATTTTTTCTTCTTTATGAGTTAACTAACTCAGTGGGCTAGAAAACCTAGATAGGATTTCAAAAAACCACTAGTATTAACCCATTAATATGTGAGAATATAAAATATATGTTTCATTCATTGTTTATTTCAATTATTCAAAAACATTAGTTTTATAAGGGTCCACAATTATTCCTAATTTAGAAAATATATACATGTGGAATGAAATCTGTTACAAAAAAATTCACTATTAATAAAGTTTCCTTATAGTTTCTTTTGTTTTATGGTTAAAACAAATTTAGTTATTTTCATTTTCACTATTAATTATAAAATATAATAATATTAAATCAAAAAAAACAACCAAAAACTCATCGAAATCGTTATTGAAAAATCTATTCCAATGATACAGGAATATAGATGGTTCATTAGACAACCTAAAGGGCATAACTACAAACTCATAATGCATGAATCTACTCTAAAACATTATCTTAGGGATATATTTCTCTAACATCGACAACTAATGATACCTTGAACTGAGATTAATCTTCAAAAAATAATGTGCTTCTTAGATCAGATCAATCAAATAATCTATATAAGATAAGTTACTCTTATTCTAAACAATGATGTTATTTAAAGACTTATAATTAATAAAAATATTCATGGAGTTTTATTTATTCTTAGCAAATACAAAGGATCATCCAAAAGTGATGTTCCTGGATAAATGAAAAGGTAATTTCTAAAATCCTATAACAACCTATTAAATTCCAAAAGTTATACTTGTGAAATTATATTAGGGGGTTTTGAATTATACATAACATCAACTAATAAGTGAATTGTCATGACCCATCCTCAGGACCCGTGTCATCACTACCCCAAGCCCACCTTCCATAGGCCAGGGGATGGAGACTAGCACCAAAGGTATAAATCCCTAAAACTGGGAAAGCGTTTCCTTTATAAATTATAAAGACACACAATAGAGTATCTAGAAGAAATACACTAAGTAAAACTGTATAAAAAAAGAAGTTCTGGAACGTAAAAGGGGCCAGAAATTCAAGCCCAATAGGAAAGTATAGGTACAACGGAACAGCAAGAACAACTGAAGAAAAGTAAAACTGGTGTTGGGATGTCCTTCGGGGAATCCCACCAGAAGGGTAGGTACAAATAGCCTCCACAACACTCAACATCCATCCATCTCCTCTGTGTTCCGTCAAGCCGTGTGGTCCACCTCTGGGTACCATCCAGTCCTGTCAACTCAGCCTCGGTCAGTTTTTTCCTTCATCTACAACCAACACAACAAGGTGCGGTCATAGCCCGTGATGGGGTGAGTATAATGATACTCAATAGGGACCCTGAGACCCTTAAGGTCTCACAAAAATCCAACAAGGATAAACCACAACGTATGAAATCAACAGATAACCACACTTAGGTATATGCCCATACATATACCTAAGTTATCAAGTAATCCATATCTATCATGAGGTAAACTCAAAATTTATTGACTCAGATCAACCAGGATTTTATTCTATGGATAGTATCAATCTGAATCCTCAGCTAATGGAGAACTCCTCTATTAATTTCAGTGGGCCTGCCGCTTCACACAGAGGTGCTTCCCACTAACTTGGACTGCTGAGCTACTCCTCTTGTCAAGTACCGTGGATCTACCATGCTCATACAGAGGCGGTCCCCACTGTGGGTCTGCTGCGCTCACATAGAGGCACTCCCCCTCATATCCTACTGAGGTACTCCACGTGTCGAGTATCGTGGGTCTGTTGTGCTCACAAAGAGGTGATCCCCACTGTGGGACTTCTGCGATACCAAGGCGCTCCCCACTAAAAAAAATCATGCTCGTCTCTGGAAGATACACTCCACAAGCTTCTGTTCGACACTCCAACAGTCACGAAGTCCAACATAGATGTATCTCAATGTTATGCCTCGTCATAGGGGTCTCAACGCAACAAACGGCGTGTCGATCAGACGCCCGGTCGGTGAGTCATTAGCCTTTTAGTCCCAAGGGCCTGGTTGGATTTGTATACTATCCAACCTGACCATATCTCAAATATTCCCTGAAATTCTGTGGGGTATTCTCAAAGGGACTGTCGCGTTCCAAGAATACCAGCGTCGTTGACGATCTGCCAAACGAACGTCTGGTGCAAAAGATATTTCAAAAAAAGTATGGGTCGGTATTGGGCTTCGGCCCAGTCTGACCTGGTTGGACTGACTCGGCCCAACCCAGTCTTGGCCGACCCAGTTTGGGTCAACCCGGTCCGACCCACTGGGTCTGACTCGGCCCGTTGGGTGGGTCAGCAGGCTAGGTCTGGCCCGATCCACTGGGCCCGGCCCACTGAACTGCGGGGGCGGTTCTGCCTGGAGGTCACCACGTATAAGGATCGGCTCGGAGCCAGGGCTGGTTCGACCAGCGTCGTGAGGGTTGCGGCTCGGCGGCTCAGCCTTGGAGGTCGGCAGGGCGCCGGGAGGCCATGCAAGGCGTGGGCAGGTCGGCGGGGTGTCGGGCAGGTCAGGTAGTTCGAGCAAATGCTGCATGGGGCACGGGCAGGCCGGCAGGGAGCCGGGTAGGGAGCGGGTAGGCCGGCGGGGCGCGCGTGCAGCCCGAGGGCTAGTCGCGGGGCACCGAGCAGGGTGTTCTTAGGCTGGCGAAGCGCGGGTAGCATGCAAGAAGGCTGACGGGGTGAGCGGGAAGCACGCGGGCATTCTGTAGGGTGTCGAGCAGGGCGGGGGAGGCGGTAGGGTGTGGGTAGAGCACGGGCAGGCTTGCGAGGTGTTTGGGAACTACGCGGGTAGGCCGTGGGGCGCTGGGCAGGCCGCAGGTAGGCTGCGGGGCACTAGGTAGGGAACGGGTAGGCTGGCAGAGCACGGGTAGGTCGGCGGTGCGCGCGGCCAAGCCGCGGGGCGCCGGGTAGTGCGCGCGCAGGGTGTGGGGCACCAGTTAGGGTGCGAAAAGGCCGACAGGGTGCTGGAAGTGCGCGGGCAGGCTAGTGGGGCGCGTGGGCAGCGCGCTGGCAGGCCACAGGGTGCAGTGAAGGGAACGGGGAGGCCGCGGGGGCGGCACAGTTCACAAAGGTTACGTGGCGTGGGCAGCGCGCTGGCAGGCCGTGGGGCGCCAGGAAGGGCACGTGTAGGCTGCAGGGGCGGCACGGTTCAGGGAGTCTGCGGGTAGCGTGGCCTTTGTCGTTTCCGTCTCCACTGCCTCTTCGATGTCAGGCCATGTTAAGTGGCCCGCACACTCTTCATTTTGGGAGGTATCCGTTGGCTCATCAAGATATGCACTTGATCATTAACACATTCGCAGTAAACCCTTTCGATCTGATGAAGAAGTAAAGAAAAGGTATAACATAATCAAGTAATAAAATCACCTACCTTTGGATTATCAGGCATCGTTCGTTGACGAAGTCGTGGAAGGTAAGCGAAGAGAATCGCCATTGGTTGTGTCTGTCATACGCTCCCAAACTCTTGTTGTGTCTTCTGTGGAAGACGCTCCACGACGGTAGGTATCTGAAGAAGAAGTCCAAGAAGGATCTTTGCCAGTGTTTTTCGTTGAAATAACACATTCATCGTTCTTTGTTGGAGGAGTGTTCTTCATCGGGAGAATTCTAATTCTCCCAGGATCTCCTCTCAAAAGCTCTTCCAAGTGTGAAATTCCATTCCAAAATAATATTAGATGTCTTATTATTTTAGATATTGGAAAAATCCAAAAATTAAGAATTCAATTAAGAGGCTCCACCTAATTAATTAACTCATTTTGGCACAAATTAATTAGGGGAGGTTAAGAGGCTCTCCCTCATTAATGAGGGAGAGTTTAGAGGTTATACCATCCACCCATTAATTGGGGTCGGGTGGTCCCCACCCCTATTATTCAAATGGGAGGTCAAGGTCTCGGGTGGTCCCCACCCCATAACCTATCTCGGGAGGTTATGTTCGGGTGGACCCCATAAACAAAACCTCTCATGATAGGTTAAGGTGTGGTGGTCCCACCTCTAACTTTTAAGAGCAGGTTTAAACAACCAGTGGGTCCCACCAATAAAAAATTACATGGCGGGTGAATAAAATAAAGTGTCGGCCAATTTTTTTTATGAAAAACCAAAAAACTAACTTTTATTATGGACCATCTCTCATCGATGTGAAAGTCTTCTTAAGAGAATATTGGTGCTACGAGTTCAACGGTGCCCTCAAATTTCAGTTCCGAGCACCAGTTCATTAGTTATAAAAACCCACTCTTATGTATACTGAATGTACCCGAACAAGAACATCAGAAATTGATTCTGGGCACACAGGGTCTCAGAATCAAGCGTTGTAAATTTTTGCAGAATCGAAAAAATCCCATTTAGTAAAAACAATTCCATGGGATTTTCGGATCGTTATATTCTCCCCACATCATGGATTTACGTCCACATAAGCTACAACTCAAACTAAGGGAACAAATGGGGGTACTGAGCATGCATATGAGCCTCCCGCTCCCATTTTTCCTCCTGAAGGTTCCTGTGCTGCCAAAAAACGTGCACCAGAGGAATCGACCGTACACATAGGACCCGCTCCGGTCGATCCTCAATCCCCAATGGAACATCTGTAAATATCGCCCCATTGTCGATGTCCAGCTCTCCATGGTCGATGATGTGAGAAGGCTCGTACACGTATCTCCTCAACTGGGATACGTGGAATATGTCGTGCACCTAGTTCAACTGAGTTGGAAGAGCTAAGTGGTATGCAATCTCACCAACTTTGCTAAGGACCTGAAAAGGTTCAATGAAATGTGGAGATAACTTGCCGCCTCAGCCAAATCTCTATATACCTCATCGAGAGGAGACCCATAAGAAGATGTGGTCTCCATCCTATAACTCCATAGGTCTCCCTCTCCTATCAGCATATGATTTCTACCTGCTCTGTGTAGTCTTCATCATCTCCTGGATGATCTCTGCCTTCTCTGTGGTAGCCCATACCATCTCTGGTCCCCCCCAGTGCTGACTACCCTTGGTCTGTCTAGCACAAGTGTGATCTGCAAGGTTGTCCATACAATGCCTCGAAAGGTTCCATCCTGATGGTGGAGTAATAGCGGTTGTTGTGGGAAAACTCCACCAACATTAAGTGATCCTCCCAGCTACGACAGAAGTCGAGGAAACAAGAAAATAACATGAACTCGAGTGTCTGAATGGTCCACTCAGTCTGGCCATCCATCTGAGGATGGAAGGTGGTGATAAAGAGAATTTTTGTCCTGAAATTATACTACAACCCCTTCCATAGTCACGAAGTAAACCTTACATCGCGATCGGAGAAAACAGAAGATAGTACTCCATTTATCCACACAATCTCCTACACATAGAGTTGTCCCAATCTCTCTATTGAGACCTACTCTCTGATCAGTATGAAGTTGGCCGACTTGGTGAGTCGGTCAATGATCACCCAAATCGAGTCGTGTCCCCAAGATGTACATGGAAGACCCGTCATGAAGTCCACAGATATCCCATCCCACGATGACTCTGAGACCTATGAAGGCTAAACCAAGTCTGTTGGTACCTGGTGATCCACCTTCACTTTTTGAAAAGTGAGGAAACAAGAGAGAAACTCCACTACAGACTTCTTCATACATGGACACCAGTGTTGTCATCGAAGGCCCTGGTAAATCTTCGCCACTCCTGGATGTACCGCTAGAGGGGAAGTGTGGAAATCCCACAACAATTCCTCCTAAATTGATACTGGTACCAAGGTACATCCTCTAATGTGGATGAAGTGTTCCCCACCTTTAAAAAATCCATCAGGTGCCTGCCCTATGAATATCTGAGCACGTCAAGTCTCGTAGCCAGCATCCCAATGTTGTGCTACCCTAACTCACTGAAGAAGTGGGGGAGTGACTATAACAGATTGTAGAAAGGCTTCTCCATCCCTATCAAGAAAGGATATCTGTAAAGTATCCATCTGCTTTGTCGCCTCTCGTAGCAGTTGTATACTAGATCTCCTACTAAGTGCATCTGCAACAACATTCCCCTTCCTAAGAGTATAGACTATTTCAAACTCATAGTCCTGGAGGAACTCATGTCAACACCATTGTCTCAGGTTCAGGTCCTTCTGGGAGAAGATATACCTTAGACTCTTTTGATTAGAGAAGACTGTGAAATACTCACCCATCAGATAGTGCCTCCACATATTCAAGGAGAAGACCACTGCTGCTAACTCCAGGTCATGGCTAGCATAGTTCTGCTCATGATGTCTCAGATTCCAAGAACCATACATGATCACTACTCGCTATTGCATCAGGACACACCTAAGTCAGGTTCTTGATTGGTTTCAGTTGACTATGTACCCTACGCCTTCCTCTGGAAGCCTCAAGATGGGGGCTCTAGTTAGTCTCTACCTTAGCTCTTGAAAGCTCTACTGTCATCTCTCCAACCACACAAAGGGTTTCACCTTATTTTTCAAGGATGATAGTGGTGATTCAACTCTGAGATGTCATGAACAAATATCTTGTATTATCCATCGAAAGCATACGTCCCTCCCCTTGGGGGGTGGTTAATCCTGGAAACATCTTTTGAAAATATGTCCCCATGTTCTGTCACTCCGGTTTGGAATGAAAAACTCAGAACGCCTACTACCATGAGGGTAAGGTTGGCCGACTCAAGAGTGATTGGATGCACCCTACTATGCATGAGTTTAACATGTGTTGCCTAGGTTTCCTTTTTCACAGACTAAGGAATCCCTCATCAAAACATTGTAGATAAACCACAACCTTTTTTCATAAAATAGTCAATCTGTGTATGAACTGTGGTTTCCCAGCCTATACCCAAACTAACGTCATAAGGCCTCAATGCTTCCACCATGAGGATCCAACCAAATATCTCACCTCATGGGTCAGATCACACCGTTATCATATGTGTGATTATCGAGTCTCCTCCCAAAGGTATCTCCAGACATGAGGTTCAAGTCAACGGTTTAACCGAAAACTCTAGGTTTGGGAAAAGATTCGTGGAATAAAGGAATGATTGGTACCTATGTCTATTGATACAGAAGCTAGTAGTAGACACAGACCGTACCTCTAATCATTCCTAGATCCCTTGGGTCTCACTCCTTGACCGCATGTTGCTACTCTCTTCCCCAGCCCTCCATCCCACTGAGCCTTGTAGGGACTATAAAGGCGGGTGGTTATAACATGTTGAAATTCACACCACCTCATGCTGCTCTCCTAGCTTCACTTTCATGTCTGTTTCCTATCAGATTCATTTTTCCCAGTCACGTCCTCTTCCCGAAACATCTTGCACACCCAAGTCTCTGAGACTGGCGCCAGTTTCCTTCTTTCCGACTACTAACATTTGATGGTTGTATACACTTAGCCAAAGAACATTCAACTGTAAAGGTTATATATAGAATCTAGATGAAAGGTGTTAGCTTAGATGTCCAAGCCCCAAATCACTGATTATATCATATTCATCGATTACCGGGAACGATCAGTACTTTCTGATGAATACTCAGCTACCGAAAAGTCATCCTGGCGAAGCTGTAAAAGCTCTAGAAAACTCTCAGCCACCTCCTCAGGCCAGTCCTCACCCACCTGTGGGTCAGGCTCGCCTAGGAACCTGAGGGGTATCTGATGGTGAAGCATGTGTAAGGCACTAAGCCTACATGTTTCATCTACGGGTACAGCTAGTTGTAATTACTAACCAACATGCAGTGAAATATCTAACACAGTACCTGAAGGTACAATCTCAGGCGACGGTCCACATACCGAAGCCTCATCACTATACGAACCAACCTCACGGTCACTCACTGGAAAACACTAGTATCTATGATCATTATCTTCTCTACAGGTGGCTCGACTAGGAGAAGAACTCTAACAATCGCCTCTATCCAGTCCTCTACTGCATGTGAATATTTCTCGCATCGTAACATCGAAGGCCTCTGCTGCTAGAACTCGGGAAACTCACTCAGTTGGCGTGCACCATCCTCCAATGTAGTTGGTGGAATCTACTTACCAATAGGTGGTGGTGGTGCCAGTACACCATCTGAAGGTGTCAACATACTAAGAGGGCCCTACACCAGAGCCTCGTCGCTCGTTGGGCCATTATCGTGTACTCTCTCAGAACTATAATTGGTTTTCTACGTGGAGGCATCCTGAACAGATGCGACACAGTCAAAAATTATACTTAGTGAGCTGACCTGGTTGATTTGACTTAAATAAAAATCTTGTAAACACACACACATTCATTATTTTCATTCACTAAGTCATGAATCAGAAATATGGGTCCTATTGTACGGATATGTCGTCCGTCGCACCAACAATGGACTCCCTGAACAGAGAACCACACTCAGTACCCTTAACACTATTGTGTCATAGAAAACAATGATTAGAGTCTTGTGTTATGTGGTAGAACTGAATCTTCTAATACCAATTTGTCACATCCTATCCTCGGGACCAGTGTCGTGACTACCCCAAGCCTGCCTTCCATAGGCCAGGGGATGGAAACTAGAACCAAAGGCTTAAATCCCTAAAACTGGGAAGGAATTGCCATTATAAATTATAAACACACAAAACAGAGTAGCTAGAAGCAATACACTAAGTAAAACTATATACACAAGAAGTGATGGAAAGTAAAAGGGGCTGGAAATATAATCCCAACAGGAAAGTATATGTACAACTGAAAAGAAAGAACAACTAAAGAAAAGTAAAACAGCTTATGGGACGTCCTCCATGGAATCATAACTGAAGGGTAGGTATAGATAGCCTCCACAAAACTTAACATATGTCCATCTATTCCATATATCATCACACCATGGGGTCCACCTCCGGGTTCTATCCAATCCTTTCCACTCAGGCTCGGTCAGCACGGTCCATCGTCTACAACCAACACAACGAGGTGTGGGCATATATCATATAGGGGTGAGTATAACGATACTTAGTAGGGACACCGAGACCCTGAAGGTCTCACAAAATCCAACAAGGATAAACCAAAAAAGTACACAATCAAAATATAACCACACTTAGGTATATGCCCATACATATACCCAAATTATCAAGTTTTCCATCTCAATAATTAGGTAAACTCAAAAGTTATTGACTCAACTCAACCAGGATTTTATTATATGGATAGTACCAATCTGAACCCTCAGCTGCTGGTGAACTCCTCCTCTATTGAGTAAAGTGGGTCTACCGTATCACATAAAGGAACTTCCCACTAACGTAGACTGCTGAGGTACTACTCCTATCGAGTATCGTGGATCTGTCGGGCTCACACATAGCCGCTCCCCACTGTGGGTCTACTACGGTCACACAGAGGCCCTCCCCCTCATAGCTGGCTGAGGTACTCCACGTGTCAAGTACCTTGGTTCTTCCTCTCTCACACAGAGGCGCTCCCCATCATGGGTCTGCCACAACACCAAGGCGCTCCCCACTGGGCTAGTCGAATATCTCTGAGTTGAATCAGTTAGCAGTCATCAAGTCTCATCCAGCTACTAGGTTCCCGCACAAATTCATGCTCATCTCCGAATCATCCGCTCTACAAGCTACTGGTCAAAATTCCATCTATCATGAAGTCTCAAATAGAAGTATCTCAAAGTTCCACCACGTCATATGGGTCTCAATGCAACAGATGAAGCGTCGATCGGACACCCGGTCTGTGAGTTATTAGCCTTTTAGTCCAAAGGGCCTAGTTGGATTCGTGTACGATCCAACCTGACTGTATCTCAAATATATCCCAAACTCCAGTGGGGTTTTTTCAAAGGGACCGTCATGTTCCAAAAAAACCGGTGCCACTGATAGTACATTAAACGAACGTCTGGTGCCCATGATATGGCCAAAAAAAGTATTGGTCCGTATTGGGCCTCGGACTAGTCTGACCCAGTCGGACTGACTCGTCATAACCCAGTCTGGGCCGACCGGGTCTGGGTTGACCCGGTCATCCAGCTAGGTGTGGATCGGTCCATTGGGCCCGACCTAGTGGACTACGGGGGCAGTTCGGCCGCGAGGCTGCCACGTAGGCTACTCGGCCCGGTGGCCGGGGCCGGTTCCGCCAGCCTCGTGAGGGGTGCAGCTCGACGACTCTGCCTGGGAGGTCGGCAGGGTGATGATAGTGTGTCGGGAGGCCGTGCGGGGTGCAGGCAGGCAGGAGGGGTGTCGGGCAGTGTGCGGGCAGACCAGTGGGATATCGAGCAGTGTGCGGGCAGACCGCGTGGGTTGTGGGCACGCCAGTAGTGTGCAAGGCAGGGTGCAGGGAGGCCGATGGGGCGCGGGAAGAGAGCGGGTAGGCCAGCGGGGTGCGCGAGCCACACGCTGGCATGCCGTGGGGCGCCGGGTAGTGCGCGGTTAGGCCGGTGGGGCACAGCCACCGCTCGGGAAGCGCATGAGAAGGCCCCAGGGTGTAGGGAAGCGCGCGATTTGGCCGTGGGGAGCAGGGCAGGTTGCGGTTTGGCCTCTGGGGAGCGGGTAGCGCGCTTGCAGGACGGCGGGGCACATGGGCAGCACGTGGGCAGGTCACGGGGTGCTGGGCAGGGTGCGATTAGGCCACGAGGTGTCGGGAAGGGGGAGTTGAGGACAGTGGGGCGCGTGCTACGCGCATGCTAGCCAGTGGGGCGTGCTGAAAACATATGGGAAGGCCGCAGGGGGCCGGGCAGGGCGCAGGTAAGTCGTGGGGCACCGGGTAGGGCGTGGTTACGCCAGCGCAGCAGGTCGTGCGGTCAGTGCGCGGGCAGGCCGCGTGGCATACGGCAGGGCGCGAGTAGGCTGCGGGGGAGGCGCAGTTCACGAAGGGCACAGGTAGCGCATCCTCTTTCGTTGCCGGCTCCATCGCCTTGTCATTTTTACATCGCCATTCCGAAGAATGCCACCAGAAGGAAAGACGACAGAGGATGTCAGGCCATGTTAGGTTGGCTCACACCCTCCGCATTTAAGGAGGTATCAATTGGCTCAACAAGATATGCAGTTGATCATTAACACGTCTGCAACAAACCCTTTCTATCTGATGAAGAAGATAAGAAAAGGTATAACATAATCATGTAATAAAACCCCTACCTTTTGATTATCGGGGGTTGTGCGTTGATGGAGTCGCGGAAGGTAGACGAAGAGAATCATCGTTCATGATGTCTGTCGTACACTCCCAAATCCATGTTGCGTTGGCTGTGGAAGATGCTCCACGTTAGTAGGTGTCCAGGGAAGAAGTCAAAGAAGGATCGTCGTTGGTGCTCTTCATTGGAAGAACGCATTCTTTGTTCTTAATTTGGACAATTTTATCTCTCCCAAGCTCTCATCTCAAAAGCTCCTCAAAGTGTGAAATTCCAAGCCAAAATAATATTAGATGTCTTATTATTTTAGATGTTGGAAAAAATTCAAAAATAGAGAATTCAATTAAGTGGCTCCACCTAATTAATTCACCTCTATTGGCACGAATTAATTAGGGGAGGTCAAGAGGCTCTCCCTCTTTAATGAGGGAGAGTTGGGAGGTTATACACTCTTCCCGTTAAAAGGGTTTGGGTGGTCCCCACCCCAATTATTCAAATGGGAGGTCAAGGTCTTGTGTGGTCCACTCGGTGTAACCACTCTCAGGAGGTTATGTTCGGGTGGGCCCCACCACCATAACCTCTCATGGGTGGTTAGGGTGTGGTGGTCCCATCTCCAACTTCCAAGATGAGGTTTCAACCACCAGGGGGTCCCACCTCCAAACACATACATGGTGGATGAAATATTATAAAGTATAGCTCAATTTATTTTATTATTTTCATTATGAAAACCCAAAAAACTAACATTTATTTTCGACCATCTACCGTCGAGGTGAATGTCTCCTTAAGAGAATATCGGACCTGTAAGTTCCACGGTGCCCTAAAATATTAGTTCAAAGCACCATTTCAAATGTTATAAAAACTCTCCCATATGTTTACTGAACGTACCTGAATAGAAACTTCAGAAATTGATTCTTATCACACCGGGCCTCAGAATCAAGCGTCGTAAATTTTCGCGGACTCGTAAAAACCCATTTATTAAAAAACATTCCATGGGATTTCCGGGTCTTTACATGAATAGTAAACATTATATATAAATTTGGAATAACACTGGTAAAAAAATCATGAAATTTACAAAAACATTTATTCACTAATGGGACATCACAAATCTAAATAATTTCATTCCATTGAACAAAAAAACAAATATAACATTTACTTCAATATTTAATCAATTTATCATCTTCTGCATAGGTTATTAAATATAAGAAATAATTATATAAAAAATTAAATGATATGAAATCAGTCATATCATGATAAGGATAAGGTTTGTCCATACGAAAAATAATATCAATCACTAGCACAAAAAGCTCAAAAATATTTATAGGAATGAACTTACCAACAGAAACAATAGGAAGGTTCCTATAATTCTTTTTTTAATATTTCTACCCAGTGTTTTCACTAGAATATCAATCATCTTATTATAAGGTAATATTACCATTTATATAGAAATTTATCATAAATGATGTAATGTTAATATCCATAGTCAAAAATTGAAATGAAATAATTCTACTGAACATGTAATACACCTTTCACTGCATCATTAGGTAACTCAATATCAACTGATGTAGTAGAAATATATTTTTCTATATAATTATTCCATTGATCTTAATGATTTCCACCCAAAGTAACTAAATATGTACACATGTTGGCATATTTCCCTAACTTGTAACAATTATTTTCCTTTATTCTACGACATTCATGGATTATTCAGAAGTATTGTTTTGTCGTCATTATCAATATTACATATCTTACCACATAGGTAATACCCTCATATTCTTGTTTTAAATTACTTGAAATGTATTTTACCACATTTTAACCATTTGGGGGATTTCATCCAAAATTATTAATTTAATTCTTGTCCATTTCCTTCCACCTCAACAAAATTATTATTATTTTCATTTTGAGGATTATATGTGTTAGAAAACTCCATATCAACTTTTTAGAACTAATATTGACATTCTCATCACATCTAAATTAACATGTGGATAAAGCTCTTCATAACCATGGTTTAAATCCAATGTAAATAGTATTAATTTTATTATCATATTCCACAATAAAATATTTTGTGTACGCATACAATCTTGTGAAATTTTCTTAATACATGGATTTTGGATCTTTATACGCTTTCCGAAATTCTAGGTATTATTTATCAATATCGGGCAGAACAAACATTAGGAAATATTTCAATTGAAAAATATTTTTAATATTTTCCCATTAAATGTAACCAATCTCTACTATTTCTCAAGTACTATTAACCAATGGCCACCACTAATCAAATTCTACATAAAAATGATAAATGTAAAGAATTTTTTTGATGAACAGAACAAGCCATCACTTCAAATAATTTTCTGAGGGAATTAATACATCTTTTTTGTACCACGAGATATGATGTTCCACTGAAATATAGAGGTTTTTTTATAAAAATTCTAAACTATCTACAAGGTCAGTTGTGGTAAATACTCTTTCTCCTGGGAATGGATTCCAGCACCATTTTTTGCTTCAGTCAACTAAAAAATACATGCAACAAACATCTCAGTTAAAATATAAACCATTCAAGGATATTTATTCAGAAGTATTTTTTCCTCATGATAGCTTCATACTGTAGATTCCATGTTTTCTCAAAGGAATCACATTCATAACAAAAATATATTAGATGTTGCAACATGGTAATATTAAAATTCTATATTCTTTAAATATAACCCTGAAGTAAGATCTTTCAACAATATTTTATTATCCTAATCTTTAATATTATCTTAACCATTATGTTGACAATAACTATTATGAATTGTCCAAAAAATAAAATTAAATATTGTGTTTTAGTCTTCAATTCATTGAATTATATTTTTAGGATTCTTATGTATTATATTTTTTTGAGAATTAGGTCATAATTCTTACATAAGAGACTGTTATATTTAAAAGTGGAAACTTATACTCAGTTTTCATTTTTCCCATAATAAAATGATTTTAGAAAGGAATATATTTTTCTTTCATGAAATTTATTCACAACATTCATCATTATCACATCCTTTTCCGAAAATTATCCTTAAAATCCTATTAAAAACCTTTTAAGACATGATATGAGAACATAATTTCAATACGGGACATAAATGGAAGAAACATCCATTATTCCAGGGAAAAACACAAAAAATAATTTAAATCATTTACATTTATCTAAATATTCTACGAGTGTATGGAATAAATCAAATCAACATTAATCACCAACACTTCATTTCTCAATCAAAATAATTAAAACTCATAGCTAGAAAATATAAACCCATTTTAGGTGACTTATATAATTATATTCAATGCCATTGTTTGAAATAACTAGAGCCCGTTAAAATATATAGGAGGAACTACATTGGTTAAATAAATCTGTTATTCCTATGTAGATAAAGAACATTACCCAGTGCATTGATGAGATATAATTATTGTCACCCATCATATAATTCATATTAGGATCACCCAATCATATAAACTATATCAGGTTCACCGGTTCATAATAGATGTATGGGGATCACATGTGCATATAGAATGAATTGGGCTCGCCCATTCATATAAGTTGTATTTGGATGAACTAATCTTCATTTATAATTAAAGAGTATCATATTCAAATAAAAAAATTATTCTTGCACTTTTCATAATAAAACCCTTGAAAATACCTTTTTCACCAATTTGAAAAATAGTTTTGGATAGCAAAAAACTATTTACTTTTAAAACCAATTTTCAAAACCAAAATACCAAGAACAATTGTAATGAGGGTTTTATATAGATGAAAGCATGAAATATTTAAATCTAAGAAAAAAGTAAAATAATTTTCAGTTTATATAGAAATATTATTAATTTTGTATATGATTATAATGAACATTCGGTTTTTTCTTTTGTAATAATTCTGAAAACGTTCCTTATAAAATATATAAAAAGATTAATTTTAAAAACCATTGAAGAAAAGATAAAATATATTTAAAATGACTGTTATTATTTACTTATTTTGAAAAAAATCATCAATAAAATAATTTTATGAAGATGACCATCGAAGAAAATGATTTAGAAAATAAATCGTTATATCTTTTAAAACAAGGTTTTTAGTTAAAGTGACCATTACTATGAGTCCAGTTCATTACATATGTAATTTATCATCCTAAATAAAAAAACATATGTAAATATTTAATTGATTTATAATTATTATTAATTTTATATATCATATAACAATGTTATATCCAATATCTTAATTATTAATGTTCATGTTGGTGTTTTACGATATTCAGCTCATATGTTTATAATGACTTCATTTGTATGGTTGTGATCAATGGTTTTATTTTTAAAAATCCTTTAGAATTAACATGATGGAATAATTATAATTTTTATATATAATTTTTTTAGAACGATCTATTACCGATGGTTACTAAAAATGAACTATATTACAATCAAGGAGGCGTAGACCGTATGTACACATGAGTAACGTTTACATTTTTCAAAGATATTTATGGAAATATGATAAGTGTTATATTATCATAATATATTTATAATTATATAATAAATACCATATTATTTATTTAAATACACATATATTTTTCATTAATATTACTTGTTGTTGAAAAATGAATCGCATCGCTTTGTGGATGTGGTAGCACACACATATACATGAATGAAATTATCACATTTAAATGAAAGAAAATTTATGATGAAGTATTTTAAATTAAATTTATGAATGATAATTATTTCATGTATATCATATATGAATATAGTAAATCCATCATTATAACTAGCTATGAGATGTGGTGATGGAAAATGAATCACATCACTTTCTCAGGAAGTAGTCCACCATACAAACAAAAGATGGTTTTATTTCCCATTTAATGGAAGAAGGTGACGTATATAGGTTACACAATTAGCATAATAAAATATCAGTATAAGTTAGACACTTATGTTAAAATAACATAATGGTTGAGGATTATTTTATGGTGGTTGGAGAATAAGTAATACAAAAGCATTCGGTTAAATGTAATACATCTTCTAAAGATGATCACTTTTTAATTAATACTTAATCCCTCTATAGATGGAATTTTAAAAAAACTGTAACTCTATAATTAGAGTTGGAATTCTTCTAAGAGATTATGGTTGGTATTGTATAAAATAAAATGCTTTTTATGTGTGAATAAATGTTGGAAAAATTTTCCCTTTTATAATAGAGGGGTGGGGAATTCTTATAATTTCACAAAAAATTAAATTAATATGAATCAATATTAATGGATAAAAATAAAAATTGATAAAAATATATTATTATTATGTGTCTAAAGCATTTAATAAAATATAATTGGGGGGTTTTTATGTTTTTTTCCACACATATATTTTTGTTTTATCTCGTGTTGACCTTATTTTATGATTAAAGGGATAACAAAAAAATTTAAACATTTGGGGTAACAATAGACTTTATAAAAAAAGATTAAATCATAACATGAAAATTCTTTCTATTTTCAACCATTTGTCAATATTAATTTCAATTATATTATTTTTTATAATTTTTAATCGTTTAAAAAAATATTATTTATTCAGATATATCATTAATATAATTTTTGGAACAATTTAATTAATCAGAAATTGAAAACTATATAAAAAAAGGAAAATATAATATAATACATTAAAAATCCCTAATATGATTTATTTACCTACTAAATTATTATGAAAAAATAAATTACCTAAAAAATATAAATGTCTGAGTTTGAAAACATTTACCTGATTTTTCTACTACTTGCCTAAACATTGTGTCATTGTGGTTATAAGGCCCCAGCCTTAAACCTTACTTAATCTTGATTTATTACAAGATTACACATTGAGGATCTTTTCAGGTTTAGAGTTTTAGAGAATTAGATCCTAAAACTTGCATTACATTCCACATTTAAACAAAGTGGTTACATAAAAGATATTATTTATTTTTCCCATCAACGGAAACATATTTAAAATAAAACATGGATTCTTTCTTGACACTTACTTGACACTATCATCATATCATGTACCCTTCCCTTGACCTGTGAAAAACATTTCAAAAACTTGGGATGAGCATAAAAAGATCAGTAAGGCATATAAAAATATGGAAAGGAAGCATGAGTACATGTATACATAAGAATGAAATCATACTTTACCCATAAAACATAATCACTTTAACATACCTCATAAAATCATGAATAAATCATAGAAATCATAAAACATAAAGGCAACTTGAGGCATTCATAGCATTCTTACGTAGGGAGTAACCCTCTTGGTTACGTTTGGAATACCCATCACAGTATATTCCCTAAATCTCTTCGGAGAAACCTTAACGTTTAACCCCTTCGCGTTACCCAATTCATTGGAGAGCTATATCGGGCTCACCCACCCTTAGTTTATCACAGAACCACCTGTCTTCATAATAATTCCCATGAACCATAACATAATCGTATCACATAAAACATGCATAAAGGAAACATAACATTTCCACTTTTCAATCACAAGATATAAATACAAAACAATGATATAAAAACATTATGAAAACCATTTTCAATACCAAAATAAAATAAAAGTAAAACATGATATTTATTTTTCTTTTAAAAAAAGGTATGGCTTGTAGAGGAAGCTGAAACTCAAATAATGGTCAAAGCGGCGGAGAAGTCGTTGTCGCCGCATATGTACGAAAAAAAATTACCTTTTTTCATTTAGTAAAATGTTTTGTATAAAAAAGATTCCATTAAGATAAACGTAAAATTCAAAGGGGTTTATACACCGTATAAAAGAAGGTTGTGTATAAAACAAAACATGCCTCAATGAAATGAGATTGAGACGAAGTCCCATAAAAAGACGGTATCCTTGGATTAAGGATAAATCAATTACATAATTATGTGTGACAAAATAATACACCAAATAAAAGTAGATATTATGTGTAAAACAATCAGAGGATATTCACACATATTCATAGAACGACATATTCACAGAGTACAAGATTATCCCAAAGAATCAAAATTGGGTTAAGAAGTTCCCTTGAAAAAATTTGACAGCCTAACGACATCAATACAAAATTCAGAATATGAGTTTATGAGAGATAAAAAGGGTATCTCATCACTTGGACATAAAATTTAAATCACTAAGGATATATAAGAACATAACCTAACATAATTTTATCTAAATTAAAAGACATAACAAAATAAGTCTTTTAAAAAGAGAAGGCTGAAAGGTTCCCTTACCAACATGGGTATCTTTCGAAACATACACCCTATGAAAGAAGGACAATACAACATTGATGTAAATACTCATAAATGAAATTATATTACACAATGAGTAAAATAATGGGCAGTACATACACCACTCAAAGGAAATATTTGCAAATGTAGCATAAATCTCACGGGAATAAAAGTGAGATGAAAAATCCCTTATGAAAACTTGGCATCCTAATGGGGCCACTTAAAACATCCAAAAATGGATTGATGATATCAAATAGGGTATCTCATAATATTAAAATAAAATGTACAGCAAAAGGAATATAAAATAATATCCCCCAACATAACAAAGAGGAGCTTAAAATAAGTTACATAAAGGAGAGTACTTAAAAATAAAGAGAGAGGTTAGATCTCTCATGAAAATCCGGCAGCCTAACGGTGCCACTCAAAACCTCCAAAATGGATTGATGAGAGAGAATAGGGTCTCTCATCATATGAAAAATAAAAATTACAGTATGATTAAGATAAAATAACATCCCAATAACAAGAAAAATGAGCTTTAAAAGGAATGACATAAAAGAGTGTACTTAAAAAGAAAGAGAGGAGTAGGATCCCTTACCTCAAGTCCAACTTGTCTTGTTCATTTCTTTATATTCCTGAATAATAAACATTGTTCAATTTATAATTTCCTAAGGACATCCTTTAGATATTATTATTCAGTTCATATCACATATTATAATTTTATAATAATTTTTTAATAATGTTAGTTCATATCAGATGTTTTTGCCGATGTTTGGTACATGAGTCAAAAATGAACTTATTTGAAAAATGATTGTCCATGTAGTTATAATTAAATAATTTCCAGATTAGTATTAATGATTGAAATATCATATATTTATATTACATATTCAATTTATACTATTCCATATCATTTGGAGATAAAAAACGAAAAGCACCGTTCATAGAGACGGTAGGCCGTACGTACGCATGAACGCTACTTTCATTTTTTCTTTGTCATATTAATGGAATAAATGATTTATATATATATATATATTATAATTTCAGTATAATATACATGTTATATAAGTCACATATGTTCATTAATTTTATTCTTTATACATTCCATGCATTGCATGTACGAGTCACATCACGTGAGGGGCGGTAGTCCACACTTCCTCATATGAAATTATCGCATTTACACAACATGAAAAGAATAAAGGTATGTTTTAAATATAAAATACAGAAGCATATAGTAAACATAAATAACATATATATCATATATAAAATACAGTGACATCATAATGGACACCTTTAAAGCTGTTAAAAGAATATTGAACAATCATCGTTTCGTGAGGCAGAAAATCGCCAACCACAGAAATAACATGTTCTTTAACCATTAGATGAAGGTGTGTGTAAGTGTAGCTTGAATAATTCTTATAACAACATCCTAGTATATTTAATATACTGTAGTTGTTACAAAAGAAATGAGTAAAAAGAGTTTAGGGGGTTGGAGAAGAAAAATAGAACAAAAGGACTCAAGTGAAGACATTACCTTAAAATCGGGTAACTCTTTTTGATTTGAGATCAAAGGCTTCCTTAGGAAGACTTCTCCCAAAAGTGAGGCTTCTAGGAGTAAGATAGGGATGTGTAGAGGAAAACTGATCAGGGGTTGGCCGAGCCAAATTCTTTGTAAGTGTGGGTAATGAGGTAGAGGTGGGGGCCTTTTATAAGAGGAGAGGAGGGGCACTCTTGGAATGTAAAGAAATGTTACTTTATTTGAAAATGCGTTTCGGATTTAAAAGGTCCCACATTGATATAATTCGAGTATAAGGTTATATGGTTTCTAAATACACCAATACAATAGGTTTTGGACATGTTTAGGTCATATATTTTACATTATCATTTCATTTTATTTAAATCCTTTATTAATGAGGTAATCGATGCATCATTGTGATGTCATGAATAATTTTATATATTTAATGTCTAAAAATTATAAAAAAAATATAATGATGTAGTAAATATTTTCATATTTCCAATGATTATTTATAGTCAAAATTCTGACTTGTATAACCCCATGTAAAAATTATTTTAGTAAAACAACTCAAGTTTGTGGCATTTTTACTTTTACATTAAATAAAAAGTTATTTATGTCATTTCCCAACCAAAGTGGCTCCATGGGGTACCTAAGTTGACCCATGGATTTTCTTGGTCGGCCATGACACATCCAATATGGGTAGGACATGTTTCAAGCTCATCTCATATTATTAAAACATTATTTTTACCTTAAACTACACTAATTACCTCTAATGGCGAATAAAAACTTAAAAGTTACTATTCACCAAAAAAATTATTTTAAAATCCATTGAACCACATTTTACTTCTTAATGACAACCATGTATGTTGAATTTTTGAAATTAAAAACACAGAGCTGGTAAAGTCTCATTTAAATGAAAAATCAGTTTCATTAACTACTACTTAGTGTTTTCACTATTCATCAAAAATTGATGTTTTTCAGAAAAGTACCGAAAATTCACCCTAGGCTATATTTGATATTCCGAACTCAAAAATGATGTCTATTTTAAAAAATTAAAATCATATAAGTTGCATTAATTAATTTAATAATTAATTCCCGCTGTCAAAACAAATAGCGTGTTTTTATGAAACAAAATGTATCAAAAGATTGACACTAGTTTAAGTTCAATTTCAAAGTGAAATTAATTCCAATGACCACTATTGGATTAAATGGTAAAAGTATATTCTAATTTTACTTTTAAAACAATTCAAAATATAATCTAATCATATAAATAAATTATATTACAAATAGGTTTTGAATTAAAATACAACTTTTCTCACTATTCATTAAAAAATGAACTTTATTGGAAAGATACCAAAAAATTACACAAAGAGAATTTTGTTGTCCAGATTCTAAATAAGAATTTTATTTTGTCAAATATAACACATAAAATTTACAAAAAGTGGATTTAAAAGAGGTTTGCCTTCAAAAGGAGGTTAATCGACATTTTATAGAATATTAGAATGTTTACGCATAAAATTGGATTCATTCGCATTTTTAATCCTCTAACATTTATTATAAAAAGTAAAAATATTTGACAAAAATATATAATAATTTTGCAGTTAGTTTTATTCATTCCTGCCATCACAATATCTAGGCATTAACTACCATTTAAAATAATAATATTTTGTTATTAGAGTGCAACGTAAGATTCCCAAGAAACTCATTGATGTGTGTTGGGTATTCCATCGAGCATAGCATCCCCTTTAAACTAATATTAATATTTTATTCAAAAATATGGATAAATATAAAAATTTCATATTCTTTATTTACCTGGGGTGTTACATCCTTCCCCCTTTTGGGAATTGCGTCCTAGCAATTTTAAAATTGAGCTTGGAAACATGCTTGAAAGTCCCACATCGGAACAAGAGTTGGTAAAACAATCACTTTATAATAAAGAAGGATAAGTACAGAGGTCACCCGAGTTAACCTATACTAGTATTCCATGTAGGAAAACATGGACATAGAGGAGAAAACAAAGTGTCATGTTCTGATGGAGAGTGATAGAAAACATGTTTAGGAGAAAGTTAACCAAAAGAAAATCACAAACTTGTGATGGGCTAAACGGTATTCGATTCCCTAGTATTAAAATTTAATAGACAACATTTTTGTTTTAAGTTACTTTTTATTGAGGAATTTATTCATAAGGAAACATAATCACTTATCATGTTGACTTTCAACTTTTATTAGATTCCTTACAAAAACTCATATTTTCTCCAAAAGATGAGTATTTAGGAAGACTTGTTCACATTAAGAGTACTATAACCAACTTCTAGAGAATCACCTAATCCAAAAAAGAGAACTATATACTTCCCATTACTTTAGACTTTAACCAAAACCAAAACCAAAAAGGTTAGTACATGATCAGATAATCTAGAAAAGGATAACCCTTTATAGAAAGAAAATCTATTCTTAATCTCCAAAATTTGTCTAACAAAACCCAAAGTTCAATGAGGACCATCCGGTAAACAATGTGTCCATAAAATTATTCAAAGTAAACCAAACTAATAATGAAACCCAAATATTTTAAGGATTTAGTCACATAGTCTTCCAAGTTAAATCGTAACATTTATCTTCAAACAACATCAGTTGCTCTTAATGTGTCATATTGAAAAGTAATTAACCTAATCACATATCCTCTATGATAGGTTAATAATTTCCATAGATAACCCAAAATAAACTTACTCTTGATTCCTAAAATCATATAACTAAAAATAATTAGTCAAACTAACTAGGGACTTTACTTAGTCCAGTGGTAGGCGATAAATATCAGTCGCACTTTGGTTGTGGGTTCGATTCCCGTAGCTTTGTCCAACGTGATGGGTTGTCACATGGTCTGCATGTTGTCCTTTTTCCAAAACTACATAATTCTTAAAACATTCCCCAAAACAAGATAAAATCTTCAAAAATGATCATAACATATTTTAACCTCAAGTTTATCTCATTCCTTTTATTTTCCATCATATCATAGAGTACCCCATAATTACATAAAAAGTAAGGATCATATAAACCCTAATGGTTACCTTAATAATTATTACCTGAACTTCCACATCGAGTTGGCCATCTCATACATGATGCATTATAGAACTCACCAAGGTTGAAGTGGTTGATCATGACTCCTTGATAGTTGGTTTAGAACAACCATGAGATTCCTCATTGAATCACCCATTTTATCTGGTATCATAATCAGAGAACCACCACCGTTTCCTTCAAACCTGTTGTCTCTTTGGTGCCTGCTGGATCCATCCATTAACTAAAAATAGAAATTTCAGTGAGAGTATATCAACAAAACCATCATGTACTAATGAGGAAGATAAATACTAAGATATACTTACTCATTCACTTTATCTAAAAACTATGAATCTTTCTAAAATCCTAGCCAATATGGTAATGTCACTTATGCTTATAAATATCCTAACCTCTAAAGTTATCTAAACCGACCTCTGATACCAACTATAAGGCCCCAGCCTTAAACCTTACTTAATCTTGAGTTATTACAAGATTACACATTGAGGATCTTTTCAGGTTTATAGTTTTAGATAATTAGATCACAAAACTTGCATTCTATTCCACATTTAAACAAAGTGGTTACATAAAATATAGTATTAATTTTTCCCATCAACGGAAACATATTTAAAATAAAACATGGATTCTTTCTTGACACTTCCTTGACACTATCATCATATCATGTACCCTTCCCTTGACCTGTGAAAAACATTTCAAAAACTTGGGATGAGCATAAAAAGCTCAGTAAGTGATATAAAAATATTGAAAGGAAACATGAGTACATGTATACATAAGAATGAAATCATACTTTACCCATAAAACATAAGCACTTTAACATACCTCATAAAATCATGAATAAATCATAGAAATCATAAGACATAAAGGTAACTTGATGCATTCATAACATTCTTACATAGGGAGTAACCCTCTTGGTTACGTTTGGAATACCCATCACAGTATATTCCCTAAATCTCTTCGAAGAAACCTTAACGTTTAACCCCTTCGCGTTACCCAATTCATTGGAGAGATATATCGGGCTCACCCACCCTTAGTTTAACACAGAACCACCCATCTTCATAATAATGCCCAAGAACCATAACATAATCGTATCACATAAAACATTCATAAAGGAAACATAACATTTCCACTTTTCAATCACAATATATCAATACAAAACATTTATATAAAAACATTATGAAAACCATTTTCAATACCAAAATAAAATAAAAGTAAAACATGTTATTTATTTTTCTTTTAAAAAAAAGGTATGGCTTGTAGAGGAAGCTGAAACTCAATTAATGGTCACAGTGGCAGAGAAGTCATTGTCACTGCATACGTACGACAAAAACATTCTCTTTTGTCATTTAGTAAAATTTTTTGTATAAAAATTATTCCTTTTGGATAAATGTAAAATTAAAAGGGGTTTATACACCGTATAAAATAAGTTTGTGTATAAAACAAAATATGTCTCAATGAAAGGAGATTGAGACGAAGTCCTATACAAAGACGGTATCCTTGGGTTAAGGATAAATCAATTACATAATTATGTGTGACAAAATAATAAACCAAATATAAGTGGATATTAATTTTAAAACAATCAGAGGTTATTCACACATATTCATAGAACGACATATTCAAGGAGTACAAGCTTATCCCAAAGAATCAAAATTGGGTTTAGAAGTTCCCTTGAAAAAACTTGACAGCCTAACGGCATCACTACAAAATTCAGAAAATGATTTGATGAGAGATAAAAAGGGTATCTCATCACTTGGACATAAAATTTAAATCACTAAGGATATAGAAGAAAATATCCCAACATAATGTTATGTGAATGAAAAGACATAACAAAAGAAGTCTTTTAAAAAGAGGACGGTGAAAGGTTCCCTTACCGACATGGGTATCTTTCGAAACATACACCCCGTGAAAGAAGGAAAATACAAAATTGATGTAAATACTCATAAATGAAAGTATATTACACAATGACTAAAATAATGGGCAGTACATACACCACTCAAAGGAAATTGTGGCAAATGTAGCATAAATCTCACGGGAATAAAAGTGAGATGAAAAATCCCTTATGAAAACTCGGCAGCCTAACGGCGCCACTTAAAACTTCCAAAAATGGATTGATGAGATCAAATAGGGTCTCTCATTATATTACAATAAAATTTACAGCAAGAGGAATATAAAATAATATCCCCCAACATAACAAAGAGGAGATTAAAATAAGTGACATAAAGGAGAGTACTTAAAAAGAAAGAGAGAGGTTAGATCTCTCACGAAAATTCGGCAGCCTAACGGCGCCACTCAAAACATCCAAAATGGATTGATGAGAGAGAATAGGGTCTATCATCATATAAACAAAAAAAATTGCAGTAAGATTAATATAAAAGAACATCCCAATAACAAGAAAGATGAGCTTTAAAAGTAATGACATTAAAGAGTGTACTTAAAAAGAAAGAGAGGAGTAGGATCCTTTACCTCTAGTCTAACTTGTCTTGTTCGTTTCTTTGTATTCCTGAATAATAAACTTTTTTAAATTTATAATTGCATAAGGACATCATTTAGAGATTATTATTCAGTTCATATCACATATTATAATGTTATAATAATTGTTTAATAATTTTAGTTCATATCAGACATTTTTGCCGATGTTTGGTACATGAGTCAAAAATGAACTTATTTGAAAAATGATTGTCCATGTAGTTATAATTAAATAATTTCCAGAATATTATTAATGATTAAAATATCATATATATCCAGTACATATTCATTTTATACTATTCAATATCATTTGGAGATAAAAAACGAAAAGCATCGTTCATATAGACGGTAGGTCGTACGTACGCATGAACGCTACTTTCATTTTTTATTTGTCATATTAATGGAATAAATGATTTATATATATATATATATTATAATTTCAATATAATATATATGTTATATAAGTCACATATGTTCATCAATTTCATTCTTTATACATTCCATGTATTTCATGTACGAGTCATATCACATGAGGGGGCGGTAGTCCACACTTCCTCATATGAAATTATCGCATTTACACAACATGAAAAGAATAAAGGTATGTTTTAAATATAAAATACATAAGCATATAGTAAACATTAATACCATATATATCATATATAAAATACAGTGACATCATAATGGACACCTTTAAAGGTGTTAAAAGAATATTGAAAAATCATCGTTTCGTGAGGCAGAAAATCGCCAACCACAGAAACAGTATGTTCTTTAACAATTAGACGAAGGTGTGTGTAAATGTAGCTCGAATAATTATTATAAAAACATCCTAGTATATTTAATATACTTTATTTGTTACAAAATAAATTAATAAAAATATTTTAGGGGGTTGGGGAAGAAAAATAAAACAAAAGGACTCAAGTGAAGACATTACCTTAAAATCGGGTAACTCTTTTTTATTTGAGCTCAAAGACTTCCTTGGGAAGACTTCATCCCAAAGTGAGGATTCTAGGAGTAATATAGGGATGTGTATAGGAAAAGTGAGAAGGGGTTGGCCGAGCCAAATTCTTTGTAAGTGTGGGTAAGGAGGTAGAGGTGGGGCCTTTTATAAGAGGAGAGGATGGGCACTCTTGGAAAGTAAAGAAATGTTACTTTATTTGAAAATGAGTTTCAGATTTAAAAGGTCCCACATTGATATAATTCGATGATATGGTGATATGGTTTCTAAATCCTCCAATCCAATAGGTTTTGGACATGTTTAGGTCATAGATTTTACATTATCTTTTCATTTTATTTAAATCTTTTATTAATGAGGTAATCGTTTCATCATTATGATGTCATAAATAATTTTATTTATATAATGTCTAAAAAATATAAAAAAATAACTTGATGTAGGAAATTTTTTTATCTTTCCAATGACTATTTATAGTCAAAATGCTGACTTGTATAACCTCATGTAAAAATTGTTTTAGTAAAACAACTCATGTTTGTGTCACTTTTACTTTTACATTAAATAAAAAGTTATTTATGTCATTTCCCAACCAAAGTGGCTCCATGGGGACACTAATTTGACCCATGGATTGTCTTGGTCGGCCATTATACATCCAATAAGGATAGGACATGTTTCAATCTCATCTGATATTATTAAAACATTATTTTTACCTTAAACTACACTAATTACCTCTAATCGCGATTAAAAACTTAAAAGTTACTATTCACCAAAAAATTATTTTAAAATCCATTGAACCACATTTTAATTCTTAATGACAACCATGTATGTCAGATTTTTGAAATTCAAAACACAGAGCTGGAAATGTTTCATTTAAACGAAAAATCAGTTTCTTTAACTACCACTTAGTGGTTTCACTAATCATCAAAAATTGATGTTTTTCAGAAAAATACCAAAAATTCACCCTAGGCTGTATTTGATATTCCGAACTCAAAAATGATGTCTATTTTACAAAATTCAAAACATATAAGTTTCATTAATTAATTTAATAATTAATTCCCGCTGTCAAAACAAATAGCGGGTTTTTATGAAATAAAATGTATCAAAAGATTGACACTAGTTTAAGTCTAATTTCAAAGTGAAATTAATTCCAATGACCACTATTGGATTAAATGGTAAAAATATATTCTAATTTTACTTTTAAAACCATTCAAAAGATAATATAATAATATAAATAAATTATATTGAAAAGAGGTTTTGAATTAAAATACAACTTTTTTCACTATTCATTAAAAATGAACTTTATCGGAAAGATACCAAAAATTTACACAAAGAAAATTTTGATGTCCCGATTCTAAATAAGAATTATATTTTGTCAAATATAACACATAAAATTGTCAAAAAGTGGATTTAATAGAGGTTCTCCTTTAAAAGGCGGTTAATCGACCATTTTGAGAATATTAGAATGTTTACACTTAAAATTGGATTCATTCGCATTTTTAATCCTCTAACATTTATTGTAAAAAGTAAAAATATTTTAAAAACATATATAATAATTTTGTAGTTAGTTCTATTCATTCCCTCCATCATAATAGCTATGCGTTAACTACCATTTAAAATAATATTATTTTATTATTAGAGTGCAACGTAAGATTCCCAAGAAACTCATTGTTGTGTGTTGGGTACGCCCTCGAGCATAGAATCCCCTTTAAAGTAATATTAATATTTTATTCAAAAATATGGACAAATATAAAAATGTCATATTCTTTATTTACCTGGGGTGTTACAGTGGTATATAGATATAGGGTATTTATTTCAAAAATATTATATTTAATAAATTTCAAAGATAAAAATAATAATTTATCTTTCAAATATGTATTTATAATAGGACATAAGTTTTTCATCCCTATCATGTATTATTATAAATATTAAAGAAAATACACTGACATTTTTGGATTTATCTTTTACATAAGTATTTTAATGTTAAAAATCCAAGAAAATCCCATGGGGTGTTAGCCAAGTGGTACCTATTAGTTTTACACCTCTATCTCCATGGGAAATAGAATAGGATTGGGAACCAATAGACATGGACACTATGGGTATTATTCACAAGTTGATTTAAAGCCAACTGCCTAGTTGGGGAATGTGCAGCGTGCTCTAGGACATAGCGGATCCCGTAGTGGGATTCAAGCATTAACCATACAAATATTTGGTATATGATCCACATTTGAGTGTGTGAGGTCTCTCTATGTGCATCCATGAGACCTGGGTTTGAAACTAGGTGTAGGCATAATTCCATCTTACTATAGCAGGCATTGTAGCAACATTGTATGAGTACTGTAGCAGTTTATGTAGCATGTATTGTTCGGTACTAATTCAACCTGAACTATTCACCTTGGGCCACTAGTTTGTGCTTGGAGTCCTTATATACTTTTGAACACCTAGGACTTTAGTTCAGTAAGGATTTCGGGCCACCTTTATGTCCTTCGAGGCACCTCAAGGCCTTCTGGTCACCACAAAGTGATATGCATATTCCTAGACAAATTCATTAAGAAACCAGCTCTAGTGAAGGATTCCAGAATAGGGAACATTCACCAGAGCAAGGCTAAATGTATTATGAAGAATGATATGGTATGTCATTTTCCATCAGTACTAGGCATGTGCATCACTGCACAAAACAGTTAGCAGAACAACCACGCAATGGTGGAGAGCTGATCACGATGTCGATGATGGGGGGTGGGGGGGTACAAGTAGTCATAGTCTATATGATTTCCTTAATACCTACAAGCCATGTAATGCCGCCAAATCCTACATTAAATGTAATATCTAAACTTGTGGGCCTTGTAGGGGCCCCCCTCATCCCTTGAAAGGGGGGTTATCAAAAATCAATAAAAAAAGATGGCCTTTTAACCATTCGGGATAAATCAAAGAAATATGGAATCATGTTTCCATATTATCCACTCATGGATGGAAAAGGTTGATCTCGAAAAATGGCCTAAATTCTAGTATTGGGGACAATTTATTAGTCCATATCATAATTTTTTTAACCAATTTTTGTTTTTTTACACTTATCATAGAAATAATTATTTACTATGAATACTATTCATGATGACAGATAATGAGAGGCACAAATTTACTAAAATTGTTCCTCCTAATTTAAAATATTGAATTAATTAACCAATATTTAATTCAAAAAAATATAATTTATTTTATAATTAAATAGCAAAAATGTGTTGCAAATTATTTTTTAGAATAATCCTTATTTGCATAATAATAAGCTGATAACACATTAAACAATAAAATTAATTCAAAAGACTATAATAGGAACATTTTCAACAGTAAATAACTAAACAAATTATTAAAAAAATATAACATATATTTTTACTTTGTAAAAACATCAAAGGAAAATATATTTTTCAATAAAAATCATTATTTTCACTATTCATTGAGAAATCAATCTCTTAACAAAATATATGAAATTCATTGTATTCAAATTTTTACATTATCAATTAAAAAATTTAATTTTTTTTTCAAATTAAATTTCATAATTTGAAAATTAGTTTTCATAATGAAACATTGTATTTCATGAAAACATAATTTTGTTAAAAATAATATTTTTTTTTGAACAGAAAAATTATTGAAAAATTTTAAATTAGTTATAACTCCATAAAATAAAATTAATTAATATTAATAATATATAAAACTGATATTTATTGACTATATCTTTTTTGTACCGGATTTGACTATATTAAATTTTCATTTCTCATGGAACACCTTCTTTTTCATTTATTCAATTTGTTTTCTTTATGAAAAAATTTGATTTTAATTTATGAGGCTTATTTTGTCTATCAACATATTTAATGTCATGGAAACAGGTTTTGTAGGAGTTTTTCTTTAAAAAATTCAATTATCATAATTTTTTCAATGAAACACCTCAAATATTGTTATGAGTCTACAATGGGTTTTCAAGCAGGGTAGTGGTGATGATTTTTCTGAATATATGATTCCATTAATTGTGGGAATTATTTAAAGGAATTTTTGGAGGAAACATTCCACATGGAATCCTTGGGTGTGGCGGGTTATGGATATATGTAAACCATAGTATGTGTGGAACCACTAGGGTTCATGGTCGTCATATTGATAGACTATGGTCGGACTCTATATCGTTAGGAATCACATTATGTTAACAAGTGTCCCTTGTGTGTCTTAAATTTGTATGATTATAAGTTAGAACTCATTTTTTCTTAGTTTTATTCATTATAGTTAGCTTTCATTATTTGATTATAACATTTTTATTCTATGATTTTCCTTGGTTGGTTTTGAATATTAACATTTACATATTTTATATTTAATGTACCATATTCATGATTTATTTTAATATGTTGTTTTTGAAAATAAAATTAAAGGATTTTTACCATCAATTTTTTTTCTAATTTTCTTTTATTTTCTTCAATTTTAATGTTCTTTATAATGGTTTAATGGTGAATGACATTGTAAAGATTCATGGTGGTATCTTATGACTTGTTTTCCTCCAACGCTTTATATTCCATTAGATGAATGTAGACATGACTTTCCTAAATCAATTTAATGGGAACAATGTCTTGTATCTAGAATATTTCTATTAGATGATGCAACATGATAGTGGTTTTGGAAGGTAGTGTAATATGGTCACCTGAATACTTTAATTTGGTTTTAAATTATCATTCTTTCCAAGATTAGACTTTTTTAATTGATTTTTTACATTTCATGGTTATATACCTATTATTCATAAATGAATAATTAGTTTTTTAACATTATGTTCTTATTAATGATACTTTTTGTGTTGTGATTTTAGGGAGAAATCATTCTCATACTTTTTTTATAAATTCCTAGGTTCTAATCCACAAACTATAGTGATCAAGAACACACTTTAGGCATTGTGGTGACCTTTTTTATGTGATATTTTAGGTCAATCCAGGATGGTTCTATATAATATTTATATCAATAGAAGGGGAGTTAATATATTTAAGTTAGAAACATGTGAATTTAATTAAAGGATCAAATATTATAATGTTTTTATTATGTGGTATCGTGGTGAAATTAACATCTCAAAAAAGATAAGTTATAATTTGCTAATTCTCTACATATTTGAAAATTTTATATATATAAATGGATGAGGGGGAGTAGAAAAAATATTCACAAGGGTGATATTAATGTTCCCTTGGACTTGTTTCAGAATCATTGGAGGTTTTGTGATATCAATTGAGGTTATATGAATTTTTTTTAAAGTTTTTATGGGGAGATTATAGGAGAATTCCTTATGTTTTTTCATGACCTGACCTATCATGGCCCAGGTAGAGACTCTCCAAAACTGCCACCAATAGGTCAAGGGATGGTATCCATAACCATATTGTTATATCAAACAAATGGGAGGCCTTGTCTTATAGTAATTTTATACGTATTCCCACAAACATCTCAATGAAAGAGGGAAAAGACTAAAGTAGGACTACAACAAAATTTATACATACATCTCTATCCCAAAATCATAGTATGATAGAACTATTGAAATTGTTAAAAGGAAAAAATAAAATCCCACTAAATATTCTAAAATTTCCCACCTAATCAGATGTAGGGAATTACTATCAAATACAACTACCAGAGAGATACTTGATCGGGCACCAACAAATGCCCCTGACGGTCTGGCTCACAAATCTGCGCCTGCTCTATGTCCTCCTATGATTAAATAAAAAGTTCTATCAACTATAAAAGACACCATATCTGTGGTCAAATATTTTGTCGGTGTTGGTATAATAATATATTGTTGGATCCTCAAAAACCAAAAGTATATGGTGAAACTTAAAGATAATAGTCACCTAGACCCAAACTAGAGGGATCCCATGTGAGAGAGAAACTCCTTCTAGACCACTACTCATATATACATGAATATTCATGTCTTCAGCCCAAGTATGTAAAGAAAAATGAAACATGACTCACGGTCTCCCTGAATATCCCATATATAATAAAAATAGACTCCATGTTATAGGGCCATCCACAACATCCAACAAGAGTTTTTAATGGAATGATCACCTATGATTACTCAATCCATGATCTGAGACACACCCTATAGAAAGAAACTAAGATATTTCACATAAGTAATCTTAAATTTGATTTCACATCCCCACCATCCCTGATGTAACTCCACTAATAGATGTCGTTCTATTTGGAAATGTTGAACTGATGGCACAACCTTTCTATCCCTGATGGTACCTATCTATAAGGGCATGATCATTGAACATCGCTCAGGATAAAGTCACCCACTAACCCAGAATATCTCTAAAACTCATATAAGTGATCCCTTCAAGGATCATCTAGGTGACACTATGAACTGTAGCTAGAACACCAAATATAGAAAGGGGTATCGCACAGAAAACATAACCTAGAACAATTTTCTTAGAAGAGGATCTACACCCATGTATATTTGGTCATTCAAATTCAACAAACTCCAACTATTAAAGAATAATTATATAATATGAAGGAAATCTGTGGGGATTAATTCGTGATTCAAACCCCATCATGCTACAACCCCACCATATTGATCAGATATTGATACACAGATAGAGGGTATATTCTCAAGGGTCAGTGGGGGATCCATACAATACTTGAAACATCATTCTGGGTCGAGGATCAATACCTGGGTAATTATTAGTCACCATGATTCCATAAACTCACCAAGGGAAACATGAAAAGAATGTGAGGATAACTTTGGGACCACTGAAGCGATACATGATCCAAGGTTCTGAGTCTGTAATCGAATTTGAAAAAGGAAACTCTATCCATAATATGGGATTAAAACCATGATGCTCAAACTATGGGAATCCATAGAGGGGTCATAATCCTATGATGAGTACATGATGCTAAAAACCCACAAAATAGAAATTTAGAAACGAAACTCATAAGACCACTTCTAGTCTCAACACCGCTAACTGAAGATACCAAAAACATCACCGCATTTCACATATAAAAAGGCTCAAACTATAACCACCATCGCATTATATGTAGAAAACTTCTCATGAGATTCTACTTTCAGGAATCCAACTGAGTGTGGAAAAAAGATATTTGTGAGGGAGAAAAGACTACAAGGGAACTACATGGGGTGTACCTTATGTACCTGATGTGTCTCTCTACACTGTCCCCTATCCATGTTCCATGAAAGAACTCTCTATGTATTAAAGGTAATATATGGTTCTTACCCAAAGACACACCACATTTGATATCATCCAAAACTCTTGGTGTGTTTTTTCCAATACATGACCTCACTGGCTACGTAACACCAAATGACGTGTATTAATGGTACGTAGTTTGTTTCTTTTCACCCAACCCTAGACTATGTCCTTCCCAACATAGATCAGTTAGTCATGTATTCCACATGACATGAACCGTTGGTACATACTGTGTCCCGGCTAACTGGTCCCTTTGGCAGTTTCCTCATGTTGTGTGCATGTAACTCAACCAATTCTTGTGTCTTCTGGCCATGTATTCCCAAACATCTATGTCCTTAGAAATTGAAAAACTGACCATGTATCTTGGACACATTGCATGGCTAACTAAATAGTGAGTAATCCTCTTACAAAGAATGTATTCCAAATATATCATCTTCCCAGAATATGAAGAACACATGTTGTGTTACCCTTCACTACACTCCATTTGATCTAAAATTCCTATCAAGAATTCCCTCTGAGTAAACTGAAACCCAATATTTACACATGACAACCATAGATAGACCCCCAAGGGGTCCATTGAAATTTTATAAGGGAACTAAAAACTAAAAATAATTTATAAAAATGAGTTTGGGATATAAATATCGAAAAAATCCAACCTCGTGGTACAATTCTAAATCATATGGTCCATAAAGCTACCTAGAACATTTTGGTCCCAGATATGGGGATGCTTGAAATCACATATTGGATCTAGAGGCAAATAATCACCTTGGTTTGTCTATGGGTAAACCTCTTCAATAGGAGTAATCCCTCATATTACTCATTCCATGTGTAAAACAAAAATAGTGGGAAAATTATTTATTTTATTTTATTAAATGAATAAACCTCCACTGAATTCCCCCATCGACACTCACCTCTGACCGAGAACCTAATTCCAAAAAAACTTGTCATTTCGTTTGTCAAAATAAAATTTAAAACTCTACTAGGGTCTCTGATTTTTTATCGATGACTTTTCGTATATGTTATACAATATTTACATATTTATTGTCTGTTTGTGAAAATATATATATATAATATTTTAACATTACTGCACCAAGGCTCTCCAGGCCCCAGAATCCAACTCCAATGTAGCTCCAGGATTTTGAAATATTCCTAGAAAAATTCAAAATTCATACATGGAAAAAACCTATGTCACTAAATTCTACCCACATAAGTCTTCTTTCTTTTGAAAAACGAAAGACTATATCGAAGGGAAAACTATGGACTCCATTGGGACTCTCTTTCCAATGATATATCAAAAGTTTCATGTGATACCTACAAGTATACAACCAGGGGTACCACAAAGACCAAGTCATACCCATCATCCTGTTCAAACTAGGTTGACATAATTCTATAAAGCGAGCACCAGTCACACCAAATAATCGTCAAAGGGTATAGAGGCATCAAACCCCACTAACCAACACATAAATTTATGGAAAGGTTCTTGAACCTCAAATATTGGATGTTTCCCTATAAAAATCACCATGCCTTTGATGAGGCAGGATCCCATTGTGCATAATAACCCATCATCTACCTCTTTGGGAAACAATTCATCGTCCAAAACTAACACAAATGATCCCCAAAAAAACCCCATCCATCTCTGAACGATGTGCTCCTTTCACAATCAACACCTACAAGTTTCCAAAATGGAATATTATATTCAATTTTTTTCGAAACCAGAATGATTCGCACATTTGGTGTAGCCACCCATTTTATGGTTGTACCATTGGCTGAGATGATCCCATCCTTAGATCCCCATATAACCATGTGACTATTGTAATCATCAAGACTTTAAATTGTTATGTGCTTCCCTCTTTTATAAAATCCACCAAGATAATGTCTCATGGATATCTGTTCATACGAGACCTCAAAAACAAAAACTCAAAACTATGCCTCCCCAACTTGATAAAAAATTGAAGGGGGGAACAACTATCATGTGGAGAAATTATGCCCCAAAATTCTCAAAAATGGTCCTATATAATATGTTGACCCATTGGTCTCCTCTCTCTTGAATAGTATTTGGAGAAATTTTAAGAATCATCAACATCCTTACCTAGTTGCCACTACGATCCAATCTAAAACATGTTTGGGATTTGATCCAATAGTCTCATGGACCGTGAAACTACTAAAACCATATTATAGCCAATGGGAAAAGATGATTTTGGGTCATGGGTTTGTGTGCTCCTCTATAACTGTCACTAGAGCTAGGTAATTTCATCAACACCCAGCCATAAGAAAAAACTCTTCCACTTGAAAAAAATAGTGATTCATAAGTGAACACACTTGGTCTTATAATCCCTAAAAAATAATCTTTGTTCTTTCAATTCCATTTGAAAACCCTCTAAATCAATGTTCGAATGAATTTTTTTTCTCTGCTGACTTTGGGACTTAGACTAGGTATACTTAAAAGTTAAAAGTGGTTCATAACTCTATGAAAACTACAACTTAGGCAACGTAGTCACATGTCATACATGAAGCCACACTCAATCTCCTAGGATAAAATCCATTCCATCTGGAAGAAAATCCATTCCTAGCCCATATTTCTTATCCAACATATTCACACCTCACACTATAATACACTCTCCCATCCCAATAAAATAAGTCAATGGATTTCGTGCACCATACCTCGATACAATTTGGTATAGAAATCACTCACTTCGTCATAAAATTTTGTATTGCATCACATGAGCACATATTTTTTATGTTAATATCCATCAATAATGTGAATTTTAATCCAAATCACACAACAATTCAATAAGGATCCAAAGATCCCCAATGTCACCCTGGAAATACATAAGAATGAAGTGGAGTGAAAAAGGTATCTCACAACCATTTCTTGCAAAAACACTAAAAACTTATAAATGATTCATAGAATAACTCCTACTACTCTTGGATCATATTGTTAAAGACCTCCAACACCTGCAACTATCCATTTATCCATAACCCAAATCCATGATCCTAGACTACACCACCTACGATTGGTGTTGGGGGAAACCGATCAAGGTGCAACCACCTTCTACTTCTCCACTTACTCATATTCCATTCCCTCCACTATGCAGACCTCGTAAAAACTGTTTCCTCTATATCGGTGATCAAATGACCATATCTCTACCAGTATCATGGGTTCACTGCCACTTCCTTTTAATATATTAATGTCCATATCATGAATAAGAACTCGTCGGGATGGGATGACTCTGCTTTCACGAAGGTCATAGAAAATAATGTTACCTCATAGGTTTCACTCCTCCTAACAGTCGGTCCTTCTCAACCTTTAACTCAAGATAACCCTTTATTTAAAGATTCAGATATTCAATAGGTCCCATTGTATCATTATATAACACCATAAGATCTATCCACATCTCATTCTCACATTCCACATCAACTTGAACTCTTAGAGGGTGATCTACATACTGCTCAAGATGTCCACTCAGAAGAAACCCTACCTCATGATCAGGCCTAACAAGGGTAGCTCATCACTCATCGATTCATACCCTTGAAACTGTTATATAAACCCCAATGGTAATCTTCTTGAATATATCCTAAAATATGACCAGATGTTCCATAGTCAAGGAGTATATTACTGGAGATTACTCAATGAGGACAAAAAGAACCACAACCCATTTATATATGATTCATGCAGCAAATTTCCCCTACAACCTATGCCTACAAGTTATAAGTCAATACCATGGTTGTGGGATTCCTGGTGAATGGAAATATTTTCCACCAAATCAACGTTGGAGTCCCTATCCTAAAATAAAAACTCGATACACTTCAACACTATTGTTTTTCAACCCAATCTAAGATCATAGATAGACAACATATACACTATAGTCCCAAATTGGACCAGACTATGAAAAAACTCATTCATAACCTAACCCATTATGGATCATGTTGTAGATCCCCATTACAACCTACATTAGGCTAGTGAATGACTTCCCACATCAAGTAGGCATATCACACAAATGGGAGGTATTAGACCATGATACCTATATGCACACACCAAATAACATATCTACGAAACAGTGAAGAGATAAAAGTAAAACTACTAAAAGAATGCATGCATACATCATTATCCCAAAAGAAGAGTTAGATAGATTTATTGAAATAAAAAATGGGAAAAATACATTCCCACCAATAATTGAAAAAAAATTCATCTTACATAGATTGAGGGGATGACTTTTAACTTCAAATTCCAGAGAGATACATATACAAGAACTAGAAAACCCACGGTTGTTCTAGCTCAGCAATATCCACCTACTCTTGGTCCTCCAGGGACTCTGTAGAAATGAATTTCATATGAAAAATACACAAAATTTGTGAGAAATTCCATAGAGAGGTGAGTATAAAAATACATAATATGTTCCCCAAAACCCAAATGAAATGTGATAAAAGGAAAGGTAACTGACACCTCGACCCAAGCTAGACGGAACCCAAGTGAGATTGAAACAAACTCTTGTGAATTAATTGTTCATAAATTGATAGTCAACTAATCACCCCACATAAGGTAAGAAAGAGGATCCATAAAATATGTTCTCCCAGCATATTTCAGATATTTTGGAAATAGACTGCAAGTCTCATGGTCTAAACTATACAATAATTCATATAAACCAATATGATGTTCTAAAATAATGTTCATCTATGATAACTCACAACACAAGCCTAGCTATCCCAAATGGATCTTAAACTAGATATGACACACTGGGCATCTCTAAGCGGATGTTATATCCCCTTCATCCCAGTTGGAACTCAACTGAGAGATTACACTTTATCGGGAAAACCGAAATTGTTGGAACAACTTTTCTATATCTGATGATACCTATCTGAGAAGGAACACCTATCAAAATGTCCCCTATAGAATGTATTCAAATTACCCAAAATATCTAAAAAACTATGGTAGATTATTCCACCCATGATCAGCTGTGGAAAAATAAGAACCCTATTTGGAACATAAAGAAAAATAAGGTGGTATCACACCATTACCCAAATCTGAAACAGCCCTTTTTATATAATATTGATTCATATATATAGTTGTCTTATAGTTTCCATAAAGGAATGAATCATTGTAGAACATTGAAGGAAACTGAGTGGATTTATCTGAGACACACACTCCATGAGACTACAAAATCATCCAAAATATCATCAGTCAATACACAAATAGTGGGTGTACACTCCACATTCACTTGGGGATATGTCCCCTTATATAAATATCTTCTATGTTACTAGATCAATTCCTAGGAATATATTGGTCAGGATGATTCCACAAAATCCATAATGGAAACCATGAAAGAGTCACAGGGGTCACTCTAAGACTCTCGAATTACTACATCCACATAGATGATGAGTTAGTAGTTCAAGAAGAATGATAAAAATAACTCTAAAATATGGGATTACACCCTTGATTCTCAAAAACTGGGTAGATATAAAGCAGTCCCAATACTATGATGGAGATAGATTCTAAAAACCATCAATGAAAAAATAGACCAAGGGAACTCACTCAACCACTTCTAGTCTAAACATCAATAACCGAAGTGATACATAATTCCACATCATGTCGCATCTCAATGTCCCAAACCATGTCCACCTTCATGTAATATATGGGAAACTACTCAGGATTTTCCTCTTGTAGGAATCCAACAATGTCTAGAAGAAGGATATGAATGAGGGAGAAGAGAATCTATGGGAACTATATGGTGTTTCACCTCTTTACATTTCATGTCTCTCTACACCGACCACTAGTCGGGTCTGCTGATTCCACTGAATGTGTGTAAAATATAACACATGGCATGCACCCCAATCCAAAAGTAATGTGACCTTATCCAAACCAGTGGGAATATCCTTGACCATACATGAACTCACTGGCCATGTAACACCACATGAGGTATACCCCCAGTACATGACATGTTTCTCTTTGCTTAGCCTCCGCCTGTGTCCTTCCCCACATAGATCAGACAATTCTACCTTCAAAAATGAATGTACATCTGGGGCATGGAATGTTCTTGCTAACCGGACTCTTTGGATGTTACGTCAGTACATTCTTGTGTAACTCCATCAATTCCCATGTCTTTTCGAAATGTATTATCACTAGGCCATATCCTAGGTCAAACTCCCAGAAGAACTATATAGAATGTTACCGTAATACATGGAATTTATTTTATAAATATTTTATTATCCATATGGGAAGAACACATGGTGTGTGACCCTACATTGTACACTTTGTGATCAAAAATTCCTAACGCTAATTTCATTTACGACACCCTAAATCTTTTATTTTCACCTGAAAACCATAGATCGAACTGCATGGAGAAATTATTTTAATCATAAATTAAGTATTTTCCAAAAATGAGTTGTTCATGAGTTTTTTATAAGAATATTAAATGTTATTTATAAAACATATACTCTATAAATAAAATAAATTGGATTCCGAATTTGGAATCCACAAGTTCACGTTTTGTTATATTTAAATTTTATTTTTAACTATAATTATATTCTTATATTAAATGTTATGTTATTGTAGTTAAGGTAATATTTATTTTGAAGAGGGTAAAAATTAGAGATAAGGATTAAAATTAATAGAAAAACATGTCTAAAAATGATTTTTTAGTTTATTCCAAATTAAGAGCATGTTATATATGTAGTTGGTGTTTCATTGTTCCTTGTTACTTGGAATAAGAACTGATATAAATTTAATTTTTTAATAATTACAAGAGTGTCACTCCCCTCACTTATAAAATGGAACCAAATACCCTTTCTTATTCAAGCCTCATGAGAAGCATATATTTTCCAATACCCTCCAAAATAACTTCCAAAATTACTTCCCCACATCCTATTTCCTTTTTTCCCTCTCTTATTAATTTCATATTTATTCTTTTTGTGTATTAAAAAAGCTTCCTCTCATTGTATAGGCTATCAACTTACCCAACTCATTTAGTGTTTATTTATTCTCCTACTTTTAATAAATATGTTGTATACATAAAAAAATAAATACTCTAGTAACATAAATATACTGATATATTATTATGATCATGTGAAAACCTTTTTCCATCTCATTCTCATCAGTTATAAATTGATTTTGTTGTGTATGCGTATATGTGTAATACCACCTCCAAAAAGCAATGCAATTTGTTTTTTACTTACACATTATATGTATTGTAATTAGGATAGATTTAATAAATATATATTATATTTATTATATTTTAATTAGGTTTTTTCCGTTATTTATTATTTACATTTCTTTTTTATATCCATTAAATAGTGGAAACATTACTTGTGCGTACATACAGACATCTGTCACCACAATATGATGTATTTCATTTTTCATCACCACGTGAATGGTTTTAATATATTATATGTAAAATAATATGGTAATTATTTCATTATTATTATTTAAATTTCTATTCTGTGAACAAGTTGTAAGAATCAGAACCATCGAACTGAAACATGCCTGAATAATGGACTGATTTTCACCTGAATGTTCAATTTAAAAAAGTAATTATTAACAACATGATATTTTGAAATTATATAGGAATGATACATAGTAATTTATTTATTAATATTTTATATAAATATATATATATATATATAATATAAATTTATTATATAGTGGTTTTGAGCACATACTATGCAATATGAGACTTGATGTAAGGGTTTCTCAACACACTTTTTCCTATGATACATAGACCATATTCACCACATTTTCATTCATGTAGTGATTCTTCTACCCATTTTATATTATGTATCATTAATATATTTATATCTATGGTTTTTAAAGTGTTATTTAATGAATTTTATTTTATGTGGGTATTGATTCATAAGTAACCAAAAAGGAAAGGGTTTTATTTTATAGTCTCATTTATTTTTGGATTGTCTATGCTAAATTTTGATTGATTAAAATTATAAGGATATTAACATTTAGTCCCAATATATATTATTCTAAAATATTTATTCATATATTTTTCAATAAATAATGAAATTTCTTTCTCAACATTACATAAAAATAACATGTAATCATTTTTAAGAATAAAATACCTTATATCTATTTGTTCAATGAACCCTATATATTTTTGTTATTTGAAATGATTCAAGATTATTATTCAATATGGTCTAATGATTTTATAATTTCATTATCAACTGTATTCTAAATTATTTTCAAATAATAAAACATTTATTTGTAAATAATTTCCAAAATAGAAATGTTTGACGTTTTACAAAAGGTTGAAAAAGAATCATAATTTCATTGTTTACCTAAAAAATGTATTTTCCCAACATCCAAACTATTATTTTCATTGAATCATTCTTTACATGATTATATGGTTTTTAAAAAAATCTAAAATTTATGTGAATTTTACGTTTTTAAAAATACTATTTTTAATGGATACTTTCTATATTTCAGTAGAAAATTTAAAATTATCCATTATAGGTATTTTCTATCATTGAAACAATAAATCAAATATTTTTTGATTCTCTTAGAATATGATATTTTGATTCCGTACACTTTTGTTCTTTGTTTTACTAATGTTGATTTTTATTTAATGATGATTCTATGAAACCATTTTTATTCCCATTTGTTAATTGTGTTACAATGAAATATTTTTTTATCGTATTTTTTGTCCAATGGTTATTATATAAAGTAGTGATGGAAGAAAACCTATATACTTCCCATGAATTATAATATGATGAATTGATGAATGTTCTATAGTATCCTAGCACACATATGTTTTTTTATTATATTCTTAGTGTTATTTAAATCATATATCCATTAAATTAATTATGTAAAGAATAGAATCTCAAGAGATAATATGGATATGAATATAGAGTGAACCCAATTTAGTAAGGGAATCTATCAAATATTATAGTCTTCAGAGTGAAAATTAATTATGTAAATGAAGGAATGGTTAGCGAATCTAATATACTCTAATTTTATTAGAACATATACCTTTTATGGAAATTATTTTTTATTTATATATATATTGAAAGAGCTAAGTATTATTTTTATGATATGTTCATATTGATCATTATTTAATATTGATGATTCTACACTATTATTAATTTTTTATTTTGTTAAGAAAAATATATATTCCCTGAATCATTATTATGTTTTTTGGATTATTTGGTATGAATTGTCAATGTTATGATCATATTATAATTCACTATTGATTATCTTATTATCTTTTATTATCAATTATTGATATCTCTTTTATATTCCTTTATAGAGTTTCTGAGATCACCAATCATTATACTTACATTCCTTAGTTTATAAATAAATGTTTTATTCTAGGTTTTTCTAAGAATTATACCATGTGAGAAGATTAATATGGGATATGTTGAAAACTATTAAAGAAATAATATGATTATATATCTATTTTTCAATGACACTATACCATTATAGTTAGAGGGAATTTATTATTATAATATTAGATGAATGTTCAACTATATTTATGTAATATTTATGTACATAATAATTTGGTATCCTCTGTTGGTATAGATGTTGTGTTTTATTTTTTTAAATTATTAGTAGATATATTTTGTGAGAAAACTAAAGATAAGATTATGGATATGATAAAATAATACATTATGGTAAAAAATAGATTTCAATTTTCCATAAAAATAGAACCCTCTCATGCTACTATCAAGTGGATGAAGTTATTTATCAGATCCACCTTGGGGTAACAACTCTAGAAGTGAAATATTTGGTATTAAAATGATCATCACCCATGAATTATGACTGCTACCCATAAAAAACCACTTGCTAATCTCTCTATGTTGATATTCTATAGTTAATTGAAATTTTATTTATAAACCATTATGATCGATTTTAGATGATAATGACCATGTTTGATTAATGTTATTCCTAGAGTTCCATATATTGAAAAGAAGGTATCATGATTTAGACTTCCTCTAAATTATTTTACCCAATTATATGATTTCCCACTCGAGTTAACAATGATTAATTCTCATGCTTTCCATTTTTGTTTTAGTGAGGGATTAATGGTAAAATTATAATGTTGTGGTAGTGATATGTATGATCAAATATTGAAGTACCCTGTATTATATTAGTTATATGAATTCATTTTTATCAAGGAAGTAGTCGTTGAATGGTAATTCGTATCTCCAATGATTTGATGTCAAGTGAGTATTAAAAGATCCTAATGGTATGATGATCACAAAACATGTCTATAAAACCTCTCTCATTGAATTTTTTGGATAATTTATACATGTAAATCCTCTTATTATACATCTATTTAAATTTGAAGTTATTTTAATAATGAATTAGATTTTATTATTTTTATACCACATATATTTATGTGGATTTGAAGTCAGAATTGATATTTTGAATCAAACTATGATATTATTATAGTGATATGATGAATATGGACGTCCAATAAAAATTACTTCAATTATATGGGTATTAATACATATTAAAGAGGGGTAATTATATCAAATTTTTGGGGAAGAACTCAGTATTAATGATATTGCAATTGATTGCGATTTTTTGATGTATTTATAGAAGACCTAACTACATTTAGACTAAATAATCATGTTAGGTTTTAAATTTAACTAAAAAATAGTGAAACACATTTTTCAATTATTCCATATAGAATGTGGCATATTGATTTGAAATAATTGAGGAAGAAACTAATAGAGTATTCATAAAATAGATTCATATGCCTGAATGAATCACCATGGTCAGAACCTATTCATTTTTTAAGAAGAATGATGGTTCAATTCAATATCCTTTAATTATTATGACCATTTTAAGATCACTATTACGGCTAAGTATTCTTTACCCCATATTTTTCACTTGATTGATAGACTACGTAGATCTCAATACATTTCACTGACCAACATTCATTATTGAGATCATCAATTGGGCGCTAAAAAGATGATATAGGCATGATAACCTTTAATATGATGTATAATCATTCTAAATTTATAATGAATATATTTGGACTTTCCAACTCCCCCAATATATATATGGATTTATTAAATAGAGTATATTGTGACTACCACAAACTATTTTTAGTAGTATTTATAGATAGTATTATAATGTATTGAAAAAGAAAAGATGATTATAAAGATTATTTGGGGATATATTTGGTAAAATAGAATAAGTATATTTATTATTAAAAAAATCTATAAGTATAATGTCTTTGTATAACGTGTTTCACTCATATTTTATATAATCTAAAATGAGGGTATACCACTAGGTCTTTCCAAAATAAAATATATTGTGAAATACACCTAACTAACCATGGTGACTATGATATATAGTTTTCATGTGGTGTTTGGATACTTTTGAAACTTTAATATGGATTCCCAATGGATATCAAATATAATAAACTGGTTTACTTGGAATGTATCCATTTTCCTTTACACTGATGAATGTTAGAAAAATTTAAGGATCATTAGAGAAGGTTGGTCTGTAACCTATTCATATAATACCCTAATGTGGAGAAGGTTTTGGAATATAGAGTGATTAATCAAATAAAGGATATATATTAATTTTAACCTGTCTATTTTTTCCATGTACATATTTTAAATATATCTTTTAAAATTCATAGATGTAGGAACTAAGAAGGTGCATGATTCTGTGCCCGATGAGACCAGAATTGAAGTTTAAAGAATATAAAATATAATAATATCTTTCCCATGTAGTTTTCCAAAAAAATTAAGGATTATTAAATGGACTCTCAAATAAGAAATATGAGAACTACATTTACAGTAGAATACTGACGTCACCCAAGATGAAACATAATATTTTTCTCCAACGGTAGTTTGTGAAAAAAAAATTGATCACAATAAATAAATATTTATTTATTTATTTTACTATAATGATGAATTGGCCTAAATACCTCCTATAAAAAAAATCTTTATGGGTATGTCTTAGGGCTAGCTACCTATTCCTAGAGACCTTTATAGGAGACTTTGGATATACGTTGTTAGATTTCATTGACTCGGAGGGTCAGATCGATGTCATACAGATCGGTTACACCAACAGAGGTTGTAGTTATCTCCAAAAATGTGAAAGAAGAATAATTTCTTAAGAAAAAATCAATTAGTACTCCATGTAGGATGATTTATTTATATTGATTCACCACTTTTTATTTTCCCATGTTGGATGCTAATCAATTCCACTAAAAAAATTGATTCACGCATCAATTATTAATTTATTTGATGTTTGATTTATTTTATAGTGGTTAATTCATTTTTTATTCTAATGGAAATGAATCAAGGGTATCATGAACATGGTTGAGGTTCATTACTCTTTTTTATGGTCTTCTCCAATGTTTCTTTACATGTTCATCATGAGCATTTTAGTTGGATCGTAGTTTGATTAATACATGGCATTGGATAATTGTTTAACCTTTATTCTATACAACAGGTCAATACCACGTTCATGGTTCATGATCTATGGTGAAATCGAGGTACAACAATGGAGGATGACCACATTTGGATAAAATTAGGAAATTTTTCCTCATTCTTCTCACTTTTATGTCTGATAATGTCATGGTATGATTATGGTGTGGCTCTGCAAAGGGATTTTGAGTTAGATAGGAAGACGGGTCACATCGACTAGTGATTGAAAGGGTTAGCAAAACCCAGCTCCATGATTTCCATTTGGATTAGCACTAGTGGTAGCACGGATGGTCAACGTGGTGGAGGAACCACAATTTTCTAAAAAACCCAAACTATATATTGTGAATTCCAAAATTACATTCCACGTGGTATCCCTTGTTGGAGTTATAGGGTTTTCATATAAGTTAAATATCACAAACTATGTGAGAACTATCCTGTGTTCTAAAAAGCATGGATAATGTCTTGGTGTGTACTCTAGGAGTACAGAAGCACATACATGTCAAGGAAAACGAGAATGGTTCAAACACATGTAATAATCCATGTACATGGTAATAGATTGTGTAAACAGGCTAAGACATGTACTCGAACATGGAATAGTGTACATGACGAGGCCTATGGCACACAATAATGAGAAGAGGAACATGGGAAGATATGTATTTAGTGGAACATGTCATGTTATTTCTCATAGGTGGTTTGGTGTGCGTTGTATTTTTAATTAGTTCCAATTTTAGTCAAGTGTAATACCTTGTTTCATTAATAAGAGTGTATAGTGTGACATTATGTCATCAATAGAGGATTGTGAACACCAATATAGTTTCAATTTTGGATAGAGATTAGTGCATCCCACTTTGGGGACAGGGTGGGATACCCTATCATTCCAAGGCATGGTTTGTGGTATCTTCATGACCATTATGAAAAGGGAATCGATCCCATATTGATATTAAAGATCTAATAGTCTTTTAGGGTTCCGTAGTAGCCTTTTGTGTGGTCCCTCACTCAAACGAAGAGTTATTTTGAGATATATTGAGTAATACCTAGGTAGGTCCCAAAGATCATGGTATCCTGGATAAGATCCACCAGTGATAATATGGCTCATATATTGGATCCTACAAGAATGAGTGTTACCTAGAATCCCCATCTGGTAGATTGTTGCTGGCAGTTTTGGCTGTGACCACTTGTATCAGTTGCTTATTTGACTATATTTGGATGTTTATATCTTTTGTCTTGTTAAAATATATTATGATTAAATGGCTCCTCTTGATGATTAATTAATAGTTATTTTTATGTTTCCCATTAGTTATTGGTATAATATCCCTTACATAGTATTTTACCCCACATGATATATATTATATATAATAGTGGCTCTTTACCATATTCCAAGGATAACTTGGTGTAGGAAAAGCATATATGGGGCTAGAACAAATGAGGCGTATACCAGTGTTTCATTCAATGGAATTACACTACCAACATACATTTTGGAATCAATTGTATTTATTTTAGGGTTTTATTTGGACCCATTTTATCTATTAGTAATTTACTACCATATTCTAAATCCAGGATCATTGATGTATGAATGATTTGGTATCATTTGTTTTAAATTTTAGAATTGTATGGGCATTGAGAGATGTGCATGTATAAATGTAAATTGGGATAATTTCTCCCATGTGTGGGATATCCCAAATAAGGGTTGGTCTCTAGCCCCTTCCCTATTGAAGGCTTGGTTAGGGTTGTCACACTCGACTAGACATAGACTAGGAGGGCCCTGGTGGGTTGGGTAATGAAATAGTAGTATCAATTCCTGGTTCAAACAAGGGACTAAAGAATAGATTTTCAAAATGGTGGTGAGGTTGGTTTTTGATTTTTAAAAATTATGTTAACATGTACTCAGTTCAAATTAAAGCTATGGTTTCTATTTTTGGTGTTGTATATTTTGTATCCATTCACCATGACTCTAATTACCAACTAGTAGAATTGATGCATATAGACATTGGGTGTAAGAAATAAATTATTGCATGCTACATATTGGAATTTTATTTGGATTCAACTAACTTCTGGAGTCATCTTCCCATATATACTCATTAACCATGTTGTTTCTTGTTTATTTCAGGAGCTATCCACAAAAAAATCATTCCCAGATTGCATTTTGTTATTACAAGGATGATCCAATGAGTGATGAGGCTTTTTTATAGAATCTTGTATAATATTCAGTACATCTGAGTGATTTTCAAGTTATCCCACCACTTGTAGAGTAGTATTTAGTGTCGGTAGTATCATCTATGAATGTCTACCGGTTTAGTGAATTTCATATGTTTTATAGGTATTGACCCACTAATTGATTTGGTAAGCCGACCCCCAATGTTGTAAGGGAAATTCTAGTTTCATTCTACTAAGTTTTAAACCTAATGAGGATGACTTCATATCAATGGAAGACTCCACAATAAGTATTCTTCTGGGATTTTTTGGTAAATGGTTGTGTATGGTGAATCATTACATGAAAAGATGGCTCACTTCTAGTTAATGTTTGAGTCCCTCTTTAAGTATGTGTTTTATCCATCCATGTTGTGACCAGTCCCATCCATGATCTTTTAAATTTTCTATAGAAAAGTTTTACCATGGATGAGTATTAAGAATGGTTTATTAATCATTTTTGATACTCCACCGATATGATATTAGATCCATTCTATGTGGAAATAAACTTAAATCTAGGCTTACACTAATAAATGAAGGCTTTTCGGACATCAATATGGATTCTAGAATATCTTGGAATGTTTTGATCGAGATTTTTTTCTAGAGAGATTCATGGTAGATAGGTTTATAGAAATTGATGCTTGTTGTGGGATCCTAGGATCTGAGACCGTGGTTGTAGTTAGTAGAAGGAATTAACCTGAATATGAGTGTTCCAAACACTTTAGGAGATGATCCCAGGATAATGGATTTCCAATTCATTTCTCTTAGGATGGATTGAGTCAGCCAAGTGGGTGGTGGTTCTCCTTATGTGACATTCTAGGATATTTTCCTAGAGACTTTCTAACCCCTAAAATAGATAAAAAGGTGATGATCGATGGAACACCCAAATAAACATAGAGGTTTGATCAAGTAGGTACTTAGGGAAGTGACAATTAAAGAGGGGATGATAGATTAGAATGGGGTGGAATGATTTTTGACCTATTTCCACAACCATATCCATGTTATCTTTTCTAGGTTTATATAGATGGTGGAAAGAGACGTACAAAACTACAAAAAGTTGAGACTTACCACTCAAGGCTCCTGTAATGATAAGAGGAATGATCTACATCTACACTAAATTAACTAAAATACTGATAGACCTGGGTTTGATCCATTCCTTTGCTACTACTTCTCTAGTGCTCGACTTAATCATTCATTTGATCCCTTGGTTCTACCCTTGTGCTTATAGAATTCAATAGGAGTTGACTCTGTGATCACACACTTATTCTCATAGAGTGACCTAGTTCTTGTAGGTGAGATCTTTATATGGGATATATTTTTATAAGTAATAAGGCATTACATATTCTTATTATGAATATACTTTCTATATATAGTTCATGCCCAGATTGACTATTCATGTGGAGGATGTGGGTTTCCAATGCTGATGGGATGAGTTTTTATGTTATAGGGTAGAAGGAAACCTTGGAAGAGTTGGTTTGGAGCATATTTTGAAGGATGCATCTGATTAGTCAATAATTTTATACCATGAGTCCTGGATTATTGGATTATTTGGGTTACTAGTTTGTTGATGTGGTGACAGTGTATGAGGATGTATTCACCGAGGATGTTCCAGGATTTCCTCCCTATCAAGAGATATATTTCTCCATTAACATCATCCCTAGGAAATACTTGATATATATACTATCTTATCATATGGATCCCATAGAGAATTGAGATAGGAGGGTGAATTTGGAGGACATGTAGAGGATGGGATTCATGAGATCTAGTGTTTCCCCTTGGAAAACCATAGTGTTGTTATATAAAAAATAATACACGAGCATGAATGTGTGCATGGATTATCGGAAACCTAAACATGTAGACTTGAAGAATCAGAATCTTCTATCGAGAATCAATAACATATTCAATCAATTTATAGGGGCACAATGGTTCTAGAAGATTGAACATTGATATTTCTATCAATAACTACGCGTATGAGATAAGGATATATTGAAGAAAACATTCAAATGTCTCTATGGTCAATACGAGTAATGTATGATGCCTTTTGGAATAACCAACCATTGGTGGTGTTCATCTAGATCAAGTATATGATCAATAAATCTTTCATAGACTGGGTTTTGGTAGTCTTTATTGATGATCTCCTAGTGTACTTGGTGTATTATGGGGAATATATGACGAAATTTAGGATTTTTATAAACATACTATAAGAGCACTAACAATATGATAATCTCTAAAAATGATAGCTCAAGATTTAGGAGGTCAAATTTTTGGGACATCCATCTCAGATGATAGTTTAGTAGTGGAGCCAGCACTGGTCAAGCTATTATTCCCTTGGTAGCCACCCAATAGCATGATGGAGTTTCAGAGCTTCCTTAGGTTGGAAGGCTACTACTTGATATTTGTTCCAGATTTATCTAGGATATCATAACCTTTTACATCCTTGTCCCATAATGGGTATCATTTAGTGGTTATAGATAGGTTCCTTGCAGATTTTTAAGAGTTGAGGAAGAGACTGAAAATAAAACCCTTCTTGATATTTCTAAAGGAGGGTTTCAAGTACCTAATATTCTATTATACCTTAGGGACCAAGAATAGGTCTGTTTATATTCATATGTAGGATGTGATTTCCAATGATTATTGTAAATTTAGATCCCATAAGTAGAGCTAAACATACCATGATCTAGATCTTGTAGTTGTAGTATGCTTCCTTATTATTTGGTGATACTAACTTTTGAAAGAGCGGTTTATCATCTACTATAATCATCATAATCATATCTGTATCTTTCTTATAATTATATTAAAGAAATAAATAAAAGATGTATAGAGTTCTTCTACAATTATGACTTTGATATAGTCTATACTCATAAAAAGGGGAAGATGGTAGAACATATTTTCAAAATGAGATCTTATTCCTAATTGATGACTATAGTTTTAGAGAAGTAATCATAGTAGTAGTTTTTCATAGCACACAAGGATGGTACATCAAATCTAGTATTGACGGGGTTTACCGCATCACATTTAGAGTGTATAAATGAATTTCCTTATGGAGATATCGACTATGAGACATTATATATTTAGATATACATTGGATGTTCTCCTGATTGATGTTCTGATGGTTGGGATTACATTACTTTTTTTGGGGATGGTCTATGGTACCATCAATACTGTGGGATGTGGTGATGATGGAGTTTCATGAATCCCCTATGGAGGTACATCCATGGGTGGAAAATATGTACTTAGACCTCTGATATCAATTGTGTTAGACATGCATGATGAAGTGTTTATCATATTTTTTCCCTTGATGCCTAAATTTTCTGTAGGTAAATGATGAGCACCGAGTTCTAGTAGGTTTATCTCAACACCATTAGCAGCTAGAAAAAACTTGGGATGGGATATCTGTAGGCTTTGTGATGGGGTTACCATGTACATCGAGAGGACACAATTCTGTATGGGTGATTTTATACCCACTCTCATTTACATCCCACTTTTTTGCTATCTTGTAGTAGAGTTTAGTTGAACTAATGGGATACCATTACATGCATGATTTTTGTTAGCTCCCTAGAGTTCCCTTGATGATGGATTCAGATTGTGATACTCAATACTTATCAAAATTTTAGAGATTATTTCAGGAGTCCTTTGTTATTTTGTTGTGATTGAGCATCATGTTTCACCAGTAGAGTGAAAACATGATTGAGTGGACCATTAAACTTCTATAAGACATACTATGAGATTTCATTTTGGACATTTTCCACTATTGAAGGGATCATCTACCAGTGGTGGATTTTTTTTACAATAACATCAACCATTGAAACACAAGTATGTAAGCATTATAGGCCTTGTACGGGTGACCCTAATCATTACCACTATACCAGACCCACCCATGAGAGTCTATATGTATGGGCCAAGAGTTGGTGATTGTTACCAAATTGAAGGGGAATATCACCCATGAGTGGATGATGACTGAACATTTCCATCAGAAGTCTTATGAAGAAAAATGATAGAGGCCTAGGGAGTTTGAGTGTGGAGACCACGTGTTGTTGAATATATCTCTGCAATGTGGATTAAAGCGATTTTCCATTGGTGGAAAGTTACCTCTAAGGATCATTAACCATTTGAAGATAATACATAGCGATTGAAAGGTAGCTTATCACTTGGCCATTCAACCATAGTTAGGCCAGATGCACGAAATATTCCACATGTCCCAACAGATGAAGTACGTACATGACCTATCTCATATTATCGACTATGGAGAGTTGGAAATCGGGGATGGATCTATCTTTGTATATTAAATAATGTAGATATAGTATTTGAAGGATATTATCCACTATTAGTGAGATATTCCTATTTTTCATGTTTGGTTTCAACGATTGAATCTTCAAGAGAGCACTTGGGAGAGGAATACCCAGATGAGAACATTGTAGCCACACCTTTTTGGGTAGACATTATCATTTTTTGAGATAAAAATTCATATGTTAGGGTGACTTTAATGTCTTGGATATTTCACTGTAAAAATTTGAAATATATCTATTAATGTTTTTCAATCAATGTACTATGACGGTGTTCTATTCTGAGACATAGTAAATCCAAAATTTATATTAAAAATATATTGAATTTATTAATGTCACATGCATATAGTTTCCAAAATTTTTTAATAACTCATAATTTTATTCACATATTAGATATATGAGCCTCCTAATGATTCTAAAATATGTGATTTACCATCTGTGATCCAAAATCACTATTGGCATCAACAATTTATGAAAAAGTTATCGGGGGTGAAATTTATAAATAATAAAATATATTTGTTTTATTATACTGACATAATAACATAAAGTTGTATTATATAAATAAACAATTATGGAAAGTCTTAGGGTTATCCTCATAATAATGGATACATATATAGGATCCCTTATAAGGAGATTGGATGATGACAACAAATAACTTGATTGATTAGGTACCACATGGATCATCTACACCAAAAGAGTGCATAGATATCACCAACAATGTCAATGAAACATTGTTATTATTTTTTATTTATCAAAAATCCATTTATTATGTTGGATTTATATGGATTCAAACTATTTTATTATCCCATTTCAAACTCAAAATATTTCAAATTTATGAATTTATTTTTATATAGAAAATTAATTTACTTAATGATGGACTGTTTTACTATGGTTTAATTTAATTGTTTTTATAACGATAATGGATTGAGAACAAACTAGGAATATATGAAATTTGTTTATCCTTAGTGTTTATTGATTTATAGATTTTTTCTTCACATGTTCACATGTGAAATTTCATTGTCATTTATTCCAATTAATACCCGGTATTCGATCATTACATTAATGTTTTTCAGCACAACAGTTCAATAACATGGGTAAGGTACTCGATCAAGGGTGTGATTGAGGTACAGAGATGGAAAAAAGCTATAACCGGATCAGATAGTACTTTTTTTCTTTTTTCTTCTTTGATTGATTTGTTCGGTCCACTAGGATGGATACTCTGAGTGGGTGTGAGTTAGGGTATCATAAATTAAATAAACTGCAACTATGATATTGTTTCGTTGTTAGTAAAAACTCTTCTCTCTCTCCTTCCCATTGCAGAATATGAAAAATCCTAAAGGTTACACAAGACTCAAGAGAAATTACTTGTTTCACCCTTACTAGGATTCATCTAAGGAGAATAAACTATTAGTGTGTCGATGTACCAAATTCACTAAAAGCACACTGTTGTTTACAATGTTCGGAGAAAACTCACATTCCCTCCAAGTTTACAACAACTCACAATATGAAATATCACTATTCTCTCAACCGAAGAGTTCCCAATACTTCATCATATAATACAATCATAGTTTAAAGACTTTTAGATACCTTCATTATTAAAAATGAATGCATATTCCCTTCAATATAGATCCACTATTGAAGTTCCACTTTTATTCACTAATGAATACAACTTTACCACGGGTGTATAGGGAAATCATACAACTTTCATGCTACCCTAGAATGACCGACGCACTTCTCCAAGATAAGCACCCAAGTGTCTCCAAAAAACTTGATTAACACTCCATTATTTAACTCACAACATGGGTGAATCTATCCCTTTTTCATCCAAATCAATATTGGAGTGAAACTATCAACTAGTGCGCAACTTTTGAATATCTTTAAACTTGTGTGCCCAAACCACCACATGCACTCCCAAACCACCTATGCGACTGGAGCTCAAAAATAATCTACTTGTTGAGACAAATTAATAATTAGGATGGGTAACCCTCTAATTATTTACATTTTGGGAACCCTGACCACCACACGCAAGTTTCCTCTCGGCGCGCATGACCAGACGCCTGAGCCTCTATCACCCTAGTCACATTGCATGCCCAATCCAAAATCTGGGAGCCCCTATTTCCATTGCAATGTTTTGATATTATGATCTATAAAAACATATGGTGCGCAACATTCCAAGAATCCATGAAACTGGCACTTAGTTCCCTTTTACAAAAACACATTTCCCCATTAACCAATTCGAAATCAACACCACTATATATCTGTTCTTTTTTGTACCTCTTCTAGATTGGACATTCCTTTATTGTGGTTCTTTGTCAACATAGGTTGTCAACAATATCTCTAGAACTCAAAAACCCACCATGGATGCCCTCATTGACATCAAACAAACCAAAATTTTAAACAAACACAATCACCTCCAAAATGCAAAAATGTTACCATGAGGTATTTTTTCCAACATGTTTCATGAAGGTGATATTGTACCATAATGGTGTAACTAGGCAGTGCGATAAATGAGTAGATCTAAGCCTAGATCCTGACGGCCATTCACAATAGGGGTCATATCACACCAAATCCACAATTCCCAAATAGTTTTTTGGAGGTGGAGTTGGGTTTGAATAATGAAGAATATGAACCAGGAGTTTCTAAAAACATCTTGTTACATGTCTTGTAATCTATAATAACACACCATATTGGACCCCTTTTGTGGTGCAATGGTTTCCCTATAGGTTTAAAATCTCATTCCCTATTGAAATTGTCTCACGTTTTGTGACCCATGGTTGATGGCTCTACATGTACTATAGGAGTACATGGGGATGTACATGGCAATGCACATGGCCACCAGTTGAATAAAAAGTCTAAGCTATCTACCTAGAGGCAATAAGAATTCATGAGATCAGTCATGTACATAAACATGGATGGGTGTAAAAGGGAATGTCCTAAGGATCATGTGATTGTGAGGAGGAACAAATAATGGTATAGATTTAGCATCACAAACTTTGAATCCATAGTTCACACCAAGTTCTTCCTCAGAGATGGATTGGGGGCCTTCTCTTGTTCAGTATATACTTGGTTTAGTCAAGTGAGATCCTTGTTCCTTTAACATGGGGGTATAGTGTTTCATTATGTTCTCATTATAGGATTTTGATCCCCTCTATGGTTTCATTTTTAGATTGTGTTTGGTCTATCACTCTATGATCTCACGGTGGGATCATCTATCATTCCTAGGTGGGTTTCACAGTATCAGTGTGACCACAATGCATAGAGAATCAATACCCAATATAGAAGGAAGATCTAGTATGGTTTTTGGTTTCCCCAGTATACCTTGGTGTGACCCCCTACCTAGATGATGACATATTTTTGGATCCAAGAAATTTTTCGGTGGTGTTCAATTATCATGACCTCTTATATGAGTGTCACTAATGATAGCATGGATCATGGAGTGAATACTTCTATAATGGACTCTAACAATATCATGGGGCTGGATTAATTGGTTGAGACCACATGATTTCTGTTTTTTGATGTTTGTATATATAGAATCTAAAGAAACTTATCTCATTTAAATATCTTGTGTTGTGGGGGAATTTCATGATTTTTTATTATTCGTGATTTCAATGTGTCTGACTATGAATTTTTATACTCTCCCCTATATAAGATTTACCCACATGTGTATTGCCATATGAAAATAGTGACCCTTTAAAATAGTCCTTAATGTTATTTGAGTTGTCGGAGATTATATAAGTATAGATACGTCTAGGTGTATATTAGTGATGATTTTTACATCAATCCCCTCTTTGTATACAGTTCATACCTTTTTATAGTATATGTTAGTTTGGTATTAGGCCCTTTATAACATTATGTACATAATTATCATACTCTTATTATGGGAAAATATATGTATGATTGTATTTGTATCAGTGTTTTTACATTTTATCATGGTATAGGATTGGATATGTCTTCTTTTGTATAGATACATTAGGCTAATGAATATGATGTGTTTAATATTCCTAGTCGGTACTAGTCACACGCCCCTAGCCTGTTAGAATGAGGCATGGGGGAGTCACACTTAGGTTGTCACCAGAAAAACATGACCCAAAGGGTTCTATTTTGATATGAATCATCATGAATAATTATATGGTTATAGATTATGCATCATGATAATTTAATTTTTTTGGAGAAATTACCTACTATAAGATTTGGAGTGAGTAGTAATAATTTTTAAATTGAAAATATAAGGGCATTATCATTATTGTGAATGTAGCTTAATATATATATATACACACACATACGGATCATTAAACCTTTATATATTTATATATAATCATAAAAGGAGTTTACCAAACACTAAAGGAGATGGTCAGAGCTGATTACTGATTATCAAATCTCAATATATTACCACCCATGGAAGGAAACAAGGTTGTTGATTATCTTAGTGATAAATAAAATGATACTTTTTCAACTAAGATGAATAAAATAGATATAATACTCATGTATTTTTGGAATATGGGTTCTGAAATAATGAGTATTGGGGGAATATTTTCTCATTCTAAGATAAATTTTAAACCATACATGTTTATGATGATTAAGGAGGAAACAATGGAAGATGTGAAACTAATAATGAAGGTGGGGAATGTTTCTATTTTTAGAAATTATTATGATGGAATAATTAGGATTGTGAAATGATTATATATCCCTATTATACTTGAATTAAAGAAGAAGTGGTTGGATGAATCTCATATATCATCATTCTCTATTCAATTCTATAATTAAGAAGATGTTTAGAGACCTTATGGATATTTCTAGTGGGATCACAATGTTATAAATATTTCATAGAATGTACATCAATGATTTTTATGACTAATAATTATGTTTCATTGGTTAAAGAACAAATAGAAGTTACAATCATTACCCATACCTAAATGGAAAAGGGAAATGTCACCATCGATTTTACCATAGGACTCCCCAAGACATCAAACTGACATGATGCTATTTTGTTTGAAGTCAATTTCATTATGAAAATAGATAATTTATGTAAAATATGAGAATTGTTTCCCTTGATAAACATTTAGGACATACTTAATTTAATTTGTACAGATTTAGGGAATACCATATTTTTTTCGAACAAACTTCTATGTCTACCTTAATGTTCTAGAGAATTCATCAACATATTTTGAATATTTTGTCGAACATTAGCATTATATATCATTTTTAGTTTTGTTTTCTATCTAGGGGGTCCATTAAAACTGAAGAGGATATGTTGATATACCATTCTATGGATTTCTAGGGTTGTTGGGATCAATACCTTCCTCTAGTTATGTTTTTATATAATAAAAATTTTCAATCACGTATTTATGTGGATCCATATGCTACCATATGCTAGATGAGGACATGAAAAAGAATTTTTGATCCATTTATGAAGAACATTTAGGTAGTTCAGGCTCAAAATAACCATTATTATGACAATCATCCATGAGATATTGAATAAATTATTAGTGAAAAATAATTCCAAAGAATATTTCATTTTAATAATGATATCTGATTTTTAATTAAGGTTAAGTTGATCCATATATATATATTTATATGTCCCTTTGAAATAGATGTTCCCATCATGATGGTTTTCTTATCTCTTGGTGCTTCCATCAAATCACTCTCAAGTTCATGATCAATTCTATGTATCACCCCTCAGTAAGTACTAAACAAATACTCTAAATTTACTAAAATAAGGGGTCATACCAATGGATCATGATATATCTAATGTGGAATAACTAATGGAAATCCATGTTTGTAGAGAATATCTGTTTTAGAATGACACCACTCACATGGTAATAGTTTTATTGTGAAACCATAAAATCGATAAGGAAATATTATAAACCAAGGATGTGATGAGGCAGATGTATTATAATATTATTTTACTAGTTTGAAGAAATTTAAATGTTAAATTATTATAGTCATTGTATAATGATACACATTGAGATTTTAGGATATAATTATCCTTAAATAAATTTTATTTCTTTCATAGCTTGCATTACTTGCGACGCTAAGATTAAAATATTTATAGTAGAAATATTATAGTTTATATAACCATATTGTTACATAAATTCTTATAAATATATATTACTGTATTAGTAAATATATTTATACTGGTTTTCTTTAATATAAATGTATTTATTTGTGAATATAAAATAATAAAAATGTATTAATATGATAAATTAATGATAAGATGGCTTTCTATTTATATATTAAATGTATTTTTCATAGAAATAAAATATATTTTCTAGTTCTATAAATTTATTTTAAATAAATATATTGATACTATATTTAAATAAATAAATGACCAAACATATATATTACTAACTAGTTAGAACAAATTTAATTTTAAAACATATATATTTTTTCAAAAAACATATTTTTTATCACAACATGTATTTCAAATATTGTATTTTATAAAATACAGAATTTTGAATTATTTTAAGGAAATATATTTATTATATATTCAATATTTTATTTAAATTTTCATATATTTTTTTACTTGGGATATCATAAGAATAAATTCAGTTTTTTTCTTAAAACACATTTTTCAAAATAATATTTTTCATTGCATGGTAGGTTTTTATATTAAAACCAATTTCCACAATATCTCATAATTGAATCATAAAAAATTTACTAGATATTTTTTATTAGTAGGTTCAATTTTTATAAATATTTCACATTTATTTGTTTTTATTTTCAATGGAAACCATGGTAATGATTTATCACCTTGATAAGGGTAAATAAGGTCAAACAAGGTTAACACTAGGGCTAATGATTCAAAATCACTCTAAAATTAGTTTTACTACTATTTATGAATGTTTTTGACCAAAATATATGGGTAATGAGTTAATAAATTTATGTAAAACATTATTATGTATTTTCTAACCCATTATCAACTTTCACTAACATAAATTATATTTTATTCAAATTAAAATATATTTCTTGGACTTTTCATTTAATGGTTTGGTTGGTAGGTCCCATTATTTTTTTGATCCATCCTAATGTAAAAAAATTATATTTATTATTATATGAAAATAAAATATTGAAATAAATTTATTATTTTATTTCAATGAGAAATTATTTTTACATGTAAATCAGGTGTCGTCTAAAAAATTGTTTCTTATGTGTTTTGTGAAATTATATTATTTGAAATTTATTCTAGATATAGATAGTGAAATTGCTAAAATATACCTCATATATGGAATCATAATTTCCAAATTTGATTATGGTTCCCTATTTTTTTCTTACAATTATTTAATCATATTACAAAACAATGTTATCATTATTAAGGTAAAATTTGGTTTAAAGGTGGCTTAATTAGGTGATTTGGAGTAAAATACCTCTAAAACAATTATAAATTTTACTGGATGAGATTTTAAATAACTTATCACATATTATATTATTTTGAGATTCTATGTTCCTCATTATCATGAATAAGACTTAAATTACCCTAAAACTAAAATAGTTACAAGAGTATCACTCCCCTCGTTTATTAATGGGAACCATTTGTCCTCAATTCCTCAAACCTCTTTATCAACTTAGATAATACATGATATACTCAAATACCTTATTATCTTCCTTCCTCATGTCCTATATCTTATTTTAGTCCCCTAATATCATACTAATAATGCCTGATTTCAAATCCAACGGGGGCATCTCAATGACGTGTTTATTATATTACTGGACTCTCTCAAAATATATTTCTTTTTCTAATTGTGTTGAATATTATGTGTCAATGATAAAACAATTAATAATGAATCATAAATATACTGATAATTTATTATAACTTTTGGGAAACTTTTTTCTATATTCTTCACATCCATTGCAAAAAGATAATATAGTTCGTTCGTATATGTGAATAACGACCTCCATTAATGAATATGACTTATTTTTCCTTACCTATTTACATGGGTGGTCATTAAAATAGATTTAAAAATATATATGATATATAAGATATAATATTGATTCTAGAATATTTATTTACTATTTATTTATTTTTCATTACATCTATCAAAAAATGGAAACAACACCCATGCGTACATATGAATTAGAGTATAAGCAAAGTGATGTAATTAATTTTTCAGACAACTTTCAATGAATGGATATAAAAATTTATACAATAAATAATTATAATACTTATTTAATGAATAATATTATTCAAATGAAGAAATCATGGCCATGGTGTGTGTAGTAGAACCATCAAACCCAATCATACATGGATGACAAACTAAAATTCAATTGAATATTCATTTTAATGAAGTCATTATTATAAAAGTATAATTGGTAATTATAATGGAATGATACATATTATCTTATGGATGAAAATGGTTATGTAATATATCAATATATTTATTTATTTATTATGTAGGTGGTTGGAATGTCTGAGATTTAGGATGGGACATGATATAATTGTTTCTCATCCCACTTTTGTTTTTGTGAGAAATATGACATATTCCCCATTTATTATTTAATATGGTCTATATAATTCATATTTGATATGTTATATCATTAATATAAATTTATTAATAGTATTTAATGTCTCATTGGATATTATTTCATTCCTGGGGTTTATGATTCAAATGTTACCACATTAGTAATGGATTTATGTTACAATCTAAATTCATTTCATGATTTTATATTGTAAATTTTAATTGAGGAAAATTATTCGAATCTTATCTTTTAAAACCATCTATTTTATTCTCATTATCTTATTCCTAGTATTTTCATGTAATTGTACCAATGCTTATATCATTGGAACATAAAATTATGGAGAAAATGTTTTTAAGAAAAACATACTTAATTTCGAATTTGGTTGTGGAAATATTTCTTTTATAACCATGTTATTTAATAGGTTTTGAAGAATTTTCTTGTATATGATTAAAATATTTTTTATAGTCAACTAGAATCATATTTTATTTTATTTTATTTTTAAAGTTATATTAACTATTTTTATAGTCATTTATATGGTTCCGTTTATTTCAAATGTAAAATTGTGATATTAAATCAGATGATTATCATTTGGGATAAAATTATGGTATATTTAGTAAATTTATGTAATGTTAAATTGTTATGAATTTATTCGTTATGAATTTACATTATGTTCATTTGTTGAATTATTCTTATATTTTATTTTGTATTTTGTGAAATTTTAATTATTATGATAATGAATAATTTTTATCTTATGTCAATTTAATATTTTATTAATTTTTATCATAACATATTAATTATTTGATGATAGAATAATCTAATATTTAATATTTAAATAAAAATTATTTGTAATTTATAAATGTATTTTTTATTTATTTAACTAATTATATAATTTAATTTTAATATAAATCTTTCAATTTCTTAAACATTTTATAGTTTTTTAATTTATATTTTATTTTTAATTTAAAGAATTATTTTATTAACGTTTTTTTTCAGTTTAAAGTTTCATTGTTTTAGAGAATAAGTTATAATTTAATTTCCTAAATTTTTTTTGATCATATTAGGATGTTACCAATATTTTTTCCTTCTTCTGGTTCTTAAACTTATTCCACCATAGTGGTTGATGTCTATAGTTCATATTTTCACCACAAGTCGCCCATAAAATACTGTTAGAGGAAATTCTACTTATGCGGGGATGATCATGCTACTGTCCTTTTATGTTACCACCTTTTATGCTTTTATTACTACCACCCTCATTTTCAAACACTCCAAGACCCACTAATTCTACCACTTGAAACTATAATCGCTATATGGGGACCTACTAATGGTAATTTCCATTATTATACTTTGAAAACTAAATCACTGTTGAATTTTTGAAGCTTGTATATACTTCAGTTTATTGAATATAAAAACCCTAAACATAAAAGCACAATGTTGACCCTACATAATGAATATTGAAAAACTGATGGAGACCTGAAATGTTATGGTGAGCATGATGACACAAAACCGTAATAGGAAGGAAAATATTTATGATATTCGATAATAATTGAACAATCACTCCAGATTACCTTGAGTTTCAAGGTGGGTTGACTGGAATGATCATTATGATTATGTATGAAGTTTTCATGTAAAAGAAGATTGAGGTGATATTACTCATATTAATGGACATCATCGGAATTTTTATAAGCCCAAAAAGATGAACCAGGGGTTCCACACCATATGGTGTAAGAAGAAATTATCACACCTATTGTGAAAAAGACTTAAGCATAGATATAAAGGTTTTTTATTGGAATTTTCACATGGAGGAAGTCTTGTAGATCTTTATTATAATGGTTAGGAGGGTATGTGGTCATTCACACTGAATATTTAGAATAATGTCTAATTTTTCGAGCGGATATTGATGTCCAAGATTCATTTTGATAATGAATATGCACTAGAATCATGATTTTGAAAGAATTGGTCTTGAGGAGGATTAAAAACTTATTTGAGTTGAAAAATTATCTAACAATATTGATTGACTAGTGAACTAGATCCAGATCATTCATACATTCAGAAGTGTTATTATAAATAAGGTAATGATAATTTGGACATTGATTTGGGTAATGTTTGATATCTCATAATGGATTAATTATTGAATTACTGTTATGGTTGGAGTGGTGTCAGGGTTATGGCTTGGTTGCATTATGTTCATTGACGAAACTACACAAGGGTAGTGAATTTTCATAAAGTTAATGATGTCGATAATGTTTACATAAGGGTTATATGGTGGATTTTTAATTATAACATCAACCATAGGTAGAACATGAAAGGGTTAGAACACATGTAAGGGGATTTTCACCCTTTTAAAATGATATAAAGGGAATTGTAAGGGTTCATCTACCAAGTATAAAGCTACAAAAAGGAACAAAGATTGGGATTTTAATTGAATGAATCCTTAAATAACAATATTTTAAGAAAGTAAAATACGTTTTGGCCCAAATATTATGAGAAGAATTAAGATTGTGATGCTTTGGAGATTTTGTACAGAATCTATATATTTTCAATCAAATAAAAATTGCACCATTATTCAAATGAATGGAGTCAAAACAAGTCGAATATCATGTTGTCACATTCAGTTAAAAGATATATATTTTTTTCATGAGAAGTTGATTGTGGCACATGCAATGATTCCCTCTGTATTTTGTCATGGGAATATACTGAGTTATGTGAATTATCATTTCTATGAGTTGGATAAAACAATTATATATATCAGAAAACTAAATAAGATGTGAACCATAATCCATTATTCATGGGTATAAATCATTTAGATGAATAAATATTTGATATATCCTTATGGATTTGAGTCACTACAGAGTAGCTAGTAGAGCCAGTTCTCATTTGGGAGAAGAGATTCAAGAGAAAACTCATTTTCGTCATTATTTTTTCTTGTATTGTATTTATTAATTCGATGATTTTGAATTGATTTTTTGATAAATAATGTATGGTGAAATTATCTATTTTTGTATAAATTTTTAATATTTTTTGTATGATAATTTTTAAATTGAAGCAACAAATTTTTTAAAAAAATGAGTGATATTTATACATGAATGACTAAAACATCATAAAATTTTTGGTCAACCAACTCAACTTAAATTTAGAATACATGTTTTCAATACTAATTAAATTATAACTAAACAAACATTGAAATAAATTAACAAGAGAATAAAAAATTTATTCACCTTTAATTATTTTTTAACCCATGTTTAATTATTATATCATCTTATTCATCATATATTAAATATTCTTCAAAACTAGTTATCTGTTACTTCATAAAAGATATTGAGAATCACAATCGGTAATTCTTGCATTTTCAAATAGTTATGTGTTTTTAGTTGTCTTTTTTGGACATCACTCACCATAACCGTTTATATGGGACGAAAACGTTTATAGAAAATAAATTTGATTTGGTCATTAATGTAGAATCGTTTTTTTATAACCCCATTAGTGGTAAGATTCATGTATCCCAAAGGAAAAAACCACAGAAAAAATTTAAATATATAACATTGTTAAGAGACCCACAAATTCTATAACATCTGTTAATAAATAAACTAAATCCCTTGTATGGTACATAATATTTCGTCATTTCATGTAGAAAATATGTTCTCCTCGTTATTCAATTCCAAAAATTCATTAAATTGAGAATCATTTTAATGCATTAAGAAATGAAATATTTAAAATAAAAAATATTTATAGAGAGATCTACTATAATTATTGTAAAAAACATTCAACCACAAATAATTTTAAAAATGATCAATGAACTAAGAAGATAGTTTATAAACTCCCTCAGGTGTCAGGTAATCTATCATACATTAGATATTAACATATGGAATGATATTAAAGGAGGAAAAAACGTCACAATTTAGTACTTCCAACATTAAATGGAATTCCTAATTAGGACTCATTTTCCTTTATTAGGGATTCTCACTATATAGTGCCACAATATCCACTATAAGGGATAAGATATAATGAAATTAAAATGATACTTTTCCCTTTTTATTTAATGAGAAATTAAAAAAAATTGGTTTTTAGATCATAATGAAAACATTTCTGAAACTTCTGAATAAATTTAAAATTACATTTTTTTTGTAATTTTATGAATGGTGTTTGAAGGGATAACATAGAAACAAGATTACTAGATTATTTTCAGATGATTAAGAGGAATTTTATGTTTCTTGGGATAGTTTAGGAGAACATATTTTGAATATTCTTTATCACAAACTACCTTTTCACTAACTTATGGATTCCTCAAAAGGGTTTTTAGCAATTCCAATTCAAAACATGGTAGAACAGTCGCCTATATGGGATTTGTTTGATAACTATAATGGAGATATTTGGAAAATTTTCTATATGTTATTTATAAATTCAAAAAATAATGATTATTAGAGAAGAATATTACATAGTGGAAGTAATAACTGTAGTTTAGGGATAGAAATTAATGCTATATTGGATAAAACAAAATATCAACTCCAGTCCGTAAAAAATAAAATTTTCAAAAAAAATTCTAATTAAGTTGGTCTCAAAATAAGAACCAAATAAATATGGTGATATATTAAAAAATTTGTATATTTGGAAACTAAAATATATTTTTACAAAATATTGACATGTCATCCCAACTATTAATGAAGCCAATTTTGTAGGATAAGGACAATGAATGAAAGGTAGAGATGATCATTTTTCATAAAATTTCAATCCCAACTATATCATGTATTCTAATATATCATTGTGAGAATAAGGAATGTTTTTTAAATAACCTGGTAACCCTAGTTTTTAAAATAAAAAAAAGAGCACAATTTTAGATTATAGCTAAGTTTAGACCTACTTATACTCCAGATTATGTAATAGGGATATTTTAATATTTTAAAGGGAAATTTTATTCAAAAATGAATCAACATTATCTTTGTAATTTACAAATTAATTCCATATTGAATATATTAGAGATATAATTAAAATAATTAGATAGATACATTATTTCAATAGAATATTGTAAGATTCTTAGTTCCACCAAAATGAATCATAGGGAGAGTGTTATGGTTATGATTATTTTGAGTTGTTAAAGCTAAATAAGAGGATGGATTTGGATCTAGGATTGCACAAACTATAAAATCTGATTTATAAAACCCCCAAAATTCAAGGAAATTTCGATATTTAATTGTAGATAATTCTACTTTAATTCATTAAAATCTACATGTTACGCTTTAGAAAAATGAGAAGATTACTCTAAAATGAAAATAAGTAAAGGGGAAGAAAATATTGGGGACTAAATTGGAGAAATATATCAAATTATTATGAATTTTACCCCATATATCACATTCCCAAAAATTTTGAAATCATAAAATATAAACCGTAAATTTATTTAATTCTTTAGGCTATTCAAAAATCCCTATATGAATATTCCATTAATACAGTCATAAATTGATATTCCATTATCTCTCTTGTAACTTAATAAAATTGTTTCAAATAAGATATCTTTAGAGTAATTTTAAATTTAAAACGTTATTAAAAATTGTGTTTATATTATTCAAATGAATATCCATCCAATTCATATAGATAGGGGTTTATTTCTTGCACCATTGGTAATAGTATGAATCTCAACTATTAATGTGACCTCAATGCATGTATAATTTTGATCCCTTTATCCTTGTTTCAATAATTGAGATTGCGTAAGTTTAAACCAACCACTATTTTTCAAAAATGTTCTGAAAAATCATTATTATATAATGTATCACCCTAATATATTTCCATATCTTCATTTTGATTTTATTGATTGCTTTGAAATACACACAACACCCAACATACACAAGACACTATTTAGTTATGTTTCCTAAAGTCTATTAAATCCATACACATTAAGAGAGTTTATTAAGTAAATTTATATATTATGTATCCAATGGAATATTTTTGCCCCCATACAATATATTTTATTAGAGGAAGAAATAAATCCAATATTACAGATAAAATACTATATTTTTATAAAGGTACTTTTATCAATTTTTATTGAGTTACCTATTTTAAATCCAATTTTGACCCTTTTATAAATTTAATATTTCAAAAATAAACTTAATTCGTCCTAGATAAATATAAATTTTATCATAGGGTGATTTTGTTTTAATTTTTTGTGATGTTTCATTTTTAATGAAAATTGAAATATACTGAATTTTAATTCAAAAATATTTTTTCATTTAATTTATTCATATGGATATATTATAATTTAAATGGATTTTAATATCTCATTATATCATATTAATATTAATCTATCAAAATTAATTTAATTTTATCAATTTAACATTTAAATTAGATATGAATATATATGAAATTTTTGAACATTTTTACTTTAAAAACCCACACTGCCATCTCATATGTGGGAGTAAGATTATAGTAATTCCTACCACTTATCTTATTATAATTGTGAAAAATGGATTCCATATTTTGAATCATAATAATTTATAATTTATAATATAGTAAACTTTGTTTTTGGAAAAAAAAATATTAGTTAACATAATTAATATCAATTACAGTGATTAAAGTGAAATTAAAATTAAAAAGTGACTATACCTTAAATTTAAGGACCCAAATGACCTAGAAAATTTTCCAAACCAATTTTTATCTATTCATAGGGCATAAAAAATCCATTATTTAGTTTTTTTGTTTTTTTATGAATTTTTAGGTAAAAATGTAAGTATACCTGACTTGTTTTCAAAAATGCCAAGTGTGTCCCTTCCCTTCTTTATAAAAGGTCACCACAACTCCCACACTTCTAGACTTCTCAAATAATATAGGTTCATAAAATATCTCCCAATTCAATTCCCAATATCCTTCCATTACTCCTTGAATCCTCACTTTGTTTATAAATAAATCCAATAAATTGTTTTGGTAAAATCCAAAATGAGTTACTCGATTAAGATGTAATGTCTTTCCATAATCTCTTTACTTTTATTTTCATTAACCTCCCCATAAAATCCCCTTTTTATATGATCATATAAAAACAAAATTATCCTCAAAATACTGATATTTTTTATCTAAGGCTTCTACCTTCACTTACACAAACTTCAATCCAATGGGTAACAAATATATTGTTGACGTGTACTACAAACTACCGCCTCAAGAAATGTGGATTCATTAATCTTCCATTACCACATCTCATGGTGGGAATTATGATGTACATTATGTTTATATATGATATATATTATAATTATTATTTTTTTAAGTTTTTATAATTCTTTTATAATAAATAAATGTATATTTTCCATTTTGTGTAAATATGATTACATCGTTCGGGTAAGTGTTGGCTACTCCCTCCTCAAAGCGATATGACTCGTTCAAGATATACAGGGAATGTATAATGGACATAATAAACCTATGTAATATATATAATACAGATATTATACTAGTATTATAATATACATATTAATCATTTAATTTCCATCATTTTAATACAAAAATATAAATGAAAGTAGAGTTCTTACATACATACGGCCTACCTTTACCATGAATAGAGCACTTAATTTCTTATATCCAAATATTATAGACTATTATAAAAACATATATAATGAATAGTTATGATAATTAAATCATGAATAATATTATAGTGAAGATTAAATCATGATCTATGTAATAGGAACAACAAATAACAAGCCAAAACATAATTGAGAAAACATGGAAATTGACACCCAAAATAGTGAAAATAATGATTGATTGTTAACAAATGAGTAACAATATATTATAAAATGATGTTATATGATATTATAAACAAAATTCTGGTTTTGGTGTAAATTTTTAATAAATTATAAAACAATATACATGAGGATAAAATCTACAAGGCAAAAGTATGTTTAAGGTAAGGGATTTTGTCTCAATTTAAATTCCATTGAGACTTATTTGTTGTTATGCACTAATTAAATTTTTATTATATATATATAACAAATTTTGAAATGTTATATCATGAATATACTTACTCTAATGATATTATATTTTTAATTTAATATTATTCCTTCATGGATATTATGATTTAAATATTTTGGAGTTGTGTGGAACATTATGGAATGTTTAAAGATTATTCTCCTAGTGAATGTTCTTAGTGATTATCTTTGAAATCTCATGTAATGTTGTGATTTTGAACATTATCATGAAATAATCATTTTTTAATCATTTTTCATTGTTAATTTACTTCAATATTAATATGATCATACAATAGATATTTTAATTTCTTAAACCTTATATCATTTTTTCATATGATGTTCATGTTGACAGTTATTTTATTTAATAGAGAATTATTGATAAATTGGTATTATTTAATCTATATAGATCATTGATCAGACATATTATTTATTTTTAATAAATTATATATGGAATTATTTTGACTACAAATAAATGGTGGGTCCTTAAATTTATATATCCCCTCAACGCATCAACAATTTCTTATGATAAAAATAATTTTTCACAATTAAATGGGTTTCTATCCATAGTTTTATACATATTTTAAAATTTATTGAAGATATAGGGTTTTGTGTGACTTATACATGATATCTAATAATTAATATTTTCCTTCATATTTTTATTAGTTATTATTTATCCTTGATATTTTTTAGTTAAAATATCTATGCAAGTATTCTATTCTTGGTTCATTGATTAAGTGGCATGTGTTTTAGATTCTTACATTTCCATATTGTTTTTTCTTCTATCATTTCTTGAATAGAATGTGTTATCAGTTATTTATCTTTATATTTTGATATATTTTCCATTATTTATTATTTAATCAACTTTACATTCCCTTACTAATCATTTTAGCTCACCTATATTATGTTTCGTTTCCCCAGTTTATCAAGATGAATCCTTTGAATTAGCTTTTAAGTATGTCGTTTATTATTATTTTTAATTATCATGCTTGTATTTTTAATTTTCATTATATTTTGGGAATCATGTATGTAAACAATATTTCTGTGAATAATAAAATGATCAGTACTTTAGGATTTTATTACTTTTAATCATGACAATGTAATAAAATAATGCACTACCTTTGGGTTTCTAGGGTTGGGGGATAGTATTTTGTATCCAATGATGATTATCATAAACCATGGAAACCAGATTTTGAAAATAAAGAATAAGGATCATAAACATATTATAGCCTTTGAGGAAATGTATAAAATAATATCAAAGAATTTTGGTACGGTATATATTATGTGGGTAGTCATATAAATATATCCCTTTTTAGATACTATAAATATTACTAGTTCTATACCAAATGTACTCAGGTTTAAAAAATCAAACATGGTGTGTTGGCCCTGACCAAATGTACCCTATCACATGACAAAGAGAATTATTAGGAACCTAGTTTTACAATAATGGGTGATATTCATAGGATATTTAACATTTTATCTACCTAACATTGTAAAAGATTTTAAATTAAATATTTTTCCAAAGTAGCGAATGTATATTATTCTAAGATTTATGACGCATAAATTTATTTCATGTGCTATATTTTTTTTGGAAGTATAAATAATCATTTTATGAGATAATATAGTATATGTAATTGTTTATAATTGTCCAATAAAAGAAAAAATTGTGTTAATACACATGTAAAATATAGATATTTTTCTATTGAGGAAACTAATAAATCTATTATTAGAATGGAGAAATCTATGGAAATATTTGGGCAAATTAATCAGGTTTTAAAAAATAACATTTCTCGAATAGAGAAAACTATTCCATAGATTGAATATCATTTATTGGATCACTTTATGATATAGAATACCCCTTTATTTAGTGTAAATACTAATCAATTTATATCTGAGAAATAGATAATGTCTCTGGAGAAGCTATTTACAAGCATGGAATGAAAATAAAAATATAATGTTACACTTGTACTCTATTGCCTCTAAGGTGATGTTGATCCATGGAGTAACTTGATCCAAAAAAATAATAAGGAAGAATAAATATAACTCTTGGAATATATAACCTTTAAGGGGTTATTCTTTGATAAATACTTCCCTAGTAATCAAAAAATTGTGACGAAGAGTAAGTTCCTTAGATTAATGATAAAGGTAGAAGGGAGTTTTTTTGATTATGAAGCTACCATTTAAAGTTGATCCAAGTATTCTATGAATTATATTTAAAACAAAAAACACAATATTAACCACTTCATTTAAGGTGTTAAGTGAAATCTCTGAAGGGAACATGTTTCTTAGACTTTTTCATCATTTGATGGAATAGTTCTATGTCTATCAAGATAGAGAATTAATTATCAAGATCTTGTATATTAATGGGAAGGAAAGAGAAGAAGAGAACCAATTTACATCTAGAAAAGGTAATTAATCCAAGAAGAATAAAAAATCTCAAACATTTACATCCTGTAAAAACTGTGATAAAAAGAACCTAGGAAAATGTTTGAAGGGGCTGAGAGTTTTCTATAAATGTTAGTATATGGGTCACCAAGCTCATGAATGCAATAAGATGAATCCAATAAATTATTTTATGTTCTATAATTTTAAATACATGGTACATTATACAAATTATTTCCCCATGCATTAGGGTAATCATCCACATAAAATGATGAGGGGAGATTCATAAGCTTATGTGATCACTACAGTAGAGGTAGAAGTACCAAATGATGTGTTGGAAGGTAAATTAATCCTTTCTTACAATTTATCAAATGCCTTAGTTCATTATGAATCATCACACTCTTTTATATCTACCGAATTTTCTAACAAAATTATTTTTTTCATTTTTTATTTAATAAGTGAGTTTTCGGTCAAAACACTTAAGGTAAGTATCATTGCAACAAAGATCTATTGGGATATCTGAATTATAACTCATTAATGTTCATTATTTCCTAGATTTATAATCATACCTATGGTTTAATTTGAAATATTTCTCATTATGGATTAGCTATCAAAATATTATTCATAATTATATTACAAGGGAAAGGAAATTATAATTTATGAGGAATGTATAGAATCTACAATCTTTATAGAATAAGCTTACTCACCACATTATTATCGAGATCCCCCCCTTGTACCTCTATTGAATAAAATTCATAAGGAATGTGAGAAAGAAAAACCTATTTAAGAAGAATATAATCATCAAATTGAGTATGTACATATTTTACAAGAATAAATTAATGTATTTCCTCAACAAATACCAAGACTTCCTGTTTATTGTGATGTTTTATTTCCCCTTCATTTAATCCCTAATAAAATACAAATATGAAAGACACCATATAGAATGGACATTAAAGAATTATTGGAATTGAAGAAAAAACTATAGGATTTGGGTAGTAAGGGATTTATTCTCTCTAGGGTTTCACCATGGGGAACCCCTTTCTTATTTGTAAAAAAATAAAGATGGATCCATGTGGTTGTGCATTGATTATAGGGAAATCAATGTCATTGCCATAAATAGAATTAATCATATAACTCTCATCGATGAATTTATTGATAAAAATCCAAAATCTCAATATTTTTTAATGATTTATCTTCATTCTGGGTATCACCAATCGAAATTGAAGAATGAACACATTTCAATGAAGACATCTCAGATGCGGAATGTAAATTAAAATTTTACTGTAATTCTATTTATATTGACTAATTATGCCTCTATTTTTATGGACATAATGAAAAAAATTATTTAAAGAATATATTTTATATTTTTTTGTTTTATACATTGATTATATTCTGGTATATTCTAAAATCCATGAAGAACATGAGACTCATTTTAAAATAATTTTAATACTCTTGGATTGGAATAGATATATGGGAAATATACCAACTGAAATTTATTGTATCACGAAGTCTTGTTTCTTGGTTATATTGTCTCAAATGATGGGATATCAGTTGATCTTAAAAATAAAAATGAAATCCGAGAATGATCTATTAGAAAAACATAACTACTATATGTAGTTTCATTTCTTTGATAGGTTACTATTTGACAAAGGGTCAGAACTCATTCCAATTAGATAACTTGTTAACCATTATTACACGTAAAGGGGTTATGTTTTTATGGATAAAGGAATGTGAATAATGATTTGATGAACTAAAGAGAAATTAGTCAATACTCTGATTTTGACTCTACCTTATGGGAGTGGTGGGTTTTTCATATATTTAGATTTATAAAATAAAGTAATTGGATTTTTCATAATAGAAAATGATAATGTTATCATATATATATCAAGGAAATTACAAACTCATAAATAAAACTATAATAATCATGATCTTGAGTTAGAGGTTTTAATCTTCACTTTGATAATATGTATACATTATCTCTATCTAGAAACATATAAGATATAAATTGATTATAAGAGCCTGAAATAAATATTTTCATAGAAAAAGCTTAATATGAGACAAAGGTGATGGCTCGAGCTATTTAAAGATTAGGATTTCTCAACACGCAACCACCTTGAGAAAGTGAATAAGGTAGAAGATTCATTGAGTAGGAAGGGTCATGGATTTATAACCCAAATGGGTATTGAGAAGGATTATATGTTCATGGATCTAGTAAAGATGGATATGGGAATTTAAAATGATGTGGAGAAATCAATAATTTTTCAAATTATTTCAAAACCATAATTATTAGAGAGGATAAATAATTTTCACACTGATGGTGAGGAAATCCATAAGAAAATTAATGGTGTGAATGAAGGAAAATTATAATATTTTTTTCATGATGGTGTTAAAAAAATTAGAAAGGTGATATGTCTTTAACCAATACCTAAGCTAAAAATATATTTTTTTGGATGATCCTCATAGATTAAATTTCCTTAAACAACCAAGGAGCACAAATATGTATAACGATTTAAAGGAACTTTTTTTGGGATAACATGAAAAAAAAATTGATGATTATGTGTCCAGATATTTGGTATGTCAAAAAGTAATGTTTTTTAGGAACAATCCTAATGGATTTATAAAACCTTTTCCTATTACTATGTGTAAATATAATGAAATACTAAAGACTTTGTTTTGGAACTACAGAAGACTCCTATAATAATATGGTTTATTATCTCCTAACCAAATCTGCTCATTTCCTTGCCATAAGAAAATATTTTAATCTAAAACAACTTGAAAATCATTATATTAATGATTTTTTAGTACTTCATGGTGAACTTATATCATTTTTTTTGATCAAGATCCCCCCTTTACATCAAAATTATTGAAAATGATTCAGAAGGCTCCCGACACTGCGCTTCATTTGAGTACTATATTCCACTTTCAAATTGATGGTTAGATTGAATGGACTATTAAAAAAATTTAAGGTATATTGAAATAATTATCACTTGAAATTAAATGTTTGTTGGATCATTACTTACCTTTGTTAGAGTTTTCCTATAATAATAGTTTCCATTCATGTATTCAAATGTACTCATATAAAGCATTGTATGGAAAGAGAATCCATACTCCAACATGTTGGGATGATGTTGGTGAACGGAAAATCACAAGACTAAAAATTCTCTAAGATACTAGGACAAAGGTAAATGATATTCAATATCATATTAAAGAGTCTAAATGTAGGAAAAATAGATTTGATGATAACTGTAGGAAATATTTGAAATTCCTAGTGGGAGATCACATTTTCAGAAAGGTATCTCCAAGGAGGGGTATTATAAGGTTTTGTAAGAAAGAGAAATCGAGTCCCATGTAGATCAAACCATTAAAAATTCTTGAACAAGTGGGATTCATTTCTTATCATTTGGAAATGCCACCAAATATATCAAAGGTACATGATGTGTTCCATATATATCTGCTACGGAAGTACATGTCTGGCCCAATGCATGAGCTCAACTATGATGAAATTTAGAAGGGAACAAAACTTTAATAATGTGAATAACCCATAAAGAATCTTAATTCCATATATTCAAAATTAAGAAATGAAACAACTCGTCTAGTAAAGGTACTCTAGAAAAATAAAAAAATAGAGGAAAGAACATGGGAATCTGAAGATTATATGAAGGATAAAAACCCATATATTTTTCAAGGAAATACACCTGAAATTATAAGGATGTATTTTTTGTGGGAAGAATGTATCAACCCAAAACCTTACTATATTTACCTTTAGATTTTTTTGATAGCTTTGCAATACACAAAACACCTTATTTACCAAAAAAATATATTTAGTCATATTTTTCACAGTCAATTAAATTCTAACAATTTTGAAGTTTTTATGTAGTAAATTTATAAAATATATATCCAACTAAATATTTTTACACTCATCCAATATATTTTATAGTCACAAGATAAGAAAAAACTAATATTACATATAAAATACTAAATTTTCAAAAAGGCACTTTTACCGCATTTTAATGGAGGACCTGTTTTAAATCAAATTCATGACCCTATTATAAATTTAATATATAAAAAACACACTTCTTATTTTTAATATAAAAAAATTAAATATATTAGGGTGAATGTTTTCATCTTTTCATTAAAGTTTCATTTTTTAATTAATAGTTAAAAAACTAAAATTTAATTCAAATTTTTTTATTCGCCTATTTTATTTATAAGTGTAAATTATATTATAAATTACATTCAATGATTAATTAGATTTTATTATTATAAATTATGATCTAATTAAATTTTATTGGATTAAATTTCGAATTTAAATTAGACATGAAAATATAATATATATTTGAATGATTTTACTTTTAAAACATGTATTGGCGTCCCGTCTCCAGGATTAAAAATAATTTAATTTCATCCAATTATGTAATGGGAATTTGAAAAAATGTATTCCAAATTTGGAATCACAATAATTTATTTTTTCAAATAAAGTCAATACATTTTTTTATTAAACATATTTGTGAACGTAATTAAAATTAATAAAAAAATTTAAGTTGAAATTAAACTTAACAACGGAATAAATCTGAACATTATGGGCCCAAATGACGAATACACCTTTCCAACACATATTGGATTCCCATAATGCTTCCTTAAACCTTCCCTTGTTTATTTTTTTTTGTTTCTATTAATTTTTATAGTAAATCTATGGGTACACCAAACATTTTTTTAAAAATTCCAAGTGTGTCCCCTCTCTCCCTTATAAAGGCCACCACCCATCCCACACCCTCACAACTCTAAAACCAACTTGGTTTGTCAATTTTATACCCAATTAACTTCCAAAAATAATTTTATTCAAAATTGAATCCTGAATTTGGGTAGGAATCAATCCAAGGAAGCATTTTGTTGTAAACCAAAAGGAGTTACCCGATTACGTGGTAACATCTTTTCTTATGCTCTTTAGTTTTATTTTCATTATCCATCCCCTAAAATATCATTATTCATAGACTTTATAACAAAAAAAATAATTGTAAATATACTAATATGTTGTAATTCAAATGGTTCTACCTAAACATTCAAACTTCTCAATCTAATGGGTTATGATCATACTATTTACGAGTACGGTGAATGACCACCACACGGAATGAGGCTTTTTCATTCTTCCCTTACCACATCTCATGTTGGGAATTATGATCCACACTTTTTTTATATATTATATATATGATTATGTTTATTTCAATATGATTATTTAATTCTTTTATAAAAAATACCTATATATATTTTATTTATTTCAACATGATAGCATCATTTGACGATATGTGGACTACCGTCTCCTCAAAGAAATGAGACTCGTTCACGCTACACATGGAATATATAAAGGATGGATTTAATAAAAAAATCTAACATATTTAAAATAGATATTAAAATTTAATTATAATATATATATTTATCATTTAATTTTTAATATTTTTATACAATAATGAAATGAATATAATGTTTATCCATACGTAAAGTCTACCATCTCCATGAATAGTGCACTTTATTTCTTATCTTAAAATATTATTGACCATTATAAATAAATATTTAATGAATATATATGATAATCAAAACATTTTTTACATTATTGAGACTATTAAACCATGATATATGTATTATGAACAACAAATAACAATCCACATCAATCTTGAAGAAAAAATTACAATTATTACCAGAAATAGACAAAATAATGAATGATTGTTAACAAACGTGTTATAAGATATTATAAATGTATAATATATGATATAATAATCTTGAATATGGCTATGGAATAATTTAGTAACATATTTTAAACTATGTTTTAGTAGGATAAATAACAAAAACAAAAATGGTTATGGTAATAGATTTTGTCTCAATTTACATTCCATTGAGACCATTTTGTTATTATGCACAAATTAACTTTTTATGATGTATATACTACATTTTAACATGTTATAGCATGAATATACTTACTCTCATGACAATATAAGTTTCATTTTATATTATCCATTCATGGGGATTATGATTTAAATGTTTCAACATGGTATGATACACTTTGGAAAGTTTCAATATTATTCTCTTCAAGAATATTATTAATGACTATATTTCCAATCTCACTTAATTTTGTGATTGTTAACTTTATCATGAGACAATCACTTTATTTTAATCATTTAATGTTATAAATGTATATTAATATCCATATTCTTTTACAATTTATATTAGTTCTTCCTAAACCAAATATCATTTTTACATAAGATGTTAACTTAGATTGTTATTTTATTAACTGAGTAATTATTAAGAAATTTATATTATTTATTTAATACAGATATTTTATAAGAAATATTATTTATTATTACTAATTGATATGAGGATTTTTTTTGGATTTGTAATTATGGATGGGGCCAGATATTATATAGCCCCATGGTGTATTGATAGATTCTCATAATACAAATAAGTTATAAAAATTAAATGAGTTTAAATCTATTGTATTTACAATCTTATGAATGGTCATGATGGTATAGGTTTTCATGTTCCACAGACATGAATTACAATAACTAAGCATTTTATTCATAGAATTTTAAATTATTATTTATCAATGATATTTTTCATTGACATATCTATAGATGTATTATATTCTTAGTTTATCAATTAAGTGTCATGTGTTTCTGATTCATACATTTCCATATTTATTTTTTATTATATATTTTATTAAGTGGAATTTGATATCCATTATTTAACATTTATTTTTGATTTATTCTCATTGGTTCATTATTTATTCCAACTTACTTTCCCTTATTGAGCATTTGATCTCTCCCTAATTATGTATCCTTTCCACATTTAATAAAGAGGAATAATTTTAATAAGATTTCAAGGTTGGTGTTCCTTTATTTTGTTATGTATCATGTTTTTCATTTATTTTTTCAAATTATTATGGGTATCATGTATGTATATTGAAATTCCAAGACTTCTAAACTGATCTGTATTTAATAATTTGATTCCATATAATCATTCCAATGTAATAAAATAATGAACTGGATCTCTGATTATAGGGACAAGGCATTAGAAGTGACATATAGGGATTCATTGACATAGTGGATAAGGATTATATGTTCTATTTTAAAGATCATTTTATTTTTCTATAAACAGATTGTTACCAAGTGTTTCCTATAATTCTAGTTAGGCCCTTCTTAGCCAGATGAATATATATTATCATTATGGGAGACATATATTTTATCCTCAAATTTTTAGAGTAGTAGGTAGAGTTTAATGTGATTAATAATTCAATGTTACAAAATTTGAATGAAATATTCTCTATAGATGAAATGATAAAATAAGAAAATTCCTATTAAATGGTAAAAAATTATCACTCAAAGGATTAATATGAATAGTTTGTTAAGTAGTCCAATGTTAATGAAATTACTTTAGAACATAGAAGTTACATCTTTTACCATAATTAGAGTTCTCAGGAAGAGACTCTTGATTGATTTAAAAAAACTGATACTAGGTTTGTTCCCTTTTAGAATAGTTTTTTAGAAGAATTTTTAATGTTAAAATTAATGACTTTTGTTTTATCTTGATAGTCCATTTCATACCTACAAAATTAGTAACAATTTGATATAGGTGAGGGATAATTTTGAAAACATTTTTTTCCTTGAAAAGAATTCTGAATTATGATATTGAAATTCATGCGACTAGGTTTTCCACATTGTAAAATAGTGACAAAAAATAAAAATATTCTTTGAAATTTAAAAATGTTTATAGTTTTCAAAATATTATTTTGAAACATATTGAAGATCATGGATCTCTCATGATCATGAATCCCATATTTAGTGGGAATCATCCACTTTGGGGTATAAAACTATTCCAACACACTATATAAATTCATTCACTGGTGAAAAAGAAACACTTTATATTATAACATTTACTAAAAATAATGAAAATCAAGACAAAAAAATCACGAGGTGCTATAGAAATATTGAAAACTACTATAAAATGGTCTGTAGTTATCATCAATGGTATTTTCCCTTCATTATAAATTAATAAGAATCATGTGTAACAAGTCCATATAATAAGAGTTTAGTGACAGTGGATACTAAATCCAAACATTACTGTGGTTATGAGATAAAATTTTATCATGTAGTAATACCCTGGTATCATTTATCCCATTTCAGAGAGTTCTTGGGTTATTGTAGTACATGTAGTCTCATTTAAAGGAGGATTCATTATTGTGACCAACAAAATTAATTGAAAAAAAACAACAATCAACGTTATCCAATTGAGATTATGTATTGAATATTGAAATCCTAATTCATCCACTAGAGATGTTCATTTTCCAATTAAATTCTTATATCAAATTAATGAGAACAGAGTTGGAAATGAACTCGTATTATTTTTAGATCACTATTGTAGTTACAATAGGATTTATGAAGCCATATAATTCCAAGGAAATGAAAATTTAGCATGCCTATTGGAAATATTTTTACTACTGGTGAATTCCCAATGTAATGTGTGGTTCCCTAACCACCATTCAAAGGTTCATGATGCCTATATTTTCATTTTTTATAGAGAGGATCATTGAACAGTTCTTGGATTACAATTATTGAGATCACTTTTATGATTTTTTAGAAAATATAGAATTATAATTAAAATGTTTTAATAGAATACATTAGCTATCAACTGGTATAAATTCTAGTTGATGTTGGTAGAATTAATTGTGTTTGTAACACCCAAAAATTTTAAAATATGAACATCATATTCAAGAGCATGTACAACACAAAATACTAAATGTAGAATAGAATATAAAAACTTGATACATTATGATATATTTACAAAATAAATAAATTAAATATATTTTTATTAATTAAATGCACTCAATACTTATTTATCTTGCATTACATGCAACCATAAGTTTCTTCAACTGCTTGCGCTACATGCTAATCTGGGTTTTACTAAAAAATAATATGTTATTGGTATTATTATTTAATTTAATAGTCACAACCTAACTGTTATATCAAATGGTATCAATTGAAATACCTAACTTATAAAAATATATGGTTTACAAAAAAATAAAATGAATTTATTTGATAATATTTCATTATAAATAAATATGAAAACTGATTATATATAAAGGAAATGTTTTTATTTGACAAAATGTGTTTTTTATAAATTATGTTAATTACTATTATTATATTATCAAAATGAAATTCATATATTATATATTTAATATTTTTTTCATTCATCCAAAATAATTGATAGTCATTAGATAATAACAAATCCATTTTTATGCATTAAAAGGACATATTTTTATAAATCATGTTTGGTATCCTCTTATTAGTGACCATGTTATAGAACTAAATTTTGACACTATAAAGAATTTTATTTAAAAAATAATTTAAAAACTATCTTAGGGTGTATTTTTTTAATAATCTAGGAAGCATATATTTTGATGAGAAGTGAAAAATACCGTATTTTAATTGAAAACATTATTTTTATCTAAATATTTTATAATTTTTATTTATATTTTATATTTTTAAATATAAAATCAGAGAAAAAATTCATCTTTTGATTTAATATTTATCTTTTTCTACATTATCATATTCAATTAGATATTAAAAATTAGTAAACTTTTGATCACTTTTTTAAAATTATTTATAGTAAATAAAAGAAAATAAGATTACCCATGGAATAAACATTAAACTAAGGGTCCAAATATCCATGGTAATTTCCAAATACTATTTTTTGGAATATTTAGACCATATACCTTCAATTATCAGGTATGGATCAATATTTGATCAACTTTACATAGAAAAAAAATGTTGTTTAAATTCACTCATTTAAGAAATTTAAAGTCTTCTACTCACCCCACTTAAAAAGGGGCACCCACTATACCCCTCTCATAACAACATAAAAATAATTTTTTTAGAAAATACCTCCCAACAACACTTTTCAAATTCTATAACCTCACCCTAGAATCCTTATATTTGGCAGAAATGAAACGTATAAAGGCATTTGCTCAAATCTATGGAGGATACCCGAAGATGATCAAATGTTTTTCTAAAATTGTTTTGTAAAGAAATTAATTTTCCATGAAATGTTTTTAATTATATGGAATTATTAAGCATCTGTGAAAATTGACATCGCATGATTCTAATGTCCGGTGTTTCCGAAATGTTGTTCTAAAATTTTTTTTAAGGTACATTTAGTAAACACATGAGAGGCATTCCCTAACTTTTGAAACAATAATCGGATTAAATAACTGAAGGCCAAATTGAACTCGTAGAACTAGGATTCGCTAATGGGGGGTTTTCCCTCGACCGTAGAGGGCCGATATGAGATGTTGGTTTTTGTGTTTTTCATGGAGGATTAAATAAAATAAATATATTTTATTTTAAAAATATAATCCCACCTCCCCTTATAATTTTTGGTTGTAGGGACCAAAAGAGGGAGGCTGGACATTAAATGTTGGGCATTAAATTCCCAGTTATAAAAAATGTGTAACCACTTTTTCCATTAATTAATAGGATTCATTAATTGTAAATTTATGAATCACCTCTTAAATTAAAAGATATATTAACTACTCTTTTGTTGTTGGGTGTTTTTTCCGTTGTCTAAAAGAGGAGGAGGATCTTGAGGCTCCTTACAAAGAACGGATCCACCATGCATGGTCATAAGATCATTATTCGAGTGGCATCATTAGATGTTTTCCATGGAAATGAAGAACACCGACCCACATCCAATCACGGACGTTCTCCAATCGATTTACAAGGTAGGGATTTATCTTCTTTAATATTCTAAGATATTTTTGAATAATTTATCTCCATCGTGTTACCAAGCTAATGCCGAGGGCACAGGCCAAATGAATAAGGCTTGAACCCTCTGCCTTTTGTTGGAATTGATGTGTTCTTCACGGGAATTTAATTCGGGTTGGACGGAACCCAGAAATCCTGATGATGGTAGAGGCCGACAAAGGTCAGGCCCGGAGGAGATAGCGGCATTCCGTTGTGTGCGTCCAGTAGAGAAGTTCTTGGGAAGATCCTTGGTAGGTTACGGCAGTGGCCAGCAACGATCGACCGTAATGGAAGTGTGGGCACACCATCGCACACCTTAGGAGAAGGTGGATACAGCGAGGCTATGGTGAGCAGCGGTGGCCAGCACCAGCCTGTCACAGATAGAGGCAGGGCAGTGTGCCATAACATGCTTTCAAAGGAGGTTGAGGCACAAAGTCATGGTGGCGGGGGAACCTGCACCTCCAGCGGGTTCCGCAGCGACCGGTTGGCACCCATGTGGCACCACCGCTATAGAAGAAACCAAACCGCACCATGGTTTGTAGCTCTACATCTTTTTTATATCCCTCCTTAATCTTAACCTATATATATTTTTGAACATTCATTTGATAAATATTGTATTTCTCCCCATACATAAAACATTAATGATCCATCCATTGAAAATACATAAATATTGGATCTTTTGTGATCCTAATCATGGATAGAATAACATGGTCTTTTAGATTCAAAGCATATGCCACCTAGTTCACATTCCTTAAGTTGTAATTTATTGTGCATTAGTAATATTTAATCAACTCCAACCATCTTCTGTGATGCATATTCAACACCTTTTGGGTGAAAATATACATTAAACCTTCACGATATGTATAAATATCACACCATTAACCATAAATATAAATCCACCATATATACTATGAAAAGATTACCGTAGCTAACGAAAAATTGTTATTTTGTTAATTTTGATCATGGATTTTAAATTTTCATGAGTAATAATATTTCCCCATATTGTTTTTCAGAAGAACACAAGCCATCCCCTTAATGGGTGGATCACTGTAGATTACAAACCTTTCATCGCTATAAGGTAGTGTAAGCATAGGTGTAATAGCTAACCTTTTTTACCTGTTGGAAATTCACTTCACATTCCTCTATCCAAAATAACTAAAAACCTTTTCAAGTCAGCTTGGCTGGTGGATTAGATAATTGTGAAACATCTTTCACAAAACATCGATAATATCTTTTCAATCCAAGAAAACTTTGGATCTCTCTTACCAGTGTTTGTGTCATCAAACATTCAAAAACCTCTATTTTTACTTAATCCAAAAATATCCCTTATCATGAGATTATGTGACCCAAAAATTAAACTTTATGAAGCCAAAATTCACACTAGGTAAATTTTTCAATAGATTCTATTTTCTCAGGGTCTTCAGAACAATTCTCAAGTAATCTTTATGCTCTTCTATTAACATTTAATAGAGAATATTATCATCTAGAAAGAATACCAAAAACTGATCAAGATTGTCTATAAAGACTCTATTCATTAGATCCATGATGATATCAGGGGAATTAGTAATAAAAAAAGGCATCCCTATAAATTCATAGGGCCCATACCTTGTACAGAATGACTGTCATGAACCAAACCAAGCCGACCCTGGACCGGTCAGCCGAGCTGGTCCGTGACATGCCCTGAGAGGCGTTCTTGATCCTCCCGAGCTGGCGACATGCACCAGGGAATCAACAGTGACTGTGAAAACAATTTCACCCATTAAAAATAAATTAAACAATAGAAATAAAATAGCGCAACATAGAATAAATAAACTAAACAAAATGACTGACCAGGAACAAAAGAAAATAATTCTAGCTGAACTCGACCTCCGAACTAGCTCTGTGTGGCCCCGTAGGTCACTCTCTGACTCAATGATCAAGCGTCTCCCAAGGTGAGCGCACTCAATATATATTATTCACAAATAATTAATATAGAAGTAACTATAGGCATGGGTATTAAAACACAGTAGGATTTCCCGATATCTATTCCCAATGAACTGCCTTTAAAATTAATAAACACTAATTATATGTTTGAACTACAATATATTAAATTTTTCATTTCTATAAATTTTACTTGAAAAAATGTAAAAACTATTTCCCTTAGTCAATTAAAAAATATAACAAAATATTTTGGAACTCCTTTTCTTTTGAAAACAATACCGTAGAAGTTAAGAAAACAAAAATGTCACTTTTCCTAAAAGACACCACATGAAGGTAATAATGCAGATATAGCAAGGGCAATGTAAATAGCTATGAAAATATCTCAGCAATAGTTAATTAGAAAAAAGGTCACTAGACATAGGTGAACCTAATAGATTGACAATAATCCAAACGACACTAATACCTATGACCCCATCTATAGTAGCATGCCACATATGATGAAATCTAACACTCCAAAATGCCCGGCCATCATTTCTCAGGCAGGCCGAGGGAAAATCTCATAGAAATAAACCCAAATATATCCACCTACTTTGGGCCACTGTTCAGTACCATAACCTACCTATGCAGTACTCATCTCAGACAACTCTCTAAATATGTCAGGTTCGTATGTCGCAAGTATAAAAGGAGGTGAGCCAACAAATACTACCGAGCATCAAATTACAACATATATTTATAATAATATGTCACAGCAGGTCTCACGCAAAGTATCCCCAAGGATTTCCCTCATTCCTTAAATTTAATAAATACCATGGGTTTCTAACCGAGGAAACCATATAATGGAACTCGGGGATTCCAAACTGAGGACATCCCATCCATCCCATGTCAACAAGGTACGAGGAACATCCACATGGGTTATACACTAAACGCTTTCCATTTTTTTTAACGTTGCCAAACTGGCCTTTAAACACAATTCAAAAAACCTACTTTTATCAAAGGTACAATTTCCTCATTTCCAAAATAGATGTAAACACATCATATAACACATCCAAACATTTATAGAATGATTTTTAATATAGTTAGACTATACACTCAAGACCCAACCATTTTTAATGAAATGACCAAAAATACTAAAAGACACACCACATTTTTGTAAAAGAAACCCCACTTGGAAAACATCATAATGAACCAAAAACATTGTTCACACATTTCTGATACATTTATAAACCCCAATAATTTATTTAACATCACCCTTTACTCTGAAAATCCAAACAGGAATTTTATAAATAAATCAAGGCATGCGATGTTGAATAAAACAATTTCAATTTAATACTCAATAAATTAGGAACCCCAATTTGCATTCCATGTTTCTATTTTAATTGTTGAACCTTGTTTTTAACTTTACAAACCATTTGTCTAAACATCTGGTATTCACAACACAACACAATGCACAACCCATTCATAAAAATCCATTTTTGAAATAGTACGCACCCCAGAAACACCCTCTTTTATAATCCACATAGCCAATATGAATTAATCAATGTTGAGAAATTTATAAAAAACCATGTCAGAGGAACAAAAGTGTTCTGTATAAAATGACGCTCAATTTTACACAAAAATACAACTTTAATGTTAAACACACAATAAGACCATTTTAAACAGGACTTAAAACGTAAACCACATACTAAGTGACTAACCAGAAGGTTTCAAGAAATATTTAACATGTATACTAGGTTCTAAAATAATATAATTAAAGTTTCATAAATTTAGAAGGCAAGTGAAAAGGGATTCTTACCTTGGATACACTGCGCGATGATAAAGCAACTTTGGAAACAAGGCATGACAACGATGCTCACTCGAAATATCTCCACGTAGGTTCCAAAAATATCAGACCTACAAAAATAAACATTAACCATACAACTAACCAATAAACAAAAAAAACCCCTATCACAAACAATAGAAATTAAATAGAGAAGTTTCTACCAGAGGTGCGACGAAGGTGCTTGTTGAATAAAGACCATACGGAATGGTGTGTGCTGGTCAGAGGAGGGTCGTACAAGGGTCGTGCTTGCGATGGGGGGTGCATCAAACGGGGCTGCTAGCTGGATTCGTCGCAAGGGGATAAGTAATAAATGGAGCAGCTGGGAGGAGTAAGACTACATCTGGGCTACTACACGGGAGGTCGATGTTGCAGCAAGGAAGGAGGTGGCATCCGGGGTTGGGTCACTCGAGCACAACAAGGGGAGGGATCTGGGGTCACAACATGGAGATAGGGGGGTCTTGATGTTGTCGAGGTGTGACGGTGGCTGGACGGTTGGGGTTTTGGAGGTGGAAATAGGCGATGGATCTGCTAGGACCGGTGCAAGGAGACAGCGTGGGGTGGTGGGTCGCACTGCAGCTAAAGGCCGGCTGCAGGTCGAGAGGTGAGGCAGTGGGGACTCACGGTGAGAGTGCAGGAAGAGGTGAGGCTGAAAGAGCAGGTGATCAGGCGATAGTAAGGCGGACAGGCTGGGTGTAGCAGTGGATAGAGAATCATTGCATGGGCTGTAGGAGGAGAGGAGGGGGGAGAGGCACTAGGGTGCGTGTGCTGGCTGGGGTGCGCGAGTCCGGCTGGGTGCTGTGGGATATTGTGCAAGTTAGCAGGAGGAAATGGGGAGAAGAGGCATGGGAAAGAGGGAGAGGGGGAGGATGTGTGTGCAGTAAAGAAATAACGGGTAAATCCTAGAGGAAAAAAGGAGAAAAAACAATAATAATAAAATTTGAAATATAATATAAAAATATATATATTCTACACCAAAAATAATATTAATAATAAAAATAACAATAATAATAACAATAATAATAATAATAATAATAAAATCATGATGGTAAAAATAATGATAATACAAGTATTTTTTAATTTAGATGATAATAAAGTATTTAGAAACAATAAAAATATTAAATGACTACAAATGATGTGTGTTTTAAATATAAAAACATTCTATTTCAATTTTTCGATGATAACGGGATGCACAGTTATCAGGGTGAGGTCGTGTGGCTTCAAATTCCCACTCTTCCCATGAACCCGATGAAGTCGATGCCAAAGAGCACACTTTTTAACATAACTCAAAGAAACAATTCTTTCGAGACTCACACGAACCCCAGAATAATTTATTTAAGGTAGAAAATAATTAAATAAATTAAATTCATGGGTTGGGGTGTGATAATTCTCCCCAGCATAACGCTATCTGTCCCCAAAAATACACAAAACTATCCAACCAATCGATCAACACCTATGGATTCCACACAACACGATCCAACCTCTTAACACATGGACATTCCATCAACCACCTACATGACTCTACCTCATTTTTTGAAACATATCACCAGTTATAGGGAGGCCTGACCGGACTCCCCACCATAAGAATTCAACTAGCATCTGATAATGATTTGACAGAAAATCCAGAGATATGGTGGGTCCCCCCACCATAAAAGACCAACCTTTACCCAGCCAATCGGAAAAATGACTTAATCCAGAACCAGGCCTTACTCAAGCTAAAAGGATCATAGAAATAACATTTAAACCACTCACTATCATCCGAAAGGGATAAGAGATTGACCGAAAACTCTGTACGAATCAAAACTCCTCGCCCCATGGGAGGGGAGGGAGGGCCCCCAAGGATTGGATATATGAAACTATGATGGAAAACTATTCACGAACCTTCACTTTGGGATGTACACAAACCAAAGTCGCAACTGATCCACATGGGTGGTTCACTAAAGGCCACTAATCAACACATCACATCCAAAAAGTCACAATTACTGGAATTTCATGAAGGATAATTCCATCGCGCTCTTTGCGACAAGAGAGAATTTACAGAAAAAAACACTAAAATTGTCTCACCACAAGATAGAGGCACAACCTTAACAAGACTCCTTAAAATTTTCTACGGCTCCTTACTACACGTCGACTTCACTCCGAGAGCTTTTGGCTAGAGCTCTGATGGATGAAGCATCTCATGCCTTACAGTCTAGTTCTGACTTTCCCTTCAAGAAACATACATATTTTTATTTGAAAAATGAATAGACAAGAATTCAAAATAAAAGCAACACTGGCATTGAAAACCAGAGTTCATCAAAAAACACATGACATTACCACACATTTCAAAACCCAAAACACCATCAATACACTGTAATGATAAGAGATCCCTTACACTGAAATTAAAATTTCACAAGAAACTTTGAACAAAACCCAAAAACACATCACTTCGGAGAACATCCTCCGTGAAGCTTTCTAGTAACACCCCGACAGAATTTCCACAAGTGACCAAAGCATCCACATGCTTAGTAGGGCTTCAGAGCACTTGTACACGATGGCTTTTTGTGACCCATATTTACACACTCTAAAGAGGTTAATGAAAGTGGATGATGAAAGATCATGAGGCCTTTTGATTCCATGAATTTCTCAATTGACATTCGATCACTTACTCATATTCTTGCCAGAATATTCACTAATGGTCATAGAGATTGAAGGAGGAAGGACTACATTGAGCACTTCTTCCATAGAGGCTTCGACATGAAATGATTTTCTTGACACATTAACAAAAGAATTTAGGTTGGACTCTGACACATTAGACTATAGATCAGGGTGGACACCTTCCACGAAACATCGAGCCTTCATGGGGTCATCTGTGGAATACCCTGAATCATAAGGGACTAGCTCCACAAAGTGTTGGAAATATTCCAACACAGATCTATCTCCATACTCCAAGCAACACATCTTTATCCCATTTCTCACCCTTTCTTCTACAGATAAATACTAAAAAATAAACAAAGCCAAGAAAAACTCCCATGTAAGCTCTTGGAGGGGCTTGTTCTGAGACACTGACTTCCACCACATCCATGGTTAACCTTCAAGCATGAAGGTCTCTAACATGGCCTTCACCGACTAGGGAAACTCAATGAAGTTAAAGTCTCTTTCAATATTCCACATCCACTCCTCCACTATGGAAGTTTCTTCTTGACCATAAAAGAGTGGTGGATCTAGCTTCCGAAACTCAAGTATAAAATCCTTAGGTTGATCAACTGTACTACGATTACCCATCGTAGATTTAAGGGGATTACTGCTGAACAAGAAATGTTAAGAACCCAATAAAGACCAACTCAATAAATAAAATCCTGAAAAACTAACATATCATAGGTGATAAGCTCGAAACACAAGAAAACAAGTTATCATAACATCAAAACTTTTCTCTTGGAAAACATCTTTAATTTAAAACAATATTGGTGAGTTAAACCCTCTCCATTGTTATTCCTTAGAATCTCACTCAAATGCATGTATCGGTTCCACCCCAGGCATCCATCCATCATACCAGACATCCACTCATAATCCAATATCCAACTATGCTTGTGAGCAACCCAATGAACACCAAGTCCAAAACAAAGAAACATCATTTTAAAAAACCAAATCATTCATACCACTTATTTTAAAATAATCCACATATTAAACATGTCATTTCAAACAACCATTTTTTTCAAAACCCCTTTTTTCAAATTCCAACCACTCTCAGAAGTCACAAGAGACCCAAAACGTCTCAAACAGGGAACTAGTGTCGGGGAGAGACTTGACCATATGGTTGGCGGCCATAAGTCATTCATGTCACAGACATGGAGAGTCTTTTTGGAGCATGCCCCTAGATCCACATGGCTTACCAAGACATGCGGATTAAGACTATTATCCCAAATCCATTTTTCATATCCAAAAAACTTAACGTTCCATAAAATCCCAAATAAATTTATTAAATCGTACATCCCATGGAAACCTGAGGATGATAATGAGCAAGAGACTGGGACGCTCTTCCCACTCCTACCCCTCGAGTCCCGACAATCCTACGCCGTCAACCTTGACATCCCAAATAACAAAGGGTCATCTGAAAAGCGAGGTCTTCTAAGAACTGACCACCCTTTAATACCATTTTGTCACAAACCAACCTGGGCCAACCCTAGACCGGTCACCCGATCTAGTCCATGACATGGCTCGAGAGGTGTTCATGAACCTCCCGGGCTGGCGACAAGTGCTAGAGCATAAACAGAGACTATGGGAACTATTTCACCCAATAAAAATAAACTAAAAAAGATGAAATAAAACAAAGAAGTGCAGAATAAATAAACCAAATCCATTGACAAAACAGGAACAAAAGAAAATAATTCTAATCGAACTCGACGTCCGAACTAACTCTGTCTGACGCCGAAGGTCACTCTCCGGATCAAGGATCAATCATCGCCAAATGCGAGTGCTCTCAAGCTTTATCTGTCACAAACACTGAAAAAGATCTATAGGTGAGAGTATTAATCCTCGTAGGCTAGCCCGATATCAATTCCCAATGCACTACCTTTAAAATTAAGAAACATCAAATATATGTTTGAACTAAAATATATTAAAGTATGAATTTTTATACATTTTAATTGAAAACAAAGTACAATCCATTTTCCTTAGTCATATAAAAAGTAGAACAAAAGATTTTTGAACACATTTTCTTTTGAAAACATTACCGTAGGAGTTAAGAAAACCAAATTATCAGTTTTCCTGAAAAACACCACACGAAGGTACTAAGGAAGATATAGCAAGGGCAATGTAAATATGTATGAAAATATTTCAGCAACTGTTCATTAGAAAAAAGGACACTAGACACATGAAAACTTGAGAGATCGAGAATAATCCAGATGACACTAATACCTACGACCACATCTACAGCAGCATGCCACATACAATGAAATCTATCTCTACAAAATGCCAGACCATCATTTCTCAGGTAGGCCAAGGTCAAATCCCACAGTTTTAAACCCAAATATATCTTCCTACTTTGGGCCACTGGACATTACCATAACCTACCTGTGTAGTAGTCATCTCAAACAACTCTCTCAATATTTCAGGTTCGTATGTCGCAAGTATAAAAGAAAGTGATCCAACAGAAAATATTGAGCATCAAATGAAAACCTATATTTATAATAATATTTTAGAGTAGGTCTCACCCCGAGTCTCCCCATGGATTTCCATCATACCTTAAATTCAACAAATACCATGGTTTTCCAACTGAGTAAACCATATGATGGAACTCGGGGATTCTATACCGAGGAAATCCCAGCCATCCCATCTCAACAAGGTATGAGGAACACCCATGAGAATTTTACACTAAACACTTTAATTTTTTTAATGTGGCCAAACAGACATTTAAACACTATTCAGAAAACAAAGTTTTATCAATGGTACAATTTACACATTTCCAAAATAGATGTAAAAACATCATATAGCACATCAAGACTTTGATAGAATTATTTTTAATATAGTTAGACTACACACTCAAGATCCATCAATTTTTAATGAAATGATAAAACATACTAAAACGAACATCACAGTTTTGTAAAAGCCAGCCCACTTGGAAATCCTATGAAAGAATAGAAAACATTTTTCACACACTGCTGATACATTTATAAACCCCAATAATTTATTTTACATCACCCTTTACATCGAAAATCCAAACGGGAATTTTATAATGAAAACAAGGCAGGAGATGTCGAATAAAACAATTTCAATTTAACACTAAACAAATTATGAACCCCAATCTACATGCCATACATTTATTTAAAATATTTAACCTTGTTTTTAACTTTACAAACCATATCTGTAAACATAAAGTATTCGCAACTCGATGCAATGCACAACTCATTCATAAAAAACCATTTTTGAAATATTATGCAACCCAAAAACACGCTCTATTATAATTCGCACTAAAAAATGAGTTAATCAATGTGGAGCAATTTATAAAACACCAAGGCATATAAACGACAAAATTCAACATATAATCACGCTCAATTTAAGACAAAAATACAACTTTAAAGTTAACCTCACAAAAAGACCATATTCAAAAGGACTTCAAACGTGAACTACATACTAAGTTACTAACCAAAAGATTGAAAGAAAATATTTAACATGTATACTAGGTGAGAATAACGTAGAATTAAATTTTCTTAATATTATAAGGAAAGTGAAAAGGGATTCATACCGTGGATACATGGCGTGATGATAAAGCTACTTTGAAAACAAGTCGCGATGATGACGCTCACTCGGAATCTCTCCACACGGGTCTTAAAATATCAAACCTACCAAAATAAACATTAATCAACCAACTAACCCACAAAAAAACAAAATTAATATCTCAAACAAGGGAAATTAAATAGAGAAGGTGCTACCAGAGGTGCGACGAAGGTTCCAGTTGAAGAAATACAATAGGACAAGGTGTGTGTTTCTCGGAGGAGGACCAAACGGGGGTCATGCTAGGGAAGGGAGGGTGCATCAAAAGGGGCTTCTAGTTGGAGTCACCGTAGGGGGAGTAGCAAGAGAGGGAGTGGCTGGGAAAAGTAAGACAGCATCTGGGCTGCTGTGCGGGAGGACGATGTTTTAGCAAGGGATGAGGTGGCATCCGGGGCTGGGTCTCTTGAGCGCAGCAAGGGGAGGGATCTTGGGTCAGAGCATGGAGTCGGGGGGTCTCGATGCTGTCAAGGTGCGCTGGTGGCTAGCCGGTCAGGGTTCTGGAGGTGGAAATAGGTGACAGATCGGCTGGAACCGGTGTAAGGAGGCAGCGCGGGGTGGCGGGTTGTGTTGTGGGAAAAGGCTGACTGCATGTTGATAGGTGAGGTGGTGGGGACTCATGGTGAGAGTACATGCGAAGGCGAGGCCGATGAAACGGGTGAGCAAGAGGGAGAAAGGTGGACAAGTTGTGTGTAGTGGTAGATAGTGAATCGTTGTGCAGAATGCGGGAGGAGAGGAGGGGGGCTGAGGCGTCGAGGTGTGTGGGCTGGCCAGGGTGCGCGGGTTCAGCTGGGGGTTGTGGGCTATCGTGCAAGGGAGCGGGAGGTGATGGGGAGAAGAGGCAGGGAAAAAGTGAGAGGGGGAAAACGCGGGGGGAGGAAATAAATAATGGGTAAAACCTAGGGGAAATAATTTAAAAAAATAATAATAATAAAATTCAAAATAAAACATAAAATTTAAAAAAAAATCTAAACCACTGAGAATAATAATAATAACAAAAATAATTATAATGATAATAATAAAATAATGACGGTAAAAATAATGATAATAAAAGTATTTATTCATTTTAATGATATTAAAGTCTTTATAAACAAATAAAAATATTAAATGACAATAAATGATGTGTGTTTTAAATATAAAAACTTTCTATTTTAATTTTTTTAAGACAACAGGATTTGCAGTTGTCAGGGCGAGGTCGTGCAGTTTCCAAATTCCCACTATGCCCGTGTGCCCAATGATGTTGATGCCAAAGAGCGCACTTTTTAACATAACTCAATGAAATTATTTATTCGGGACTCACCCAAACCCCAAAATAATTTATTTAAGAAAAATAAATTAAACAAATTAAATGCATGGGTCGGGGATTGATAATGACATATTTGGTATATCTTACTTTTGGGCACTTAATTAGTGATATCCTGAAAGAATATCAATCAAGGAAATGTATCCATCTCTGTATAGTTAGTTGAATAAATAATTAATGCGAGGAAAAGATATTTTTTCTTCGTAGTGATATTTTTAGGTTATCAATAATCAATGTAGAGTCTTATTGATCCATCATTCTTATTAACAGAAAAAATATTATATCCCTAAGGTGACACACTAGTTTGTACAAATCCCTTGATAAGATCATCTTGGAGTTTCTTATTAAATTCTTATATCTAAATTGTGTCCATTTAAAAAAGATTCTTTGAAATATCCGTAGCACCCAATATGAGTTTAGTTGAAAACATAACTTCACGATTTGGTGGATGACCTGGTAATTCTAAAGGAAAGGCATCTATAAACAGTGGTACAGTGTGTGATTTCTTAATTGTGAGTTTCTCCCAAACTATTTCAAAGAGATGACCTTAATTTATAGTGAAACACCCTTCCCCCAGAAGCCCGAAGATGGTGTATTATTTTAATACATTGGCATTATTAAAAGGAATCAAGTCTCGAAAGACCGATCAGTTGAGAAGACCAAGAAAATAGAATACATATTTGAACATTATATGACAATTTATAACATAAAATACAGCCTAATTGATACTTTGTTAATTCAATTATTCCCCTATCTTAACCCTACATATCAATCATAATACCCTTCTAATCATCTTAGTAAAATAAAACATAACAAAGGGGTGAGGTCATATGCTCATCTAGGGAAAATAATTTAGCAAAAGCTATAAAATATTAAACAAAGATGAATAAAAACACAAGACTTTTTAATATAAAATTGAACATAATAATAAAAAATAAATCATACATTAACATATCAACATACACATGGATATTCTACTAGTCAAATAATCGTATGTAACAACTAATTTCAAAATGATGGAATGCATAATACCGGACATAATAACTACTACGTCAATGCCTTATGCCATGACCATACACCAATATGTGGTCAAGGCCTTATGCGAAGACACAAGTTTGTCTCCTGAAACCAACTGATGCATCGAGGGGCTATAGTGGGCCCCTCCTATCACTTACTATGTCCAAGGCATTCCTCATATGAAAAGGGTGACACATAACATAATCATTCATATTAAAACAAACATGTGAAATGTAAATACTTCCACCATAATCTATGAATGTTATAATAGTATCACATATAAAATCAAACATATCAATACACACTCAATATGAATGATTGTATTACAATAAATCATCCTCAACCTAAAATAATATCAAATAATGGATGTTGACATAGTTGAAATGACTTGTAAAATACTTTGAGAGAAATATTCCATTTTCCTGAAATCATTTGAAAGCCACACAATTTATAAAGGAAGTAATTCTAAAAGATATTTTTGAATCAATGAATCCCATAAAACATTGAAACTTCTGAAAGGAATTAACATTTTAAAACATTCATGTCTATATAAATAATTCATTAAAACGATTTTAAAAACATGGAAACTAATTAAATATATTTAGATGATTAAATAATTAAAACATTTAATTTGATGATCTAGTTAAAGATAAAAATCCATACAACCATAAAATGTTATTTTTGAAAACATTTTTATGAATCCTATTCATGGAAGATAAATATTTCCAAATAAATACTTAAACATAAACAATCTCGGATAATAATGAGATTGTATAATTAACCCTTACCTTGTACATTCATTTAGTCGAGGGTACATTTATCCTCCAGTATAATAACTATAGTATGTCATTAAATTATAACAGAACCATATTTATATTTATTATATAATATATGATTATTTTATGACTTTATACTACATATTTAATACTAATTTCAATTTTTAAGTATCATTTCATGTATTAATCGCTTTCTTTATAGTATGGGTTTTAACTTGTTATTATTGATCATATCACATAGATAATGAGTTACAAAATTACAGAATATAAAACATGATTAATATATAATATATATTCAGAATAAAAATATCTATAATTTATATATATATGAAATGGAAACACCATTCGTGGATACAGTAGTTTGTACGTACACATGAATGATGTTTCTATTTTCTTAGCATATAGTATCGAAGTAAATAGATGCAATATATTTATCTAAATAAATATATAAAATTATAGTAGAAATTTTATTTCATATATCTCATACTTATTCAATATATATATATATATATTTATATAAATTCTTGAAGGGTCACCGTTGAAGAGGAATCTCATGGCGTCATACAGACGGTAAGTTGTACGTACGCAAGAGCAGCATTATCATTCTATTGATGGTTAAATGGTTTTGATTGGATGTTATATTATATATATATAATCATTACCATGTTATATTAATTATTTAAACTAATTATACTCATTATTAAACCCATCCAAAAAAATTTATTGTTGAATAACCAACTACACCACGACGTGGAGACGGTAAGCTGTACATAAGCATGCATGGTGACTATGTCATTAATAGGATGGATAGAATAAATGAGATGGTTGTACCATATTTATAATAACTTATCATAATTTATAAGGTACTGTAGGTATTATTTTAGTATGGTGACAATAATGAAATAGGATGTAGCAGAAGAAAAGAACTTTGAAACAGGTGATAAAATAATGACCTCTTCTTCTGGTGTTTCCTATTGATTTGAACAAAATTTCTCATTAGGTTGGATTTATGATCTTAGTACCGCCTCTATGATGAAGTGGGGGTATTTGGGTTGATATTTGAATAGGATTTGGCATATCATGATGGCTCTAGACATGTGAATTAAAAGAAATGGAGGTTCCCTTTTATAAGATAGGTGAGGGAACTTTAGGAAAAGATTGAAATTTTAATTTATTATAAAATTATATTTGGTTTATAATATCTTAAAATGGATTTATTTAGAGTATAAGGTGGTTATGGGTCGAAAAACTCCTAGTCCATTGGTTTTAGACATGTTTATGTCACTATATTACAATTATCATTTATAATTAACCCATAGTTAAATAGTTTAACTTTTTCCATGTCTTCTGGTACTTTTATATTACATTGTTGATATAGTTATAATAAAATTCCAGGAAAACATAAAGCTGTTAATTAATGAACTATATAATTTAATATAATTCATTTTGACGAATCATATATTGTTAGGAAATTATACCATTTAATAAAATATAATTTGTCTTAAAAAAAACATTTATGTCAATTTTGACACAATTTAGTATTTGTTTTTTGTGAAAGTAATAAATACATGATTAAATTGAAAACAATACATTGAATCAACTGTAACATGTCTTATTCACCTATAAAATTTTCATAGGGCATCAAAAGTTTCAATTTACATTTATATTAAAATTTATAATATCAATTATTTTAATCTTTCATTAAAAAGGTAATTACTCCATCAGCGTTGTTTCCAAAGAAAATATAATTATTTAAGGTATAAAAATTATATATAATATATCATGATGTATGAAAAATTATTATATTTCTAATTAATATTTATAGTCGAATTTATCTTAGGTATAACCCTATATTAAAAATGTTTTTGTTATTAAATTTTGATTTTAACACTTTTAACTCTTCTTTAAATGAAATATAATAAATGTCTTAATCTAACACAAATAGACAAAAAAGGATCTTATTTCTTTCCAAATTTATATTTTGGCCTAAAAAAATGTATCCAATAGAACTTGGCCCTGTGTTGGGGTAATTAAGTAGTATTATAATAACAATTTTACCTTTAATTACCCTATTTACATTTTACCTTTGTAAATAAAATTCAAAAGTAACTATTTAAAAAGATTTATTTTCTTCCTATTGAACAAAATTTTACTTATATATGACAACCGTATCTGTTGGTGTTTTTAAATTCAATTTACAATAGAGGTAAAATTACTTTTTATAAAAATTTTCAAATGTTCCTAGAAGGTGGGTAAAAGACGTTAAAAAGATCAATAAAATTTTATATATCCAATCTTATTATAAAATGAATCAAATGAATTATAGTAAGATAATATATGTATTATATATCTATTTTTATTTAACCTAAATTTTAGTTAAAAATAATTATTTAAATGAAAAAGTCAGTTATTATGTACTATGTAGTATGTTTCACTATTCATCAAAAATTGTTAGTTTTCAAGAGAATTACAAAAATTAACCCTAAGAAAATTTTGATGTTCCAAATACAAAAATGAAGTCTATTTTACCAAATTCAATTTTCATGATTGTCTAAAATTAATTTTATTATTTTTTTCAAAAGGACATAAAAAGTACTTCTTTAAAGAAAATTAATTTTCTAAATATTTTACATTTTTAAAAAGTCTTATACATTTCATTATAAATATGTTGTATTTATGTTAAAAATTTATAAATAGAATTTAAAATTTATTTTCTATTATTCATATAAAAATAATTTAATTGATAAATAAATATATCATTTGAATTTTTATAATACTAATTTTTGGTTTCGTAGAAAATCCATCTTTTGTATAACGCAATCCTAGTTGATGTTTCATGCCATATAAGATATTAAACTACTTTAAGGATATAGCGTACTATGAATTCATTGGGTTTTACATTATCTCATCCTTGAATAAATTGAGTCCTCTCAATTAGAAATTGTTATTTGATAATAAAATGTTGAAAATATTAAATACCTTTTGAGAAAACCCACATAAGAAATAGGGTTAATAAAATTTAGTCTTAATAAGAGTTAATGGGAAATGAAAAAGTCACCCCCAAAATTAGGATTTCAAATAGGAGAAAATTTGTAGAAATTAGAGACACATAATTAAAGGAAAAACATAAATATTTATAGGGAGTGATTGATATCATCAATCACAAACATGTGAACCATAAATTGAAAATTTACATCCTCAAAGCCATAAATCTATGACAATATAAAGTATCATCAGTTCATAAAAATATAAGATAATCTGATAAAAACATTTAGATATATTTTTTGAATATGGTGGATTAATTTACTATTAATATAAGAACCCAATAAAACGTACTTGATTTTATAACCTCTTATAATCATAATCTCATCATTTGGTTATCCATCAATATATTTTCACTTCATCCTTTACACTAGGAAATGAATGTTCAAAATGATTTTTTTACATCTTAAGAGAATTGGATAAATCATAATGTCCAAAATTATTTCCTTAAACCTCTGTATGTTTACTGAAATAAATAATTTTGGGTCAAAGTGTCCAATAAATTATACTTTAACCTCTAAAAAAAATCATGTTCTCAACTTTCTCCATTCCCACCATTAGACTAATCCAATATACTTTTTTCCATACTTCAAGTCCAAAAATATTATAGGAGGTAACCATTATGAAGATAACTTTTTTTCAAAATAATAACATGTGAATACCTTCATCATGTATTCTCTTGAAACATGGTAACACCCTGAATTACCATAAAACCTTATTGAAAACATTCAAGCTCCTTTATTCCTTATAGAATACTATATATAATCCTTAAATCCAAAAATTTTTTAAACTAAAACAATGATGGAATAAACAAAAAATTATTTATTTCTATGTTATAAAATAATATACAATATAATTTATCCAAATCAATAATCTCTTATTCAGAAATCACAATTGCATTATGAGGACTATATTAAGGTTCATCTTTCCCTTAAACATGTATTTTCCCAAAATTTTAACTTGTTATTGAGTCCCTTTTCTTAGTACCATACAATCTAAAATCTTCAATGCAATAGTAATGTTGTATAATGCTTATTTGTTTTGATAAATCATCTAAACAGTGCATCAATGATAAAACACTCAAATGGCATAATTCTTCAATACATAAACACAAATAAATTGATTATTCCATGACGAATGTAGTAATGGAATATTCTTTCCCTTAATCCCTTTTATTATTTTAATCTATATTTCATTGACGCTTAGGAAATTTATTTTCATAATACCCCATTTCTATATAGTTGAAACACATAATATTATTGTTTTCCTTTTTCCCTTTTCATTTATTTTATTGATGAACCTTTTCTCCACACTTACAAAAAACAACTAATAATTTCAAACACTTACCAAGGTGATTCATTTAATAGTTTTCACATATGAAAATATCCATAATTCCCTTATTACCATTATCCATAATTCTCCATGTCGTTATTCTTTTCCATTGGCTTCCCTTCAATGCCATATGACTCAGAGAATTCATTACTTATCTTGTTAACACATGATATTAATTCCTCATATGATGAAAATACATGGGAGGTTCTTTCCCTTCAGAGTTTTGTCTTAAGACAATAAAATATAGGACAATTATACCTCATTGGAACATGTGAATTTCTGTGTTAGACATTCCTTATACTAGCCACCATATTCAAACAATGTGATACACTATATTAGGTTATTAATCTTAATGTTTTATTCTAAACTAGAGAAATAATTAACATGAATTGAAAAAAAATAATGCATATATAATCTCCATATCATTAAAATGGATTCATTGTGTACATATTTAATCATAAATTATTCTTAATGATTTGTAATAAAAATTTGAATTATCCTAAGCATATTCCCCAGGGGTGTTAAATCAGGTGCACATTAAGGCATGTTGTCATTTACCAGGTTACCCCGAGTCCGGCCCGGAACACCTTGTCCAAGATTTGTCCCCATGGTACATCCTTTGCAGAACTACACCCACTTGTAGTATCAATACAGGGATGTATTTCTTGGCAGACCCGGAAAATCTATACATTACCAAAATTCTAGGATGTTCTTCTATAATAGTACTCAAATTATATCATATAGTAATTATTCCTAATCTAAGTTTATCTAAATCTAGTTTCCATGGTTATTTATAAACATACCCTAATACCAATTTTAATGCCCCGACCCCATAATCCCATAGCTGGTGCATTATTTTAATTTATTAGCATTATTACAAGGAATCAAGTCTCGAAGGACCGATCTGTTTAACAGTTTTGTAAAACAGATTACATACATCAATGCTACATAACACATTCTAACATAAAATATGGAATATATATTCTTTGATAGTGTCATTATTCCCTTATATTAACCCTGTATATCAATCATAATACACTTATTGGAATCCTGGGAAAATAAAACATAAGAAATGTGTGAGGTCACATGCGCTGTAAGGAAAAATAATTTAGTAAGAGCTATAACATTTTAAAGAAAGATGTATAATAAAAACATAGGCCTTTTAAATACAAAAATGAAAATAATGTGGTAAAAATAAATCTAACATTACTATATAATCATGCACATTGATATTCTACTAGTCAAATAATCACATTTAATAACTAATTCTATAATGAGGGAATGCATAATGTCGGACATAATAATTATTACGTCAAGGCCTCGTGCTAATAATATTCACCAATATTATATCAATTATATGTGTCAAGACACTAGTTTGTCTCATGTGACCTACCGATGCACTGAGGGAAATACCATGCCCCACCAGTCACATACTGAGTCCAATTCATTCCTCATATGAAAAATGTGAAACAAAACATAATCATGCATATTAAAACTAGCATATGAAATGATAATACTTCAGCCATAAACCATGAATGGTATAAAAATAGCACATCCATAGTAAAACATATCAATACTCATTCAATACAGAAGATTTTATTATAATTAATCAACCTCAATCAAGAATAATATCCAGTAAAGGATGTTGACATAGTTTAAAATGATCAGTAAAACACTTTGAGAGAAATATCCCATTTTCATGAAATCATTTTAAAGGCACAAAATTTATAATGGAATTAATTTAAAAATTGATTTTTTAATCAAAGTGTCCCATACCACACTTAATGTTTTTAAAGGAATTAAAATTTTAAGACAATCAGATCTATATAAATAATTCTTTAAAATCATTTTGAAAACATGGACATTATTTAAATTGATTTAGAAAATTAAATCTTTAAAACATTTAAAATGATGACCTAGTTAATGATAACCTTCCATAAAATCATAAAATATTACTTTTGAAAACATTTTTATGAAAAATGGACAGAGATGATAAATATGTCCCAGAAAATACTTACAAATTAACAATCTTGTATAATAATGAGATTGAGAAATTAAACATTGCCTTATACTTTCCTTTAATTGAGGGTACGTTTAACCTCCTGTATAATGACCATAGTATTCTATTAAATTATACTAGTACCATATTCATATTAATGATATCATATATGATTCATTAATAACTTTATACTACAAATTTAATAATTATTTCCACGTTAAAGTAACATTTTAGGTAATAATCTCTTTCTTTGTCATACATATTTTAACTTTTTATTCTTGATAGTATCACATAGATCATGATTTACAAAATTTCTAAATATAAATCGTGATTTATATATCCTATATATTTAGAATAAAAATATCTGTGTTGTGGAAACAATGGTCACGGAGACAGTGGTCCTTACTTACGCATGAATGTAGTATCGGTTTTCAAATGTAATAGTATGGAAGTAAGTAAAAAATATATATTTATATAAATAAATATATATTATATTAGTATAAATATTATATAATATTTCTCATACTTAATCAATATATATATATAATTCATTAAGGGTGATCATTGAAGATGAATCTCGTCGAGTCGTGGAGATGGTAAGTCGTACTTATGCACGAGCAACAATATCATACTATTGATGGTGAAACAGTGTTTAATTGGATGGTATAATATATATAAAGAAACATTACCATGTTATATTCATTATTTAAACTAATTATACTCATTATTATACCATTCCAAATAATTTAGTGTTGAATAACAAACTACTCCACGACGTGGAGACGGTATGTAATACGTATGCATGCATGGTGAGTTTTTCCTTCATCAGATGGATAGAATATTGAATATAGTTGTACCATATTTATAGTAACATATCCCAATGTAAAAGGTACTGGATTTATTATTTTATAATGGTAACAAAAAATAAAGAGGATGTAGAAGAAGAAAAGTACATTCCAAGAGGTGATAAAATAATTACCTCTTCTTCGGGTGTTTCCTTTTGATTTGAACCAAGGGCTCTTCAGGATGGATTTTTGCTCAAGTTAAGTCCTCTAGGTTTAATTTAGGGTAGTTGGGAGGCTATTTTAGCTGGGTTTGTCTGAGAAAAATGACTTTGGGGGAGTTAATTTAAATAAATTAATGTTCCCTTTTTTAAGAGGGGTTAAGGGCACTTTAGTAGAATCTAGAAATATAAATTTTATAAACTTATTTACAGTCTCTAATAGCTCCAAATGGATTTATTTCGAGGAGAAGGTGGGTATGGGTCAAAATAAACTCATAAAATAGGGTTTATACATGTTTAGGTCACCATATTAAACTTATCATTTGGATTTAACCCTTAATTAAATAGTTTAGGTTTCACCAAGTCTTCTTGTATATTTATACTACATGGTTAATATAGTCACAATAAAATTCCAAGAAAACCTAAAGATGTACATTAATGACATATATAACATTAAATAATTCATTTTTCATAATCTAATATTTTTAGGAATATTATATCTTTTAATAAAAAAGAATTTGTTTTAAAAATTCTTTTATTTTAACTTTGACACTATTTAGTATTTTTTTGTGTAAGTCATATGAACTTTATTCCTTCAAAAAAAACATTTAATCAACCATAACATGTTATATTACCCTAAAAATTATTTAATAGCATAAAAAGTTTCTATTTATATTTACTTTAATATTTATAATATCGATTATTTTAATCTTTCATTAATAGGTAATTATTGCATCATCATTGTTTCATACAAAAATTTAATTATTCAATGTCTAAAAATTATTAAAAAAATACCATGATGTATAAAATATTTTTATATTTTTATTTCATATTTATACTAAAATTTATCTTATGTGCAACCCAATATTAAAAATGGTTTAGTTATTAAATTTTGTTTTTAATACTTTTAAATCGTCTTTATAAAAAATATAATAAATGTCCTAATATAACCCAAATGGATAAAAAATGATCTTACTTTTTACCAAACGTATATTTTGGTGGAAAACACCTATCCTATAGAATTAGGACATGTGTTGGGATAATTTATATTATTATAATATTTTTTTTACTTAAATTACCCTATTAACTTTTAACTGTGGTAAATAAAATTGAAAAGTTACTATTCACCAAAAATTATTTTCTTCCTATTGATCCACATTTTACTTACATAGTAAAACTATATTTGTAGGATTTTGAAATTCAATTCACAAAATCGGTAAAATTATGTTTTATGAAAATTTACAAATGTGCCTAGAAGGTAGGTAAAAGACATTAAAAAGTTCAATATAATTTTATATATCCATTCTTATTATAAAATTAATCAAATGAAATACAATGGAATAATATTTTTATTATGTATCTATTTTTTAGTTTAATAAAAAATTTAATTAAGACTAATTATTTAAATGATAAAGTCAGTTTTTATGTACTACGTAGTATTTTTCACTATTCATAAAAAAACCGAATGTTTTCATTAAAATACCAGAAAACAACTATAACAAATTTTTTATATTAGACATTCAAAAATGAATTATATTTTACCAATTTAAATATTTATATGTGTATAAAATTAATTTAATATTGTTCACAAATTGATATAAAAAGTAGTTCATTTGAGAAAATAGTTTTTAAAAATATATAACTATTTTAACAAAACATATAAATTTCATTATAAAAATGTTTTATTTATGTGAAAACATTATAATTTTTTTTATTTTTTACTATTCATATTACAATATTTATTTTATAATTAAATATATCATTTAAATAATTATAATACTAATGTGTTGTTTCATAGAAACTCAATCATACATATAACTGAAGCTATGTCTGTGTGTCAGGAAATATAAGCTATTAAAGTACTTTAAAAAGATAACATACTATGAAATCTTGGGGTGTTACATATTTGAATCGAGACCAATATGATAAATAAATTTTCTATTGGAAGTTTTTATTCATCCATACATCGATATATGATCATATATTGATCAGAATTATTAAATGTGACTTCAATTTAATGGAATTTTATATAATAACTATATAGAGAAATACAATCCATTCTAAGAATCACATAAAATTACAATATATTAAGGATCATAAGATTTATATGCTGTACATTTCCACAAACTTCATCAAGAGAGGAATTATTATCTTTTTATACGACCGTTGTATAATTATGAGTTGTCACAGCTTACTCAACATTTAATTATTGATGTAATATAGATATACCCTTAAAAATTTATCAAAAATAAGAGATCGAATAGATCCAGAATCAAATAAAACAATTCCAACTTTAGAGTGGATAGTAAGTGTACCTTTCACCACATCATTATCACACTAAAAATCTATGATAGTTATTGCTTATGACTTGCCTTTATATTTTGCCTTATGAGTTTGCTGACATTGATCATCATTAATAACCCTTGGATAAGGGAATTGATTGGAATAATTGTCGATTTCTATTCACTTGTAGCATTGATGTTTAGAAGGTTCATTCTGTGTATTTTTTTATTCAAATCATAAGACATATTTTTCCTATCGCATCATCACACAACTAAAAGAAAAAATTATCTCCCAAACATAAAACATTTCCTAGTCCTTTAACAAAATATACACAGTGAATTTTTGTTCACATTGAGAATAAGGGAAACTCGTCTTCTTTTAAGTCTGGTCATTATATTTTCCCTTTAGGCATTTTTCTCTTCTTATCAAACCCATAAGACTGATGGGTTACTCCAATGTCCATCTAAATGAGAGAACATCAAAATATTTCCTCTTATCTATTAAAGTCCCTTATGGCTAATGCACTTTAGAGATTTTGTTTTAAGCTATTAAAGAATCGATAAATTTTACTCTTAGGGTGGATAATAATTCTATAAGCAGAACATGAATTTCTTGTAAAAGTCTATTTGTATGTACCTATAGATTCATCATCCCTTTTCTTATGTTCATATAAATTATTCCCCATATTTTTTAGAAGAATATGTGGAATGTAATTATTGAAACATAAGTTCTTGAACTCATACTATTCCATGGATTCAATTTCATATATTTTCCTTGTATTCTTGATATGGTTCCACAATTGATCAGATTATCCTTCCATTGGATATACTTCTACGTTACTTTCATCATGTTATGAACATTAGAGAACTTAAAATTTATTTTCAGTCGTAATGATCAGTTGTACATGCACTAATAGATCATAAGAACCACTATAATATGGTGGACTCTATCTCATGAAGGACCCAATTGAATGTTGTTCCTTCTTTTTCTCCATCAGAAGTCATCCATGATTCATGTCTTAAGAAATTTTTGTGAGAAAATCTATTTTATTTTTTATTCTAACTCCCATAACATTTGTTTTCCCAAGAGGACAGTCATTTAATTTCCTATCACATTCAACATTAATGTAGTTCCCCCAAGTTCTAGCCATTTATCAAAACAAAGAAGCATCTTGTGATCAACACTAATCATTATTGGAAAACCACATAATCAATAATACAATTTCAATTTAAGACACTTTTTTTCAACCTAGGTTATTCATGATCATTTTTAAAACACTAGGACAGTAACATATACATCTACTTATCTTTTGGGTTATTACTAAGTTTTTCTCATACTAGTATCCAATGGTTAAATATACCTTTCCTTTAAATCCAAATATAATGACACATACATTAAATATATTGATATTACTTCAAAATTGAATATTATTCATAAAAAATATAACAAAACCATTACAGGATTGTATAGGTATGGTGTGATTAGAAACTGGGAAACATAAACAATTATCTCAAAAGAAATCTTCATTATCTTCCACTGATTTCACCATAACTATACCCCTTTTAAACATATCTTACTTAATACCCTTATTTGTGACCTATGGAAAAGAAACATATGAATTGTTGAACTCAGCTGATTAGTAAGGTTAAACAAGTGAGATATCAATCATTTTATAATCATATGACATAAGAATATAACATTCTCAATTCTTAATATATATATGAAATATCATAATATTATTCCACAGTATATATCATAAAATTTCATCGAAATAAATGAACATAATCCCAAAATTAATAATAGAATACCAAAAAAAATTTGGACTACACATAGGTCAATAAAATAATTTCATATTGGTCAAGTATTATTTCCAAGACCACCATAACAAACTAAGTCCTTTACTAAACTGAGTTCACTCTTCCTTCCAGCCCTATACCACTAAACCAATATCATTTTTCATTCCATCCACATCTTTCTCATGAGATATTAATTTTTACCCAATGAATTGGATGGACATATATGTCCCACCCATCACATAATGAAATCATTCAAACATGTGCCAAAAAACATAAATCATTCATAACAGCATAACCTAAGGAATAAAATGGGATTGTTGAACATCATTCTGTCATAATCCATATAAAATGAATGGATTTTAAAAATATCATTCCATAAAAAACACAATAAAACAATAGTAATAATAGAGATTGAAACATAGCCATATTAAAATAATTGCAACATAGATTGGAAATAATTATGATAAAACAATTGATATTAATTCTTGAGGAAAATATTTTTTATTTTTTGAAAATTATTTTTTCTCAAAATGCAACATAATTTTTTAAGAAATTGTTTTATTTTAAAATAAAATTATAATCGTTTAGAGTAATATTCTTGGAAATTAGGTGTAATGAAAACATAAAAAATGCATTCTTATCATATATGTTATAAAAACTTCTCCTCGTACATTGGCTAAAAAAGTCAAAAAGTACATCGTATAGAAAATGAATAATGATTCATTTCTTACAATTTAATAACAATTTACAAATATATAAAATAAACTCTAAACATTTCATGAAGAATATAATTAATATTTGTGGATACATAATTATGAAACATGTACATGGAAGATAAATATAACTTAATATATACTTATGTTTAAACAATCTCAGTTAATAATGAGACTGAGAAAGTATCCCTTACCATAAGTCTAAAAACTATAGTTTGTATCTGAACCGCCTATATAATGATTTAAATAATGTTATTGACTAATTTCAGAATCATAGTCATTTTTATGATATCATATATGATCATATTATTATCCTTTTATTAGTAACATTATTGCTCACCCACGGGGTATTAACATCTTTATTTCCTTTGGCATGTTTTTTCAATTAAGATCTTGTTAATATTATTAGGATGTTGATATATAAATTAAATAATATTATTAGCATAATATATATCATATTTATTCATCCCATTCATTAATATAGATCATGTAGATTGAATCACATGGCATCATGGAGATGGTCAGTCGAACGTACACAAGAGAGATGATATCAATCATATTATTGTTTAATGGTATTGAAATGGATGGTATATAATTTTTCCATATCAAAATAATGTGATAATAATAATATATAGTTATTACTTAAATCATTATAATCATCAATTTAAGGAGGTGGTGAAAAAAATATTACACCATGACGTGGAGAAAGTAAGTTGTACATACGCAAGTGTGGTGATTTTGTTTTTTATAGGATGGATAGAAGGTGGAATATGGTTGTTTCATAATCATAATAAAATCTTATTATAAAATTGATACATGATATATTACTTTATAATAAAAAATATATTGAAGAGGATGCATAAGAATAATGATGTTTCGAAGAATTGATAGAGGATATTACCTCTTCTTTGACATAATCCATCTAGATCTCCGCTTAAATGAACTAGAGTTACTATATTAAGATGACCAGAGCCACTAGAATGTTACTAGGGAAGTTTAGAAGGGAAATTTCTAGGGGATGGATGATATTGAATACTCTATGTGAAGTGAATAGGTGAGGGGGGAGGAGTCCAATTATAATTGATGATAGTGGAACCTTTGGAAACTCCATAATTATTAATTTATAATAAATTCAAACCATACCAAAAAAACTCCAAAACTTACTAATTTAGAAAATAATTTGAGATAGGGTTATAATCTCGTCATCCAATAAATAATTTGCATGTTTTTATGCCAATTTAAACCATTTCATTTTAATTAACAGTAATTTATTCTATTTAATTTTTAACTGGGGTATCAATTATTTCAATATTAAACGGGTGAAATACTTAAATATTTAATGTAAACTAGATTAAAAATAAATACCATAGATCATTTTAGACTATATCATTATTATTATATATTTTTAAAATACAATTATTTTAAATAATTTCAAAAAACCTTATTTTTATAAACAATCAATAATTTTAATTTTGACCCTATTCATTTCATCGTTTAAAAAAAATTAAAATAAATATTTAACTTCAAACCAACAATTTAATTATATTCTTAAAATTTAAAATCATCTATAAAATTCATTGGACATATTAATAAGACCAAATTGTATTAATTTTAATATTTCTAATTATATATATTTGACCCTTGGAAGTTTATGGTCATGATATACCGACAAGTAAGATTTTTTCATGTTTTTTGATATTATAATGGATCTTTCCACTTTAATAATTATTATTTTATTGACTTCTCATTAATTAAATAATTTTTGCATCATTAATGTATTATTCATTAAGGTAATTATTTATTTCATAAAAATTACAAATAAATTATAAGGATAAATAAAAACATTTTTGCATTAAAATATGTATTTATAATTGAATTTATCTTTTATATAATATTATATTGAAATGATATAGTTATTAGAATTCGATAACACATATTTAACTTTTCTTTAAATAAAACTAATTAAATGTCTTAATCTCATCCATGTGACTTCCAAAGGACAAAATGTATTCCAAAGGATGATTTAATTTGAAACAAACTCATCCAATGATATTAGGAAAACAATTAAGGTAAGTTCCAAATATTATTTTTACCCTTAATTACCTTATTTACCCTTTCAATGTATTAATAAAAACATCCAACCTTACTATAAATAAATATAAAAAATAAAAGTAAGCCATTTACATAATTTGGGAATACTGAGTCAAAATATAGAATCAATTTTTCAAAATTAATACCACGTATTTTTCAATAATTAGTTTAAATCTAATCCGAATATCATATATAGAAAACTAGTTTATAAAATTAAAACATAGAAAAGGATTGAAATGTTTTTTCATCTGAATTCAATGTAAAAAATGATAATGATATAAATTATATTTAATGATAAAAATATATTCTATTTATACTTTAAAATAATTCAATTTTATAATTTAACCCCATAAATTAATTCAATGAAAAAAAAATTCATTTAAAATATGTTGTGTTTTTACTATTCATCAAAACATGAAAGTTATCCAAAAATATAAAAAATTCATCCAAAGTAAATTTTAATATCCCAATTCCCAAGAAGAGTTTTATTTTATCATATAAAAATTATTAATGTGTCAAAATCATAATTTTAAAAGAGTTCTACATTAATGGAAAGAAAAATACCTTTTAAAAAATATAGGTTTTTATACATCTAATAGGGTTTATTCACAATCGATGACAACAATATATATTGGATGAATATAATAAATATTTTATTAAGTATGTAACATATATATTTCACTAATTTCATTTACTAATAGTATATCACTTAACAATAATACACATAAAAATTTTATTTATATTTTCTATTCACAATAAACCTTCATAAGTTAGTTATATTTATTCCCACTAACCTAATGTCTAGGTTATAATGGTAATTTTATACTTAGGGCGTCTCTCGGTTCATTTAAACTCATTATTGAATGTAAGGATAACTATGGAATATTTAAAATTCCTCAAATTAAAATATTTCATAAAAACATATAGGTGGCACAAATATGGTTCTAATATGGTGATATAAATACAGGAACCTCCCATTGACTTTAAAAATAAAAATAAATCATGTAAGGAATAAATTCCCTCAAAATTAGAGGATTATATTAAACATTAAAAATTAAATATCTACTATGTTGGTTGATTAATTCTAATGGATCTACTATGATGATGGAATTTACAACACACGCATGACAATTAAAAATATTTATCCTTCCATTGAAGAGAATAAAAACGGAGTTCTCACCTTGGGACCCTCTAGAGAGGAAGTTAAAATTTGACTATTATCACTCTACATTGATAGTGTTGTTGGACCTGATGGGGTCACCAATAAATTACTAAGGTTCTTCTTAGAAATCATTCACAATGAGGTAATGGATTTTATGAGTAAATTATCACAAAATTCTCTAATACCATATGGTCTGAAATACAATTTCATTGATCTTAAAAACTAGAAGTAGAATGTCGTTGATATGAGATACTTAAGGACTATTGAAATTGGGATCACCTTTCCTAAAATAACATGAAAAATCATTATGGTAAGGAATTGGGGGATTCGTTAGAAACGTCTTCACTCTACATTAGTTTTGTTTTGAAAGTGTAGGGAGAATCTAAAAAGGTAACTTAACAGTCTAGAAATGTGTCATCCTAATTAAGAATAAAACAAAGCGTGGGAACATATCTGTCAAAATTAACATCTCTAATGATTTTTTATCCCTTATGTAGGGATTCATTTTGAATTTCCTTTAATGATATTGATTATGAAGTTATATCATTAATATTATCATCACCTTCCATTGATATATGTGGATATCTATTATCATTAATTGACTCTTTACAGGATTCTTCCATTTTTTGAGGAGTGTCAGAAAAGATAACCCAGTCACGGGACTTTGGATTTCCATGGTTGAATATTTTATGAGGAGACATATCAATGACCTTGTTAACATTGGTATCAATAAGTGGATAAATAATTGAAAAGGTATTTTTACACCCTTCCACCATTTATAAGCTGATGATATCCTCTTCTTTTGGTAGGCTTATAACAAATCCATATCATTTATCATATAAGGAATTGATAATTCTAAGGAAGTTCCTTAGAAATTCATGATTTTGAATAAATCCTATATTATTTTAGGAAATGGTGTCTCATTGATAAGGAAAAACAAGATCTATATAACCCCTAGAATGAATATGGGGGTCCTACCCTTTACATAAATTGGTGTTCCATTATTTTAGGGGAATGTTAGAATCTGATTCCATTAAGGAATTTTCAACAAGATTGTGAACCATTTCACCTGGTGGTAGGGAATTTCTAATTCTGAAGATTGTAGAGTGAAATAATCATCTCATTTATCACCCATTGTTTTTCTACACTATCACATTATATAGATAGACTAGAGTTATCATCAATAATCATCTAATCATGTTCAATTATTTTGTACTAGATCCATTCATGAAATGAAAATAGTTATACTGGTGTGGAATGATTTCGTCAATATCAAAGATATTTGTGGACTTAGAATCATGTATATAATGATTTTAAATGATACAGTTATTTGAAAATCCACCAAGAACCTCATCAATTATAATTAACCCTATATAGATTTTCTTTCAAACATGTTCTGCACAAATCTTGTGAATGTTTATTTATTTTATGATACCTCATGATTATAGATAACCATCAAGTACTCCTTCAGTTAACTCATGATAAACTCCAAATGGATCATATATATGAATTCCAACATTAATTGTTGGAAAACCCATTGTCTTAATAATCCCATGTATGATAGATTGATTATCTGTCCCCATATGAATCACATCTTTATTACTAGTTCTCCTTCTTGTTTCCCCATTCATGATTTGATATCTCCCTTGAGTTATAGAGGTATATATTTTTGTGAGTGGAAGATCCCATATGGACCCCAAACATAAATGGTCTTTTTAAAACTATAGAAAAATACAAATTCAATTTTCGAGTCATTTCCAACAATCATCGATGGATTGTCATATCCTTATTCTCTTTAATTAAACCTAGATAGATTCTTTTTCTTTGAAAATTTTATAGATACATTATTCATACATAGGGTGAGATGAAAAATTCTAGGATCTAGTTGGATTCAGAATATCATCTCTTCATGTGAGGTGTGGAAAACATCAATCATGTTTTTAATACCCTTTAATCTCCTAATTTTTGTATTAAATGACGGGGTTGTTTAGAATCAACATAATATTGGTTAATTTCATATAGAAGATAATGAAATATAGCACGATTCATATACCTAGTGATTAGGTGTGTAGGAAACTACTTATTGATATTGTTTCAATTTTTTTTTATACACCTAGATAGCATGAATGTAGAAATTTTTTAAAATAAACCAACTATATTAATTCTAGTATACTTTTTAAACAATAGGGTGTGTTTTCTAATTCCCTTATTCAAATACGTTACACAGAACACTTATTCATGACAAAAATATTCTATTGATTATTATTGTTCATGTAAGGGAATGAAGAAAAATTGTACTGAAATTCGTTAATTGTATTTCTTAAATCATTCAATGTATAATGCTAATTATTCTTGGAGTGGCTTTTAGAATTCCAGGTCCTTCAAGGGGTGGAAGTTCCTTCCAAATTCATCATGGATTATTTAAGGCTTCATTCGGTAACTACATAAAAATGGAAATGATTTTGAAGCATAACATTGTTCCATCATCCAAGATATCATGAATATGATTCAATATCAATATAATTCTATTTGGATTGAATTTGATTAAAACATGTAAGATTAATCATTGAGGTTAAAAAAATGTACCATATAGAGTGTTACCCCACTAGATCTAATTTATTCATTGGATGAGACACATCAACCAGAGAGTTTCTCATTCTTATAGGGTGGCCAATATAGTTGTAGACATGTTTTAAAAGAAGGAAATTATAGGGAAAATTTCAATTAGGTCCATCCATAATCCATATTTATGTTCATCCTTGGTTTTTGAATACATGAATGGTGTGACCCTAACCCACCTTTTTAAATCCCATTCCAACATATGAACCCTTTTATATCAGTTTTCATAATAAATTTCAGTGTCATCTTCATCTAGGTAAAGAAATACTCAAGTATATTAACCATTCTTATTAATATTTCCTTTCAATTATAACTAAAAATTTATATAATCATATTATTCACATCAATAATATATTTTACAAACAATATAATAAGTATCTCAAAAATAATGTTCATCAAATAAAAATTTTTATGGTAATATATTAAATCATAAAAAAGTGTAATAGACAATTACCTACAATAATTGTCTTTTTACAATGTATTTTTATTTATTATGACCATTATTATTTATTTCAATAAATATTTTATAATTCAGTTACATCTATTTTTACCTTCAAATTCTAAATAAAAATTTTAATGGTAACATACTAGTATATTCTTTGTTGTGTCTTAGTGTTATGCATGGAGAACCCAATTTGATACTGTAATCGTTAAGAGAAAATTGATAATTTAAATTATTAAGGTTTTACATTCCCATATAAAAAATATCATCCTCACTATTTAATTTAACACTCAGTATTTAAATTAGTAATGGTAATTTTGAGTATAGTCATAATTGAATATATAATTTCAAATTAGGTTTCTACTATAATATCATATGTATAACAAGAATACATATATATTTAATCAATCAAGTTAAATGATTGATATATTTTACTTCACAACTAATTTCTATATTCCCTCATTTTCCTCACAATATTCTTCTTCAAATGTTTTTGATAAATTTACATGGGTGTTTCTCCTCACATTTTTTGCATGTAGGAAGTTGATTATTTATTACTTTATCTTTTATTTCACTCTAACATCAATGAAACTTCTTCTATCTTATTATTATATTTTAAAAATTCAGATATGTTCACATTTATATTCAAAATTATGGATATCTAGTTTAAAATAATCACAAGGTTTTTACCATTTTAAATCTAGTAAGGTTTCCTTTTTTAGATAACCTCTTCATTGAATATTAAATCTATAATTAAACTGATTACATCAGTATTTGTAAATTACTAAAATAAAAAGGAATTAATTTGAGAAATATACCACAAATTATAATTATTGTTAGATAATTGCGTAAAAACATCATCCTAAAAATATGTTACAATTTGAAATTATTATATTATCCCTTATTTCAACATAAATCAATAAATATTAATTCTAATTTTCAATAAGGTGTATTACATCATATTACATAACATAATTCCTTAAAATATCATATCCACTATAGCTTCTTGTAAATAAAATTTGATTAATTAATTAAAATCCTCTAAGACTATCTTGATTAGTGTGAAGTCTTAGGTCCACTCATCATGTGCCATATTACAGATTTATTTGATACCCAACCATCACTTTTTATTGTTATTACCTTTAGGTGTGTATGTATAACAACCATATCCACTTTCTAGTATGTAGATAGGGTTTTAATTTATATTATAGACACAAAATATCTACATTTCCAAAAATATTAAATGTTATCCCATACTAAAAGTTTTCCATTATACTTATCTATTAGATATTAACAAATTTTTTCTTATCATAATCCCTAAAACAAAAAAAAATTATATTACTTAATCTAACATAATGTTTTATCTATTAATTTTAAATTATTTTTAACCATACAATAGTAAACATTAAATTTCCCATAACTAACATTACAACCTCTACTATTTTCTAAACCCTCATTTGATACCAAATGTGATTCTATAGACCCACACTCTCATATCCAATTATAATAAATTCCGTCAATTCAAACTATTTATGAAATGATTCAATGAATCCCAATTTTAATCTTTAATTGTTATAATATCACTAAAAATATTATTCCAAATATATTCAGATGAAATTTCACTGTTAGAGTTTTGTGGAGTTATGAAATACTTTTTTCTAACAACGAACATGTATTTATCATCAAACTATAATTTTTACCACCATATACGGAAATAGTTACTCCACAATAGGACTTCATCATAACCCACAAAACTCTTACCACATGTTACCATTCTGAAAAAATCATTTTTAATAAATGTATTCATTTATAAGGGAAATGGAAACATAAGAAGTTCAAGATAAAATGATTTGTAAGGGAAAATGTATTTGATAACAATGAAATATAATAAATAAAAATATGATGAGAATAAGTAATATTTTGAGAATAAAAAACAAAAAAATAATTATATAATAGAACAAAACTAATATAATAAAATAACTATTGTTAAAAATAAAAATGAAAAATCACAAAGATAATAATAACTGGTGTTTTGAGATAAAATAAATAATTTCCAACAATTATTTCTTTGAACATATCTAATACAAACCAATATTACTTTCATGGCCTTCTGTTTATGCAATATTGTTTATTTGATTGGAATAAACAATATGTGTGATAGTTTATCTTATGAGATCTGTCGATTCATCAAAGGGATATTACATTCCCTCCATTCACCACTAATTAATTTCAGTGAATTAATTATTTTTAGGAAGAACCATGAAATAAAAAAAAATATTCCATAATAATCGATAATCATATATATCGAAAAAACAATTATATAGATTTTATATTTTTCCCTAATAAATAAATTTAATATATTTTTATGTAGTCACTCCTTAAAAAACAACATGTAGAGAAGTGATTTATGTTAATGTTAACTATTTTCCAAATAAATTGACTGATATTGATTACTAAGGGAATATCCAATAAAAGTAACATTCACAATATAATGGATAATACCCATATTATCTTAATGATAATGAGGTAGTATTGAGTACTTTCATAGCATAAGGATATCAGTAAGATACTATCCTTAAAAAATTATTTTATAAAGATGAAATATAAATCAAAATATGTGTGATTGGAAATACTATTTGATAACATAATAGAGAAAAATAATTTATCATAGAAGAATGGGGTTCGATAACCATAATTATATCAGTTGGAATTAACTTAGTGTTATGAAAAATCCTTAGGATAGTGGTAACATTACATGTAAATCAATATGGAAATGATACCATAGAATTCGAATAAAATGAATTGAATGATAATTGTTATAATTGGAGGAAAGATGGATGATAATAATCCATATAAAATAAAATACTGTTTTATATATATAACATGTATCAAGGAATGGAAAAATGAGAAAAAACACTTATGGATTTAGAAACATTTCAATCAGAACACATTGATGGATAAAATATCAAATTGAACAGTAAATAACAATAATTATTTTGGGATTTTAACACAAAATGTGTCGAGGGTAAAAATAAACCATAAAATAGAAAACATGTTGTATAACATAATCATATCTCAGGGATATAATGAACTATTATATGTAACACAATCTGTGAGGTAAGAATCATTTGATAATGGGGTCATAAAGAAGAATGCCTGACCTCTATAAATTAATAAGGAAATAATAATAAAATTATTCATTAGTTAAAGTAAACCAAAATTTGTAACACCCTGTAGTTTTTAAAATAAATTTAATATATAATTTAATGCATGAAACACTGAGTCTATGTGAAAAAAAAACATTGTTATTATAACGTCACCAATAAACATAAATTTACAGCCTCTCTATTTTAGATTTTGAAAAATAGATATAAACTTTTGTGATCAGTAATATATTTAGAGTTTCATAGGATCGAATTATATTTTTGGTGAATATTAACATAACCCTTATCAATAGTAATGTACCCTTATGAATAGTAACCTCACCCATATAAGTGTAAATACAATTTAGTCACCGTATAAATGAAAGTAAATATTTTAATAAATAGTAACAAAGTGTTGGTATTTTTGTGAGTAATAAATATTTATTTACAATTTAAAATTAGTAAATTTATTTATAACAAAATTAATGTTTATAAAATGTATTCCTAAATAAATATTTTGTTGTCCTATGATTTTAGGATAATTTTATAAGGCATTAGTTAATTTATAAAAGTATTATAAAATCAATTTTATTTTTTATTTTTGTATTTTTCAGGTAAATTATGGTTTTAATTAAAATTTTCATTTCAATGGAGTCATTTTTGGAATTCTAAACATTGAAAAATTATTATGGTGACTTTCTGGTATTTTTCTGAAATACTTGTATTTTGTGAATAGTGAAATTCGATAATTTACAAAATTTCCTAAATAAATGAATCTTTGCAGCATTTATGAGTCATGGACAATGTAAAAAGCCATTGGATCAAACTAAAATGCACATATTAGTATTTTTTTCAAAATAATCATGATGATTCATAGACTTGATCTAAAATAATAAATTAATTATTAATATAATAAAAAACCCCTCTTATCCTTTAATATAAGTACTTGCCTCACCCCCTCTTCCTCTCACACATCTCAACATTTGAGTATTTCCTATGTTCTACTAAATAAACCTCCCTGGTACCTCCCCATATCCAGGATCTCTTGGTCTTTCCAAAATACCAAAACCCTTTCCCCTAAAGTGATTCTAGAGGAGGTATATTCAAGAGGTAAAATCCACTCCCATTTTCTTTTATATTGATTTCAAGTTTATTTAACTTATTATCATATCCTTTCCTCCTTTTTCCAAATGATAATGATAACTTCAGTGTCATTTATATACTATAATGATATTGTTTTAATGGAATATCATTCCCCAAACTACCATCACCCTCTCTTTTATTTTATAAACAAAATCATCGTTTGGGAGGTGCCGATTTAAAACGTTAGTGGATAATGAAGTTATGTTCTTAAAATTCTTCTTCTAGGATGTTCTTGAAACGATTTTAGTGGTTGAGATAGATTTTAAAATGTATAATATAACCCTTTTTATATTCTATAATTAACATATGTACCTAATACGAAATGATAAAATAAAATGAGTTTGTTATGATCAATAACTGTCGTAATAATCTAAATGATCATCAATAAATGTATTATGTAATGATTAATCATCATAATATATAAACAAATGATATATATATATATATATATCCATTTAAACTAATTTATGTCCATTAATAACTTTTAATTCAAATTCTACATAATTATTTCCATTCCACATTAATTCCATTACTTATAATCAACTGAACTGGTCATGAAATCAAATAACGATCACTATTGAATGACAGTATTCAATCTTATTACTCACCAATAAGGAAATTCATAAACATAATAAAATCACACTAAATAAAATAAATGTATAAAAAAATTTTAATTAGACAATTAGTGGATTTAATTTGATTATCCATGACTTTATGTTCAAGTGTAGAGAACATTCATACAAAAGACAGGGGTTTTCTACATGAACCTCCATTTTAATTTGGGTCACACTTTCTCTCTCATAATCAAAATAAAACTATTAATTATTCTTATGTACTCTTCATAATTTTTTTTGATTTTTCTATATATTTTTAACATTTTTAATCCTTCTTTATTTTATGGGGAGTTAAATTTTTTATAATAATCTTTCTCAATTCTTCCTGATAAACAAGCCCGAATCAAGGGAACTTCACAAAGTTTTACCTAATTTAAAGTGCACTCTATTATCATTTTAATTACATAATTATTTTTCTGAAACTACTCATTTAATCTTGGAAAAAAATTCATAGTTCATTTCTGGTTTTATGCAAAAAAATTCCCAAAATAACCCTTCTTTTTAAACTAAAAGTGTAATTATCTCAAAAATTACTTGATGATTTTATTGGAGGTTTTTTTCTTATTTTAACACCTCTATAGAATTTTATGTCTCTTTGAGGTTAATTTTTTATGTTTATCACATCCTATATTGTATTAAATGTTTTATGATCAGTTTGATTATAGATGTACTATCTTGATACCATTCACCATATTACTCAGAATGGTTAATGTTCATGTGTATAGAGTGGGAAGTGTTATTCCGTTTTTTATTGTTTTTTATGTTAAGACCAAATCATATAATGAATGAATTGGACTTAGAAAGATATTTTTGGGTCCAACTATATCCCATTGATGTATTGGAAAGTCTAATGTGATAAAACAAAATTGGATTTTGGCCACAACCTTAAACCATTATTTTTAGATGTCTGGGCTGATGCCTTTATAATATGTTTTAGATGATCTGAATTATGCATTCCCTTATTATGGTATTGTTAATTGATAATCTATGCGATTATTCAAATTTTATAATATCACTTTTTATGTTTCATTATCTTATGATCATTTATATGGTCTTATTTAATAATTTTTCATTCTTACCATACTATTCTCTAGTATATTTTTAATGGAATGTGTTTTTAGTTATTCCCCATGCCTATTTTCTATTTTTATGATAACTTCTGCTATATTATTTACCCATAATGAGCATTTCAGCTCACTGCTTTTTTACATTTTATTTTCCGCAAGTTGTGAGACTAATATTATTAATGACTTGTAGGGATAATCTTTGAAGCATATATGATTCCAATGGAATTAAAATTATGTGATTCATTTCAAGTTGTATTGTTAAAATTACATGTTTACTTGTTTTCCAAAACTACTGAACTATTTGTTCCCTTGGGATACAGATTTCATGTAATCATTCCAAAGTATTAATATAAATAACCTTCTCTGGGAAACTGGTGTTTGGGTATTTAAATTTGGTATCGAAATAAGTTTAGTAGAAACTTTGGAAAATAGATATAGAAAAAGTAAATTATGGAATTAATCCATCAAGGAGACTTTGAGGATAAGAATACAAGAACATTATAGAATTTTGGTATGGAAGATATTATGTGGATCTTTCTAGAAAAATAATCTATGTTTGGATACAACAAGTGGATTTGGTTTTCGTATTGATGTACCAAGGAGTAAAAACTCCAACAAGGTGTTTTGGGAATGACTTAGGGTAACCTGGTACATGAAAATTATCCTTACTATGCACCTAGTTTGAAACTCCTAATTATATTCATTGGATAACTCAAATATTATTTACAATCCATTATGAATGATTTAAATGAGAATATTTCCATAAAAAACCATACTAATGATTAGGAAACTGGGTATGTATAAAAATTCAATTTTTGTTAGGTTTTTTTATTTTAACATTATAAATTATGATTTATAACCTAATTTAGTTTATTACATTATTTAAGAATTGGTTCATAGTGGAAGGAATTGAAACTACATGATTATATGTATCCCATATAAGGATTTACCACCTTTGAAAAATAAAGACGTTTGTTCTAAAGCTGCAACTAGTGTTGAGAATCATATAACTATACTATGAAAATTGACTTAGGTTATGAATAATAACCTTGATTATATGGAGAATCCTGATCCACATCATGGAAGAGAAATGATAAATCGGTTTATGCTATGATGACCTACATCATTCAATGGGACTACAGATCCATTCATAGAGGAGCAGCATATAAGTTCTTTAGAGAATATATTTCCTGCATTGGGATGTAATGAAAGGGATATGGTAATCATGGAATTTTATCATCTACCAGCATATATGGATCAATTGGGGTTTTCAATTCAAAACCTGAAGGAGGTGGAAGAAATACAAGAAATATAATGGAGAAATATTTTGAAAATATTATTAGTAAAATATTTTCCTCGACCTGAATGAGAATATATAGAGATGATATTCTTGATTTTGAAACAAAAAGAGTATGAAAATGTTGTGTATTATGAAGACAATTTTACAAGGCTATAATGAAATTCCTAAAACCCCATACGTAATCCAAGGGGAATGATTCATCGATTCTTTTATGGTTTAAATACATTCCTCAAAAGGGTGTTGGTTTCCCAAAATTTCTCATCATATGGAGATATAGTATCACATGAAATCAAGAAAAATAAATAATTCTCTAGGACCAATGAATGTAATTTAAATAAGTAGAATAAAAGTGTGTTAGATGAAATAATGGATAAATGGAAAAATAAAAATTGGTGTTTTCAAACATGTAATACTTGTGGAAAGAAACGCCCTAGAGCCTGCTTAATATGATATGTAGTCTGTTTCAAATGTAGAGAAAGAGGCCACTGATCTCGTGATTGTAAGGGAATGAAAAAAGCTACCAATGTTCAATGTTACAGTTGTAAATAGATGGATCATTATACCAATTATTGTCCACGTCATCAAGGAAACATTACCTAGATAAGGCCAAGGGAGAAAGGTCCAGATTATGTGATCAAAACTACTGTAGTTGAAGTTACCAATGATGTGGTGGTAGGTAATTTAATCATTTCTTCAAAATTAGCCATTTCTTTAGTTGATTCTGGATCATCACATTCTTTTATATCTTCGAATTTTTCAATGAAAATTAGAATATTCTAATTTGATTTAATAAATGATCTGTCAATCAAAACACTAAAGGGAAGTATCATTACAGTAAATATGTGTCGATCAATCCCTCTTATGATGCATAAATGTACTATTGTTTCAAGAATTATCATAATACCCATGATTTAATTTGATATAATTCTTGGTATGAATTTTCTTTCATGTTATGATGAGAAAATATATTTCAATAAGAAAGAAGGTACAATTTCTGACAATAATGTAAAAACCAATATCTTTATAGTAGAAACCTTTTCATTTTGTTCATATCTAGATCCACCCCCAATAGATCTATTTAATAAAATTCCCAGGGATGAAGATAAAAAATATCTAAGTGTTTGGAAAAGAAATATTCAAATTGAGTATGTACATATTGTGAAAGATTGCCCTAATTTATTTCTAGGGGATTTACTCGAATATCGTCCAAATCAGTTAATTGAGATTTCTATTGATTATATTCTTAGTGAAATTCCTATATCAAATGTCCTTTATAGAATTGACATAGTGGAATTATTATAACTGAGGAAAAACTAGATGAATTTAGTGATAAAGGATTTCTCCACCCTAGTGTTTCTCCATTAGGGGATCATGTTCATTTAGTTAAGAAAAAATACGAATTTATGAGGTTGTGTATTAATGACTGAGAGGTAAATGTTATTATGATAAAGAACAATTATTCACAACCTCACATTGATGATTTAAATTATCTACTTCAAGAAGCCCAATATTTTTCAACGATTGACCTTTGTTTTGGATTTAATTAGTTGCGTGTGAGGAAGGAATATATTCTAAAGATAGCCTGTAGAACCTTGTTTGGGAGTTATGAGTATTCAGTAAATCCTTATGGACTGACTAATTTACCATATGTTTTCATTGATCTAATTAATAGTGTTTTCAAGGAATATAATGATGACTTTTTTTTGGTATTTAATGATGATATATTGGTATACTCCAAAAGAAACTATGATCATCAGATTCACATTCACATTATTCTGAACACTCATAGAGGAAATGATTAATGTGGGTGGGTTAAAAATGTGTTAATTATGGATTTAAACAGTTCCTTTTCTTGGACATATTGTTTCTATTGATGGAATCATAGCTGATCTTTCAAGGGAAATAGATGTTTAGGTATGGCCAACTCCAACGAACATAGTTGTAGTACATAGTTTTATTGTTTTAGCAGTTTATAATCAGAATTTTGTTTAGAACATTTCATGTTTATCCAACCCATTGATCATGTTTACTCTAATGGGGTATAGTTCATATGGAAAATAGAATGTGAAGAATGATTTGAAGAGTTGAATATGTGGTTAGTAAGTCCTCTGATTCAGACTCTACCCTTCAGAAATGGTGGATTTGTGATTTATAGGGATGCATAAAAGAAAGGACCTAGCTATGTCCTTGTGAAAAATGATAGAGTTATTAAATATGAATCAAGGTAGTTAAAAATTGAGGAAGAGAACTATCCAACTCAGGATATTGAGTTATAAGCTGCAATGGTTTCACTGAAGATATGGTGACACTATCTCTCTGGAGAAATATGTGAGATATATATGAATCACAACAGCATAAAATATATCTTCTCATAGAAAGAACTCAACATGAGGAAAAGGGGATGGATCGAGCTACTCAAGGATTACGGTTGTTCCATACAATACCTCACCAGAAATGAAAATGAGGTAGCTGATGCATTAAGAAGGATGGATCATGTAGTTCTAAACAAATGATAATTGAGAAGGATACTTTGTTAATGGAACTAGTAAAGATGATTATGGGAATTGTCAATGAATTTGAAACATCATTACTTATTCAATTTTATTCCCATCCATATTTATTATGAACAACAAAAACCTTTTATTCTGATGATGGGAATCTCCAAAATAATGTTAAAGGTTTTAATGATGCGAAGTTGGATGAATTCATGTGTGGGGATGGAATTCCAAAAATTGGGGAGAAGATATGTGCTTCCTCTATACCCTAGATAAAAGGTAGTTATTAGATGTTTCCCATAGCTCAAATATATCTATACACCATGGTAGAACTAAATATAAAGATATTTGAAGGAACATTTCTGCTGGGATAAATTGAAGTGGGAAATTGGTGATTATGTATCAAGATTGTTGGTCTTTCAACAAGGGATGGATGACTGATAACATCCTAATAAAGTCATTAAACCTATACCTATTCCTACATGAAAATGGTATGACATATCCATAGATTTTGTCCCTATATTAACCAAAAATCCAAGAAATAATGATGCAATTTTGGTAATTGTTGATCGACTTATGAAATATGAAGATTTATTCCATACAAAGGAGGATTTTACATGACAACACCTTACACGACTCTATATCATTGATTTGTGAGACAAAATGGAGAACCTATCTAAATTTTGTGTGATCATGATCCAAGATTCACATAAAAATTCTATAAAATTAATCCAAATCATTTGGATACTAAACTTTCTTTGAGTACTTCTTATCACCCTCAAACTGATGGGAAATCATAAAAGATGATCCAATAATTAGAAGACATGTTGAGATAATGTTAACAAAAAATTTAATTTATCAGAGATCATTATTTAACTTTAGTGTAGTTTAAATTAATTGATAGTTTCCATTCATGTATTAGAATGGAACCATAGGAATCATTGTATGGAACACTACTGGAATTTGGTCTTTTCCCAACGGTAGTATACCAACGGTTTACTTAAACTGTTGGTATAGTGAGCCTTTGCCAACGGTTTGATTAACCGTTGGCAAAGGGAATTTCGGTGGACCCTTTCCCAACGGTTCACTGGAACCGTTGGGAAATGGGTGCTAAACTCACACATTTACCAACGGTTCACTAGAACCGCTGGGAAATGTGTGCCTTTGCCAACGGTTTTTATAAACCGTTGGCAAAGGTTTTCCCCAAATTCCAGATCGCGATCTCCTCTCCCCATTCGGACAGAGCCCTAATCTATTAACTCTACTTCTCTCACGAACCCCATCCGACTCCACTGCTCTCGCGAATCCGAACACCAGCACCCCCCATCCCAACAGGTACACCCCCATACGAATAGGTAAAATTTGATCTCAACCATATTGTTGTAGTTGTTTTAATGAATAGATATTTTCCAGGTGTTTGGTTTACTTGATTATTAAAATTAATATCTAAATAGGATATTGTTTGTGTTTGTGAATACTTATTTAATGTTTTTATATTCTATGTTTGGAAGGAGAGTCTTCAAAACATGTAAATCAGAGTTGGGGGAGGCTATCGTGAACGTTTACATGTTTTGGATAATGGATTGTGGGAATTATGGATTGTGTTCAAACCAATTTGATATGTTTTGGATAATGGATTGTGGGGGTAGGGGGTGTCCACGGGGGTGGGTGGGTTGTCCACAGGGGTGGGCGGGGCTGTCCACGGGGGTGGGAAAGGCTATCCACAGGGGTGGGCGGGTTGTCTAGGGGGTGTGGGCTGTCCTGGGGGTCTGGGTGGGGTGTCCTGGTGGGGGAGGGGTGTGTCGGGTGTCCAGGGGGGGTGGTATGTCTAGGTGGTGGTGGTGGGGTTGCAGGGGAGTGGGTGTGGGCTGTTTGGGAGGGTGGGCGAGGCTATCCAGGGGGGTATGGGGTGTCCAGGGGGGTACGGGGGTGGGCGGGTTGTCCATAAGGGTGGACGGGCTGTCCATGGGGGTGGCTGGGCTGTCAAGGACGGGTGGGTGGGCTGTCCAAGGGGGGTGGGTGGGCTGGCCACGGGGGGTAGGGGTGTCGAGGGGGGTAGGGGTGTCGAGGGGGGTGGGTGGGTTGTCCACGGGGGTGGTTGGGTTGTCTAGGGGGTAGGGGGCGTCCACGGGGGTGGGTGGGTTATCCACGGGGGTGGGCGGGGTTGTCCACGGCGGTGGGAAAGGCTGTCCATGGGGGTGGGCGGGGCTGTCCAGGGGGTGTGGGCTATCCTGGGGGTCTGGGTGGGGTGTACTGGTGGGGGAGGGGTGTCTAGGGTGTCTAGGGGGGTTGGTATGTCTAGGTGGTGGTGGTGGGGTTGCAGGGGAGGGGGTGTGGGCTGTTTGGGAGGGTGGGTGGGGCTATCCAGGGGGGTACGGGGTGTCCAGGGGGGTACGGGGGGTGGGCGGGCTGTCCACAAGGGTGGACGGGCTGTCCACGGGGGTGGTCGGGCTGTCAAGGAGGGGTGGGCGGGATGTCCTCCGCTCCCGTGCTCTCGCAAACCCCCCGTCCGAACATCATCGACCCCCGTCCGAATAGGTACACCCCCTATCCGAACAGGTAAAAATTGATCTCAATCAAGTTGTTGTAGTTGTTTTAATGAATTGATTTTTCCATTAATTAAAACATAAACACTATGGTTCCATTTTTATAAAAGCTTGCATGCCAATGGTGGAAAATTTTATAATGCATATAGATTCTATTATTTTTAGATTTCTTCTCTTATGGATATGTGTTGGTTTTCCACATGGAATGCCTTGACTATCTACTTAGCATGATAGAGGGTTTCTTTTGGAAATTTCCCATGGAAATTACATGATCCTATAAACATTTTGATGAATTTTCCTAACCTAGATGGATTGTCTGATGTTTCTCTAATGATCAAGGACGGAATGTTTGGAGGACATCACAAGTCCTGACTGGTTGATCCTAGAAGCAATTTCATGATAATGGATGTAATGCCTATAGGGAATCTCTTTATTTTGGTGATCTTCTCCATTTTCATCAAAAGACATGCTTGACACACTGGGAGGGAAACTCTAGAGTCAGTGTGACATGTCTTGAAGGGTGATTTATGTCTATAGTGACATGATTTAAGGACATCACATGACCTAGTTGGTGTGCCTGGAGGGTGTTAAGGGATCCATCTAACATTCCTGACATTTAATATGAGACTGAGATAATATGTATTGATTCCCCTATATAAAAGGAGATATATATCTATTGGAAAACATGTAGTCTGTATGGTGAGAATTAAAGGCTTTTCATTACAAGGGTGGCATATTCATGGGTGCCATCTGATTTTATTTGACATGTCAAGGGGACATCAAATGATCAAAATAGGTTTCCAATGGAATGTATTGTGAACAGGATGAAATTTCCTAGTGCAATAAAATTCCATAGGTGATGCATGTTATGAACATTAGGGTCAACATATATTTCCTTCACCTTAGTCTCCCATATTTTAGTATTTCATCCATCCTTTTATCCCAAATTCCATAGATTTATACATTATTTTATTATATTATGTCTCAAATTATCTAAAATATGTGTTTGATGTTCTTAACGTGACCTATCATAATTCCTTCTCATAATCTATAGTGATCATGGGAAGATCCCATGCATGATTCATGATCACTCAAATTATTCTGCAGATCATACATAATGGAAGCCTTACAGGATGTGAGATGATTATATCTATGAAATCTACTCAGGTACCTAGTGAGGAAGTGCATATTAATTCAAAAAGGTTAATCACATATGAGGATACCCTACTAATATAGTTATGGGATGAGGCATGCTCTGATGTGATAACACATTAAGTTCTTGTTCGTTTTATATTTTCTCAATAACACATTAGTATGTTTTTTTCACATGTGTAGTTGATACCATGATTATTTTCTTCCTTTATCATTTACTTAAATGTATTTTCTATTAAAGTTCAATCCTATTGAATTGTTTATGACAAAATGACTTATATGAATTCTTTTTACAGAATGGACAGAAGTTGGATGTATGAAACTGATCGTATCTCAAGCGATTTTCAAAACAATTTGGAGAGCTTTATAGATTTTGCATTTCACAATGCTTCAGATAGTGGTCGCATACACTTCCCATGTTCCAATTGTGTTGGTAGACCTTGGTTGAGTTGTGAAGAAGTCAGCTACCACATAACCAAAAATGGTTTTCAAGCAAACTACTTTGTGTGGTATCACAATGGGGAGAAAATGAAATCTCAAATTGGTGATGATCGAAATGAAGGGACTCGAATGGAGAATTTGTTAGATGATCGGTTTCTGTTTATTCGTCATCATGAAAAAGAAAGGATTTAGACTCAAGAAGACGTCGATATGAGTAAAACCAATGCATCTAGTGAAAATGATGATATTGATAGGGTGAAAAAATTGAATGATGCTACCACGGCTCCAGTATATCGACAATGCGATAAAATGAAAAGGCTGGAATTTTTAATCCGATTGTTTCATGGAAAAACTATGTATGGGATTTCTAATACAGCAATCGTTTACATTCTTACCCTCTTGAAGGATTTACTTCCAGATGATGCAGATATTCCCTCAAACCACTATATGGCATGGAAGTTAGTTGAAGAACATGGATTTTCCAGAAACAAAATTCATGCTTGCCTGAAAGATTGCAGTTTATTCTGGGAAGAAACCACTGAACGAAATGAATGTATAAAATGTGGCACATCCTTCTGGAAGTCAAAATCTGATGGAACACCATCCCGCGTTCCACAGAAAGTAATGTGGCACTTTCCATTGATCCCCAGACTCCAGAATCTTTTTATGTCTGATGACATATCAATAAAAATGAGATGGCATGATACCGAGAGAAAGAAGACTAATGATGAGTTGGTTCATCCTGCAGATGGATTTGCATGGCAGAGATTTGATGCTCAACATCCTGATTTTTCATCTGACGTGCGTAATGTGAGGCTGGGTCTTTCATGCGACAGTTTTAATCCGTTTGGGAAGATGCTTACTTCGCACAGCACATGGCCAGTTTTTATACACATTTATAATCTTCCCCCATGGTTGTGTATGAAAAAATCTTTCACTTTCATGAGTATACTCATATATGGTCCTTCTGATCCCGGCATTGATATTGATGTATACATGCAACCTTTAATAAAAGAGTTGAAACTTCTTTGGGATGTGGGTGTGCGCACATACGATGCATGTTCGAAAGACATATTTCAGATGTGTACTGCGCTTATGTGGACGATCAATGATTTTTCGGCTTATGAAATGATGTCTGGATGGAGAACGAAGGGAAAACTGTCATGCCCAGTTTGTATGAAGAATACACGATCCAGAAGACTGAAACATCGGTGTAGTTTCAGTTTTATGGGACATCGATGATTTTTGCCAAAGGATCATCCATATAGAATGAATCGTCAAAGATTTGATAATACTATAGAGACCGATGATCCACCTCAGCGTATGCCTGGAACTAATGTGCTTAATGAATTGAAAGATTTCAGTTTTTCGTTCTGGAAGGGTCAAATGAAATCAGGAAAGAGAAAGAATGTTTCCACAGAAACCTGTTACAATTGGAGGAAGAGGAGTATCTTTTTTTATTTTCCTTATTGGTCAACCAATTTTCTACGTCATTTCTTAGACGTAATGCATATTGAAAATAATATATGTGAAATGTTTCTTTCAGTTCTTCTAAATGTCAAGGGGAAGACAAAACATGATTTACGATCTCGACGTGACTTGGTGGATTGGGGCATCAGACCAGAATTGCATCATGTGCATATCAGTGAAAATAAATGGCAACATCCATGTGCTTCTTATGTGATGACACCTACTGAAAAAAAACAATTTCTGGAAGTATTAGGGACTATTAGAGTTCCTGATGGCTATTCAAGCAACATATCTAAACGGGTCAACAGAAGAGAGTTGAAGCTAAAATCTTTGAAGACTCATGATTATCACATTCTACTGCATGAGTTGCTTCCAATAGCAATCCGTCATCTTTTTTCCAATAATGTAAGGCTGGGTGTTATTCAGTTGTGCCATTTTTTTAGAGATCTTTGTGCTAAGAAGTTGTCCAAGTCTTTCTTGCAAAAAATGTTGACAGATGCCCCATTAATTTTGTGTGAGTTGGAGAAAATATTTCCCCCATCATTTTTCACATGCATGATGCATCTGACTGTCCATATTCCAACTGAATTACTTCTCGGAGGACCTGTTTCTTTTCGTTGGATGTATCCAACTGAAAGAAATATGTTCACATTAAAGTCTTATGTTCGAAACAATAATCATCCCGAAGGTTCTATCATGAACGGTTACTTAGCTCAAGAATGTATGGATTTCTGTTCGATGTATTTGTCTGATCTTACTACAAGAATGAACAGACCAATGAGAAATGAAGAAGAACAATATGAGAAAATTGAACCCAGTTTTCCATCACTTCCTCAAACAGGAGGAATTCCTGGATCATATACATTGAAGACATTAAGCCATGAAGAGCGGGAGATGGCACATCGCACAGTTTTGTTCAACTGTGATTTGTTTGATGACTATATCAGGTAACAAAATTGAATATGTATATCTTAAATATATATTTGTTAAACTATTCATATATTTTTATCTACAGGGAACATAAAACAATGATAAATAGGAAGCATCGTTCTTTATCTTTGAGAAGGAGAGAGACTTTGCATAGAAAAGATTTTTCTGCTTGGTTAAAATTGAAGGTAAAAATATTACTGTTCAAATTAATTATTTCAATATTTACTTAAGTTTAACTGTCATTTATATTGCAGGTATTGAGTTTGTCTGCTGACTTTGTCTCTGAGGAAATAAGAGCTTTGGCTTTTGGTCCTAATACCGTGGTTCGTGACTATAAATCAATTGTTATCAATGGGTACAGATTTATTGTCACTGAACGATCCAAAAACAAGAGAACGCAACATGATGGTATTATGGTTACTGCCACAACATATTGTTATGCCAGTGCATCAGATAGTAGACCGCGACTTGAAAATGTGGGTTATTATGGAGTCTTTGAGAAAATAATAATATTGGATTATTACTCTCATGGACGAGTCACAATGATGAAATGCCATTGGTTTGATTCGATGATGAGACATGGCACATTTATTGATGATTGTGTATTTCGAGTAATTAATATGACCCACACTCTTGCTACCGAAGAACCATATGTGTTGGCATCAATGGATAAATTAGTTTTTTATGTCAAAGATCAACTTCAACCTGAATTTGGTGTCATAGTTGAAGTAATTCCAAGACATAATTTTGATGATGCTGATGATGGAATTGACACTGTCCCTATTGCCATTGGAACCAACCATTTATTTCTTTTGATGACTCCAATAGCTCAATTTTCAGAGTTGATTGTGAACCTGAAGTTGTGGTTGGAAATATATAGAATCATTCATCCAAGTTCTCAATTCTTTTGGTTTACCTCGAGTTGGGTTGTTAAGGTTGGTAATATTCATATTTATTTAGTATTGATCACAAATATGTTTTAGATGACTTTACCGTTATGTGAATTTTCAATGTTTATTGGTTGCTGTTTTATTTGAATTGCATTTTCTAATTTGGAATTGAACTGTATTCAAACCAAATCAAACAATATTTCTAACTTGGTGAACATTACAACTTGTATGTTTTATTAAATTCATTCAATCTCTTCTAAAACAATTGATAGATAAATTACCAATGAATCCCCTCATTTCCTCATATATTTAGTTTTTTGGTTTACACATTAATTTCCTTTTTCTAATTAATTACATATTTGTTTTCAAATGCAGGAAATGCATCCAATTGAAGAGAGACGAAGAAAAAAAATGGCGGAGAAAAATCGTCGGATGGAGGAGCTGGGCGTTCCACCATTAGTGCCTACAGTGAGTACTTTATTTCAAATATATATATATATATATATATTTACAGAATATATAATGTCATGTGATTAATTTTTTTGTAAACATTTTTGTAGGATCCACCGTTACGTCGACAGTTATTCGACGAGGAGCCTAGTACTGGTCCTAGTACTCAGGCCGGTGGTACGAGGAGGGTTCGTACCAGAGGTGGACGTAGAGCTACGCGTGCCCGACTAGACCCTGCCCCTCCCACTAACATTTCAGCCTTCCCACATTCTGATCTCGGTGTGTCGTTAGGGACACACGGGGTATTTAGGCCTCCCATGTTTTCGCTACCTTCTGCATCTTCTGCCCCATCATTTTCACATCCCATGATGATTCCCACTCCCCAATCATCATCAGGTCATACAGTTGTTCCATATTCTTTTCCTTCTACTTCTGTCTCTCCGAGATTTTATATTCCATCGTCTTCGACTCCTGTTCCACCAGAGGGTGTTCCATCAGGTTCTGTGGATCCGGCGCCACTCATTGATCAGACTAGCGCATGTATATTTATAAAACCCGAACAAATTTTTATAGAAATATTTATTTTCATTGTAACATGTTTTGATAAAATATTTGTTTTTCTTTCATGACAGATACATCTACTGACATGAGGCGGGGGCGGGGCCGTACACGCATGCGTTCGGTGTGGAACCGTCGCACACAGGTTATGGTGGAATATAATGAAGACAATCAGATGGTTGAGAAAACAGGGCAGCAATGTCGGAGTTTTTTGGCGACACTTACCAAATACTCCGACATCATTTTCGTCAGCCCGCTGTCATGGAGACATTTTCCACATGAGGTCAAAGATAGGGCTTGGGCAGAGATATGGGTAAACAAATCTGTTGTATTTAATGCCATGAATTATTTTTGTATTTATATGAATTAATATTTTGATTTCAGCTTCGATTTAATTTTCCTGATGGTGAGGGTGCATGACTGGAACGTCTAAAGGATTTAGGCGAGCTTTGGAGAGCCTACAAGCATGAGATGTATATTGGCTGGCGTGCTAGAGTTGGCACTGAGTTAGAGGCGGTACCAGTCGTGGATGATTGTCCTATAGAGCAGTATCGTCAGATGATTACTCATTGGACGAGTACCCAGTTTAAGGTATGAATTACATTTGAGGTATTTAAATAATAACTTTCAAGTTTTGAATTAATATTATCCTTTTCATTATCGAATTTTATTTAGGAATCATCTGGAAAAAATAAAAAAAACATTGATGCAAAAAAATACCTCCATACACTAGGACGCACGACGATGTCGGATCATGAGAGGCAGCAGGTGTGACAATTGTTTATAAGTTTTCTTTACGACTTACATTTTCTTTTGTTTCCTCAATTATTTAATCATTTTCTAAAGTTTTTATATAACTTTTGTTTTCAATGTCATTGTAGAGGCAAGTACAAAATATTGAAGGATGTGTGCCTCGAGCAAAACTGTTTTGCTCGAGTAGACGAAAAAAGGATGGAAGTGATGTCAACGAAGCGACTCAGCAGCAGATTGTAAGTTTTAATCTGTTGATTTTATATTTTAATATATATTTTGTAACTTAATAATATATTTATATTTGTAACAGGATTCTTTAGATGCCCTTGATTCCCAAGAAGCATACAATTTTGGGCCATCTGATCACTTACATCAGGTGTTGGGAGAGGATCATTCTGGCAGAGTATGCTGCCGAACTAGGATAGCCCCGACGAGGTATTGGCCTGCCTCAGGTACGAGTTGTAGTGCCACCGAGCTGCAGCAAGTTAGGGCACAGGCAGAACAGGCTGAGAAAAGGGCCACAGAGACAGCAGAACAGTCTGCTAGGGAAAACAGTGCATTTATGAAATTTATTGAAGTTCTACGTCCAACACTTCCAGCAGAGGCCATCCCAGCGATTGATGAATACATGTCGTCGATACATTATATATATGGTGCACCAGGTGGCAGTTCCAGTGCTGGTCAGGCCGATGTCCAGCTTGAAGATGATGATGGCGAGGAGTCTGATGCGGAAGAGGAGGGAGAGGAGGAGGGAGAGGAGGAGGGCGAAGGCGAGGAGGAGGGCGTTGTGGAGGGTGAGGACGATGAGGAGGACGATGAAGAGGGTGATGATGATGATGATGATGGTGATGGTGATGCTGATGTGGGACATATTGATCCGTTACATTTTTGACTTATATTTCTAAGATTTGATGTTTAATCTATTCTAGTTGTTGGTTTTATCTAGACTCGTAGTATAGTATTGGAGTTGAGTTATTTTTATATATTGTCTGTTTTTTATGGATGTTGTTGTCTTTTAGTGGTTGTGTGTTTGAGAACTCCCTAAACAACCCCCCTCATTCTTGGACCCTGGACAACCCCCCCCCCCCCCCCTTGGACCCCGAACACCCCCCAAACACCCCCCAGACAGCCCCGCGGACAGCACCCTGGACAGCCCCCCGTACAGCCCCCCACCCTCCACCCTGGACCCCGTATAGCCCCCCGGACAGCCCCCCGGACAAACCCCCCACCCTCCCCCTTGGACCCCGGACAACCCCCCCAAACACCCCCCGGACAGCCCCCCGGACAGCCCCCTGAAAAACCCCGGACAACCCCCTGAAAAACCCCTGAACAACCCCTGAACAACCCCTGAACAACCCCCTGAACAACCCCCAGACAGCCCCCTAAACAACCCCGGACAGCCCCCTGAACAACCCCCAAACACCCCCCGGACAGACCTCGCACAGCCCCCCCACCCCCCACCCTCCTCCTTGGTCCCTAGACAGCCCCCCGGACACCCACCGGACAGCCCCCCCCGGGCAGCCTCCCGGACAGCCCCTCCACCTTCCTTAATTTCATTAGCTCTGAAATGTTTCATAGCACGATCAACTAAAATCTAATCCATACTAAATATGATATAAAAATATTCTATATGAATTTCCATAAGATTTTAAGTGAAAACAAAAAGTGACATACGAAAAACTGACCAAACGCATTCGAAATGTGTTGATGCTTTAGGACAACGATCCATGGGTCATATGTGACGTTTACAAATCAACCTCGCCTCAATTCGAGGCGCGGTGTGGCCGGAACAACTCAACGTGTATGTCTTTTGTTTCAAAAGGACATCATTTTAAGTGAAAAACATCAACTGGCATATGGAAAACCGGCCAAACGCATTCGGATTGTGTTGATACTTTAATACAACGATCCATGGGTCATTTGAGACGTATACAAGTCAACCCCGCCTAAATCTGAGATGTGGTGTGGTCGAGACCACTCTAAGTGACTTTCTTTTGTTTAAAATGGACAGTATTTTAAGTACATACGGAAAACCAACCAAACGCATTCGGTTTCTGTTGAAACTTTAGGAGAAAAATCCATGTGTCATATGTGATGTGTACGAGTCAACGCCACCTCAATCTGAGGCGCGGTGTGACCGACACCACTCAAAGTTTCTCTATTTTGTTTAAAATGGACTTCATCTTTAGTGGAAACAACAAATGACATACGGAAAACCGACCAAAAGGATTCTGACTGTGTTGATAGTTTAGCACAATGATCCATAGGTCATATGTGACGTGTACTAGTCAACCTCGCCTCAATCCGAGGCGCGGTGTGTCCGGCACAACTCAAAGTGTATGTCTTTTGTTTCAAAAGGACATCATTTTAAGTGAAAACATCAACTGGCATACGGAAAACCGACCAAACGCATTCGGTTTTCATTGAAACTTTAGGATAACGATCCATGGGTCATATGTGATGTGTACGAGTCAACCCCTCCTCAATTAAAGGCGTGGTGTGGCCGGCACAACTCAAAGTGTATGTCTTTTGTTTCAAAAGGATGTCATTTTAAGTGAAAAACATCAACTAACATACGGAAAACCAACCAAACGCATTTGGATTGTGTTGATACTTTAGGACAAAGATTCATGGGTCATTTGAGACATGTACGAGTCAACCCCGTCTAAATCCGAAATGTGATGTGGTCGGTCCCACTCTAACTGCGTCTCTATTGTTTAAAAGGGACAAGATTATAAGTGAAATAAACAACTGACATACGAAAAACCGACCAAACGCATTCGGAATCTGTTGAAATTTTAGCAAAACGATCCATGGGTCATATGTTACATGTACGAGTCAATCGCGCCTCAATCCGAGTCACGGTTTGGCTGAGACCACTCTAAGTGTATCTATTTTCTTTAAAATGGACTACATTTTAAATACATATGGAAAACCAACCAAACGCATTCTGATTGTGTTTATATTTTAGCACAACAATGAATGGGTCATGTGTGATGTGTAAGAGTCAACCCCGCGTCAATCCGAGGCGCTGTGTGGCCGAAACCATTCAAAGTGTCTCTCTTTTATTTAAAAAACACTTCATTTTAAGTGAAAACAACAACTGGCATACGGAAAACTGACCAAACGATTTCAAAATATGTTGATACTTTAGGACAACGATCAATGCGTCATTTGTGACGTGTACGAGTCAACGCCACCTCAATCTGAGGCGCGGTGTGGCCGACACCACTCAAAGTGTCTCTATTTTGTTTAAAATTGACTTCATTTTTAGTGAAAACAACAAATGACATACGGAAAACTGACCGAACGGATTCTGATTGTGTTGATACTTTAGCACAATTATCCATGGATCATATTTGACGTGTACGAGTCAACTCTGCCTCAATCTGAGGCGCGGTGTGGCCGGCACAACTCAAAGTGTATGTCTTTTGTTTCAAAAGGACGTCATTTTAAGTGAAAAACATCAACTGGCATACGGAAAACCAGCCAAACGCATTCGGATTGTGTTGATACTTTAGGAAAATGATCCATGGTTCATTTGAGACGTGTACGAGTCAACCCCGCCTAAATCCGAGACGCGGTGTGGCCGGTACCACTCTAATTGTATCTCTTTTGTTTCAAACGGACAAGATTATAAGTGAAATAAACAACTGGCAGACGAAAAACTGACCAAACGCATTCGGAATCTATTGAAATTTTAGGACAACGATCCATGGGTCATATGTGACGTGTACGAGCCAACCCAGGTTCAATCTGAGTCCCGGTGTGGTCAGGACCACTCTAAGTGACTTTATTTTGTTTAAAATGGACAGTATTTTAAGTACATACGGAAAACTGACCAAACACATTCGGTTTCTATTGAAACTTTAGGAGAACGATACATGGGTCATATGTGACGTGTAAGAGTCAACGCCACCTCAATCCGAGGCACGGTGTGGCTGACACCACTCAAAGTGTCTCTATTTTGTTTAAAATGGACTTTATTTTTAGTGAAAACAAAAAAATGACATACGGAAAACCGACCGAACGGATTCTGATTGTGTTGATACTTTAGCACAATGATTCATGGGTCATATGTGACGTGTACGAGTCAACCCTGCCTCAATACGAGGCACGGTGTGGCTGGCACAACTCAAAGTGTATATCTTTTGTTTCACAAGGACGCCATTTTAAGTGAAAAACATCAACTGGCATACGGAAAACCAGCCAAACGCATTCGAATTGTGTTGATACTTTAGGACAACGATCCATGGTTCATTTGAGATGTGTACGAGTTTACCCCACCTAAATCTGAGACGTGGTGTGGCCGGTACCACTCTAAATGTGTCTCTTTTGTTTAAAACGGAAAAGATTATAAGTGAAATAAACAACTGATAGACGAAAAACCGACCAAACTCATTAGGAGTCTGTTGAAATTTTAGGACAATGATCCATGGGTCATATGTGACGTGTATGAGCCAACCCGGGCTCAATCCGAGGCGCGGTGTGGTCAGGACCACTCTAAGTGACTTTCTTTTGTTTAAAATGGATAGTATTTTAAGTACATCCAGAAAACCAACCAAACGCATTCGGTTTCTGTTGAAACTTTAGGAGAATTATCCATGGGTCATATGTGACGTGTACGAGTCAACGCCACCACAAAACAAGGCGCGGTGTGGCCGACACCACTCAAAGTGTCTCTATTTTTTAAAAAATGGACTTCATTTTTAGTGAAAACAACAAATGACATACGGAAAACCGACCGAACGGATTCTGATTGTGTTGATACATTAGCACAATTATCCATGGGTCATCTGTGTCGTGTACGAGTCAACCCCGCCTCAATTCGAGGCACGGTGTGGCCGGCACAACTCAAAGTGTATGTCTTTTGTTTCAAAAGGACGTCATTTTAAGTGAAAAACATCAATTAACATTCAGAAAACCGACCAAACGCATTCGGATTATGTTGATACTTTAGGAAAAAGATTCATGGGTCATTTGAGATGTGTACGAGTCAACCCCGTCTAAATCCGAAACGTGATGTGGCCGGTCCCACTCTAACTGCGTCTCTATTGTTTAAAAGGGACAAGATTATAAGTGAAATAGACAACTGACATACGAAAAACAGACCAAACGCATTCGGAATCTGTTGAAATTTTAGGACAACGATCCATGGGTCATATGTTACGTGTACGAGTCAACCGCACCTCAATCCGAGTCGCGGTTTGGCCGAGACCACTCTAAGTGTATCTATTTTCTTTAAAGTGGACTACATTTTAAATACATTCGGAAAACCAACCAAACGCATTATGATTGTGTTTATATTTTAGAACAACAATTCATGGGTCATGTGTGATGTGTACGAGTCAACCCTGCGTCAATACGAGGCACGGTGTGGCCGGCACCATTCAATGTGTCTCTCTTTTATTTAAAAAACACTTCATTTTAAGTGAAAACAACAACTGGCATACGGAAAATTGACCCAACGATTTCAGAATATGTTGATACTTTAGGAAAACGATCAATGAGTCATTTGTGACGTGTACGAGTTAACCTCGACTCAATCTGAGGCACGGTGTGACCGGTATCATTCCAGGTGTATGTATTTTGTTTAAAATGTATATGATTTCGAGTAAAAATATATGGTGTACAAAAAACCAATCAAATTATGAATTGAATTCCGGATTCCACATATGATTGTCATCTAAATTTTAAATTGAATTCTAAATGAATTATGTATGTTTATAATTATGTTATGAATTCTAATTTAATTATGGATGAGTATATTTCCAGGATGCATTATATGTGTTGGTTGGTTGGTTTGCATTATTTAAATGTGTTGGTTTGTTCTCTCTATGTATGCATTGTATATGTGTTACAGTTACAATAATTGGATTGAAAATTGAATTAAAAATGAAAATTGAATTGAAAATGAGCCCAAAACAGACCTGCTGTGCAAATTGCAGGCTGCTGTGCAATTTGCATAGCAAAGCCTATGCCAACGGTTTCAAACCGTTGGCATAGCCCATATGGAACTGTTTTTACCAACGGTTCATTAAACCGTTGGTAAAAATATATTATCCCAACGGTTCAAACCGTTGGGATAGCTATTGGAATTGGTATTTTTACAACGGTTCTCCCAACCGTTGGCAAAAACATTTCCCAACGGTTTGAAAACCGTTGGGAAAGAAAATATTAATGGGATTCCCAACGGGCCAAACCATTGATAAATGATTTTCCCAATGGTTTGGCACAAACGTTGGGGTAGGTTGATTTTTTCTAACCTATCCCAACGGTTCCTTGTAAACCGTTGGGAAAAGCCTTTCCCAACGGCTTACTTCCCCACGGTTGGCAGAACCGTTGGTATAACATATACCAACGGTTCTGCAGCCTTTCCCAACGGTTCAGAACCGTTGGGAAAGGATGGATTTCCAGTAGTGGAATGAGATGTCGTACACCGACATGTTGGGATAAAGTTGTAGAAAGGAAGCTTGGGGGGATAGTGCTTTCGAAGGAAACATTAGGGAAGGTAAAGACTATTCAAACCCATATCAAAGCACCAAAAATTATAAAAAAATTGTTATGAAGATAATCAAAGGAAATATTATGGATTTCAAGTGGGAGATTGCACTTTCTTAAATGTATCTCCGGGGAACAGTGTTATAAGATTTGGGAAGAAAGGAAAACTAAGACCCAGGTGCATTAGTCCTTTAGAAATTATAGAGAGAATAAGAGTAGTGTCTTATCATTTGGAATGTTTTATAGCCTTTATTAGGTACAAAAATTGTTTGATGTCTCATTTTTTAGAAAGTACATTGTAGACCCAACACATGCAGTCACTTCTGAAGGTAAAAAATCAGAACCATACATATCTTACTATGAATAGAATATCAATGTTCTGAACACTAAAGAACAAGTGTTAATTAATCAGATGACTCGTTTGGTAAATACACTTTGGAAAAATCATAAAATTGAAGAGGAATTATTGTAGCCATTGGAACTTATGATAAATACCTACCCAAATCTTTTTTTATGATAACATTTTCAAAATTTCGAGGATTAAATTTTTGAAAGGGGGGAATAATTTCCCACCCCAAGGATTTAAAAATAAATTTAATATATAATGTAATTCATGAAATATTAAGTCTTTGTGAAACAACACTTTTTTATTATAACCTATCTGTTAAACATAATAATGTCAACTCTGTGTTTTGAATTTCAAAAAATTGACACACACGATTACAATCAGTATGATATTTAATGTTTGATTTGATAAAATTACATTTTTGGTTAATAGTTACTTGACCCTTATGAATAGTAATGTACCCTTATGAATTGTATCATAACCCATGTATGCATAAATATAATTTTAGAACCTTATAAATGAGAGTTTATATTTAAAAAATTAAAAAATAAGTGTTGGTGATGTTGTGAGTAATAAATATTTAATTAAAATTTTAAATAAACAAATTTATTTAAAATAAAATTCATTTTCATAAAATTTATTCCTAAAGAAATATTTTTTTCCTATGATTTTAGGACAATTTTATGAGACCTTAGTTAATTTTTGAAAGTAGTATACATTCAGTTTTAAATTTTAAATATGTATTTTTCATGTAAATAATGATTTTATTTAAAATTTAAACTTCAAATATTTTGAAAATTATATTTATAATATGGTGTCCATTTTTTCTTCCACTTTTCGAAAAATGGTTATGGTGATTTTTTAGGGATTTTTCTTAATACTAGAATTTTTTAATATTGAAATTGGATCATTTAAAAAATATGCCAAATAAATGAATTTATACATCATGTATGAGTCATGGATGTTGTAATGGACATTAGTTAAAACATAGATGAAATTATTAATGTTTTAGTAATAAGAATCAATACTATTCATAGTCTTCCTCCAAAATAATAAAATAATGATTAGGATAATGGAAAACCCCTCCTCCCCTCCACTATAAAAACTACCCCTCACCCCCTCATACTCTCACACCTCTCATGCATTGAGCCTTGCCTAAATTCTACTGAATACTCTTCCCTAGTCCATACCCACATCCATTGGCTCTTGGAATTTCCAAAATACCAAAACCCCTTCTGTTAAGTAGATTCTTAAGGAGGTGTATTCAAGAGGTAAAATCAACTTCCTTTTTGTTTTATTTTCGTTTCATATTCCTTTTATTTATTATCATATACTAACCTCCTTTTTTCAAATGATCATGATAGTTTTAGTATCATATATTTACTATAATTATATCATGTTAATGGAATATGCTTCCTTAAACTACCATCTCTCTCTCTCTATTTTATAAACGAAATCATCATCTGGGAGATGCTGATTTACAACCTTCATGGATGACAATGTTTCATTCATAAAATTTGATTTCTAGGATTTTCATGATACCATTTTAATGTTTGATATAGATTTTAAAATATTTAATATTTACCTTTTTATGTTATATAAGTCATGTGTTTAAATAATTCTAAATGATAAAACAAAATGATTTTGTTATGATCAATAACTGTAGTAATAATTGAAAGGATTATCGATAATTTTATTGTCTAATAACTCAAACTCAATATATTTATTAAAATGATATATATAACCGTTTACAATTCTAGATTTTCATTAATAACAAGTAATTAAAATTCTAGAAATTATATCCATTTCACATGAATACCATTTCTTTTAATCAAGATAACCAATCACGAAATCAAAGAACGGACACTACAAAACAATGGAATTCAATATTTCAAAACATATATAAGGAAAATATGAATTTAATAATATAAAAATAATTAAAATACATGTATAAAAGGTTAATAATTAGTTAATTAATGTAATTTAGTTGATTATTCAGGACATTATGGTTATGTGTAGAACACATCCATAGATAAGGTAAGAGTTTTCTACCTGAACCTCCATTTCCATTCAGGTTACTTGTTGTCTCTATTAATCACAATTAAACACTCAAATAGTTTCTATACTCCTCTAAATTCTATGTGAATGATTTTTTTATGTTTACCAATCATAATCCATCTTTTTTTGGGAAATTAAATTTCTTATACAGATATTTCACAATTCTTCCTGATAAACAAGCATGATTCAAGGGAACATCTCAAATTATTACATATTTTCAAGTTCACTCTAGAATTTGTTTTAATCCCAAATTATTTATATAAAAACACTCATTTTACCATTTAATAACTAACTTAGTTTATTTATTGTATTATGAAGACGTTTTTCCAAAATAACTCTTATTTTGAATGTAAAAATATATTTCTTTCCAAAATTCCTCCATGATTTTATTGGAGTATTTTTTCCTATATCAACACGACTTCTGAATTTATGACTTATTGAGGTTAATATATTATGTATATCATCTAAAATATTTCATGATCTATTTTATTGTTGATGTGGTAACTTTATATGATTCACCATACTACACAGAATGGTTAGTGTTTATGTGTATGGATTGGGGAAAGTTATTTCATTTGTTCATGTTATTTATGTTTATCCATCTTCATATAAGGAATCAATTGATCTTATCCAATTATGGGTGGGGATCGATATATCCCATAGAGGAATCAATAGGTATCATGAGACATACAGTAATTGGGTTTTGGCTGAGCCCTTGACAATATGTTTCAGAGGTCTGGCATTATGCATTCCCTCATTATGGTATTAGAAATTGATAAACCATGTTATTATTTGACTTGTATAATATCAATGTTCATGTTTCATTCTCTTATTATCATTTATATGGGCTTATTTAATCATATTTAATTCCATCCATATTATTCTCAAGTACATGAATAAAGGCCTGTGTTTTTAGTTGTTCACCATGTATAATGTTTATTTTTATGATAACTTCTACTTTATTACATGACCCTACCGAGTATCCGAGCTCACACCTTTCTTATGTTTTATTTTCCCTCAGATGTGAAGATGAATATTATAAATTAATTTTAGGGATAATCTAGGAGTCATAGATTTTTTCAATGGAATTTCTATTATGTGTTTCATTTCCTGTTATAATGTTATCCTTATGTTTGTATCATGTTTTCCAAAACTACTAAATAGTTCAATTATTTAGGATATATATTTCTTGTTATCATGCCAATGTATAAATATAAGAAACCAGATTGTGGAAACTGAGGGTCTGTTTCTATATAATATTCTGTCAATAGATTTTAATAATAATGTTAGTAAATCAAGAGAAGAAAATTACATTAACACAGACCATTACAGTCTTAGATGCATTAGAGTAAAAATACAATGATGGATATGATTTCAAATAATTAATTTAATACTATTAATATTGAGTGAATCATGATAAAAAAATTAATGGTTATTATAAATATCATTCTAATGAATAAATGGTGTATAGTAAGGAATATAATTCTCGGGGTGAAAATTTGAAACAAGAAGCCCTTTGAAGTGACATAATCATTGAGGTAAGAATCATTTGAAAAATATATTTTAATGAGTAATTTTATAAAAAATAGGATAAATAGTAAATAAAATTATAATAAGTATTCATTGTGTTGAATAAATAAAACCTAGAATAAAAGTCTTCAACAAAAATTTTGGAAATAATAGATGAAAATTAGGTTTTCATATACCATTAAACAAATTCCAAACATCCACTACAGTGCTTAAATCTCTTGATTAAAAAAATTAAAATATTAATCACTTATTTTAGTATCTTATTCATATTTAGAAAATTTTATATATTTAATTTTAAATTATCATTCTTTTTTAAATTATATAGTTATTATTTATTATTATTATTGAGTGTGAGTAATCATAATCATTTCAAATTAGTTTTCTAATTGTGGAATTTCCCATCCCTCATCTCCCAAAGTGAATAATTACTAGATATTAAATGGTAATGGAATATATTAATTTTTAATTATTTATAAATTTTTAATTTCATTTTATTTGTGTGTTGGTTGTGATTCATAAAGATAAAATTAGGGAGGATCATATTTTAATGCTTTTTAGTTAATGAAAATGTGTATCATAAATAATTAGATTTATATTATTGTTGGAATAATAAACCCAAAATGAACTCATTATTTAGTTATTAATATCATATATTATTACTATTTAATTTATCAAATTCAAATATGATATTATTTTATAACATTGTTCATATAGGTGGTTCATCCAACTCAAACATGAGCATACCAAAATTAATGGATGATTATGATTAATAAAGTAGTTTATTTGGGAATAATATCAATATTACATAAGAATAATGACATTTTTTAGATAAATGTTTGGGTTTCATGACAATTTTTATAGAGTTTACTAAATATTATTGAAACAAAAAAAATGATATATATAACATTATAAAGTAAAAATTCCTCAAAAAGCATGATTAAGATTTAAATTTCTCAAATAATGAGAGGAATGAATGTGGATTACAATTTGTACCTTCATAATAATTCTTCTAATACATATTTTACATTTTTTCATCAATTTATCCCATATAAATATTGAAAATATGTATTTTTGATAATCTGAAGTCATCGCTTCATGGTGTTGGTTGTCTGTATACCTCCCAAATGATGGGTTTTTTTATTACCATAAAATGTGAAATGTAGTTAGTAGTTATTAACATAGAATAATAAAATCCATAATATAAACAATAATAATTTAATATTATATTAATTAGAAAAATTGTTTTAGTGAATATATGAAATAAAAATAATTATTTATGATGTTAAGAAACAAGTACTCACGCTGAGGACTTATGTTTTCCCATGGAAAACTCCCAAAAAATGGAAGAATTTTAAAAATATCAAGTGACTAAATGTTCATGGAAATGTAATAATATTATATGAGATGTAAAAACTTAAAATTATTCATAGGAAACATAATTCTATGAGTTCTCTAAAGGGGTGTTGAGAGGCCTTATTTTTATGTGGTGAGAATGCCATATGTTTTCTCTGATTTGATTTAATATAAAGAAAGTAAATGTTTTTTATGTCTAGATGAAACAAAAATAAGAATTAATAAAGGTGTCTATGTGATAAGATTTATAATCAATAAAAAATTAAATTTTCACATATTTTTTTAGCATGTTTCTCTATCCTTTACTAATAAGATTTTAACATCAAGAATTTTAAGGCTTATTATGCTAAATAGTTTTTACCCAAGAAAATATTTCTATATGACTAAAAAATATTTTTATAAAATAATTTTTACATTCAATTAAAAAAAATAAGTCCATTTAATTTGATAAAATTTATATGTGTTTGAAAAATAAATTATAACACTAGTGAATGAAATGAAAAAAACCGCATATTTGGAAAAAGTACATTTTTAAGATTAAAAATTATGAGTATGGTTAAATAATAAATTCTATTAAATTTAATGAGAAAAATTTGTGTATTAAAAAAATTTATGTGGATTTTAATGAAATCTAAAATTGAATCTGGCCATATCGATATATAATAAAAATAAAATATCAAAAAATGTTTCTTTAACTGGAAAGTATTAAATATGTTCATGAAATGTTAAACATATGCTTTATATTTTCAGAATGGTATTTAAAAATGTATTATGCTAATATTTAAGAACATTTTTATTAATTAAATTGTTTAAAAAATTCTAGGTGTTTATTATATAATGATAATGTTATTATCAGTAGAAAATAAATATTTACACAATTCACTTAAATATAATATTTTGGAAAAATGAAAAAAAAATCATACTATAAAAAAAATATTTATAATAAATTATGAAAAGAGAGTTGTTAAATTCATATAATAAATTTAACCACCCAAATTTATAATGTAATAAAATATTATTCTGTAGTATATGAAACACACAAAACTAAAATTAAACAACCCATGAGATATAGGCCAATATCATTTTTTTTCATTTTTATATGGCCGGTTTAAGGGGTTGCCGGTACCCAAACACCATTTCACCACATACAAAACAGAACCGCATTTCAAATTTCGAAACCAAATTCAAAATCCCGCCAGCCGCCTCGATCCGCGACCCAAGCTTCAACCTACTTGACAGGCCTCGAGCTGCACACCTGCCACAACAGTTCCTGTCTGATCAGTCCGCACGCCATGCGAAGTCCACGCGATAGCCCGAGACCACCATCACGCGCCACCCTTCACCGGCGACGGAATCGTCATCATCATATCGAGCCGCGAGACCGCCTCGAGCCGCGTGCCTACACCAGGTCTGAAACCACAACAAGATCGCCGGCGAGCTTCGCCGGCCTCCGTCGACACCGCAGCGGCATCTAAACCAGAACGCTGGTGAGCTTCACCGACGCCCAACCTCACGCACTTACCCGCGCCGGCGACGAGAAATAACCCATCACCGCCGGTCGATCCCTTCACCGATTTCCACGAGGCAGAAACTCTCGTCACTAATATCAACGAAGAAACCCTCGACACAGAACAGCAGACCCAACCACAAAACGCAAAACAGAAAATTGACAGAAAAAAGAACAACATCAGAACCCGTCGCCACCTTCAGCCCTGCTGGAGAAGACCTTGAAAACCCCCAAATCGCACGCATCCACCCCAGATCTAAGCTGCAACCCCAAAACTAGGGCCGGCTCCACAGCGTGAGGACCACGAACCCACAAACCCGCTCCTGGCGTATGCCGGAACTTCTAGCAACCTCGTCGCAACCCGGTCTTAGGTTCATGGGTCCAGATCCGAATGCATCGCGAAAACACGGGGCCTAGAGGAGGAGCGAGCCTGACCTAGCCGCAGAGGAGAGAAACAAGGGAAATCAAAGCCATCACTCTGCGGGGAGAGGAAGGCGACGACGGGAGGAGAATCGCCGCTCAGAGCCCCTTACGGGCTCATTCCAATTTGATTTTCAACAACCCATGAGATATATGTCTTTAAATTTAATCTATTTGATAGCATAAAGAACAAATAACCCCAGATCAAAGTGAACATTAATCTAGTACTGAATTATATCATATTTATCCATTTTTATGGTATGAATACTATTGACTAAATTTCGATAATTATAGCCATATATTTATTAGAGATAAAATGACAATCATTTTAATGAAAAATTAAATGTTTTAAAAAACAAAATTTTTTTCTCAAAGGTTATTTAATCATACTTTGGGAACATAATTTAAAAATAATTTTACCACAAATAATAAAATATTACTTTTAAAAAATAAAAAATAATTTATAAAACATAATATAAAAAAATATCTTATGGTGAACTGTGGGGATTGATCATAAATGTTAAATATTTTAATGAAAACTGAAAGATACATAATTTTAATTGAATAATTCCTTTGAAATTATAATATATTTAATATTTAGTTATATTTTTAATTTTTATATAGTAAAATTATATCAATTATATGTCTATTAATCTAATTTTGTTTATTGGATTAATTTTAATATTGAATTTTAATATAAATACTTTGTAAACATTTGATCATTTTTTTATTTAAAACCCAAAAGTATCATCTCATCAATGGTACTAAATTTAAATTTAATTTTTAAACATATATGAAAGGAATTATTTAAAAAGGACTCAATATTTGGAATAATAATAATTTATATTTTTTAATATGCTCAACTTAATTATTAACCAGAATGAATAGTCAAAACAGTAGAAATTAATTACCATGACTAAAGTAAATATGGATTTATCTTTTATTATTTTATATTTTATTTCAATTGGTTTTATAAGGATTTATATTTGATGCAAATAATAAATTTATTGATTACTCCCCACTGCAATTATATGATATTTATAAGGGACTTCATTTCAATTTTCCTTTCCCAAGGCATGTTATAATGTTATGTACCTAATATCTTTAATATGGTGATTATACTGCTACATTGATATTTAATACCAAGTTTAACTAATAATTCATGGTGTTTTATGTTTGAATTTTATTTATTTCATCCAATGAAATTTTAATTGAATATTACCAAGTGGTAAAAAATTTCATAAGTCAATTTCTTTTCATTGGGTTATATTACTTCTCTGTTGTCTTTGATTTTTTATGATAATGGCTGTATTGAAATTTTATAATTTTATTTTTTATTTAAACTTATTTTATAAGTATTTACATTTTATAAAAATCATCAATTAATTGGATAATCATCACTTCAACATTAAAATATTTGAAATGTTTTATTCAATAATATTATTTTAATCAGGATTTTTTATAAATAAATTTCCACTGAAAAAATTATTTTATCATTGTTTAAAAAACCCTTTAGATTTATTATCCTATATTTATTAATGATTTTGAAAATTAATATTACACTTTTTACTATTTTGTACTTAAAATAATAGAAAAAATATTTTTTTAAAAATCTGACTTTGTTTCTCTCTTGGATCAAAAATCATTTTCCTTGCAAAAACATGTTTTTAAAAAATGTCATCAACAATATCCAGACAGTATAAAAAATTAATATTTACTATTTATTATTTTTAAAAAATATTTTAAAGGAATCTTCATGTCATTTTAAAAAATAATTCGGTTTAAGATTTTATAGAAAAAGTGAATGGAATCATTGTTTTAACATGTACATCCTGGATTTAATTTCCTACCATCATGACCACTAAAATGTTTTAGTGGAAATTTTATAATGATCAAATATTATTTTAAATGAAATTTATTTTAAAAATTGATAGTGAACATTTATTTTTAAAAATTGATATTCAAATCTAAAATGATATTTTCCTCAATAATGTTTTTAGGGATTTCATTATGTTATTTATATTCATCAATGAAAAAAATACATTATTCTTACAACAATTGGTTTATGTTTTATTGATATCATAATTATTCTTCCTTTACATGGTTTATTATCAACTGACTAATGAGGGTATTGATATTCACTTCTTTGATTTCGTTTTGTAGTTGTTAACAATCCCATTAATTTTTCAAATTTTTATGGACATTAAATTTCCACTACATATCCTCATTATTTATCATGGATATGTTTATTTCATATAACATACATTATTTCAACATAAAATGTTCCACATTTATTTATTATTTGTATGGGGAAATATCAATAATACATTTCCATTCCTCAATAAACAAAATTATGATAAAGAACGTTGTATATTAATTGAAATGATTATTTGATATATGACGATTTCAATTAACTTTTATAATTGGGTGGGTCCCAATTACATATATCCCCTCAATGCATCATTATCCTTACGTGGTGAATTAGTATGATTTCATAAAATTATTTTTCCAAACCCGATGAATTTGTACGAAGTATTTTTAACTTTTCTGGTGAACGGTATTGGTGGTAGAGGTATCACGTACAAGAGACATAAAGTCTAATAATTAATCATGGGATTCATTCAGAATTAAATTATTATTATACATGCGGTTTTTGAAATGGTACTGTCTCTTGATGTATTTTACTCTCATTTATTTATTTAACGAATTGTTTTTTATCTATTTAACAATGAATTTTTATTATTCCTTATCAAGTTATGATAGTCTCGTTATTGATTAAACAGAATGTGTTTGCAATTACATAATGTTCCATAATGATTATTATCAATGATATTTTCACATTGAAAATGTTATTAGATTCACATTCTTCTCAATTTATTGGTTATATGGAATTCATTTTAAGATATTTATCTTTCCATATTAATTATTCTTATTATTTCATGATGTTATTCCACCACAATTAACCCTTAATTATCATTTCAGATCACCCTTATTTTTTTCTCATATGAATCCCTGAAGAGTTATATGATTTAAATTTAAGGATGTTCTAGAGGGGTATAATTATATTCTCAACAAAAATAATGATGTAAATTTTTTATTTGAATTTAATATTATACTAATATATGTATGTATTTTACCTGGACTAATAAACTATACAGTCCTTTAGGATGTAATAACATATATCATATTACACTTTAATAAAGCAGATGCTATATTTTTACTTCTAGGTTTAAGGTAAATACAGATGGTATCAGAGAATGTTTAGTAGAAATCGTGGGAACTATATTTAAGATAACATATATTAGGGAACATAACCCTATGAAAAAATCAAGTATAAGTGTATGAGAGTATACTAACTTTTTTGGTATGGAAAATTTTATATTTTTTCTTAGAAATACATCCCTATCTAGATACTACGTATGTACATGTTCTTGCATTATGTCACCTAGGGGTTATAACTCTCCATGGGGATGACCAATCATCATGTAGTGCGTGATGAAATGCCTTAATGTGCACTTGGTTTTACACACAAAGGGGATATTCCTAGGATAGATCACATTTTTTATAAACCATTATAAATTATTTTAATAAATGATGAAAAATAATTAACTAGGTTTTACCTATGGTGTATTATATGGAAAACATGTGTCATGATTTAGGCATCATATAAATACTTATATAGTTTCCCACTTTGGTTATTATTTCTCACACTACTTTTTTGGTTTTAGTACATGGATGGAGCCAAAAGGATTTGTGTTAACATTGATCCTATAGGAGCATTTGGTGACATTGATAAACCAAATGGAGTTATTATAGAAGTGAAATATGTCAATATTATTCCTAACTAGTTATCCCAAAACATGTATAAAAACCTATTCCTTACCTAACTCTTAGACTCAAAAAAATAAGTATATAGTTCACTATGAGATCAAGTTATTGAGACCGTATAAGAAGGGATGCTCAATATCATCCATGTCAAAAATGTTGAAGGAGTGATCTAGGGGAGTATCTCAATGGAATATGAAAATAATTTATTTCTATAAAGGAAGGGAATAAATAAAATAATTATTGATGAAAAATAAAGATTATGATGGAAAAAAAACTCTCGTACTATGGATCTAGTTTTAGTTCATTATCATAAATTTAGAGAAATAGGGCATTATCAGTGTAAATTTTATTATGTAAAGGTTAAATACTATATCATGGAAGAACACATATTGAAATTAAATGGTTCAATTATTTATTCTGATTATATAATTATATTATCAAAATATCTTAAATAATGATTTTTTCCCATAATATTCATAATTAAAGATTTATTGATTTTTCTAAATTTTAGAAGAATATATGTCTTAATTAACATTAGAGTTATGGATACCATCATGGGATTATGAGTTCAATATTATCATAAATTTGATGTCTTGAAACCCCATTTTGTGGTTTAATGTGATTGGATACTACCATGATTAAGTATATAATGGGAGAAATTTATTGAAAAAATATGTTTTAGTGGAAAATTTATTTGAGGAATAATGCCATTGAATTTTATAGACATAATTTTTAAGGTATTGAAAACATGTTGGGCTAATATCGTTATTAATTACTTTGTAATAATATTCAAATAAGATTATTAGTCTTTGTGGAAAAAAAATTGTCTTGAAATCCTTATTAAAAATTTTATTTAATTATTAGTTGTATTTCATGGATGTATGTAATATTTTATTGGGAAAATTATGGTATTTAAATTAATATATTTTAGAAAATGGAAACCCACATGTTGGGTGACTACCTGTTGCATCTGGTAAGGCGTTGTTGCTTAAACCCACGATCGATGGAAAATAAGGGTATAGATCCTATCACTATCATATATGATGTACTAGTTAATATGCCATTGTTTTATGTTAAATGGTTTGAAAAATAAATATTAATGATGAATGAGTGTTGTTACTCATTATTTTTATAGATTAATTTATTATATTTGATAACATGTTCTAACCGTATTTGTTTTGGAAGAATGTTATAATAATATGGAATGACTTGTCACTCATTTATGAATATTACAATCCTTTAAAAGAATTTTTTTGCTTTAGCCCTAAAAATAATTATTTGATATTCATTTCTTGTAGAACAGAATGAATTAGAAATTGATCAACGTAAAACCAAAGGATGAAGTTGTTCTTATAAAATATAAATATATCAAGTAATTATATGTATGTATATTCCTAGATTGCAAATGAATTCTTAGACATTAGTAAAAGGATCATGAAATAATAATTTTATCATATTATATTCATATATTATGAGTCAGAATGTCTTTTAAATCAACGCATATTTATGGTTTTGAGGCCCTTGATATTCTATTGATCGTTCACTTTCTTGTGGTCAAAAACCACTATCATTATCTATAACTATTTACACATTTATTATATGTTCCCAACTTCACATTCCAATAATGTTATCATATAGAGAAACCCAGTTATGTGTTATTCAATACAACATTTGTTTATCCCTTTCTGTATTATTATTAATATGTTTTATTAACTTTTTTGAAATGTGATTTTTCCACAAATAAATCTTAAAATATCAAACCATTATTATCTAGATCATGTATAAATTGTGAGGATGACATTAATTTAAGGTGGATATATTGTAACCCCTCAAAATTATAAAATAATAACATTGTATTCGATATATTATACAACAGGTGACATTAATCTTAAACAATACAGAAAATATATTTCATTAAATTTATACTCTTAGATAGCGTACATAACATGGCACCCAAATTCAAAATAAAAAATGATATACTATTTTGTTATAACATTGAATACAAATTGGTGTGTATGAATTATATAAAATAAATTATTTAAATTATGGGTTTCAATTGATTAGAAATAAGAAGAAAATCCTTTAAAACGAATTTTGAAAAAAAAACCTATTTTTTTTCTATAAGAAGGTATAGTCATGCTTTTCACTCATAATTTAAATTTAAATTTTACCAATTTTTTAAAATTTATTGGAAAAATTAAATTTATTTTTTAAAATAATACAGTAAAAATTAACCTATAGTGTTTTTTATTTCTTTAAAAAGATTCATTTTAATATGAATGGTGAAAAATACTAAAATTTAATCGATAATTGAATTTCCTTAAAATTATTTATAAAGTTAAATAAAATTATGAATTGTTTTTAAAATAAAATTAGTTCTATTATATATCTTTTAACCCTATTTAATTCATTTCAATAATTTCATATTGAATTATTATATAAAAAATTGTAAACATTTGAACATATTCTCTTTAAAAACCTTTTTTATTGTCTCTTCTGCGAAATTAATTTTAAATTATAATTTTCCAATTATTTGAATGGAATTTTGATAATTGGATTATATATTTTGAATCACAATAATTTATATTATTTAAAATGATAAAATAATTTTTTGTAAAAAAATTATAGTTAAAATAATTCAAATTAATAATAATGATTAAGGTAAAAATGGTTTCACATTGTGGTTAAACTAAATAGATAAGTGTTAAAATAGCTTAAAAAGTTATCTAAAATAAATTAATCCAAATAATTAGACCAAATATATTCTAAATCTCTGTAATAATTTATTTTTGACCCATTTTTCAGTTAAAAATCGGGGGTACACCTTATTTTTATTTCAAATGTTACATATGTGCTACTCGCCTCTATTATAAAAGACCACCTCTCTCCTCTCCCCTCGACACCATGAAATCCTTTTGTATTTTATAATAAATTCCCAAAATATTTACATAATTTAATATAATAATCCTATATTCATTATTTGGGTCACAAAGACTACATATGAAGGCTTTTCTAAAAACTGAAAGAGGACACCCAAATATGTGGTATGTTCTTCAATTAGATTTTTTATTTAATTTCATCCTACACCTCCACAGATTCATATTAAACAAATATTATATAATAAATAATTATTTTATATATAATAATTTTTTTATGTTATTTTAATTCTATAAATCCTACCCCATTTCAATCAAATGGGTTACGAAATCATCGTTGGTGTGTACGGTAGACCACCGCGCCAAGAAAAAATTTCATTTTTTTCATTAACTCCTAGCACGGTTGGGTATTATGATGTATATAAAGTATTCCTATTATATTTATAAAATTATTATACCACTTTAATAATTATATCATATATGACTGTTTAAATTTGCATTCCATAGTGGATATGATGACATAACTCGGGTATATGACATACTACTGTCTTATGAAGTGATGTGATTTGTCTTTCATTGACACATTAAACGGAATGTTATAAGGATAAATTAAATGAATATATTTAATATAAATGAAATAATTCTGATAATAATGAAATATATATCATTATTATAAGATAATATATCATTTTCTCTTTTACATTGACAAATGATAACATCTTTCGTTTATTTTTGGACTACCACCTTCACGAAGTTATGTGACTCTATTTTCATCACTACACCACATAAATATTATATAAATGTATTGTTCAGGAAATAATATATTAATAATTATATAATTTTAAATTTTAAAATATAAATAATTACATTCCACTTTTTAATAATCATCTTTGAAAAATGGAAACGTTACTCATGCGTATGTACGACATAGAGTCTCAATGATCAAAACATACTTAATTTTTCATAAGTATATTTAATTATTGGTTTTAAAATTGTAATTTTGTAAAAATATGAATATTTTTTCATGATTTTTTTTCTGGATTAGGTTTACAAATATAATCTTCACAAGAACGAGAACATTCTTGAGAAATCACAATTGAGAAAACAAGCCAATTAACACCCAAATTAATGAAAATAATGAATGACTATGAACAAAATACTGATAATTAGTTATAAAAGATTAAATATGATATTAAAAATTTTAAAATGGTTTTTTAATAAATTAATAATATGTTTAAACCGATAATCATGAGTTTAATACACTTTTAACAAAAATTAATCAAAATGTAAGGTATTTCTTAACTCCTTTTCCATTCATAGGGTTGAATTTATACTTCATCTAATATGTCATTATAAGATTATGTGTGTGATTAAATTTGATTATTTAATGCTTTATTTACAATTTTCGATGTGGATTTAAATTTTATATCCATAATCAATTCATTGATTAATCCTCGCATCAATGAAAGGATATTTGTAAGGGATATTGTCTCAATTTTCATTCATTGAAACAAATTGTAATGTCATGCACCTAATATCTTTTCTATTATGTATATAAAGAACCGTTGTTTTGTAATATCATGATTCATTAATAAATCATGGTTTTATATGTGTCAATTTGAATTATTTCATTTGTGATTATTTTACATTAAAATTACCCAGTGGTAAATAATTTCGTAACTCAATTTATTTTCATTAGGTGATGTTAATTCTTTATTGTCTTTTATTTTCTATGATTCTGTGTGCATTGAAATATTATAGTATTATGTTTTACATCTACTTATCTTATATCTATTTACATTTTACACACATAATTTATTAATTTGTTAACTATCACTTCAACATTACGATCATGGTAATGGATTATTCTATAATCAAATTTTTGTTGTAATTTTATATACATTATCTCCCAATGAAATAAATTACTTGATAATTTTTTAGTAAACCATTTAATTTTTCTATCATCTAGTTTTCATGAAATTTTAAATTGATAGTACCATGTTTCCACTATCTGGAACATAAAATAATTTGAAAAATATTTATATGAAAATATGTCACATAAATTTCATTATTTTTAGGTATTTTTCTCTTAAATTAGTGGCATATATTTTCCCCTAGGTATCCCATTAAATTTGGTATAAAGGAGGGTTTTTGGCCTTCTTGAAAAGGCCACACGGTTTGGTCACACTGTTAACTAAACCATAAAAACAAACCCTGTATAAGTGCCCATGTCAAAAAAAATTATGTCATTCCAATTTTTTGTTTTCAAAAATAAACCTAATATACCCCTTTCTTCCCCCATTTGACCCTAACATCCTTGGAAGAATACCAATCTCTCCCAAACATTCCTAGAACTCATTTTTTAATGGTATTTTGTTGGGGAAACATAAATATTTTTCAGGTAAGTGACTCCTATATTTTTTCTTCCTTCCATGTATGGTTTCTTCCATCCTTGATGTTCTAATTGTCCAAAAACTACAGTTTCATACCCAGAGTTTTCTATTTTGTTTAGTGGATCAATATTATGGACTAGGGTTCAATTTAATTCCCTTGTTGTGTGTTTCTTGTGCGGTTTAAGTTTCACACAATGATTTGGGATTTTTGAGAACTAAGATAAGTGAGTCCTTGTGTAGAAATTCATTAATGAATTTATCTTACATGATTGATCTGTTTTCCATTTTTCTATACCATAGTGTTTGGTGTGAAAACTATTTTTTAGCATTGATTAATTGGTTGATTTTAAATAAATATTCTTATATGAAAATAAGTGTTTTTCATGTGCATTCCATGTTTTGTCTTTTGGAGAAGTTTTATGACTCAGGGAATTGGTTTATTAAATATTTTCAGGACTGTCACATCTGTTTGGGTGTGGAATGTTTTTTTTCATTAAAAAGGGTTTTATAATGAATTTTTCTTACAACCATTATCTTACCCCTTGAAGTTTATTATAAAATCTTTAAAAGGTTTACTACATTACATTGAGGGTGTGGAACATGGTTGTGTACTGTATATGGTGTGTATGATTTAGAAATGATATGTCTATGTGAAAATGGTAATTTCATGTGCAATTGGTAGTTTTTTAATATGTGTATCATGATTTAGCACAAAGAGGGAAACCCAAAAATCTAGGTGGACGGACAAGGACTAGTATGGTAGTTATCTGGAAGTGGTATTGTCCTTGTTTCACACATAATGTTTGATGATGACAATAATAACTAAAAAAATGATGTTGTTTGGGAACCAATAGTCCATTGGGATTTCCCCTCATAGTGTCTTGTGACAAAGAAGGATATTGGTTATGGTTTTTTATACACTGAGAAACGATGTGGCCAGGGCTCCATAACTAGCTAGTGTCTATGGGTGTTCTCGTGTCTAGTGATCATTAGCCTTATCATAAATACCATCATCAGATGGTGTGTTATGACGGAAAATTTAGTAGCATGTGTGTTTTATTTTAATGTGTACAATCTTCTAGGATTCCCTCTGGAACATTATTTTCATTTAATGTTTCTTCTTTTATAAATTGTTCAATCTTTCCTTGTTTATAAAAACATGCAAGTTTTTACCTGGACATCCTCCAGAATGAGAAGTTGAGTTTTCCATTAATTTAATTCTTGGATCAAGGCCTATATCGAATACCCCTTATAGAATGGTCACTGTGGAATTATTTGAACTAAAGAAACAACTAGATTAATTGAGTAATAAGGGATTTATTCGCCCTAGTGTTTCTCCATTGGGATCCCCAGTCCTTTTTATAAAGAAGAAAGATGGATCTATGAGGTTGTGCATTGACAATAGGGAGATCAATGTTATGACAATAAAGAACAAGTATCACCTACCTTGCATTGATGATTTATTTGACCAAATGCATGGATCTCAATACTTTTCAATGATTGACCTTCGATCTGGATACCATTAGTTGTGTCTGAAGATGGAAGACATTCTAAAGATAGCATTTCGAATAAGGTACGGGCATTACGAGTTTACAGTAATGCTTTTTGGATTGTATAATTCACCCTCTGTATTCATGGATCTAATGAATAGAGTTTTCAAGGAATATCTTGATGATTTTGTGGTGGTATTTATTGATGATATCTTGGTATACTCCAAAAGATACGAAGATCATGAAAATCACTTGCGCATTATCCTGAAGACTCTTAGAAGACATGAATTATATGGGAAGTTCAGCAAGTGTGAATTCTGGCTTCAGGAGATTTCTTTTCTTGGCCATATTGTCTCTAAGGATGGAATTTCTGTTGATCCTTCTAAGACCAAGGTAATCCAAGAATGGCCAGCACCGGCGAGTATACTTGAGGTACGCAGTTTTATTGGTTTGGAAGGTTATTATCGACGTTTTGTCCAGAATTTTTCCCGATTGGATAACCCATTAACGAAGCTCACACGTAAAGGGGTTAAATTTGTCTGTAAAAAAGAGTGTGAAGACTGTTTTGACGAACTGAAGAGAAGATTAGTTAATACTCTTATATTGACTCTACCATCAGGGAATGATGGGTTCGTTATTTATAGTGATTCATCAATGAAAGGACTTGCTTGTGTCCTTATACCGAATGATAGGGTTGTTGCCTATGCATCACGACAGCTAAAAATTCATGAGTAGAACTATCCTACTCATGATCTTGAATTATAATCTGTGATATTTTCTTTGAAGATATAGAGACACTACCTCTATGGTGAAAAATGTGAGATTTATACTGATCACAAGAGTTTGAAGTATATTTTCTCACAAAAAGAACTCAACATGAGGCCAAGGAGATGGCTTGAACTACTCAAGGATTATGATTGCACGATACACTACCACTTGGGGAAGGAAAATAATGTGGCAGATGCTTTGAGTAGAAAGGATCATGGAGTTTTGAACAAGTTGAGAGTTGAAAAGGAACCTATATACATGGATCTAGTAAAGATGGATATGGGAATCACCATAGAAGGTGAAACATCAATGATTTTTCAAATGGTTTCCAAACCATCTTTACTAGAAAGGATAAAGAGTTCTCAAACAGGTGATGGAGAGTTACAAAGGAAGATTAATGATTTGAATGATGGCAAATTGAGTGACTTTGTGTATGAAGATGGAATTTAGAAGTTTGGGATGAGACTTTGTGTTCCCGATATACCTGATCTAAAAAGAGAATTGTTGGATGATGCTCATAGTTCCAATTTCTCTATACACCCTGGGAGAACCAAAATGTATAGATATTTGAAGGAACATTTTTGGTGGGACAACATGAAGATGGAGATTTACGATTTTGCGTCATGATGTATGGTTTGTCAACATGTCAAAGCTGGAAGGAAACAGCCTGGAGGAGTATTGAAACCTCTTCCCATACCTGAGTGGAAATGGGATAATATCATGATGGACTTTTCCATGGGACTAACAAAGACTCCTAGAAGTAATGACATGATATGGGTCATTGTTGATCATCTTACCAAGTCATCACATTTTCTTTCTATAAGAGAAGATCTACCACTTAAACATCTAGAAAGACTATATATTAATGAAGTTGTGAGATTTCATGGTGTAACCCTATCGATTGTCTCAGATTGTGATCCCCGTTTTACATCAAGGTTCTGGAAAATTCTTCAGAAATCTCTGGATACTGAACTTCATTTGAGAACTGCCTACCACCCTCAAACTGATGGACAATCAGAACGGACTATTCAAACTTTAGAATACATGTTGAGGTCTTGCTCACTTGACTTTCAATGTATGTGGGATCAATATTTACCTCATGTAGAATTTTTCTATAACAATAGCTTCCATTCAAGTATTCAGATGGAACCATATGAAGCGTTATATGGAAAGATATGCCGCACACCAAACTGTTGGGATGGTGTTGGTGAAAGAAAACTAGTAGGCCCAGAACTTGTGGAGGAATCAATGGAAAATGTGAAGGTAATGTAAACCCACATCAAAATAGCTCAAAGTAGGCAGAAGATTTATGTCGATAATCTAAGGAAGGATTTGGAATTTCATGTCGATGATCATGTTTTATTGAAGGTATCTCCCTGGAAGGGAGTTATACTTTTTGGTAAGAAAGTTAAATTGAGACCCAGGTACATCGGACCTTTTGAATTTCTAGATCGAATTGGGGTTGTAGCTTACCATCTTCCAATGCCGCCAAGCCTCTCCAAAGTTCACGATGTATTCCACATATCACTGTTGAGAAAATACATGCATGACCCAACACATGTACTCACCTATGAGGAATTAGAAATGGAAGTAGGTTTGTCTTATTGTGAAGAGCCCTTCAGGATTCTTGATACAAGAGAACAGGTGCTGAGAAACCGGACGACTCGTCTGGTAAATGTTCTATGGAGAAACCATAAGATGGAAGAGGCAACGTGGGAACCCGAGGAACTTATGATGAAGAATCGCCCAAGTCTTTTTATACAGTGATATTATAAGAAATTTTGAGGACGAAATTATTTGAAGTATGGGAGAATGTAACACCCCAAGCTTCCCCGATATGCTTCTCTTTGAATAATACAGTAACGTGTGTTGTACGCCACTTCGAGTTCTAACACAAACCACAACCAATCAAACTAGACGTTATGAATAGTAATACCTACTTTTTGAAATTTTATAAATTTTATCTTTCAAAATGGACTTCATTTTTGGATTCTTAATATCGAATTTATCCTAGGGTGAAATTTTGGAACTTTTCGTATAACTTTTATATTTTGATGAATAGTAAAAATTACTAAATTTTAATTAAAAAGAATTCTTTAATCAAAATAATTAATAGTGATAAATTATACTATTGAGTGGTTTTAAATTATAATTATAATATAATTTTACCATTTTATCCAATGGTGGTCATTATAATTAATTTCACTTTGAAATTGGACATAAACAATTGTCAATCTTTTGATTGATATTGTTTCTTAAAAACAAGCTATTTGTTTTGAAAAAGGGAATTAATTATAAAATTAATTACTGAAAATTATATGTATGTAATTTTCTAAAATAGACATCATTTTTGAATTCGTAATATCAATTATAGCTTAGGGTGAATTTTTGGTATTGTTTTGAAAAACTTCATTTTTTTATGAATAGTGAAACCACTAAGTGGTAGTTAAAAAACTGATTTTTCTTTTAAATGAAACATTACCACTTCTGTATATTGAGTTTCAAAAATATGACATACATGGTTGTCATTAGGATGTAAAATTTGGTTCAATGGGATTAAAATAATTTCTGGTGAATAGTGACTTTTAAGTTCTATTAATCGCGATTAAAGGTAATTAGTGTAATTTAAGGTAAATATAATGATATAATAATATGAAATTACCTTTACACTTGTCATACACTTATTTGATGAGTCATGGCCGACCAAGACAATCCATGGGTCAACTTTGGGACCCCATGGAGCCACTTCGGTATGAAAATGGCATTAATAACTTTTTATTTAAAGTAAAAATAAAAGTGTCACAAATATGTATTTTTTTACTAAAATAGTTTTTACATGGGGTTATACAAGTCATATTTTTTACTATAAATATTAATTAGAAATATAAAAATATATTCTATATCATGGTATTTTTTTTATAATTTTTAGACACTAAATAAATTAAATTTTCAATGACACCATGAAGATGCAGAGATTACCTCATTAATTAACGATTTAAATAAAATGAAAAGATAATGTAAAATCTAAGACTTAAACTTGTCAAAAACCTATTGGATTATTATATTTGGAACCCTTATCACCTTATCCTAGAAATATATAATTTTGGGTCCTTTAAAATCCGAAACTCATTATATAATAAATTAACATTTCTTTACTTTCCAAGAGTGCCCCTCCTCTCCTATTATAAAAGGCCCCCACCTCCACCACCTTATTCACACCATCAAAGACATTTTTCTCTTCCAACCTCTGCCCAAATACTCTCCCAACTTTCCTCTCTTAATCCTAGAAGACCCACTTTGGTCAGAAGTCTTCCCAAGGAAGCCTTTGGCTCAAATCGAAAAGAGTTACCCGATTTTAATGTAATGTCTTCTCTTATGTTATATAGTTTTATTTTTCTTATCCATCCCCTTAAACTTTTTTAATTAATTTATTTTGTAACAAAAACAATTTCTTAAATATACTAGGATGTTTTTATGAGAATTATTTGATTTACACTTACACACACCTTCGTCTAATGGTTGAAGAACATATTGTTTCTGTGGGTGGCCAATTACTGCCTCACGAAACGATGATTGTTAAATAATCTTTTAACACCTCTAATGGTGGCCATTATGATGACACTATTTCTATATATGATATATATTATGTTTTTGTTTTGTTTATGCTTCTGTATTTTTCATTTATGGCATACCTTTATGATTTCTATTATGGGTAAATGCAATAATTTCATTTTAGGAAGTGCGGACTACCACCCCCTCAAAGTGATTTGAATCGTTAATTCCATATGTGGGATGTGTAAAGGATAAATTAAATGATATTATATATGATATTATAATGGAATTATAATATACCTTTATATCATTATGATTTCAGTCCATTAAATACGAAATAGAAATGAAAGTAGTGTTCATGCGTACGTACGGCTTACCGTCTCCATGAACGGTGCATTTCATTTCTTACCTATAAATGCTATGTAATATTATAAATGCATATATATACTAGATATATATGATATATATTATATCTACATCATGAATATAATTCTAGATATAATGGATATTTTACCACATGAATAGCTTGTAATTATAAGATGTTTATTTTTGACTCAAGTACCAAAGATCGACAAAACGACCGTAATTAACTTAAATAATTGAATAATGTTCATAACATGGTAATAAGTGATATAAAAGGAATAATTAACTTGAAAATTTCTATTAATAAAGTATAAATTAACTCTAGTTTATTATTTAGGAGGTTAAAGAACGGTCGAGTTAAGTTGGACACGAGGTAAGGGACTTCGTCTCAATCTTCTTTCATTGAAGAATATTTTGTTTTATACACAAATTTCTTTTATACGGTGTATAAACTCCTTTGACTTATAAGTTTATTCAAAAGGAATATTTTTTATATGAAGCATTTTAGTAAATGAAAAAAGGGACTTTTTTTTTTTGTCATTCGTATGCGGTGACAACGACTTCTCCACCACCGGGACCATTATTTGAGTTTCGGCTTCCTCTACAAGCCATAATTTTTTTTTAAATGAAAAATAAATACCAAAGTTTTAATTTTATTTTATTTTGGTATTGAAAATGGTTTTGAAAGTGTTTTTATTATATCAATGTATTGTATTTATATCTTGTTATTGAAATGTGGAAATGTTATGTTTCCTTTGTGCATGTTTTATGTGATACGATTATGTTATGGTTTATGATATTTTAAACCTGTTCATTTGAGGAATACATTGAACTTAATAGGTGATGGGTGGAGCCCACAATAGCTCCTCGAAGCATCGTTAGGTCTCATTAGACAAACTAGTGTCTTGTCATGAGGCCTTGACAAAATATTATTTGTATTCTTGGCACGAGGCCTTGGCTACATGTTTATGATAGTCTGGCATTATGCATTCCATCATTATGAATGTGGTTGTTGATATTGCATGTGATTATTCGAATGGTAGAATATCCATGTGACTAATTAAATGGAATTATTTCATTTTAATTTTGTCATATTATGCTCAATTTCATGTTTAAAAGGATTTTGTTTTAGTTATACTTTGCCTTAAATGTTTATGTTTATTTATGAAAGTTTCTGCTATATTGTTATCTTTACTGAGCATCTGATCTCACCCCTTCAATGTTTTATTTTTCCCAGGATGTGAAGAATTATTTTATGAATGAACTAAAGGGATAGTATGATGGGATATGAAGACAATATTTTGTTGTATTTTTTGTACTTTATGATGTAATGTAAGACTTATGAATGTATCTAGTGTCCCAAGGCTACTAAACTAATCGGTCTTTCGAGACTTGATCTTTTGTGATCATTCTAATGTTACGTAATAATGCACCAACTCTAGGTCACTGGGGTCGGGGCATTACAATACTGGTGCTACCAAAATGTATTATGATGATTTTCGGCAGTTCTATTGTCCATATATGAGGCAGGATATAGCTCATCATGAATTGAGGTGTTATACGGGTCATGATGTGAAATCAGAGCATCAATGGGGCTCTTGTTTCGTTTAGTTGTTAACCATTCCTACATTAAAGTGGGATAACATAACCATGGATTTTATTATTGGATTACCTTATACACCTTAAGGTAAGAACACTATTTGGATAGTGATTGGCCATCTTCCCAAATCAACCAGCATTTTTCTGATCAGAGGTGCATCTAATGTGGATGAGATAATCTTCTTGTATATTCAAGAGGTGATAAGGATTCATGGTGTGTTGTTCATTCTTGTCTCAGATAGAGACCCATGTTTCACCTCTCAGTTTTGGGAAGGTGTTTAAAAGACATTGGGGTCACAAATTAAGGTGATCATGCCATACCATCCTTAAACGGATGGCCAAATGGAGCGAGCAAACTAGATTCAGGAAGACTATCTCCATGCATGTGTCTTGGACTTCAAGGATTCATGGGATAACCATTTGTGATTGGTCGAGCTATCTTATAATAATAGTAATCAATCCTCTATTCAAATTTATCCTTTTAAAGTGCTCTCTAGTAAGCCTTTTTAGCCTCCCATGTGTTGGTATGATGTTGGATAGACCTCGCTATTGGGGCCAATCATTGTCCAATAGACATCTAAGAATTTCAAGTTGATCAGAAAATAGTTATTGATTGCTCATATTCACCAAAAAAAGTTATTGATCAGAGGCGTTGAGAACATGTGTTCTCTGTGGGTGATTGGGTTTTCTGGAAGGTGTCCCTTTATTTGGATCTTTACCGTTTGGGAAAGTATGGAAATCTAACACCAATACATATCGTACCTTCTAATATCACCAAGTGAATTGGAATAGTTGAATACACCTTATCCTTTCCATCTTAGTTTTCATAAATTCATGAAATATTCAATGTCTCCAAATTGATGAAGTATAACCCAGATATGTCCCATGTGTTGAATTGGGAAGAGTTGGAGATAGATCTTGATTTATTAGTGTTTGAATAGCCAGTGAGAATAGTGGACTCCCCAGAGAGGATGCATCGGGGGAATTAAATTCCACTAGTTTGGGTTATTTGGAAGAATGGGAATGATGTAAAAAAAAGAAATTATAGTGTAATTCATGGGTTTAGTAAGAGTATCCATTATTGTTTTCCGATCAAGCTTCTTCTTGACTTTATAATGCAGAATGTTTTTCATTGTGGAGAGAATTTTAACATCCATGTCTTAATTTTTAGGTATTTTTATCTTTTATTCTTGGACTATATTTACCCAATAGGTTCTCCATAGTTACCCATTGAAATTTATAATAAATGGAAGGTTTTGTGTGGTCAAAAAAGGACACATGGTTTTCCGGCACAGTTTAGTAAACTGTGCGGAAAAATAGTACACAAGTATCCTGTAATAAATTTTTTTCTGTTAATTAAATTTTTTCCATACTAAAATAAACCTAATATGCCCCGTTTCTCCCCATTCAACTATTTATTCCATTTAAGGATCCTAAGCTCCCTAAAACCCTATTTGAACATATTTTGGAAGGGTATTTTGGTGGGGGAAATGCCAAGATTCTTTAAGTAAGTGATTCATCTTTTTTTATTCTTTATCTCACGGGATTCTTCCATCCTTCATGATGTTCAAAATGTCCTCCAACTAGGGATTAATAATTTGGGTTTAATTTTTTGTTTTCTTATTCAATATTGTGGATTATGGTTCGTTTTAATCCCCTCCTAGTGTGGTAGTGGTACGATTGAAGTTTCACACAATGCTTTTTTGGTTTTTTCATATCTATGGTTGGTGATTAAATGTGAATACATTCATTGATGATTTTAAATTACTTAAATGACCAGTTTCTCATGTTATTTTTCATTTATTTTTGGGTGAATACTTTTTTATGGTATCATTGATTAAGTTGTTGATTTTAAAGAACCATTTTTTGTATGAAAATGGGTGCTTTCTTGTGTATTTAATGTTTTGTATTTAAGGGTTTTCTAGGAATCATGGAATTGGTTTATTAAATATTTTTAGGGATGAAAAATCGGACTGGGTTTTGTATTGTTGGGATTTTTCTATTAATAAAAGTTTTTTCAATTGATTTTTTGAACAAAGCATTATCTTACCCCATTAAATTGTTTGATAAAACCATTAAAGGGTTTAATACAATACATTGAGGGTGAGGAACATGTTTGTGTACTTTTTGGGGCATGTATTGATCAGAAATTGTATTCCTATGTTCAAGTTGTACTTTCATGTGAAATAATTATTTAATAACATGTGGAACATGATTGATCACAAAGAGGGAAACCCTGGTATCTAGGTTGGTGGAATAAGACTAGTATTTTTGTAATCTAGTAGTGGTATTGTCGATATTTCACTTAGCAAGTTTGAAAATGACAAAACTAACTATAATTTTATGGTGTTTCGTGACCTCTCAAAAAATGGGGTTTCCCATACTAGTGGATCATGTATGATAAGGATATTGGATATGGTTACTTATACACTGGGATACGATGTGCCTAGGGCACCACAACTAGCTTGTTCCTAGGGTATTTCCTGTGTCTACTTTCCATTGGCTATATCAAACATATCGTCATCATACGGTGACTTTTTATGAAAAATTCAGTAGCATGTTTGTTTTATTAAAATTTGAAAATTCTTCCAAGTTTCCCTCTTGAAATATATTTTCATTTAAAGTGGAACCTTTTATAAATTATTCTATATTTTGTTATTTAAAAAAAATGCATATTTTTTGTCTTAAAATATTTATCACATGGGATATTTTTTGTTGGAATGTTTTTGGGTTTAGGGTGACAACCTATTTACACCATTGTGTGTATGTAGACTTGATAACTTTGGACATAGGTAAGGGAAACATCCTTGGAGACGGGAGAGTAGGTTGTTACCTTGTTTTCCTGGAGCAGTGTTGTGGAGATGGTTTCAGGGTGATGTATTCTTGCCATTTGGTGGTTTGTGAGTCGGACATTATAATACTTTTGAGTAGTTCCCCTCTGAGGGATTTGATTAAAACTATGTATTTCAATTAGCAATATTATTAAAGTCTTCTTTGGGTTAAATTTTCATAATCAGTTTATTTATTATTGTTTGGTGTTCAATGCTTTTAAATATGGCTAAATAGTTTTCAATCCTTTATTTATGATACCAGGGATCTTTTTTCAGCCTGTGGAGAAAGGGAACACCCTTTGGGTCTTATCACAAACTGTTTTAGGTTCTGAATTAGATGAAACCATATCTGGTTCGTGACCAAGCCCAACATCATTTATCTCTTCAGTTGGAAATAAATTTCATCAAAATCCATGATTTGCAAAAATGTTTTCAATAATGTTTTCAACATTTTCCAAATGATTTATTGAAATCAAATTAAACATTTTTAAATTTTATAAAAAAATTGAATGGAATATTAAATTCATTTTCAAAATAATGATTATTTTTATTTCATCAAAACAATTAATGGAATCAATTATTTAAAGTGTATGTAAAGAAAAAAAGTACAGCCGTTATGACCACTAATTATTTTAATATAAATTTATATGTTTCAAATATCATTTTCAATGAAATTTATTTTTCAAATATTTTGTGGACTATTCGTGTTAATATGTAATTTTAAAATTAAAACCATATTTTCTATAAGAATGTTTTGAATGATATTTTTTGGTATTTCATATTAATCAATGATAAAAATACTTTTTTTCTCAATTGGGAATATGTTTAACTGATAACATCTATATTATTTTTCTAGATGGTTTATAATCATTTTAACCAAGGATCGTATTTAAATTCACTTCCTTAATTCATTTTTTAAGTCATTAAAATTCCATTAAATTATTTACATTAATATGGACATTAAATTTTCCTTAAATATCTATATTATTTATCATGGATATGTTTAATTTTTTTAAACAATATATCTTGTATAAATATGGTGTTCACCATTGAATCTAATTTCTTTATCCAGTGAAATATTGATAAATTTATTGTTTACTAAATACATATATTTGATGATATAAATAATTGTTCATATATTAATCAATTATTTGATGCATAAGTAATTATTTGTAAATGAAGACATTAGTGGGGGCCTATGATATATATATCCCTTTGATGCATCGATGTTCTCAGGAGGAAAACTATTAGGCTATCATAACATCATTCTTCCAAACCAGATGAGTTTGTAACATGTAGTTCTAAATTATCATATGAACAGTATTGATGGTAGATGCATCATGTACACAAGACCAAACATCCAATAATTAAGCATTTCCATCATTAAGAATTTAATTATTGTTATCCTTGATATGTTTTCCCTGATATTATCTTTGGATTCATTTTATTCTTAGTTATCGATTACATGGAATGTGTTTTCAATAATTTATATTTCCATATTGTATATGAGTTATCTAGTTAGGATATTCCTATTATTGATTAAATTTATTGTGTTTGAAGTTACCTACCATTCTATACTGATTTTTATACATGATATTTGATCATTGATATTATCTTTGAATGCACTTCCTTATAAGTTTTCAGATTAACTGGCATGTTTGCGAAGATATTTTCCATCCCTGGTTGATTATATATATGGATTAATGATTTATTATGTTGTACTTAACCTTAAAAATCATTTTATCTCACCATAATTTTTTTATTTCCCTAAGAACCCATGAAGTTTACTATGATTAACATGTAAGGATACTCTGTACAGAATAATGTACTTGTAAAAAAATTATGATGTGAATTTTATATTTAAATGTAACGTATGTCTCATCTATATATCTAGTTTTGAAATACCAATAAACTATTAAGTCCTTTGGGATGTGATTCCTTGTATCTTATGATAATATAATAAATCATCAGATTTCGGATACTAAGGTTAGGGTCACTATATTTGGTATCTGAGGAATTTTAGTATAACCATTGGGAATAAGATTTATGAAAACATATATTATGGAACATAACCCTATTATACATTGAGGATAAGAAAATAATAGTATGATAACATTTTGGAAAGGAATAGATTATGCAGTTTTCCTAGAAATACATCCCTATATGGATTCTACAAGGGGGCATGGTTCCGGAACATAAGTAAATTGGGGTAATAGCACTAAAAACAACATAATGGGATTGACTTGATCCTGAACTGATGTACCATAATGTGGCTTATTAAACACCTAGTTTGACACAACCTAGGAATATGCTTAGAAAAATTCGAATTTTCATTAAAAACCTTTATGAAGGATTTGAATAAATGAGGATAATGAATAAACTATGTAAAACCTAATGTGTCTTGTATTTAAAATATTGTTTCATTATTTAGAAATCCAATAAATGATTCCATGGTTCTTATAATATGATTTTTATTCCTCACACAATGATTTTTGGATTTTTCAAAAGGATGAACCTAGAAGGAATCATGTTAAAATTGAACATGACCGTAAATCTGGTGACTATAAGAAATCCAATGGGATAAGGATAAGAATTAATGTTTTCATGATTATTATTAATCAAAGTTATTTAAAAATAATTAACAACCAATACATTGTCCAACTCTATGGCTCACTGAAGAATATAAATATTGAGTTCACTAACATCTCGAGTTATGGAGAACATAGAGGAAGTCTTCATTTCATCCATGTCCAAAAATAAATAAGGTGAAACCCATGAAAGTATCTCAAAATAATGGGAAAATGATTTATGTTTTCAAAGGAAGGTCTTAAATCAAAAAAAATGGGGAACAATGAAAAACATGATGTAAGGAAATAAATCTCATCATATGGATTAATTTTTAGTTTGATATCTTATATTTTCAGAACAAGGTAACTTTTTGAATCAATTTACTCATCTAAAGGTTATCTATTGGACCATGGAATGACCTAGAATGGAAGAAAATGGTTAGATAATTACTTTTTATTCTAGAATAATTTTAAAAAAGGATTTTTACCAATGGTATTTTTGTATAAAAATCAATAAACATTTAAGGATTTTGTTACATTTTAGAAGCATATATGTATTCATTAAATTAATAGTTCTTGATACGATTATGGGTTTATGAGTTTAATTGTGATCTTATGTTCAGTGTATTAAACACCTATTTTAGGTTTTATGTGACTATATTCTACCTTGATTAAGGATTTTTTTGGAGTAATTCATGTTAGGAATATGTTTTAGTAGAAATTGTATTTGAGGAATAATGACATTAAATTTTATAAACATATGTGTAAATGTATCGATAACCTTTAGAGATAATATGTTCATTAATGAAGCTATAATAAGAGTCAAATATGTTTATTACACTCTATAAAAAAAATTATTGAAAACCATAATAAAAATTTCATTTATTGCTTAATTTTCTTTCAAGGATGTTGATTATATTTGATGGGAAATTTATTGTAATTTTATTAAGATGTTATATAAAAAAGGATAACCCATACATTGGATGACAACAATCACATCCTTCAAGGCCACAGGGCTTGAGAGCATGACCGACGGATGATAAGGGGCTAACTACTACCAACAACCTTTGTGATGTCCTATTTAATATGTCATTTTTTAGTAAAATGGTTTGAAAAATAACTATTAATGATAAACTAGTGGTGTTACTTTTGATGTTTTGATAATGATTTATTATATTGGATAACTTATTCTAAAACATATAATTTTTTAAAAATAATTAGTGCCTAAAAGAAATTCTTTTCTCTCTTTTATTGATCATATGATACAATTAAAATTAATTTTATTGCCTGATGCATAAAAAAATTAGTTTTTGATATTAATTTCATTGAGTAAGGGATTAATTGGAAATTTATCAAAGTACAACCTATGGATAAAATTGTTTTTATGAAATATAAACACATCATGTAAGTATATTTTCAATTATTCTTATGAATAAAGAGAATAAATCAGCATTTGGAAAAGGATCCTGAAATGATGAAATCATATTACATTTTTATCCAATGAATCATATATTTGTTTGAATCGTCACAGATTTTTGGTTTTGATTCCCTTAATAATTAATGCATCACTCACCTTCTTGTGGTCAATAAACTCTATGATTCTATATAATTATTTAAGTATTACTTCCATGTCCAAATTTTTATATTCCAACAATTTTATCCTATTTTGAAACATGTTTATGTGTTATTCTATATGAAATTTATACTTCCAAGTCTCACTTATTAGGAGGTTGTTTTATAAACTTTTTTATAACATGGGTTTTCAAAAATATAATTTTTAAATATCAAATCCTTTTTTATAGAGATCATATCTAAATTTGGCGGTTAAAATTTATTTAATTTTTGGGAAATGTGATATCCCAAAATTATAAATAATATCATTTTATTATATATGTTATGAGACACAAAACACCAATATTGAACAACCAAAAAAATATATTTTGTTATATTTAATATCTTGGATAGCTTTCAGAACATACAACCCCAAGTCAAAGGGATCTGTAATATTGTACACCATTATAAAATAGACACCTCATTTGAGGGTATGAATATGAATAATTAAATTATAAAGATTATGTTAATTAATTTATTAGGTATAATATAATAAAAATCTCAACAAAAATAAATATTTCTGAAAAAAATTGTTTTTTCTAAAAGATGGTTTAATAGAGCTTTACACATGTAATATAAAATTACATCTTACCTATTTTTTAAAATTTATTTCACTAAAGAAAACCCATTTTTGAAATACTAATTTCAAAATTATCTTAGGGTAATTTTTTGGTATTTTTATAAAATGTTTCACTTTTCAATCAATACTGAAAATTACTAAATTTTAATTGAAATGTGTTTTTTGTATAATTTATTTATAAATATAAATTAAATTTGGTTTTGGTTTTGGTTTTGGTTTTAAAGTGAAATTAGTAAAATTTCATATATATTAATGAAATATTTTTTTATGAATAATTTTCATATTGAATTTGTATATAAAATAATTTGAAATATTAAAACAATTTCTCTTTAAAAACCTAGCTTTATCGCCCTATCTATGGGATTAGTTTTAAATAAAAAACATCTAATTTTGAATGAAATTTTGAAATATAGATTTTATATTTATAATTATAATACATTATTTATTCTAATAATTTGAAGTAAATTTTTTACCAAAATGTATTGTGCAAATTGAAAAAATTAATTTTCATGGTTAAGGTAAAAATGGATTTAGGGGTGGGGTTAAACTAAAAAGATCAGAGTTAAAATTTCCTAAAAAATTTATTATATTTATTAAATATATATATTTAGACCTTATAACTTATAATTATCATCAATAGAATGTTTTTTTCTATATTAAAATATAAAAATCATGGGTACACCATTTTCCGTTCAAAATTTACTATTGTGAAAATCACCTCAATTATAAAAGGCCACCCCTCTCCTCTCATCATCAAAAAGTAAAACACTTTTGGTTTGTCAATTTCATGCCCAAACCACATCCCAAATACCTCCTCTTATCGTATAAGCCTTATTATAGGAAGAAATCAAATAATTTATGTCTTTCGAGGAAAACCTACGGAAGATGCCCAAAGAAGAGGTAATTGTCTTCAACGAGCATTTTTATTTTATTTCATTCCCTACCTCCCAAAATTATTATCAAACCATATTGATATAATAACCTTAGTATATTCCATATTATGATATATTTTAATGATAATTTAATTATTAAAACCCAAAATATTATCAATGGAAATTCCTTTTTATAACTATTTCATATAGTATAATCACAAAAATTCACATTTATAATGCAATAAAAACATTATAAATGAAGAATTAACGATATAATAGGAATTCAAAAAAATTATGGAATCTAATACAATAAAATTGTTACTTGAACTTAATAATATTAATACAACCCTTATTAATAGTAAAATAGCAAATATAATAGTAACATCACTCATGAAAGTATAGATAAAATTTAGGAATCTTATAAATGAATGTATGAAATAATTATATCATAGTATATGTAAACAAATATTCTAAACATTATTAATTAAGTGTTACAGTTTTTGTAATTTATAAATATTTAATTTCAATTTTATAATTTATATAATTATTAAAATGAAAATTTATTTTCATGGAATTTATTTATAAATTTATATTTTTATTTCATACGACTTTAATATAATTTTATTAGACCTTATTTAATATTTTAATAATGTTATAAAATTATTTATAATTTTAAAATATGTACTTTCGAGTAATTTAATATTTTAAATAAAAATATAATTTATCATAATTTTAATATTATTTTCATAAAATGGAGTTCATTTTTGATTTCTACACATCAAAAATGGTTCGGATTAATTTATGTTCTTTTTCTGAAAAACTAGAATGTTTGTGGAATAGTGAAATATCGTATTTTATGGTGTAAGTTAAATACTTGATTTACTAAGTCATTGATGATATGTGGATTATGTAAGCTAAAATCAATAACAATATTTCATTATTTTAATATTTTTTATGATAATTCTTAAAATATTCTTATTTTTTAGGCAAAATGAATAATTAATGTGTAAAATGGCCAGAAAACACTCCTCTCCTCCACTATAAATACCACCCCTCCCCACCTCTTCTCCTCATACCTCTCATAAATTGAGACATCTCCAAATTCTACCTAATACTCTTCCCAAACCCCTCCACCAGTTTTAGGATATCATGGTCTCACCAAAAGACCAAAACATTTTACCTGAGGATGTTATCAATGTGGAGAAATACAAGAGGTAAAATACTCTTTCCATTTTTTATTTTATTTTCAAATTTATTATTTTCTTAATCTCTACATGCCTCCCCTCATCCAAATAGAATGAAAACTCCAGTAACCTACATATACAATATTGATATAATGTTTATGGTATAATCCATCATAAATTCTTTCCCCTTTTCTTTTTTTCAAAAAAAATGAAAACATCATCTGTGATGTATTAATTTATCACATTCTAGGATGGCTGGTTTCCAATTTCTATTACAATCATCTTGTCAATTCATTAAACCATTTTTATGGTTGAATCATATTTTAATATATTAATCATATCTTATGTAATTTTTTGTAACCATTATATATGTATGTGATACTAATTTAAAGAACAAAACTAGTTTGTTGTGATCGAAAAACTGCTAAAATTAATCTAAACAATTATCATTAACAAGTTATCTAATGATTCATCTTTATATCTGGAAAATAGTAATATATAAAAAAATTTAAAATTATTTATTTTAATTAGTAAAATATAATATTAATTTTGAAGAATTATACCCATTATACATGAACTTCTATATGCATATACAAGTGAATCAATCATGAGAGAAAACAAAAAGAACATTCTCACATAAAGAAATTAAACTCTAGGAATACCAAAAATCCCCTAAATAATCTTAATAAAACAAAAATGAATAAAATTCATGTGTAAAGGGATATTTATTTTTAAATCAATGAATTTAATTTGATTATCCTATACATTAAATTCATCTGAATAACACTTTTAGACATAAGGTAAGGGATCATTTCTGAACTTCAATTTTTCCTTCGGGTTACTCTTTCTCTCAATTCACCAAAATATAATTACAATCTAATTTTATGTAAATATCATAAATTAAGTGTATATGTTTCAAAATATTTTTTCCATGTCATATCATCCTTATTTTATATAGAAATACTTGTTTTTAAAAGGTTCCCTTCTAAATTCTTCCCGATAAGTAATCCCAATTAAAGTGATCTTCCAGATTTATTAATCACTTAATGTACACTACATAATTGATTATAATACACAATTATTTTTATAAAATAAATTATTTTATCATAAAAACCATTTTGGTCCAATTATTTTTTTATAAAAACTATTATAACCTTTCCATTTTAACGAATATTTAATGTTTTCTCAAAAACCATACAAAAATGTTTTATTTATAATGTTTCTTAAGCACTCTTTTCACTTTTTTTGATATCACATATCATGATCAATAAATATTTTCCCTTACAAATTTACATATATGATTTAAATCCATACTTTTATGGAAACCATAATGATACTCCCTTTTAATAATCCTTTTGATATGATTATGAAAACAAATTAATTACATGGGTAAACCTTATGTTTAAGTATTATTTCTTATGTATGATAATTTATGTTGAAAAATATTCATGAATATGTGATGATGGGTGTTCCTAGATAGAACTCCAATGAAATGGATAATTTTTATCCCTGTGATAGGACATTTGCAATAGTCTTTGTGGTTATCTTTGACTCTTGTTGCATGTGAAACAATCTTGGAGGTTATTATTGACTTCTGATCCTCCATGTGAAAGGAGTCGTGAATCATGCAAAATTCATGTTTTATATTGCTTACACATTTGTAACGACCCATACTTTACATACATTGTTAATACTTCAAAATTGAAGCACACTTATTACAACATATGACAAAACCACAAAGGATCGTATAGGTATAGTGTCTTTAGAAACTGGGGAAACATAAACAACTGGTTTATAAATCTTCTACAGTGTCTCCCATTTATTTCATCATATCTAGGGCCCCTTTTTAGCATATTCTACTTAATATCCATCTTCCTGGCCTGGGGAAAAGAAAACATAAAAGGGTGAGCTCAAATGCTCAGAAAGGGAAAATAAAGGAAATAAAAATCATATCATATCTTTTTGAAAATTAAAACCTGCAAAAGAGATCATAATATCTTAACATGGAATAAATCATAGAAGTGAAAATGAGATCCCCATAATCATAACATAAAACTTGAATCTTTGTGGCATGCACACATAATCATGGAAAATCATTTCTTGTTAGTCATGACTCATTGCCAAGACTATCTTAGTGGACAAAGTCCCTTTCTGAACCGAGTTCACTCCTCGTTTCAGTCCTGTATCACTGAACCGAAATAACCTTCCATTCCAGCCATGTCTATCTCATGAGATATAAAATCATTACCCAATGCATTGGAGGGAGATATAGGTCCCACCCATCTTATAATGAATCCTTTCTTATGTGTGCCACATAATCATAAAACATACATCATCGCATAACACATATAACAAAAATGGGATTCTTGAAACATCATTACATCATAAATCAATTCATATATGATAAAGGAATTCATAAACATAATTCCATCACAACATAGTCAAACCAATGTAAAAATATGGATAGAAACAGAACCCTTTATTATCTTAGATGGAAAATAATTTTGATAAAACACTTGAATTGAATTCTTGAGGAAAATATCCTTTCTTCTTCAAAAACATTTTTCCTTTCATAACATGTAATACAACCTTAAAATAAAAGAAGTTGATTAAAAATAAACTTGAAAACTTGTAAAGGAAGCTTCTTTGAAGTAATGTTTTAAAAATCCATTCATGCCGTATAAGTTAAAAAAACATTCTTCGTACTTTTGTCGGAAAAGTCAAAAAGTACCTCGTACGGAAAAACGACAAAAGATTCCTTTAATATTCTTTACTAAAAACTCACCTAAGGGTAAAATTGGATTTAAACTATTTCAAGTGGATGGAAACAATATTACATATTGATGGAACATGGATGTGGATGATAAAATACACCCCAGTAAATACTTACGAATAAACAATCTCGGATAAAAATGAGATTGTGATATTTCCCTTACCTTAGGTCCAATTTGCCTTGTATGTGTCCGAAGCTCCTGTATAATGGTTTAAATAATGTTATTGAATTATTACAGAATCATACATATTGATATGATATCATATATGGTCATATTATTATCTTCTTGTTAGTAATATTTCATTGTTACTTGTTACTCGGGTCTTTATAACTTTTTGTTCTTATGCGTGTTTTGTCGAATAAATTCTTATTCTTATCTTTAGGTTATAGATACTTCATTTCCAGAATGGTATTAGTGTATTATATACCATATTCATTCATTCAATTCATTTATATAATCATTATGAAACGAAGATCATGTAGAACGAGTCGCATCACATCGTGGAGACGGTATTCCGTACGTACGCACGAGTGATGATATCGTTCCTATGATCGTGGAATTGTATTGGAGTATATATATATTATTTCAGTATCAATATTACTTCATAATAATCATAAATAGTTACTCATTACACCATTATACCCATCCTTGTAAAGTGATGGTGGAATATAGATTACACCACGGCGTGGAGACGGTATTCCGTACGTACGCACGCGCGGTGATTTCATTTTTCCGTAGGATGGATAGAAGGTGAATTAGGGTTGTTTCATATTTATAATAACATATCAGTATGTAAGTAATACTGATGTTATTACTTCATCATGAAACAACTAAAGAAGAAGAAGTTGAAGAAGAAAGAAATTGAAAAGATCGGTAATGGATATTACCTCTTCTTTGGAACGCCTCTTTGAATCCTCCACTTAAGGAACTAAGAGTGGTCTTTGGAGAAGACCAGGACCTCTAGGACTATTCTAGGGAAGTGGAGGGGAGAAAAGGGCAGGGGTTGGCCGAGCTTGAGTGCTCAATTTGGTGTGAGGAGGAGGGGGAGGAGGTGCCCTTTTATAAGGGAGGAGAGGGGCACCTTAGAAATATCTCAAAATATTATTTTATATTAAAGTCAAAATCGGTTTATAATGGTTCCAAAGGGTCTTATTTCGAAGATAAAGTGGGGATGGGTCGAAATCCTATCAACCAATAGAATTTAGACAAGTTTAGGATATTATTTTAACCTTATCAATTAGATTTAACACTAAGTTAAATAATTTAACTTTTACCATGTTCTTTTTGTTTTCTTTCACTATATGGTTAATACACTTACTATAACATGCCAAACGAACCCCAAATTGTTTATTATTAATATATATATCCTTATCTAAGTCATTTGGCCGAACCTTAGATTTTTAGGAATACAATAACAATTAATAATATAATATTTGATTTAAAAACTATTTTGTGTCAATTTTGACACTATTTGATATATGATTTTTGTGAAAGTCATAACAGAATTATATGTTCGAACCAAGTTGATTAAATCAACATTAATATATCATAGTAACCTAGAAAATTAGTGGAATTCATAAAAAGTCTCAAATTACATTTATTTTTGTGTTTATAACATCAATTATGTCAATATTTCATTAATAAGATAATTACTGCATCATCTTTGTGTCATAAATAAATTAAATTATTTGATGTCTAAAAATTACAAATAAAATACCATCATGTAGGAAATCTTTTTAGCTTTCTAATGAATATTTATAGTCAAATTTATCTTATGTATAACCCCATATTAAAAATGATTTACTTATTAAACGTTGATTTTAACTATTTTAACCCTTCTTTAAAAAAATTAATAATAAATGTCCTAATCTAATCCAAGTGGGCCTAAATGGTCATATTTTATTCCTAAGTTTGTTTTTGGTCGAATTACACTTTTCCAATAGAATTAGGACATGTGTTAGGGTAATATTAATATCATATTTACCCTTAGTTACCCTATTTACTATTAACCGCGGTAAAAAAAAGTAAAAAGTTACTATTCACCAAAAAAATTATTTTTATCTCATTGAACCACATTTTACTTACTGATATCAACCGTGTCTATCGGATTTTTGAAATTCCATTCACAGAAGCGGTAAAATTATGTTTTATCCAAAATTCAGTTTTTAACCTACCACTTAGTGGTTTCACTATTCATCAAAAATTGAAAGTTTTCAGAAAAATACCAAAATTTCACCCTAGGCTAATTTCGATATTCTGAGTCCAAAAATGAAGTCCATTTTGAAAAATAAAATTTATAAAATTTCAAAAAGTGGTTATTACTATTCATAACGGCTAGTTTTAATAGCATATTGTTGTTTAGTGAAACTCGGTATTGCGTACGACGCAAGCTATCGAGGAAGGTCGTGATTGCGTGTAAAGCAAGCCAAGCAAGTGTTGTGTAGAAAAATATTCCTTTGATGATTTATATAACATAAAAGTCTCGGGTGTTACATTCTACCCCCCTTAAAAAGAATTTCGCCCTCGAAATTCGTCACTTTGTAACAAACAGATGAGGATACTTCTCCCTCATCAAATCCTCAAGCTCCCATGTAGCTTCTTCAAGTTGGTGGTTCCTCCATAAAACTTTCACCAATCGAGTGGTCTTGTTTCGTAGGACTTTTTCGCTATGATCCAGAATCTCTATCGGCTGTTCTTCATAAGAAAGATCTTGCTCCAGCGGTACAACTTCTGAGCTGAGTACATGTGAAGGATCTGGTATGTACTTTCTCAGGAGAGATACATGGAACACATCGTGAACTTGAGAGAGATTCGGTGGAAGCGCCAATCGGTAAGCTACCTTCCCAACACGATCCAGTATTTCAAAAGGACCGATATATCTAGGGCTCAACTTCCCCTTCTTTCCAAATCTCATAACCCTCTTCCAGGGAGATATTCGTAAGAACACTTTATCACCCACTTCAAACTCTAGGTCTTTTCTTCGGTTGTCGGCATAACTTTTCTGTCGACTCTGAGCTGCTCTTATGTGTTGTTGAATAGATCTGACCTTTTCTGCCATTTCATCAACGAGATCAGGTCCTAATAGCTTTCTTTCCCCAACTTCATCCCAGCAAGTTGGAGTCCTGCATTTCTTTCCATAGAGAGCTTCATAAGGAGCCATCTGAATACTGGAGTGAAAGCTATTATTATAAGAAAATTCCACCAAAGGTAGGTGTTGATCCCAACCTCCTTTGAAATCCATAGAGCAAGCTCTCAACATATCTTCTAGGGTTTGAATTGTTCTCTCAGACTGACCGTCTGTCTGGGGATGATAAGCAGTGCTGAAACTCAACTCTGTATCCAGAGTATGCTGAAGACTTCGCCAGAACTTCGAGGTAAATCTCGGATCCCGATCAGATATAATAGAAAGTGGTACTCCATGCAATCTTACCACTTCCTTTACATATATCCTGGCAAGCTGATCTAGAGAGAAATCATCTCTAATAGCAATGAAGTGTGCAGACTTTGTAAGACGATCAACTATGACCCAAATAGCATTATTGCCTTTGGATGTTTTAGGAAGTCCGGTGACAAAGTCCATAGTGATGTTTTCCCATTTCCATTCGGGTATGGGTAATGGTTGTAACATCCCCTTAGACTTCTGTCTCTCAGCTTTAACTTGTTGACAAACCAAGCATCGAGAGACATATTCAGCAACATCTCTTTTCATGCCATCCCACCAGAAGTACTCTTTCAGGTCCCTATACATCTTCGTGCTTCTAGGATGAATAGAGAATGAAGAACTATGAGCCTCATCCAGCAGCTCCTTCTTTAATTCAGGGATGGGAGGAACACAAACCCGATTCCTGAACTTTATTATCCCATCACAATCAAGGTTGAATTCAGGAACATTTCTCACCTTCTTTTGTAACTCGACATCTTCTTTCTGTGCCTCCTTAATCTTCGTATGTATAGATGGTTGAACATTCATTTGAGAAAGATAAGATTTTTCCCCTTCCATTATAATTCCAAGATCAAACCTTTGTAAATCCATAAATATTGGATCTTTTGTGATCCTCATCATGGATAAACTAGCATGGTCTTGTCGACTTAATGCATCTGCCACCTTGTTTGATTTCCCAGGGTGGTAATGGATTGAGCAGTCATAATCCTTAATCAGCTCCAACCATCTTCTTTGACGCATATTCAGCTCCTTTTGTGTGAAAATATACTTTAAACTTTTATGATCAGTATAAATATCACACCTTTCACCATAAAGGTAATGCCTCCAAATCTTTAATGCAAAGATTACCACAGCCAACTCCAAATCATGTGTTGGGTAATTTTGCTCATGGATTTTCAACTGTCGTGAGGCATAAGCTATCACCATATCATTTTGCATAAGAACACACCCCAATCCCTTCTTGGATGCATCACTGTAGATCACAAACCTTTCTCCACTACAAGGCAGTGTAAGCACAGGTGCACTGGATAACCTTCTTTTCAACTCCTTGAAATTCTCTTCACATTCCTCTGTCCAGACAAACTTAACTCCTTTCCGAGTCAACTTGGTGAGTGGATTAGATAATCGTGAAAAATCTTTTACAAAATGTCGATAATATCCAGCCAAACCAAGAAAACTTCGGATCTCAGTTACTGTTGTTGGTCTTGACCATCTTTCGATAACCTCTGTTTTTGCTGGATCCACAGATATCCCCTCTTTTGAGATTATATGACCCAAAAATGCAACTTTTTGAAGCCAAAATTCACACTTGGTAAATTTGGCATAAAGCTTCTCTTTTCTCAGGGTCTTCAATATAATTCTCAAGTGATCTTCATGCTCTTCCTTGCTCTTTGAATAGACAAGAATATCGTCTATAAAGACTACCACAAATTGATCAAGATAGTCTCTAAAGACTCTATTCATTAGATCCATGAAGATAGCAGGGGAATTAGTAAGACCAAATGGAATCACTATAAATTCATAGTGTCCATACCTTGTACGGAAAGCCGTCTTTGGTATATCCTCCCTTTTGACCCTTAATTGATGATACCCTGAACGAAGATCAATCTTGGAAAAGTATTGAGCTCCGCGTAGTTGGTCAAATAAGTCATCAATGCGTGGGAGAGGATATTTGTTCTTGATAGTGATCTTGTTAAGTTCTCGATAATCAATGCAGAGTCTCATTGATCCATCTTTCTTCTTAACAAATAGAACAGGTGCTCCCCAAGGTGACGCACTAGGGCGTATGAATCCCTTATCAAGATTCTCTTGGAGTTGCTTCTTCAATTCCTGCAACTCAATTGGGGCCATTCTATAAGGTGTCTTTGAAATAGGCAAAGCACCCGGTACGAGTTCTATTGAAAACTCAACTTCACGATTCGGTGGAAGACCCGGTAATTCCTCCGGAAAGACATCATCAAACTCCCGTACAATGGGCATATTCTTAATCGTAAGTTTCTCTCCAACCATTTGAGATAAATAACCTTCATTTAGTGGAATCATGACCCATAAGATGGAAGGAATTTCCACTAGAAGGTTATGTTCATCCTTGCATTGATAGACGATCGTAGATTGATCTGGAATATGAAATGTGACTTCCCTTCTTTGGCAATTGATATGAGCTCCATGTAGAGAAAGCCAATCCATGCCAAGAATCACATCAAATTCCACTAAAGGAAGGATCACAAGATTTGCCGGAAGCACTTTCCCACAAACTTCGATCGGAGAAGAATTATAAACTTTTGATGCGATTGATGTGCCATTAGGTGTTGTCACAGCTAACTCAACATCTAATTGTTGAGGTAATACGGTGATACCCTTAGAAAATTCTTTAGAAATAAAAGAGTGGGTGGATCCAGAATCAAATAAAACATTTGCTACTTTAGAGTGGATGGTAAGTGTACCTTTCACCACATCGTTATCGTACTCCACATCGCTGATAGAAATTGCATGTGACTTTCCTTTGTCTTTCGCCTTAAGATTTTGTTGACGTCGACCATCATCATCAACCCTTGGATTTGGGCATTGATTGGCATAATGCCCCATCTCCTTGCACTTGAAACATTGAAGTGTAGTAGAATCATTCTGTGTATCCCTTCCTTTGTTTGAATCATTAGACATCTTCTTCCCATTATCACGGCATTCAAATGCCCGATGACCTTCCTTTCCACATTTAAAACATTTACTTGTCCCTTTAAGACAACTCCCTCCATGTTTCTTTCCACACTTTGAGCATAAGGGAAATTTCATCTTCTTTTCCGTGTGCTCTTTAGATTTTTCTTTGAATTCCATCTTCCTCTTCTTATCAAACCCATGTGACTGATGGGTTACTCCAATCTCCATCTCGACTTTGAGAGCACATCGAACGATTTCCTCGTAGCTATTGAAGTCCCTTATGGCTAACGCCCTTCGAAGACTTGGTTTTAAGCCACTGAAGAATCGATCGATCTTACTCTCAGGTTGGATAATAATACCAGAAGCGTACCTTGCAAGTCTTGTAAAATTTGCTTCATAGGTACCAACAGATTCATCATCCCTTTGCTTCAGTTCAAGAAACTCTTTCTCCATCTTTGTTCGGAGAATACGAGGGAAGTACTTATTGAAAAATAAGTTCTTGAACTCGTCCCATTCCATAGACTCAATTTCATCCCTTTGCCTCGTATTCTTAACAAGATTCCACCATTGATCAGCATCTCCTTCCAAACGATACACTGCTAGGATGACTTTATCATGTTCAGAACATTGAAGAACTGAAAATATCTTTTCAGTAGTACTAATCCATTGTTCAGCAACTAATGGATCAGTAGACCCGCTGAAAGAAGGTGGACGCTGCCTCATGAAGGATTCAACAGAATGTTGCTCCCTCCTTTGCTCGTTTGGAAATCCTGCATGATTCATAGCTTGAGAAAGTTGTGTGAGCATGGCTACAAGATTTTGCATTCCAGCTCCCATATCGTTTGGTTGCTCAGGGGGACAATCATTGCATTGCCCATCGCATTCCGCATTAACACGGTTCCTTCGGGTTCCAGCCATTGACTAAAACCAAGAAGAATAGTGTGAGCAACACTAATTATAATAGGAAACCACATAATTCAAGAATAAAATTTTCATGCTTAAGGTCTTATCCTTGGTTATTCATGGCCATTTCTAAGATTGTGTTCTATACTTAGACTTATCCTTAGGGTTCTTACTAAGGCTTTCACATCCTAGTTTCCAAAGGTTGACTATACCTTTCCTCTGATACAAACTGTAACGAACCATACTTTACATACATTGTTAATACTTCAAAATTGAAGCACACTTATTACAACATATGACAAAACCACAAAGGATCGTATAGGTATAGTGTCTTTAGAAACTGGGGAAACATAAACAACTGGTTCATAAATCTTCTACAGTGTCTCCCATTTATTTCATCATATCTAGGGTCCCTTTTTAGCATATTCTACTTAATATCCATCTTCCTGACCTGGGGAAAAGAAAACATAAAAGGGTGAGCTCAAATGCTCAGCAAGGGCAAATAAAGGAAATAAAAATCATATCATATCTTTTTGAAAATTAAAACCTGCAAAAGAGATCATAATATCTTAACATGGAATAAATCATAGAATTGAAAATGAGATCCCCATAATCATAACATAAAACTTGAATCTTTGTGGCATGCACACATAATCATGGAAAATCATTTCTTGTTAGTCATGACTCATTGCCAAGACTATCTTAGTGGACAAAGTCCCTTTCTGAACCGAGTTCACTCCTCGTTTCAGTCCTGTATCACTGAACCGAAATAACCTTCCGTTCCAGCCATGTCTATCTCATGAGATATAAAATCATTACCCAATGCATTGGAGGGAGATATAGGTCCCACCCATCTTATAATGAATCCTTTCTTATGTGTGCCACATAATCATAAAACATACATCATCGCATAACACATATAACAAAAATGGGATTCTTGAAACATCATGACATCATAAATCAATTCATATATGATAAAGGAATTCATAAACATAATTCCATCACAACATAGTCAAACCAATGTAAAAATATGGATAGAAACAGAACCCTTTATTATCTTAGATGGAAAATAATTTTGATAAAACACTTGAATTGAATTCTTGAGGAAAATATCCTTTCTTCTTCAAAAACATTTTTCCTTTCATAACATGTCATACAACTTTAAAATAAAAGAAGTTGATTAAAAATAAACTTGAAAACTTGTAAAGGAAGCTTCTTTGAAGTAATGTTTTAAAAATCCATTCATGCCGTATAAGTTAAAAAAACATTCTTTGTACTTTTGTCGGAAAAGTCAAAAAGTACCTCGTACGGAAAAACGACAAAAGATTCCTTTCATATTCTTTACTAAAAACTCACCTAAGGGTAAAATTGGATTTAAACTATTTCAAGTGGATGGAAACAATATTACATATTGAGGGAACATGGATGTGGATGATAAAATACACCCCAGTAAATACTTACGAATAAACAATCTCGGATAAAAATGAGATTGTGATATTTCCCTTACCTTAGGTCCAATTTGCCTTGTATGTGTCTGAAGCTCCTGTATAATGGTTTAAATAATGTTATTGACTTATTCCAGAATCATACATATTGATATGATATCATATATGGTCATATTATTAGCTTCTTGTTAGTAATATTTCATTGTTACTTGTTACTCGGGTCTTTATAACTTTTTGTTCTTATGCGTGTTTTGTCGAATAAATTCTTATTCTTATCTTTAGGTTATAGATACTTCATTTCCAGAATGGTATTAGTGTATTATATACCATATTCATTCATTCAATTCATTTATATAATCATTATGAAATGAAGATCATGTAGAACGAGTCGCATCACATCGTGGAGACGGTATTCCGTACGTACGCACGAGTGATGATATCGTTCCTATGATCGTGGAATTGTATTGGAGTATATATATATTATTTCAGTATCAATATTACTTCATAATAATCATAAATAGTTACTAATTACACGATTATACCCATCCTTGTAAAGTGATGGTGGAATATAGATTACACCACGGCGTGGAGACGGTATTCCGTACGTACGCACGCGCGGTGATTTCATTTTTCCGTAGGATGGATAGAAGGTGAATTAGGGTTGTTTCATATTTATAATAACATATCAGTATGTAAGTAATACTGATGTTATTACTTCATCATGAAACAACTAAAGAAGAAGAAGTTGAAGAAGAAAGAAATTGAAAAGATCGGTAATGGATATTACCTCTTCTTTGGAACGCCTCTTTGAATCCTCCACTTAAGGAACTAAGAGTGGTCTTTGGAGAAGACCAGGACCTCTAGGACTATTCTAGGGAAGTGTAGGGGAGAAAAGGGCAGGGGTTGGCCGAGCTTGAGTGCTCAATTTGGTGTGAGGAGGAGGGGGAGGAGGTGCCCTTTTATAAGGGAGGAGAGGGGCACCTTAGGAATATCTCAAAATATTATTTTATATTAAAGTCAAAATCGGTTTATAATGGTTCCAAAGGGTCTTATTTCGAAGATAAAGTGGGGATGGGTCGAAATCCTATCAACCAATAGAATTTAGACAAGTTTAGGATATTATTTTAACCTTATCAATTAGATTTAACACTAAGTTAAATAATTTAACTTTTACCATGTCCTTTTTGTTTTCTTTCACTATATGGTTAATACACTTACTATAACATGCCAAAAGAACCCCAAATTGTTTATTATTAATATATATATCCTTATCTAAGTTATTTGGCCGAACCTTAGATTTTTAGGAATACAATAACAATTAATAATATAATATTTGATTTAAAAACTATTTTGTGTCAATTTTGACACTATTTGATATATGATTTTTGTGAAAGTCATAACAGAATTATATGTTCGAACCAAGTTGATTAAATCAACATTAATATATCATAGTAACCTAGAAAATTAGTGGAATTCATAAAAAGTCTCAAATTACATTTATTGTTGTGTTTATAACATCAATTATGTCAATATTTCATTAATAAGATAATTACTGCATCATCTTTGTGTCATAAATAAATTAAATTATTTGATGTCTAAAAATTACAAATAAAATACCATCATGTAGGAAATCTTTTTAGATTTCTAATGAATTATTATAGTCGAAATTATCTTATGTATAACCCCATATTAAAAATGATTTACTTATTAAACTTTGATTTTAACTATTTTAACCCTTCTTTAAATAAATTAATAATAAATGTCCTAATCTAATCCAAGTGGGCCTAAATGGTCATATTTTATTCCTAAGTTTGTTTTTGGTCGAATTACACTTGTCCAATAGAATTAGGACATGTGTTAGGGTAATATTAATATCATATTTACCCTTAGTTACCCTATTTACTATTAACCGCGGTAAAAAAAAGTAAAAAGTTACTATTCACCAAAAAAAATTATTTTTATCTCATTGAACCACATTTTACTTACTGATATCAACCGTGTCTATCGGATTTTTGAAATTCCATTCACAGAAGCGGTAAAATTAAGTTTTATGCAAAATTCAGTTTTTAACCTACCACTTAGTGGTTTCACTATTCATCAAAAATTGAAAGTTTTCAGAAAAATACCAAAATTTCACCCTAGGCTAATTTCGATATTCTGCGTCCAAAAATGAAGTCCATTTTGAAAAATAAAATTTATAAAATTTCAAAAAGTGGTTATTACTATTCATAACGGCTAGTTTTAATAGCATATTGTTGTTTAGTGAAACTCGGTATTGCGTACGACGCAAGCTATCGAGGAAGGTCGCGATTGCGTGTAAAGCAAGCCAAGCAAGTGTTGTGTAGAAAAATATTCCTTTGATGATTTATATAACATAAAAGTCTCGGGTGTTACAACATTAATATGAATACCTCATTATATGATCCCTTGTTCTATATTTCATGAATTTATATGTTTAATCATGTTCCATTACTTTATATATGATTTTTATTACATATAACCCATGTGATAATATTTATTTTAATGTTTATTTCCTTGTTATGATTTTATGATTATCCCTTTTTTAATGAATTCCACTCAGTTATAATATATATATGTAATGGATCAAAAGAATTTCGGATCTATTTATGACGATTAAATAAAAGTGGTTTTTATTTTGGAATCATGATGTTTAATTATGTACCTAATCTCTAAGACACTAGACTTTATGGTCCATGGCTTATATATTGACATTTAATTATGCCGAAAATCATGTAATGTTATGTGTAAGAGGATAGGTTCACTCTTTTTTATATTAGATAATCATCTATTTATTTTTGGCTATTAGGAATAGGGAACTCTAGTAAGAACCCAAAAGATAGTAATAAGTATGAGAAAACATCCCTAAAATATAGATGTTATAGACTATGTAGTTTATCCAGAAATAGAATCATTGTCTATATACTATTAGTGTATATGGTTCTTGAATATATTTACCTTTGATCCTGACATAGGGTATCTTGGTACCCGAAATGGTTCTTACTAGGCACCTGGTTTGACCCTCTTGGAGAATATTCGATGGTAAATTCATAAGCTCTTTATGAACAATTATTAAAGAAAAAAATGCAATAAATAATATATGTTAAGAAACATATCTTGGATAATATATAATGACACCTAGGGAATCACAAGTTATGATATAATTTTATTATATTTTTAATTATTTTATATTCAAAGTTTCATATTGTTATGATTTTTAGCTATGTATTCAATACCCCTAATTGTACATTATTTTCCTTAGTTAATGGATATGAATAGAAGATATATTCCCATAAATATATGTGATAGAAAATGTGATGTTTTCTATAATGATATACCAAATATGATAGGAATTACTGTTCAAAACATCATAAAATTACATTCTCAATTGGTCCATGTTATGAATAATAACATGAATCGGGTGGAATAATGTCCTTCACCTAATAGAGAAATATTTTCCTTCAAATAATTTTTGTGGAAAAGAACAACCATGTTTAGTGTATCTTTTAATCCCTTCCTCACATTACAGTGGATTAACTTCATTGAAAAGATATTTATTGTCCTCTGATGCTTAGATGAAGCAAAATTTTTACTATTGGTATGTTTTTTGGATGTGAAAGATGATTAGTGGGGGAAATGGATAAATATCACAATGTACGAGCAGTAAATTGATTCCATGGATTGGGAGGAATTCATAAAAATTATTTTCAATAAATATTTACCCTGAGTTATCCATCTCAATATGGAAAAAGGATTCCTCAAACTTGAGTAGAAGGAATGTGAGTCTATCGGAGAATAAGAAGGAAATTTTACAATGCATTCAAGATACACCTTCGGTTATTTCATGAACATAAAAATTAAGGTGGATCACTTATTTAGCATTTTAGATTAGTTTATAAAAAATCATTTTTCTGATTGGAGACATTGATAAATATGAAGATATTGTGTGTTGTTCCCTTCGGGTTTAAAAGGATGTTAGAAACTCTTAGGGTTCTCCGATTCCTAATGAAAAAATATGAAAATAGAGTCTCTTATGGGTAGATCAGAAAATAAATACAATGATGGAATGAAAAACTAATATCCTACATGTCAAAATTGTGGGAATAAACATCATGGGAAGTGTCTAAGGGGGACCAGGAAATGCTTTAAATGTGGCCAAATGGATAATCTTGCTAAATATTATTGAAGGGATATGAATATTCCCACTAATGTGGAAGAGGAAGGGAAGGTTAAGATCATCACTCGTCCTATATTGTTGTGTTTCAACTAAAAATAGCATGTTCATTATGAAAAAGATTTACATATTCCAATGGTTGTTGAAGGAAATTAAAAAACCTACAAGGAACAATAGAAGGGAACATGCTCTCACCACTACTAAAGTGGGTCTCTAGAATAATGTGGTGATAGGTACACAGATTATTCATTCAAGAATAGAAAATTTACAATTTTATTCTAGTTTTACACATTTTTTTATATCTTTCAGTTTTAGTATAACTCCTCAGTCACCAACTCAAAATAAAGAGGTTCAGTTGTCTTTGAGAACAACAAATGGGGAAATTATTGCATCCAATTATTTTAAATCATCCCCAGTGAATTTTTGTGCACTCTACCTCCCATTAAATTTTATCATACTCTCGTTGGTAGAATTGATTTTATTTTTTGGATGGATTGGCTATATTTATACCAAACTAACATCAAATTTTTGGAATGTGAGACTACACTTCACATCCTAATGCATCCTCCAATCATATACAAGTGTAATGTGTGAGATGAATATTCTTCAGAATCATCATATCAACTGTGGATATTATTTCATTATTAGAAAGTATATCAAACTCAAATGATTGATGAAATGGAGGAAATCATGCTTCAAGAAATTCCCATCATGAGGGATTACACTGATGTATTCTGTAAATATTTGTCAGTACTTCCTCTTAATCAAGATTTTGAGTTCTCAATTGAACATATTCTTGGATCTCTTCCTATATCAATGAAACCTTATAGAATTACCACGATTGAGGAAGAATAATTAAAGAAGTGGTTATAAGAGAATATGGTAAAGGTTTTTATACACTTAAGTGATTCACCATGGGGTGCACTGATCAACTTTTTTAAGAATAATGATGGATCAATGTGAATTTTCATTTATTATCATGAAATTCAAAAAAAAAGTAAATAAAAACTATCCCCTTCCACCGATATATGAATTGTTCAATAAAAAATGGACTAGTTATTTCTCTAAGGTGGACCTTCAGCTGAGATATCACCAATTAAAGGTGAGGAATGAATATATTTCCAATAATCCATTTCAAATGATTTATGGACACTATTAGTTCATTGTTATGAAATTTTGTCTCACTAATTCCCCATATATTTTCATGGATTTAATTAATAGAGACATTTTAGATTACCTCAAAAATAATTTAATCAATATTGATGATGTTTTGATATACTCCAAGTGTAAGGAGGATAAAGTGGAGCATTTTAATACTGTGAAAATGACTTTATGAAGGGAGAAACTACATGATATTTACAATAAATGTATGTTCTAGATGAAGGAAGTATAAATATTTGGGTATGTTATCACAACAAAATGGGATATCTTTAGACCCATCCAAGACAATAGAAATTGAAGTTTGGCCAAGACCAACATCTATAATTGAGATCCGTATCATTCTTGGTCTACTTGGGTATTGTTAACGAATTGTGAGGAACCTCTCACACTTAAAAAATGAACTAAGCAAGATAAATCAAATGGGAGTGAAGCTTGTCTTGACCAATGAATTTTAATACTTCTTTAAAAAGTTGATGAATAGGATTATCACTACACTAGTTCTCACACTACTAATAAGTGGTGAACTCTTTTTAGTATACAATGATACTTCAATGAAGTGAATATGATTTGTACTAGTTAATAATGATAATTTTATATCCTACGTCACAAGAAAATTGAAAATAAATGTGAAAAACTATCCTACTCATGATCTAGAAATCGCATCTATGATCTTCACATCCAAAATATGGCACCATTATCTCTATGGGGAGAAGTATGAGATATATACTGATCAAAATAATGTGAAATATATATTCACGTAGATATATATTAATATGCGCCAGTGAATATGGTTAGAAACTATCAAGGATAATTACTACTCAATCCACTAATATCCTAGTATGGCATATAAGGAGGCATATGCACTATATAGAATGAATCATGTGTGTTTATCAACGATGAGAATTTAGAATGATTCAGAAATCCTAGATATTCATAGGATAGACATGGGAATCATTAAAGAAGGAACATCATAAATCCTTCCAAAAATGATTTCTCAACCATCTCTCATAGAGATAATAAAGGTCGATCAAATAATTGATGAGGTAATTCAGAAAAGGGTAGAGGCTATCAGAACTAGGGAAACCACTATGTTCAATATCGTTGGGGATGGAGTCTTAATATTTGGGTCATGATTATATATAAAATTTGATCCATACAAAAATAAAGTTCTTCTAGATAAATCTCATTTTCTCAAACTTCTTAATTAACCAAAGGAGCACAAATATGTATCATGATCTCATTGATGACTGTTGGTGCAATAATAGAAAGAATGAGATCACTGAATATAGATCACTTTTACTGGTATGTCAGCAAGTGAATGCTGAAATACAAATTTCTAATTGGTTGATGTAGTCAATACACATACCAACATTGAAGTGGGGGAACATTACCATAGAAGTTTTCACTATAAATCTAAAAAAATTAAGAGGAAACAATTCTATAATGGTTTTTGTGGATCATCATACAAAGACAGCTCACATTATCACAGTTTCATATATATTATCAATGGATCAACTTGTATGGATAAACATCAAAAAAAAGTGATAAGGATTTATGGAGTAACATTATCTATTGTATCTGATCGAGATCCTAGATTCACCTCCTAGTTCTGGAATGGTATCTAACATGCTCTAAGCATAGAGAAAATCTTCTGTATGTCCTATAATCCAAATATTGTGGGCCAATATGAGTGGAATATTCACACACTGGAAGACATGTTTAGATCATGTTATATGGACAAAAAAGGAGTATGTGACCAACATCTTCCACTTTTCAAATTCTCTAACAAAAATAGTTTCCACTCAAGCATCCAAATAGCACTATATGAATCCATTTATGGGAAAAGATATATAACACTGGAATACTAGGATGAATTTGGTTAACATAAGATGTTAAGAGTTGAAGTAGTCGAAGAAATAGTATAAAAGGTGAAAATAATTCAATAGAACATAATGAATGTCCAAAGACAACAAAATAGCTATGTAGAAAATCATCAATGATACATTGAGTTTAAGTTTGGTGACATGTTATTCCTACATGTTTTTTCATGGAATAAGATCATGATATTTGGGAAGAAAGGAAAGATAATCCTTATGTACATCAGTCCCTTAGAGATCCTTAATTGTATCAATGTTGTGGCCTATTGACAAGCACTTCCACCCACCATTTCTCATGTAAATGATGTATTCCATGTATTCCTCTTGGAGAATTACATAATAGATCACTCACATGGACTAAATTTAGAGATGGTAAAATTAAAAAATGGTAAATGTTTAGAGAAATAGGCAATGAATATCTTTGAAAGTATAGATACTATTATACACAATAATACTACTCACCATATGAAAGTAATATGGTCGAACCTTAAGTATGAATAGACAACATGGGAACCTAAGGAGGTGATAATGGAGAATTACCCTCACCGGTTATCCCAAATTCTTATAAAATAAAATTTTGAGGGTGAAATTTCACAAGGGGGGAAAATGTAACAATCCAAAATTTTATAAAAGGAAATATCATTATTATAAATATTTCATATTGTATAATCACAAAAATCCCATTAAAAACACAATATAAATATTATAAATTAAGAAAGAATGAAATAATAGGTGCCTAAAAATAATGGAACCTTAGACAATGGAGTATTAACTTTTCCTTAAGAATATTAATATGACCCTTATGAATAAAAAACTGACAAAAAGAATAGTAATGTCACCCATGAAAGTATAAATAATATTTAGCCATCTCAAAAATTAAATTATGATATAATTGTATCATAATATACGTAAATAAATGTTATAAAATTATTAAATATGTGTTGGTGTTTTTGAAAGTTATAAATATTTAATTACAATTTTATAATTAATACAGGCATTTAAATGAAAAAATATTTTAATAAAAAGTATTCAAAATTTTATATTTTTTTAATTATGATTTTAACATAATTTTTTGATACCATATTTAATTTTTCAAAGTGTTATAAAATTACTTATAATTTTAAAATTTGTATTTTTAGAGAAAGTAATGATTTTAATTAAATATTAAAATGAACATATTTCGAAAATTATTTTCATAAAAATGAGTTCAATTTTTAATTCTACCCATCGATAATTTGTTCGGGTTATTATTTTGGTTTTTTCGGAGAAACTCAAATTTTTGTCAATAATAAAATGCAGTAATTTTCTGTATGAGTTAAATACATTATTTATTAAGTCATAGATGATTTATGGATTATGTATTCCAAAAACCTCAAACTATCCTTCATTATTTTAATATTTTTTATGATAATGTTCAAACTACACATAGTCTTTAGGTATTTTTAATAAGCTAATGAGTATTATATTGAGAAAACACCCCTCTCCACCACTGTAATTACCACCCCTCACCACCTCTTCTACTCACACCTCTCAAGATTTGAGACTTGTACCAATTATGGCCAATACATTTCCCAAACACATCCCTAACTTAAATTAGATCTTTTTAACTTCAAAATATCAAAAACATTTTCCTAAGAAGGTTCTCAATGAGGAGAAATTCAAGTGGAAATTTTTACTTTCCTTTTTTTAAATTTTTTTTTCAAGTCATTTATCTTCTTGTTCTCCCATCACCACCCCTATTAAAAATTTAATGATAACTCCATTACCTTTAATATAAATTATTTTTATTATATTTATGTATTAATCCATCATAAATTCTTTACCCTCTCATTTTGTTCATAAAAATGAAAACATTATCTATGATGTGTTAATTTATCACATTCAAGGATGACGGGTTTTAAATATTTTTTACCCCCATTAAGGGTGGTCATGAAACCATTATTATTTTTGAAATAGATTATAATATATGTATTATATGTTATTTAATGATGTGTAACAATTATATATAAATTATATTTAATAATAGAACAAAACTATTTTGTTTTTTATCGAAAACCCACTAAAATTAATCTAAATGATTAGCATTGACATATTATCTAATTATTCATAATCATATCTATAATCCAAGTAATATATATGAAAAAATTACAATTATTTATCTTCATAAAAACATATAATTTCAGTTATGGATACTTATAACTATTATACATTAACTTTCAAACTTAAATACAAACGAATCGACCATTAAACCCAAGAAAACGAACACCCCCGAATGATGAAATTAAACCCTATAACTCCTCAAAAATCCAATAAATAATCCAAATAATAACAAAAAAAAATAAAAATATTTTATTAAAGTTTATTTAATTTTAAATTAATTATTTTAATTTGATTATCCAGGGCATTATGCTCATGTGCAGAACACTTTTAGACATAAGGTAAGGTACCATTTTTAAACATCTATTTTTTCCTTCAGGTTACTCTTTTTCTAACATTACCCCTATAAAATTACTATTTCTTTTTTTCATTACTATAAATTCTATTTATATATTACAAAAAGTTGTATCCATTTTTTATCATTCTTAATTAATGGGGAAACATATGTTTTAAAAATGTTACCTTCTCAATTTTTTTCTTCATGCAAGCCTGGTTAAAGAGAACGTCCGGATTTATTTCTAATTTTCAATTGCACTCCATAATATATTTTTATCCAAAAATATTTTTCTAAAATCACAAATTTTTTCATAAAAATATATCATGGTTAAATTCTTGTTTTATACTACAATTATTCCTTCTTTATTTTAATGAATCATGAATGTTTTCCCATAAACTGTAATAAAATGTTTTATTTCTAAAATTTCTTAAAAAAATAATTATCACTTAATTTTGACATAAATTATTGTGAAATATGCCTATATTCTCTTATTAATGTCCATATATAATTTAAATCCACACATTCATGGACACTATTATGATATTTACTTTTTATATGTCTTTTTATATGATTATGATACCCAATTATTTCTATGGATAAACCTTATTTTTAAGTATGATTGCCTATGTATGATTCCTTAAGTGTAAAACATTTTCATGAAATTGTTATGATGGGTGTTCCTAGAAGAAACTAAATTTCATTAGGTAATGCCTAGTCTCAGGATACATCATGTGCAAAAAACGTGATGGATATCCTTGGATCATGCTCCATGTGCAATGGTCTTGGTGGTTAGCGTTTTCTTGTGCACCTCCTCATGAAATGAGCCTTGACGCAAGATAAATTCATTAATATTTTTTCTACCACATTAATAAAACTCTATGATTATATGATCCCATGTTCTATATATAATTATTCCATATGTTTAATTATGTTCCACTCAATTTTATATCATTATGATATGCCTTCCATTCTATCTCCTAAGCTTTATTTTAATGTTTATTTCCTTACTGGGATTTTCAGCTCATCCCTTTTAACATTTACTCCCCCAAGATATCCTATTTAGGTGTAATGTATCAAATTATGTTAGGATCCCTTTATGGAGATGAAATTAAATATGTTTTTATTTTGGAATCATAATGTTTAATTGTTTACCAAATCTCTACGTCGCTAGACTTTATGATCCTGAGATTGTAGTTACATGTTAAATAATGCTTAAAATCATGTAATGATATGTGTAAAAACAAAGGGTCACTATAATAATTACCTAAAATCATTCCCACTTCCATCAAAGTTTTTATAAAATCATCATTTTTGTGTATGACTGGCTACCACACCGTAAACCAATGTTATTTATTTTTTCATTAATAAATCTATCAGTTAGGAATTGTAATGTATATAAATTATTTAAAAGAAATTTATAAAATTGTTATAAATTTTTTGTAAATATATCATATATAAAATTTTTACTTTCAATGTTTTTTTGGAGGAGATAATGTCTCTTTTGGGTACGGCAGACTACCGCCCCACGAAGTATTGTTATTCATCTTTCACAAACACATTAGATAGAAAGTGAAGAGAACATTTTTAATTGATATATGTGATATACATGACATAATTATTATATAAATTAAATATTTATCATTATCAAATCATAATATATAATTTTATTTCTTATGTAGAAATATGATAACATCATTCATGTACGTGTGGACTACCGCCTTCACGAAATAATGTGACTCTCTTTTCATCACAATAGAACGTAGATGACATATATATGTATAATTAATAAAATAATATGGTAATTATTATATTATTATCATTATGAAATATAATATAATACTTTCCACTTTTCCATAATGGTTTTTGAAAAATGGAAATAGTACTCAAACAAACATATAACCGATCATCTCCATGATCGTAACATACTTCATTTTTCATACCCATCTTTCTGGATTAGTTTTAAAAGTATAATTGATATATAAATAATATTATTTCATGATTATTATTATTTAGATGATTTAAAAATACAATATTCATAGGAACTAGATATTTCATGATATAACATGAATGATAAAACAAGGTAATTAATGCTCGAAATAATGAAAATAATGAAAGATTAATAACAAAAAGGTGATAATATATTTTGAAAGGATCATATATGATATTAAAAATATTAATTTGGTCTCATAAAAAGTTAATATATTATTTAAACCCCCTATAAATGAGGTTAAATCATGTTCATTGGAAGGAATTTTGGGGTAAGAGGTTTATTAAATTAATTTCCATTCATTGGGTTAAACTTTTACTTCGTCGATTATGTCATGTTATGATTATGGGTGAAATTTATTTTTATTATTTAATGTTTTATTTAAAATTTGTTATTTGGGTTTAAAATTGATACACATAAAAAAATAATTGATTGATCCACACTTCAATGATATGTTATTTGTAAGGGACTCCATCTCAATTTCACTTCATTGAGGCATATTGTAATGTTATAAACCTAATTTATTTTTTAGAGACCCAAAAATTTCAAGGAAATTTTTTTCTTAATTTCTTTGGAATTTTATGAGTACGCAGTTTCTGACGGCACCTGATTCTGAGGCCCGGTGTGCCCATAATAATTTTCTGAAGTTTTGTTAAGCATAAATTAACGCGTGTAAGGAGTTTTACTGAAAAAGTGGAATAACTCTTAAACAGTTACTCGGATAGTAAATCTGAGGGCACCATTGTGCTCAAGATATCAGGTTTACCCTAGGCATGACTTAAGTTTAGTCAGCGCAGGCCTCCTGTGAGAAATTCCAAAAATGACATAACCGTAAATAAAATAATTAAATAAATTATTTTATTTTTCAAATGCTTATAACTCAAAAACGATAGCTCGGATTAAAAATCTGAGACCACTACTGAACTCGTGAGGGCATGCTTTATTTAAGAATATACTAAATATTTCTAGCACGGGCCACCAAAAAAAGTTAGTTTTTGACCCCAAATAAAATAATTAAGTGACAATTATTTTATTGTAAAATTCATAACTTATAAACGGTAACTCAGATTGAAAATATGAGAGTATTGATGGGTTCTTTGGGGTGTTTTTCACTTAGGCAGAACCTAACCTCGACCGGCATGGGTCGAGGGTGTCTGATAATAATGTTCCGAACTTTTTTTTCGGGTACGTTCATTAAACGTACATGCGGGGTTTTCTATCTTTTGAACAAGTGCTTGGAATTGAAATCTGAGGGCATCGATGAACTTGCAGCGCCGGTAATTGCTTAAGGGGACCTTTACCGCAGTTGCTTTTGAAGCGGGTTGAGAATTATTAATTTGGATTTTAGTTAAGAAGTTAAATAAATTTGCCAAAACAAATTTATTCCTAAGGAAGTTTAATCCTTCCATGTGTGGATATATGAGAGGTGGGGACCACACGAGCCCCATCTTCTCATCTTCCCATAACTCTCTCCAACCCCCCCACTTAGCACCACTTCAATTTAATGTGACAACTCCCCTTATTATGTCAACCCTTCACCTCCCTAATTAATATTCCATCAAGGGTTTGAAAGCTAAAAGGGCATGATAGTTTTATATATTGGGGAGCCATCACTCAATTATGGGTTGGAAAATATTTTAGAGAACCTTGTGCGAAACCTCTGCATAAATTTAGAATAGCTCCCTCCTTCCAACGAAGAACGTTCTTGAAGAATAACAACAGCTCTTCGAAGAAGAATGCCCCCGATGAAGAACGCGAAGTCACCGACGACGTGCCTTCTCCTCTTCATCCTCCACGTCAAGGGAGGAGACACCACCGCGGGGAATGTCTCCATCAAAGAAGAAACTTCCTCCTACGTCAATGGAATCGGCACTGATCTTCTGCGATGTCCGATCATCGCGACGCTTGCCTCTTTCCATGGCTCGACGACGTGTGACGTCTTTGTGAGGTAGGGGATTTTTGTATATTTATATGTAGGACTTGTCGATTTTGGTTTTCACCTCATCTAATTAAATGTTTGATCAATAATTCTTATCTACCTTTGATTCGCGATTATTGTTTTTCACATGAGCCGTAATTTATTAATTATGATTATAGCTTTTCAATCATTATTTTAAGGACGATGAATCTTGACCAATCCAGGCACGGCTGAGTTCGTTTCCTAAATTTTGTAATTGGTGATTTTATCCTTCAATCATCACCCAAATAATAATTTGGTGCGCAACCGATTTCAATGGACAACTGTAATGCACAATTGATTCTTGGAGCAACGGCATGAGCAAGCCGCAATTGGTGGTTCTAGGCGCAGAGGCGTGTGATGGGGATAGCGAGGGTCGGTCGGGAAGTGCGACGGACGGCGGCAATTCGGTGGTCTGCGCGGCGGCATGTCGAAGGGGCGTGCAGCGGAAAGTGTATGGTGGCGCAGCGGAGGTGCAGGCGGCGGTGCTAGCTGGAGACGGTGGTGGCGGTTCTGTTCATGCGGATGAAGGTCGGATGCTAGGGTTTGCAGGAGGCACTAATTGGGGAAGATGAGATTGGAAAGAGAAGTTGAAATGAGGAAATAATAATAATAATAATAATAAAGGAATAGAGGGTAAAAGAGGTGTGCGACCTGCTACACCAAAGGAGAATCTTTGGTTTGTGCGTGAAATCTCATGATAGGTTTTTTAAAAAAATGATAATAATAATATAATATTATTATTATTAGTTTTGGTGGTTAAAACCATAATTTGTGTGTGACTTTTTCATGCGATCTCGGTTTCACGAACTGTCAGCGGCAGTGCAACCCTTACTTCCAGACGGAAATTATGAGACCAATATCGAATGTATTTTTTGTGTTTTAGGATCAAAAACCTGAAATGCTCGTGAATTAATAGATTTAATATTATTATTAAATCTTCGAACTGTCATAACTCATGTATGCGACGTCCGATTGGCTTGACGTCAGTGGCGATGTAATCCTGTCATTAATACGGTCAATTCAAGTCTAATGTTGGATACTAAATTCTGGTTCATGGCTCGGGTCCACGAAACACCGAATATTATTATTATTATTATTATTACGGGATCTTGTATCTTACATATCTCTCTCTTACGGTGTCGGAATGACAAATCATCTGCGACGTTGCGACACTGAAATTAAGACAAATGTTTCAAGATGAGTTTTGGACATTTAATTCGAGGTCGAGGCGCGGTCCCCACGAGGCCTGGTTCGCGTGTGTTGCGGGGAAATGCAACATTTTCATAGGCTATCCGTTTTGGGCCAATGGGTAGTCCATATCGTGTGTTTTTTCGTATGGATCACAATGGTGTGACCAGTTTGTTTAACCAGTGTCATTTGAAGTACGGTCGGGTTGGTTCAAACCCAAAACCAACCGGGCCCTCACAGCGGAAACGCTTATAACTTAAAGACCGGATGTCTGATTGACATGTCGTCGACTTTTTTGGATTCCTATTGATGAGACGGTTCTTTTGAAATACTTCACCTGAGGTTTGGACATAGTTGAAGTAGGGACAAGTTGGATTGTACCCGAAATCCAACCAGGCCCTTGGAACGGAAAAGCTGAAAACTTTCAGACCGGACGTCTGTTTGACGAACTGTCAGTGGCATTGTTGATCACGTTGAGAAATGGTCCCTTTGAGTATACCCAATGAGAGTTCGGGGTACAGTTGAGATACGGTCGGGTTGGTTCGTACACGAAACCAACTGGGCCCCCGAGACTAAAAGCTGATAACTCACAGATCGGGTGTCCGATTTATGTGTTGTCTGTTGCGTTGAGACCCCTATAATGAGGCAGTCCATTGAGATACTTCATCATGAGACTTTGTGATACTCGGAGTATCGACCAGTAGCTCGTGGAGCGGATCCTCCCGGAGATGAGCGTACGGATTACGGAGACCTTGTAGCTGGCTGAGACCCGATGACTGGTTGTCTGATTTGAGTCAGAGTGACTTATATAGCCCAGTGGGAAGCACTACTGTGTTTGGGTGGCAGTCCCACGGTGGGTAGGACTACTGTGTTTGGGTGGCAGACCCGCGATACTCGACAAAAGGAGTACCTTTGCAGGCTATTAGGGGGGGCACACTACTGTGTTTGGGTGGCAGACCTCGGTGGGAAGCACTATTGTGTTTGGGTGGCTGACCCGCGGTACTCGACAGGAGGAGTACCTCAGCAGGCTAAGGTTAGTGAGCAGTGCCACAGAGTCGCGACAGGATCACGGCACTCGATAGAGGAGGAGCTCTTCAACAATTTCAGTTTCAATAATGAAAATCCTGGTTTGAGCTGAGTCAATAACCTTTTATTTTACCTCACGATTGGGATGGGTTACTTAATAACATAGGTATAAGTATGGGATTATACCTAAGTAAGGGTTATCTGTTGAGATCCTTCTTTATGGTTATCCTTGTTGGATTTAGTTTGACCTTGAGGGTCTTGGGGTCCCTACTGAGTATCGTTATACTCACCCCTGCACGGGCTACGCCCGCACCTCATTGTGTTGGTTGCAGATGATGGATAGCACTGATCGTGGTTGAGGCTTGTTGAGCTGGATGGTACCCGGAGGTGGATTTCATGACTAGTCGGTACCCAGAGGAGACGAACGGATGGACGGTCGGACGCGGTATGGAGAAGGACTTTTGTACCTACCCTTCAAGTAGGTTCTGTGGTGGATGATCCAAGAGCTACTTGTCACATTTCAGCTGTTGTCCTTTGAGTTGTACTTTACTTTCACTTGTAGTTGTACCTTTCTGTTGGGCTTGTATTTCTGACCCCTTTGTATTTCCAGCACACTTGTTTACTGCTTTACTTAGTGTTTGCTTCCGCTTGTACTCTGTTGTGTTTTTTACTTTTATAAAGGAAATTCCTTCCTAGTTAATAGGATTTACGCCTTAGGTGCAAGTCTACAGCCCCTGGCCTATGGACGGTGGGCTTGGGGTAGTCACGGAATGGGCCCTGAGGACGGGTCATGAAAAATTGGTATCAGATGAGGTGGTTCTACCGCAGAACTTATGACTCTAATAATTCCTTTCTGGGAAGCAATAGTGTTAAGGGTACTGAGTGTGTTCTTCAGTTCAGGGAGTCCAGTGTTGGTGTGGCGGCCAATGTATCCATACATCAGGACCCTGACTACTGATTTCCAACTTTGTGCACGAAAAAACTGATTATGTGTGTGTTTCCAAAATTTTTAAAGTCAGCTCAAACCAGGTTATCTCACTAGGTATAAATCGTTGACTGTGTCACATCTGTTCCGGATGTCTCCACGCAGACAGTCCGTTGGAGTTTTGAGATAGTACACGATGACGTCCCACCGAGTGACGAGGCTCCGGTGAAGGGCCATTTTTACTATATTGGCACCCTTGGGTGGTGTACCAGCAGCACTTCCACCTGTTGGGAAGCGGATTCTAGTAGCCATACTAGCATATGGTGCACACTGACAGAGCGTGTTTCACGAGTTCCAGCAGTAGAGGCCTCCGAGGTTACGAGGCGAGGCAGATTCCCAGGCAATAGTGGACTGGTTGGAGGTGATTACTAGTGTTCTACACCTAGTTTAGAGCTAGTAGAGTAGATGGTAATCTTAACCACTGGTGTTTCCCAATGAATGACCATGAAGTTGGTCCGCATAGTGATGAGGCTTCGGTACGTGGATTGATGCCTGAGATAGTACCTTCGGGTAGTGTGCCAGCTATATCACTACCAATTGGTCAGCAGTTACAACTGGCAGTACTGGTAGAGGACGCATGAAGGGTTAGTGCTTTACATATGTTTTAGCATCAGATACCCCTCAGGTTCCGAGGCGAGCTTGACTCAGAGGCGGGTGAATACTGGCTTGAGGAGGAGGCTGAGAGTTTTCTAGAGCTTATACAGCTTCGGCAGGACGACATGTCAGTAACTGAGTATTCGTCGAGGTGTACCAATCATTCTTGGTACTTGATGACTATGATACGATCAGTGATTTAGAGCTCGGACCTCTGAGCGAGGTGTGTTTAAGGATATCTGAGTATGAACTCTTTCCTCTATGCATTCCTACTTATGTTAGGATGCTAGAGAGAACCTTTGTGGATGAATGTTCTTTGGATGATCGGTTATAGCTAGTGAGTTTTAGTAGTGGGAAGATGCGAACCGGCACCAGTCTCAGAGACTTGGGCATGTAAAATGTTTCAAGAAGAGGAAGTGTTTAGGAGAAATGAATCTGTAGAGAATCTAACGTGGAATCAGATCTTGGAGAGCATCTTGAGGTGGTGTACATTTCGACATGTTACAACCACCCGCATTTGTAGGCCCTGCCAGGCTTAGGGAGACGAAGGGCAGGGGAAAAGAATAGTTGCATGTGGTCACTGAGTGTGACCCATGGTCTCTAAGAATGATTTGAGGTATGGTCTATGTCTAATACGATCTTCCATATCAATAGACATAGGTACCAATCATTCCATCCTTCCATGAATCTTGTCTCAGACCTAGAGTTTCCAGTTAAAACCATTGACTTGACCCTCATGTCTGGAGATACCTTTGAGAGGAGACTCAATAAACAAACTTATGCCGACAGGTGTGATCTGACCATTGAGGCGAGAGTTTCGGTTGGAACCTATTGGTGGCAGCGTCGAGGCCTTACGATGTTAGTTTGTGTATGGACTGGGAAACCACAGTTCATACACGGATTGACGGTATTAGGAAAAAAGGTTGTGGTTTACATACAACTATGGGATGGGTTTTCCTTGGTCTGCGAAAAGGAGACCCCAGGCAGCATAGGAACCTCTAGGAGAGCACATGGGAGTGGAAGGCTCAGATTTGTGCTCAGTACAACTTTTGTTTCCCCTAGTGTGTGTTGAAGCATTACGGGGACGTAAATCACTGAGGTGGGAGTAATGTAGAGACCCCGAAATTTCAAGTAATTTTTTTTCTTAATTTCTTTGGAATTTTAGGAGTACGCAGTTTCTGACGGCACCTGATTCTGAGGCTCGGTGTGCCCGGAATAATTTTCTGAAGTTTTGTTAAACTTAAATTAACGTACGTAAGCAGTTTTACTGAAAAAGTATAATAAATCTTAAATGGTTACTCAGATTAGAAATCTGCAGGCACCGTTGTCCTCAGGATGGTAGGTTTACCCTAGGCGTGACTTACGTTTAGTCGGCAAAGGCCTCCTGTGAGAAATTCAAAAAAAGGCATAACCGTAAATAAAATAATTAAATAAATTATTTTATTTTTCAAATGGTTATAACTCACAAACGGTAGCTCGGGTTAAAAATCTAAGACAACCGCTGAACTCGTGAGGGCATGTTTTATTTAAGAAGATACTAACTTTTTCCCGCACGGGCCACCAGAAAAAGCTATTTTTTGACCGCAAATAAAATAATTAAGTGAAAATTATTTTATTGTAAAATTAATAACTTCTAAACGGTAACTCGGATTGAAAATCCGAGAGTATCGATGGGTTTTTTGGGGCGTTTTTTACTTAGGCAGAGCCTAACCTTGACCAGCGCAGGTCGAGGGTGACTGATAATAATTTTCCAAAATTTTTTTTCAGGTACGTTCATTAAACGTACATGCGGGTTTTTCTATCTTTTGAACCGGAGCTCGGAATTGAAATCTGAGGGCACCGATTAACTCGCAGCGCCGGTAATTGATTAAGGGGACCTTTACTGTAGTTGTGTTTGAAGCGGGTTGAGAATTATTAATTTGGAGTTTAGTTAAGAAGTTAAATAAATTTGTTAATACAAATTTATTTCTAAGGATGTTTAATCCTCCCATGTGTGTATATATGAGAGGTGGGGACCACACGAGCCCCATCCTCTCATCTTCCCATAACTCTCTCCAACCCCCCACTTAGAATCTCTTCAATTTAATGTGATAACTCCCCTTATTATGACAACCCTTCACCTCCCTAATTAATTTTCCATCAAGGGTTTGAAAGCTAAAAGGGAATGATTGTTTTATATATTGGGGTGCCTTCACTAAATTATGGGTTGGAAAATATTTTGGAGAACCTTGTGGGAAACCTCTGGAGAAATTTAGAAGAGTTCCCTCCTTCCAACGAAGAACGTTCTTGAAGAAGAACAACGCCTCTTCGACGAAGAACGCCTCCGACGAAGAACGTGAAGTCACCGACGACATTCCTTCTCCTCTTCATACTCCACTTCATGGGAGGAGACACCACCATAGAGAATGTCTCCATCAATGATGACACTTCCTCTGACTTCAACGGAATCGGCACTGATCTTCCACGATGTTTGATCATCGCGATGCTTGCCTATTTCCTCATCTCGACGACGTGTGGCGTATTTACGAGGTAGGGGTATTTTTGTATATTTATATGTAGGACATGTCAATTGTGGTTTTAACCTCATCTGATTAAATGTTTGATCATTAATTCTTATCTACCTTTGATTCGCGATTATTGTTTTTCACACGAGCCGTAATTTATAAATTATGATTATAGCTTTCCAATCATCGTTTTAATGATGATGAATCTTCACCAATCCAAGAACGACTACATTCGTTTCCTAAATTTTGTTATTGGTGATTTTATCCTTCAATCATCATCCAAAAAATAATTCGGTACGCAACCGATTTCGACGGACAACTGTAATGCACAATTGATTCTTGGAGAAACGGCATGAGAAAGCCACAATGGGTGGTTCTAGGCGCGGAGGCACGTAATGAGGATAGAGAGGGTCGGTCGGGACGTGCGATGGCTGACGGCAAGTCAGTGGTCTGTGCGGAGGCATGTCGAAGGGGCGTGCAGTGGAAAGTGTATGGCGGCGCGGCGGAGGTGCAGGCAGTGGTGCTAGCCGGAGACGGTGGTGGCGTTTCTGGCCATGCGGATGAAGGAGGGATGATAGGGTTTGCAGGAGGTGCTAATTGGGGAAGATGGGATTGGAAAGAGAAGTTGACATAAGGAAATAATAATAACAATAATAAAGAAATTGAGGGGAAAAGAGACATGTGAGCCGCTACACCAAAGGAGAATCTTTGGTTTGTGCGTGAAATATCATGAGAGGTTTTGTTTAAAAAAAGATAATAATAATATAATATTATTATTATTAGTTTTGGTGGATAAAACCATAATTTGTGTGTAACTTTTTCGTTCGATATAGGTTTCATGAACTGTCAGCGGTAGTGTGACCCTTACTTCGAGATAGAAATTATGAGTCCAATATTGAATGTATGTTTTGGGTTTTAGGATCAGGTACCCAAAACGCTCGTGAATTAATAGATTTAATATTATTATTAAATCTTCGAATTGTCATGACTCATGCGTGCGACGTCCAATTGGCTTGCCATCAGTGGCGATGTAATCCTGTCATTAATACGGTCGATTCAAGTCTAATGTTGGATACTAAATTTTGGTTCAAGGCTCGGGTCCACGAAACACTGAAGAATTATAATATTATTATTATTATTACGGGATCTTGTATCTGGCATATCTCTCTCTTACGGTGTCGAAATGACAAACCGTTTGCGATGTTGCGACCTTAAACTTAAGAAGAATGTTTCAAGATAGGTTTTGGATATTTAAGTCGAGGCCGATGTGTGGGCCCTACAAGGCCCGGTTCGCGCGTGTTGCGGGGAAATGGAACCTTTTCACCGGCTATCCGTTTTGGACCAATGCATAGCCATCTCGTGTGTTTTTTCGTATGGATCGCAATGGTGTGACCGTTTTGGTTAACCGGTGTCATTTGAAGTACGGCCGGGTTGGTTCGAACCCGAAACCAACTGGGCCCTCGCTGCGGAAACGCTTATAACTTAAGGATCGAACGTCCGATTGACATGCCGTCGAATTTTTTGGATTCCTCTTGATGAGAAGGTTATTTTTGCATACTTCACCTGAGGTTTGGACGCGGTTGGAGTAGGTCCGGGTTGGATTTTACCCGAAATCCAACTAGGCCCCTGGAATGGAAAAGTCGATAAGTTTCAGACCGGACATCCATTTGACGAACCGTCAGTGGAATTGTTGATCACATTGAGAAATGGTAACTTTGAGTATACCCTATGAGAGTTCGGGGTACAGTTGAGATATGGTCGGGTTGGTTCATACACAAAACAAACCAGGCCCCTAGGACTAAAAGGCTGATAACTCACATACAGGGTGTCTGATTGACGCGCCGTCTATTGCATTGAGACCCCTATGACGAGGCGGTCCTTTGAGATACTTCTTCATGGGAATTTGTGATAGTTGGAGTATCAACCAGTAGATCGTGGAGCGGATCCTCCCGGAGACGAGCGTACGGAGTATGATGACCTTGTAGCTGGCTGAGACCTGATGACTGCTTGTCTGATTCAAGTCAGAGTGACTTGTATAGCCCAGTGGGGAGCACTACTGTGTTTGGCTGGCAAACCCAAGTCGGGGAGCAGTACTGTGTTTGGGTGTCAGTCCCGCGGTAGTCGACAGAAGGAGTACCTCTGCAGGCTGTTAGGGGGGTGCACTACTGTGTTTGGGTGGCAGACCCCGTTGGGAAGCATTACTGTGTTTGGGTTGCTGACCTGCGGTACTCGACAAGAGGAGTACCTCAGCAGTCTAAGGTTAGTGAGCAATGCCTCGGAGTCGCGACAGGATCACGAAACTCAATAGAGAAGGAGCTCTATAGCAGTTTCGGTTTTGATAATGAAAATCTAAATTTGAGCTGAGTCAATAACCTTTTTGTTTACCTCATGATTGAGATGGGTTACTTGATAACTTAGGTATAGGCATGGGCTTATACCTAAGTAAGGGTTATCTGTTGAGATCCTTATTTGTTATTATCCTTGTTGGATTTAGTGAGACCTTGAGGGTCTCGGGGTCCCTACTGAGTATCGTTATACTCACCCCAACATGGGCTACGCCCGAACCTCATTGTGTTGGTTGCAGACGACGGACAACACTGATCGTGGTTGAGGCTTGTTGAGATGGACGGTACCAGGGGGTGAATTTCATGATGAGTCGGTACCAGGAGGAGACAAACGGATGGACGGTCAGACGTGGTATACTGAGGAGTACATCTGTACCTACCCTTCAAGTAGGATCCATGGTGGACGATCCAGGATCTGCTTGTCACCTTTCAGCTGTTGTCCTTTGAGTTGTACTTTACTTTCAGTTGTAGTTGTAAATTTCTGTTGGGCTTGTATTTCTGGCCCATTTGTATTTCCAGCACACTTGTTTACTGCTTTACTTAGTGTTTGCTTCCGCTTATACTCTGTTGTGTTGTTTACTTTTATAAAGACAATTTCTTTCTAGTTAACGGGTTTTACGCCTTAGGTGCTAGTCGCTAGCCCCTAGCCTATGGAAGGCGGGCTTAGGGTAGTCATGACATAGGCCCAGAGGACGGGTCGTGACAAATTTTATAATGTGTATATAATTCTTAATTTACATTTAATATCATTATTAAATAATAATATGTGGTATTTTATTTTGAATTTTAATTATTTTATCCAAGGGGATTTGACTAGAAAATTACCATGTTCAAAATAATTTCATAACTCATTTTCTGTTTATTAGGTTATATTACCTTTTCATTGCTTTTGACATACTATGATAATGCATGTATTTAAATTTGAAAAAACTATGTTTTATATCCACCTATTTTATGTGGATTTATGGTTGATGGAAATTATCAGTTCATTTTTTAATTTCCAATTAGATGTTATGATCATTTTACGTGTTTATTTCAAAGTCATATTTTAAATAGACTCATTTATACTTGAATTTCCATTGAATAAAATTACTTTATCATTATTTCATAACCCAATTAAATTTATTATCATATAGTTATTCATGATGTTTTTGAGTATTAGAAATTTTTCTACTTTTTTTTCCATAAAATAATTTGGAATTTTTTAAGAAAATCCTCTTCTTTTCTCTCTTAGGCTAGAAATATGTTTTTTTTTAAAACATGTTTTGTAAAAATGTTTTCAAACATGTTTACATCATTTTCCAAATGATTTATTAGATAAATTTTTACCCTTTTTATTTTTAAAACTTTTCTTTAATGTAATTTTTATTTCATTTTCAAAATAATGTATGCTTGGATTTTAGAAAAAGGTGAAAGATATCATTGATTTAATGTACCTGAAATGACTAAAATTTCTAACTTTCATGACCATTGAAATGTTTTACAGCTTCAGTTTTAAGTTCCAATGAAATTTATTATCAAAATTTATTGTAGAAATTTATATTTAAAACAATATTTTCAAAATAAAAAGGATATTTTCCTCAAAAAAAATTTTAATTCTATTTTTATGAAATTTCTATTTATCAATGGTGAAAACCCATAATTTTTAATCCAATGAATATATATTGTATTGATACCATACTTATTCTTCTTATATATGTTTTACAGTCATTTTTACCAAAGAGTTTATTGAATTTCACTTCTTGGATTCATATTTGAAGTCGTTGACATTCCCTTGAATTATTCACATTCATTTGAAAAATAAATTTCCCCTAGGAATCCATATTATTTTTCATGGATAATTTTATTTCTTAAACTATATATCATTTATACATATGACGATCTCATTGAATGGTATTTTTTTATCTAGGGAAATATTTATAAATATATATTCATTAATCAATAAATATATTTAATGATGAGGCAAATTATTCATGAGTTAAATTGATTATTTGTTTTATGAGAAATTCTTTGGGCATAAAAACATGGGTGGCGCCCATTTAAAGATATCCCTTCAATGAATTAGTAGTATCATGAGGTTAATTAGTAAGATATCATAAAATCAGTAGTCCCAAGTATATTATATTTAACAATTAGTTTATAACAATCTTATGAATGTTCTTCATGGTAGAGGTATCATGTTCTTGAGATATGACATCCAATAATTAATCATTTTCTTCCTTGATAATTTAGTTATTATTATCCATGATATTTTTAAAATGTTATTATACACGTATGAAATTCCTTACATGTTATTGATTTATTGGAATGTGATTTCATTTATTTACCATACCATATTGATTATGCTTTATCTATTTAGGATATTATTTTTATTCATTAAGTGGAATGAATTTTCAGTTATTTAACTTTCTATATTGATTATTATCCATGATATTTTCATGATGATTTTATCTTTGGATGAACTTACTTCCCTTCTTATTGATTAAATGTAATTCTTGTTCAATTTTGTATTTTTCAAAATTTATTGTTACTATTTATTTATTATTTGTTCCATTGTACTTAACACTTTCTAAACATTTGATTTCACCCATATTTGGTTTATTTTTTCAGTAATCCATGAAGTGGAATATGATTAATAGGATAGTATATTCATGGGGGGATAATGTTATTCTAAAAAAATATGATGTAATTTTTATATTCAAATTCAATGTACGACTCTGTATGGGTCTAGTTTTTGATGTCTAATAAAATGTTTGGTTTTTTTGGATGTGATTTCTTATATCTTACAATAATTTTAATAAAGTAGGAACTAGCTATGGGCTACTGTGGTTGGGGTTGATACACATAATTTTGTGAAATTATATTTCAAATAATAAATAATTATATAAATAAATTAATTTTCAAGGGATTGTTTTAATATCATAATAATTATTATTTATATTTACTACAAATTACTAATAATAATCTATGTAAATATAATATTATTAAAAAAAATTGTATATCTATAATATATTATGTGTCCTAAAATAAATAACATAAATTGATTATTAAGTAGGTTTATATTTTAATTCATAATTTGATCATTGATAATATGAAATCATAAATACTTCTTACTATCATTTAATAAAATATTTTTTATTATTTATTCGGTAATAGTCATGTTATTTGCTAAATTTTTAAACAATGAGGCTTCTGAGGTTTCAAAAGAGAAAATTACAGAAAAAGAGTATAATTTCTCAATTACACATTGTAAAACCTCATTACACGATGTATAGTAGAGTTCCCCTGTATGGACCCAATCAAAAAGCATGTTGTGACCCTATTCATGAAGATTTAAAGAAGAGTATCCATTATATGTTGTGGGTGGCCAATACACATTATGAACCCTTTTAATGGGAAATCCACTCTGAATATATGGTTGGAAAAGGATACATGTTGTGAGTCTTGGGAACATGACTAGAGTTGAGTCAAATAATAAAATCTCATATGAGATATGTGAAATATATGCATAGATTCATAATTTTCATAGAATTATACAGATCATCCATTAAAAAATGTGAATCGCATTACACATTGTACAATTTTTCACCTTTAAATAAACTAGTCAGGCATAGGATTTGGAGAGCTTCTAGAGAAGAAAAATTGTATGTTTTTATTCCCCTCTCGTTCCATTTTGTTCCCTCTACCCTAAAATCAATATTTATTTGTCTCTTTTCATTATTTTAATACAAGAATTGTGGAATATTTTTTCATCATCACCTTCATCCCATTTTTAATCATCACCTTTGTTTAGCCTCGATCATTGACATAATTTTATTGCATCCATTTCAATTTCATGTAATAAATTAATTTTAATTTACAATTTTTTACCCTGATTTCATTCTTGTCCCCATTAACTATTTAAATTATTCTATGATTGTGATATTTTTAAACATAATTTTTGTTAGTATGTTGAGTAAAATGATAGTTCATAACATTTTTCACTTGATCATACCATGAGTTTCTAAACCACCCAAGGTAGGGATCTAGATTAGGTGTATCTGAACCTAATAAATCATTAATTCTCAATTTGCTAACTTTAAGGATTAATAATAATGATAAATAAATTTTCCTATCGAATTCATTTGAACATCCCTAACCATGGGATATTTAAGTGAAGGACCCTATCCTGGTTGTAGTTAACTGGGTTATGATAAATACCCTAAAATAATTTCTACCTTAGAATCCATGCTTAATGCATCTATGTTGTAACTATTTTCATATGAAGGAAAAATGACCTCTTATGCAGAACTAGTTGATTTGAAAAAATTCAAATAGAAACCTCTACTTTCTTCACATCCTAAAACATTGGATCATACAATGTTAGAATTAAGACCACCTTTTCTATAGATACCTGAAAGTGTTCCCAGTCCGTCTATTGTTCCTAAAAGAAAACATAATTACTTTTGTTATAGCATTCACAAACTGAACCAACTAGTAAGTACTCCCACACCAAAATACCCAAGAGGTAGGTTGACAGTGCCATATTTCTTTCCCTGTGGGATTGACCCTAGACTTTCCCTATAATACGACATAGTAACAAGTGAATTTTGGGAAAAATTAATTTATAATCTGATTGTAGCTCACACATATTTAAACGATGCATTTGGTTGTATAAAATATTTGATCCATTGTTAGGGATAATTGTGGTTCACACAATAAAACCATTGGAAAAATACCTGGGATTACATTTCTCTCACTACTTTCATTTTCTCTCCTTTTTCAATGAAATCATAGCCTCTATGATCTATTATAAAGTTCATGTACCCATGTCCTTTGACTAATTAAAATAGTCTTAAAATACACAAACAGTTGGAATTAGATCATGAAATCATACACTATCTATCTGCACATTGTCGGTCAGCTAGGGCGGACCCCAGAAATCAAGAGGATCCCTACCCCCTAAATCCTCTCAACATACATTAAATAATTCTTGGTGAGAACCCATCACATCAAGAGTGAACCATCATGGATTATGGATTTATGTACATCCATGGTGTCAGTGAAAGCATAGTGTGTCCTATTATCCAATCCCATACTTTTGAAATCAAACTAGGACTCGTTCACATGATCAAAATCATGGGCCAATTTAGTAGGCTTCAGAGTGACGATTCTCATTGATCATGTCTATAACTTTCTTGAAATTTGTGATACCATTCACAACTAGTGAGTATCATAAGACACAATTAGACTCAGTGTCTTCCTTTTTATCCATGATATAGAGCCAATGATTGGATCTAGAGTCTAGCTCCTGAATTAATCATGACTTGGGATGATCTAGCCTATATTTTTCTAGAAATATATTTTCCACCAATATGAACATGGAAGCTCTATAATGAAATTTAGAACATTACTCATACTGATGAATAACAATCCTTGGAATCATGTGGTATATTTCAGGACCTGATGAGGAATTTCCCACACTATGGACTAAACATGTGGATTTAGTTTCCAACATTATTTGAAATCCTCTAACTAGTAGAACGAACAGTCAATGATGTTGCCTCTAATAGAGTATTAATTTTCAATACACCGGAAGCTAGAAGAGCTAACTTATATAAAGTCTCACACAATGTCATCCTGTGTAAAAGTGATCAAGGACCACCTCGACATGGAATTCCCCAAGTGAATGAGAACACCATTCTAGAAGCACAAGATAAAGTGTTGATAAAGAAGCTAGAATATTTTCAGCTGCCTTCAACACAACCTCCTCCAAGTCTTGTAATAGAAATAAAATCATGTGAAATGTGTGGTTTCCCACACATATACCAATACTTCAAGGAAGGAGTTAAATAACATCAATATGAAGATTGCAATTACATCAATTATTTTCAGAAAAACCCCACTATTCCAAAATCAACAGTAGTATTATCGACTTAGGTAGGCTCTGAAGCCACCTCAAAACAACCAAGGATTTTATCAACAGAAAGGTGGTCAAGTGTTGTTCTGTAATAAAGGACCACCAGGGTTTACGCCCATGAACCATGTGCTAAGACCTCAAAAAATGCATCAACAATCCTTCCCACATAGAGCACAATAGTAGTTTCAACCAGCATAACCAAGGACTCAGTAGCAACCTGTCCCTCTCAAAATAAATTGGAGGACCTCTTGGATACTTTTTGTTCAAAAGAACACCATTGAATGACAACTCAAGAAATGAAGATGCAAATAAAATTAGATAACATATGAAATCTAGAAGTTCAAATGGATCGGATCTCAAATACTTTACCTAACATAATTTTATGTACCCCAAATGGTAATACAGAGACACAACTAAGAGAATAATATATTGCAGTAATACTGAAAATTGGAAATATTTTGGACTTTAAAAAACATGTTGAATGATATGAGATATAACCTAATGAACCTAATATGCATTCCCCAGCAGAAGAAGATATAATTGATGAGATTGAACAAGTAGAAACATAAAAGGTATACCCTACTATGGATGCCCAAACACATGAGAAACCAAAAGAACTAGTTTATGTTTCCCCACCACTATACAAGACACATATTCCATTTATGGAAAGATAAATACAAGGATGATAGGATGCACAATACATGATGTTCCTGAAAATGATCAAGTAATTACATATCAGTATTCCCTTTACAGAGGAAATTTATCAAATGAAAAAGTATGCTAAATTCCATAAGGATATTCTATCCAAAAAAAGAAAAAAGAAAAATCTTGATTTTATGTCACTAAATTTAGAATGATTTACCATTTTTCAGCATAAAATGCCTCCCAAGATGAGTGTCCCAAAAAGTTTTCAATTCCATGTTCTATCGGAGAGTGAAAATATAGAAGATCTTGGTGCGATCTTGGATCAAACCTCAACTTAATACCAATAAGTTTTTCTAGAAAACTATCACATCAAGAGCTTAAATAAGCTCAAATATCACTACAACTTGTAGACTGATCATTAAATTACACTATATGAATTTTTCTAACAACCATGCTCTTTATTTAACACTTAAACATAATTTATTACAAAAAATATTCACTTTTTACAAAATAAAAGATCAAGAGTTATAGTTTCATTGGGGATTAGGATCACTATATAACAACATAAAACATTAAATAAACATCTTTATTGAAAAAATATTTTACATGACCACACACATTCCTTTGTACTTAGTATTGCAAGGGATAACCTAAAGAAATGCATAAGAAAAGGGTGGGAAATAAAGACTAGTGGAGGAGTAAACAAGTAATAACATGAAGAATACATTACATGTTGTAAAATAGGCATATCCATGGTGAATAATAGAAACATGAAAATAAATGCATGATATATCATTATTATCATAACAAGGAAATGCTACAACATCAATTAACAATATATTAGCATGAGCCAAGGGTCATTGAACATGAAACATGAGTAAATCCTCATTAAATACGAATTATCATGAGTAAACCGTAATTTCACTTGAAAAATCATGATACTAAACTTTACCCAATTCATTGAAGTGTTGTCAGGGCGCACCCTTCTTAATCATTTCATTTCATGAATAAGTGTGTCACATGGATCATACAACATAGAAATATTAAACATAATTATTTATTCCATGATAATGGAATGTTAGATACATTCATGAAACTATATAATCAATAAGTAAATGTTCATAAGTTTTAATACCCTTAATAGAAAATTGGGCATTGCATTCACTACACAATGACATTGGCTTAGAAAAATGTAGTGCAATTTCGGCAGCATAATGGCGTGAAATAAGAATTCAACAAAATGGTTGATGAGAGTGGAAATGGTGTCTCATGATATGTACATGAAATGGGAATTATGGTGTTTGTATAGATACATGTACAAACATATGTAATGAAATTTTGATTCATAAAATAAAATAATTTCTTAAATGTAAATGAGGAGAGATAAATCCCTTATGGAATTTCAGCATGGTAACAGGTGTACATGGGAGGAATTAATGAGAGAGAAATTGGTATGTCATCTTTAAAAAATATAGTGTTCAGTATAGGTGATGTGATAAATCATACTCCAACATTTTAATTGAAAATAAAAGAGCAAAAAACATAAAGAAATTTGGACAAAAATGAGAAGGAAAGAAATCCTTTACTTTGAAGTGTGATCCCAAAGGATTAGAAGGGGATTGAAAGAGGCTGTTTGGGAGATTAGGGGACCTTGGGATGATTTTAAAGAGATTACAGTATGGTGGGGAGGTTCTGCAAGGGTTTTTAGTGAAGATAAAGTGGGATCTTGCTTGGGTTTATATGGGAAAATATGGGAATTCTTAATTATTTTGGTTTTGGACAGAACAAATTAAACTAATCAAAACCACAAACCAACCCTTGGGTTTTCCCATAGTTTTTTTCAAAGGGGAGTGGAAAAAATTATTTTATAAGGAAAATGGAAGAAATTATTAAAATATTAGGTATGCATATGTAGAGGTGAGTCACACTCTCAAGGAAATTATTTTAAAAGTTAAAATATTTTATATGTCTTTGAGGGTCCGCTAAAGCTTTATAAAATAAATCAAAAAAACCTCAAATCACAATATTTTAAATTTAAAGCATATATTTTCCAAACAACTGATTTATTATATTCTATTACATCACTATTTGGACATTATGATGTCATAAAACACATTATATATTTAAATGGTATTTAATGTTTACCCAAAAATTCGATAGTCTTAGGATATTATGAAAAAATTACCATTGGATAATTTCTATGTCCTGATTCCAAAAATAATATTAATTTTATCTAGATTATTTTTCTAAATATATGAATTTATAATATTAAAATTAAAACCGTTATTTATCAAAATTCATGGGTTTTGAGAAAATTGGCTTGCAAACCATTATAAAAATTTCCATTGTATTCAAACAATTATACAATAATTTGTATTTATATAATAAATAATTTCTTAATAATATTTTATTAAAATATTATTTAATTGAAAAATCCATTAATTCATCAAAATTGATTACTTAATTTAATATTAACTGAAAATATTATTTTTTCATTAAAAATTATTTTCAATGTAACAATTATAAAATGAATTTATATTCTCTATACAAAAAATAATGAACATAATTATAGTGATAGGGTCTTATAACTTAACCCCTTATAACACCCACATAATACCTAAGGGTATGGTTTGTTATGATGACAGACTCTTGGAGGAACTTAGATAACATCGCTTGGGTGGTAATCTCTAACAACTCCCACTTCTCCCATTGGTAGTTTCGTTCGAGATTAACTTATTGAATCTTAGCTTGTGCTTGGTCCAGATAAAAGCCCAGTGATTCCACCTATTCTTCAAGTTCCAAAAAATGGGCTTTCGATTGAGAAATTTTATTAGATAAGGGAATCACTTCCTTTTTTTGAGCAAATTGGATTCATTAAAGCCCTATATTTATAATAATATTGTGATCACTGTTTAACGACTATATTAGCGATGGTCACAATTCATAACTGCAATTTAAAATTAAAAAATTGAAAACCACATAATTTCATATTTTATATAACCATTTAACATAATAAGATATTTAATTAGATCAAGAGTAATTTTTATTAAATAATTTTCGGGTCATTACAATTTTTGAGTATGTGTTAGCTAAAGTTGGAAAATTCACCTTTCTAGTAGAATTCCTAGTTCTAGACATAGAAGAAGAAGGTTACATCCCTATTATTTTTAGAGGACTATTCTTAGCCCCATGAAAGGCTCTAATTGATGTGAATGAATGACATATGATATTTTTAGTCAGAGAAGAACATGTGGTCTTTAACTTCATCAAAACTATTAAACTATAATATTTTGCCATTTTTTAAATGACATATCTCTTACCCAAGAAGGAAATGAATACATGGAAAAAGAAGAATATAGTGTGGAGTATTTAAATTATTTTGAAGAAGATTATGAGTTTGAGAAAGTGTTTTTTAGTGAACCTAACATAAGGGATAATTTCCCACCCTTCACCCCCTCAGTTAGTCAACCTGTAACACTAGATTTGAAGCCTCTACCCAGTAATCTTAATTATTCAAACTTTGAAGCTTAAACCTCTTTTCCAGTGATCATAAACTCCAAACTATCATTGGAATGAGAAGAAAAATCGGTTTAAGTCTTAAAGATACCTAATAATTGAATTTATTGGGGATGGAACACAACAAAGGAATCAGTCCAAATGTGTGGACTCAAAATATTTTACTTTTGGAAAATGATAAACCAAAATTCCATCCTTAGAGGTGGATCACAACACCAATTAAATAAGTTGTCAAAAAATATTTGTTCAAAATTCTGGATGGAGGAATAATATTTTCAATATCTGATAGTGAAAGGGTGATCCTTCTATTTGTATTTCCCAAGAAAGGTGGACTTATAGTGGATAAGACTAATGAAAAATAATTAATCTCAATACGCACAAACACTATATGTAGAAATTGTGTGGATTAAAGAAGGTTGGATACAACAATAGGAAAAGATCATTTTCCATTACCCTTCATGGATAAAATGTTGTAAATACTTTAAGGGCGTGAATTTAACTATTACATGTATGGTATTCAGGATATAATCAAATTTAAATCGACCTAGTTGATTACTCAATGACCACATTCACATGCCCTTTTTGAAGTTTTCCTACAAGAAAATTTCATTAAAAATGTGTAATTATCTAGTAATATTTTAAAGATACATGACACATATTTTCATTGATATGGAAGAGGAATTATTAAAAATATTCATGGAAAAAATCTCAATATATAGAAGATCATTTGAAGTATTCCTAAGCAACTAGAAGTTAGTCATACAACATAGTGAAGAAAAAAGGCTAGTATTGAATTCAGAAAAGAGTCATTTTATTGTTTAATTATGCACAGTCCTTAAACAAAAAATTTCTATAGATAGAATATAATTTGAGCTAGATAATATAATTTTCATCAAGAATTTAGCCAAACCTTCAACAGTTTAGGGTATATGAAGCTTTCTGGCCCATGCTGGATTCTATAGGTGATTTGTCAAATAATTTGATAAAATTTCCCACCCATTGACACACATGTTATCAAAGGATGTTACTTTTTATTTAACTATGAAATTTTGGAAAGAATTCAATAATTTAAATAAATCTTGATATCAACCCATGTAATGATTTTAAATAATATTTAGAAGTAATTTTTATTGATGTTTTACGACATCAACATTACTGTTAGTGTTGTTTTAGTACAACCCATCGGTCACATGTTCTATTCGATATACTATTCCTTCCACATGCTGAATGAAGCCCATGTAAACTACATGAATACAGAGAAATAACTCTTATCATTTTTGTATTCCTTCTAAGTATTTTGTTTCTATTTGGTTTTATCCATGGTGATTGTGCATACCGATCATGCATACCTAAGATTTCTAATGAAAAAGAACAATTCCAAATAATATAAGATAAGGTGGATCCTCATACTAAAATAATTCAATATTGTGATCAAATAAACCAAAGGAACTAAAAATGTGATCACATATTATTTACCATGATTTCCCCTATACATCATCAAGGACGACGATGCTACAGATAACAATGTTGATTTTCCTGATGAAACCCTCTTCAACATTAAAGTGAAACTGAGGTTTTTTATATTTCGAAATATATTTTCATTTGAATTTTTTCCCAAGAACACTCATATCAATAATGGAAAATATATTTAGCTAAATAATAACATTACTACTTGGATGAACCCCTCTTGTTCATGTAGTGCACTAAAGTATTGTTAGGACAATGCATCCCTGAGAATGAAATCCCAAATCTGATAGAAATGTTTCGTATGTAAGAAATTGGGGGACATCATGGATCAAAGCGCACTATAGAAAAATATTCTCAAAATTGGACTTATTTTCCCCACACTACAACATGATGAAATTGAATTTGGTCAATGATGTGATAGGTGTGAGTGAATCGGGAATATTGGAAAAAGAAAAGAAATGACTCACAAAACATCATGGATGTTGATATCTTTGATGTATGGTGAATATAATTAATGGTCGATTTCCCACATCCCCTGGAAATTCCAACATTCTTGATGGTGTTGACTATGTCTCAAACTAGGTATAAACTGATTTAACATCAAAAGAGATTGAATAATTGGTCATGAAAATTCTAAAAAGAATGTGTTTTCAAGATTTTGATTTCGATTATTACTCATTTGTGTCCAAGGAACAAATTTTACCAACCAATATGAGAGAGGATTGACTGAAAAGTATATAATCTAGTATAATATAGTAACTCCAAAACAATCAAAAATAAGTGGTCAAGTGGAATTGTAAAATTGAGGGATCAAGAAAATATTTGAAAAAATGGAAACCACCAGTCGATGCCAGTGGATTATAAAATTATATGGTTCACTATGGGTATACCACACTACATAAAAAATACCACTAAGGATAACACCATTAAAACTAGTTTTTGGGAAACCAATTCATGGACCAGTTAAACCAGAGCATTACTCATACTGGGAAAATTAAGAAGCTTAATTGGAATTTTTAGAATGTTGGAAATTCTAGGATACTAGAGTTGAATGAATTACAATAAATCATGGAGGATTTTTATGATAATTAAAGTATCAAGAAAGAAAAAACCAATAAATTTCTTAATAAATTCACTTGAATGTGTATATTTGTTCTAGGGAATATGTTCCCCTTATTCAACTATAGATTGAAATTTTCCCCTAGTAAGATGAAATCTTAGTGGTTCATCCCCTTCGATGTCATTCATGTTTTTTCTTATGGGAACATTGAAATTTATAGAAAGGGAGGACCAAAATTCAAGTTGAATGGTCTAATATTGAAAATCATTCATCAACCCTTCTGTGAACGTAGTTTCATTAGCCTCAATTTTATTTGATCCTTAATTGAGTCAAACCGTCAACGTTAAATGAAACACTGAGGGGGAGGAAGCCTAGGGTTGGTCATATTATCTTAGATTAGATTAGGATATCCTTAGGAAGGTTCGGAATACGTTAATAGATGATGTATGGGGCTTGAAAAATAATTGAGATAAAAAAATAAAAATTAATATATCAATTACATTTTGTGTAACACTACTACATGACATGAAAAATTTCTCTCAAAAATCCTATAAAAATAAGAATTTCATGATGTAAAAAATGGTTGAACATCCTGTAACATCTCAAATTAGTCTTTAAAATAATAATTTGTGAATCCTAGGTTCACAACCCCCCCCCCCCACCCTGACCACTCACCTCCCGGATCTTCCCACCACCAATGCACCAAAGTATAATCCCCTCCCTTACCCACTCTATTCCCCATCCCTCCCAAATTCTCCCTCCCATGATGAAATCCACAAGCCCCTTACTTCCCCTCAACTTTACCTCATTCCCTCCCTCATTCTCCCTCCCTCTCAACCGCACCCTCTTCCTCTCTCGACCGCGCACACTCGTACCCAGTATCTGAGACCACAAAGCCCAAGGCCCTCCACATCGTAAAGCCTTAAGAGAACCCCACATTTTCTCATATTCACCAAAAAATACTCCATTGTAAATGGAGAGAATGAAAACATTTCAATTAGAACATTCACAGTCATCCTGAAACCCTAAATAGCATCCACCAGCCAAGCACCTACGTTGTGCTAAACCTTATAAACCTTCTGAAACTACCCAAGCTACACTAGATTCCCAATAAAACTCCTCATCCTTATACATGGAGTCATAAAGTGATGATAACCTTCATATTCACCTTGTCATATGCTTCTCCAACAGGAAAAACCATGTAAACCTCACCAGGCTATAGGCTTTGACTTTGATGACAGACAAGACCTTAGACTTGCCTATTCTTTCCCACCTTAACCTAAGAGACTTCATCCTTGAACTCCTTGAAAAAATACATTATAAACTCATTATTTAGATATGGGAGTATATATTCATATAGTTATTTCTAATTTTCCTTTATACATTTTAGGTGTCCACAAATAGCCTTCAATTCTGTTGGGGTGGCCGACCCCATGAGCTATCTTTCACAGAGTTCGGTATTTGCCTTGGCATTTTTACAGATGAATTTTTCACATCATATTTAATTATGAATATTTAGCTAGATCCACCTTCATCTGATTCATAGATGATTTCATCGAAGCCTCAGATACCCCATGACCCATGGATCACCATGATTTCCCAGTTGTGAAGCCTTACTTTGCTGATGCATCGTAGGGATTAAATGCACATGTGGTTTTCCATGGATGAGTCATATAGTTGTAATGGAATGATAGATCTACTAATCATGGCAGAATCCATGGAAGGTCTAACCATTAACATGGATGAATTATTTCCCACTACTATAAGGCTCGTGCACAATAGACTCGAGGTAATATGATGGGAGGATCATTCAATACTCACATGGCCAGACACTTAGGTGTTTTCAATAAATACCTTTCTCTTACCTCTTGGGGACCCATTGAGATCATTTATTTCATGATGTAGCACAAAATTCAATAGTATATGAGGGAGGATGATATATACCATATAGCCTCGAGTTTTTTCATGACATCACCAATAGAGGACCCACCACCAGTAACAGACCCTACAGCTGATCCACCAACCACTTCCACACCAGAACCTTCCCCCCAAATACCACCCACAACCACTACATAATCCATAGATGTGACATCCACTCTCCCCACCCCGTCATATCTCTAGGCTGTGAAGATTATCATCTTATTGAATCAATACCACATCTCTTCTCATTTTCATATACCCTTCATAGAAATTTAAAATTTCACCACCCCTCCACCATCACCTTATGACACATACCCTCATACACCACCAGTCTCTATTGGACCCTCCTTTCCCACAATTCCTGTATCACCCATAGACCTCCACGACCTACCACAAAACATTACTGAACCTGATACCTAGTAGGAGTACCTAGCTGAACAAAATTGGCATGGAAATGGGTTGGCTACTACTACATCCACTAATGGGACCTTGACCAATCCGGCTGCTAGACCCATGGACAAACTTTATATCAGCACCTCTCCACCATCCAACCCAACCCATCTTTCCAGCTTTATGAATCCACCCTCGTTCACTAATCCATAATCTCCTATTACAACTTCCACCATTGATCCATCATCATTCACCATCACCAGATGGTTAGTTAAAATTAGAGAATAATTTAGGTTCTATAAACTGACCTTATTGTCCAATTTTCTCATTTTTCTTTGGAATTTTTTTTGATTCTATATGCTTTCTTTTATACTCCGTGTATTCCTTCCTTTTGTACTTATCATTTATATATATATGGGAATTGACTGTGTGTCACTTATAATTGGCTTGTTTTTTTATCAGTAAAATTTATAATAGCCATGTCAAGATCCTCTGTGTCATCAGTGGTTATCTAGGGACCGGTACCACAATCATTTCTGGTTCGGTGAGTAACTTTGCACATGGCCTAAATAGATCATAAACATCAGGAACATTCATTGTAAATTCCTTCACAATAGCAAAAACCTAAAGCTATTATATCATTCCTTCCAAATTTGATTCATAATCACGCTTCCCCTAAAGTCATCAACCTTGTCAAGTGACCGCATGAGCCAGAAAACACTGTCTCCAATAGCTATAAATGTAAGAGGAGAAATCGAGTAGATGGACCGCACAACTCGATACATTTGGGTCGATCTGTATATATGACGATGTTTATGTTCGACCGTTATGGGATGCATCCTATAGTTCATCACATTTCAATGTTTATTCAATATGGTTGAGTATTTTTTCTTTTTTTATGGATTCCCTTTTATGAATTATTATAAAAATAATCTATATTTGAATAGAATTGTTTAACCTTGGTCCTCAAACTTTGAACCTGCCTATAATTTTACAAAAATATATTTAAAACCCATGGAATAATGTTTCATGTAGTGAAAAATTTGTTTTTTAACCTATTTTACAGGTTTCCCAGATTCTGAATCATAATAGAAAAGGTTCCCTCTTTTCATGAAAATTATTATAGTGTTCTCTTTATTCCCTCCATATTTAATTTTTCAATTTACATTTCATTTTTCTATGTCGTAATGTCTGTACCACTCCCATAAATAATTCCATAGACCATAATGGTAATGTATATTTCTACATATGGGGGAGTTTCTCATAAGTTTGACTTTCGATACACTTGAATTGTTTCTTGTTAATATCTATCTAGGATACATTTTTCACAATTTGAATCATTATTTAAACAGCAAAATACATTATTCCCATTTATATAAAAGGAAAAGCATAAGCTAGGAATTATTAGAATCTATGTTTTGTCTCTATTTAGACTGTTGCAATGATTTCTGAGCATAGAAATTAAATTCAAATTTATCATTTTTTCTATTATGGTTAATTGACATAATAATTCGTTTTTTAAACTTTTTGATTCCTAGTTTCTATTTTCTTCACATTCCCATGAGGATTCCAAACCCACAATTTCATTTTCATTTTTGGGCATATTTCATGGGAGATACCTTGGAAATATAATTCTATTAGAATATTCATTGAGATCTTATTGAGGTTATGACTGAACAAGTACAATTTTAATATGATGAGGAAATATTTTTTGATCCACTTTCTCTAGAGAACCACCGTGAATCTATCCTTCATTAAGCTCATAGTTACCATGAATGACCTTTTAGGATGAAGATATTCCAAGATTATTTTTCATTCCAACTATGTTCTTTTTGATAATGCATGATTTTAAAAATGAAAAAGTGTAGGGGAAGCATTCAGACAACACTAAGTTATTCAATTATGATGTTGTGTTGTTTTACTCATCATACTATTTTATTGTGATCCATTTATAATTTGTACAATTTTACTTATATTTTGATCCTTTTAAAAGTAAAATAGAAAAGAAAAATGGAATTTTTATGTATTAGGAATATCAAAAATCCCCCTTTCCAGACTGATGAATCCCCTGAAGGATCATATGTCATTAGGGGATAGATTTGAGATCTGGCCTAGAAAAGACTTCCAAAAAATACCAATGAAGAAGAAAATGATAAAGATGTAATTTTTTCACTTACATGACATATACATCGATCCTACCTGATATAGTGGGAGTTTGGACTTGATTATCTTGAAGGATTCATTCTATTACAGCTTTCAGGACATTCATGCATTATACATCAGTGCCTACCCTCCATTTTAGCTTGATTTTCACTATTTACCCACCTATCCACAACCTTAGAGTCATTAAAACCCAACTTATGAAGCCCTTGTGATTATTTTTGTACATGTCTTTACAAAGTGGAAATGATATAACCAATGCATGCCTATGGTTAGGACTATGTACCTAGGACATGGACATAAATACAATATAATTTTATCTTGACTGATGAGGGAAAATTAATTGTTAGGTAAATTATAAATGGGTATAGAATTGAAGGAACAACTAAGAGATTGTAATTAAAATATTTTAATTTTTTAAAATAATTGATCCCTGAGGCATGGATAATTTTTATGAAGGTATGATTTTGGAAGCTAAACTTTTCTGTTGACATGTAGTTTAATTTCCTGAACATAATTATTGTTTTATATTTTAAAAATTTCTTATCATTTAGACATTACTGTAGATACCTTTTTTCCTTAAGGATAATCAGTTGTTCACGTGTGGGGTAATTTGATAAGAAAAAATAATATATAATTTTTTCTCATTTAATTAAGTATTTTTAATGATTTATTTGATAATTCTCTCGGTATACGGTAAGGTTTGGATAAATGAGGCATATGAGGTTCCAAAGAAGAAAAATGAAAGAAAAGAGGAAAGTTCACTGATTTTAGTTCATGAAACCTCATTAGACAATGTGAAATAGTGTTTCAGAGCATGAACCAAATCTTGAAGAAATTCTTGACTCCAGTAATGATGATTGCAAGTGGATGATCCATTACACGTCATGAGTGTCCAATACACGTCATAAACCCTTTGAATGAGAAATATGATCCAAATATATATTTAATAAGAGGATACATGTTGTTAGTCTCAGATTCACAACATAAGACAAGTCAAATCATCATGTCTTAGACGTGGTATGTGCGAGATACGCGTAGATTCAAAATTTGCAGAGAATTAGATGAATCAACCATTAAACGATATAAATCTCATTACAAGTCATGTAATTTTTTCATATAAATCATCCCATAGGGGAGAAAATATAAAGAGAATCCAGAGTAGAGAAGTTATATATTTTTTTCATTCCCCTCTCATTTCCTTTTCTTCCCTCGACCCTAAACTCAAAATTTCTTCATATCTTTTCATTATTTTAATACAATAATTGTGGATTGTTTTTTCGTCACAATATTCATTATTTTTTGGATCATCAACTTTCTTCGCCACTTATCACCAATGAACTCATGATGCATCTATTTACATTTCAAGTAATCAATTAATTGTAATTGAAAATTTTAAACCTCAATTGCATGCTCTTCCCCATTAATGATTTAAATTTTTGCATGAGTGTGAACTTTTTAAATTCAATCATTCTTATCATGTGAAGTACAATGTCAAATATTCATTTATTGTCACTTGATATTACCTTGAATGGATAAAACACCAAGGGTACGGATCAAGAGTAGGTGTATCTGAACATTATAAATATTTAATTATCAATTAGGTAACCTTTAGGGTTATTAATTAGCATAAATAATATTTTTCTATCAAATTAACTTGAATATCCCTGACTATGGGATATTTAATTAAAGGACCCTATCTTGGTTAGAGTATATTTGGTTTTGACTAAGAGCCTAAAATACTTTCTGTCTTAGAAGACAAAATGAAGCAATCTAGGTTAACATAATATCCTGATCAATGAATATTTAACTCTTATGTAGAACTAGTTGATTTGACAAAAATCAACTAGCGACTTAACCATTCTTCACCGCCTAACCCTTAGGATCCTACCAAGTTTTAATTAACATCATCGTTTCTACAAAAACCCAAAATTAATCTCAATATATCTCTTATTCCTGAAGAAAATCAAAAACTGTATAGTTAAAGAATTCCTAAACATAACAAACTAGAAATGATGGTTTCACTAAAAGCCCAAGCCATTTTTAAGTAGTTCCATATTTATTTTCTAATTGATCAACCATGGAATTTCCTTATATTATGCCCTAATAAATGGAAAGATCAGTCAGAGGATAGCCCCCCCTGGTTATTTATTATAACAATAAATGGACATTAAAAAAGTACCATAAGCCAAAATAGACAACTACATATCATAAAAAATGAATTGGTCACCACATCCCTGGTAAAAAGCTTCCTCTCTAGTAACTGATTCTTATTCTAAACTTTCGTAATGCTTTAGAACCTTAGCATAATTTCTTCTCAGATTCATCCACTCTAAGGATAGAAACTCGGTGTTTCCAATAAAATACCTGATAGACACCAGATTTGGAAAATAGAAGTACTCCTTCCTCATAATTCATGGATGTGGAGTAGTCATAACATCCTGATTCTCAGTCATCTTTATCCTCCCACCCTGAACAATGTCACTATATGAAGTTTTGATCATGCCACCATCATTCTCCTTGTCACTATTTGAGTGATACCCACTTTTTCTGGGGATATGAACCTCATGATTTCCATCTTTCTCTCTATGTACCTTCTGAAATTTACTATTAGTGTCGATCATTTAAAGAAACTTTGGTTGTTCCACAGACTCAGGGCCATCTAGTATTCCCTGCTGTAGAACTCCATTCTCAATTCCACCCTCTAGAGAAGGAATCCCACGATCTGTCTCTATTGTACTTCTAAAACAAGCTTTATATTGATACCTTCCATCATTTGAGAACTCTCATTTGCAGGAGAAAACTCATCATGCTATATCTCTTGAAATTAGTTACATGTAGAAACTATACTCTTCAATCCACCATCAGAATGCATCTGCAAATTAGGCACCGTAACAACTAGACAATGAAAAACTGCATCCTTGGTTTTTCCACCACATACTGAATTCATGTGCATCTCACCCGCCTTAGGCCCTGCATCATAATTTTTATCAATCCAATATCTTACTTACTAACAACACACTTCTCAGTTCCAATTTCCCCATGGTTTGGTGAATCCCCTATAGGACCTACCACTCCAGTATTGCCTCCATGTCAAGTAACACCTCTATGATCAGCGGCATCCATAACATCATGATTCACACCATCCTCCAAAATAAGGTCCTGCTTCAGCCAATCAAACATTTCATTATCTATCAGATTAGAAGTTACCAATGTCTGTTTTCCCAAGGATGAGTCATCCAATCCAGTTCCAGACTTATCAACATCCAATCTAACCTCATCTCTCTTGGATTTCAATGAAATGTGTGAGCGTGTTAGTATTACTAGTTATTTATCTATGGTGTTTTAATTTTTATGAATTTCATCATATTAAAAATGTCCTTTATTTTTATTTCATCATATATTTCATAATATTGTTAGCTCTATTTTTTCCTTCAAATTCTAATGTTATATTTTAATTCTTATATATTATTCCATTGTTTATTATCATTCATTGTTTCTTGTCAAGTAAGTTATCAAAGAAATTATGTTATAAATTAAAATATATATTTGAAATTTTTGTGGTGTTTGATAACAACCCTTGTCCCACAACGTAGGGCAGATCGACAAAGAATTTTTTTTTACCAAAATGACCTCATAAGATATAATAATTTATCTAATGAAATAGAGGGATATTTAATCCCAATAATAGATATCACAGAGTGATAAAACATAATTATGTAATCCATATAAATTCAATCATGATTCAAAGATTGATTTTCCCTTGGAAGGATAATGGGTTATAATCATTTTCATGTGCTGTCACATAAGATCGAATTATAAAGTGGATAACATTATACATTAATTTAAATAATTCAAATAAAATATTAACAATAAAATCTAGAAGGGTGATATTTGATGTATAAATTTATATAATAATGATAATTTTTTGATAATAAGAAAATTTAATTATTAAATAAAGAAAAATAGTTATCAAAATTTTTTTTTTTTGTTTTCATAAAAGAATATATATATATATATATCATTCTAAAAATAAATTCCCAAAATTTTATAAGAAGATGTGTAAAATTATATTTTAAATACGACTTTATAATGGAGCCATTAAGAGTAAAAATGTAAATATAAGATGTGTTTTAAGTAAAATATTAAAAATATAACATACGTGGGACATGCCACTTTAAATAATGACGAAGAATTAATAAAATATTCCATATTAATAAAAAAATATAAAACATCAATTTTAATAAAAAATTAAAAAAATAGAGTTACAAAATGAATTGAATATTTAAAATTCTAAATAAAAATGGAATAATTTGTTTTTAATAACATGATGAGAAATATCCAATATAGGGTATTCAAATTATTCTTTATAAGGATGTATTTTTTTTGAGTATATGATTAATTAATTAAAAATATTTTTTAAAATGTAATTCCCCTTGAAAAAAGAGAAATAAAAATATGGTATTTTGAAGTGATATATGGATTTATACACATAACAAAAATGTTATTAATGAAATTATATAATTCAGTGAAAAAAGTGAATGTGTCTATAAAACCCCTTATGACATTGTTAATGACTAAAAATTCCATTTATTTGATTTTCAAAATGTCGTTTTTGGCTAAGAGGGAACCTAAAACAAGTGCGGGATAAAAACCATAACAAAACATATTCAAAAATAAAAAGTCAAAAAAGACAACAGTCCCAAACCCAATGAGACCTCAAAGCGAGAGGAACCCGCCTCAGTTAGAAAGATTCTATAAATCATCCTCATGTGAAAAACCAATCGACATCACCGTCGTCAGCCAATACCACACCAGATGCTGGAGAGTACTCCACCGCCAACACGACCGATGTGTACGAACTCACCACATCATCAAACCACCATCACAGATGAACCAACCTCATCAAAACGCCACCATAAACAAATCTTCGAACAAACCCAAGACCAGAAGAAAATCGACATCACCCCTTATGACATTATTAATGCACGAATCAAAACACCTTCAAATAGATATTATAAAATTGAATTATAAATCACTTCATTAAAATGTAGATTTTAATAAAATATGTATATCAAGTATAATATACACTAGATAAAGGATTAACATATTCAAAATTTTGAAAGGAGTCTTAATAAAAGGGAATTGATATTAAAACATTAAACGTTGATTCCAACATTATAGGACATGCTTCAACAACATTAATATAATTTTCCCCTCATGAAATTATTCTCATTAGAGAGAAGTTATAAGGACTATATATGGTTAGTAAATATATAAAACCTGGTACATTACATTAGGATATAAATTTTAGGTATGGTAATAAGAGGAAATTTTCATTAGAGATGGTAGAGAAGAGGAAATTTTATAGGTGATGATGAGGGACATTTCATTAAAAAAATGGTTATTTGAAATTGTGGATTTATATGTGAGTTAAATGATTTAGTTATCAAACATATATTTATAATTTTATAATTAAAAACCCCGCCTAAAAAATAAATTCTTGAATATTATCATTTTTAATTTATTGTAAAAAATTCACAAATCAGCATTTTACATCATTATAAAATTTTGTTATTTTTAAAAAAAATCATTATAAAAGTTTTATATACAAATATAAGTTTGTCCCTCATTACTAATTTCAATGTATTTATTCTATATTTTTAATCATTTTAATAAAATTTAGATACTATGAAAATGAAATTTTAATAATAAATAAAATAAATAAATAAATAATACATTTATTTTATAAAATATAATTTTAAACACTAAATGAATTAATTCATTTTAATACAAATTCAAAATTTTAAAATAAATATTAATTTATTTTATTACAGGTATAAAAAACACTATGTTAATTTATGTTTGTAAAAATGATTAATTTATTTAGTAAATGAACTATTTTCTCTAAACCTAGTAGAAGACCCTGATGGGGGTGAATCATGGTATAAAAAATTAAATTTTATTATTTTTTACCATGATTATGTTTATCATAATAAAACTATTATCTATTTTTCTAATTGTAATAAGTATCTAATTGAAAATCATGCAAGTGAGACAAGATTTTTTTCATGTTTCACTAAATTAGTCTAGTCAGTGGATAATGGAATGATAATATGATGACCTCCAATAACTTCTAATGTGAAAAACTATTTTAATGTTCAAAGTAGATTTACTATCCCTCAAGTTTTAAAAACATTTACAATTTTATACCCTAGTATCCTATCAACTGAATTGAATTCACTACACCAACAAAGAATTATTCAATATATTATATGATATTTGAATTAGTCCACACCTATGAACGTTTTTCAATAATATATGTATTCACTGAATAGATGAAACCATCCTTCTCACTTAAGCTATTAGTCATTTAAATATACATTTTGAAATATTCCATCTAAAATACATTTGTATTACAATCGTTACTATTAACCTCATGATACCTCCATATAATTCCTTCATGCACATGATCTCTCTACATGATTCTTTAAGTGATATGCCTCACATAATACCATTAAATGAAAATATGTATGTTGTTAAACTCAATGAATTTTCTTAAATTGTTATTTATTCACCACACGACTCCATAGTTGGATCATCTAAGTTTACATCATTAATAGCTTCAGCGCTCCATGAAACTATTTTTTAAATGGTCATGGATCCTATGAAAACTTCTCTTCTTAATCAATTTCTTTCAAAACACAAAGTGATTAGTAGTGTTTTATATAGAAAAGGAACATAGAAAAATCCAATAATAAAAATATATTATTGAATCCTTCCATATAGACTCACAATCATGATGAATATGTGGTTTTTAAAATTTATCACCATTAAAATTTGAATAATGGAAAATTTCATATCACTGTTTAATTTATCATTATATTACATAGATGGTTATTTCCTTCCACATTAAAACAAAGTGCTTTATATGATATTGCACACTCTTTATAACTGTAATGATAACGTGAGTTCCACCTATGTGGTTAGGAAATTGTAAAACAAATTTATGTAATTACAATTTGTTTCTCAAAATTATTATGTGAAAACCATCATTTCCTCTAGATATGACACTATTTAATTCGAATAAGAGGAGTAACATGGACCATATTTACAATATTTAAAACCACTTCTGAGGAACTAGTTGAACATTGAAAAAAAAAATTATCAAAAAAACCATGATATGAAATCACAATGTATTTTTTCTTAATAATATCCAAATTTTAGATTGTTCTCAACTCTCTGATTCTTGTACAAATCCAACTATAATGTTGAAAAAAAACATTTTCACTCCCTTCTTCGACCACCGTTAACATCCTATGACCCCAAATAGGGACCATTGATTTCCTAAAAATGTATTCCATTCCCACATGATAAACACATTACATGAAATATATGATTAGCATGTGATGTTCATCATTGAATCACATCGATCTCGAAACTACCTATTTAACCTATCTTGAAGCCTTTTCTAAAAATTGATTTCAATTTTTTTAAATGATTGAAATGATTGTAGATCTCAATAATACCATTAATTCAACCCCACCTGCTAAACAACTATTATCTTAACCCAAGATTCATATAATAATTATAAGTATTCAATGATTGAAAATCTTTAAAATCATCATGTTTTTTAAAAACTCCCCATGTTTTCTCTACTTTATCTGATTAATCATGGGATTTATTTCCCCAATCAACATCTTTTCCTCGATCATTAAAAAGTCTTATCCCCATTTTAACAAACCCAAAAGGTCACCCATTTGTGGCATATAATAGGGAAAGTAACATAAGTACATAAATTGAAAAAACACAGTAAGAATTATAGAGTATATATTCATTATCAATGTTTTTCATTTTTTGAGGAATCTAATCCACTAATAGATCAAGTATATTCCTTTGAAAATCTTCCTTGGAAATGGATATTTTAGGAATATTTTTGACCTAATGTTCTATAGGAACATACTCCCATGTCAACATTATATATTCCACTTTATTTTTTATGTGTTATTTAATTATAGCCTATTTTTTATTAACAATATATATGTTTCTCTAAAATATATAGCACATGAAATATCAAAAATTACTCAAATCAAATAATTTTCATCAATGTACATATAATTAAAACATTTCTTCATCCATAATTGTTTACTAAATATTTTGGAATCTGTAATATATTCTAATCTTATAATTCCCTATGAATGTTTTTCATGTTTCATTCTAAAAAAATTGTAGAAAATATTACAATAAATAGTTAACAAAATAATGTAGAATTTATATATTCATCTAAACTAGTCCAATTAGTATCTAATTATCCTATGAAATCCCCTTTAGATAATTCATTGTAGTGAAATTACAATTCAAATATACCTATGATATATCATAGTATTCTATTTTCTATAATCATGGTTCTTTATTTTGGATAATATTCATTATATTATTCCAACCACATAGGAAAAAATATTTTCATCATGTCATTAATAAAATTAATATACATTAGATTATCTTTATATATTCTATGACATTGACAAAATTTCCACCATTTTCTCCTTACATTTCCATCTATGTAAAAACCTGAGTTGTCATTAAATTGTCATCCTCTATTTCAAATCCAATAAAAACATCTATAATATATTTTGGTTGAAAAATAAATGTAACAGGTCTTCCTGGTGCCACTGATATTCCATTGATAAACATTAACTCTTCAATAATTAACATTTAAAAAAATGAACAACATATATCTACAAATAGTCTGAGTTGTTATTCATATTCTCCATCAATGATTTGGGAATTGATATACAGTAGCCTTATAATCCTCTAATTACTCTCATTTATATAATAAATATTTTCATCTACTTTTCCATTCTATAAAATGTGATTCTTCATGTGTAGATCAATTCATGAATACCAAGTAGTTGTCACTTGATTGAACCCATACAAATATTTATTCTATTGAGAAATTTTGTCTTAATTATTATAAATGATAATTTTTTTTAATTCTATAAACACAACATACTTTTAAAAACATTATTATATGAAAAATCAATTAAAAAAACAATGATTAGTTTTTTTACTTATATAGAAAAAAATATTGTTTGATTATATACATCCATTTCATGGGAACAAATATGTCATAAAAATCGATTCACTATATCTATAATAACCCCTTAAAATAACTTGATGATTTTAAAAGAAAAATCATTAACTATTTATTCATATTGTTACAAAACACCAATTTAACATCTATAACATGTTTTTATCTTCCACATAATAATATCCTGAATGTTATTATTCTTAATTTTTTATTTCTCAATATTTATATCCTAAACACAACTCTAAACCCTATTATCTCCTTTAAAATATTTTGGATCTATAAGAGATAAAAAATCTATTTTTATAGAGATAATTCACTCTCTTTTTCTAAACTGGTGTTTTCTGATCACTAATATGATTCTAACCATCAACATTATCACTCTAATTTGGATTATTTTGAGAAACATGTATAATGTTATTCATTTAATCATTTATAAATTCATATAAATTAATTATTTATACTTTTGGTCCAATTTATTTTCATTCCTCCACATCAATTTCATTAGAAAAATACTCTATATGTTATTTAAAAATATTCTATTTCTCTACTACAGTGACATAATTTCCTTTGAAAACCAGTTCAAGTGTGGTATTTATATATTCCCTTGGTTTTATTTTTCCATAGATAATAATCAAAGTTCCTTAATCCTCTTATAATTAAAGCATTCATTGTATCTTCATATTGATAATAAAGTACTTCATCCTAAAAATAAATAAAAAAATAGTTCAGTATAAACATCACTTCATACCACACCTCTTATTGATAAATATATTCTCCAAAATTAAATAAGGATATATTAGTTATTTAGAATAATTCTAGAATCACTTATTTCAAGAAAATATATTATATGTCATTTTCAATTTGAATTATTCAATCCATGTTGTTTATGATCTAGTTTCTCACTATGAAAAGACAATTTTTTATGATTTTTCATTTCTATGACATAGTGACATATCTATTTTTTTCAAAATATTTTTCACCCATCTATTATTAAACATTAGGTCATTAATTGTTCAGAATTTTAAAATCATCTTCCAAGAAATTATTTCTATATACCAACAATAATGAGTAATGAAACCAGACACAATAGACATGTGAGTGATAACCATTACCCATTATATTCCTATTTTATATTTGGAAAAATTAATATATAATCACATCAATTAGACTTGGAAATATATTTCCACCCATATAAACATATAACAACATAAGAAACCTGGATGACTTCTATTCATTACCCAAATTTTCATTTTGAATAGGCATAGATTTTCTAAATCTACATGCATGTGTGTACAATACCAATGTAGTTTATGGATATCTCAACCTAAATCACTTTTCACTAGACATTATGATGAATTTTTACTCAAATGACAAAAAAAATTATGCGAAACCATTTTTTCATCATCCTTAAACAGATATAACACATAATTTTAGCCACATACAATTTAGATATTCCTCTTCCTTTTCTTCCCCATTATATAAACTACATTATATTTTACAATAATTGTGAATGTGATGCTTGTTATATTTATTTCATGGAATGAGTAACATAGTTACTTAAAAGTTAGAAACATGTGAGAAAGACCTTTAACAACCAAGACATTTGAATACCTCGTATAATTACCCAAAACATGGAATTTTATGACCCAACATTCTGTATGTTTTCAACATTGAAAAATATAAAAACACCTTCCTCATCATAATTAATGCAAGTGACAGGGTCAATATTTATCATCATATGGGATGTACATCTACCATCGATGATCCAAACTGCAACACAATTTATTCTTTCATGGAAATATCTAGAATCATTTCTTTTAGAAGAATTTTATTTTTTATCTATGTATTGAAGTTATCACATACTGTTGATTGACATGCTTGATCTTCTTCAACGTATAGTATAACAACATCAAATTGATTTGGAATTTTTAGTTTTCATTATTATTCCTTAATTTGATTTATTCGACCATTTTGGGTCTTCATCAACACATTCTTGTATAATGAATGAAATAAATACCTAGAAATATATTAAATACCACCACACTAGAAATAGTGACCAAATAAATCATGATAAGAATATTGAAATTTGCTCAGATTCCATAATTGATACTTTTAAATTTTGTACCTTTCTATTTTATAATATACATTTTATAAAAGTCCTATATTTACAAAAACAATAGCATGATATATAATTTCAATATCAAGTTTTTTTTCAAATTCATTTATCTCTTATGCTCTCTATGCTATTGAATTCATATTCATACCTAAATGAACCTTCAACTACAGATTGGATTATTTTAATCTAGAATCAACCTTCACTACACTCTCTTTATGATCAAAACTCATATATATCTTTTTCATTCTTATATGTTTCCAGATTCTCCTAAAAATCCATTAAATATATTTCTAGACCCCCATCCATCATTTTTACTTTAAATGTTTCCTAGGTTTTCTATGTTCCCAATGTCATACTAGAGGGTATATAATCTCTCCCAATTAGAAAATCTTAATCACAGGCTAAAATATTATCCTCAAGCACATAAATATGTTTGACCAATTCCTTTACTATGTTAGTCTAACCATTGTTAACCCTAGTTTTTACATAAAAGTTTATATTCTTTTAAAAACATTATTTCATTTTTATATTGATGGAGAATTGATTATCTTATTATATACCTTAACATTAGACTTATCAAGTTCTTTCTACTACAAATAGAGTATTTTCTGATTAACAACTCTATAAGACATCTTTATTTTGGATACCCAAAAACCTATATACTTAAGGAAATATTATAATTTAAATTTATATAAAATATACCATCAAATTATACCCCATCATCTTCACTCTATTCCAATTTATATGGAATTACCACAATAACCACTATATTATTTTCTTTGTAAAATGTGGAGTCAGAAACATCATATGACTCTATTTTATTAGAAAAATGTAATTGAAATTATAGGTTTTATATCATACATAATTTATATTTAATACATTATATACCTTTCATATAAGATAAATAAATATTTATAGGAACTTCCAAAATCTCCATATAATTGTAAATCATTTTGGGACACATTGTACAAATATGCTCAACCTTTACACATCAAAATAAAAGTAGTGGGTATTTCCACTTAAAAATTCCATTTTATATTTACACATTTGAGGAAATAAAATATATTAATTAACCAAACTCTTTATCATCATTGGCATCACCCATAGTGAGTTTGTTCAGGGACATGAATTCAATATTCTAAAACATTCCCTTTTCCACAGCCCCGTTGTCATCATTTCTCATTTCTTATATTACTAGAGTACAATAAAGACTATCCAATGAGATCTATTTTTGATCAATATGGATGAGTATAAGGTATTTTCTATTTAAACCAGATAGAAATATTTTTAGGATGTTCCTAATAATAATTTCATCATTTTTGGTTTCTCTTAGTCCATGGTTGGTTTCAAAATTTATGTACAACAAATCAAAACATGCCTTAACGTATTCATTATGGTGTATCATGAGGTCCTCATACATATTCCATAGGAAAAACAATTATAATTTTTAGACATTGGTATCACTATTTTTAGAATTTATCCTATTTTTTACATTGAATGTTAGAATTTGAGTGAAATCACCAGTAACACCCCAAGATTTCATAGTATGTTAGTTCTTCAAAGTAATTCAATAACTTACAATACATGCAACATCGAGTTCAAGTGCACCACGACTTACCAAACTATCCATTCAAAAGAGGTTATAAATAGTATTAATAGAATTTTTAACATTATATAACCCTTATAATTTTGGAATCCATATTATGAGTTTCTTAGACATAATGTAAGGAAAAATTCATTTTTTTCAGATAAAAGAAGTATTTTTCAAAAAAATGCAATTTTACAGCATTTTAATGGCGAACCCTTTTTAAATACAATACTTGAAACTTTTATATATTCAATTTGAAAAAAATAAACTTCCCCTTTGGGATCGGGACATAAAAATTTAGTTTCAATATATTTTTGATGTTTTTCTGATAACTTTCATATTTGGGTGAATAGTTAAAAATAACATATTTCAACTGAAAACAACTTTTTTAATCAAAATAATTTATAGTGTTAAACTATACATATTAATGGTTTGGATGTATAATTATATTATATTTTTACCATTTAATCTAATGTTGGTCATTGGATGTAATTTCACTTTCAAATTGGACATAAACAAATGTCAATCTTTTGTAAGTTATTATTTCATAAAAATACACTTTTTGTTTTTGATAATTGGAATTAATTTTAAAATAATAAATGCAATTTATATATTTTTAATTTGGTAAAATAGAATTAATTTTTGAATTCAGAATATTAAAATTAGCTTAGGGTGAATTTTTTGTATGTTTATGAAAACTTTTAATTTTTGATGAAAAGTGAAAAACACTAAGTAATAGTTTAAACCCGAATTTTTATTTAAATAATTATTTATTTTATATAAATTTATTTTAGGTAAAAATAGATACATAATACCTATATATGTTCAATGTAATTTATTATAGTCAGTTTATAATAATTTTATATATATATATAATTTTTTTTGAACTTTTCACCGTCTTTTACACAACTCCTAGGAGAATTTGCATATTCACATTAAACTTAATTTTACCACTTCTATGAATTGAATTTTGAAAATCAGAGAGACACTGTTAATATTAAGGAGTAAAATGTGGTTCAATAAGATAAAAATAATTTTTGGTGAATAGTTAGTTTTTACATTTATTTACCACGATTAAAAGTAAATAGGGTCATTAAGGGTAAAAATGATAATATTATTACCCAAACACATGTCCTAATTCTATTTGATAAGTATAATTCGTCAAAAAACAACCTTAGGAATAAAATATGATCCTATTTAGTCTACATGGATTAGATTAGGACATTTATTATAATTAATTTCAAAGAAGAGTTAAAAGAGTAAAAATCAATGTTTAATATCTAAAACATTTTTAATATAGGGTTATTCATAAGAAAAATTCAATTATAAAAATTCATTAAAAAGATAAAAATATTTCCTACATAATTTTATTTTATTCATAATTTTTAGACATTAAATAATTTAATTTATTTATGAATAAATGATGATGCAGTAATTACCTTATTAGTTAAATATTAAAATAATTGATATTATAAATACCCACATAAATAAAATTTGAGACCTTTAATGAATTCCACGAATTTTATAGGTTAATATGACTTGTTAGGGTTGATTAAATAAATTATGTTATAAGTAATAATGATTTTATCAATCTAACAAAAACAAAATACCAAATAGTGTCGAAATTGACATAAAAGAGTTTTTAAAACATATATAATATTATTAATTGATATTCAATTCCTAAAAATACAAGGTTCGGCCAACTGACTTATCTAATTATAGGTGTATCATTAATGAACCACTTGGGGTTCTCTTGAAAATATATAGTAAGTTTATTAACCATATAATATAAAAATACAATGAGACATGGCAAATGTGAAACTAATTAACTAAGAGTTAAGACTAAAAGATAAGGTTAATATAGTGACCCCAACCTGTCTAAAACCTATTTGTTTGGTGGTTTTCGACCCATACCCACCTTATACTCGAAATAAGTCACTTTGGAGCCATTAGAAACAAAATATAAATTTATTATAAAATAATATTTCTAGTTTTTTCTATGGTGCCCTTCACCCCTCTTATAAAAGGGCACTCCCCTTCTCTCAATTTTACACCTTCAAATCCATTTTTCACAGCCAAACCCTACCAAAAAATCCTCTAAACTTCCCTCACTTCATCCTAGAGTCCCAACTTTGGTCAAAAATCCAACTTAATGAGCCCTTTTGATCAAATCAAAAGGAAGAACCCGAAGAAGAGGTAATGACTTCACCGCCCTCTTTCATGTTCCTTTCTTCTTCCACTTCTTATTTAATTGTCATTTGAATTATAAAACAATAAATCCAGTATCTTCTATATACTATGATGTTATTATAAATATGGTACAACCATATTCAGTATTCTATCCATCCTTTGAATGAACTGTCACCATACATGCGTACGTACGGCCTACCGTCTCCACGTCGTGGTGTAATTGTTATTAAATATATTATTAGTTGGATGGGTATAATAATGATGTCTAATTCATATAAATAATAAATATAATATGATAATTATTCTATATATATTATACACCATCCAATTATATATTATTTTAATATCAAAAGAATGATATTGTCACTCGTGCGTACATACGGACTACCGTCTCCACGAACGCGATAAGATTCATTCCCCATTGTATCAATTCAAGAATAATTTTCATTTGATGAATAAAAATAATGTTTAGAGACTTGATATCATTATGGATATGAATAATATACAACATATGGATAAAAAACACATCCTATGTAACAAAACATATAAAAGATAACGAGTAAGTGAACACCTGAAACGACGATAATACTAAAATATTATTAACAAATCAATATTAAAAGATCATATATGATATCATATTTATGTATATGATTTTTTTATAATTTAATAACAATTATTTAACCATTATACAGGAGGTTAACCTACCCTCGACCAAGGATAATGTACAATGTAAGGGGTTTCTTTTCTCACTTTCAATTCCTTGAGATTTCCATTGTTCACCCCTTATTTATTGCATGTGGTGTGTGTATTTCCCATGATAGTATTCATTGTGTAATATACTTTAATTTATGGATATTTAAATCATCATTGTATGATCCTTCTTTCATGGTTGTATGTTTCGTATGCTACCAAATCGATAAGGGAATTTGAAATTTCAATTTCCACTCATTCATCTTTACGCATACTTCATTGAATATTTTACTCCAAGATTATGTGTGGAATCACTATTCATTTGATTATGTCATAATTTTCCCTCCCCTTTCTATGGATATAATTTTGATACACATAATCACTCCATTTATAGATTCTCAAGTCATCGATATGAACTTGATAAGAGTAATTTTTACTCAATCTCCATTTATTGAGTTAAATATCCAATTCATTGGTCTTGTTTTTACAAGAATATGTGTGAATGTACTCTGATTTATTTACACCAAATATCAAATCATATTGAGTGTATTTATATTTTTCACACATAATTATGTCATTGATTTATCCTTAACCTAAGGATATGGTCTTTATAAGAGATTTTATCTCGATTTACATTCCCTTGAGACTTCATTGTTGTTATACACAAAATCACTTTTATATGGTGTATATGATGTAATTTGACATAGTATGTCATGAATCCCTTTATTCTCATGATATTACAATGTTTTTATTATATAGATTATTTCTATTCAGGTGCCTCTCTTTTGGTTAGAAACTCTCACTAAAATATCATTTTTAAATGTTTTAAATGTTTATTATTATGAATCATTCTCATTAATGTCCATGTTTTAAAAATGGTATTAAGGATTTATTTATATAGAAATTAATTTTTTAAAAATAAAATTACCTTTAAATGTTTTAAAGGTATTATGGGACACATTGATTCAAAAATCTATTTTAAAATGGCTTATTGACAAGTAGTGAGACTTTTAAATGTTTTCAAGAATAAGGGGGTATTTCTCTCAAATAGTTTTGATTATTATTTTCATATATGTCAATATCCTTCGTTATTCTCGATTGAGGTTAATCTGTTACAATAGAATCTTCCATATTGTATTGAATGAGTTATGTTTGACTTTGGATGTGTTATTTTTATACCATTCATGGTTTGTGGATATAGTATCGACATTTCGTGTGCTAGTTTTAATACGAATGTTTATGTTATGTTTCAAACTTTTAATATTAGGAATTCATTGGACTTAGTATGTGATGGGTGGTTCCCACTATAGCTCTTCAATGCATTGGTAGGTCTCATGAGACAAACTAGTGTCTTGGCACAAGGCCTTGACAAAATCTTATTTATAGTATTGGCACAAGGCCTTGACTATGTGGTTATAATAGTATCGCATTATGCATTCCATTATTATGAAGTGGTTATTGATATTGCATGTGATTATTCGATAAGTAGAATATCCATGTGAATAAGTAAATGAAATTATTTCATTTTATCTTTTCCATATTATGTTGATGTTCAAGTTTAAAATGATTTTGTTTTAGTTATACATCGCCTTAAATTTTTATGATTATTTATGAAAGTTTCCACTATATTTTCATCCTTACTAAGAATCTGAGCTCACCCCTTTCTATTTTTATTTTTCCCAAGATGTGAAGATGTATTTTATGAATGACCTATAGGGATAGTATGAGGATATGAGTGTGGTCTATAGAGAAAATATCTTGTTTTATTTTTTCACTTTATGATGTAATGTTGACCTTATGAATGTATCTACTGATTCCAAGACTACAAAACTAATCGGTCATTCGAGACATGATATTTTGTGATCATTCAAATGATATGTTACAATGCACCGAATCTAGGTAACTGGTGTCGGGGAATTACAGATGGTATTAGAGGATGTTTAGTACAAGACTTGGAAACTAGATTTAGATAAACTCTGATTTGAGATTATAGACCTAAGATAATCTTTGAGTATTAGTATAGAATAACATCCTATAATTTTGGTATTTTATAGATTTTTTGAGTTTTCCGATGAATACATCCTTGTCTGGATACGATCAGGTAGAGGTTACTCTGTAATAGATGTACCTAGGGGTAAAACCTGAAAACACCTCTTGGAGATAGACTCAAACGGGAACTTGTGCACGACAACGGGCCTTCTTCACTCGTGGTTACGACACTCCTGGGGGATATGTTTAGGATAGTTTACATTTTCTTTACAAACCAATTTGATTTATTTTAATATAAGATGAGAATAAAAGACCTTGGTTAATCCGGAGGTGTTTCGAATTAAGAATATGGTGTCATGATATTCTCTAAATGATTTTATGACTACTGTTACTCAAACGATGCATTATGGTTTTAGTCAGTGGCTTGATTCCATGGAAGTCATAGTAACTTGGAGAATTATTTACAAGGTGGGAACAGTGTTGGAAATGAGAAAAAAAATGGAATGTTGATAGGCATAAAAGATATCATGTTCATTCCAAATAAGTTTTCCAAATATATGATCAATAACATATATATTAACCAACTCTTAGACTCAACAACAAAGATAAAGGTGATGAATAATAAGAGCTCCAGCAGTGGAGACCATGGAGAAAAGAATCCTTAATTTCCATAATCCAGGAAATGTGGAAAGAGACTCCTAGTAAAGTGTCTCAATGGAACAAAGAAATGAAAAACGTGCAGGAAAGAAGGACATAAAGTGAAGAATTGCCGAGGAAAAATGAATAGTAATATGGAAGAAAATATAAAAGGTCCCAAGAATCCATTTATAGTCATTTGCCATAAATTTAGGGGACCTAGCCATTACCCGAGTGAATGCCCTATTCTATAGGATATTTTCTTGGTCAAAGAAGAAGCTATGTGGAAATAAATGGTTGGAGAAATGTTTAAAAGTATTAGTTCTCCTTGTTGATGGGATTACATTGGAATAATTTTCTCTTGTATTTGTAACCCTGCAGTTTTCCATGTGATAATTATATTTGGGGAAGAATTATCTTTTCTCTTGTGGATATAGTTATAAATAACCATTTGGATTTATTTGATCTTTGGGTTTGACGCAATTACATGTTATTATATTTTGGGATGATAATGCAAGGTATGAGATAACATTTGTGGTTAGATTATGTTATTCTTATTTTCGAGGAATTTATCTCATTTTGGTAATGTTATAAAATATAGTTTCTGAAAAAGGACAACATGTAGACCGTGTGACAACCCGTCGCGTCGGACAAAGCTGTGGGAATCGAACCCACAACCAAAGTGCGATTGGGATTTATCGCCAACCATTAGACTACGTGAATCCCTGTTTAGTGTGACTAATTATTTTTATCTAAAATATTTTATTGATCAATAATAAGTTGATTTTGGATCTTATGTATTATCAAATTAATACCCTTAGTATAGGAAAATGATTTGGTGATTAAGTGATAAATGTTATTTTGGACGATCTTCACTTTTTTGGGAACACTATATGCCCAAGGAAAATAAAATATTATGGGATTTAATTTGAGGAGTAATGGTTGATTTTTATCTATGTTTTTATTGTGGATTTATAGTGATTTGGGTTATTTATGGAAATGATTAACCTATAATAGAGAATATGTGATTAAGTTAATTACTTTAAAGTATCTGACTTTGAGAGTAGTTTATGTCATTTAGAGATACCATTTAACTTGGAAGACTACATAACCAAATTCTTCTAGGTTTTGGGTTTCAATATTATTTTGGATTATATTGAAGGATTTTAAGGACAATTGTTTTTTGAATACTATTTATTTAACTTTGGGGTATTGTTGGTTTAATTTTAGAAATTAAGATTAATTTTCCTTTCTTTAATGGAATATCCTTTTGGGGGATCATCAGATCATATACTAAACGTTTTGGTTTTGATTAATCTCTAAATACAAGGTAAATATATAGTTTATCCTTCGTAGATCATGTGATTCTATAAGTAGTCTATTCCAGCTCTTCTAGTGTGACCAAGTCTTATTGAATACTCATCGTTAAAAAATGAGTTAGTAGTAGAAATTTATTAAAGAATGTAAATTTACTTAAAAAGTAAGTATATCTCTTTATGTTATTAGTCAATCTCAGAAATGAATTCCTTATCTTTATGTAATATAACTTAAAAAAATGGGTTGTCCGTTTACTTTTCCTTCTGGGAAACTAATGATTGTTTGTCCAATAAAAATTTTGTGGTTATCTTGTTGATAACTTTTTCCTGATCATGTTTTCTATCCCTCTCCATCAGAACATGACACTTAGTTTTTCATCCATATCCATGTTTTTCTACATGGAATCCTAGTATGGGTTATTTCGGGTGACCTTTATACTTCCCTTTGTTTCTTTTGAAGTAATAGTTTTACTGACTTTTTTTCCAATGTGGGACTTTCCATTATATTCCCAAGCCCAATTTTAAAAATTGTGAGGACACAATTTATTGAATGAGGGAAGAATGTAACACCTCAAGATTTCATAGTACGTTAGTTATTCAAAATAATTCAATAACATACACTACACGCAACATCGAGTTCAAGCGCACAACGACTTACCAAACTAGCCGTTCAAAAGCGGTTATGAATAGTATTAACAGAATTTTGACATTTATATAACCCTTATAATTTTATAATCCATATTATGAGTTTCCTAGACATAATGTAGGGACAAATTCATTTTTTTCAGATAAAAGAAGTATTTTTAAAAAAAATGCAATTTTACCACCGTTTAATAGAGAGCCCTTTTTAAATCCAATATTTGAAACTTTTATATATTCAATTTGATAAACAAAACTTCTTTTTTGGGATCGGGACATGAGAATTTATTTTCAATAGATTTTTGGTGTTTTTCTGATAACTTTCATATTTGGGTGAATAGTGAAAAATAACATATTTTAACTGAAAACAACTTTTTTAATAAAAATAATTTATAGTGTTCAACTATACATATGAATGGGTTGGATGTATAATTATATTATATTTTTACCATTTAATATAATGTTGGTCTTTGGATGTAATTTCAATTTGAAATTTGACATAAACAAATATCAATCTTTTGGTAGTTATTATTTCATAAAAATTCACTTTTTGGTTTTCACAACGGGAATTAATTTTAAACTAATAAATGAAATTTATATGTTTTTAATTTGGTCAAATAGAATTAATTTTTGAATTCATAATATTAAAAATAGATTAGGTTTAATTTTTTGTATGTTTCTGAAAACTTTTAATTTTTGATGAATAGAAAAAAACACTGAGTTATAGTTTAAAACCGAATTTTTCTTTAAAAAATTATTTATTTTATTTAAATTTATTTTAGGTCAAAATAGATATATAATACCTATATAAGTTCAATGTAATTCATTGGAGTCAGTTTTTAATAATTTTATATATAAAAATATTTTATTGAACTTTTCACCGTCTTTTTCCCAACTTCTAGGAGAATTTGCAAATTCACATAAAACATAATTTTACTGCTTCTGTGAATTGGATTTAGAAAATCCGAGAGACAAGGTTAATATTAAAGAGTAAAATTTGGTTCAATAAGATAAATATAATTTTTGGTGAATAGTAACTTTTTACTTTTATTTACAACGGTTAAAAGTAAATAGGGTAATTAAGGGTAAAAATGATATTATTATTACCCAAACACATGTCCTAATTCTATTGGCTAAGTATAATTCGACCAAAAACAACATTAGAAATAAAATATGAACCTCTTTGGTCCACATGTATTAAATTAAGACATTTATTATTATTTAATTCAAAGAAGAGTTAAAAGAGTTAAAATCAATGTTTAATAACAAAAACATTTTTAATATAGGGTTATACATAAGATAAATTTGGTTATAAATATTCATTAGAAATATAAAAATATTTCCAACATAATGGTATTTTATTTATAATTTTTAGACATTAAATAATTTAATTTATTAATGACACAATGATGATGTAGTAATTACCATATTAGTGAAATATATAAATAATTTATATTATAAATACCCAAATAAATATAATTATATACTTTTAATGAATAAAAAAAATTATAGGTTAACATGACATGTTAGGGTTGATTAAATAAATTAGTTTCTAAGTAATAATGCTGTTATGAATTTAAAAAAAAACAAAGTACAAAATAGTGTCAAAATTGACATAAAAGGGTTTTTAAAACAAATATTCTATTATTAATTGATATTAAATTCCTAAAAATCTAAGGCTTAGCCAAGAGACTTATATAATGATATTTGTATCGTTAATAAACCACCTGGGGTTCTCTTGGAAGTATATAGTAAGTTTATTAACCATATAATATAAAAACACAAAGATACATGGTAAATGTGAAACTAATAAACTAATAGTTAAAACTAAAATATAAGGTTAATATAGTGACCCAAACCTATCTAAAACCTATTGTTTGGGTTGTTTTCAACCCATAACCACCTTAGACACGAAATATGTCACTTTAGAGCCATTAGAAACCAAATATGAATTTATTATAAAATAATATTTCTTGGTTTTCCTAAGGTGCACCTCGCCCCTCTTTTAAAAGGGTACTCCCCCATCTCTCAATTTCACACCTTCAATGCCATTTTTCTTGTCCAACCCCTTCCCAAATATCCTATAAACTTCCCTCACTTCATCCTAGAGGCCCTCCATTGGTCAGAAAGCCAAATTAAGGATCACTTTTGATAAAATCAAAATGAAGAACCAGAAGAAGAGGTAATGATTTCACCACCCTCTTTCAAGTTCCTTTCTTCTTCCCTTTCTTCTTTCTTTATAATTTCCATTCTAAAATAATAAATCTAGTATCTTCTATATAATATGATGTTATTATAAATATGGTACAACCATATTCAGTATTCTATCCATCCTTTGAATGACATTTCACCATACGTGCGTACGTATGGCCTACCATCTCTACGTCGTGGTGTAATTGTTATTCAAATATATTATTATTTGGATGGTTATAATAATGATGTTTATTTCATGTAAATAATAAATATAACATTATAATTATTATTTATATATGATACACCATCCAATTATATATTATTTTAATATCAAAAGAATGATATTGTCGCTCGTGCGTACGTACGGACTACCGTCTCCACAAACGCGATGAGATTCATTCCCCATCTATCCATTCTAGAATAATTTTTATTTGATGATTAAAAATAATGTTTAAGTACTTGATATAATTCTTGATATGAATAAGATACAACCTATGGATTACAAACACTTCTTATGTAACAAAACATATAAAAGAAAATGAGTAAGTGAACACCCGAAACGACGATAATACTAAAATATTATTTACAAAGCAATATTAAAAGATCATATATGATATCATATTTATTTATATGATTATTTTAGAATTTAATAACAATTATTTAACCATTATACAGTAGGTTAACCTACCCTAGACCAAGGATAATGTACAATGTAAGGGGTTTCTTATCTCAGTTTCAAATCTGTGAGATTTCCATTGTTCACCACTTATTTATTGCATGTGGTGTGTGTACTGCCCAAGATAGTATTCATTGTGTAATATAAATTAATTTATGGATATTTACATAATCATTATATGATCCTTCTTTCATGGGTGTATGTTTCATAAGTCACGAAATCGATAAGGGAATTTGAAATTTCAATTTCCACTCATTGGTCTTTACTCATACTTCATTTATTATTTTAGTCAAGATTATTTGTGAAATCACTATTCATTTGATTATGTCATAATTTACACTCCCCTATATGTGGAAATACGTTTGATACACATAATCACTCCATTTATAGATTCTCAAGTCATCGATATGAACTTGATAATAGTAATTTTAACTCAATCCCCATTTATTGAGTTAAATATCCAATTCATTGGTGTTGTTCTTACATGAATATGTGTGAGTGTCCTATGATTTATTTTCACTGAATATCCAATCATATTTAGTTTATTTATATTTTTCACACATAATTATGTCTTTGATTTATCCTTAACCTAAGGATACGGTATTTATAACAGATTTCATCTTGATTTACATTCCATTGAGACTTCATTGTTGTTATACACCAATTCACTTTTATATGGTGTATATAATGTAATTTTACATAGTATATCATGAATCCCTTTATTCAAAAGATATTACAATGTTTTTATTACCTCAATTATTTGTATTCATGTGTCTCTCTTTTGGATAGAAACTCTAACTAAAATATCATTTTTAAATGTTTTAATTATTTATTCTTCTAAATAATTCTCATTAATGTCCATATTTTATAATTGGTATTAAGGATTTATTTATACAAAAAATAATGTTTTAAAATTAAAATTACTTTTAAATGTTTCAAAGTGTTATGGTACACTTTGATTCAAAAATCTATTTTAAAACAGCTTCTTGACATGTAGTGTGACTTTTAAATGTTTTCAAGAAAAGGGGGGTATTTATCTCAAATAGTTTTGATGATTATTTTCATATATGTCAATATCATTCATTATTCTCAATTGAGGTTAATCTGTTACAATACAATCTTCCATATTGTATTGAATGAGTTATGTTTGACCATGGATGTGCTATTTTTATACCATTCATGGTTTGTGGATAAAGTATGGACATTTCATATGCTATTTTTAATATGAATGTTTATGTTTTGTTTCAAACTTATCATATGAGGAATGCATTGTACATAGTATGTGATGGGTGGAGCCCGCTATAGATCCTTGATGCATTGGTAGGTCTCATGAGACAAACTAACATCTTGGAACAAGGCCTTGACAAATTCTTATTTGTGGTCTTGGAACAAGGCCTTGACTATGTGGTTATGATAGTCTGGCATTATGCATTCCATTATTATGAAGTGGTTATGGATATTGCATGTGATTATTTGACTAGTAGAATATCTATGTGAATAATTAAATGGAATTATTTCATTTTATATTTTCCATATTATGCTGATGTTCAAGTTTAAAATGCTTTTGTTTTAGTTATACATCACCTTAAATGTTTATGCTTATTTATGAAATTTTCCGCTATATTGTTATCCTTACTGAGCATCTAAGATCACCCCATTATATGTTTTAGTTTTCCCAGGATGTGAAGAAGTATTTTATGAATGACCTTCAGGGAAAGTATGAGGATATGAGTGTGGTCTATGGAGACAAGATGTTGTTGTAGTTTTTCACTTTATGATGTAATGCTGACCTTATGAATGTATCTTTTGATTCCAAGGCTACTAAACTAATCGGTCTTTCAAGACTTGATCTTTTGTGATCATGCCAATGATATGTAATAATTCACCGACTCTAGGTAATTGGGGTCGGTGTGTTACATCACCTACATATAAACTATAATGGATAATGAATCCTTTAAATCATTGAGTCTTACAGATTTGGTATCTGGTTCATAAGATATGATCTTATAAATATCGAATACTCATACCAACTAAAATAACATGCATTATAGCTATATAAAAACCCATTTATATATATTAGAAGTAGTACCACATCTAATTCATCCACATATTAAAATTATTTCATTAAAAGATCTAAATCCCAATATGACTAAATTTTTCCACCGGTTCCACTAGGATAAATTCACCAAAATTTATCTTTATACCAGAAACAACTTATTTGACATAGTTGGTTAAATAATCAGAATATGGGAGAATAATTGTATGATTAATTAAATAATTTCATCTTTTAATTTTGTTGAAAATAATATTCTTATTTTTTCATAAAAAAAATAATGAAATGGGAATAATGAAAGATCCAAAATAAATTTATCTTGGATCACCCAAATAAAGGTAGTCCAGCTAGCATACAATGAAAATATTACTATGTATCAAAACAGTAATAACAAAAGACTGCTAATTATTTTGAAGAGGAACGATTATCCCTCTTAGTTTGTAATAATTTATAATTACATAAATCACATTTCTTTAATATAAAGGGAATTTTATACTAATTCAAATGATACTGCCAATAGATTATATCAATTATGAACTTTTCCATATATATTATAGTGTTTCAACAATATAATTTAATTAAAAAATATATATTGAACCTTATAGTGTAATATATGATTCACTAAACAATATATCAAGAAATGTGCATAAATTAATGGATTCCAATTTTTTGGGTAAACGGTTATCATATAATACATCATTTTGAACTCCTACATCGACATGATCTATCTAAATGAGTAATAATTTGATTCTATATAGGTACTAAGCTTTAATGAAATGTGTTATGAGGATGATCTATGCATATAACTATATGTGGTCACCTATTCTACATGTGATACCTCATGCAGACCACTTCCATATACTCCATTCAATGGTTTTTTACACTACAAATCCCTTTCAGACATGGTAGAATCACTTGAAAAACACCTCCTCTTAATCAATTTATATCAAAAAATAAAGTGATTAACATGTACATATATAGAAAAAGATAACTGAAAATTAATTTGATATGAAAATTATTTTTCAGTCCTTCATTATAGAATCATCAGTGAGACACCCTTATAATCTGAAATATATAAATTCTTTTGAAAAAAATTATGAATAAATCATGTAATAAAAATAAATATATTAATTGAGGGAAATATAAAACAAAAACAGGAAAATAATTAGAGGATTAATGTTATCCGAATGATATAAATTAAAATTAAGTATATAAAATGTATTCTAAATATAATTATACTTAAATTAATCGAATGATTACTATAAAAGCGACCCATTTATACTTTTATAATAGTCCCAATTGAAATTAATTCATTCATAAATCATAGAAAACAATACCCACAATCCATTAATTATTATAGAAGGTGATAGTTCTATTTCAATATAATTTTTCAATTAATAATATCATTTACTTGTAACGAGAATATATTGATTATAAATAAAAATTCACCTTTTCTATTAAATATTTGATATGTCTGCTCTTATTTCATATAGTATCTCCAATGTATTATCATACCTTGTTCGAAAATGATATGTTAGAAATTAAATAAAATTTAATTATAATATACATATATTCAAACAATCAAACATACGTATTCAATCCACTGATAATGTTTTCTCACATGTAACCATGTATAAATTACATCTTGTCAAATATTTTATCTTTTTTAAAAACATAATATACAATGGAAAACATATACAAAAAATATAATTTTAGTGGTTATTTAGTTAATAAATAAAACAATTCATGAAATATGTGTTTTATAATCGTGATGATATTAAAGAATACAATATTTAAATTCATTATTTTTAAATATTTCTATAATATTTTTTTCTTTATATATTTTTCATTATCATAGTTACTAGTGAAATAAATTTTGGTTCAAAAAAACAATATATAGATGTCATATCATATTGAATAAATAGTGTAAAAAGAAATATATTACAAAAAAATAAGTATTGAGTTTTATTAAATTAAAATAAACAGAAAGATATATGCTCTTTGAATTACATGGAAAATACATAATTCAGGTTTTTTCAGTTAGAATCACTACAATAATTGTCTATAAAAGAAATATAGTAATTTCACACCCCTAAATATTGGAATCCATTATTAGTTCATAAACTTATAATAAAAATGATGAATATGTTTGAAATATATCAAGTCCAGAAGATGTAGTAACTAATTTTGTAATAACCCATATATATTATTATTTATTTAGTATCCCTTTACCTTTAATGTATTATTAGAAAAATAATAATTATAATTTTTAAATTGATAATTTTGTTTGACAAAAAAAGAAAATAAATAATATAATATATACATAACATAGTATTAATTTTTCAAACAAGTCTAGATGGGGAAAAATTTTCTTAAAATTTATTCAACTATAGTTACCATATATATATATATATATATGAAATGGTACCCTTGGAGATATATGTGTAATGTGTTACAAAGTGACCATTTTTTATCTAACTATGTTAGTTGATAATGAATTTTATCCCCAATATATTATATAATCCCATTTGTAATAATATTTTATTGTGTATCCTCAAAATATAATTCAGAATACATGTGAATGTGTCATAGGAGAGGTGTCTTAGTTGTATAAGATGGTGGGGGAGAAGAAGTAAGGTCTAAAGGTAGAGGTGAATGAGTGGGATTTGAAGCTAGAAATAGTATTTGAATTTCTACAAACATTGAATTTTATAATTCCATGATCATGTCTTCTTTCTTCTCATCAATCTTATAATCTTTATTTTTTAAAGATTATATTTTTCATTTATATAAGTCATCCGTTGGTGAATCCTCATAATGAAAAAACATGTTTTTTCTAATACACATTCCATGTATCCTCAAATATGACCTGTATGTTTATAATTTTCCAATGTAGTAACTAAAAAGTTCTTCCTACCCTCGTGTATGATGGTCCTTGATTTGATATCCCCTTTAAGAGATTTACAAATAGAATATTTGGAAAATTTATTACTAAATCACATTATATCATGGTTTCAAATATCATAAATAACGTAAATAAATTATGTTATTACAATCCTCTAAATTATAGCCAATGTCTCTTCCATAAGATACTGGTACTTTTTTTCTCAATCAACCCCTCTTCCATTTTTCAAGTTGAGCTTGGGGGACGGATAACCTCTATTGATCCTGAACAATCATATCTATTTTTGGATTTTTTTTTTATATCATTCTTTCTTCAAAAAAACACTACCCTCGTCTAGATAATGCATGATAGTTTACATTTTGGGGTTGGATATCCTAATTATATCTTCCCAGTTTCTATAATTTATGAAGAAAAAAATAATTAATATTATTACTAATAAACATCTAGCTACTGACATTTCCCTTACTATATATTATTTTTGTTATATTTCTTCTATAAGACTCGTCTACATATTTTCATTAAGAAAACTATTTATAAATCAATTTTTTAATTTTTTATTTCACCAAAAATAAAATATTATGTAATGGATTATTTAAAGTTCATACATCTCTTAGAAATCAATACTGAAATTTTATTCACTACTTCTCTGGTCTCAGGTAAATAAAATTTTATCTTATATGAATTGAAAAAAATATATATTAGTAATAAATCTAGATGTGTAAAATAATAACAAACAAGATTATCAAAAATGTCTCCCATAGTTTATGTATTATCATTATGTCATCAATTTTTCTTATTAAAAAATATAAATTTGGAATAAACTTTCCTTGTAATAAATATCTGAATTTTTTTTGAATTTGGACCCATGTAAATATCAATATCATTATAATCCACTAATATCCTTTTGTCTGTGCTATGAGAAATTGATAATTTTTGTAATCGTGTGCTACTATGTTTTACAACCAATGAATTCCTCTCTACCCATGTGGAAGTATATAGATCTTGTATAGATATATAAGGTGGTTCATCTATATAAGTATGTGTAGTCCTCCCCTAATGAAAAGGTTGCTTATATATTTTAATTAAAATTATCTTAAAAATAAATGTAATAAAAAATAAGTACACAAATACAACTATTACAAATATAAATAAATAAAAAATAAAAAATTTATCCAACTAAAACATTAAATACCAAAAAAATATCATAAAATGTTGTGGGGAAATACATTTCCCATTTATAAAGTATAGAAACTGCATCGTTATCCAAATTATTTAATGAATTAATATCAATCACTTTTATACAAATGAAATGGAAAAAATGACACACATTTATGATAATAATTTGAAAACAAGTTTAAATTATTCTATATAATGAAAATAGATGGAGTTGTATTATCAGGATGTAGCAAACATGATATATAAGGTCTATCAACATCAAATATTTTATTGACCCAAAAAATTTTCATATGAAATTAACCCTATATAACCTTGATAAAATGGAGTAACTAAAAATAATAAATTTGTTTCCACTTGGATAATGTCTAAAAATACGGAGGTATCTCATTTAATCTTCCATTCAGAGTGGGATATAACACTAAATATATTCTGATTTATAGTATATCCAATAATGAATAAAAAACATCATTAGAATTTACATTAATTTCTATCAATGTATAAATAATAATTTTTCAAATGTTATTCTCCATATACATGACATCAATGTTAGGTTTAACCAATTTATATCTCCAATATTGAATCATACAATATTCATGATTTTATCAAAATATTTTTAGCATTGCCGTATTTTTTTTGTATTTTGGAATTAGATATAAATTTTTTCAATCCGTTAAAAATATTGATCATTATAATTTTTTTAGAAATATAAAATTCTTGTGAGCTATTGATTGACTTTTAATCTTTTATTAGAGGTGTCCATTGAAAAAAAATCTCAAATTTCACTTGCATAAATTGTTTCTTCAACATCGTAGTGGATTATATGATGTCATTTTTTAATAAATTAGACAATATATATTCCCCTTGACACTATATGTTGACAAATTTTTATATGTTTTGAAGTAATTTATATTGAAAATAATCATTTTATGCCATATAAAATGTTCAATTTTATAAGAATCATATAATACAGTACATTAATTCGATAAATATCTCAAAACATCAAATAATTGTGCCAATAATACAACAATATCATTTCTAGGATATTTTAGTCAAAACAACTTTAAAGTCATCATGATATATTTCTTATTTAGAAAAAAAATACAGAGGCACATTATAAATTAAAATTTAAATAGGCCACAAATAATGTTTACTACTTAGGGTTTGATAAGGATTCATTACGTATGTGCACTGTCAAAGTATGATAGTTATAACTTAATTTAGTAATTTATGATATTATTGATATATTTTCTTCCGCTATGGACAATTAGTGGGATGGAATAACTTTCCATCAAATATCCACTCATGTGTATGAAATATTAACATGTTTTTGTTATTTTCATTTTTAAATAAACCTTTCAAATAAGGAATTATAAGAAGATAAATAATTTCTTAACATAAGTATTTGTGACATCTAAATTAGCTAGTGGATATTTTTTTCAAATTATACCATGAAGTCCCACATTTGGGGTACACTTATACACCATTGTATTTTTTCCCTATATAACACATTATCATTCAAATTTGAATGTATCTTCTTGTACCCCAGACTCATCCAGATTAAATTTTTTATATTATAATGAGAATAATGAAAATCATTTCTTTTGTAAGTATATATTTCAATATATTTAACAATTGAGTAATAGTCTTATCAATTTATAGAATTTTCTCTTTCATGTTAATAAATATAAAGAGTTTTGATAAATCCCATAATTCCATGTAAACTGGATACAATGGTTTTTAATCATCCACATATAGATTCTCAGTTATTAGTTCATTCCCAATTGACTCTACCATAATATCATGAATAAGTTCTTTAATTTAATTATAATTATATTCTTGAAAATAATCAGAATCTTTAGATATTAAACTCTACCCAATATTACCGTTCCTAATATTTGTTATATAACTTGTATTTAAACATGGAAAAATTTAATTATAATTGATTTGTATTAATTTCAACTTCTTTATATTAAAGAATTTAAAAATGGATTAATAAACCAATAACTATTTTGTAAATGTCACCTATAATATTCAAAAAAAGGCATCAACATGTCCCACATATTCAGCACTTGTTCCTAGTGAAATGATTCATATTCCAAACATTATTTTCATTAATAAATATCAAAAAATGAAAATAAGTTATTATATTTTGAAGTTAAATTAGAAATTTATTTTTGTAAATAATAATATAAAATACCATAATATAATTCAAAAATTAAAGAAAGAGAAAAAAAAATTAATAAAAAAGTAAAAATTTGCACATATAGAATTATCATTCATTCATATTAAACTAAAATTGTTTCATTAAATCTACATGATCATACAAATATATGTAATCAATAATATGTATTCAATCACCATAATCCATAATTACTTAAACATTTCTATGTATAACGAAAACAAAAAATATACCTTAGATTCACATTAATTAGTAAATAAAAATTATTTCTAGCACCAAATCAATAAATAATATTTTTATCAAACATAAATCTCTAGTAAATAATTAGTCAATTAAAAAATAACCCTTATTATATAATAATGAGAACTTAAAATACATATTTCTAGGAGATGTATAATAGAATAAATGATAAAGATCAATCCTGAAAACAATCCCAAAATCGGAAATTATCTTTTAAAAAATACCATGGATGCATGGAAATCCTGAAAAATAAACATAAAATTAAAATAGATATTAGAAGTGGGATAAATGAGAAGTATATGATAATGGAAATATATTGAAGATAGAGAGAATGGGCTAGCAGAGGATGGATGATGGTGGATAATAGAAGTCAATGGAATCTAAAAGAGAGTTACGATTATCAGATTGAAAAAAAGTTTTAGGGTTCACCAAATGGGATAAAAATACTTGTACAACGATAATTAGTGAATAAAAACTAATTTTAAATGGGTCTAACAAAAATAGTAAATGTTTTCCTTCCATTTACTAAGTACTGACATTAAAAATCCATTTTTCTAAGTTGTTTTTTGTAACAATCTTCATAATTATAGTATTCATATTTTAATAATATGTTATTTTATAAAAAATATTAAAAAATATTTATTAATTTTTTTATCAACAAGAGATGGAAATTTTTTTTAATTATATTTTTTACTGGTGATCCAAAAATGAACGATGTATTTTGGGACAAACATATTGTTCATCCTTAATATCAATACCCTCTACCATAGAGATATTTAATAAAATACTTTGTCATAACCCTCCACAAATAGATAACACACCGAATTTTATATGTATATCTTATGTAAAATATCAATGGATTTTTTTATAGATTTTCCCTTTTCCATTATTTTCGATGAATGATCAGGTCGTAACAACATTCTACTACAAAAATTATCCCAACAGGTTGTTGTTTTGTATCTCATTAAATATTGAGCCACATATACTACCATTTGAATGATAGTGTGGAAAGAAATTTTATAGGATAACTTCAACAAAATGATGATATAAATTATATCCCATTAAAAATTTATTGAATCATCTCAGGTATGAATGATCCTTTGAGATAGGCCATCAAATTTAAGATGAGATGCTTCACTAATGATCACTTTTTATGTGAATTTTTATTGACTACATCCCTTGAATATTTATGTAAATATTTGGACTAAATATGATTTAATTGATTATAATACTCAATTTATCTATACTAGATATTTTTTTATATAGTTACATTTTTACCATTGAGAAATATTTTCAAATATAAATCATGTATTCCTACTTTTTAAATAAATCCACCCAAACACAAATTATATTATCTCTTTTAGAGGCCCTGAGATTATTCATGATAAAATCAATAGTGATATTCTACCAATTCTATATTTGTATTGGTAATGACAACAATAACCTTATGAACATCAGTTATATATCCATGAATTGCATAAATTCCAATAATAGAGTTGTATAGTCCATCATTTTTACTTTATGTTATCTTTTAAAAAATACTCTTTGAAATAATTATATAACATTGAGCATTGTGGGTGAATAGAAAATGATGATTTGAATGGGTCATACAAAAGATCATTCTCTACCCCTAGAATATATAGGACACATATTTTAGTTCCAAATCATATAAATCTATCATTTTAAAAATTTAACCCAAAAATATTTCCCACCATCGTCAATAGATAAATACAAGTTTACTAAGATGGCTTGATCATATATAGATAGTTGATTGAGAAATAAATTTCCAATAGTTAAATTTCATTCAATATATTATTATTTTAATATTTATCCTCTTCGTATTCCTTATGATTGCTTCTATATTAATCCTTAACCTGAATACGATATTATCATATATTCTACAAATAGTTGTAAACACTTTATTCATATTCTATGGATGATAACATATTGATGAATTATAATTTATGATTAATTCAAATTATCTCCTTTTTTTCAAAAAAATTATTTAATTATAAATTTTATTATATTTTGATATATGTTAGAAACATACTTATAATGATAATTTATCAAAATCATTATTCACCAATTCACCATTACTATCTCAAGATCATTCATCAAATAATGTATAAATGGGTAATAATTGTTAGGAGATATAATATATTATCTTTACATTTTTCAGAATAAACCATCCCATTATCTTAATTAATGAATAATTGTATATCAAAAACCCTAATTAGGTTCATGGTGGTGTATCTTCTAGTGTAGTGAATTCTCTCCTCAAATTATCCTTAAAAGAGTATTTGCATTAATTTACCCGTAGAAACATTACATCCATATATGTTATGATGGATGGTGAATTTGAATACCATGATGAATTTATTAAAATGAATTGATAGTATCCATGTAATACAAGAAATCTACAAATCATTGTTATAGATCGTAACATCTATATATTTCACTAAATAATTATACTTCTATAAATTCTATATTAAATAACTTTTTAAAAACATAAAATGAAACTACTATATTCCTTGAAAAATTAAGTGAAAATTATTAATAAATTTAAAAAAAGAATAAATCCTATATTAATTAAAAATATATTAGTAAACTAGAAATTATTTTATTTAGAGGATAAATATTTAATATTGTTTAATGTTAAAAGGGATGTTTTTTGACAAACAATATATAATGTGTTGACTAATTTATCATGATAAAATAATTTGATCAATATAGACTTATTGTTCTGAAAATATATTATATTTCAATGTATTAACTAACATATAAACAATAATTTAATTTATAATTGATATAAACAATATTGAACACATAATGGTTAAAAAGTTATTTTTTATAAAATTGGTTTTCCTTTATATTTTTAGTTTCATATATAATATAAAAATTTGTGAATTTAAATATTTTCATTTTATAAAATGAACTTAATTTATTCAATCAATATATAATATATATCTTTGTGTTATTTTTGGTATTTATGAAAAACTATATATTTCTGGGTGAATTGTGAAAAATATTTTTTTTAATAATAATGTCACATGAATGTCATAATCATGATATTATAATAAATTTATTGTTTTATAAAACTATTATGTGAAAATATATCTAATAAATAAGTAAAATAATCATATTAAAAATAGTATTTTGAATTTAGAAACCCATTATTGACATTTTAGATCCTCTGGATTTTTTATTCTAATATAAAATTTATTTATGTTCATTTTTATTAATTAGATAATTACAATGATAAATACAACTTTGTATTGGTATTAAATTCTGTTTACACCCATTTTGTTATCTATAAAAAGATAAATTTCATGAAAATTAAATTTATATAATATTTTGGTGTAAATTAATTTTTATGATTAAAAACTTGTTTTTGTAAAAACTATTATTCCGTTTATTTATTTTATATGGTAGGTTCAGGATCCAGGTATACCAATTCCTTGAAATACAATGTAAAACATCATAAATCATTAAAAATGTAGATTAAAAAGATTATTATAGATCTCATCCTTTGAATTAGAGTCCACTGAGCTTGAGATAAAGGTTCAGGCTATAATAGACCACATCGAGCCCACCTCTCATATTTCTTTTTTTAATGTTCCTCAACAATATTGTCATATTTCATATAAAAATTTTACACAATCAATTGAAATTCATTTATATAGTTTAAGAACCTAGCCTACTATGGATATATTTTCTAATGTATATTTTTACTTATGCTCATCTTGGTCTCCTTAGTAAGAGTAAAATCAGATTGAATCTACACAAGTTCAATTTTATGATTGACAGAAAATTTAAAATCCCGAATTGTTTCCCAAAGATCTTCTTTTAATTAAATTAAATTAAAAATTTAATAGTAGAATCATTAATTCAAAAATAAATATTATATTTGTAAAAAAACTCAATATTCTCTGTGGATTGGTGCACTGGTTCTCATAATGTAAAAGTTTTCTTTAATCCATTTGGGATACAAGGGAATCTAATTTATGTATTTTATTATATGAGGTTTATTATTCTTAAGAAGGACAATAAGTATGTGATAGATATTTAAGTCATAGAATATTTTTCATTATACCTATTTTAATTTTATAATCCTCTCAAATATCTCTATGGATATAAGTGATGATTGTATGGAAGGTGATGGTGTGTTTTTAATTCTTTGTATCATTCATGGCCATCAATTTGACTATTACTACCATAGAAGCTACTAATAGCATAAGATTATAAAACAATTTATTACAGTCCATTTTAGTGATCGAAATTAGGATGCTTTGAAAATGATTTCCCAAGAAAATTTTGAATTAAAAGACATATTGTAATTAAATCCATAACATACACATAAATTAAGTGATTACAAACAAATTCTGTGAGGATTCATAATCCCTCGAGAAGATAGAGTGAAATTAAAGAATATGGAGTCCTACTTTTTGTATTTTTTCATTCATTGAGAGTATTCACTTTCATATATTCCATTGTAGAAGTATTTTTGATGGTATAATGTTAGACCTACTGATATTGGAAGCCCATGTAGGCATGTTAACATTATATTCACATTTAAAAATTTAGAAATCATTATAATTTAATTTTACATTTCTATTTATGGTCTAAACGAGATTCTCTGAGACAATGTAATCATATTTCTATACATTTATCCTAATTTTATGTTGGAAAATTTGATAAATATCTTTGATTTTCTGAAACACATAAGAAAAATTAATATTTATCATAACTTATAGATCCATCAACATATCCCTTAATGGTTTGTCTATGCATGGGGTAATCCAGTAATCCATTTCATATTCCCTACACACTATCCATTATGAATTATTAATGAGCTCACTATAATAATTTTTAGTGTTATCTGGATATTTGAGGAAAAAATAGAAGTGATATCCGTAACATAGAATTTGTATGAACATATCACTAAGGAACAGAAGATAATCATAAATGTATGACATATGTTTCCTTTTGAATTTCAAGAGAAGTGATTAATTGGTATTTTTTGGGTCTATGATTCCCAATAATCGAATGTTAATGGGTTTTTTAAACACCATCAATGAAATTAACATAAAATTTGTTTCTAGTACACGTAGAGTCTAAATAATGTTCAAAAAATTATATTGATTTATTTTAATTAGGTATACGGTCTATTTAATAATAGACAAGGAATAAAAATATATTTAGTTTACCAAAAATTAAAATAAGAAAATTCTTCCCCCCATGGATATGAATTTTATTTCTCTATCAAACTAATTGCGAATCAGTACATGAATAGTTTCTCATTTAGAAGTGAATATTTTTTTCATTAGAAATGGGAGACACTAAGATATTCCAATGGTATAGATACCCTCTTCATGATAAGGGCCCTGAGAATTCAATTTTTCAAGGAGGTAGGTACTCCATTAATGAATTCAAAAAAGCATTTCTTCATGCTTATAGGATATCTACGAACATTCTCATAGTGGAAAAAACATCAAAATATATTTAATTGTTATCTTGTAGTCTATCTCAAATAAAAGGATGTCATCATTATAAATGAGATTATCAGTGGAAAAAAATTATAACAATGTATATTTCCATGAAATATATATTAAGTGCTAGATATAAAAGTAACCTACTTTGGTGGACTATAGTAGTGAAAATAATAAGGCTTGAAAGGTTTATCCATGTCTCACACATTCAAATTATTCAAAAAACATAATACACGAATATTAAGGAAAATCATTTCTCTTTTGATAGTTAATGAAACCATGGGATACTCTATACTGTTGTTGGATAATAAAGATGAAATTTCAACTGATTGTATAAAAATCATTAGAGATGTCAATTTTGAATGCGATGTTACCATAATTCTCTCTCATTCTCTAGAGATTTATACATTAAGAGGTAGTGAACAAAATATTTTAAATAGTCCATCTAAGGATAAATCTAAATAGGTATTCAGTTGTGATCTCCCCCAAAAAATTCCTCAATATCAGTGGTAGAATTTCTCTAATCACATTGAGATCATTGATCTCAATAGAAGTTGAAATAAAGTCCCTTATTTACACATCATTTTATTTTTTAAATATAAGTAAAATGAAATTTTAATTCACATAAATAGGTATTAAGGAATAAATTAGTATATCCTTATTATAATTAATTAACATAGCAAGCATAATATCATATAAAAACTTGTTTAATTTGATTTTGAAAATATTTTCCCCAACTACACTATACATGATTAGTTAGAATAGATATCTTTTAACTGCATCCTCATTGGGAATCATATCAATAGCTTAGTTATAGCTTTTCTAAATTTATAAATGGATTAAATCAGTAATATAGGGTTATTTTAAATTCTAACATCACTAAAAATTCGTTGAATGTAATCCATAAATAGAATTAGAAATTTCATTTTCAGTGATGAAGAGAATTACCCCATTATAGATTGAATTGGATGAGTTTATTTACACATATTTTATTATACCATATAAATTGGGTTGTTTTGTGTTATGAAATGATAATGGGAAATACATTTATATTTTTTAAAATTTAACAGTATTTACAACTGTTACATTCCATTCAACTGAAAATTCATCCCCTCATGACCTAACTTGTACAACATATTTGATAAATTTATCACAAATAATATTTTATAAAATCATGTAACAACTAACATTTCGTTGAACAAATAGTTCTTGTCTCACCAAAAAATAAATCTTATAATTGACAAGGAGATATCTAAAGGGTCATATCCAGTGAATAGGTAATATTCTTATCTAAGACCAATTAAATTTCATTCTTCTTTACCCTACTAAAAATAGTTTTTATCCATACTAATATAGTGATATAAATATCTTTATTACTATGAAATATTATTATGTTTATGGAAAACCCATTATCTATTTCCATTGCATCCTATGTAAATTGAAAACATCACTCATGTGTACACACAGAATACCACCTATCTGGATAACATTTTTTATTTTGTATCATAAGATCTCATGAATAGTAATAAATATATACTTAATGAATAAATATGATATATATTTCATTATTAATGTTATTGAAAGATAAATACTTATGTTCCCTCTTTCGCTCTGATTCATTAAAAATAAAAATGTAAAATGTGTGTACACGCAAGCTTCCAAAACCATGGATGGTGTATTTATTTTTTCATTATCACCATAAATTGATGATTTTATAAATTTATTTAATGAATATATATTAAATTTATTCAATTATTAATAATTTTTAAAATTGATATATTCATTCTATAATAACATGTTCTTACTCATTCAACCGTTATAACCTCTTATTTTTTTTATATGTTTTGTAACCTATGTGAACATTGTTATAATGATTATGGTAGGAACCATTATGTAATTTAATTTAAAATTTATATTATGTTATAATAAAGAATTTTTGTCTTAAAATAATTAAAAATATATATCTACATTGTTTTAATAAACCCATTTCTTTATTTATAATCAAATCTTCTAAAAAAGGAATTTTTAAAAATTACATGAAAATAGTCAACATAAGTTCCATGAAATATACTCTAATTATAGAATAATAACCAATAAAAAATAAAATAATCATTATCATTCTATTGTTGATAAATCCCCAACAAAGGTACATGATCTGATTCCCCTTAGTCAAAACAATCATATAAAACTTAATAATTACCACACAAATATTTATATTACCAATTAATTATTATGAAATTTGTAATGAAAAATTTTATGTGAATATATTATTATAATATAAATATAGGTATAATTTTTATATAAATTTATAATAAATATAAATTACTATATATTATATCAGAGTGTGGTTGACCTAGATGAAGTTTGAGGTACTAGTTTCTTGTATATTATTTCTATGTTTGAGACAAGTTTAAAATTATACATCTACATTAAATTTTATTAATTATATACTTCCCATTGTAAATATTATATCCTGAATCCCTTTATACTATTGTTATTTTATGTTCCTTATCATGTTCATACAATCAAGGGTTTTTTGATTTTAAATTTCAAAATGGATTTTTCGTCAAATAGTTATATGAAAGGATTTAATGTTATCCTTTCAAGCCATTATCCCCTATATTCATATTATTATTATTTTTCAAAAAATATCTTCATTATACTTAAATTAATGACCAAGTCCATTTTTTATTCTCTTTGAATTTACTATTATGATATTATAAGGAATGAACATATTGTTTTATATATGGGTCATTTATAACATTCCTCATAAAGTATTAAAATAATTTTTTTTAATATTTATTTCTTGAAATCATATACCACATATATTCCCATTATTCATTACAAATATTAAATTACTATTTTCGATGGTTTCTTATGGAAAATTGTATTCCTATTGATCTGTAAATTTTTAGATGTTACCATATTAAAATAAATGATTCCATTTTTCAATTAATATATTAAATTAACTAATAAAAATATTCAATATATAGTACCTCAAACATTAATGACTATTACTATCTACTATGTATATTCTTTTATGGTATTATAGAACATCTTTCTCTAGATATATTATGATTTTATTTTACAGAAATTTTTAAAAAATGTGTTTCTTTTTCATTGGATAAATAATATATGAAGGAATTATTAGATCTCTTATATTATTATGGAATAATAAGTATGTTAAATCATTATATGAATGGTGGGAAATTATATATCATGCCAATTCATTTTGAAAATATTTCAATGTCATGCGATGTTGTGTGGAAATGATTTCAATTATATATATTCACTAGGTGATGCATGGAAATGATTTATTTTGATCCTTATAAATTTATTTATTGACATGATTTTAATTATCTTTGATCATAAGATAATGCATGTACATTATTCTCATTATCTTTGTTCCCAATATAGTGAAATAAATTTATTATTGTTAACTATTTTCGCAATTTTATGATTTATATTTGTGTTTCTATACTAAACTTTTATATCATATTCAAAATCCTATATTATGCATTCATATATCATGATTAATGAAATATGTCTCATGATTTATAAAAATATCCTAATTCTCTGTTTTATGATTTACGATCCATTTATTACTAGATACAAATTTATTGTGCTTTCAATGTGTAATTTCACTACATTCTCAAACCAATATTCTCGTGTTATGATAAATAATTATCATTGATTATTAATGCATATATTTACCATTATGAGTTATTTTATCTCACCCATATTACATTTCAATTTCTCTAGTTTATGATTAGTGATATTCAGTATGATAAGTCTATATGGGTATTAAAATTATGTTATTAATAGAAACATTTCGTATAGTATGTAAAATTCCTATTTAGATGGAATGAAAATGATTTTTTATGTAATGATTTTTTCATTTGGTATCAAATCCAATATGGAATGAATTTTTTATAACTAGATCCTATTTTATGGGTCCAGGGAACAACAATTGTTATCATATAAGGGTTTGAAAAAACATAAAATTTTCTTATGGAATTGGATGATGATTATTTATGTCTTATAAGTAAAATTTATGGTTGATAATTATAAGGATGATATATGTTTAAATATATATAGACACATTATGAGGTCATATGTGATTATATCCTAATGTTATTAATGATATTTTGGGAGAGTTTTACTCGTTTTTATGAAAAATTACTGATTGAAAGATAGGTAAATATTTGTATTATTAAATGTTTTTATATTTTAATAATTATTTTTTGTATAAATGTAATAATATATTTATGAATTTATATTGAATTGTATAGATAATCCTAGGGATTGAAATTGATTTTGTGACTAGGTGATTAATGTAATTAATAAAAAAAATTCTCTATCTTTTTTTCAAACATTTTCTAATTAAGGTGAATAGAAAATAAACTATTCAATTATTTTTTTGTGTTGATATTATTTAAAAATAGATATTTGGTTGATATTGGGAATCATATGGATTTATTTTATTATTAAAAAATTAAATCTTTATAAAATTATAAGTATGTGGTTTGGGGATATAAAGGGATCAATAGTTTTTAGATAAAATTTCTTGTGATCTTGCAAGAATATTTCACAATTTTTTTCATTTTTGGTTATTCAATTTTGACAGGAAGATTTTAATGAGTGGGTGGGTTAGTTATTTTTGTAATTATTAACATTGAAAATGGGTTTTATTAGTTATGGTTAGCATATTAATATCTAATTTATTTTTATTATAGTATATTCATATTGGGAATTTTCACAATTTATTATAAAAATTTTAGTTTATATAAATTTTTAGAAGAAGGTAGAATATATTGACATACATTTTTGAATATTATATTCTATTGTATTTATATTTTAATTCCTCAAGCATGAAAATTTAATTTTGTCCTTTTATAATATAAAATTTAGATATATTAGACATGAAAACTAATCCAAATATCACCAAAGGATTAAATTTCACTTATAGAATAGAATAATATTTAGTAATAATATTTTTTCACATTCTCAATATCAATGATTAAATATTACCATGATAAAAAATTACAAAAATCTATTGATACTTAAGTGAAAAATATCAATCAAATATCAAGGCATAATTTTGAAACTCATTCCATCGTATTAGTCATACAATGATAAATAGTTTGACTTATAAATATTTAATTAAGATATTATAAGTTTCCTTATAGTTATATAGATACTTGTTTTCTTGATAACAAATACATTTGAAAATTTTAATATTTAGTGATAAATTCATTTTGGTAAGACAAATTGAAATTTGGAGGATGAAATTTCTTCAATGGGTAGGGGGAATGTAACATCCTAGGATTTTAATATGTAATATCTATTAAATAAATACATTGTTATATAACATATTTCACATAAAATGTATAACTAAAATGATTCATGAAATATTACATAAAAATTATTAGGAAATTAATAGGATGAATAATTTAGTTTGTAAATAATAGGATAATAGTCGATTGAAAAAGAAAACATTTTGAGGATAATTAATAAAATTTATTTAATATTAAATATATTTTTTTCATTGAATGGTTTTCAAATTGTTGTCTATTTTATCTTAATAAAATAAATTTTTCACTTTTAAATTTTTTTATGATCATATGTAATTAAATAATATATTCACATTTATATAATTAGTAATTGATTTGAAATAAAATTCAGAAAACAAAAAAATTAAAATGTAATTTTTCTAAAAAATAATTTTTTCAATATAATATATATATATTCATTTAAAAAAATTAAATATAATTTTTTATATTGAACATAATTTATTAATTTATAATTCCAATATAATTTTAAGTTGAATTCTTCAGATAATTTTGAAATGGTTTATTTTTGGATGAATAAGGGTAAATACAATTTTTAAAAATAATTTCAAATTTAAAACTACATCATGATATTAAAATAAAGTGAATGTTTATGAAACCCTTTTTATATATGTATTATATTATCAATACTATACATAATCATTAGGGTGTTTCATTTAGAAGAAAAAATGATCATTTAGAACCAAAGTCATGTTTTTTTCTAGTAAATGAACTACTTTATTATAATATCCATTAATTAGATAATTTAATGGTTTAATTGTATTTTTTAACCATATTATAGTCAAATAACACCATTATATTTTTTCGTAAACCCATAAATTTCATGATAGTCAATTTTATTATGGTATTTAAGGTAAATATCATTTTCATACATAAAATAAATTTTTTCTATAAACTAATTTCCTGTGTAATTTCTCTATTTATATAAAAATTAATTTATACCACCTATAAATAATTAATCATGAAAAACTTATTACTTATTTTGGATATTAACATTCAAAATTATTTAATATGTATAATAACATGTTTTTTATAAAATTATGTTATCATAGTAAATGTTAGTCACCACAAAATGGGTTAAATGTGGTATCAATGGATTACAATATTTTATATGGTAAAAAATATCTAAAAATACTATCTATAATTGGATTGTATATGGGGATTTTTTTCAAATAATATTTTATATTCTAATTTAGATTACCTTGGAGCATGTTTCCAATAGAATTAAATTTATATGAGATTATATCTATGAGTGTTTTCATGTTATCCACCCCTCTCACCAAAATAATGAGACCAGAGGTGACCCAAAATTTTCATACATAATTAATACATATTATTAGATGATAATTAATTATAAATAATAAAAATACATTCTATAACCATAAAGTTTTATTTTATTTAGGAACCTAATTACATAAATACTTCTTCAATAAAATAACTACATCATCTGTCTCTCAATTCATTACAATTAGAACTGTTTATAGGAAAATCATACAAATAACATTTCTTTATAACCTGGGGAAAAATATTAATTCAAGGAAACATCAGATTATAATTAATTGTTTAAATGGATATATAAATGATTATTAGAGAATAAAATATTAATATGGGTATAATATCATGAGATTAACATTTTTAAATCATACCTATTAATTAGAAAATCAAAATAACGGGTCATGGAATAAATAGATATTGTTCATAAGACCACAATCATAAATAAATTTAAGAACATGATCCATGAGAGTATAAAATTAAAAAAATATCATGTCATAAAAGAGTTTCATAATGTGTGACTAAATCCTAATCAGATAAATAAAATTTAGGCTATCATCCAAGACATTCATCGCATGTTTGTCTTGTGATAACTAATAGGCTACCTGCTTCAGATTTGGGGTAGCCTCCCATATACCCACTTTTTAGGATTGGTGTTAGCTCATATGATCCATCTTTATGGTATTTAGATAACCTCACATTTCTCCTTTAATCCCATAAAACACTAATCATTTCAAACTGTATTACAATTCTATAACAGAACTGCCCATCACATAATAATAATCCATTAATATATATTCCATATGATTGTGAAAAAAATTATCATTACATTATAAAATTATATTTTGATATATGATTAAAATAAATATATATTAAATAATTATTTATGAATATTCTACACATAAAAAAACTACATGACTGAGGACCATAATAGTTTATTATCTTTGGGAACATGGAAATATAATATTATATCATGGTGAGAGATCATCAAAAAAATACATAAATATCAATCCATTTAGTAATACTACATAAACCCTTCATTCATAACCTTGAGAAAGGAAACATAACAATATGTGACCGTAAATTCTCAGTAAGGGTAAATAAAGAATATATGTAAGCATAATATGGAAAAAAGGGTGTGAGAACATGAGCATAACATTTAAAGATCATACCCTCCATATCAATGATCATAATCATGTGTCCAGAAAAAAAATATTCTATATCATAAGAGATGAATTATAAGGTAAAATAAAGAATAATCCATAAAATCATAAAATATTAATAAAACATTGAATTTTGGCATACCCAAAAGCATGGAAAATCATTCCCTAGAAGTCAATTCTCATTGCAAAAATATAATAGGGCACCTCATAGGGGATACACCTACTGGTAGGGACACACCACATTTCACAGTCACATCCCTTTCGATATAATGGAATGGGTTCACTCATCAAGCCAATATAGTATCCATGGTTCACTTCCAAGACCATCTTAGTAGTCAAGGATCATTCCCAAGGCCATCTTAGTAGTCAAGGTTCACTCTCAACACAATCTTAGAGGATGAAGGCCTTTATAGAACAAGTTTCACTCCCCATTCCTGACACATTTATCTCATGGTATATAAATCATTATCAAATGAATTGGATAAAGATATATTTCCCACCCATCTCATAATGAAATCATACACACGTGTTCTATAAGATAATAAAACATTAATCATATTATTTCCCATAAAGATAGAAGGGTTTCATAAAAATCATATCATAACCCATGAAATGAAATGGGTATGAGAAAAATTTCTTGATATCATCAATGAGTGAAAGTATTCATGTTTCATAATCATAGAATAACCCATGAAATGAATCTATTATCATTAGTTTTTTTATCATGGCATAACCCATGGAAGAGAAATGGGTTTCATAAATAACTTTTCATCTTAATTATAAACCATTAAATTAAATAAAAATAATGAGATCTTTCTATCATATCCCTATAAAATTATGAACTATATTAAAGAATGTCACCATAGTTTGAGAAGGATTTTGGAATATCACTTGCAACAATTCTTAAAGGAAGTGACCTTTATTTAAAAATACTTTTTTAAAACATGAAATATTTTTAAAATATTTTTCTTTGAAAACCACTTTGAAAACTTTTGGATTAATATATATAAATAATTTAAAAAAATTGTTAGTAAAATATACTTTTCCCTTTGAAAAAACATTTTTAGAATATACAACATTTTGAAAATATTTTTTATTAAAAATAGCACTCAAAACAAATTATAAATATTTGAAATTATTAAAATCATTTTCATTGAATTTTTTTTTGTAAAACATATAAAGGGATGATTAAAATTTATTTAAAACCCTTTTTAAACAGAAAAAGTTTCTAAAATAATTTTTCAATGAAAATAGCATAGCGAGCATATAAAGAAGCTTTGAAAATCATTTGAAACACTTCATGAACATAAACATATTTCAAAAAAAATTATTTGAAAATTTTTTTGAATCATATAAACTAATCTTTTCAAATGAATTAAATATTTTTCCTTGTAAAATAAACATAAAATGTTATTTAAAAATATTTTTGAAAATATTTATTAAATAATGGTTTTTTAATAAAATATATTTTCATCGAAAAAGAGAAAAAAACACAGATTGTCTTCAAACCATTTTCTTAATTATCGTAATTAAAAAAACAGTGGAATAATGGTACCATTGTATTATTATATAATTAATAACTATAGGGGAATAAAATTCCTGATAATTGTTTACCAATGAATCATAATATTTCATCAATGGATGCATAATCATAAATAATCTTGATAAATGATGAGATTATAGTAATATACTCTTACATATTTGGTATCATTAACTAAAAAACCATTAAATAATAACATTAAATAAAAAATAAAATATCATTAATGGACGTATATTTATGATAAAAAATATAAAAGGGAATTATATACACCTTGTAAAAGATAATAAGTTCATATCATAACATGTGTCTCAATGAAAGAAAAATCGACACCAAATTACATTACTGATTTGGTGAGTTTGGAATTATAAACCCCATGAATGAAATTTAATATAATATATATGTAAATACATATAAAAATATGTATAATAATCACACAATATATTCATGGGAAATATATACAACACATAAAATAAATTGGTGTTGAATAAAGAATATATCTCAGAGAAATAAAAGTGAGACAAGAAATCCCTTGGTTACTTGAGTATCTTTTGAATGATGAGATCAGGGAAAAAATAATTCTAAACATTTAATATCATTAAATAAATTAAATTAATTATATAACATTTCATATGAAAATGTATACACCACACAATAAAAATAAGTGTGAATATATCATATATCTCATAGAAATAAATGTGAGGCGGGAAAACCCTTACCTTAAGTCTTGAATTTCATTGTACATGTTCAAACCTCGTATATAATAATTATATGTTTATTATAAATATAATAAAGAACTATATTATTATATATAAAAACATATATTATTTTATTATGACTTTTTATTACTCGTTTATTGATAATTCCATGTTAAATTTACGATTCAGGTAATAACCGCTTTGTTTTTCAGATGTGTTTTAAGATTTTATTCATAAAAATCTTGATTAGATAATAATTTACATATATAATGGATATAAAACAAGATATAAATATCATGTATATTAAATATATATGTATTTATAATAATCTAAAAAATATATAAATTTCAATTGAAATACAGGGTTTATGGAGATGGTAGGCCATATGTATGCATGAACATTGTTTCCATTTTATTATCATGTTTTTTAAGAAATAAAAATAGATTATACATATTAAACTTATATTAGAATTATTGTTTCAAATATATCAGTTATGTTCATTAAAATCATCCTTAAAACATTCTAGGTAATGTTGGACGAGTCACATCTCTTTGAGGAGAAGGTAGTCCACACGTCCACAAACTAAATTATTGTATTCCCACAAAATGTAAGCCAAGAAGTTATGTGTTATATAATAATAAAATATGAATAAATAAATAATTAATCATATATATAATATAAAAATATTATTTCCAAATTATTATCATCCTAGAGAGGTGGTAATGAAAAAACGAATGACATCAGTTCATGTGGCGATAATCTGTTGTACCCACGAATGATTATTACATGTCTCATTTGATTTAAGTGTGTTCGATTTTAGGGAATAAACATAACATAAAAAAATCTATATATATTTATGATTATAATGTTATTATATAAGATAGATATAAGAATAATTGAAGGGTATGATAATTAAATGAAACAAATGTTTAAGTTGAAGAATGTTACATCTTCTTTAGGTAGATTTTTTTGTTTTCTCTAAAGGGATTCCTTGGATGGATTTATGCAAAAAAAAATAAAACATATAAGATGAATATATGGAATTTGGGAAGAGATTTAGTAAATTTTGTGACAATAAAATGGGTCTTGAGAGGTGTGAATAGAGGGGAAGAGATGGCAGCATTCTATAGGTAGGGAAAAGGACACACTTGGTATTTTTGTAAAGAATTGTGTTAAGCCACGTTTTTACCTACCAAGAGGCATACATGAAACTAAAAAATAGATAAAGTAAGTTTTATGGTCTATTTATGAACATTAAATGTGTTTTGGACATGTGTAGGTTTATTCTTACACATTATGTTTAAAGTTTAACAACTATGTAATCTTTTTCTAGCTTATTCGGTGTAATTAATTTTAATCAGTTTAACATTTATTTTTTTCAAAAACAATGTTAACCTTATTAGAAATTAGAAATTATTATTATTCCAAATATGGAATCTTTTCTTCAAATAATAATCACATAAGTGGAAGAAATTAATTTAAAATCAATCCAACAGACATGAGGGGAAAGTTGGTTTTTAAAGTAAAAAAGATCAAAACATTCAAAGATTTTTATATCCAGTTTCTGTGTAAAATTAATAAAAATTACCTAAATTAGATTTATTGTTATATACATAAACTAATTATACTAGAAAAACTATTTGAAATATAATTTACAAATATAAATAAATTTGATGAAAAAGTAGATTTCAATTAAAATTTTATATTTTTCATTATTCACTAAAAAATTGAAACTCTTCATATAAATAATAAAAAATCAACCAAATTTAATTTTTATAGTGAAATTACAAAAAAAAAATAGTTTATTTTTTCAAATAAAAATTATAAATTTTTAAAAAATATATTTCAAATAGGTGTTCCATTAAAAGAAAGTAAAATTACCTTGTATAAAAATACATCTTTTTTTTCATAAAATTGTATTTATTATTATAACTTGTCCAGAAAACAAATCAGATGAACATTACAAATTTTAATGAGTATAATATATATATATATATATAATTAAAAAATAATAATCGAATTTTTTTAAATTAATTTAATATTTTAAAACGTTTTTGGTTTCATAAATATAATTTTACAATAAAAGATTTCTTATATTTTTAAATTGGTTTTATTTTAATTTCTAGTTAATTGGTCACAAAATAATTCTACTTATATACAAGTGTAAACCATATTTTTATAATTTAATTAATCTTATTAATAACCTCCATTCCAATAGCTATGTGAAAACTATAATAATATTTTAACAGTAATATACATAGTACATTGTAGTTTGGTAAAACTAGGTCTTGTGTACCATGAAAATTATAAAGGAATGTGAAATAATGACTTACACAAGACAAAAATAGTGTTGTGTATTATTAAATACAATAAAACTATTGTGTGCAACATAATATTGAATTGGTGTTGCATACAAAGAAAGAATAATGTGGTTCTTTAATACTACAAAATCTCTATTAAATACTGTATGAAATGAAAAATATAATAAAGAGTAAATAAACTCAAAAAATAATTTATAAAAACATTGGGAATAACATTATTCCCCCCTTAAAAATGAATTTAAACCACAAAATTAATTTGGGATATCAATGTTTTAATACTTGAAGGTTCCTTTCATATAAATCCACATCATAAAAATGAATACTACAACGTCCTTTAAGAGGGAATGTGGAAAACATAATGGTTACCCAAAGTTACTCATAACTAGGTTTCCACATTGAATAACATAGGTGGAAAGTGAAAACCTGGACATATAATAGAAATATATCTTTCATGTTCTGATAGAGAGTGATAGAAATCTTGGTTATGAGATAGTTAATGATCACAAATCCATAACCCAAAGAGGCTTGAAAAAGGTCCTTGAATTCATCAAAATGATAAAAATTTGACAAAATTTTATTTCATAAACCTTTTCATAGTATTGAATAATTTCCAAATGAAAATGAACTTACTTGATTTCATTCCAATTCGTGAGAAAAATATCACCCTTAGGTTGTTCCTTGATCAATTTCTACTTCTACTTTTATTCCAAGAAATAAAGGTTAATTTTTCATTATTAAAGCATTATAAGATCATGAGATCTATAAATATGATGATAGGTCATTCTATCTCTCTTTAGGTAACATCACAACAAAATGGTTAACATAGTTTTTCCAATTAGTATGAATTGTAATATGGAAAGACAATACCTAAATCTCTAAAACCTCATCGGATGTTTAATTTAAATAATTCCACAAATGGATACCATATAATCCTTTCGAAATATGAAAATAAAAAACATTGAAGAAAATGTCACTTAATTTCCAAAATGAATTATCATTAATCCCTATATAGAAAAAATTATCACCCGATTGACACATACCAAACATGTGAATACATTAAGCATGTATTCTCTAAAAATAGTAATAACTTAAATCACCCAAAAACCATATTGGAAAAATGTGACTTTTTTCATATAAAAAATATATCATTGAATATTTTTAAAAATCTTGAACAGGTTTTAAACAAATAAATAATTAGTTCTATGGTAATTTTACTATCCAATTTACATTATTCACATTAATAACCATTACATTAAATCATTTTTTATATGTCATTTACACTATTAAACTTATCCATTAAAGTAGTTATTTAGAAACGTATACTTCATGATTTATATAATATAAATTTTAATAGCAACACATATACACTTCCCTCAACCAATTTTCTTCTTAAACCATCACTTGGGATTCATCATCTTATTCCATAATACCCATATCCTAGAATATGAAATATGAATCACATATTAAGGTTTTTAAACCTAAATTTAATCATTATTAATACTTATAATTTAAACAATACTATTAGAACATCTCATACCATTCATATATCATCAAAGTCTCATAATATTTAGAAGTATAACCAATATTTGTGCCACCTTCCTGAATATCATCATGAGATTTCCACATAGGACATCGATTTTCATAATTCACATACATTCTAAATCTAAATATATAATGTTAACATGATCCCTTTAGTTCCCTATATTTACTAAAATAATAAATTACAGTGTGAGAAACACTTATCCTAATAGAAAACCAAATAATCCTCAAAATCACATATAGGATATGTAAATCGTGAAACCTATTAATTTAATCAATGAAACCTTATGTTTATCCAAGGTTATTAATATTCATATTATATTGAAATATTTCGGGAAGGTTCATAAATTTTTTGTGAATTCCCAAATTCTATCCCCTGTTAGTGTCCAACCAGGTGTGCAGGAAGTCCAATTGTTGTGCACCAGTTCCCTGTTGAATCTAGCTCAATATACTATTTTCAGGGTTGTTAACCCTTTACAAATTTTATGGAGATCTAAATAAACTTATAATGTCATTGAAATGATGTAATTGTATGGAAAGAACTCTCTCAATAATTTAGAAAAAAATTTAGACATTTTTGGATACATTAACTCCCCCTTAGGCTTATCCTTTGATATATCCCATTATAAATATCCCTTGGCGTCTCACTAAATATTTATCCTCCTAGTTTCCAAATATTGACTATTCATTTCCTTTTATACTCACAATATAGACTTAGGATTAACATACATTGATATTATATAATTTTTAATAAATATTCTTGACATTATAAAAGCACATGCCTGAAGACATTAGTAGTTTAGATTCATTAGAAACACGAAAACATAATCTTCTACCTATGTGAAATATAATAAACATATCCTTTAAATATCATCCCATTTATTAATGTTATATAAAATATTTTTACATAACATGATGAAAGTAAACATAAGAAATAGTGAGATCAGATGTTTGGTAATGATAAATAAAGGATATATGTATGCATAACATGAAAATAATGGTATGAGAGTATGATACTAACATTTAAATGTCATACCTTTCATATCAAAGAACATGATCATGAGTCATAGAATAAATATTTGAAGTTAATAAGACAATATTCATAAGGTAATCTAGAGAATAAAGCATGAAATTATAACATAAGAATGAAACATTGAATTGTAGCATATACATAATCATGTAAAATCATTCCCTATAAGTCAAGTATACTTACCTAAAATATCAAGGTACTTCATGGGTTAATCACTTACTGGATATGAAATACCACCATCCCCAATAGTATCCCATTCAATATATTATAATGGTTTTACTCTCTGAACCATCTTAGCAGTTAAGATTCACTACTAAGACCGTATTAAAAGTGAAGGTTCACTCTCAAAACTATCTAAGTAGTCATAGTTCACTCCCAATACCATTTTAGAAGAAAAAATATTTTAATGAAATTGTTTTATTCAATATTCAAGCCATTTTTATCTCATGAGATATAAATTTTACCTTGTGAATTGTAGGGAGATACAGGTCCCACCATTCTCATAATGAAATAATAAATATGTGTACCATGAGTTAATAAAAAATTCATCATATCGTGACCCATATAAAGAGATGGGTTTTATAAACATAATATTATAAACTAGAAAATTAATTTGGTATCATAAACATTTCATCACATCAAAAACTTTGGAAAAGAGATAGGATTTATAATTATAGAGACCCAATATTTTCGTACATGGACATTACATTACTATTGTATAATACTTAATACATAAGAAAAACGAATGCCCAAAGACCATATTAGCTAAGTGTATTTGGAAAATAAGAACATAATCTTATAATCATGGTGAAAGATCTTCAACATATCCCATAATGATCTTACCTTTTTTCTTACCTAAAACCTTATGTTATATCCTAGGTAAAAGAAAACATTTAATGGGTGTGCTCAAATGCTCAGTAAGTCTAATCATGGATAACATAAAACAAACCGTAAACATTTGAATGTAAAAACATGAACATAGAATTTAAACATAAAAATCGTGAGCAATGGCATAAAATATTGTAATACGTAAGGAATGTATCATAAAGTAAAATTAACCATGAAATAATATCATTGGAATAAAACATGTAATTGTGGAAAACTAATAATCACATATTGTGATTTCCATAGTAGCTAAGGCATTTCTACCAAGACCATCATAGTGGATGGAGACCATTGTAGAACCGAGATTACTTGCTGTTCCAGCCCTGTATTACTGAACTGGATTTACATATCCTTCCATCCATGTTTATCTCATGAGATATAAATATTTAACCAATCAATTGTAGGGAGATATAGGTCCCACCAATCTTATAATGAAATCTTTCTTACCTGTTCCACAAAATAGACATAAATCATTCATCATAACCCAATAGATAAAATGGGTTTCATAAGCATCATCCCAACATAACATAATCCATATAAAATAGTGGATATCATTACATAATAAACAAATAATACAATTTATATAATAGAGGCTTTATACTTGACTCATATCCATATTAAAAATGGTCATCTTGTATGGAAAATCATTTTGATAAAACACTTGAACTGATTTTTTGACAAAACTATCAATTCTACTTCAAAATAATTAACATATCTCAAGATGTCGAGAAATTTTAAAAGAAAATAATTTTGTTCAAAATAATAATGAAATATTTTAGAGGAATAATCATGGAAATAAGGTGTTATGAATTCACAAAAATTGGTTCATGCTGTATAAGTTAAAAAAACATTCTCATCGTACATTGGTCGGAAAAGTAAAGAAGTACCTCATATAGTAAAAAAAGAGATATTCCTTCCATACCATGTGGTAATAGGAAACAAAGGGTAAAAATGACATTAAACATAATTTTAAGAATATTAAACATTTTAATAAAACATTTTTATAATGCATTTATATTGATGATAAATATATCCATAGAAAATACTTGCGTATAAACAATCTCATATAAAAATGAGATTGCAAAATTATCCCTTACCTTTGGTCTGATATACTTTATACATATTTAAACCTCCTGTATAATGATTTAAATAATTTCATTGACTTTTTCTAGAATTATAATCATTTTTATGATATGATATATGGTCATATTCTTATTTGTATATTAGTAACATTTCATTTTTACTAGTTATTCGGTTGTTAACTCCTTTATGTTATTATGCATGTTTTGTCAGATAAATTATTATTCCTCTTCTTATGATATAGTTATATCATTTAAATAATTTTATTTGTATAATATATATCATATTTATTTATTAAATGCATTTATATAATCATTATTTAATAAAGATCATGTAGAACGAATCACATCACATCGTGGAGACGGTAGGACGTACGTACGCACGAGCAAAGATGTCATTCCCATGATAGTGGAATTCTATTGAAGTGTATAGTGTATAATATTTAAGAATCAATATCACATTAAAATAATAATATAGAGTTATTTCTTCCATCATTATACCCATCCAACAATGTTGGTGACGAAAAACATATTACACCACAATGTGGATATGGTAGGTCATATATACGCACATGTGGTGATTTAATTTTTCATAAGATGGATATATGATGGAATATGGATATTTAATACTCATAATAACATATCAGTATACACGTGATATCTTAGTTATTACTTAATAATTAAATAACTCCAATAGAGGATGTACAAGAAGAAAGATGTTTGAAGGAATCGTTAAAGGATGTTACCTCTTTTTGGACGTGCCTCATCTAAACCTCCTCTTAGGGAACTAAAGATGGTATTTGAAGAAAACAAGGGACTCTATTATGTTTATAGGGAATTTGAGAAGGTAAATGGTTAGGGTTTGTCCGATTTTGAAATCTCACCATGGAGTTAATAGAATAGGGAGGAGGTTCCCTTTTATAAGAGAGGATCGGGGCACTTTTGGAAACCAGAAAGATATTAATTTATAATAAAATCAAACCCCCCATAAAAACCTCCAAAATGACTAAACATCGAAGATGATATGATATTTGATTGGAATATCATCAAAAAATAAAATTTATACATTTTTGGAATTTATTTTAAACCTTAACATTTTGATTTATCCTTATTTAATATATTTTATTTTATTTGTGGTAATAATATTAAAAACTTTAAATGGATATAAATACTTGCTTATGTGTTGTTAATTATCCATAATTACATAATTTATGACATTTTCGACCATATATTTTTCATTTTGTAATATTTAAATAATTTTTGTGATTTTAAAATTTTAATAATATGTTATTTTTATAAAATACCAATAGAATCAATTTTGACACTATTCATTTATTTAAATTTAAATAAAATCTACACAGAAGAAAGATTTGAAAAAAAATATATTTAATGTATTCTAACATGTTGTAATAATTTAGAAAATTGGTGGATCACAATAATTAGTTTATATAATATTTATTTTAATATTTTTAAAACCATTTATTTGACATTTCTCTTAGTAAAATAATTACTAAAATATTTTTGTATAATTAGTTAATATATTTCTTTGTTTCATTTAAATTAAAAATAAAATATCATAATGAATATAAATCTAATATATTCTATAATAATATTTTTATTATAATTTATCTTGTAAAATACCCATGTTGTATAATGTTATCTTTATTAAATTATTAAGGTTACAACTTTGACATCATTTAAAATAAAATAATATAAATGTCATACTCTCTTTTATAAGGCATAAAATGATCCACAAGTCTACTGTTTTATGATTATGATTTAGATAAACTTGACCAATAAGGTTTGGTCAAGTGTTTGGTCCATTTGATGGGTATTAGTTTTTTAATAAAAACTATATTCTTGATTTTTCACTAAATATGTAATTTATCCATCATTAATGTATAAGCTATTAAGGAAATTATATATTTCTTAAAAATTAAAAATAAATAACCATGATAAATAAAAACATTTTATCTTTAAAATGAGTATTCATAATCTAATTTATATTCTGTATAACCTTATATTAAAATTAATTCAATTATTAACGTTTGAGTGAGACATATTTCACTTTTTCTTTAAATAAAATAAATTATATATATTAATCTTATCCAAGTGGGTTCCAATAGATTCCATTTTGACACAAGTATGTATCAGGGAAAAATTTAATCATCCAATTATATAAATACAGGATATAGGGTAATTTAATAATATTATTTTTACCCGTAATTACCTGATTTTCCTTTAACTATGGTAAATAAAATTTCCCATAGTTACTATTTATAATGTATAAAAATAAAAGATACCTATTTACATAATATGGACATCTTGATTAAAATTATAGAATCCATTTTCCCAAATTCAAAACATATAATATACAGTAATTAATTTAAAATTAATCATGTTGTCGAAAAAAATGGGTTTTTTTAACATTATAAAAAATTGAAATGTTTTTAGCTGTAAATTAAATGTAAAATTAATGATAATGGAATGAATTAGATTAAATGGTAATAATATATTCTATTTATAATTTAAAAAAATTAATTATTATAATTTATCCGTATAAATTATCTCGATAAAAAGTTATTTTTTAGGAAAAGTTTCGTATTTTTACTATTCATTAAAATATGAACGTTATCAAAAAAATATCAAAACATTATCCAATATAAAATTTTATATCCTGATTTGAAGAAGGAAGTTTATTTTGAAAAATTGAACTTATAAACGTGTCAAAATTAGATTTAATGTGGGTGTGCCATCTAAAGGAGGCCAAATTGCATTTTTTGAAAAATTCTCAATTTATCAGAAAAAAATATTTTGTTCTCATACCATGTTCTAGAAAATGTGAAAGATGAATGATAATGTTATAAAATTAAAATTTTGGTTTATACTATTCATAAGGTCTAGTTTATATTCCTTTTAAATAAAAATAATATGTCTTTGTATAGTAAAACATAGTATCGCATACAATGCAAGCTATTGAGGAAGGTCTCTCTTGCGTGTAACACAAGCCAAGTTAGTTTTTTGTGTACTGAAAGATTCCTTTGTTGTTGAGTATAAGATAATCAAAACTTAGTTTATATATTGAACAAAATCTATACATGCTGTTATGTGAAATCAAATCAATCAAATGAACATGGAATGGTGTGCAACACAAGCCAAGATTAGTGTTTCATATATTGAAATCTAACACGATATTTCATATAGATTAAGACAATCATGGTGTATTGTAAAAAACAATAGATAAATGAAATTAAACATAATACATCTTAGAAAATCTCAGGGTGTTACATTCTAGCCCCCTTATAATCTATTTTTCCCTCGAAATTCATCGGGGTTATAAATGGTTTATTACCTAAATGTTTCTTTCATAGAAAACCACATCAAAATAAGGAATACTAAAACATAATTTTAAAAAGATAAGTATGCAACATAATAGTTACCCAAATTAACTCTTCACTTGGTTTCCACATTAGAGAACAAAGTTGGAAACATGGATATGGAAGAGAAATCTTACAATCACATTCTGATAAAGAGTGATGGAGAACAAGGCTATAAAAAATCCAACAATCACAAAGCCATAAATTTATGAAGATGAAATGTACCATCTAATTAATCGTATATGAGGGTACTATGACAACAGTTTTTCATTCTCAATATCATTTCCCTAAATTTTATGGATTTTTTCATAAGGAGAAATACGTACTTGATTTCAGTGTAATATAATTATTGGTCATTCCATGAAATATTCGCAAAATATCTATTATTTAAAGAAATGATATTGAATTTTGCATTCTTGAAGTGTTAGAAGATTATATGATAGACTTATAGGTCATTCTATCTATCTCAATCACAAAAACGTTAACATAAGATATTAAATATACATAAGTCTATCTACAGTGAGGTTAATCATATATGGTTCCAAAAATGGACTTATAATTTATCTATCATATAGCTTGATAAAATAAAACAATTTTTTACTAACCAGGGTCTTCATGTAGGCCATTGGTAAGCTATAAAGGCTTTTCTCACTTCGGTTGTGGGTCCGATTCTCGCAGCATTGTCCAACGTGATGGGTTGTCCCCGGTCCTGTGGGTTTTCCTTTTTCTAAAACTATACTATTATAACATTAGATAAATAATATATATATATATATAATGTTCAATCCTTAAACAATACTTTCTGATGTCCTACTTAATCCATTCCAACCTTTTGGATTATCCAAAATACTTCTTTCCAATCTCACAGTATGAGAAAAATATTTTCCAGAAAGGTCTTAAAAATCATGTGAATAAAAACTTAAATCCCTCGTATATCATCAGAAATATCTTGCTAGTCACATTGCAAACAAGGGAATACATTAATCATGTATTCTCTTAAAAAATTAATTACCATAAAATCTTAATGGAATCCTAAATTTGTTCAAATGTTAAATCTTTCCACACACCAAAAAAACCAAAAAAATTCAATATACTCAAACCATGATATCACTTTGTCCTTTTATCAGTCATGATCTCATTAATACTATCAAAAATATTATATTATTCTTCCCATTATATATGCACTTATAATATACATTCCAAACATATTTCAATAAATTTTCATGGTTACCGGTACCATATAATTATTTAAAACCACAAAATACCAATACATAGATATTCAAATATTTAATGATACTGTAAATGAGTGTCCACAAAACTATTTTGGAAAATCATTACATAAACACATAATAATTCCACCACTTCGTTGACATACTCAACATCGCCAATAGTGATCACATGTGACTTCCCTTTGTCCTTTTCCTTAAGTGGATGTTGATGTTGATCATCATTAACCCTTGGATTAGGGCATTGGTTCGCATAATGCCATGTTTCCTTGCACTTGTAGCATTGAAATGTTGGTGGTGTGTTCTTTATAGTCTTTTCTCTATTCACATATTTAGCTACCTTTTTCCCATTACATTAGCACTAAGAATCCTGATGACATTCTTATCCACATATAAAAAATTGTGTAGTCCTTTTAAGACAATCTCCACCATGCTTCTTTCCACACGTTGAGCATAAAGAAACATTCGTCCTCTTTTGACCATTTTTTTGATATTTTTCCTTGAACTCCATATTTAGTTTCATGTCAAAATCATGAGATGGATATATAACCCCAAATTCCAGTTCTACCTTGATAGCACACTGCAAAACCTCTTCATAGCTATTGATGTCTCTTATAGCTAATGCCCTTAGAAAACTTGGTTTTAAGCCATTGAAAAATCAATCAACTTTACAATCAGGTTGGATGATAAAGCCAGAAGTATACCGTGAATGTCTTGTAAAATTTTCCTCATATGTACCAATAGATTCATCATCCTTTTTCTTCAATGAATGTAACTCCTTTTCTATCTTCGTTCAAAGAATACAAGGAAAGTACTTATTGAAAAATAATTTCTTGAACTCATCCCATTCCATGGATCCAATTTCCTCTTAGGCCTTGTATTCTTAATTAGAGTCCACCACTGGTCTACTACACCATCTATATGGTAAACATCCAGATTGAATTTTTCATGTTCCAAATAGAAAACTATTTAAAATATCTTTTCAATGGTATTTATCCATTGTTCAACAAAAAGTGGATCAGTAGACCCACTGAAAGAAGGTGGGTGTTGCCTCATGAAGGACTCAACAGAATATTGTTCCTTTATTTTCTCTTTTAGATGTTGATAATGATTCATAGCCTGTGTAAGAATAGAAATAAGATTTTACACGACATCTATCATAAAATTTGGTTGTTCAGGAGGAAAATCATTACATTTCCTAGTGAATTCATCATTAATACGGTTCCTTCGGGTTCTATCCATTATCTAAAACCCAAAAATAAAAGTGTGGGGAAAATATCATACAAGGAAAAAAACATAATCAAGGGGGGGTACTTTTAATCTCCAACCTATTACATTTACTCATAGGTTATTTAGGATATTTATCATAATTATAGGATTTTAACCTATACTTATACTTAACCTTAGGGATATCCTTAGACATACCATAGAAATATCTCTAGGGAGCTCACTAAAGAATTCACGTCCTAGTTTCCAATGGTTAACTAAACCATTGCTTTGATACCAATTATAGAGACCCATGTGTGACGTACATGGACATTACATTGATTTTCTGTAATACTTAATACATAATAAAAACAAATTCCCAAAGACGTATTAGTTTAGTGTCTTTGGAAACTCGGAACATAATCTTCTAATCACGGTGAATGATTATTAACTTCTCCCATAAAGATCTTCCCATTTTGTTTTATTACCAAAAACCATTATATAAATCTTTGGGAAAAGAAAACATATAAAGGGTGATCTCAAATTCTCAACAAGGGTAAACATGGAGAACATAAAACAATCCATAAATATTTGAACGTAAATACATGAACATAAAATTTAAACATCAAAATCTTGAGCAAAGACATAAAACTTGGTAGTATGTAAGACATGGATCATCAAGGAACATTAACCAGGAAATAATAGAATTGGAATAAAACATGTAATTATGGAAAACTAATAAGCACTTACTATTATTTCCATAGTAGCCAAGGCATTTTTGTCATGACCATCATAGTGGATGGAGTCCATTATTGAACCGGGTTTACTTGTCGTTCCAGCCCTGTATTACTGAACCAGATTTACTGTCTATTCCAGACATGTCTATCTCATTAGATATAAATTTTTACCCAATGCATTTTAGGGAGATATAGGTCTAACTCATCTCATAATGAAATCATTCTTACATGTGTCACTAAATAAACATAATTCATTATAACTCAACGAATAAAATGGGTTTCATAAATAGCATCCCATCATAACATAATCCATATAAACAAATGGATATCATTACATCATAAAAAAATAAAACCATTTAAATAATAGGGACATTATACTTGAAACATACCCATATTAAATAATTTCATCTTAGATGGAAAATAGATTTAATAAAACATTTGAACTGAATTTTTGAGGAAACTATCCTTTCTTCTTCAAAATCATTTTCCATTCTCAAAATGCCCTGAAATTTTAAAATAAATGAATTTTTTTGAAAATAATCATGAAATATTTTAGAGGAAGCATCAAGTAAATAAGTCATTATAAAACCACAACAATGTTTTCATATAGTATAAGTTAAAAAAAATCTCCACGTACATTTTTCAGAAAAGTCAAAACGTACCTCGTATGGTAAACAAAAGAAATATTCCTTCCCTACCATGTGGTAAAATTAAACAAATGGAAAAAATAACATTAAACATACATGTAATAATTGTAAACATTTATGAAAACGTTTTTATAAATCATGTACATGGATGATATATATCCTCAGAATATACTTATGTATAAACAATCTCAAATAAAAATGAGATTGAAAAATTATCCCTTACCTTAGGTCTGATATTATTTGTATATATCTGAACCTAATATATAATGATTTAAATAATGTCATTGACTTATTATAGAATCATAATTATTTTATTGATATCATATATGGTTATATTCTTATCGGTTTATTAGTAACATTTCCTTATTACTCGTTATTTGGGTGTTAACTCCATTATGTTCGTATGCATGTTTTGTCGAATAAATTCTTATTAATCTTCTAATGTTATAGTTATATAATTTACATAATGTTATTAGTATAATATTTATCATATTGATTCATTAAATGAATTTATATAATCATTTTTTAATGAAGATCATGTAGAACGAATCACATCACATCGTAGAGATGGTAGGTCGTACATACGCACACGTGACGATATAATTCCTATGATAGTGAAATTGTATTGAATTGTATGGTGTATAATATTTAAGAATCAATATCACTTTAAAATTATCATATATAGTTATTTATTCTATCATTATACCCATCCAAGTATGTTGGTGATGATAAACAGATTACACCACGGCGTGGAGACTGTAGGTTGTAAGTACGCACGCGTGGTGATTTAATTTTTCATAGGATGGATCGAAGATGGAATATGGATGTTTCATATTCATAATTACATATAAGTATACAAGTGATACTGGAGTTTTTACTTAATAATCAAACAACTCATATAGATTAAGTAGAGAAAGAAATAAGTTTGAATGAATCAGTAAAGGATATTACCTCTTCTTCGACGTGCCTCTTCTAAACCTCCTCTTAGGGAAATAAATTTTATCCTTAAAGAATCCTAGGACCTCTATTATGTTTCTAATGAAGTTTATAATGGAAGTTATCAGGTTTTGGTTGAGTTTAAAAGCTCAAAATAGAGTGAGGAGAAGCGGGAGAGGTGCCCTTTTATAAGAGGCGAGAGGGGCACTTTTGGAAACCTCCAAAATATTAATTTATATTAAACTCAACCCCACATAAAAACCTCCAAAATAACTAATCACTGATGATTAAATTATATAGGGTTGTAATCTCATCAACCAATAAAATTTATACATGTTTTTAATTTATTTTAAACCTTATCATTTTCATATTTCCTAATTTAACTTATTTAATTTTATTTGTGGTAATAAAATTCTTAACATTAAATGGTTATAAATACTTGCTTATGTGGTGTGAATTGTCTATAATTTCATACTTTATGATATTATCCACCCTATAATTATAATTTTGTAATTTCTAAATATTTTTTTGATTTTTAAAAAATTTAATAATATGATATTTTTATAAAATACCAATAGTGTCAATTTTAACACTATTCGCTTATTTGAATTTAAATAAAATCAACACAGAATATAGATTCAAACCAAAAAAATTAATATATTACTAACATGTAATATTAATCTATAAAATCTGAGGATCACATTAATTAGTTCATATAATATTATTTTAATATTTTTAAAACAATTTATTTGATATTTCTCTTAGTAAAATAATTACTACAACATTTTTGTATAATTATATAATATACTTATTTGTTGCATTAGAATTAGAAATAAAATAACATGATGAATATAATTCTAATATATTTCATAAGAATAATTTTTGTTTAATTTATCTTCTATAACACACAACTTGTAAAATTTTATCTTTATTAAATTATGAAACCGGCACCTTTGACATCATTTAAAATAAAATAATATAAATGTCATAGTCTCTTTTATAAGGATACAAATGTTCCAAAGGTCTACCCTTGGATGATAATGGTTGATATATACTCGACTAATAAGGTTGTTTCATGTGTTTGGACCTTTTTATGGGTATTATTATTTTAATAAAACAATATTATTGATTTATCACTAAATAAATTATTTCTCCATCATTAATGTATAAGCTATTAATGTTGTTATATATTTCTAAAAAATTACATATAAATTATCATGATAAAAAAACATTTTATATTCCAAATTATTATTTTTAATCTAATTTATATTCTATATAAACTTATATTAAACATAATTTAATTAATAAAGTTAGAGTTTGACATATTTAACTTTCCTTTGCATAAAATAAATTAAAGGTCTTAATCTCATTCAAGTGGGTTCCAATAGATTCCATTTAGACCCAAATATGTTTTAGGTCGAAATATAATCATCCAATTATATTAATACATGTTTTATGGTAATTTTTTAATATTTTATTTACCCTTCAATACCTGATTGCCCTTTAACTTTGGTAAATAAAATTTACCGTAGTTATTATTCATAATTTCTAAAAATAATAGTTACATATTTACACAATTTGGACCACATTTTTTCAAATAAGGAATCCATTTTTTCAAATTCAAAACACATAATATGTAGTAATTAATTTAAAAGTAATCATGTTGTTGACAAAAATGGGTTTTTGTTTAAAACATTGCAAAAGATTGAAATGTTTTTACCTTGGAATTAAATTTAGAATTAATGATAATGACTTAAATTATATTAAATGGTTAAAATATATTCTATTTATTAATTAAAATAATTCATTATTATAATTTAACTATATAAGTTATCTCAATGGAAAATGTTTTTTAAGTAAAATTTTCCATATTTTTACTATTCATCAAAATATGAAAGTTATCAGAAAAATATAAAAAAAATCCATCCTAATATTTTATATCCTAATCCAGAAGAAAGTTTATTTTGTAAAATTGAACTTATAAAAATGTCAAAAATATATATATTTAAATTTGTTCCGACATTAATAGGTGGAAAAACTTTATTTTTAAAAAAAATATTATTTTATCCAAAAAAATTATTTTGTTCTCAATCCATGTTCTATAAAATGTGTATGATGAATGATAATATTATAAAATTAAAAATGTTTTTAATTGTATTCATAACGTTTAGTTTATATCCCATTTAAAAAATAATAATATATCGTTGTTTAGTAAAACATAGTATCGCATACAACGCAAGCTATCAAGGAAGGTCGCTCTTGAGTGTAACGCAAGCGAAGTCAGTGTTGCGTGCACGGAAAGATTCCTTTGGATTTGCATATAACATAATAAAAACTTTGTTTATATATTTAAAAAAATCTATACTTGGTGTTATTTGAAATGAATTCAATCGAATGAACATGGAATTGTGTGCAACACAGGCCAATAATAGTGTTGCATATATTGAAATCTAACATAGTACTGCATATAGAGTAAGCTAATATTGGTGTACTATACAACACAATACATCAATGAATTTAAAAAGAATCTATCTCATAAAATCTTGGGGTGTTATAATAATCAGTGAATAACCCATGAAAGGACGTATGTTAACAAAGCATTTTATGATGATATAACCCATGGAAGAGAAACTATTTTCGTAAACAACATGATATATTAATCATAAACCGTTAAAAAATAATTATTTATTGGGATTTTAATGCTTGTAAAGCATAAAATATATAAATGGATAAAATTTTATATGTATAAGAATTTTGAAAGATCAGTTGGATTATTTTTGAAGAGAAATAACCTTTCTTTAAAAATCAATTTTTATTACATGAAATATTTGAAAAATTATTTTCAATGAATACCGCTTTGAAAACTTATGAATTGATCTTTAGAAATCATTTCAGAATTTTTGTGTATAAAATTTCATTTTTTCTTGGAAAAAATTATATTTGAACATAAAACATTTTATTTTAAAATATCAATGAAAACATATAAAAGATTATTTTAAATCATTGGAATCCTTTTCTTTAAAAATATCCTTTTCAAAACACATAATGAAAGATCATAAAATAATTTAAAATATTTTTAAAAAATAATTTGTTTTTTAAAACCTTTTTCATTGTCAATAACATTGAAAACATATAATGAAATCACTGAAAATCATTTAAAACACTTCACGAAAAAAATTAGAAATAATTTTTATTAAAAAATGGCTATAAATAATAAAATAATATTTGAAAATTATTCAAATCATTTTAATTTAAAATAATAATAAAATATTATTTAAAATATTTATTAAAACATTTTTCAAAACATTGTTTTTGAATAAAATAGATTTATGAACAAAAATTTAAATAAAGTCAGATATTCTTAAAAACAGATTATTAATTATCCTAATTAAAAAATAGTGTCAAAGTGGTACCACTACATGAATATATAATGAATATAAAAAGCATAAGATAATTCTAAATAATTCTTCAGAGATGGATTACAATATTTCATCAATGGAAGCAAAATCATGAACAATACTGATAAATGATGAGATTTTAGAAACAAAGTCTTACCACTTTGGTAACATTAAATAAAAATAACCATGAAATAGTAACATTGAATAGATTATTAAATATAATTAAATGATTTATATTCATTTTAAATTAATATAAGTTTATAACATTATATGTGTCTCAAAGAAGGAAAATTGAGACAAAATTACATTTTCAATTTGGTAACTTTTGACTTTAGAACCCCATTAATGAAATATCATAAAATGGATATGTAAATATAAATAATTTTAGGTATATTAATAAAAAAATTCATGTTCAATATATACACCACACAAAATATACAAGTGATGAATAAGACATAATGCTCACAAAACAATCTAAGACCATAAATCCCCTAACTACTTGAGTAACTTTAGAATCATCATATCTTTGAAATAATGACACAAAATGAAACTTTTAATATAATTAAATATATTAAATTCATGATATAAAATGGTATATGAAATTATATATACCACATAATAATAATTAGTACTGAATATAGCATATATCTCATAGAAATAAAAGTGAGATGATAAAACCACTACCTTAAGTCATGAATTTTATCCAACACATAAAAACATCTTTATAATAATTATAATTTTATTATAATTATAGATAACATCCATATTATTATATATCAAATCATATATTATTTTATTATGACTTTATATTACCAATTTATTAAACATTTCTTGTTAATGTTTGGTTTCAGGTAATGACTGATTTGTTTTGTGTTTGTGTTTTGACTTTTTATTCATGGTCTTATTAGTTATATCATAATTTATGTATTTAATTATTTTAAAACATGGTATAAATATAATATATTTTAATTATATAATTATATATAAATATCTGTAAAAGATATAAATAGGAAATAAAATATACCATTCATGGAGACAGTAGGCCATACGTATGCATGAACGTTGTTTCCATTTTCTTGATTGATTTTTAATAAAATACAAAGAAATGATATATATATATATATATATATATTATTAATTTAACAATATATTATTAACAATATATTATTTAACATAGAATAACATTAATTTCATTTGAAGAACAATTAGAATATTTTGACTTAAATGAAATCAATTTAGGTATGGAATTCGAATCTAAAAACATTAAATATAAATTATAAATTACTATTGTATTTAAAATTCAACAGAACATATAATTCAACAAGATAATATTATATATATTTTTTAGAAATCATTTAATTTAATTTTGTACTTCTTGCACAAGAAATGTGACAGTGTTGTGTGAACATTTAATCGAATTACTTATTCATAGTTGTATATGAATTTAATGATATTATACAATTAAAATATTTAAAATAAAACACCATTATAAAAATATATTATTTATATAGAAAATTAAATTTTATATTCATTCAGAACATCATTATATCTATATATGAATATATAAGAGAGCCTTAATGAAAGGGAGTGACATTTTTGAATTTTCATTCACATAAAATAATAGTAATGTATTTATCAAAGAAAATAGAACCAAATTTCTATATATTAGAATATTATAAGAGGATATTAGGAATAAAAACATCCAATATAAATAAGGAAGGTGTTATTTAGTATCTTAATAACCTAGAAAAATTATTCTTATCCCTAATTATGTGATTTATTGATACCAAGGTGAAAAATATTAAACATGGTTAATATGAAAATTTACTAAAAATATTGATGAAATACTTTTCAATTATGTAAATTATGATTATAAATATAGAATCCATTTTTTAATATTGAATTTTTAGAAGTTCAAAAAGGACATTTTAAAATAAGTTCTCAAACTGCAATGAAAAGAATTCTTAGAAATTTAATTTTGTAATGAATAAAAATATATTTATTAATTGCCTATTCTTAGAAATAAATAATTATATTGACGAAAACAATAATTAATATATATATATATATATCATTAAAATTATTCATTAATATTGATTATTTGATTTATTCGGATAAAAACACAAAAAAATGTATGAAAATAGATTTTTACAGAAACACAAAATTTTACTATCAAATGTTCTCATCAATAAATAAAAAATGAATTTTTTATATATATTTTTAAATATGATTTTTTATATTTTAATTATCCATATTTATTCCATACAATATAATAGCTAATATATAACTATGTTATTAAATAATATTAATTCAATAGTATAATGTCGTATATTTAAACAGATTGTTGTGTGTAACGAAATATATTGACTGCATAAAACATTTTTCATATTAAATACATATAATATATTATGGTATTATATTATACCAAACTTAAAAAATGAATTTGAACCCCCAAAATTCACTACATTGATAAAAAATATAACTATCTATGTTTCAACGCATCCTCAAGTTCCCATTTTTCTTCACCTAATTTTTTGATTCCTCTCAAGAACTTTTACCATGTTGGTTGTCTTGTTATATAACACTATCTCTATTATTAAAGATTTAAATAATTTGTTTCTAATAGTAAATATTATTCTAAAACAATATAGTATCTGAGTTTAGTGTATTTGATTGACTATTTATATACTTCCTTGTGAGAGATACGTAGAATAGATTGTGAATTTGAGATGAGTTTGGTAAAAGCTCTACGTGATAATCTAGACTCCAAACCTTATCAATAATCTCTATATGACCAATATTCATATGGTCTAGATTTCCATTCCTTCCAAATATCATTCCATATTCCATAAAGAAATTCATATTAAAATATTCTCACTAACTTTGAATTTTTTTTCTCATTGTTGATTATCATCATAACACTTTTATAAAATCCCAACAGTCGTGATGTGTTATTCAATGGCACTTACCTTTTACATTATTTCTTAACCCAGATCAGGTCCCAATGGATTTATTTTTTTAACATTATCCTAGCATGTCATATTTCTATACTATTCTCTATTAAAATATTTATAGGGATCCTTATAAATGATCGACTGGATTATATTATTTAATAAAACTCACCTATATGAAGGAGTTTATCCCATTAACAATGGGAATATATAGAATGTTATATAAACCTATTCTATTGTGATTGAATGGTTCTCTAAAACAAAATATTTGTTTTAGGTGGATATATATTGTTGAGACATAACTTTGTATCCAAATCATACTGAATACATTACATAAACATTCATATAAACCATGGATCTCTATAAGACCAGACAGAATTTGGTAACTCATATAACCTTACCACTTCCTTTATGTATATTTTAGTAAGTTGATCAAGACGGAAATTATCCCAGATAGAAATTAATGTGTTTTTTTTAATGTGATTGAACACAACCTAAATATAATTTTTCCCTATATATAAATTTGGAAGTCTAATGAAAAAATATATTATGATATTTTCATATTTCCCTTATAGTATGGATAATGGTTTTAACAACCAATGAGATTTATTTATCTCATTCTTAATTTTTTGAAATACTAAAAATTCATTTACATGTATTATTATATATACCTTTTTGGTGTCACAAAATAAATACACTTTTAGATCTATACACATATTTGGTCTTCCCTTCATAATTGATAATTATGATCTATTATCTTCCTCCAATAACTAACTCTTCGGGTTTTCAATTGACTGGACACATAAATGGTTTGTGTACCATAACATTATATAATAACAATGGATGACATCAAGAACATTTATCATCATCACTTGTAGCTATTAATCTTATTTATCAACAAATTTAACATTCACATGGATATATGATTGAATAATCATTAGAGAAATATAATATTTTCCCCTTCAATCATGATTTCATATACCACACAATGAAAATAGATAAATATTGGTTCATTTTTTATCGTCACCATAAAAAATCTAGGATAATCCTTTTGACTAAAAGCCTCAACCATTCACATCCGTTATAGGTAATGTATTGAGTAATCATAATCATTAATAAACTATAACCATCTATTCTAGATCATATTCAATTCTTTTATAGTGAATTTATTGTTTAGTCATTTATAAAAAATATATATTTACCACCTTTCTTAGTAATGACAATACAAAATTAGCACTAACTAAAAAACTATAAAAATTAACTCCAAATCATGATTCCAGTAATTGTTCTAATGAATATTAAATTAGAGTAAGGTATAAGCAATCATCATATCATTTTACATGAGGATGCATCCCAGTCCCTTCTTTGATGCATCACTCAAGGTCAAAGATCATTCTACATCATAGGGAAATATGGGTAAAGTTTCACTAAAAAACCATATATTTTTACCTTAAAATTTTAATCATATTAATCTATCTAAAGTAACATGAATTCCTTCTTATTTAATGTGGTGAGTGGATTTTAAATCCATAAGAAATTCATCACAAAGAATCGATAATATAAAACCAAAATAAAAAAAACTATGGATCTGTGTCACTATGGTTGGTATAGACTAACGTTACATAACATATATCTTTTGAGGATCTGATGATATACCCTCTCATGAGATTATATTACCCAAATATAAAACATTTTTCATAAAAAATCTATACTTGGTAAAATCTTCATAAAACTTCAACTTCTTTAGGATCATCAATACAATTATATTGTGATCATAATGAACATTATTACTCTTGGAATACCTGATAATAGCATATTTGTTTTATACAAAAATATAATCAATGTATTCATTAAAGGAACTATTTATTTCATTCATGTAGATAACTGGGGAATTTTTTATACAAGATGGAATCACTATATATTTATATTGTCCACACCTCATATGGAATTATTTATTGGGTAATTATTCACTTTTTCCATTAATTAATAGTATCATTATCAAAGAAAAATCATGGATAAATATTTAATTATAATAAATTATCCAATAAATCACCATTACAGGAATAATGATACTTATTCAATATGTGATATTGTTTAGTTACCAATAACCAATGTACAGTCTCAATAAAAATTCTTTTTTCTTAATAAATGGAACTAGTGCACCCAATTATCATGCACTAGGCTGAATGAATTCCATATCTATATTATCCTAGATTTTATTATTCAATTCATAGATCTCAATCATTAATATTCAATATTTATTTATAGAATGAGTTTTTGAAAAAGGTATAAATTGTGTTGATTAATAAACATTATGATTGAAATTATTACTTGGAAACTCTTCCAATAATATATTAAAAAAACTTTTGCAATATAGTTATCATCATTTTTGAGTTTCTCTCTAAATATATAAGATAAATAACAGTTTTTAATAATAATATATTCCCATAAATTATATGAAATATACATTAGATATTCATATTTATCTACGCACTAATATATAGTCATATGTTTGTTTGGAATATTAAATTTAAATTCCATTCATAAAAAATTTATATGTTTTTTGAATAAATAAAACCAATCAATTTCCAAACAAAAATCAAATTCAACTAGATATGGAATAATGATATTTCTCAGAAGAACATTCCCATGAAGTTAAATTGGAGAAGAATCATAGAACTGAGACGTGCTTATCGTGAAATTAAATAATGTTTCCCTACTATTTTATTATCTAATCATTGAGGTGTAATTTTGAAACCCAAATAAAATTATTCAGATACAAAATAGTGGGAAGATATATAATCTAATACAAAATTATAAAATCTATTGTGTATGGAAACTATATCTCTCAATACTTCATTATTAAACACTATATCAAGAATAAATAACACTTGATATTTTCTTTTATATATAGCCTTAAAAGGCTACATAAATTTACCATAATCATTAACCTTTATATTTAATTATTGTTTATCCAAATTCTCATACTTCATTTATTTGAATATCGAGTGTATGAGTGGAGTATTCTATGCATCTTTCTCTCTATTATCATCATCAGATAACTTATTCCCATCACATTGACATTAGATGTCCCAAAAAAATAATTTCAATACAAAAAAAATTAAATAGTATCATTATGAAAATTCCCTCCATGATTCCTTTCATATATCTAGCATAAATGAAGACTCATATTCTTCCCTATATGGGTTTTAATATTATAATTTACATATATTTATGTCTTTAATTTCAAATAAAAAACCATATATTTATGGAAAAACACAATCTCCATTTGTATCATGATATAACAATCAATTTTTTCTTCATAGATACTAAATTCCCTTATAGAAATTCACTTTAGATACAAGGTTTTAAACCACATAAGAATATATCAATATTGAATAATGGTTTGATGAATATACTATAATTGTAAATCAGAAATAATGTAAAATTTTCCTCATAGGTACTAATGTATTTATGATCCTTCTATATAATTTCATTTTGTAACATATCTGTTTTCATAAAGTGTTCGAGGAAAGTGCCTTTTTAAAATAAATTTCTAAATTCACCAAAGTTCATATAGTCATTTTATTCTTGTTTTGTTATTTTTTTTGATAAGTGTGAACCATTGGTGTCTCCACCTTCGAAATTATATACAACAAAAATAAAATACTCATCCTCTAAATATTATAGAATAGAACATATATGTTTAGTTGTAAAAATCTATTTCTAAAAAAATTGTGGATTAGTAGACCCACTTAAAGAAGGTGGATGTTTAATAATAATGGTCTCAATAGAATTGTGTTCACTCCATAGCACGACATGATTCTTTGAAATATTATTTTTCTATTAAATATCTTATAATATTTGGTTATTAAATATTAAAATCATTATGTTATCCAAAATATTATGTTTTTACCTGGTTCCTTCAGGTCCCATCCATTTACTAAATGGAAAAAAGAATAATGTGAGCAATAATATTCATAGTGTGAAACCACATAATCCAAAAAAAAATTCCAAATATTTCTACATAAAAACACCATATTTTCAATATTTGATACCTTATGTTTATCCAAATTTATCCATGATCATAATCTATTCAAACCTATTATAATGTTTTATATGGAAAATTTAAAAAAAACCCATGTATATCCCCCAGGATTGTTTACCTTGTTGTGCAGTCTTAGGCCCAATTGTAATACAATGGTGAAGATAAAGTTAATACTATAGAGATCCAAAATAAATATACATAAATAATAAATTCTTATACTGATTTAATTTATTCTTCCTAAAAATATTCACAAAACATAAATTCTAATATGTTTAGTGTCTTGGATTTTAGCTATACAACTAACTTATTTTTCAATACCAGAAAACGTTTTATCTATTATCATGATCCTCTATAATATTTATAAAAATAAAACATATCATAATATTGTTAATAACCTGGGTAATGAAATCGTAAAAATTGGTTTTAAGGGAAAAATATATCATAATGTATTAGATCATAAACCAGATGGAGAACAATATGAATAAATAAATATTATAATAAAATATCCCATGTACTAAGATGATATTAATAAATAATGTTTGAGAAAAAAAAGAGAATATAGATATTATTAGAATAATGGATATTTTCTACCTCAAAGACTTATCAATAATCATAAAATATGTCAGCATGATAGAAAAGTATGTAATAATTTAATAATAAACCATTATATTGGAAAATATTAAGTCTAAAGAAATAAAATGCATCTTTAAATTATTAAATAACATCATAAATAGATTCGGTATGTGGATAAAACTTTATACTCATAAAATTATTAAAATATGTGTACCTTATGGGCCTTAGGATAATCATTATGTGTACCTTACGGCTTGGGGTAAACCCCCAAGAGCACCCCTTTGTCTTTGGATAAATCATTCTTTTTACTCTTTGGCTAGAGATAAATCCCCATGTATAAAATTTAAACTGAGATAAATCCTCATATATCTTATTTGGATTGTAATAAATCCTCTAATTTACCTTTTATTCTGGGGATAAATCCTCCCATGAACTTCTTTGGCATGGGATAAATACACCATTATACCATTTAGATTGGGATAAATCCTCTCATGTTCCTCTTTTTCTGGGGTATCATTTCAATCAAAAACACTAAAGAAATTAAAAATATAATAACATTACTAAATAATAAATTTATGATATAATATATCATATATAAAATATAGAAACAAACTAAATAAATTTAGGTGGTTGATATAAACAAAGTCTCAATGATGATAAATTGAGAAAAAAATCCCTTAATATGTTCCAAATTCATTCTATTCAAGCTCTTAACATCCTACATAACAAAATATAGTGTATTGGATAAATTATATTGAAACTTATCAATGTATATTTAATTTAATATAGGTAATTTATCATAATATTCAATTTTTTATTATGTAGTTTCTTTTACTGTTTGATAGAAAATTGAATCGGTATTGGTTTATTTTGGAACTCATAGAAAACAAAAAAACATTAATAATATGATAAGTAATTAATATAATACTTCTAGAACTATATATTAATCCTTATTTTTTCAATATATTCTATTAAAATTAGTTTTTATTTTTCTATGGTCATATTTATTTGGATTAAAAACCATTGTTCTAGAAGGTTCTTAAATCAACCCCAACATGATTATGCGTTAACTTGGATGAAGAGAATGGTTAAGGAGGATTTTAATGATAAGTTATATGATTATAATAGATTTATAATGTTATTATTTTTATTTATATATCAGGTTGATCCATATTTGAATATATTTAGATAATTCATGGTAATTTGGATGAAAATAATGATTTATTCTAGAAGCTAGAGTCCTCACTTATGCATATTTAATGATATTGTTTATCAACACTTGGAAAGGGGTGAAATTAGAAATTTAATTGGAATTTGATAATCATAATAACATGATATATATTTTAATTAATCTCCATTTCCACTATTATGATCATCTATGAAGGGTGGCAATCAAAACAAACGAACAGTGTCATTTTGTGGAGGTAGTAGTCTATGTAACATGGTAATAATGAGATTTTGATTTTATATGTTAATTTAATTTAATAAAAATGGGTTTTACCATTAATATAAAAAAATAATTATAAAAATGATATATACATTATCATATTATTATGGTTATAAGACATTTTTATGAGTGTGAAAAAAATAAAAACTTTAGAAAGAAATAATACATAAGTTAGAGACTTTTTATTTTGTTGGCTATTCTCTTTAAATTGAATAAATTATGATAACTATGAATAAAAATGGCATTAGTTGTTTTGGATAGGATTCAATGGATATTAAAAGTGAAGTGTTTCAAAGAATAAATTGATGGGGTTGTGTGTATTATATTAGTGTAAGTGGTAATCATTTATAAGAGTATAAAATGGGAAATCTTGGAAATATAAATCATTTTTTAATAATTTCATTACACTATAAAATTTTAAATGACTCATATGTTTAAAAATAGAGATTTTGGGGTAATATAATTTCAAATATCACCTTAACCACTTATTTAGAAAAAGTAAAATATATTTTTGCCTATTTACCCAAAGTAAAACATTTCTTCCCATTTATAATTTTTATTGGGTGTAATAACATCTCAAATATAATAATTAATTTTTCAGAATTAAAATAAAATTTAATTTATTACCAAATTGGAACTAGAATATTTTAAATTTAAAAATATTTTTATCATACCAAATTTCTAAATTTTTGAATAGTTTTATTTAGAACTTACACACTTAATCATGTAAAAAAAATCAAAAAATATATTATTTTTTATAAATATATATTAATCAAAAAAGAATAATTTCTATTTATTATGAAGAAATAATTTTATTTTTCATAAATAAAATGAAATGTTTGATCCTCTTAAGGAAATACGAAAACAAATATGACCTTGATGAAATTATTTCAATGAGAATACTAAAATCAATTTTTATTAACGTAAATTGATATTTAGATTTAAAAATGTCTGACAAGGTGTAAGAACCCGGATCTTCGTTCAGGTATGCTTTTCCTTTCTCTGGAGTTTTCAAGAAAAATGGTTTTTCTGGAAATTTTCAAAGTACATGTCATGTACTTTCTGAGTACACGTTGTGTACTCTATTCCAGCTCGAAGTTGTGTGCTGGCCGTGTCCAGGCCACACACACAGTGTGTAAGGCTGAGGTGGAGGCCGTTTTTTCGAAGTACGGAAAAAATTGAAGTACACGCCGTGTACTTTCATTTTTTTCATTAAATGGACCGGGGTCGCGCCTAACCCCCATATTCGTCTTCTTCTTCAGTTTTCGACCACCCGAGAGCGTCCGTATGGCCGAATCTTCTCCGAGATTCTGCCTCGACGTCCGTTCTCCAATTTGAGCACGGTCGATTGCATTGGAATCGAAGCGGTGAGTTCTTCCTTCTTCTTGAGCCTTGTTTCTTGATTCCTCCTTGTTTTCTAGTTATCGTGGGATGAACTTTTTTTGTGTTTTCTCAGATCTATGTCGTTCTAAGAGGAATCTGTCGTCATGGTTCACGTATATCGATCTCCTATAATCGAGGTAGGTGGTTTGTGCCTTTCTGTAGAAAGTTGATGGATATTTTGTGCAATTTCCACCAATACCCTTGAACGGGTTATTGCGTGTTTCTTGTTTTTACCTTGTTACTTTCCTACTTTGCTTGATTTCTTTAGTAGAGGTTATTTCTTGTGATTAGAGGATTTTTTTTGTTCTCAGTTTGTTTTCCATGCTTGTTCTACTTGTTTGGCATTTAGCTAGTTTCCATGACTAGTTGTAGGATTGTGAATTGTTGCCTTGTTTTTCTGTTGAGCCTTAGTTGATAGCCAAGTAGTTCTTGAGGTTTACTTGGACGATGTACACGCGCGCTAAGCATGTATTACCTTTCACTCAGGACTGTGAGAACCTAAAGTAGTAGACCAAAGGGGGAATTGACAGAAGGGCTTCTCCAGAGTTTCTTTTAATTACGACGCGGGCCACAGGGGGAATTGACGTTGAGTGCTTCCCCAGAGAGCCTTTAGCATGATACGAGACTATAGGGGGAATTGAAGGTGAGTGCTTCTCCAGAGAGTTTGATTATTTACGTATCCGAACTAGAGGGGTGAGACTGTGTGTTCCTCCCAGAGGGTTTCTAGTACTTAGAGGTTGAACCATAGGGGTTAGACTATGAGAGCTTCCCAGAGGGTTACCTGTTTTCTTCTTATTGTTGACTACTTACTTGTGTGATTTCCTTGTTAGAACGGTGGTTTGTAGTTTCTTGTGATTTTCTGTTTACTGCTTCTCATTTTATTACTGTCATGTATTCATTGACTATTAGGCACATATATTTGGGTGATTTCCTACTGGGATTGTATCACACACCCTGTTTGGGCCATGATTTTGGGCCCAAGAAAACTATGTTTCTGCAGGTATAGATAAGGGCAAGCACCCTTCTACTTCTGGATCTTGACTGCATCAGGAGCTGGGGAACATGGGACCGAGCTGTGGATCGCGATGCTGAGGAGATTATTTTGTTTTTCTTTTGCACTTGGTTTCAGTTTTATTTTAGTACGTTGTTGTGTTTGATGTTTTTTCTTAGATACTTGTACATGCTGCATCATTTTCATCATAGTTATATATCTACATTGCTTCTGTTGTTTGGTTTCTGTTGTTATGCATGTCAATTGCTTCTTCTGCTGTTTATTGTTGTTTTCATACCTTATATACCTTTCCGAATAAGGGAATAGTTTCCCCACCGACTCACCAAGGCCCTCGCTGCTAGTCGGCAGCCTCTGGCGTTCAGGGAAACGCGCTTGAGGTCATGTGGCGAACCAGGTACGGTGCACTAGTGGAAGGGCTCCAGACTCGGGACGTTACAAAGCGTTATCATAGGCATTATTTTCTCTTGTCTTACAATTTGGAGACCTTATCCAGGGATAGGACGGATTCGGTACTTGGCATTAAGCTGTGCCTGGGAGTAGCTAACCCGGGTACAGGGAAAATCCATACTACCTCGTTAATTGTAGTTTTTTGGTTTTGAGATTTTATGGTTGGTATGTTTTCACCTAGAGTGATTCGTATGACTTGTGCGGTTATTGTTTTGATATTTCGGTTCTATTTCTGTCGCAACCTGATGAGATGAGAGTATTCCATCTCATGCATCATATAGGCACTTGTAGAAATCACATGTCATACATTCTTACCATGCCATCTAGGGTGCATTAGCAATTGCAAGCTGTTGTGATAGACTTTGTGTAGAATATGCATGCTATTGTGATAGTTGTTTGATATAATCTCTGCTGTTATGTTAGAAAACTATTTCTTTGTTCCTTGCTTAAAATGAATGCCAAATTTTGGTTCTTGAGGTGTTATGGGCCCTCTCGGATCGGAATTTGGCATCTTTTCCCTTGTTTTTTTTTTGTGTTTCTGGAATTCTGCGCAGTTTCTGAGCTACTGCCTAGAAAAACCCAGAATACACGGCGTGTACTTTTTAGATACACTTTGTGTAGTTTTTAGGTCGTGTCACTGACCGTGTGAGCAGAACACGGTGTCGTAGGAGTAACTTCGGGAACACGTCGTGTACCATTGGTACACGCCGTGTGAGTTCGGAGCCGTGTACCTGGTCATGTCACTAACAACACAGGTCGGGGAAGCTCGGGTAGAACACGTCATGTCCGTAGGGAACACGCCGTGTAGTCCTGTCCAGGTACCCGGCCGTGTCACGAACAACACGGGCCGGCGTGACCTTCTTTTCCAAATGACGTGTCCATAGGGAACATGTCGTGTAGTCCTGTCTAGGTACCCGTCCGTGTCACGAACAACACGGGCCGGCATGACCTTCTTTTCTGCACGCCGTGTTTGTTCGGAACACGCCGTGTAGTCTTTCCCAGGCACCCGGCCATGTCACGAACAACACGGGACGGTGTCACCTTCGCCTATACACGTCGTGCTTTTTCGGAGCACGCCGTGTAAGGACCATCCATGTAGACAGCCGTGTACTCAACAACACGGACCGCCAAAGCCTTGTCTAGTGCACGCCGTGTTTGTTTCGCACATGCCATGTAGGATCGGGTTGAGTTGGACCGTGTGGGTTAGCCATGTAAGGAGACTCGGGCAGGGGAATAGTTTTCTAGTACATGCCATGTGTGTGGGTCAACACGCCGTGTAGTTTGAAGTGTACACGACTTGTAGGGCAGGAGTACACGCCCATGTCAGTGGTTTAAGAAGACACGCTGTGTAGTTTTATACACACCGTGTAGTCGTGTTTTGCAATCTTGTGTGTTTTTCTTCCCATGTTCCCGTTTTGTACTCTTGTGATCCTTGTCCTTGTTTTCCTGATCTAAGTTGTGCTTTTTATCTTTCGGAGCTATGCCTCCGAGGCTTCCTCCGGTCGTACGTCTGTCGTCAGGCAGTGATCAAATGCCAGACAGGGCTGATCAGGGACTTCATGTTGATCCCCCAGCCGAGCCAGCTTTGGCACCGGTTGTTGTACCAGTTGCGGGCACCGATGCGCAGTTCAGGGAGGGTTTCATGAGGATGATGCAGGCCTTCCAGGGAGCACCGCCTCCTACCTTGTTTATGGTAGACTTGACGCGGGTCTTTTAGCAGCAGAATCCTCCCACATTCTCGGGGGAGGGAGGACCTCGGGCTGCAGAGTCATGGATAGAAGCCATGCTGACTATATTCGATCATCTGGAGATGCCTCCAGAGAGGCGGGTCAAGATCACCACCTATATGCTTCGAGACTCTTCCAGGAGATGGTGGTACGTGATCTCACAGGCGGGCCAGCAGCAGGCTATGACTTGGGAGGAGTTCCAGCGCGTGTTCTATGACTACTTTTACCCGGAGACCATGAGGGCCGATCGAGCCTGGGATTTCATGAGCTTAGAGCAGGGTACTCTATCTGTCATGGATTATTCCTATCGTTTCACTGAGATGCAGCATTTTACACCCTTTCGGGATGGGAGTGGGGTGTTTTTGGCAAGGAAGTTTGAGGATGGACTCAGGCGGGAGATTCACTCACAGGTGAATATCTTCCAGCCGACTTCCATTACTTCCATCGTCAACCAGGAACTGATTGCGGAGCGCAATCTGAGAGACTCCAGAGCTGCGAGTCAGGGAAGTTCTGCTTCCAGAGCTATATTTCCTTCAGATGATAGCAAGAAGCATCATAGGGAGCCTACGCGTGGTGATTCGAGGAAGCGAGACGCATCATCCGGCAGCCAGGTGACATGCTACCGGTGTGTCCGGACAGGGCACACGAGGCCGCAGTGCCAGAGAGACCTTGTGGAGTGTCGATCTTGCGGTAAGATGGGTCACCTTCAGCGTTTCTTCCAGGTTTTCTCACCAGTAGCAGGTGACCGGGGTTCTTCCATGACTCCTCATTCAGGAGTAGCCCCACCAGTTTCTCACCAGTCGGGAAACTGGAGTTCATCCAGCCGTTCGGGCCGAGGGGGAGGTCGAGGTCGTGGCAGTCAGCCACCAGTTCCTCAGCACTAGCAGGGAGGTTTATCTCAGAGTGGTCAGCCAGGGGCACAGGGCCGCGGTGCAGGCCAGTCTTTCATCGTGGAGCAGACTTATCATGAGCAGGATCCCAGCCCTTCTACTGTTCGAGGTACGATTTTAGTAGCCTCAGTTTTATCTTCAGCCCTTTTCGATATTGTTGCTACGCATAGCTTTATCTTTGTTACTACTGTGGAGAGCCTTGGACTCTAAGTCATTTCTTCTTCCGACTCGTTGACACTAGACACACCTTTGGGAATGAGGACATCTAGTGTACGCCAGTGTAGAGAGTGCCCTCTCGAGGTTGCAGGGTATCGCTTCTTATGGGACCTCTATGTCCTAGAGATGACAGGCTATTATGTCATCCTTGGCAAGGACTGGTTGATTCCCTTCTGGGTAGTTGTCGACTGTTATCACCACAGAGTCAGTTTCATTTCACCAAAGGGTGAATCTTTCCTTCATAGAGGCGAATGGGACGTTCGGGAAAGTCGGGCAGGACTCGAGCATCTTGGGCTAGGAGGGGCGACAGCCCAGATTGCTAGCCTTTACCTGGATGATCAGGGGACTCCACGGTTGGACTTTCCTCCAGTGGTGTATCGCTTTAGGGATGTCTTTCCAGAGGACTTTTCGGGTTTGCCTCCAGAGCGTGAGGTATACTTCTCTATTGAGCTTGTGCCAGGAGCGGCACCGGTGTCCATTCCTCCCTATAGGATGACCACACCTGAGTTTTAGGAGCTCAAGAAGAAGTTGGAGGAGTTATAGGTTAAGGGTTTCATCCGACCCAGTACTTCTCCTTGGGGTTCGCCTATTCTGTTTGTGAAGAAGGAAGATGGTACCCTTCGGCTTTGTGTGGATTATCATAAGTTTAACTAGTTGATGGTCAAGAACCGATATCCCTTGCCACGGATTGATGACCTTTTCGATCAGATTTGAGGATCCCGGGTGTTCTCGAAGATCTACTTGAGGTCCGGTTATCATCAGTTGCACGTTAGACAATCAGAAATACCTCTAACAGCCTTCAGGAGCAAGTACGGTCTTTATGAGTATACGGTCATCCCCTTCGGACTCATGAACGCAGCTGCAGTTTTTATGGCACTGATGAACCGAGTGTTCCATACTTACTTGGATTCTTTCATCTTGGTATTCATGGATGATATCTTTGTGTACTCCCACACTCGACACGACCATGACACACATCTTGAGATCGTTCTGATTACACTGAGTGAGCATCGGATTTATGCTAAACTCTCGAAGTACCATTTTTGGATGGATCAGATTCACTTCTTGGGTCACGTCATCTCAGAGGAAGGAGTATCTGTGGACCCAGAGAAAGTGAGAGCTGTAGTTTCCTGGGAGCAGCCGAAGAACGTTTTTGAGGTATGGAGCTTCCTAGGGTTGGCTGGATACTACAGACGCTTCATTCAGGACTTTTCTTGTCTAGAAGAACCCTTGACAGGTCTGACCAAGAAGGGGGAGAGGTTCTTATGGTCAAATTCTTGTGAGTCAGCCTTTCAGGAACTGAAAGGGAGGTTGACTTCATCATCGATACTAGTATTTCCAGAGCCAGGAAAGAGCTACATTGTTTACTGTGATGCTTCAGGAATCGGGTTGGGAGCTGTGCTTATGCAGGGAGATGGATTCATTGCGTATGGGTCTCAGCAGCTGAGGCCACATGAGAGGAACTACCCTACACACGATCTGGAGTTGGCAGCTGTTGTTCATGCCTTGCACTGTTGGAGACACTATCTTCTGGGAGAGCACTTTGTGGTCTTCACTGACCACAAGAGTCTCAAGTATATCTTCACTCAGCGTGATTTGAATCTGAGGCAGTGCAGGTGGGTTGAGTATCTACAGTCTTTTGACTTCGTGCTTGCCTATACGCCGGGAAAGGGAAACGCCATGGAAGATGCGTTGAGCAGGAGAACTCAGATTCAGGCAATTCAGGAGGCTAGTAGTAAGTGGAAGCTGATGGATCTGTTCTCTAAGATGCATCTAGAGGTGCACGACAGACGGGGACAGACTTTTCTATCTTCTTTAGTTGTTACCTCCACGCTACTTGATCGGGTAAGGATGAGGCAGCTATTAGACTCGGAAGGATTGGTCCTGCGGGAGAGTGTGTCAGGAGAGGACCCTCTTCTTGGATGGAAAGTGGGCGAGGATGAGATCTTGCATTTCCAAGGACGCTTATGGGTGCCAGCAGACATACGTGAGGAGCTGATGTGGGATTTCCATTCCTCTGTCTGGGCAGTTCATCCTGGAATCACCAAGATGTATCGGGATCTTCATCTCCAATACTCGTGGCCAGGTATGAAGAAGGATGTTGCTGATTTTGTCATGAGATGTTCTACTTGTCAGCAGGTGGAAGCAGAGCATCAGCGACCAGCAGGCCTTTTACAGTAGTTACCCATTCTGAAGTGGAAGTGGAACGATGTTGCGATGGACTTCGTGACTGGGTTGCTGAGGTCACCGTGAGGGAATGATGCTGTTTGGGTTGTCGTCGACAGACTTATGAAGGTTTCTCACTTCTTACCGATCAAGGATACCTTTAGTGTCAATGATCTGGGACGACTTTACATCAGAGAGATTGTGTGTCTTCATGGAGTTTCGTGCTCTATTTTTTCAGACAGAGATGTGCACTTTACCTCTTGGTTCTGGCAGGGACTTCAGAAGGCCTTGGGTACACAGGTACTTTTGAGTACAGCATACCATCCCCAGACTGATGGCCAGTCCGAGTGCACTATCCAGGTGCTTGAGGAAATGCTCCGAGCATGCATCCTTGACTTTAGCGGTTCTTGGGAGAAGCATATTCCTCTGGTGGAGTTCGCCTACAAAAACAGTTTCTAGGTGCCCATTCAGATGGCGCCATACAAGGCATTGTACGGTAGGACATGCCGATCACCCTTATGCTGGCTGGAGGCAGGAGAGGCAAATTTGCTGGGACCTCGTCTTGTACAGGAGACTTCAGAGCATATAGAGATGATTCGGAAGAGGATGGCTACAACATAGTCTCAGCAGAAGTCTTATGCTTATCAGCGGAGATGACCTCTGGAGTTCGAGGTCGGTGATCGGGTTTTCCTACGTGTCACACCGAGGTTGGGACACAAGAGGATTCGGAGACAGGGTAAGCTTTCGCCACGGTACATCGGGCCGTTTGAGTTTTTGGAGAGAGTGGGGCCAGTCGCCTATCGGTTGCAGCTACCTCAGAGGTATCGGGCCATACACAACGTCTTCCACGTCTCTCTGCTCCGACGTTACTTTTCAGACCCGTCTCACGTCTTTCATCATGAGGAAGTCGAGCTTGAAGCGGATGCGTCATTCAAGGATAATCCTATCCAGATTGTCAATCGTGGTACGAAGGTTCTTCGCGGGCGGTCTGTTCTTCTCATACGAGTGCTATGGCAACACGGGCGAGTACAGGACGAGACCTGGGAGAGGGAGGCCGATGTACGATCATAGTGGCCAGAGCTGTTCGGGTATTCTTCTTCTCCACCTCGTTAGGGAAATTCAAAGACGAATTTCTTTAAGGGGGGATGTTTATAAGAACTCGGATCCTCATTCAGGTATGCTTTTCCTTTTTCTGGTGTTTTTAAGAAAAATGGTTTTTCTAGAAATTTTCAAAGTACACGTCGTGTACTCTGTTCCGGCTCGAAGCCGTGTGCTAGCCGTGTCCGAGCCACACACACGGTTTGTAAGGCTGAGGTGGATGCCGGTTTTTCAGAGTACGGAAAAAATTGAAGTACACACTGTGTACTCTAGAAGTACACACCGTGTACTTTCTTTTTTTTCATTAAATGGACTGGGGTCCCGCATAACCCCCATATTCATCTTCTTCTTCAGTTTTCGACCGCCCGAGAGCGTTTTTACGGCTGAATCATCTCCGAGATTCCGCCTTGCCATCCGTTCTCCAATTTGAGCACGGTCGATTGCGTTGGAATCGCAGCGGTGAGTTCTTCCTTCTGCTTGAGCCTTGTTTCTTGATTCCTCCTTGTTTTCAAGTTATCGTGGGATGAACGGATTGTGAGTTTTCTCAGATCTACGTTGTTATAATACGAATCTATCGTCGAGGTTCACGTATATCGATCTCCTAGGATTGAGGTAGGTGTTTTGTGCCTTTTCGTAGAAAGTTGATGGATATTTTGTGAAATTTCCACCAATACCCTTGAACAGGGTATTGTGTGTTTCCTGTTTTTCCCGTGTTACTTGCCTGCTTTTCTTGATTTCTTTCTTAGAGGTTATTTCTTGTGATTAGAGGATTTTGTTTGTGCTCATTTTGTTTTCCATGCTTGTTCTTCCTGTTTGGCGTTTAGCCAGTTTCCATGCCTAGTTGTAGGATTGTGGACTGTTGCCTTATTTTGGTGTTGAGCCTTAGTTGATAGCCAAGTAGTTCTTGAGGTTTACTTGGACAATGTACCCACGCGCTGAGCATATATTACCTTTCACTCAGGAATATGAAAACCTAGAGTAGTAGACCAAAGGGGGAATTGACGGAAGGGCTTCTTTATAGTGTCTTTTAATCACGATGTGAGACCAAGGGGAGAATTGACGGAAGGGCTTCTCCAGAGTGTCTTTTAATTACGACGTGGGCTATAGGGGGAATTGATGTTGAGTGCTTCCCCAGATAGCCTTTAGAACGATACGAGACTATATGGGGAATTGACGGTGAGTTCTTCCCCAGAGAGTCTGATTATTTACGTAGCTGAACCAGAGGGGTGAGACTGTGTGTGCCTACCAGAGGGTTGCTAGTACTTAGATGTTGAACCATAGGGGTTAGACTGTGAGAGCTACCCAGAGGGTTACCTGTTTTCTTCTTGTTGCTGACTACTTACTTGTGTTCTTTCCTTGTGAGAACTGTGGTTTGTAGTTGCTTGTGATTTTCCATTTACGGCTTCTCGTTTTATTACTTCCATGTATTCATTGACTGTTAGGCACAGATCTTTGGTTGATTTCCTATTGGGATTATATCTCACACCCTGTTTGGCCCATGCTTTTAGGCTCAAGTAGACTATGTTTCTATAGGTATAGATAAGGGAAAGCGCCCTTCTACTTCAGGATCTTGACTGCATCAGGAGCTGGGGAGCATGGGACCGAGTCGTGGCTCGCGATGCTGAGGAAATTATTTTGTTTTTCTTTTCCACTTGGTTTCAGTTGTATTTCAGCACGTTATTGTGTTTGCTGTTTTTGATACTTGTACCTGCTGCATCATTTTCATCGAGTTATATATCTACATTACTTCTATTGTTTGGTTTCTGTTGTTATACATGTCAATTGCTGCTTCCATTGTTTATTGTTGTTTTCATACCTTGTATACCTTACCGAATGAGGGCATAGTTTCCCCACCGACTCACCAAGGCCCTCGCTGCTAGTCGGCAGCCTCTGGCGTTCAGGAAAACGCGCTTGAGTTCATGTGGCGAACTGGGTACGGTGCACCAGTGGAAGGGATCCTCACTCAGGACGTTACACATGGTATTTATAATCACAATTTATATTTCAAAATTCATAATTGTATTCCTAATATTATTTTACATGAATTTTTTTGTAAACATCAAGGATTTTCCTACATAATGATAAAATCACAAAAAATATATTTTCTACTAAATATAAATCATTTTAGAATAATATAAAAATTTGATACAATGAAAATTTATGCAGGAGGAGTTAAAAAATAAATATTATTTTATAAAATTAACATTTAAAAATTTTTAATTGTTTTTTAAAATATTTTACAGTATACGGAAATTTTATTTTCTTAGAGACCTTTTTAATATTGACTCATATTAATTATTTATCTGCTAAAGGAAATAGTTATTAAGTGTATACCATCTTACTATTTTTTATAGATTTTATTAATATTGTTTTCTAAATAAATTGTTATTTATTTATGTTGTATCATGACACACAAGTTATAGAACATAATATTTATTTTAATGGAACTAAAATTTCAATTTGTTAAATTCTATCCCATTAAATAAATTATTCCCTCACATTTCAATTAATCAATTTTTAATGAAGATGGTTAAGGGTAACATTAATATTTTTATGGATCAAGTGTTAAGTTTTTTTGTGCTTTCAACCATAAATATTTTATTGCCAAAATAAATTACATCAATTTCATCCTAAGTGACATATTCAAATATTGATTTCCTTTCAATTGATTTGTGCTAAAAATGCTACATAACTACTTAACATAAATCCTTAAAGGAATTCGTTTCCCAAGAGGGATCATAGTCACAATTATAAGCAATGATTATTATAATATGATTTTAAATATTAATAGTGAGTTAATTATTCTGATAATGGATTTTGAATCTATGTAAAGTGAGTTATTTATTTCCCAAACTGACATTAAATTACCCTAATTGAATAATTCAAAAGATTTAAAAGAATAATATTCCCATAAACAACACAGTGGGATATAATTATAATATACGATAATATTAAATCATTAAGGTGTTTGTTTTATTCTCTTAAAAATTTCCTAGGTTTGTGAGGATGGATAAAACTATATTCTAATTGGATATGGGGTGATGTGTCAATGGATTTTTTTATTATATTAACACGGACTACCCAAGGGAGGAATTCTATATAGATGGTGATTGATTGGTTGGAACAGTTAGCTCACTTCATTCTGATTAGGGACACCAAAAATGATGACGATATGGGTTTTATGTATATACAAGTGACACTGAGTTTTTATGGGGTTACTTCCACCATTATTTTAGACAGGTATCATATGTTGACATTATGGTTCTGGATGAGTATCTAAAAGGAAATGGTGACTTAGTTTACGATGATTAAAACATCACATCCTCATAATGATATAAAAACAAATAATTCTATACAAATTATAGATTATATTCCCAAATCCTCTATCTTGAATTTTGGTGGATCAAAGAATAACCATCTTGGACTTGTTGAGTTTTTATAAAACAATAATTATTAGTCATCAATCAGAATGGGTCCCTTGGGGGATTTGTATGGTCACCTCTGTAGATAAATATTTTTTTTTTTAGTTGTAAAAACATTATTTTGTGGGACTTAGTCTCATTTAGGTACATTGGTTAGGATTAAGGACATACTTTGACATCTGGTTACATATTAGAGTCGACAGAAATCATATGTAGAATGGTGGTGTTGTCATTTAGATTTTTCTGTTGAAGACCATGTTTTAAGGAAAGTTTTCACTTTTCTTGGTCACTAATGTATTTGAAAATAAGTAAATTTGGTCCTAAGAAATGTTAGACGATTTTAGGTCACTTAGAAACTAGGTAACATTGTTTATCTGTTGGCATTGCTGAACCTATTGATGGGTATTCATGATGTTTTACATATATCACATCTCAGGAAAAATCATCATGATCCCTTCCACATTTTGATTTAGGAAGATATTGAGTTGGATCTAAAAAAAAATTAGATAAACAAATGGAAATTGTTTGACTCTTATGTGAAAGTCTTACATGGTATGTCAATATTGTTAGTATGAGTCATGTGGTTAGATAGATCCGAAACGCATGAGACTTCAGAGAATGAGTCAATGTTGATGGTGTGGTGTAATCAACTTTTATAAATACATGATTATTTCAATGACTTATCAAGGATGGATATTACTATTTCAGGGTGTTTGTAATATCTCATTACCACTTTCATGTATTTCTCTTATCACATTTTATTGCCCTCTATTTCGGTATGTTTTGGGACTCCATAAAAGTGAGTGTGTTTTTGAGGGAAAATATTCTAATATTTGGGGATGTATGGTTTTTTTTTGAATTAATGGATTTTATGTCTATATGTTTTAAATAATTTTTAGAGATCTCCCAAAGTTTAAATAAAAATATTATTGGTTTGGTATTTTAGCATAATCTGAACTATTTTAAGTCTTAAAGGAGAGTTCGGGTTGAGAAGTTAATAGAAATCATTAAAGCATTGAATATATAAATAAGTGTTCATGTTGGGTTTTGGTAACGACACAGATATCATGAGTTTCATTCATTGTTTCAATTTATTTACATTATGAGAATTTTTCATGTCATGAAATGGTCAGGACCATTATTTTTAATCCCTAGAGCCTTTTTTTTCACCATGAATTTTTAATCTTTAATTACATGATGTGAAAGGGATTAACACTGTGTAATTATAAAATTATATACTTTTTTGGGTTCTTCATAGGTTATTGATTATTCATTCAGATAAAAAATCTTTTATCTTGACCTAAGATTTCAACTATGGGATTTTGGGTATCTACACTCCTTCTGAATCACTTTGTTTGATGATTGATCATTAGGGTTATTGTGTTATGTCTCTCTGGGTAAGTGATCTTCCTTTTCAATCATTTCCATTGATCCCAGATGCACCATTTCACTATTGTTTTCTGATTCATTGATTCAGTGGTGTTTTTCCTTTTAGATCTAATGTTTGATATTCCTCTATTGTTGATCCTTTATTGGATGTGGTGTAGTGGTTTTGTGTTATTTGAGGTCTTACATGATCTATCTTTTATGCCATCACATTTTTTGTGGGATGTGATTGAAAAATATGGTATTCATTCACACGACCTCTATTATTGACCTTGTGTTTTTTTGGGCTGGTGGATCCTATTGGGGGTGTGTGTAACACAAATTTTATGTATGTGGTTCTATATTGGACATTAGTTTGTTGAACTAAATTTCATAGTTTTTATAAATTATTTTATAAATGAATTGTAATAATTGATTTGTGTGTAAGGAAATATGTTTTGAGAAAATATGATCTTTTCCTTGTCTTGGAAAAATAATATGCTTTACCAAAGAATTAGTAAATATATTTATCCAATGTTTTAAGATCATGGTTTTTGATGATTTTATTGGAAAATATTTCACATTGGAAGACATGCAAACTCATGATGAAGGTATAGTAATTTTCATATTTTAATTATTGAGTGTCTCTCATGGGTTGTTCATCTACTCCCTAGTACCATTGATTTAGGGTAATGATAATCCTTTTGGGGGGGTTCAATTTATAGGGTTTTACTCTATAGTCTAGATTTTATGCATATATCTAGAGACTTGATGCATGTGATTTCTATGTTTAGGTAAGAGTATCCCATACATCTAGACATGTGGTGATCCTTAGTGTTATGTTACCTCTTCTTTTATCTTGTATTATTTTATCATGCACTGTAATGGATATGAAAAGATATGAGATACATTCCATGCTCTGTTTTGACAGCATTGATGTATATGAAATTCTTTGAAACCATTTTACTATGATTATTTATAACTATTCAAATGGGAGAAATTTTTTACCTTGATTTTAATATAAGTTTTCAAAAAAAATTATCATGTATTTACATCTATAATGTTGAGAATTTTTTGAATAAAGATATGACATGGAACAACTCGGTGGGATCCTATTAAGAATATTTAGCTTACACATTGAGCACCCCTTCAGCGGTGAGAAGAACATTGTATATCTTTAAATGTTTTGAAATGAATGGTTCCATAGTGAGATGATGAGGTTTCTATCAATAGATATTGTATATATGGTCATGAGATGGGAGAAACATCCAGAATAATTACATGGAGTATCAATTTTTTCCTTACTATTGTACTTGTAACTTTATTATTGTTTAGATAATTTTGACTGTGTGTATGTGAGTTAAAAATACTAGAAATAAAATGTGTTGGAATGTGGGTAAAATCATTAGTCTAATTAAAAAATATAGCATTGTGGGTGGCCCCCGGGAGGGTCCTCATATCTATGGGGAATCTATTTGTACATGGTAGGCCAAAAACTAATTATCATCTTAATTTTGGGTGTTTGTGCTATCAGTTGGGGACAGTTGTTATATCAGTATCAGAGGAGGAACCCAGCTGGAAGTGTGGTGTTACTACATGGGTAGAGATATAAGGTGAACAATGAGGATATTTTTCCCTAAATTGGGGGTGAATGTAACACCCCTAAATTTTAATGATTTAAAATACTAAAACATACTACACATGTCAACAAGGTGACACTTTCTTTTTGGGAGTATTAATGATTAGAACTCCATAGTTAAGAATACCTATCCTTGACTACTGATTATGATGAGTGACCCTATGGGACATCTCCCAGGGTCTTCTCAAGTGAGGATAAAGAAGATTGGTATTTTAATTTTTAATTTTAACACTTTCATGTTTCATTAGAGGATTTTTCCTAAAAGTTTCCATTTTATAAAAAAATCCATAACTCAATTTCATTTTATAAGGTTGTATTACTTTTTTATTTTCATTGATATTCTAAGATAATATTTATAATGAATTTATATATCATATATTTTATTTCCACTTTTTTCATGCGTACTTACATTTCATACACATAATATATTCATTGATTAATTCTCACTCAGTGTTAGGATATTTTCTAGGGTATATTTCACAATATTATTTTAATCAGGCTTTTTATACTTCAATTTCCATTGAAGAAAATTATATCATCATTGTTTAATAAACCCTTTCATTTATTTCTAATTTGTTCATTCATGTACGTTTTAAAAAATAAAACCATTTTCCCACTTATCGATACTTAAAGTTATTCAAATATATTTTTAATAAATCAGAATCCATTTCTCTCTTTCGCCAGAAATCCCTTTTCTTCCAAATACATGTTATGTAATAATATTTTTAATTTTTTTTTACCATTTGATAAATGATTTATTACTGAAAATTTTACCAATTTTTACTTTTCAAAAAATTATTTATTGGAAGCCTGAGGTTGTTCTTCAAAATAAGTATCCTTTGGTTTTTAATGAAAAAGTAAAATGAATATTTGTTTTAACATACTCATAAATAATGGAATTTCCTTCCATATTGTCCACTAAATGTTTTAAAACAGTATTTATATCATTTAATGGCTTTTCAAATAAAATAAATTCTTTTTAGAATATTTTGTTAACTTTTAGTTTTAGAATTTTTTTTAAAAAAAATGAAATATTTTTTCTTAAATAATGTTTTTAAATTTATTTTTATTGTATTATTATTCATCATAAAAAAACAACCCTTTTAATATACCAATACTCTCGTAAGGATATTTCATACTGATACCACCTTTATTTTTTTCTAGATGGTTTATAATTATTTTGACCAAGGTTAGTATTAACACTCACTTACTTGAGTTATTTCTATAGTCATTAGATTTCCATTGAATTTTTCACTTTCTAGTGATCATTGGACAATGAATTTACTATAGTATCAACAATATATATCATGAATATATTTATTATATAAACCATATCTCATTTCTACATATGGTGTTTAGCATTTAATGTTATTTCATTATCTGGATAAATATTGATAAATTTTTATTTAGTACTCAATTATGATATTTGATGATAAAGAACAATGTTCATAAATTAAATTGATTATTCAATATATAAAGAATGATTTGGGAAAGAATTGATAGGTAGTGAATGGGATTATTTATCCCTTCTATTAATCAATAGGTCTCATGAGACAAATCATATGGAAAAATGAAATGGGATTCTATATATATTTTTAAATCATTTTATGAGATATATTGAAAGTAAAGGTATCATAATTCTTCATATTATGAAATTATATAGTTAATAATTTCCTACATTTTGAATACAGTAATTATAATCCATGCTATTTTTTTCAATGAAATTATATTAGTTTAAATTTTATTATACATTTATTAACTAATTGGCATGTGTTCTCAGTTATTTACCATTCTATAATAATTATGACTTATCTTATCCTTATATTACCAGTTATTAAAATATAATGGGTGTTTAGTTACTTAACATTCACTATTTATTATGTTTATTGATTCATGATATCTTTCAATATAACTAACCCTTATAGATCATTTGGTCTCAACTTTAATTTGTTTCCATTCCCCATGATATTAAAAGGAAATAATTAAATGAGTTCAAGGATTCCAAATGTTTTCAATTTTTTTATCTGAATTTTATATCACTATGTGAAATATGTATTACAAATCTATCTAATTTACCAAAACTAATAAACTATTCGGTATTTTGAGTTTTGATTCACTATATATTATCATAATGTAATAAAATAGTCACAAACTCAATGTTACTAGGGTCAAGGTCATCACATCGGTTCTATCTGATTAACAAACTATGTGCCTCAGAAAACATCTATAAATAATCTCTTACTATTTTCACTATCTATTTATCTATGTCACGTTCTCATAACTGAAATCTATCCAATTATAATGTATGAAATATCTATCTGTATTATTCTTAAAAATAAAAAATGCCTTCAGTTGGAAACTCTTTTCCGAAAAAAAAACTATAGAGATTTAAATTTCTCATATGGGGTGAATAGAGGTAACCACCTATATACTTTTTACCGCATTTTATAGGTTATAAAAATGTAGAAATGATGGAAAACAAAATTTTTTCTCCCACATTAAAACACAATAATCCAAATTTCACTCTAATTTTAATTTTACTATGTTTTTTATCGATACATATAAAACATTCCAAAATCATCTTTAATTCTCAATGATTTTAAAATTTCATCAAATTTAGTTAAAATCAATGTTTAAGAAACTCCTCAGTAACTTTTTTATTTTTTGATAAAAACCCATATTGAAATAATATCACAACATCTTCATAACATATGACCTTATTAATTTATATAAATTTTCTCAAAGATCACCATCTAGAAATTTTTTTCTGATGGCCACTTTTGACTAACCCATTTTTATGGTGAATGGTTTTTCTAATGACCCATTTTGAGAAAATCCACCATCTAGTGAATGGTTTTTTCAACTTTTCAAAAAAATTACCATATAGTGTATTATTTCTCTGATCACTCATCAAATATTCTCATGTCAGGGGAATCATTCCTCTATCAGTAGTTCACAACATTTAATATCAAACTCTATATCTTCCAAAAAAATATTATGCCATTGTCTGATACTCTGGACCCATTTGAAAAATTCCAACTCTATATTTGTACATTCCTTTTTATTTACTAAATATATTAAAATATTTTGTTGAAACTTATAAATAATTAACTTATAAGCACCATCACTTTCTGAATGAAACATTAGAACTTCTTATTCCATTACATTATAAACCTTTTATATTTTTAAAAAACTCATTATTTTGAATTATCATAAATATTTTATGTCTTAGATATCCATTCCCGTATCTTTGAATATTATCCAATTTATGGTTATCTGTGTCCGATTACAATGTTGACCTTTCCACCATTTATAAATTTATTTATCCAATAATGTTTAATCCATTATATCGTCTTCAAAATTCTTTACATATCAATTTTCTAAAATGGTTAATCTTAAATTATGTGTCTAGAATAATAGATGATATACCCATTTTTCTCTTATATTCAAAAAATATTCTTATTCTATGTTGTATATAATTTTAATTTTTCAAAATCACAATAACTTTATAGAAACAATACTTACATATTCTAAACAAAATATTATTTCAAACATTTGGGTCATATTCTTCTTCTATGTTTCATCTCATTGCAATCATCTGATCAAGTCTTTCCAATGATCTAAATATGGTTCACTTATTTGTAAATTCATTTTGTAAAATCCTAAATACTTTAAATCCGTAAATTTTAGGAAAATCATATATTTATTTCTGGAATTTGTTTATGGTCTGTTAGACCCAATGCCTTATTATACAGCTCTTCATTCATTGGTGCTCGGTCCGATGAAACGACATCCAAACAACATCAATGTCTTTTTATTAAAAAAATTATTTATCAAGATATTTTTTGTGATTTATTAACTTTGAGGTCATCATATAATATTGTTAATTTTTTATAATTTTCTTTATGGTAAATTTCCTTTTTTCTAACTTTATCACTTCTCTAGAAACCTTATTACAAAGATGTATTAAATTCCACAACTCTTTCTTATTGTTTTATAAGAAACTTATTTGAAAATATATATTGTAAAAATAAAAAAAATTATAAATATATCCCAATGGACCTATAGTTTTTACGATTAATTCAAATATTGATTTATAGTAATGTAAACAAGAAACAATGTCACTTCATGGATGTGGTATTCCAGCCAACACACTAATGATGTTATTTTATTTCAATTTGGATGTAAATTAATAGAGAAGGTGTGAGGCATTAATATAAAAAAAATCAGAATTATAAGGACACTAAATTCATCATAATATTATAGTTAAAGTGTATTTTCATGAGTATTATTATGAATAAAAAATTTAGAAGGAATAATTCTTACGTGGATGATTTGATCATTATTTTGAAGTTCCCTTGAATGTTAAGGGTTTATTCTAGCTATGATAAACTTCATTCTTGTGTTTATCGGAGATCATTATATACAGAGTAAAATGGGAGAGTTTTAAAGAGGAAATATAATGTGATGTTTATATTTTAAGGGTGGAGGTTGTACCATTTTATAAGAGTAAAAGGGTGACTCTTGGGAATACACATCATTTTTCTATAACTTCATGACACTATTCAATGTTCAATGAATCAAAAATGAATGAATTGAGGTTGGGAAAAGATATAGTAAAACATATTCTATACTACTTATTTGAATAAATTTTCTAATGATTTTTCCATTCCCCCTAATTGAACCTCTTTTAAAAATTTTAACATTTTACTCTGATAAATATTTTTTAACCTTGGTAAACAAATTTTATTAAAAAATAATATAGAAATTTTTACCTATTTTGAATATTTTAAATTAAAGTTTTTAAATAATATCAACATTTGAAATTTTAAAACAGATGAAAAGTAAACTTTAAAATAAAAAAACATAATCATGTAATAAAACTTTTTAAGAGAATAAATTTTTCATCTTTAAATTATATATGTGACAAAATTATAATTATCACTAATTTTAATGACTTAAATAGATTTATTTTAAAAAATATTAATGGTATGATACTTTGGAGGAAATATATAACCAACTCTCACCACAAAAATATTTTTATTCAGATATATGAAAAATAATAATTTTTATTAAACTATTGTTTTAGTTTATTTCTAAAATATTTTGACAGGGAACATATAAGCCCAATTTATATAATAGAATGAAAATTTTTCATCTTTAAAAATATATATTATTAATTAAAAAGGTTATATAAACTTCTAGTATACTCTTATATTTTGATATGTTATCAAAAACTATAGTTTCTTCTAAAAATTCATGTTTTCAAATAAAAATTATATTATGTAAATTATAAATATTGGAGATAAAATGGAATTTATTTTAAAAAAATTACATTTTGAAATATTTAAATTAATATTTGTAAATAAGTTGCATATAATGGAAATGGATTTTATTATAAATTTTTTAAAATTCACCAATAATAATTATTTATCTTCTAAAGTTAATAATATTTAATTATAAGCTCCTATATTTTTTATTACAGATATTCTAATAATATATTATTAAAAAAATTACTTTTTGTTTTTTTGTGTCATATGAAACATTTTATAAAACATAATATTTATTTTTAAGGATCCAAAATTATAAGTTGTTATAAATAAAAAATCCTCCAAATTCATATTTACTACACCAAGGTGAATCTTTGTAAAAACTGGATCAACATGATAATATCTCGTTAGGGATTCATTTTAATTGGAAAATATGCCCATTTAATTACCATAAAATTGGATTCTGTCCTATACATTATCTTATCCAATGGGTTCTCACTAAATTTTTCACATCACATTTTCTTAAAATAGCCTAACCATTATCTAATACTATTTGATACAACCAAAAAAAATTATTCATAAATATTACATCTTATTAGATTATTATTATTATTAAATATCATTATGATCCATGTCATAAAAATAGATATTTATTTTATGTGCAAACATGGATACATAAAAATCTTTTATATAAATGATCTACAACATCTCCATCATAGATCTTCACAACTATTACTTTTCTTAGACATATCATAACTAATACCATTCTTCATTTCTTAGAGAACAAGCTACAATATAAGGTTATCTACAATGATTATTAGGGGTAAAAAAGGGTGATACCAAAGATCATTTTAGAATGAATTGGGTATAAGGATATAAAAACATAATACTAACATTTGAAAATCACACCAAACAACACATAGATCATAGTCATGGGTTATGTCATATAGCTTGGATGTTCATAAGATATGAATCACAAATAAATCATAGAACATGAGTTTTCATAGCATTACATTACCACAAGATCCTATCATAAATTAATTTCATAATGTTTTTCATAATAAAAATCATAAAAATCATATTTCAAGGCATCCCACAAAGACAATCATTAAAATTTTGACTTGTAAAAACCACCTATGTACCAACTTCAGGCTTCATATAACCTACAATATACCGTCTTTTTGGATTTGGATAACCACGTGTGTCCATTATTTTTGGGATTATGATAAAATCCAAAGTACTCATTGATACCATAAAACATTAGTCTTTACTAAATACATTAGTGGGATATAACCAAACAAATTTTCAGATAATCATAATCTATTTATAAGTATTCCAAAAGATCACAAAAACATTTATCTTTCCATATTAACATAACAAGTGGAAAAGAGAATATGTTTCAGAAATATTTCATCATAATAATTATTAAACAAACATATAAGGATTAAGGATGGAATCATAGTATCGTATCCCTAGTGAAGTAAAGGTGACATGAAATTATGTAATCATAGATTTAAAATTCTTTTTAAAGATCAATGGAACATTTCTGGAGGTTAAACCCCATTTATTTTTTAATCATGTATTTAAATTAAAAAATTAACAACATATTAAGGAAACAATTTTACATTAAAATAACTAAGGAATATTGAAAATTATTTTTCAATGCGTTGATCTATCATAAAGACGGGTGACTCTATTCATTTCATGAATACAAAAAAAATTACATTCACTTTTTTGGATAAAAAATAATATTTCCTCACATGGAAAATGACAAGAAAAATTTTCTAGATAGAATAAATTGGAAAATAAATTTTAACAATAATAGGTTAATATTATAATTATTCATCAAAATATATTAATGAATATATGTATATTGAATAAAAGTATTCTTGATGGAATAGTAAAACAATGTCATTTTTCCATAATATAATTATAAATGTCTCATAAGTATTTAAAGGGTGGAAAATAAAATTAAAAAAAGAAATAATCATAAATAATTAGATTTTTATAAATTTAACATGGTTTGATAGATAAATATCATAGAATTTAATTACTATAAATTTAACTATAAACAATCCTAATAAATAAATATTGTAACATAAAACCATAACATCATGTTTAAATTGATATGTAATGGATGTAACCTATTATATAATAAATATATATTTATTTTAATTTAATTAAATGGCTATATTTTTAATTTTATTATCATATTTGATTATTTTATAACATTTCAAAATCTATTTATTGACAAAACAATATTAAAATCATTATTTTCCCATTTTAACTATTTCATTTTTCATGAATGTTTCAATATGGTAGTTCAGTCCTTGTTCATTATAAATGGTTACATAAACTATATAATTATACTAATGTCATTAGTATCATATTAAATCATTTTATACACTATTTTACCCCTCTATATATAGTAATGATGAAAAATTGAATTGTATCACTTTATACAGACAATAGTCTGTATGTACACACTATTGATGTTACCATTTCCAATATAATGGAATGAACAAATAAAAAAGATATTATAAAACATAATAAAAACAAATTATATTGTAGATACTGATTATGATTTATTTTTAAAATCTTATTACATGAATTGAAAAATATAATAAAATGTAAAAAACTTCCCTCAGTAAATAAAGTTACAACATCTTTAAGAAACATCCATTGGATCTATTTTTTGGGAACCTCTGGACAATGTTTTTAAGAGTAAATATATTCAAAATATTGACCAATTATTTTTAGTTGATATTTTGAATGGTTTTTTTGTGATAACTTTTTCAATGTGGTGTGAATAATATCGGAGAGGCAGTGTCCAATTATTGTAAAGGAAAGTAATCACATGTAATTAGAAAAATTATTTAAATATAATTGAATATTTTTTATTTTAAATTGGAATAATTTGGAAAATTATTTAAATATAAAATATTTTGAGGATAAAATACATTGAACTGGTAAAATTTTGGCTGGTTTATCTGGGATTTTAAACCATAACATTATGTTTAACCCCTCAAATATCCAATTTCAACCAAAACTATAGAAGCAACATTTCCAATACTAATGGGATATAAATTTACATATTATTTAAAAATTATCTCATAATATATAAATATATAAAAAATTTAACCATATAAAATCTTGTTTCTATTCTTTCAATAATTTATTTATTATTAAATCATTTAATAATTTATAAATTAATATAAAATACCATTAAATACATTTTATAAACTATCCATACATAACTACATTAACAACAAAAAACATATTAAATTATAATATAAACACTTTAAAAACAAAAAAAAATTATAAACAATATAATTCATGTGAAACCACAATTCATCAAAACAACATTTCATTTTATGTTTTTAAATTCATTTAATGTTATTTTTTTACTGCTGGCACAAGCATCATGTCAAAATTGTGTAATCATTAATGTTTACTATACCATTGCTAAAAATTAAAAATAAAGAAAAAAATAGAAATAAATTAGTTGTGTTAAAAATAGATATATATATTCATTCATAAGATATTCTTATTTCTATGCAAATATATAAGAGAAAATAAAAAAAGGTGAGATTTCGGAATTTTCTCATAGTTAAAGTAATATTAAGGTTATTATCAAATTCAAATAGAAATAAGTTTCCATATATTAGAATATTGGTTGAGTGTAATAAAATTAAACTCATCCAATAGAAATATGATATTTTTTATATATTTTTTAAATATATATCACATAATTTTTATACATAATTACATGATTTAATTTTATTGAGGTGGAAAATATTTAACATAGTTATTATTTATTTTGAAAAAAAATAAATTGAACTATTTCAAAAAAATAATGGTTGATTATAAATATTGAACCCATTTTGAAAGATTAAATTTCTATATGCGAATGAAATAAATTTAATAATCATCATTAAAATTCACTATAAATTGTTTAGAGAAAAATATGTTTTCATGTATAAAATCAGATTTATTCTTATCTCATTCCTATTAAAAACAATTTGAGGAATTTTAAAATATTATGAACAAATATATAATAAAATATTGAATTGTAATAATTTGTGAATATTGAATAATTTTATTTATTAGGATATATAATATTTCATACATGAAAAATATATTTTTAGAAAAAAAATCTTTTTAATGAAATATGATTTAATCAATTGTTAACCAATGGATTTGTTCTTTACAATTGTAAAAATTATTTTTTTATAATTTATTTATCCATGTTAATACATTCCTATCAAATTTATGGGAGACAACTATCACATTATAAAATAATTATTAAATAGAATAACATGGTTAATTTAAAATTAGTTTTTCATATAATCAATGATATCAAATACTTCATGTTTCTTTCTAATGAAATACATATAACATCATATGATGTTACAAGACCGTCAAGCCCTCACACTAAAAAATATTGAGAATTGTTCCTTAAAATTAGTCATATATAATTATTTCACAATAACCCCATGCATGACCTATACATTCTATTTTCACTGAAATCCCAACCTAATAAGTCTTCTTTAGAGAACCAAAGGATAATATCCAATGAAGAGGTAATTTATTAAAGAAAGATCATTTATGTTTCTTTCTACTTAAACCTCATCTAGTTATATTATAATCAAACTAATGTAATGAAATCAGTATTATTAGTACACTAACATGTAATTATGTTAATGTAAAAACCGTTTTCTACATTACTTTCACTAAATTAAAAATAAAAAAAACTTCTGAATCCCTTTAGAATATCGTCTCATTAGATGATTTAATATATTTTTCACCACCACCACAAATGGATGTTGATAAATAAGGATTTAATGAATAAATATTATTTCTATGATATAATTATTAATTTAAGATGATAAATAATTATCTACATTATTTTCATTCCATTCATTAAAAAATTAAATCATCACACAAGTGTATGTATGGGAAACCACCAATATAGAAGAAGAATTACATTTTTCATTTCCACTAAACCAGTATTTTTTTTTAAAATGATATCATGAATTAAAAAAATATTTATTTGATTTTTATTCTTTTAATATAGTGATATTATCCTTAAATAATATCATTTTCATACTCAATTAATCATTATAACAAGTTATTATTTGGGCCAGTTTTACCATCTATAAGAAAATTATTTTAATGTTTACTTCATGAATATATATGTGATTTTATGTAAAATTAATATTATATTATAATTATGAATGTATTTTGTTTTAAAAATTCAATAATGGTAACACATATGTGTATATCTAAATAACATGAATTCCTTTTAGAAAATAAAAACATCTAAAAATGGAAATTTTTAATCCTTCCTTGATATTCGTCACCATAACATCCATTAAATATCCATGTTACTATATATTAAAAAAATATATATAAATAAATTCATTTTGAAACATATATTGGTGATGAATCCATTGTATTGGTGCATGGACCAAAAACACTAAATCAAGACATTTGTGGAAAATATAAGGGTTAACACATAAATATTGATTTTTGGAAAATAACTATTTATAAATGTGTAATGAGATAATATAATTTTTTAGTATATATAAATATAAATTTTTAAATTCTTTTAATATATATTTAAAAATCCAAATTTATTATTCATGAGGATATATTATTCCCAATGAAGCATAAGTTTAAGGTGAGAGTTTTTCATCAATCATTTTTTATTATGTCATGTTTCAAATTACCCTCCTATAATAATTTATATTTTTTATGATATACATCTTGGAAAAATTAAATAATGTCTCCATCTATACCCCTATAATTTTATCTTCATTCCCATGTTATTTCATTCAATGGGTTTTTTATTTCAAAACCCATAAGATATTTTTAATTAAAACTATTTCTTAATTTTTTTAATGTTTTCATATGAAATAATTATACTCCCACCAAATATATTATTTCTTATTCAAGAATGATATTATATATGTTCCTTGTACTATTCATGGGAATTTTATTTTATTTTATTTTTTCATGAAACATGTTTAATGGAAATTTTTTCATTTTTCATAGAGTTTATTTTTCACACACATTATAAATGTATGAAAATAATATTTTTTTGACTATTATCGCTTGAAATAATTTTCTGGAACAAATTTCCTTTACTCTTTTCCAATATTTCATTAGAAATTTCTATTTATTATCAATTATTATATTATACCCACTTTTCTATGAATTAATTCATGTTGCTAATAGAGAATGATATTACCTCTTATTTATCGATGAAAATATTTATTGCTTTTATAAAATTATTTTTAATCAATGTTCATATCCTTTATTTAATTCATAACAAAGGATCCATTAATGTTGTACAATCAACATTATTTATATAGATTTATAATGATGTTGTTTTTAGAAAAGTTTTTGAAATTGTTTTTTTTCACAGGTTTATAAAGATATGAATGAATGATTATTTATCTTATGCTCATGCGGTATAAAAAAGAATGGAATATCATTATATGACTTATGGGATCATAAATATCCCTCTAAATTATTTGATAATGAATTTTATCTCATGATATGATGTATATAGTATATTTTAGTTATCTATATTCAAAATATAATTGTATAAATGATTTTGATCATCTATATTTAAACAATTATGTGTGTAAATGATTAAAATTAAATATTATAAAAAGATAATGTGTGTAAATTATTCTAATTAATTAAATTCATAATATAATGATTGGATATGATTATTTTTAGAAATATTCACAATGTAATGATTTATAAACTTTGGTTTATGCATTATTTTTATTCCATATCTCGAATCCTATATTATAATATCATGGCTGAATAATATATAATAATGAATCATAGTCTATTAAAAAATCATAATTTAATGATTTTTTATTTTTAATTCATCTATTGTTGGTTTTGACATCCTTATGTAATGATCATGTAAATTTATTATGTTATTATACCTATATACTCATCTTATTCAAAGATACTATCTTCAAGTTATGATGTTTATGTTAACATTTAATTGGATTTTTAGATCCCCGTTATTATATTTTCATTTACCTAGGTCATAAAAATGTTGTTTTGAATGATATTTCTATAATGATTTAATTTTTGGATAATTTATTAAGATATTTATAATGTAAATTTCATTATAAATTTTTTTTGGTATAGTGGGGGAAACAACCATTTTTATGGAAAGCCATTGGTAATGTTACATAGTATGTATTTTTCCAAATTATTTTAAATTATAAACCTAAATATTATTTTCTTAAGTAACTTATTTTATATTATTATAATTAATGATTCCTATACTAGGGTTACATTAGTCAGTATCAAATCTAGTGTGTGGAGAATTTTTTTAGAACCTAATATAAGTGTTGGGTTTTGGGGAATCATATAGAAGTTTTTCCATGTCATCCTTAAATCATCATTATCATTGATGGATAAAATAACATTCAATTTTAGTTACCCATGTCTAGTGGGTTTTACGATATTTATATTAAATTTCAATTTATTTTTATGATGTATGATATGTTTTGTGCATCGTGGTTGAAATCGAATTTCAAAGGATTTTATCATATTTAAAAGGTATTTTTGGATATGATTAGAGGTATAAGAGGTGTATCGAGTGGTTGGGTGATTTTTGGAGAATGGTTATAGTGTCAATTTCCATGAATTTATTCTTAAATAATTTTTTTGAAGGTTTGTTTAGTTTTTTAGACATGGATTGTAATGAATTGTTGAAGTTTTGGGATTTTTGTTCTAGATTAGGAAAATATATAAGAAATGGATTGAAGGGATATTTGATTTGTTAATGTGATACATATGGGTTTACTCAAGATACACAATTTATAAATTTGTGATGTCGATTGGAATTCATTCCGAAATATTGATATGTTTAAATAGTTGATATATCCATAAAAGTATGGGTAAGAAAATTGTGAAGTATCATATATGTCAGCCATACAATGATAATATATAATGTTTTTTTAAATGGTGAATAAGGGTTTCCCTGAGACATATTAAGATTAAAATGTATAAAGTTTCTAAAATGTTTGGATTCATCTTATTTTTATATAAGGGTCACACTGATATATATAAGAGGACTAAAATAGGTAAATTAGATAATATGAAAGTATTTATTTGACATATATGAAAGTTTTTCTTTGATTTGGGAGGGTTAATAAATTTTTGATTTCTTAAATTCACAAGGGCATATCTGATCGATACATAATGTTTTGTTTAATACATCAGATTTAGGAAATTGGGAAATTTTGTGATATGTAATGGTTAATTATGATATTGTGTATAGGTTACTCTAAAAATTATGGAATGTAAAATTTTAATGTATGATATGTTAGGTTAACCTGAATTTTCAATATGATATGCATGGGTATATAAATAATATTTTGGTTTATGTGTATGGATAAATTAGGAAATAACACTTAATAGAAACATTGTCCCAAATTATGAGTGATGAACCAGTAATGATGAAACACATTAGGGTTATTCTGTGATGATTTCAAAAAGGTAAGGATCACATTATAGGGGGTAGGATGCACTATAGAGGGTCCATGAGAGTCAGTAATACCCAACATCACCAAGTGGTGGGTTATTATAGGGTGTTGGGGTCATTTTATTGGGAGTAATTCTATCTAGATTTATTTTAATAGTAACAGATTGATGATATTCAAAAAATATAATTTATAAACCACCCTTACGATTAATAATGTTTTTAATGAATGAATTCGGGATGTTTGAGATCATCTATTAATCAATTCAACCCCATGATATGTGAATGTACAATGTTTTTTTATTATTGAAGATATTATTTTATTATTCTATTATAGTTTTTATCCCCTTTATCTGGTTACTAATTTATGTTTCTCTAGGCTAGCGCTAGATTCAAATTCCTTAAGAGGTTGGTGGAAACATGTTGATATTATTTGGATTTGGTTATGATTAGATAAAGGATGCCCAAATAAGATTGACTTACTTTTTATTTTGTGGTTTAATTGTGTTAGATTTCTTAATTATTATATATATCGATTTTCAATGGTTTATAAAACTTTTATGGGTATGTTATATTACACCCAAACCATTAAATGTAAATTATTTTAATTATTTAGTTATGTTTAGCCTTGATTTTTAGTTTTGGTAGTTTGTGGGCTGAATTTTAAATTTTTTTTGAGGATTTTTAGTTGTTTCATGGTTATCTCGCATGGTTAAGTGTAACCATGTGGTTCTCATGTGGGTGACAATGTGGGTTTGTGATGTGGTGCACGTCTTGGGCGTGATTTACTTATTCGTGTGGTAAGCATGAAGTTTGATTCTGTGATTTAAAAATAATTTTGGCATCGTTGGATCATGGGTTGTCCATCCATGTGACTCACCTATGGGTGATAGTGTGGTGCCTCGTTATTTTCCAGTAGAGTCACCATGATTGGTTCATGGTTTGGAATACCAAGCACAAACCATGTGGGTTTTCATATTAAGAAAAAAAATATTTTATTTTTCATTGTATTTTTTATTTTATTATTTATTTAGTCCCACTTTCTTTTCCCTACTCCTTGGCATCGTACGGCACCCCCCCCCCCCCCCTTCCTCCCTTAGTTGTGCACCAACCTCCCTCTCTTGATCCCACTTCATTTGTAGATTCCACCAGATTTCCTTCTTCTTCTTGGTTAATGTCTCCAGGTAACCTCTAACCTCTCATTTTTCTCTCTCTTTTGGATGATTTCTCTTCTCCACATTTCTCTACCTTGGTTGGATGAAACCTAGGTCAAGGTTTATCCAATTTTTTGTTCTATTTTTGTTTGTGAGGGATTTCAATGGGTTTCTCAAGTCTTATTGGACTGTGTTTTAGCATTCTCCAAAAAACGAGAATCATATTAGACTATTTCAGATTTCTCACTAATGTGTTGAGGTTAGTTTCATTTTTCTATTTATTTTGGCCCAATTATATTTATAATTTTTTTTAGGATCCATGTATTTTTTAAGTGCATCCTAGTCATTCTTAAATTGGTTTTGAGTCATCAGACTCTATGGTAACTTATTGGATTATGAATATTTAGGAATACATACATATATATATATATAATTTTCCCCTTTGTATATATTCACTTATTGTAGTGTGAATATATACATTGGTGATTTGTATTCATATGTCAAAATGTGAAAATTTCATACATGTGTAGGTGTAAAGTGGTATATTCATATATACACATATATGTAAGTGACCCCTTATAAATATTTGGCATTAGTAATGTGTACACAGGGACTAGGTGGTATTATATATATGTAAAGTTACACATGCATGTAAAAAAAGAGAACATTTGTGTTTTCATCACTAAAGGCATTTGGTTACCAAGTTTTTCAGCTTTATTGCCTTCCCATTGAGGTATGTTCCCCAATTTCTAACACTTAAATTTGAATTCTATAATTTCTTCATTGTTTTAAAAATATTTTTCCATTATTATATTATGTTTGGATGCTAAGAAATTTTGATTCACCTCTTTGAAATGGATTTTCATTAATTTAGATAATTCTACTAAACTCCCAACATAGATTTTTAATGTCAAAGCCTTCCCTAAACCCTATTTTTGAAAATGTTATGCTTATTTATTGTTCAATTGGTTTTGAAAATGATGTTTCTTTAAAATAGTAATGTAAATGTTGTTTCCCTTAGATTCTTTATAGAAATAGAAATATCCCCTTTAAGAATTCCCCTTAAAACAGAAATGTGAGGTATTTGAATTAATGGTGTGGTTTGAGTAGTGTTCCCAATGATGTAATAGTTCTTTATTTATGTATATTAGAAAGGGTTTGTGCTTGAGGATAGAGGCTGAAAGGGGTAAGTTATATGATATTTTGGGAAATGACTTTGACTTATATATGTATACAATATCTTGATATACTCACCTCAATTTTAATAGTCATTAGATGCCTTGGATAGTTAGGTGGGATCCCTAGGTACACGTGCTGCACTAGTTGCGATTACAAATTCGCTACTGGCCTTGAGTTGATAACCTGACTACACATAAGAAGTTCCCCTCTCTTGATATGGTGAGGGTACCTATGAGTGTTTAGATAATGTTTATGGATAATTGATACTGGTAGACATTTATTGTGTGAGATGTATTAGATATTTTCCCTTGTATGTATCAACCGTAACTTGAGATCACATGATGTATTTTATTCTACTATGCTATTTCTATTTGTTCCTAGTATTTTTATAAAAATGCATTCTTCTTTTTTCCTTTATATTCAGGCCCTTTTTTAGCACCAGTTACCTTTTGTGAGAACATCATCGAAATATATTTCATTCTTTGGAAACTATTTTTTAATTGCATTGATAAATGATCTTTTTGAAAATGTAATCTTATTTCTTGTTATTCAAAATAATGGGAAAATAGATTTTTATATATCTTATTTTCAAATTAGTATGTCTTTATTTTCTCTTTAATGGAATGGAATAGGGAATAGTGTATTTAAGAACCCCTACTGAGTTTTCATACACATGACTATAGTTATATCAATGTTTTTATCTTCAGATATGGTTCCCAACTTAGAATCATTCATTATGGGTGATGTTGGTTTAGTGGTTTTTGTTTACACACATGGTCAAATAGGGTAATGTTAAGTTTTATTTATTTTATCTTCATGTGTTTTTTTATTTTTTTGTTTATATTTCTTTATTTTTCATTTTTTTGTAGTCCATATCATTTCAAATTGTTTTATTTTGAGGTATTGTGCTAAGTGTTAGTATAAGAGGATCATTAATGCCTATTGGGACTTGATGTAGGCTAGCATGGGTGATCGGTTCAGCATCGACCTTGTTTGGTTCATGAAAATAAGTTATCAAAGAATGCTCTTATAATATGAGGTGTTAGTTAGATTAGAGATATGACTATTGGGGATTGAGATGTATGTAAAAGAATAGAATCACATACTCTATATCATTTTGATAAAAGAGTTTCTATGTGTAGTATGTGATTTTATTCTTTGGTTTTTGTTTGTGTGGACGAGGATGACCAAAATAATGAGAAGGATTTTCATAGAGGGCTTAAAAATAGTGAACCATGTGAGACCGGAGTGTATATTTCAAGACACTAATAGGGGATAGTTTTATCTTGTGGCATTGTTTGCTAAACTATGTAGTCGGTTTACACATGGAAACTAGTTCATCATCCGGTTGATTCAGTGAGAGAAGTTTTTTCTATATGGTTTTGGTTGGGGTGATTTGGTTTAAAAAAGGTCTTTTAGTAGAAAATGGATTTTTAAAATAAATGATTTTTGGATAAGTATTCCTTTGAAAAGAATGTGTTGTTTTAGAATTTAATTTGGAAGGTGTGTTTTTTGTTTTAAAGAGGACGAACGAGAGTTTATTTGGTACAAGGGGACTTAAAATAGGTAAAATTGAATTGGAAAGTGGTATTTGATATTTAAATTTTATTTGAAAGGTGAATATGGATTTTTGAGAAGTTTCCATTTGTAATTTTTTTGAAATTGAAAAGAAAATGGGGGTTTTTGAAAAAGGATTTTAGTTTTGTTTTATGATGATTAGCTTTTTATAATGGTGTTTTAGTTCTAGGTGTGGTTTTTTACCTTGGGTTATTCTTTCCATTGATTTTTGGTTGGGTTTTGATTTTTTTTCTATAATTTTTTTATTCTTGGTTTTCCTCCAAGAGAGTCCCAAAAGGTTTCTATGGATCCTTTTTCTATCGTCGAGCCTACCTAAATCCTAGTAGAGTGGTGGGATGAACTCTCTTCAATAATTTCCATTTGAACATATATATTAGGGTACATTAGAGGTTGTGGAGTTTCTTCTAGTTTGGGGAACACTATATTTGATAGAAGTGTATGTTATCTTGAGTATGTGTGAAGGATCGGGACTGGACCAGTAGAAGGTGATGATTTTATTATCGTTGCGAGTTGTGTTGTATTGGGTGATATCCAAGACCAAAATTATCCAGTGGTCTATTCATGATGAATTAAAGACGATGAATGTTCCAGATCTTATGGACACTCTACATGGTCAACTGATGGTGATGGAAAAATTTGATCATTTCAAATATATAGTATCCTAATTCCAGTTATAGTGTCGAGTGATCAGTTGTAAGTTACTTTTTTGTGTGGGGACTATATCCATGTTTCGTGGATCATGGTCTTTCATATGTAAAAGTATAATAAGGTATCCCATGGTAGTTGATGTAATGTTTTCTTTTATTTCTCGTCATGGTTCCCAATCTGAAGAGGAGTTTGAAATGGAAGAACCTGTTTTGTGAAAGTCTCCTTCATAGTTTCTATCTTTCATTCATCTAACAACTTGCTTGTTTCCCCCCAGTATGATTGGTTGGGGCACTCTAATCTTTTCTTTCACCATCATTCGATGTTTTTTTATTGGTGTGTCCATTTTTGTAACCTTGAAAAGTTATGAATGTTTTGTATTCGAAAGAGGAAGTATTTTCAAAAGGATAACATCTTCTATCTTGGAGGATGTGGATAATTCAAGACATTAGGGCTCTCTCCATAGGCCCCAGAGTAAAGCTTTCACACAGTCAAGAATCTAAGGGGTGAAGAGGATTGTGGTAAAAAAATTTCTACGATGTTGTAGTGAAAATAGTTTATTTTTCCTTATATTATCTTTCTTAATTTATGAAAGTCTATATTTTCTACAATTTTTTTTTTGTGCCTAATGTTTTAGAGACAATGTGGTTGTCCATCTTGTGAATTAAACTTGTTTTGAGTTGTTTTCACTATGAAGATTCTAGTGTCTTGAGAAAATTATGAATCGAGAATCATTGATTTCTATTGGTTCCTTTCGATGGGACCCCATTGTGTTGGGGTTGGCTCTAGTTGGTTGGTTCATGATGTGAGGTTTATTCTTTGTTATTTGGACTGATATGGGAGTCCCATGTAAGTGTTGTTACAATAGTTAGTTTATTAATAATGGGAAGAATTTTTACAATATTTGTCATTGTTTCGGTCGGTCTTGATTTGTTCTGATTCTTGATTTTGTTCTTCATCGGCCCGGGTGACTTTATAAGGGAATAAAGTATTAATAGTGGAGATTAATTATCACACCCAAATTTTTAAATATTTATATTTTTTATTTTTTATTTATTTTTAACCTCAATTTAGAGTTTAGGTAGATTTAGGGCAGATTTTTAAACTTTTGGATGCTTTCTAGGTATTCCACTATTAGCCCACACGGTTAGGATTAACTGTGTCGTTCCCGTGGGGGTACCCATGTGGGTTTGTGATGTAGAGTACATCTTCGGAACAATTTATTAAACCATGAAGATAGAATTTTTTATGGAACTACGAATTGAATGTGTTGTTTGGAATGGTTGGAGTATTGTTATCCCAACCATGTGACTCTCTTGTAGGAGACAGTGTGGTGCCTCATGATTTCCCATTAAGGACGGAATGGTTGGCGCATAGTTTGTTAAACCATTCACCAAACATGTGGGTTTCCCTATTTAATTGTTTCTTCTTTTCTTCAATATTTCCTACCTTCTTAATTCCCCTCCTCCTCAATGACATCATGGGATAATACCCACTTCCTACCTTAGCAATGCACTACGCTCCCTTTCCCAGTCCATCTTAATCGAATGATTCCACCATATTTCCTTGAGTTCTTTGTTTGATATCTCAAGGTGATTTTTACTCCCACATTCTTCTCCCTATTATGGAAAATTTATCTTCTCCTCATCACCCTACCTTTCTCATCTGAACCCTATGTCAAGGGTAAACTAGATTTTTAGGTCTACTTTATAGTGTTAGGGCATGAAATGGGTCTCTCTGGTTTTCTTCATGTATATTTCAACTTATACCACTAAAGGAAAACCATATTAGACTATTTTAGTTCACATGACACTTTTTTTATATTGGTTTCTTTATCCCTTTCATTTGGAACAATTTTAATTAGTATTTTTGTAATTTTTAGGTTCTAATTATTTTTATAGTGTATCTTGATTGCCTTTGAAGTGGTTTTGATTAGCTGGAGTCGAATGTGACTAACAGGCATATACATAGGTAGGAATATATATGTATATGTGTGTGTGTATGTGTGTTTATGTGGGTTTTTCTAAGTTCCCACTTAGTATATATTCACTCATTTAAGTTCTAAAATATATATTGGGGCTAGGTGTCATTATGTATATATGTGATAAATTAATATGTGTGTAAGTGTAAAGGGGTATATAGACGTATAAGAGTATATTTAAATACCCCCTATACTTATTTTTCAATGAAAATATGTATATAAAGGCTAAGTTTCCTAATATATATGTGAAGGTTCATATTCCTAAATTTATAAAAAATAAATATTCAGGTTTTTTTCACCAAAAGAATCATGTTCAAGGATTTTTCTATTTGATTCTCATCCCATTGAGGTAGGTTCCCTATGCCAAACACTTTAATTCAAATTCCATAATTTCTTAATTACTTTGAAAATATGTTTCCATTATTATAATAAGTTTTCTTGCTATAAATATTTTGTTTCAACTCTTAGAAATGGGTTTTAGTTAATTGTTTTTTGTTTTCCTAATCTCCCATGTGGGATTTTGAATGTAAAAGTCATCCCTCGACCGTATTTTGGAAAATTATAAGTATTTTTTATATTTAATTGGTTTCTAAAATGATTTTTCTTTAAAAATGGTATGTATTGGTTGGAAACCAAAAAATCTATTTGGAAATTGAAAACTCCCTTTATGGAATACCCCTAGTAATGAAAACGTGATGTATGTGTATTAAAGGTGTGGTATGATAGTTTTTCCCGGTGATGGATGAGTTCTGTATTTATGTATTTTGGAAAGTATTTGTGCTTGCGGAGGGAGGATGAAGGTGGTAAGGAAGACGAAATTTTCTCAAAATAATCTAATATATATATATATATGTATTATATTAACAAATCTCACCTTTATTTTAATTATAATGGGATGTCTTGAGTAATTAGGTGGGATACCAAGGTACAAATGCTCCACTAGTTGAGATTACTCACTGGATACTGGCTTAGAGAAGATAATCTGATAGACCGTGGGATGTGCCCCTCGGTTGATCCATTGAGGGTTTCACGGGGTTTTTGGGTAGTGTTTTTGGGTAACAAATATTATTAGAGATTCATTTTTTGATATATATTATACATTTTTCCTTGGTCGTCTCGATTAGCTCCTAAGATCTCATGATTAATGTTTTTCTAGTGCTCCATTTCTCTCTATTTCTATTTTCTTTTTGTAGTGGGATTATTATTATATTTCAATATATTGAGGCACCAATTTTAGCACCAATTACCTTTTTTGAGAATTTCATTGGTATGTATTTGATAATTTGTAAATTGCATTGTAAAAGTAATGATAAATGATTCATTTTGAAAATGAAAACTCGTATATTATTTTTGAGAAAATTGGAAAAACATATTTTTATGTGCCTTATTTAGAAATTACATGTATTGGTTTTCTCTTTATTTGAATGGTATATGTAACTATTTATTTAGGAACACATATATATTTTTAATATTAATGCTTATAGTAATGAATTTGTTTTTATCTTCTGGTGTGGTACCCATCTTAGACTCAGTTTCTGTGCGGTGATGTCTTTTTAGTTATCAGTGGTGACTAACATGGTCAAAAGGTGGTATGTTAAGATTTAGTAATTTCCTCTCCTTGTGTTTGTTTTTAAATTTTCAGCTTATATTTGTTTATTTTTCGTTTTTTTAATGGTACAAATGATTCCCAGTAGTTTTATTTTGATAACCAGCACTAGATTCTATTCCAAGATGATCGAGAATGAATCTCATTCCATATTGTGGGCTAGCTAAGGAGAACATTTTAGGGTCGACCCAGGTTGTTTCATGACATATATAATATGATTTTTGGATTTTTGGTGATTATGTCCAAGAGCAAGTTGTGGGTAGACCATACAATTTCCATGATGTTTCAACACAATAATATTTTTGTTTGAGTTTGATTTCAATTATTACCTGGCATTTTTTATTTTAAATGTGAAATAAATATATAAATGGTTATCAATGAAGATTTTGTTTTTCAAAAACCAAGAGGAGGATGGTATGATGTTATGTTAGATTTATGGATCACGGGATGAGGTATATGGACTATACATTACTGAGTCTTATGGTTATTGGATTTTTATATTTCTAGGCGATCATGATTAAAAATATTTTTTTCATGTTTCAATGGAATTTTTTATCATTCCTAATAAATTACAATGGGAATAAGTCAAACTAATTATCTATAAATACCTCATTGGGTAAAATGTGGGGCGCTGGAAACATCTATGATGAATATGTTTTGATGGGATTATTTATATATCCATTAGTAGAATGAGTGGATTGAATTGGTAAATGGGTATCCTTTTTAAATTTTTATTTAAAAATATTAATTGATACAAAAGTAATTTCATATAAAATTATTATAAATGGAATCTCAAGGTCGAAACGGCAATTTCAGGTGTTGTTGCTAAAATGAAATCATAAAAAAATGATGGGTATTCTAAATAATTTTTAAGCTATGATTTTTGAAAATACAAATTAATGAGTAATGATGGAATGTGATGAATTTTATAAATTTTTTAAAAATATTAATTTTATATTATTGTTTTGGGAATTCAAAAAGATCTAGTTTCATGTTTTTTAGACTCACTGGCATCATTTGGAAGATACCCAATTTTCTAATTCTTGAATGGTTAATGGCTCGCTATGATAAATATTTTATAGTATTTGTTTTCTTTTTTAATAATTATTCATGATTTTTTAAGAAGCGCTAACCATGTTTTAATGTTCATATTTTTTATGGACCCCTATACATAAGGGTATGTATGATTTCATGATAATATCTTGCATTTTTTATCATGTACCAAGGTTAGAATTAATTTTTTCTATTAAAACCAAAATGTTTATATATCTATAAAAAAATTGGGTTTGATAGAACTATGATGGGTTCCATGAAATGTTTTGGGGTATCCATCTTCTATAGATTAGATCTAGAACGAGTTGTTCTAGAATGGTAATGTCTTCCCTGACAAGGGGATTTTGGCATATTTGTTTGTGTTATTATTATATAATTTTTAGATGAATAATGTTTACAAAAAATAAGTATATGGTTATAATAGATGGATTGGTTTATAATAAAAAATTACATTTTCCCTGTGGAGTTCTATATTTGAGGTGAAAACATGGGATAATTAATGGAACTTAAAAATGAAATGATTATTTTTGTCCTGGGTTCCAGTTTATTTTTTTATATCTATAGTTTTGAATAAATCATAATTAAGTGGGTGGTTATCTGAAAATTTATTAATTTTAAATTTATTTAGTATGATTTCACTTCTAGAATAAGAGGGTGGAGTCATGTGATGAGGTTTAAAATATGTTATAAGACCTGAAAACATTGACGAAGGTTAGAGGGATGTGATGTGGTATATAAGGTGGTTTTAGACTTCTTCTAAAGTGAGACTGTGAAGGTATGACATGTGTTCATCGATCCATACCCAGAGATAATTCTTAGTGTAACAACTAGAGATTTTGGATCCTTAAAAAAAATTCTATAACTTACGACACATGTTACACCCAACATAAATATACCACAACATATTAATAACATATTATTTATATGTATATAATAAACACTCAAATAGTTGACTATAAATAGATATTAGATTAATCACATAAATAATTGATATGATTTAATATTGGAAAGGGATTTAATAAAAGAAACTTTTTATATATTTTACCATCTTTCAAAAACCAAACATAATTATTTTAAATTTTAAATATAATAAAATAAATTCTATTTTTAAGCCACTTAAAATAAAATTACATACTACAGTTTTCTAAATTATTTCTTTAAAGATTAATTTTTTTGATGAAAAACTATTTTTGTGACATTAATACCATGTAAGAATATAATAAATCTTTTAAAAAAGTTTTATTATAATTTTTAATAATAAATTTATAAATTTTAATATATTCTATGATCTTATAAATACCATGTAAAATATTTTTATAACTAAATAAAAATATAAGTTTTATAAATATTATGTTTTTATATCTGATTGATATATATTCATGGTGACATTTAATAGTTCATTTCAGTTAAAGCCTCATAACATTAATTTGATTTATAAAAAAAATATTTCATCAAAATATTTTATATTGATAATTTTCCCTAAAATATAGATTCAATGAGGTAAAACATCATTTTTCTAAAAATATTTTTTACGATATTTTTTATGTCTTTTTAAATAACATTGCACGTATTTGGAAACAGGAAATGATATTTTTTAAAATTTAAGAACATTAGGATAAAATTATCCAATAAGATAAATATTTATTTTATATAACAAACTTTATAAATAAGGTTAAAAATAGTTACCCTGGTAAAAATGTAAAAATTGTAAAAGGAGTTTTACTTAGAAGAAATTGATAAAACCTTATAAAAATTCACAAAAAAATTGAGATGATTTTAGTCATTAAATTTTCCCACACACCACTTTTTCTAATTTTGATACACTATGCATGGAACTATGTCATTAAATTAGTGTGAAATGATGAGTGTTTCCAAAATTACCCTTTTCTCTGTTTATAAATGGATATAAATCCCACCATTAAAAAGAAAAATTATTACTACTAAATTAATCTTTTAAATATGAAATATAAATATAATGATAACCATATTAGATAAAACAAATCCAATGTTCTCTAATATTTAACATTATACCATCAATTTAAAGAGAACTTCCAAGGGAAATTCAAACCACAAACATAATTATTATCTCATTCCTAAGATTTTCTTCTTAACCTTACTCTTATAAATATCATAGCACCATAATAATTCATGGATTTATGTATCGTTATTATACAAATATTTTATTATATTATTGTCATAACTATTAGTTATTGATTTCCATCTGCATATAAAAAATTAAATACACCGTTAGTGTGTTTCGTAGACTATGAAATTCATGAATCGACACCATTGGTTTTTCGTTACAGATATTAGGGGTTAGTATGAATGGTGTAAATTTTTAATATTTATGATATATCTCAATTAATTATGGTTATTAAATGTTAATTAATTATCCACCTTCAACCCTCTCATGTGTGGAGAAATGGTAATGCTAATCACGTGTATGTGCGGTGTACCACCTCCCCGATGAAACATTTATACCTTTTTATTTATATTTTCATCCTTTATATAAACATCCAAAAATATGGCCCTCCATCATTAATAATATCATTAATATTATTGTATAATTTTATTGCATCAAAAAATATCTCCTTAATCATACTCACTAATAGAGTTCATGTTTGTTCATGTTTAGGTTAGTTTCTCAACCTACTTGACCAATGATTTAAAATAAGACAATAAAATAATATGAGAACATAAAAAATATAACATTATTATATATTAAAAACAATAAATATTCATTTATTTATATTTAAATATTATTTTATTTATTTAACATATTCTTAAAGAAACATTTTCATTCTCTAAATTTTTTTATATAAGTAATTATCAATTAAATTTTGACAAAACATAACATAAACATATAATAAAAACCTTTTAAATCAATAAAATTTACATATTACTCAATAATAAATGATATATCAATAATTCACTTGGTCTAAAATTATTGGTAATCATATCAAATTTTTTAAAATTTAACAATGTATTTATAGTTATTAACTCCCCACAATCATAAAACGTTATAGCTAATTGATGTTATCTTTATAAAAAAATATCATAAATAGTATAATTCTTAATATTTATGAATGTCTTTATAAAATCATTTAATATGTTAACTATTTAAATTTGATATTACGTTAGAGTGTGATCAACCTAGCATGGAAATAAAGTGAGGTACTTTATCTCGATTTAACTTCATTGATATATAGTTCAAATTTATGATCAAATTCAAATATAAGTGGTGTTTATACTACCTAATTGATATAAAACTTTATGAATTTTATTTATTTCATTTTATTTTTATTTTTATTCCATGGTCCCCCTTTTTTGGAAATTTAATGAATTTTTCCTAGGATGTTAGAGTTTCATCTCAAAATGTCCTTCTATGGGAAACATTTTCTTTAAACATAATTAGATTTTTGTGGTGCATATATTACCTATTTCATATAATACATTGGAAATTACCTTTTTCATAAAAAAAAAATCAGTTCAATTTGAATCTCTCTCATTAGAGATGAATTGATTTAAATGCTCTTCAAGTTGTAAGAGGTTTTCATGACTCAAATCTCTTCCTTGGTTCATAATAAATCTTATTTGAAACTTTTGTTTCAATATTGATAAATTATAACCAATGATGATTCTATGTTTTATTTTAACCATATATTCTATGGAAATATTTATTCACACAAATGTATTATTCCTTGATAATTCTATTATTTCAAGAAAATATTTTTTTAAGAATAATTCACATTCCATTTAATGTATTTTCATCAATATCAATGTTTTTACTTCATGCCAATATTCTCCTTAACCTTGTGAAAAATATTTTTTTATCTTATAATCTTCTTTAAGACAATCAGTAATTTTAAAATAAATATTTTATCATTTTTATGATTTGGGTTTTCTTACATGTTAATTTAAAATTTACAAAAAATTTATCTATCTTTTCAAAATTAAATGATTTATCATACAATGAACATTTTATTTTGATAAATATTATGTATTTGAAAAGATTATATAATTAAATAATTTTTTAAAAGTCTATCTTTTAAAATAATTTTCAATTATAATATTTTGATAATTTTGTTTTTTTCATGTTTCTATTTTTATTTATTATTTTTTAATGTAAATTTCTTTAATGTATTTTCAGTTTACTTTTTGAATACATTATGTCTTTTTCTGGGTTCTATAACTAATGATTATTTAAAAAAATAAGAATTTTCAATGTATTTTCATTTCTATTTTTTAAAAACATTTTTTCCTTTTCAATTCACCATTATTAATAGTTATTTTAATATTAAAGTTTTTAAATTTTATCTCTCTTACACTTTTTGAAATCATTAAGTATTTTTCAAGTATTCATTATTAATGATTAATATAAATGTAATAGTTTTCCAAATATTTTATCTTCTCTTTTTTTAAAGCAATATGTATTTTGATGGATCATTGGTTTAGAATTACGATTTTTTTAAATATTTTGATTCCTTTAAAAATATTGTCTTCTAAATGGAATTTTTTACATAAGTTTTTGAATGGTTTGTTGAAAATTTTTATATTGTCACTTCTATTTACACTCAATGGTTTATAATTCATGAATATATGTTTTTATCTCCCTTTATTTTTCATTATGAAATTATTTAATTTTAATATTTAGAGTTTTGACAATATATAATTTCTTATGTGAAAGATATGGGATTTTTTTGAAGATTTTATGAAGCCTATTCTTTTTATGTGGGTTCATTAGAAAATATTGAATGTATTATTTTCTTATAAAATTAATATTAATGAATGGTGATGTGTGGTACACTATATCACCCTATAATGAATTGGTAATTTTTTTTACCCAATGAGAAAAGGATAATAAGAATCAAAAATATGTTTTTCATAATATGAAGATAGGGGATTTTTTTACAATATTAAGCATGAGAAGTTAGTTTGTTCAAAATATAAAGAATTGTCATTTTTTGTTTAGAATATAATTTTTTCATTTTTTCACAATATAAAGTGTGTGAATTATTTTCTATTCACAACATTATGATACAATATTTTTTGTATTCACAACATGAAGCATGGGAATTTTTTTCCACAACATTAGTAATAGGAATTTTTATTATTCACAATATGTAGTGTGAATAATATTTTTTACAAAATTATGTGAGGAAATTTATTTTGTTTAAAACATGAATTGGGGGAATATTTTTTCTATAATTCTATGTGATCTTTTTACTATTGTGCTTCATTTTAAAGTTGATTATTAGGTTATTCCATGTTTTCAAGATTATTTATTATTTTATAAGAATTGCACACTTTTATGTTTTTCTCTACTGTTTTTGTTCATAGGTATTTATTCTCATCTTGGTCATATATTTTATGATTCTCTTAACATTTTTTTATCTTATATTGATAAATCATATTTCATGATTTTTATCCATTGTGTTTTTGAACTTTTATTAAGATATTTATATATTCCTCTTATTATCATTCATTTTTATTATCTAATGATTTTTTTATGATATTTTATTGCTATACCATGTTTTATGATTTTTCTATATGGTACTTTGATCCTTTATTATGATATTATTGTATTCCACATAATATTATTCATGTTTTTGATAAAATAAATTTTGATATTTATGTCCCTTAATGAGCCTTTTAGATCACCCATATCTTGTATTTCTAATAACTAGATTGTGGATATGATTATATCAGGAGATATGTATAGAAAAGATCATAAGGAGAATGATTAGGTATAAATGTTCTCAATTATAGTAAAATTAGATTCTTATTTAGCTAATATTCAAGTCACTAAACCTTTCTGTACAAGGATTATGAAGATAATGAGAGTTGTATAATATAAATTATGGGATTAATGTCATATTTATGTGATGTTTATTATGGGACTCTATAATAGGTATCAGATAATCGTTTTTTGACTTAGGGATTACAGAAGATTATATTAGAGATTATTTTAGATAAATTATGTGAAACCCCTAAGAAAAAGTCTAAGGGGTGAGTCCAAGTACAAGATAAAACCATTATGTTCTGGTAAAATGTAGATTATGCTATTTTATAAGAAATAAAATACAATTATGGATACTATAAGTGGATACAATCTCTAGGAACTTTTTTAGAAAGGGTAATAACCTGAAAGAAGATGTATTGTGTATTAACTTGATCATCACTCAGTGAATGAAAAAAAGGCCTAACTTCACACCAATATTGATGCACATGGGGATATTATTTCGTTAATTACATTATCATTAGAAACAAAAATAAAGTATATATTTTATTGATGTATTGAGGAATTGTTTTTGGAGGTGTTAGAGAACACAAATTAATGTAACATTGGTAAAACAAAAGAAATATTGGATTAACCATGTATGACATACTTAAAATGATAGTATCGTATTTTAAAATGATGATTTCATTAGAGAGTAAATATTAGGAATGAGAATTCATATTAATATTCCTGTATTATTTTTTTCATTATCATAATCATATTTTTTATTATATTTGTCTTAATTAAGATCAAAGAAATGATTCTAGGAAAGGTATGTCCCATAGAACCCTTTGGATAATATTTATTATATGTAGTTTCCTAATATTACAATGTTTAAAAATGTGTTTAATCTCGATAGAATATATATGCTGAGTTTTTCATGGATATCTTGGCTTTTACAATTAGTAAGTGATAACCAAATTTTTGAGGGTGTAGTTTATTTAAGGTGGGGGTGAATATAATGACTTGATTTTTTGATCTATTAAATTCAATACTATGTTTTATAACTATTGTAACATGATAGATCTAATGTAAACAAATGAAAAAAAAATAAAAAGAAATTATTAATAAATCTATAATAAAAAAAATATTGTAGGCAATTATTAACTATTAATTATAGATGATAATTTAATAAAGTCAGATAATATTAAAAAATTATAATAATGAAAGTTTTTTAATATATATAGTAACTTTTTTCAGAAAAAATTATTGAAACATTTTAAAATTTAAATTTTTTAAAATACAATTCATTTTTAACCCTTCTTTTGAATTTTTTCATAGTATGATTTTTTATTATTTTTCCAAATTTTTTGATTTTTTTAGTTATAAAATAAGGACTGTGTGGTTTTTGAAATATGTAATAAAATACATGAAGTTAAAAAAAACAATTTAATATAAAAATATTTATTTAATCTCTAAAATTAAAAAATTTGATATGTTCCTTGGGCCTATAAATGTAATCTCAATCATTTTTAGGACAAAATAAAAATGATAGTTTAATAATAAAATATTTTAGATATTCTCTTTGAAGGATTTTCTTCAAGTCAATAACAGGTCAAGGATTTACATGAAATAATAAACCAGTTAATTTTATATATAGTAAGTCAATTTTTTAAATTAATATTTTAAAGGATAGTTATTTTAAAAAAATATTTCATTAAATATGAAAAAAAACATTTTTCTAAAAAATATTTTTATGTGATTATGTGTGTACATTTTAGAAATAAATAATCACACATTAAACAATTTTATATGATAAAATAGTTTTCATAATTTTAATCATACATTTAATATTGCGAAATAAGATTAATTTTAATTTTAGTTATCAAAATTTATTACTAAGGTCAAAAAATAGTCACTAAGATAAAATATTAAATGGTAAAAAGACTTTTACATTGGGAAATGCCAAATAAATTTTTATTTTTTTAAATACGTTCTTGAGATGATTTTAGACATTATAATTCCCCACACACTAATTTTCCACTTTTAATCCATTTAACATTCAATATGATGATGGAATTATTTCAAAATGATGATTGTTTCCCAATGTGCCAGTTTCTCTTCTTATAAAACCATATAACCTACACCCTTTATAAGATACACTAAAACAATGAATTAAAATATGAAAATATTAACTTTTAATCCACCAATAACCTACTCCATAAAACATAATATTCTATCCACTCATTGTTAGCCTAAGATCTTTAATTTCAAGTGAACTTCTAAAGAATAACCATGTCTCCAATTTAAGTATTATCTCCTTATAAATATTTTCTTGTTAATATTAGTCTAAAAAAATAATATCAATAATGTAATAATATTATATAATTTTCATTATGATATTTATATTTATTTATATTAATTTTATAACCCTTATTTATTCATTTATGTCTATATAATACAATATCGTTAGTGCTTTGCATGGAGTGCAACCTCAACGTAGTGATATCATTTGTTTTTTAGTACCCACATTCACGGATGGTATTAATGGTGTTAATGAAGAATAAATATTATATATATCATAAATTTATAATTAGGAAATTTCAATTTATGATACACCTTATCCTCCCTCGAGAATTGAGAAGAAGCTATGTTAATCATGCATATGTAAAGTTTTTCACCTCTATGATGAAATTTTTTTTATTTGTCATTTAGATATTTATATATAATATTAAAATTGTAAAATATGATTCACCATAATATTTTTTTATTAATAAATTAAATTATTTTTCACTTATCATGGTATTATGTTTAAAGAAACACCTCCTTAACCATACTCTCCCACCGAGTTTAAGCATTGCCATGTTATGGTCAGTTCAACCTATGACATGAACAATGGTTTAAAAATATTATTATGGGTGACTATGAGAGAATGAAAAATGATAAAATTTTAATATAATAAATCAAAAAATAATAATTTTAAATCAGTATGTAAATATAAAATTATTTATATAACTTATAATTAATGTAACATTTTCTTTTTTTAAAATTACGGAAATAAGTTGTTATCAATTCGATTTTCAAATAATGTAACCAAAACACATATGGGAGGAAATTAGAAAATTTTAAATAAACATAATTTATATATTTTAGAATTATAAGTAGTATATCTATAATTAACATGATATCAAATTATGGGAAAAAAAATTAAAAATATTAAACATATGAAGATATATTATAGTCAAGAACACATGATGGTCAAAATATACTAAAAATAATTAATTTACTCATGGTATATCATTATTATATGTATTATAAAAAGTTAATATTTATGTTTTAGGATATTTAATAGGTTTTTAAGTTATCTATGTTAGTATGGAATGATTTTAGGGATTGATTAACTAATTAAAGAAACAAGTTAAGGGATTTAATATCATTTTCCCTTCATTGATAAATTGTTTAAATTTAAGATATAATTATTATTTATGGGGTTTTCCAACTCCATAATTTAAATAAAATAAAATTAATTGTCTTTTCTTCATGAAATTTTATGTTTATTTCCATGAACCCTATTTTATATATTTTTATTGAATTTTTTCTGTGGTTGTAAGGGTTATGTCCCAAAATTTCTTTCATTGAGAGACATTTTTTTACTCAACTATTTCCATTTAAATGGTCTATATACTACTAATTTGTGATTTTATATAACAAAATACATTTTACTTTCATAAAATATGTTCAATTTTAATATCTCTCATTCATGAATATTTTATTTATATGCTCCTCAAATAGTAAGAGGATTTAATGAATCAAATATGATCCTTTTATCATAGTATCTCTTATGTGAATATTATCTTTCAACATTTATCTGTTATAACACAAGATGATGTTAAGTTTTTTTTTTACGGAAATATTTTTTCCCCCAAATTAATTATTTCTTAATGATTCAATTGTGTAATGACAATTTATTTATCTTTATAATAATTTTTATTAATTTTAAGGGGGGTTTTATCCATATCTATGTTTTTAATTCTCACCAAAATTCCACATTCCCTAGTTGAAACAAAATTTCATTTTTTTCAGCAATGATCATTTTTAATCCTTTTAATAATTTTAAAATAGTGGTTTCATCATCCATTTAACTACGTGGGATTTTAACATAGTTATTTCAGAATTTTGAAAATGTTTTTCCTTTTTTTTTTAAATTACATGTTTTATCATCCACTCCATGTTTTATATTGATAACATTTATTGACCACTTCCATCAAGAGGCATGGAAAATTAGATTTTTCCCTCAAATATTTGTAACTAGTTATCGAGCGGGATTCATGGATGATCCCATAAGGAAAGAGGAAAATAAATTATAGACCTTAGTTAGTGAGTCTAAGATGATAATACATACAAAATGAATCAAGAGAAAATGAAGAAAAAAAAGAAATAATTTGGAAAACATCAATGAAAACAAAAAAAAGGATAGAATAATTTGTAAACAAATATTTCTAAGTTATAACTTAATTTGGGATTATTTAAATAGTAATTATTCAGTATTGAAATTATTAATAATAACTTTTACCATATGGCTTCAATTAAATTGTTTTTTTCATTGTCTAATAATAGGAAATTACATGTTTAAGATGTTAAACCCTTGGTTCGGTGATTAATCACTGAAAATTTATTTTATGTTCATTTTGTATAAAACATTAGAAACCATATCACCCAATTATAATGAGTTATACAATTGAAAATCCTTTACTTTTCCCCATTGGTTTCTTTCTTAGTTTGATACAATACCAAAAATCAATGTACAATTAATTTTAATAAAGGAATTGAAAACAAATCATAATAAAAGTAATACACAAGAATTGGAATTACAATATAACCGTAATCTTTATTACATACCCAACATAATTTAATTATCCTCTTTTGACCATGGTCATAGTGTGCAGGTTGAGTAAATACTCATACCCTACCATGGATACGATAGGGGAAAGGGTAAATGGATGAATTACACTAAAACATAAACATAAACTCAAATTTGGAGTCAGGGAAGATTGAATGGTAGAGTGGAAGAACCTCCACCTTGGATGTCCCCCTTCAATTCGGATATTTACTATTGTATTAGTACAAAATTATTATTAAATAGTGTGTAACCAAAAGTACAGATTATGTAATTGGTTCATCTATATCTTGCTTAGTTTTCTCTACCAGTAATTGATCTATTGCTCTATCCATTGACTTTGAAGTGTCAGTGGTTATATAGTAGGAGAACACTATGTATAGTGCAGCTGATCATGGCATATAGAATCTCAATTAGGCACCAACTGCTTCTAGAAATTCATACATGGTGTGTTGTTAATTCTCGACTACATGGGTGCGTACTTAGGATATCTAATCAATTCATGGGGTATTGTACTTGGAGTTTGTTTATATAGTACACAATGTATATATATATATATATATCAATTTTTGTTTTGACCATCATCGATTTGTAGAATTGACTGGAAACTTCTAAAAAACATCGCAAACACAGAATTCAATGATTCAATCCATAAAATAATGTACATTTTTTGAAAATATTTCTTATATCTAAAGAAATTAATTGAAAAGGTATACAAAAATCAGGCACATCAAACTCATCCACACTAAGTCATTTGTTTTCCCACATGAAAAATCTCACCATCTAATTAATAGTATCCATACACTGAAATGGGATACATTCAATTATTCAATATTATAAATATTAAATATATTTAAAATCATTTTAAATTTAATAAAATATATTTCAATTTAAAATTTATTCTAATCATTCATTATATATAATTCAATTAAATAATTTCATTCTTCTTTAGAAACATTTTTTAACTTTCCATAAATATACATGCCCCTTGATGATTTACCTTACAATAAATTAGAACCCTCATCACTCAAGATAATTTAATTTGGGTTATGATCGTTCTCTATTATATTCACTCTATCCATAATTTTGAAGGAATTATAATTCTCCACATTTAAAATCAAATCACAAAAAACATGGGGTATTTCAATATGGTTTTGATGTTTTTGAGGATATGGGTAGGTAGGTAATGATGTGAAAAATAATATCATGGGTTTTAAAATGGTTGTTGAATTCTAAAATATTAAAACATGATATTCAATATCAAATTCAATGAAAAATCATCCCCATCAATATCTCTTAAAGGTTAATTTTATTATAATATTCCATCACCAAAATGGGGTCTTAAACCACCAATAATTGTAATGAATACATTTTTTCATCTTTTTGAATCTTAAAACATTTAATTATTTTAGATGGACCACATAGGAATACCAAGAATAGTTGTTTTGGAACCCTTCTTCTTAAATTAAAAAGAGTTGTTCTCTCTCAAACATAATTTCATGGTTTCTCTCCAAAATATACTATGAGTCCCGAAACTCCCACTTTAATGATCAAATGGATAAAAATGAAATATTTTCAAAAAAAATTAATGTATTAAGGATAAATAGTATTGTATTGCCGCTTTCAATCTAGGAAGTTTGTGGTTAGTATGGGTTTCATAGAGGTAAAATATATGGTGGTTAATAGGGTCAAATAGGCTAAAAATCATTCAAAAAAATCCTCTATAATTTTAATGTGATTCAAAATTGTTATGTTTGGAAGAGAAAAACATTCAAGGTCAATTAGTATAGCATACCCATGAATCTATCAAGAAAGAGGGTATATGGAAGAATATAAAAAATGGATCACAATACCTTTTGGGAATGACTATAATAATTAGCCAATTAGGTATACATGAATAAAAAAAATTATAATAAATGAAAATGGTAAATAATATAAATTATAAATCATACTATAATAATAATCATTTTAAAATAATTAAAAATTAAAATAATAATGTACCTTTTAAAACACCCATCTACATTTTTATAATTTATAATTATTATAAAACATATAAAATCCATATTTGAAAATACGTCCTCTATTAATGATGTATCCCAAATTAGTTTAAGTGAAACGTTTAGTGTAGTCAAGAGACTCTCACCCACACATAATATCACACATGGTCTCCTGAGTGAAACACTAAGAAAGAGAAGGTGAGGTGGAACGACACAACTGGTCCAGGTTGAGTGAGACTAATGAAGGAATTAATCCAAAGTAAAAAATAAAAAACAAATAAAAAATAATACTTCCCTAATAAAGATCTTGAAAAAGATAGAAATAAGTAGAAAGAAGATTCACAGGTTATTCTAGTGTACATATGACTATCGATGAAATAGAAAAATGTATATTTCATGCACACAAACCATCACATTTAAATAATAATAAAATATGTTTGTATATATATATAATGAAATGACTGGGTGTTAGAAAAAGATGTAGATTAATCCCACTAGAGGAAGAATCTGTGACTGTGGAATCCTGTAGGGAGGGGGAAGTAGTAGTAGTAGCTGGTGGTGAGGGGGACTCACTTTGCTAGGTGAGCTCAGATGAGATATCATGGGAAACAGTCGAAGAAGTGTTTCCAGGTCCAGAAGTAGATTAATTCATAGAATTATTAGCCATATCCATAAATGGGGCCTGATGTTCCAAAGTCTATGGATGTAGTCAATTAGAAGGCACTATGGTGAACAAAAAGCCTAGGTGATGAAGAAGGAGGCCCAACATGAACTCTGTTATATTAATCCTTATATACATGATATAGTTGAGGAAATCCATGATGTCATAGAGGAAATACATGATGTACAAGTAGGGAGAAAGTGGGAGATAATCTGAATTAGTGGGTGGATATGGGGATGTGGATGGTCGAGAAGTAGAAATAGTGGGAGAGGAGGGAACTAATGAAGATGTGGGGAGTGGTGGAGAAAGAAAATTTCTTAGAGGATGGGGTGGTGGGGTGGTATTGGAGTAGAATAATCCCCTTGGGAAAAGGATTCATCTCCATCCATAGCTGGATATGGGGAATCCTACACAGGCACGAAGGAATCTCCTTTCCAATCCACCATTCCCATTCAAATAATCAAGACGAAGTCAATCTACTAGTGGGTACTTAATTAATCATGAGTAAGAGATGACACAAAAAACCCTAGATGAATTTCTAATTGGGTGGAATAGAATATATTATTGTGGTTATCATAATGACCATTGAACGTGGAATGGAAGTAGGATACGGTGAAGTAGGGGAGGTTTGGGTAATTGTGTTAGATGATATATGTAAACAAATCCATGTATCATCTAGGAACAACACCCATGTCCTCATTGAAGGGGAAAATAATTGAACTAAAATAGTGGTGGAAGAAATATATGGTAGAATAAATAATGAGAGTGATATTTTATAGGGTGGGAGTGTACCATATGTTGGGTCCAACAGGATCCCATGACATAGAGATTTGGTTAGAGAGGTCAGGGAGGGTGGGGGATGCAATTTGGGGTGTGGTGGATTAATGGTGGTAGAAATTTTACCGTCATCCAAAATTTCCAATAGACATTGAAAGGTGTTGGTCATCTATCCTTAATCTGACTGGGGTCTCCGTATTGATGGTTGTCTCTTGATATGTGGTGTTGTTGAAATAAAATGTAGTATAAAAATACAAAAATAAACCTATGAATGTAGTAGTTCTGACTAAGAAATTTTCAATGAGTTGGGAATTCTTTAGTAGCTCCTAGAACTCCTCCTAGATGCCCATGTGCTATAGAACACTAATATCCAAGCATCAGTCACTTATCTAGATGGTATTTAGTTAAAAAACACCATAATAGTTCTTCCATAATATGTTAGTCATCATATATAAGGTAGTGGTATTAATGGGGTAATCGGTTTTTAGGTGTCGATAGTGGAGGTGTGGATGAAGCTCATGTATAAGGTCTTGCTGAGGTGGTGACTAGTTGAGGAAAAACAGCTACCAGCTTTGATGGATCAGAATTAGTAAAAGCTATGGGGGATATAACAACTATTCCTGATATCATCATACTAGCGATATTATCTCTTATACTAGATCCCTCATCAGTTCTGGAAGAGGTCACAGTGTCTGCTGGGTAGGAATATATTATCAAGGGTGTGGATACTAGAAAAATAGGGGTAAATGTCACCAAGTATATTAGATAGTGAGTTGAAAAATATACTACTGTCAGACCTACTGGTCTCCTAATATAGGCCAGACACGGCACTGGTCACTCTACATTAGCAGTGGGCAAGGTCCACTTCCCACTAGATCACTCCCCATTTATCATTATCTTAAAATAAAGAATAGAATAAAACAAAAGAAAATTAATCAAATATGAAATATAAATAATGAGAAACTATAAAAATAAAAGTTCATAGTGTGTATATTCATAGTAAATGATGTTTAATATGATAGGGATGTCAACTCATGTGATATGGATATACACATAGAGTGGCAATGTGATTGAAAATGAGAGTAAATGGAATCTAGGATGGAGACACGACATGAGTGTGTATATGGGGTTTTTATCTATGTATGTACCAGGACATGGCCTCTTACAGGAGGAATGAAGCAAAGGACACAGTGTGTAGACTGTTCACATGTCTGGTGTGAGTACATGGTCTCTAGACCATGTGCATTCGCAGACACAACCAATTCATTTATCATAATGTCGACATAGACTGATGAAAACAAATTCCTTGTGTTAGACATGGTTAATTTAATATCTATAGTAGTAGTACACAGTTTTTCATTCATGTAGTGGAAAGGAACATGTACACAACATGTGATAAACACACACACAGTCTGTTTTCATATTTGAGAAGGTAAAAAAAATTATTTAAACAATTTACAAATTGTGTGTACTTAATTTGTGCTTGTGTATTATGGGATTTGTAGAATGCCTCACCTGATTCCTAAATCACCAAAAATCATAAATATCACTAAAATGATGGGTGAGAAAACCCATACCTAGATCAAGGATCAAAACGGGGAATACAAATCATCCAGGATCACTCCAAAATAAAATATTGAAATCTTGGGAACTCAAGAGGCATATAAGGAAAGACAGAAACATGCAGGGGTTCTATCAACATGGGGTCAGATAGGGTAGGGTTTCTCGACATTTATAGTTGTTCCACACTGTGTGTATGGTGAAGTACACATCATGTATATGTTTTTTAATATATATTAATTATTAATAAAAAAATTATTACTATAAATTTTTTATTAAAGATTATTTATATTTAAAAATAGTATATACATACATATATATATAATTGAAAACAATACTATACAAGTAGTGAATCATAGAAATACACATTGGGTTTTCTAAAATTTGAAAAAGAGAGCTGCAACCGTCAATCTGGTACTTAGGGTGGGACTCAAATTGGTGATCGGGTTGATCAAAGTGTGTTCCCTCAACCACTGGAGAAAACAATGAAGTAATGTAGATTTTATTATCATATAATATTAAAAGTATATATTCATCACTACATGGTTAAAGGATGAACTCACATTGTGTAGTTTTAATTATTAATGGTTGGGATGATGTAGGGATCCTAAATTAGCTCGAACCAGTATCTTTATAACCCTGGGTTATGACTCTTCCAATCAACCCACATCACCCTCAGGTGATTTCTAATTTTGAAAATGTTTGAAATTATAATTAAACAATTACACATTATGTTCACCAAAATACACTCCATGTGGTTTTCTTATAGTGAAAAAATATGGAATTCAAACAGCTAGATGGAATCAAAACCAGGTCTTTTAGACCCTAGGATATGACCCTACCAACTACTTCAGCCCCACCATTAGTTTTAGTTTATATTGAAATGGTTTTATGGTTTTTGAAAACATCATATGCATCATTTAATTTAAAAAAGGGATTGAAAATAATGAATCATGTACCAAAAGATTGTGTGGATTTATTCAAAACGATGATGGTATGATACACTCTAGTAGCCTTGTCATCATTACAGGCTTAATTCCTATTTATTTAATTAATCAAGTATTTTCATACTAAATGTTATATTGTAATTTATTCTAATATCAATGGTAAAGTCCGTGTATATAGGTACACACCATGTGTAACCTCAGTTTTGTCACATTCTGGAAGTGTAAGATTGAAAAGGTACTAAAGGACATGTTAATGAGAATAACATGCCATGTAGTTATTAAAAATAGAAGGAAATTGGGGAGAAAATATAAGGGTTTTTATCATAGAAAGAACCTTTTTTAGGTCATTGGCTCAACCCAAGTTATGGTACATACCCAAAATATGAAGGGAGGTGTGGCTTCCATGGTGTGGACCACCATATATGTCTAGCGCCTCCATTTTTAAACATGTATTCTGAACCGTTAGGTGGTCTGGGTGGTGGCTTGTAGTGTCACTACTCTATAGCCAATAGATGCCAAAGCTAGACTTTCTCCTTGGTGTGATCACGTACATCCTCCACCTACTTGGTTTCCCAATTCATTTTGTGTTATACATGAAAATAATAATAGAAGGAATTTAGAGTATGTATGATGTTATCTGCAAGGTTGTAATTAAGTATTTGATCAAACTCATTTTTAGCATGACTTCATGTCTTCACATATTCTAATTTTGATTTATGAAACTCATTTTTAGATATTATTAGTGAATTACAAGTTGGGTCCACATCATAACACACTTCTTCAGTTGAAATAGTGTTATAACACCCAACATTATACTCAACTGAAGTACCCATGTTAGACATTATAATTGAAAAATTATCTACCATAGTACCACGTTTCCACATATTTTTGGTTTTTTTCAAATGGAGTGTGGTAAATTCATTCATCATAGAAATTAATTTTTAGATATTACCTCAATATTATTTTGTAAAATTCAAAAAAATGGGTGTGGTGAAGGATATATATGGGTAATCCATCCATTAAAACTCATTGTACACATATAGATAATACGCATCTCAATATGAGTACAACAACACTTAATCATATAGAGAATAATACTCTCCATGTAAATTATACCAACTTCTAGTAGAGAAAAATATATAAGGATATGAGATCAAGGTCCCATAAAAAATAAACAAGAAATAAAAAATAGAAATACTAGGTAAAACAAAATTAACTCGAACTCACACTTATTCATTCTTTATCCCTCAAAATGGGGCTGGAATTTTACTATCGTGGTTGTGAGAGACATTAAATTAGTTTTCATTTTAATCTAATATTACAAATTGGGTAACTAGAGGAAGTCAGGGTCAATCCCATTGGGAAAGCCCAAAATCAATTGCAGATGTGTGTCAGTGAGTCTAAGTTTGATAACCCAAGAAAAATGAATGAAATAAAAATGAAGAAAATATGAAATTAATTTAAAACAAATTAATAAAAACAAAAGAAGGGGTAGAACAATCAGGAAACAAATGTGTCAATGTTGAAACGTAATTGTGGCTTCTTACAACAATTATTAATTATTATTAAAATTAGTAATGATAATTTTTTCCATATGTATTCAATCAAATTGTTGTTTCACGGTCTGATAACATACAATTACATGTTTAAATGGTTAACACCTTAGTCTAGTGATTAACCACTTAAAATACATTTTATGTTTATTACTCCTAAAATAGTGTAAATTGGATCACCCAATGGTCATGGGTTATCTGAAGGAAACACCATTAGTTAACTCAATTTGTTTCATTCTATGTCTCATATGAAAAAAATAGATAATTTCAAATTAATTTCATTAAATGAATTGTAAAAAAATTATATTAAAGGAAATACACCAGAATTGGCATTACAATATACCAATAATCATTGTTATAAACCCAACATACGATAATCATCCTCATATGACCATTTCCATGGTGTACAAGTTGAGTAGAAACTCACGCACTACCATGGATATGAGAAGATAAAATAGAAAGGGCGATTTATACTAAAATAGAAATAAAAAATAAATAAAGAGTCAAATTTGGATTCGGGGAAGATAAAAATTCATGGTGAAAACATATCCCCCTTAGACCGCCCCCTTGGATGTCCCCTTGAATTCATATTCCTTCTTCCCTATTAATAGAAAATTATATTGCAAGGAATTTGGGAAAAATTACACACTATGTACTTGGGTTGACTGCCTCTGGCCTTGTTTTCTCTTTTGGTAGGTGATTTTCCATGCCACCTATTGAATGTGAATCATTGGCTATTATTTGGGAGGAGAACACGTTTTTTAGTGCCACCGCGTAGGGTGTGTAGAAGATCTATCATCCACCAACCACTTCTGGAAGGGTATACACATCATTTTAATGAGAATTTAATGGCATGTTTTTTATTCTCGGCTTCATGGTATTTCACTCTTGCTAAATGATTCATGAATTGGACATGGTACATTGTCTGTGCATATAATGTACATGTTGTGTATATGTCAATTTTTATTCTAAGCATCCCCAATTTTTGAATTTAACTTGAAACTAAATAAAAAGAATAAATAATAACAAAATAAAGTCTTTGATCCATAAAAGAATGTATATCTAATGAAAAAAAGTTTTAGAACTTAAAAAAATGCATGAAAAGGTATACACAAATATATAAAAAAAACTCTCCCACACATATTCATTTTCATTCCTTGATGAAAAATAACAACATCTAATTAATAGAATCCATACTCTAAAAAGTGAACCATTCAATTAGATACTGTTATAAATATTATAACCATATCATTGGATATTAAAATTAACACTACATATTTATATATCAATGATATTATAAGCATGCCTCATATATAATTTAATTCAAGACTCTATTTCCCTTTGAGTTACATTTTTCAAATTTCCAAAAATATATATTCACCTTGATGATTTACATTACCATAAAAAAAACACAATCATCACTCAGGAACATTTAATCATAGTTATTATCAATCTCAAGTATATGTACTTTATCCATAATATTTCAAGAATTCAAATTCTCTACATTATAAATAAAATTTAAAAAAATCATGGTGACTTTTAATATGTTTTATATGTTTTTGTGGCTAAGGGTATGTAAGAAATGAAGTGAAAAATAATATCAAATATTTTAAAAAGGAGGATAAATTCTTAAATTATAAACCAGGATATTCAATAAAAAATCTCAATAAATATTTATCCCCGTTAAGATATCTAAATTTTCTATATCACAGTGATCTTCCCTCACCATCATGGGTTCACAGACCATGAATTAGTGTAATGTTTGAATTTGGTCCTATTTTTTAATTTTTCAATTTTTTTAGATGGAATACATAGGAAAACAAGTAATAGAGTTTTTGGAACCCTTATTCCCAAATGAAAAAATTTCCATCTCCCCCACACTTAATTCTATGGTCACTCAAAAAAATATACCATGAATATCGAAACTCCCTCTTAAAATATAAGTTGAATAAATATGCAATGTTATCTAATTAATAGGGTTGGATGGAAAAATAAGGATGTAATGTGGCTTCCTATATAGATAGTTAATGACTTATATTGTTTGTATAGAGGTAAAATGTAGAGTTGGCCTCAAGTTCAAAGGGGGTTAAAATAAATCAAACAAACACCTCAGTCATTATAATGTTTTTAAAAATATTAATGTTTTAAAGATAAAAACCCACCATATATATTAGTTATGCATTTCCAAAAAAATATCTCAAGAAAAAGGTTATAAGAAATAACATGAAAAGGGATCTGAATAACTCTGGGTGTATGAACCTGGTTCTTCATAGAGGTACGGATTCTTTGTTTTCCATAAATTCTTTGTTCAAATGTTTAAATATCGACTAATGTGGATTCTCACTGAGTTTATAGAGGGCTTGGGTGTTTTCAGGTCTGGTTCAGATCTTTGAACCCAAGTTGTTGGGTAGAAATAGCATGGTGCAAAGTTAGTAAAAACCATGCAGGGCCAAATGCATGGTGAGTACAGACCATGTGAGGTTGTACAATGGGGGTGTACAGGCCACACGGTTTGAGAAAACCATGTGGTAGTAAGTTCATGACCATGATTTTAGGTTTGCAGTTTTGACAGTGATAAATCACATAGTTTGTTCAAGATTAGTAAACTTTCTTGGTAGACCATGTGTTATTCCCCTATGTTACAGGTATCCGTGCATGGTTTTCTAATTGATTGTAAAATCATGCATATAAATCATGCAACCCTGTTAATTGCGGAAATTTTATAATTTTAATATTAAAATATAATGTATTATAAACATAATTTTAGGTTCTTCTTCTCCACAAAACACCCCCTTGGAAAGCTCTCAACCTTCACTATTCTTGGAATTAAGGTGTTGTCTCCATTAAATCCTCAATTCAAGTGTGGTTTGTCTCGTTGGACCCATAACGATAAGACCGAAGTTTATTTTTACCCATTATACATTATTTTTTATATTGGTTTTACTATTTAGGTGAAATCCAATATGCCCAAATTTCATGTTCTTCATCTTTTCTTCAGATTTCACCCAACCAAAGTCAAATAATGGGATGATAATGGATGATATATCCTCTATGAACACAAGGTGAGTGATCTCGTTCATTTTTCATAATGTTAGGATGTTTATATATGTCATCGTGTCATGCACCCATTTTCTAGGGGTCACTTTATATTGAAATTGAACCCTATTATTTCTAGACATGTTCTAGGTAATATATAGTATTATTAATGCTTTTTATAGGTTAATAACCTTGAATTAACCACCCATTTTGGTGTGTTGCATTAAATTCCCATTCTTATGGACTATACTTTGGAACCCCCAAAAGTTCTTCCTTTTCACCCAATGTCTAGGATGTCAAATATGTTTTCGAATTGTATATTGAATTGTAAATGGAAAGGATGAGAGGTAAGGGGTGAATGACATGACCCATGTCCCTTGGTTAGGTAATAACTTATTATGTTTGGATTTCCTTAAAATGAATTTCTTATATGATTCACTTAGAGACAGTGCAATGTAATTTCTTGAGTAATAATTTTTTGATATTTTTATTGTTTTTCCTGTTTGAGTTAAATTTTATTAATGTTATGTAATTGCTTGTTGGGAATATGATGTATGCTCTATATAAAATTCCCATGTGAGTAGTTAATAAAAATCCTGAAAATCTTATACTTGTTTTGAAATGCATAGAATAATTGTGAATTGCCTTTCTACGGTTATTCCCATGTGAGTTGTTAAAGGTTGGACTTTAAAGCCTATCCTTGTTATGTAATCCCTTGAATACGTGTGAATTTATTCTATATGGTTATTACTATGTGAGTTAGGTGATGACCTTTACATGTACTATGTTAACTCATATTGTGAAGATTTTTATAAGAATTTTATTATTTGAGTAATTGAAATACCAATCCTTATGAGGTTGGATTTGGGAATGACTCGCCTTTTGAGTTGATTATGAAATGGATGCTACTTTTTTGACCTTGGCATGTTAAATGAGGTGATTAAATGTAATTGAATTGGTTAAATGATCTATAGAAATTTGGGATACATGGATTCATATTAGAATTCCATGGATGGACTCAATGTATTCAACCTTACATATGCCATGAGTGATACATAGTGCCATATAAAGGATGCAATGGATGGACTCATTAAGTTTCACTTATATACTATCTGATACATGGATTCTAATGAGAATGTCATAGAAGGACCCAAAGGGTATTTGATATATATATATATATATATATATATTCCATGAGTGATACTTGGGAATTCGTTAGATGGCCTCCATGGATGGACTCATATGGAATGGATGTTATACTTATCCTAGAGAGATATAAGGTTCTTGAGAGATTCACCAGTGATGGAATTGTAGGGTGTTGGTTGATATTAAACCTGGAGCGATACTCAAATTTCATGTTAGTAATTTTAAGGATGGAATTAGGTTATAAATTGAATAAAGAAAGAAATTTATTTATGAGGGGTATTATAATCCAATGTACAAGAATTTATTCAGTATTTACTTTATACTTGACAGATGGGCTTATTAGGCATCCTTGGATACACGTGCTTACATGGGGGACTCTGGGATTTGATCCAAGTCTCGAGAATTATAAATTAAATGAAATTAATTGAATCAAATTGGAATTTTATGAAAATAAGGTTATTAATGATGTTTACTTTTGAGTACTTCCTTTCATGAGGATATACTACCTGTACACTTTTTTTATATATTCACTGACAGATCGTCACAAACTATGGGTGGTTTTGTATAGCTATTTAGTCGTACACCCTGTTTGCATCACTTTTTGCGGCCCAAAAAAATTATATGATTGCATGCATTGATAAGGGAAAGCACCATAATATAGGTACTTGATTGGGTCCTTATGAGTAGGATAACATGAGACCAAGTCGAGTATTGTGATGCTACTTGGAAACTTTTGGACATTTTTTCTTTTTGTTACATTTATTTAATATTCCTAGTGTGTTATTATTTTGATGATTTCTTGGATACATATGAAATGTGTCATCATTTGTATATGAGACAAATTTTGGCTTTGTTATGTTATCATTGTTCCACAGTTTACTTTTTCATATGTATGTCTTAATTCCTTGTATTGTTTTATTATCCATGGTGTTGCACACTAATAATGAGATAAAAGTATCCCCATGGTCACACCTAGGCCCTTACTGTAAGTCAGAATCACCTATAATTTGTGGAGATGTGCTTGAGGACATGGGACCCATTGATTTCAGAACACTTTAGAGTGGCATACGGAATTGGGACATTACCAAGTGGTATCAAAGGGGTCATTATTGGGTTGATTTACTATTTGGATATAAAATAATGTTATATGGAGGAAATGGAATTTTTTAATGAGCAATGCACAGGCATAGTGAACCCACATATAGGAAAAACTCAAATTACCATGACTTAAACTTCTATTTTCTTGATTTTGACTATTATAGTCTATTTGATTCCATTGTTGGGTGATTCAATTGAATTGTATTATTAATATTGATAAGGTTATGGTTCTATTGGGTTGTATCCCATTGAGATGAGGATGTTACATAACATTAATTATATAGGGACATACTAGATTTCACATCCCATACATTATGCCATGCAATTTATGATGCATTAATTATTCCATAATATAGTGATAGGTGTTTTGATACATATATTACTACTATTGTTGTTGGTATATAAGTATGTTATTTAGTGATATAGGAGGATGCCATCTTTTTTCTCTAATGTGTATGGGACCTCTAGGATCTTAATTTGGTGAACCATTTTTTTACTATTAAGGTGAAATGTGATATAAAATGGAATTCAATATAGATTCACTAGAAAATGAAAATGTGAACTTAACTGAAAATTAATAAAATAAGAAATTAATTGACATAGAAATTGATTATATTATTGAAATTGATCAAACCTGACTTTATTAGTGGGATTTTGGTAGTAAATCTAGCTTATATATGATCTGTGTTGCACCTAGACTAGACTCATGGAGCAAGAAGTGGGGTGTGTTCTTACACAAAAAGGATTGTACATATCATGTTTCTATTTTTGTGTTTTTTATATGGGAATATTGATTTTATCATTTTTGGAGGAATTTGATTGTATTTAAAAATGATTCATTGGACTAGGTATGTCACGAACCATCCCGGGTCGACCCTGAACCGGTCACCCGAGCCGGTCCGCGGCAAGTCCTGAGGGGCGTTCCCGATCCCCCCGGGATGGCAACAAGTGATGGGCATTGAAATTTTAATCGTTGGGAACGATTTCAGCCCAAACCAAAAAAATAGGATCAAAGAAAGAATATAAACTAAATAAAACAGACAAACACTAATGACATAAAACAAGACTACATCCCAACATACCTCCATGTGACCTCACAGGTCACCACCCAACTACAAACCAACGTCGCTCCATCCTAAAAAAATAGACCGTTAAATAGGTTCAACAATAATAATAACATAATAGTAATAATAATAATAATAATAGTGACAACAATAACATAATAATAATAATAATAACATAATATAATAATAATAATAATATAATAATAATAATAATAACCATAATAATTTAGCATAATTATAATATAATAATATAATAATAATAACAATAATAATAATATAATAATAATAATAATAATAACATACCCATAATATAATAATGATAACAATAATAATAATATAATAATAATAATAGAATAATCATAATAATAATAATGACAATAACCTAACAATAATAATAAAAATAATAACTTAATAATATTAACATGATAATAATAATAATAATTATAATAATGTAGTAATAATAATAACAACATCATAATAATAATAATATTAATAATATATTAATAATAATAATAATAATATAATAATAACATAATATAATAATTATAATAATAATAATATAATAAGCATAATAATAATATAAAAATAATAACAATAATAATATAATAATAATAATAATAAAATAATATTAACATAATAATAATAATAACAATAATATAATCACAATAATAATAATATAATAATATTAAAGATATTAACATATTAAAAATAATAATGCTAACGTAATAATAATAAATCAAATATAATAATAATATAATAACAAAATAAAATAAAACACGCCTGAATTATAGGGGCGCGGGGAGATTCGGCAGAGAGGTCCGACGGAGGTCGGGATCGGCACGGCGGGGCGAGGCCGGCGGTCAGGAGAAGGTGTGGCGGCCGGAGTGGAGCGACGGGGCGGAGCCGAGTGCCGCGCGGAGGCAAGGTGCGGGAGAAGGATGGGGGTGCGGCAAGGGAGGACGCTGGGTGGTTTCAAGAGGGGAGGGTGCGGGCCAGCGGCCGGGGGTCACCGGAGGTGCGGCCGGCGGTCTGAAAACGGCGAGACCGGGGCGCCGGCGAGGCGGTGGCCGGAACGGGAGCCGGATAGGGTGTAGCCGCTAGAGGGAGGGAAGGCCGGCAGTCGGGCTGGATGGTGAGGCGGTGGCCGGCGAGGCAGAGTGTGCGGTGACGGGAAGCCGGGGCCGGGACGGAGCGGAGGGGCGCGGCGATGGAGGGAGGCCGGGATGGCTTGAAGGGGAGGTCTCCGCGGCGGAGCAAGGCAGGGGGGGTCACCGGACGGAGGTGGGGAGCGGTGGGGAGGAACCAGGCAGAGAGGAGGCCGTCGGGGGTCACGCAAAGCCGGGAGCGGCGGAGCTGGGACCGGAGTCGGGCGCGGTGGTCGGTGCGGCGAGCCGCGGGCGGTGGAGGGCGTCGGGGCGACAGGTCGGTGAGGCGGAGGGAGGTGGTGTGGCGGTTAGGCAGGAGGAGGGTGCGCCGGTGACAGGGTCGGAGGGAGGTGGCTGGGAGAGGGGAGGGGGAGCCGCGCGGGGGAGAGAGAGAGAGAAGAGGGGGGGTGGCTGCGGGAGAGAGGGGGAGGCATTAGGGTTAGGTTAAAAAACTATATATATATATATATAAATAATAATAATAATAATAATAATAATATTGAATATAAGTAATAAAATAAAACAAATCCTAAAAAAATTCTTTATAAAAATAATAAAACTTTATAATAATAATAAAACTTTATAATAATAATAATAATAATAATAATAATAATAACAAAAGACTAAATAAAAGGATAAAAACTAATCTTAATAATAATAAAACTTTATAATAATAATAATAATAATAATAATAATAAAACTTTATAATAATAATAATAATAATAATAAACTGTATAATAATAATAATAAAACCTTATAATAATAATAATAACAATATAAATAATAAAAAGACAACATAAAACTCTAAAATTTGAACGTCGGGCGAACACATAGTCACCCGGGACAAACGCACGGTCACCGCTAACGATGCGATGATCGCGCACTGGGGTGAAACCGGCAACACAACTAAACTTCGAAAAAGAAAAAAAAAATTAAACTGGGTCCAAGAAGGAAGTAAAAATAAAGGTACCTGTGGTCGGGGTGTGACAAGGTAGGTCAGTTGGGGCATGTTTCTTTTGACATGACCCATTATGGGTGTTTATAACCTTGATAATTAGACAATATTTATTGGTTTTATTTCAGACAGACCCAAGATAGTGTTATGGGACCCTCTTAGGTTTCATTAACATATATAATTTTAAATTAATTCATTTTGATAAATTTTCTAATCATGAAATAATGAAAATAAATAGTTAATTATTTAAAATGATTTTTTACAAGACTTTCTTGTTTTCCATGGTGCATTATGTATGATCGGGTACCAAGTGACTGTGCTAAGAATTTTTTCTTCAGTTTTTGTTTAAATATTTTAAATGATTAAATGTTGAATGTGAATAAGTGTAATGACCATAAAAATGGAACCTGTAAGTGGTTTCACTGTTTTAAATTTCTTTTTGAGTTTATTTGTAATGAAAATGTGAGTGTCTTCTATTGGTCTTCTCATTCTTATCAATGAATTAAATAATAGGATTTTGAGCCTAGTGACTCCTTCTTGGTGTGACCTAGTGATAGGGCTGATGATTTTACTTCATAAATAGATATCCCATGGTTTGTAGCACCCTTAAAAATTTAATTTCATGATGAATTTTTTTAGTTTTTTACAGTCATGTTTTTTATCCCTAGTATGACTCTTACCTTATAAATGACACCATTATTCAGATGGGTGATCATGGTATCCATGACCCTTATAACAGGTGTGAGCATTAGATAATGATCAATTTCAACATGTTAGACATGTCGAGGAAATTATTAGAAATTTTTTAGGTCTCGTGACTGTTTCTTCATCCTCAGTAATGGTTGAATTGGAATATCAAAATCCATGTTAAAGGTCTTATGTTGAAGTAAGACTCTGGGTTAAATTTGTTATATGGACCACAAGATACTCAGATACATAGGGAGGATATCCTTTGGATAGTATTGAGTTGTTCTCTTAATTTTTTAAACGCATGGTAGTATGAGTTCATGTACACAGTACCTTTCGAGTTGTTAAATGATATAAAAAACTGTTTGGGTTTGGTGAAATCGTTGAGCCTTGTGGTGTTGAGTGTGTTCTTAGGTCATCTCCATAGTATGGTGACATGAGAATTAAATGAATCAAGTTCATTCCAATGCTTAGGATTACTCTTAAGAGACTCATGTATTTTGACATGCTGGTATATTTTTTTGGCTTTTATGAAAATTATTTAACATATGAAAGTGTGACTCGAATGGGTCTCACATGTGTGATTAATGTGATTTAGATCTATAGAACTTATGAGAGGCTAGTTTGTATCTTCTTTTTATTAATAGGATAAACATGAGGTGGGATCATCATGTTGGTTATGGTAAATATGTTCCCTTTTAAGTAGAAGGACCATTTCCTAAGAGGGCCATTAGAAAACGGTTGGTTTTCTTGAAAGCCCTTAAGGCTTGCAAGTTGGAATTATTTCAGTTCTTTCATGACAACATGACTTTATAATTTTTGGTTTTTTATGAAACCATTGAGAAACACCACTAGTCTTTGATGGAATCATATGGTTTAGATTCTATGATCACTATATTCCTCGAGTAGTAAGGGTTTCTGATCAGTTTGTAATGATGTGTTAGCATTTGAAGTTGAGATTCTTTCAAGGGAGGTAGACCGATGGTTATTCGAACGATCCTCTTGAAAATATTGATATTTTTAAGTGCATTTATCATAATAAGATGGGAGTTTCCTCTATCTTTACATTATCCTTGATGCACTAAGAGAGTACCGGTCTTATGACACATTAAATTTAAAATATGTTTGGCTAGTATTTTATCTCTCTAAGAGTTGGGCACTAGATGTGTGGTTTTTTCATGAGGCTTGGTCAGACATCGATGATATGTGGTTTCCTTGGTAGTAACACCTTTTATAGATTCTTGAACATCAACCACTTTCTATAACATTATTTTTATGTGAATGTTGCTCAGGTTCATTCAATGTGCTTACATGGATTCCATGGCTTGTAACAATCGCACAATTATAACATGGGGTGTAGACTACTGAGGGATAGTTATCTAGGATCTTTTTTAATGCATTTTGAGGTTACTCGGTCTTGTTTTTGGGCTTCCAAGTGATGTAAAAAAGGGATGATGATTCTAGTGGGTAGGATCTACGTTACACCTTTGTTCATGCCAAGGAACGATAGTTTAAATGGTCAGATTATGGCTATCCTTATAACTTCACTAGAAGTCTATTATGGGTTTATATGGACATAGTTGGAAAAAATGTAGGATTCCTTAGAGGAAGGAATTGTTGTTCATATTGTTATGTGTCCCTCATCTAAGATGGTTATCTTTGAGAATGTTCATTAAAAGGTGGTTTGACTATTATCCTTCTTATTTAATGTACATGGAAGGTTAAATAAAATTTTTTGTACATTTTCAAGTGGATGAGAATATATATTATTTTGGTCAGACCATTTCCTTTAATGTCTAATCTACTTGGATAAACATTCCATTGGGTAATCAACTGTATAATCATTTTTTAAATCTTGTGAGAAGCATCATTAGAATTATTTGAGGTGTGATTTTTAAGTCAATTCAATGGTGGATATTCTGTGGTTAGAAATTTGGCCCCTTTTGTGAAAAAATACTTGGTAGGGAGCACCAACAACTAGATTTTTAAAGAGACTATGACATGATCATGTCTCTAGATAAACTGGCTAGCCAATAATGGTGGCCATTGAGGAAAAGATGTGTAGGTAGTTTTTCATGTGATGTCTGACCTGTCTGTAGGTGGAGGCGGAACATCAGCGGCCATCTAGACATTTAAAGTAGATACCTATTCCCTAGTGGAAATGGAATGAATTCTTGATGGATTGTGTGATGGGTTTATGGAGGTCACATCAAGGTACTGATAATGTATGGTTTATTGATGATTGGATAAAGAAGGTTTCTCATTTCCTAAAAATCAAGGAGGCATTTAGAGTTGATGATATTAGGATTTCGTATATCCATGATATATTATGACTTTACTGGGTAACACATACTATTGTTTTAGATAGGTATTTCTAGTTTACTTCTCGTTTCTAGAAGGCTTTTCAGAGGGAATTGCGTAAAAAGGTTTTTCAGAACATAGCATACCACCCTCATACTGGTTTCCAGTCATAGTATATGATAAAGGATCTTATGGACATGTTGTGAGCATGTGTCATATATTTCTGGGGCTCTTGGTAGAGTTAGTTACCCTTAATTGAATTCACCTATAAAAATATCATCGGGGATACCTTTCAGATTGTTCCATAGAATGTTGTGCATGGTAGTTAATGTCAATCACTCTATGTGGGTTTGAGGTTGGAAAGGTAGCTATGCTTGGGCCTCATCTTGTTCACGAGAGCACAAAATAGGGTTATATGATTTTTATGTTATTGACTGTTGTGCAATCTCATTAAAAATTACACATTGATCATTGTAGATGACTTGTAGAGTTCATGTTTGGGGATCATGTTTTTGTGCATGTTTCACTGAGGTTTGGACATAATAGAATTGGGAGATATGGTAAACATTCACCATAGTATTATGGGTCATTTGTAATTCTGGAGATATTCAGTGTGGTATACTATTAGTTGTAGTTACCTCATAGGTACCATGTTATGCATGACTTCTTCAGTCATTATCAGAAGCAATGTTAGTATTCAATCTTTTCACATGCCTTTCAAACCCATCACATTCCTTTCATCCTTAGGTGGTTGAGTCAAAGGTAGGTGCATCCTTCAAGGAGCATCATAGGCATATTATATATCTCAGCATGGAAGTTCTCTGAGGTTATTCAGGCCCTTTAGTATAGGTGATGTGAAAGCACGACTGAGTACAGGATGAGACCTGGGTGGGAGATAACGATTTACGATCCTAATGGAAAGAATTATTCTCATATCATGCTTCACCACCATTGGGAAGGAAATTTGGGGATTAATTTCTTTTAGGGGGTGTTTTTAATACTTTGGTTCGTCATTAAGGTACAAATACATTGTTATCCATCAATTATAGTTTTAAAATTTTAATTACGACCTAATGTGGATGCATGATGGGGTAATAGAGGGCCTCATGGTGTCTGGGGTTGGTTTGGAGCTCAGAAACAATGATTTGGGTAGAAATGGACTTCGCATGGTTAGTAAAACCATATAGGGAAGGACCCCCGGTTGGTAAAAATTGTATGAGGTTGAACAGTGGGGGTTTACAAGTTGAATAGTTTGAGGAAGCTATCTAGGAGGTAGCATATATCCGCACTATTAATTCTTCAATTTTGAAAGTGATAAATCGCACAGTTTGGGAAATGTTAGTAAATTGTGTGGGTAGACCGTGTGACATGCCCTTATGCTATAGGTACATGTGAACTATTTTTACATAGTTTATAAAACTCTGTACATAAACCATGCGGTATAGTTAATTTGGGAAATTTTATAATTTTAAAATTAAAATAAAATCTAATATAAAACTAATTTTAGGTTCTTATTCCCCACACGGACCCCCCTGAAATGCTCTCAACCTTTTCTATTCTTGAAATTGAGTTGTCGTCTCCAACCAAACTCATATTTAGGAATGTTTTATCTCATTTTATATGTAATGTTAATTAATTTATTACTTTTTATCCATTCTTTATTCTTCAGTATATCGGTTGTACTATTAAGGATAAAGAAAATATTCCCGAATTCCATGTTCTGCACCTATTTTTCAAATTTCTCCCAAATAGAGTTGAATCTTGGGATGATATTGGATGGCCTATCCCCTATATAAATATGGTTAGTGGTATCATTCTTTTTTCTTAATTTTAGGTTGTTTATATATGTCTTCGTGTTGCACACCAATTTTCTAGGCGTCATTTTAAATTGAAATTGAAACCTATTATTTCTATACATATTTTGGGTAATTGAATAGGATTGTTAATGCCTGTTATAGGTTGAGAACCATGAATAAACCACCCCTTTTGGTGTGTTGGATTAAATGTCCAATTGATGGCTTATGATTTGGACCCCCTTGAGGTGTGACTATTTACCCTTTGTCATGGGATTTCAAACATGTTATGGAATTGTATACTAAATTGTAATTGAAATGGATGAGAGGTAAGGGATGAATGACATAACCCTTGGACCATGGTTAGGTAATAGATTTTTATTCTTTAATTTCCTTAAAATGAATTTCACATGTGAGTCACATAGATACCATGCAATATAATTACTTAAGTAAGCATGTTTTTCTCTATTTATTTTTTTTTTGATGTGATTTAAATGGTTTTAATGATATGTAATTGCTTTTTATGCATGTTATGTATTCTATATAGAAACTTACCATGTTATTAGTTAAATTCACACTTTATATGGTTATAATTGTTGAACAATCCCTTGAATAAGTGGGAATTTCCTTTCTATGGTTATTCATATGTTAGTAGTTAAAGGAAATCCTTCTAAAGTTATCATTATTATTTAATACCTTGAATAGTTTGAATTTTTTTTTTTACGGTTATGTCCATGTGAGTTAGGTAAATACCATTCCATTTACATGTTTAAATAATCTTGAAAATATTATTATATGAAGTTTCACATGTGATTATTTGAAATACTAAGCCTTATAAGGCTCGATTTTGGATTTAGTCCCCATTTTTATGAGAATGAAATCGAGTCTCATGGATCTTACCTTAGCATGTTAAATGAGTTTATTGAATGTTATTGAATTGGTTAAATGATTAATAGAAATGGTTGATACATGGAATAATGTTATAATTCCATGGACAAACTAATTTTTTTATTGACCTTTATCGCTTGTGTGAGATGTGTATTCACATTAGAATGCCACGGATATTATCAATGTCATGAAACATTTTTATTCTTTGTGTGATACATGGATATAAATGAATGATTCCATAGACAGAATCATTTAGGATTGAGTTATATTCCAATAAATACATGGATCCCAATGAAAATGACATGGGAAGTCTCAAAGGTTATTATATATATATATATCACGAGTGAGAATTTGGGCTTCCTTAAAGGACACCCAAGGATAGAATCATATGGAATGGATGTAATACCTCATCAAGAGCTATATCAGGTACGAAATAGGTTCTCTAGGGATGGTCTTATAGGTTGTTGGTTGATATTACACCCTGAGTGATACTTGAATTCCAACATAAGAATTTTAAGGATGGACTCAGTTTCTAAATTTAATAAATAATGAAATTAATTTATAACATGTTTCCAATCCAAATCACACACATGGATTTTATCATTACTTTATACCTAAAGCACGACCTAATTAGGAATCCTTAGATACACGTTCTTACAGGGGAATGTTGGTCTTGGAGAAAAATATTGATACATATAAATTTAATGGAATATATTGAATGAAATGGACATTAAATGAGAACCAGGTAATATAGGTTGTTTTGTTTTGTATACAACTTTATAATTGTTACCTTACATATAAACAAGTTATATATATTCACTGATATATTTTAACATTCCATGGGTGGTTGCCTACTTGGATATTGTCTCAGGCATTATTTTCGACACTTTTTTGGACCCAAACAGATTAAATGATTATAGGTGTTGATAAGGGAAAGCTCCCAAATACAGGTACTTGATTGGAATCTTTGTAGCATGATAGCATGGGACCAAGATGAGGCTTGCGATGCTACTAGGGTAATTTGTACTTTTTTTATTTTGTTACATGTATTGTATGTGATTGTTTTGTACATGTTTTGGATATATTCTTAGAGACATAGAGAATGTATCATCATTTTTATATGAGATAAATTTTGGATTTGTTATATTATTTTCCTTCCAATGATTACTTTTTCACCATTGTATTTTTATATTTCTGCTACTTGTATCTTATTAATATCAGTTGTGCTACACTCTAGTAATGAGGTAATAGTCTTCTCACGGACACACCTAGGACCTTTCTGCTAATCGGTATCCTCTAGTGTTTGGGGATACTTTCTTAAGGCCATGTTACCCTTTGGGTTTGGAATAGTGTGGAGTGGGTTCATGATCTGGGATGTTACACTAAGGAATGGGGATAATAATGTGTCAATAATGTTATGAAATGAATAAATTTTTTCATTTTAATAAATGAAATTTTCTATGGATTTAAATCATAAATCAATGAATATCAGCAATCATTTTAAAATATACTAAAATTAAAATAATCATATAACTTTTAAAACTCCAACATTATTCTCTATTATGTATAATTATAATTAATTAATATTTCAATATTTTAAAATATTTCATCTATTTAATGATGTCCACTAAATTAATTTAAGGGGAAATACAAGTTATTCCAGAGACTCACCCCCACACTTAATATCTCGCATGGTCCTTCAAGTGAAACACTAAGGAAGAGTAGAGGATGTGGCATAACAAAAATGGATGAGGTAAAGGTAGAGTAGTGAAAGAAGTTATCAAATGTAAATAAATTAAATTTAATGATAAAATATTACTCCCTTTATGGAGAGCTATAAAAAGATAGAGTGAAGTCTATGGAAGATTCCCATGACATGCCAAAATACCTATGACTATCGAAGAAATGTAAAAACTTATAATGAATGAACAAAAAACATCACCTCACAATTATCACAATATATATATATATATATAAAAATAACCATGAGTCAAAATAATTCAATAAGTAGCCTTAAGGGAGGCACTGCCTAATATTGAGGAATAGTGCAAGGAGGACGAAGTATCAGTGGTAGCTAGTGGTGTGGGGGACTCACTCTACTGGGTGGGCATGGATGGGATATCCTAGGTTGTAGTAGTAGAAGTGACTCATAGTCTAGTAGAATATAGAAGTATTTAATCTCTAGTGAGAGCTATAAATGGTGCTTGTGGTGCAAAAGGTTAAAGATGCTAGTGTGGATTATGAAATTTGGAGAACAAATAGCCCATGTACTAAATAAAAAGGCCTATAATTCCCCCTATTTTATCATCACATTAATCCATGATATCATGGTAGAGACCCATTATGTCATAGTATAACTCCATGATGTTTAGGCAGAGATAAATGGGGCGATTGGCTGAATGTGATAGTGAAATTGGGGATGTGGATGGTCTAGAAGTGTAAATGGTGGAAGAGGAGGGATGTTCGGAATAAGTAGGGAGGGGTGGAGAAGTAATGTTCGCAAAGTGGATGGGTGTTGGGGGGTGGTATTAGGGTAACAACACTAGTGCTAAAGTGTCTTATCTCCTTCCATAGCTAGGTGAACCTGTATGAGAACAATGGTGTCTCCCTTTTCTCAACAATACTCAAGAAAATAATCATTATGAAGTCCATATTCTAGGGAGAATATAAGTGATCACAAAGAATAGATGACTTAAAAATCCCAATATTAGGAGACAGATAGCTGGAATTGAGTCCATTTATCATGTTACCCTGATAACCGGTAAACATTCTATGAAATTAGGAGTACATGAAATAAGGTAGGTAATGGTAATATGGTTAGATTATATAGGTAAGGAACTCTATGTCCTGTTTCAAAATGACACCCCTGCCATTATGGAGGTGGCAAATCGAAGTAAAACATAAATGGATTAAACAGAGGGTATGGGGAATGGGTAGGGTTCTCTTCTATTAGGTGGTAGCATAGGAGACATTGAGTTTTTCAATCTCCCACCACACAGAGATGAGGTCGAAGTGGTTAGGGTAGGTGAGGGTTACAACAGGGGTTGGGGTGGGTATTTGGGAGTAGAAGCACAACCCTTGACAAAAATACTCCATAGTGAGTGAAAGTTGTGGATTCCCAGTCTAAATCTGATCACGGTAACTATATAACTTGGCATCTACTAATATGATGTCCCATAAAGCTCAAATGTTGCAGAAAAATACAAAAAATAAATATTTGAATATATAAATATTGGAATGTATATTTTTAGTGAGTTGGTTGTTCCTGAGGAGATCCTAGATGACCAATTTCTTTATGGAAATAGATATATATAAATAAGCTGCTCAGTTTGGATGGTGCGCCGTGAAAATTTCTACAATCTATCTTCCACATGATTTCACTCATCAAAGATCAGGAAGGGGTGCGACTGGGGTTGTGCAGCTGCAGGTACTGACTATGTTGGTAAAGTCACCACTAGTGTAGATGTTCTTGATGAGGTGGAGACCAGTAGAGGTGTATCAGCTACCATAATCAATGGCTAGGAAGAATTGGCATGTTGAGAAGATACAAAAATTTACACCTAATGGTGTCATGTTAAGGGTAGTATATGTTGTATTGGATCCCTCAGTTATTGTGGAAGAGGTCATGGTGTTCAATAGGTAGGAAGATGGTGTCAAGGATGTGGATGATCTTATAAGAGGGGGGAATTTCACTAATGTTGGGGGCCAATGAGTTCGAATATCGGTCACAACTTGCCCTATTGGGTTCCTGATCTAGACTCGACATGGCGCATATCGATCTGCTTCAATATTGGTCATGGGTCAATTCCCACTAGATTGGTCTGCATATGTTTCACACCTCAATATTTATAATTACTTTATTTTACTATTTTATTGATCTTTTATCATTTTTTTTGAGGTTTAGGTTGATTCTTGGTTGAAATGTTTACATTTTTAAAAAAAATGGATGTTTTGGGCAGGTAAGTAAGGTGTGCACGAGTAGTGCACTGTTCAAGGAAATTTTCCTGATTCACCCAGGTAACAATGCGGCTTGTTCTGGGGTCCTTGAGTAAGTAACATGTGTTTTTAAATATTTTTTAATCCTTTTGTGAAGTTCAATCAATTTGGATAGTGGTGATAGCACGGTTTACGCATGGTTTGGAAAACTGTGCAGCCAAACTGTGTGAGCTACCCATGTTCCTAAAAACATGAAATTTCATTTTTTTCTATCTTATTTTATGACCCCAAATCAATCACCATCCTTAGGTTTCATTTATTTAACATTAGGGGGGTACCAAAACACCCTTAACATTGGTTCTCCTTCCTCCATGGATGCTCCTCCAATGTTCTAATGTGATTATCTTAGGGTTTTTTGGCCACTTTTCTCCACTTCATATTATCCTCCATTAGTTTTTTGGAGTTTTCTTGGTTTGACCATGTTTGGGAGACCCCTAGTGGTTAGTTATTTTTTATGATTCTATTTATTTTATGTTAGGGTGTATGGATTTTGTCTCGGGATTGGATCATAGTTCTATTAAAGTTTTGATGTTTTCACACTCTATTGAGGTAGGTGCTTCCATCCATTTCCATTACATAACATTCCATTTATGATTTATATTTCATTTAATGATTTTAAAATTTTATAATATTTCTTTTTTTTTCATGAATTGTATTTATGGAATCCTACCTTTTTATTACATTACATTTCAATTACATGGTACAAACAGAGCATCTTTTAATTCTTACTTTCATGGGAAAAATAATCATATTACATGAGAACATAAAACATTATTATATTCCACATGAAATTATTCATCAATGTTCATTCCAATCACATTTATTGAATCTCGTAACCTAGGTATATACATTAAAGGGAAAGGTGATCGTAAGTCTGGGTAAGGTAAAACAAGGGAAATAATGTACTAGTGATCCTTAGGAATATCAATAAGAACTTTAGGGGAAAAAAGAATGATAAAAAGAAATATCATAATAATAATAAGATGACTAAAAACAAGTAAATTTGACTAAAAAAATTAGTTGAGTTATTCATAAGCATACCACCAAGGTTTATCACCGATGTTTCATAAAACATACCAAGGTTATTCACAAAGGTATCGTAAAACATGTCATCCCTATATATTAAATTCCTTACCAAATGAACTAGATCACTATAAAAGAGCGCCATTAATATGCCTTAATTAGTTTTATCCACATATACCATAATCAAGAATCTTATAAATAACCTGTGGGGAATAAATGAAACAGGTTTCATATCAAAATCATGGCATTTTAAAAAGTACTCAAAAACATGATCGTTATGTCATTTATAACCCATGGAAAGAGATTGATGGATTTATGTATGTCAATTAATGAATCAAATATATCATTAATACATATTTTTTAATAAACCTAGAAGGTAAATAGATTTGGGTATTTACATAATGAAAATAAAATAATTTCTTAAGAAATTTTGAGAAGAAAAATTGACAGCATAAGCAGTAAGAAACATGGTATTAGAAAACATAAAATTGAGTGGGGAAAAGGGTATCCCCTTATTAGAATACAGTCAATAAAATAATTTTATAGAATAAAATCGATATAAAAACATTGTATTTAATTTTTAAAGATATACCAAAAATTAGGGGAACTTTAATGGGAAAGAGAAGTTGATATTTCCCGTACCCTGAATTGTAACTCCATAAACATGAATATTAGGACTTTGGGTGATTAAATAAACCTTGGGATGACTAATTGGAAGAAAAAAATATCATATAATATTTTTTTATTAATTTATATTGAATTTAAATCAATAAATAGGTGGTTATTTTTAGCCAAAGAGAGGGAGTTATTTTATTAATTTCATTGGACACCTCGGTAGTAGAATTTGAAAAACTATGGGCTAGCCCTTGGTATTGGCCAAATGGGACACCTAATATCATATTTTAATCCAAAATATTCAATTATAATTTTATATTACTTATTACATCATTATGATGTAACTAAACATACCGAAAAATAAAAACTGTATTTTTATTATTCCCCAAAAAACCAAATATTTTAGAAAATTCTCAAAAAAAATAACTTTTAACTAATTTTCACATTCTGATTTCAAAATTGATGTGTATATTTCAATAATAATTCTCCATTTATGATATATTTATCTTTTAAATATAAAAATCCTTATTTATTAAAAATAATAGCAAATAGAAAATGCATAGTCAAATGCATTGTAAAATTTCAGAAACATGAAATAAATAATATTATTTTATCATTTAAATTTAAATAAGACAATTTTAATCATACTATTTTATTAAAATAAACATCATTAATAATATTTTAGTTTATTATAATAATTATATTTTTTCTAAAATGTTCAATTTCTATTCGAAAAATCAATTTTTTAAATTAGTCATATTTTTTAGAAAAAGTAAAGACAAAATGGAATTGATGGGGAAAATTTTAATTTATTCAAAGGGAATATATAATAAGTAACTAATTCCTTTAAAAAAACCCATTATAACACTCTAAAATTACCAATGGGTGAGGTGTGTGATAGTGATAGACTTTTGGGGAGGCTTGGCTAACATCGTCCGAGTGGTAATCTCCACTAACTTGAACCTCTCCTGTAGGTGATTTCATTCAAGCTTAATATGTGGAAGTTCGACTTGGGCTTAGTTAATAGTGAATCCCAAAGATACTACCTCCCTCCAACATTCTAAAAAATGGGATTTATACACCATGACTCTACTATATGAGGCCACTAATTCTTCTTTTTGTATTAATTTTCCATTATTCATTCTATTTATTATACAATTTATAATGATAAAAATATTAGTACGAGTATTGTTTCCACCTATTTTACTGAACAATGGTCATATTAACCAACAGTAATATAATAGTCCAAAATAAATGGTCACATTTTATTTATACATACTTCATTACTAAAAGGATATTTTTTTACTACAAAATAATATAACACACATTTTCAAGAAACAATTATAATTCAAAAAGTTTGGGTTGTTAAATTATTCCCCCGTTAAGAAATTTTGTACCCAAAATTTCATCTCATTCCGTCGTTTAAGAAATTTTATATGTACTTTTACATCATGCAATCATATAGTTCTCATGTTTATTATATACATATATATTCTTCCTCCAAAACACTTTCACGAGGTAGGCAGTCTTATTGCATAGAAAGATGTCTCTATTGTTCAAGATCTATACTAACTACACCTTATAAGAGAGTTCATGTTCTAGTTGTACGAAATCCAAATTTAGTCCATGTGAAGGGTTCAATATGTACTTCCTCAAGAGGTATATATGGAAAAGATCCTGATCTTGAAGTAGATTTGGAGGATTTTCAAACTGATAGGCCACTACGGTTATGTGATAAAGGATTTTATAAGGGTTAATGTGCCTGGGGATTAGCTTCCCTTTCTTCCAAAACTGCATTACTCTCTTCCAAGGGGAAAGTCAAAGGAATACATAATTTATAACATCAAAATCCTAGTAAATTAGATGTTTTATTGCATATCTCTTCTTTTGAATCTGATTAGCCTTCTTGTTTAGTTGGATGGAATGAACCTTTTTTCCATATCTTGCACAAGATCAGGACCAAGAATTTTTATCTCGCCATATTCATCCCAAAAAGTAAGAGTTCAATATAAATTCATATATAGATCTTCATAGGGTTCCATTTGAATACTTGATTGGAATCTTTTGTTATAGGATTACTCAACTAATTGGAGATGTAGATTCTATCCACCGTCAAATTCCATCAATCATTTTCTCAGCATGTCCTCGAGTGTCTAAATAGTCTTTTCAGATTGTCCATTAGTGTAACATCCCATGTAAATAAATAATACGACATGTTTATATTTATGAAAAAAAATTAATTAAGTATTAATTTTACTTTAAATAGGATTCTATGATCGATGGTGTACACGACATGCAATAAAAGTATTCTTTGAAATCTTATGATGCACACAATGTTGAGTTATACCGAAAAATAATAATATAATATTATTATTTTAAATGGCAGTTTATGCCTAATTTTGTACTGGAGGGAATGAACAGAACTAACTAAAATTTAATTATACATGTTTTTGAAATGTATTTTAATTTATCCAATAAATTTGAGAGGTTTAAAATAATAATGAATCTGATTTTAGGTATTAAATGCTCTAATATTATTTAAAGGTCGTTTAACCGCCTTTTTATAGAAACACTTTTTAAATCTAGTTTTTCTCACTTTTATATAATCTATTTGAATAAATAATGTTCTTATTTATATTCGGGATGTCAAAAATGTTTTTGGGTAAATTTTTGGTATTTTTCCAATAATGTCCATTTTTTTAATTAATAATGACAAATACTGCATATTAAGTCAAATTTTCTTTTCATCTAATTTATTTATATGGTTATATTATATTTTTTTATTATTTTTAAAGTTTAATTGGATTATATTTTTACCATTTAATCCAATTATGTACATTTTATGTAATTTAACATCGAAATTTGACTTAAATTATTGTGAATATTTTGGTAGTTTTTACTTCTTAAAAACATTCTTTTTGTTTTACAACGGGAATTAATTTTAAATTAATTTCTGAAACTTATGTATTTTGAATTTGGAAAAATGGAATCCATATTTCGAATCAGGAGTTTCAAAATTGTGTAAATATGTATCTTTTATTTTTATACATTATGAAAAGTAACTTCAGTAAATATTTTATTTACCATGGTTAAAGGGTAAATATGGTAAATAAGAGTTTGAAATAAAATTATAATAATATTAAATTACTCAAACACATATTTTATCCATATTGGATGATACCTATCCGACCATGGACATCATTAGGTCAATTTTCAAACCCCATGTAGCCAATTGGGTGTGAAAATAACATTTAATTATTTTTAATTTAATGATAGGGAAAATATAACCTAAACATATATCTTTTAGTAAATCAATTTTTATGTGGGGTTATATTATTAATATATTAGAATATAAATAATCATTAGAAATATAAATATTTTCCTAAGTCATTATATTTTATTTATAAATTTTAGTCATTAAATAAATAAATTTAATTATAAAACAATAATGATGCGATGATTACTTCACAAATAAAGGATTCAAATAAATGATATTATTAATATTAAAATAAATGAAATTTGGTTATTTTGATGTCATAAAAAAAATTTTGGGATAAAATTTACATTTTATATTTTTATTAATGAAGTTTTATTGAATCAATAAAGTTTATATGGATTTTTAAAAAAACATTATTTGTATAGTTTCAAAATTTACATAATTCATATTTTAAAATATAAAATATATTATTAAATGTTATAAAATTCTAAAAAATCTAATATTTTTTCAAATAGTTTTTATACTTATAAATTATAATTATTGACACTTTAATTAGATATTTTTTCTATTTTTCTAACTATTTTGATTCTTAAAGTGTTAAATTCTTGACAAAACATTAATAGTAAAAAAAGTTAAATTAAAAAATAAGGTTTAAAAAAATTTCAAAACATTTCCAATAGTTATTTGATGATTATATTTAGAAATAAATTCATATTATATTATAATTTAATGAATTATGGACCATTTGAAACAGAAAATCATTTTATAATAAAATAATACTTTCAAACATTCCTAAATAGCCCCTCCTCCCCCTTATAAAAGGGAATCACCTCTAATCCATTATTCACACATCTCAAGACCATTGGCTCAACCAAACTCTGCCCAAATAATCTCCCAACATCCCTAGATTCTTACTATAAGCCTTCCCTTAGGAAAAAGGCAATTCAATAGAGCACATTAGATCAAATCAAAAGACGTTTCCCAATTTAAGGTAACGTATTCTCTCAAGTTTCTTTCCATTATTTTTCCTTCTCCACTCCATATGATTTTCATATTATTTGTATAAATAACAAAATCATTATACTCAATATACTAGGTTTTTTTTTCTAAGTGGGATTCGAACTACACGGACACAAACCTATACCTAATTGATACAAACATACTATTTCTGTGTACAACGAACTGCTGCCTCGCGAAACGATGATTCTTCAATTTTCCCCGACCACCTCTCATGTTGTCCATTATGATGGAATTGTAATTATATATGATATTTATGATATTTATATTATCTCTATTCTTGTTTAATTATCATTTATAACATACCTTTACACTTTTCATGTATTATAAATACGATAATTTCATTTGAGGAAGTGCGGACTATCGCCACTTCAAAGTGATATGACTCGTTCATGATATACATGCAAAATATAAATGAAAACATTAATGAAATTATGTAACACATATAACATATATATTTTAATTTAATTTTAATATACCTATGTATCATTTAGTTTTATTTTCTTTAAATATGAAAAGGAAATGAAAGTACTTTTAATATGTACGTACAGCTTACCATTTCCATGAACGGTGCATATCATTTCTTATATCCAAATGAAATGTACCATTATAAATACATATATATGGTATATATATGATATATATGATATTTAAATCATGAATAAAAATATGGAGATAATGATAGTTTGACCACATAAACAATTTATAATTATAACAAGTTCATTATTTACTCAAGTTCTAAACATCGACAAAACATATGATATGAACTCAAATAATTAACTAGTTTTTATATAATGTTAATAAGTGATATTAAAGGATTAATAAAATTTAAAAACTTTTTGAAGAAAGTATAAATTAACTTATGCTTATTATTTAGTTAATTAAATATCGGACGAGTCATGTTGGACACTAGGTACGGTACTTCGTCCTAATATCCTTTCATTGAAGTAGATTTTGATAATATACACCTCTTTCTTTTAAATTGATTATAATAACCCACTTTTACTTTAACATTGATACAATTGTAATATTTTATCTATGATGTCTTTTACTAAATGTCAAAAAGATTTGTTTTAACATTTTCAGCGATAATAACCTCTCTGACACCGTAATCATTATTTGGATTCCTCTATAAGCCTTAATGTTTTAAAAATGAAAAGAAATCCCTTATTCCATTTTTTGGTTTTTTTATTATTGAAAATTTTTTTCTGAAATTTATTGATTGTTTGAATATCATAAAATTATAACTTGTGATTTTAAATTAATTTTTTTTACTAAAATGTTGATATTTTCAATATTTTATGTGTTATTATTATTATAATGGTACTTGGATATTTGACAGGTAAACATGATAAACCAAATGATATGTGGTTTTATGATAAACCAAGGATGGTTGGTTATATTATAACCTCTGATGCATTGGGTATAGAAGTCAGTTGTATCTTTATTCCAATTAGTAATATGTGTGGAAGTCAGCTGTATGATTATCCCATTTAATTATTTATATGTCCCATGTTACCTTCATATAGTATATGTTTCATTAAATTTATTTTAAGGTAATATTTTGGTTACAAAATTATGGTAATCAATGAGCTTATTTTCATTGAAGTGTTTTTCTACTTCTTTAAGGTGAAAAGTATTAATTTATGATAAATTATTCATGGTTTATATGTTGTTTTGAAAACTAACATCATTCCTTCTTTATGTATCCCTTACTGAGATTTTTATGCTCACTTAATTCCTTTGAAATTTTTTTAAAAGGAAATAAATGTTTATAGATTCAATGATCAGATCAAGGAAATGTTGTGATGTTTAAGCATGAATCAAAACCAGATTCTTTTTTTAAAAAGTTTTTATTTTATGAAAAAAAAATAGATAATGAGTAAAAGTGTCTACATGCAATATTCAAGTTGTTATGTATAAGTTATGACCTATTTCTATAAATCCCTAAACCTAAAAAGATCCTCAATGGGAAGTATAATATTAATTCATGATTATGTAATGTTTAAGGTTGGGGCCTTATAGTTGGTATCAGAGGTCAGTTTAGAAATATTTTAGAGTATGAATATTGTTAAATTAATATCTATTAATAAATTTATGGTATGTTTTAAATGATATATAATTTTTAGATTAACATGTTTCTTCATCTAAGATATGTTTTTTAATATGGTTTTTTTGTATTGGAAATAGGGAAGTTGTGTTGGGAAGGCATACAAGGGGAAATGACATTTCAAATCAGCGTCCTTAGATAGTTGAAATCAAAATTGAATAGTCTGTTGTAGTGATGGCTCAGTTGAATTAGGTGATAAATGGTGGTTGTGCTTATTGATGATATTTTTCTGTATTCTAAAAGTAAAGAGGATCCAGAAATTCATTTAAGGGTTGTCTTGCAAACCACAAAAGAAAAATACTATATGGTAAATTTAGGAAATATGGATTTTGGTGGCAACCAAGTTTATCCTAGGTACACAATTTTTTTTTGTTTCAATGTTGATAAATATTTGCTTGATCCATCTCATGATTTGAGTCCAGGGGTACTTTAGTTGGAAGAGAATATTTCTTATGAAGAACAACCAGTCCAAGTTCATCACCACCAAGAGTAAGTGTTACAGAATAAGGTAATGTATTAGGTAATGGTTTCATGGAAAAACCATATGGTTGTAAAGGCAACATGGGAATATTATAATGCTATAAAGGATAAATACCTCCACTTATTTGATAAGTGAATATAATTGTGGGGACGCAATACCCAAAAGGGGGGAAAGATGTAACATCACAGGTAAATAATGAATATGACATTCTCATATTTATTAATAATTTTGAATTAAATATTAATTTTACATTAAAGAAGATGTTATGTTAGATGGCATAGCCGATACGCAAAAACTGAATTCATTGAAATCTTACGTTTCACCGAACATTGAGTTATACCAAAACATAATAATATAATATTATTACATTAAATGGTAGTAAACTCCTAGTCGTTGTTATGAAAAGAATTAACAGAACTAACTAAATTATGATTTTACATTTTTGTTAAATTTCATTACATTTATCAAATAAATTTTAGAGTCTTAAAATAAGAATGAAACCAATTTTAAGCATGAAATACTCTAATATTATTTAAACTTTGTTTTACCACCTTTTGAGGGAAGACCCTTTTTAAAACTACTTTTAGTGACTTTTATATGTTCTATTTTACAAATAAACCTCTTCTTTAGAATATGGATATCATAATTTACTTTGGGTAAATTTTTTGGTATTTTTTATGATAAAGTTCATTTTTTAATGAATAGTGTAAAAGAATGTATTTTCAGTCAAAACTGTCTTTTCATCTGATTTAATTATATAGTTATATTATCATTTTAATTATTTTTAAAGTTTAGTTGGATTATAGTTTTATAATTTAATCCAGTATTGGTGATTTTAGGTAATTTTACATTAAAATTAGGCATAAACAATTGTCAATATTTTGGTAGTTTTTACATCATAAAAACACACTTTTTAGTTTGACAACGGGAATTAATTTTAAATTAATTTCTACAACTTAAGTATTTTGAATTTGGAAAAATGGATTACATATTATGAATTAGGAGGTCCAAATTGTGTAAATATGTAACTTTTATTTTAAGTAATTGTGAATAGTAACGTCATAAATTATTATATTTACCATGGTTAAAAGGTATATCTTGTAAATAATGGTAAAATATAAAATTATAATAACAATAAATTACCATCACATGTCTCATAACCCTATTTTCTGATACATGTCTGACCATGGGAATCCTTGGGTCGATTTTGGGACCCCATGGAGCCAATTGTGTGTAAAAATGATATTTAATTAATTTTAATTTAAAATTACGGTATACATTACCTAATCATATATCTTTTAGTAAATTACTTTTTATATGGGATTATATAACAAATCTCTTCGATTAAAAATAGTCATTAGAAAAAAAAATTACTAAGTCATTGTATTTTATTTATAATTTTTATAAATTATATACATAAATTTAATTATGACACAATGATGATGCAGTGATTGCTTCATTAATAAAGTATTCAAATAGATGAAATAATAAATGTTAAAATAAATTTAATTTGGTTATTTTCATTTCATCCACCAATTTTCTGGGTTCTATTTACATGTTATATTTGTAATAATAAAGTCTTTTTGTATCAATCATGTTGATATAGTTTTTTAAAAAATTCATGATATGAATAGTGCCAAAATTGACATAATTCATATTATAAAATATAAAATATTTTTTAAAATATTAAAAAATTACAAAAAATATAAGATTTAGAAAAATAATAATCATAATTCTATAATATTATTATTGACTCTTTAATTGGATATTTGGCATGGTTTGGCAATAATTTCTATTCTCAAAGTGTTAAATTCTTGATAAAACAATAAGAGTTAAAAATGGTTAAATAAAAAGATAAAGATTAAAAAATATCCAAAACCTGTACAAATCTTATTGGATGACTTTATTTCATAAAATATTCATGTTTTATTAGAATACGAATAGTTTTGGAACTATTGATACTGAAAACCATTTTATAATAAAATAATACTTTCAAGTATTCCTAAAGAGCCCCTCCCCCCTATAAAAGGCTATCAAATCTAACCCATTACTCACAACTCTAAAGCCCCTTAGATCATCCAATATCTACCCAACTGAGAAACCAACATACCTATATTCCTCTTAGAAGCCTTCCCCTAGGAATAAGGCAATTCAAGAGAGCTCTTTGTAACAAATCAAAAGAATTTACCCGATTTAAGGTAACGTCTTCTCTCAAGTTTCTTTTCATTATTTTTCATTATATACTCCCTATGCTCTTCTTATTCATTGTTTACATAAAAACACCAGTGTACTCGATATACTTTTTTATGATAATTATTTGAACTAAACATACACACACCTTCATCTAATGGATATGGACATATTGTTTCTGTGTACGGTGAACTGTTGCCTTATGAAACGATGATTGTTTCATTTTCTCCTAGCACCTCTCATGGTGTCCATTATGAAGAACTATAATTATATATGATATTTATGATATTTATTTTATATATATTCTTCTGTAATTCTCATTTAGAACAAACCATTATGTTTTTCATTTAGTATAAATTCAATAATTTCATTTGAGGAAGTGTGGACTACCGCCCCCTCAAAGTGGTATGACTTATTGATGATATACATGGAACGTATAATGGATTGAATTAATGAACGTATGTAACATATATAACATATATTTAATATTGTAATTATAATATACCTATGTATCATTTATTTTTATTTCCTTTATATATCAAAAAATGAAAGTAGCGTTAATGCGTACGTACGGCTTGCCGGCTCCCCGAACAGTGCATTTAATTTCTTATATCCAAAATCTATGGACCATTATAAATACGTATTTAATGTATATATATGATATATATGAAATCTAAATCATTAATATCATTTTTTAGATAATGAAATTTTGATCTCATGGAATATTTATAGTTATAAGAAGTTCATTTTTTACACAAGTTTTGAACATCGACAAAATGTCCAATATGTACTCAAATAAGTAACTAATTGTTATAGAAAGGTAATAAGTGATATAAAATGAATAATATACTTGAAAAATGTTTTGATGAAAGTATAAATTAAAGTATGTTTATTATTTAGGAAATTAAATAATGAACGAGTCAAGTTGGACACGAGGTAAGGAACTTTGTCTCAATATCCTTTCATTGAGCCATATTTTGATAATATACACCTCCTTCATTTAAATGATGTATAATAAACCCCCTAGAATTTTAATTTCATTCAAAGGGAATATTTTATATACAAATCATTTAACTAAATGTCAAATTGAATGTTTTTGACATTTGCGGTGACAATGACCACTCCGTTATCGTAATCGTTATTTGGATTTTCTATAAGCCCTAATATTTTAAAAATGAAAAGAAATCCATCATTCCCTTTTTTGGTATTTTCATATAGAAAATGTTTTTTAAATGGGTCGATTACTTCATTATCATGAAATTATATCTTGGTATTACAAATTATATTTTATTTCTGAAAAGTTGATATTTTTAATATTTAATGTGTTATGATTATATAATGGTTCTTGGAAATTTGATAGGTGCTTACATGATAAACCAAATGATGGGTGGTTCAATAATAAACCAACGACAGGTGGTTATGTTATAACATCCAATGCATTGGGTATGGAAGTCGGTCGTATGGAAATTCCATTTAGTGATATTAATGAAGTCGACCGTATAGTTGTTCCATTTTAATATGTTTATGTCCCAAGTTACCTTTATATGAAGCATGTTTCTTTATATGGGTTTTACGGTTATTGTTTGGTTACAAAATAAGGGTAAGAAATTATATTATTTTTAGTGATTTTTTTTCTACTTTTTTAAGGTTAAAATTATTATTTATGATAATTTATTCATGGTTTACATGTTGTTCTGAAAAATAAAAATTTTCCTTCTTTAAGAATCCCTTACTAAGATTTTTATGCTCATCCCATGTTTTTTAAATATTTTTCAATGGACGTAAAGTCAAGGACAGAATCGTGGAAAATTTATGAAGTTTATGCATGAAATAAAACCATTTTCTTTTTGTAAATTTTTTTTATGAAAAAAAATGGATACTGAGTATTAGTGCCTACATATAATATTCAAGTTGTTATGAATAATTTATGACCTAATTCTCTAAATCTCTAAACCTGAAAAGATCCTCAATGTGAATTATTAACTTAATTCAAGATTATTTAATGTTTATGTCTATGGACTTATAATTAGTTTGAGGGTGATAGGTCATACGGAAATTCAATTCTTTATTAAGAGCCTATTGAAGACTTCTCCAAAATTTTGACATGAACCTTGGATGATAATCAGAAGGATAGAAAGTGGCACTCCATGCAGCTTTACCACTTTTTTACTAATATCTTGGAATGTTGGTCAATAGTGAAATTTTTTCAAATATAGATAAAATGGGATGTCTTGGTGAGACTGTCTACTATAACCCATATCATATTATTTCTTTTTGATGTTTTCACAATGCTAGTGAAAAAATCCTTAGTGATATTATCCCACTTCCATGCTAGTACGATAGTGGCTGTAATACCCCTTTACAAAGATCTCTATCTATCTTCACATTTGGAAACACTGTGCACCTTATAGTGTAGTTGGAAATATCTCTTTTCATGTTATCCCACTAATAATGATCATGAATTTCCCTTTACATTTTCATGCTTCTTGGATATATAGATTATGTAGAGCTATGAGTTTCATCCATCAGACCCTTATTTTTTTTCTAGAATTGATGGAGCACATAGCCTTTTATGAATGTTTATTACACCATCTTTATCAATATTGAACTCAAGAAACCTTCCATTTTTCTTAGCCTCTAAATTCTTTGGTAACAAATGTTCATCTATTTGATATTTCTTGATCCTCTCAAGTAATGATGGTTGAGAAATCATTTTGGATAGGGTTGATGATTTCCATTTCCATATGATTACCATGATTAGTTTCACTATTTCTTTGATCAAAGGATCTCTTTGAATCCTCATCATTTCCAAAATAATAAGTTCTTTCCTACATAATGCATCGTAGACTTTTTTTGATCTTCTGTGATGATAATGATTTGAACAATCAAAGTCTTTAAGAAGTTCCAACAATCTCCTCTATCTCATGTTCAATTCCTTTGTGTGAAAATATATTTCAATATTTTATGGTCTATGTATTTATCACATTTATCACCACAAAGATATTACTTTCATATATTACATGAAAAAATCACTATATTAATCTTCAAGATATGTATAAGATAGTTCAGATCATCATGATTCAATTATCGAGATGAATAAGTAATCTCTTTTTCATTTTGTGTGAGGAATTATCCAAGACATTTTAGATATGAATCAGTAAAAATAATGAATCCTTACTTAATAGAGGGTCGAGTTAACATGGTTTCAATAACCTCTCTCTTATACAGCTCTTGGAAACATTCTTCATACTCCTTTGTCCATGTTAACTTGGCCCCTTTTGAGTAAACATTGTTTTTTGATTAGAAATTCATGATTTTTTTTCACAAATATCATTTAATATCTCACTAATAAAAGTAAACTATGAATCTCAGTTACTAGTGCAGCATGAATCCACTCCCCTGTAACCTTTGTCTTCATAGGGTCAACTGAGATTCCATTATTGGTTACAATGTTCCCCAAGAAAGAAACTTTTTATAAAAAAAATTCATTTTTTGTAACATTCTAAATAACATATCCTTCCATAGAGTTCTTAATATAACCCTTATATTGTCCTCATGCTCCTCACAACTTTTGGAATATATCATAATATTATCAATAAAAACTACCAAAAAGTTATCAAGGTAGTACTTAAATACAATATTAATCAAATCCATAAAAATATCAGTAGCTTTAGTCAAAAAATGGAATAAAAAAACTCATAATTCCGATATTTTCATCAGAAGGATATATTTGGAATATCATCTTTCTTCACTATAAATTAATGATTACTAGATCAATGATCAATGTTAGAGAAAAATTGTGCCTCTTAAACAGGTAAAATAAATCATCAATTCTTGGAATAGGGTAAATTTTCTCATTGTGATCATATTAAGCTCCATATAATCAATGCATAACTGCATTGATCCATCCTTCTTCTTTGCAAATAAAATATATAATCCCCAAGGGGACACACTTGGCCAGATAAAGCCCTTTGCTAAAAGATTTTGAAGTTTTTTCTTTAAAACCTTGAGCTCCACATTTTCCATTCCATAAAAGGTCGTTGATATAAACTTGGATCCAAGAATGAGTTTAATGGATAACCCTACCTCTATTTCTAGGGGAAGTCCAGGTAAAACCTTAAGAAATGACACAATGTATTTCTGAATGATGGGGATGTTCCTTATTCTTATACTCTCTTTTCCTTCTTCATCTTCACTGATAATTTCCATAAAGAAGGCTATGGAAAGTGTTTCCAGACCAATATCAATTCAAGATATCTCTCATTTAAAGATAATTAAATGTTTTCCATTCAATAATACTAATATCTCCATGCTTCTATAGTTCATTTTAGCATCATACATTAATATCCACTCCATCCCTAGTATAATGTCGAATTACATCGTGGGAATGACTACCTGATTTTCAATGAGATTGTGCTCTCCAAAGTTAATACTATAGTTTTTATACACTATTGATTCTTGGGTAATGCTTCCAAGAATCTTGATAGATAACTCATCTTCTATAATTTCAAAGTTTTATTTTATATTCATTGAAAACATGGAAGAAATAAAGAAATTTATAGAACCAGAATAAAAAAAGTACTTTCAAGATTTGAGAGAACAGAAAGAGTACCTTCCGCCACATAATTTAGATCTTTAACTTCATCTTTCATGATAGAAAAATAATTGCATGGCTCTCTTTTCCATTTCTGAGTTTTATGGTGATTCCCATCCATTACCTTTGGATTAGGACATTGATTTGAAATGTTCCCAAGATATCTACACCTGAAGCATTGGACTTCAGGTTGTTCTTTCATCATATTCCCTTTTTATTTTGTGTTGATAAGTTGAGTCCTCACCTCACTACGATAGTTTAGAGAAATATGTCCATATCATCCACACTTGTAACAATTTCAGGATCCTAAGAAAGGAGTTACTTGAATGATTCTTTCTAGATTTGTTGTATGCGGGATGTTTCACTTTATTTTCTCATATTCCTTGATCAAAGATCCTACTCATTTTTTTCACAAAATATATATTCTTTTCATTTGATGTATGCGACCACTTCTCCTCTTCGAACTCTAGTTCAACATTCTTATCACTCTTTATGATCTCCTTATAGCTGGCAAAGTCTCGGTTGGCATGGTTCCTTCATAGACAAGGTCTTAGTCAACCAATGAATCTATCAACATTCCCCTTAGGATCAATGACAATGTTAGAGGTGTAACAAGAATTTATTCTGAATTTCATATCATATATTTACACAGATTAATTTTCATTCTACATTATCTCTTTGAATTTATTTTATATTTTTTTTCATATTGAATGAGGTAAATATTTTTTTGAAAAAGGATCCACTAATCTCTTCACACTCTATAGAGTCAAACTCCACTCTTGGATTCATGTTTTTAACCAGTTCACACCACTGATCATCTTCTCCCTCTAATTGGTACGCATCTAGGGTGACTTTCTCTTATTTTGAACAATAGAGTTCTAAAAAGAGCTTTTCTATGCAGCTTATCCACTATTCAAAAATCAATGGGTTGGTAGATCCACTGAAATAAGGTGGTCATTTATACATAAATGACTCAAAGAAACTTGTTCCCTTTGAGGTGAATCTAGTCTCTTGGATTTATTCAAGTTATTACTCATAACTCGAGTCAGTTGATAGATCATTCTCGTGAATTTTTAAATTCTGTCTTACATAGGATGGTTATCAGCACCTGGTCCATCGTGCTCACCATTTATGTGGTTTCTTTTATTTCCACCATTTTCTAAAAGAGAAAAACCTTATTGAGAAATATAATTAATTTAATATACTTATAATTATAAAGGAATTTCATGTCTTAAAACATTATTCTTTATTCTTTAACAACAATTGCATTTTTGATAAATCCATCATAATGGTTTATAAAAACTTGTGATTAACCATGAATATCCTTCATGGGAGTCAAACCAGGAGTGCAAAAAAGCATGTTTCTATGTACCAGTTCTTGTTCGAGTCTATATCAAAGAAGGGTTTTCAGGTATTACCCCTATATACATCTCTGTCAGAGCCACATCCACTTATTTATATCAAGACAAATATTTCCTTACTAAAAAACCATTAACTTAATATTTCACTAATATATCAAGAAGATTTCATATATTTTATCTTATCCATAAGGATATTTATAATGTTTTAAAATCCTAATTTCCACAAATAAATAAACCTCCTTTTGGTACCAAGTATTTTATCCATCCATTTTATTGTAATACCTTTCATTTACATGGTACAAATAAAGGATAATTTAAAGTTTAGTTTCATAGAAAAAAGATACATAATACAAGAAAACCTAAATCATTATTCTATTATACATGAAATTATTCATTAAGGTTTATCTTAAGAACATTTATTGAATCTCATTACATGGGTACATACATCAACGGAAATGGTGAACAAAAGTCCCAGTAAGGGAAAATAAGGGAAAAAGTTTACTTGTGATCTTTAGGAATATCAATAAGAACTTGATTAAATACATAAATGCCTAAGAAATCGGAATATAATAATAATAATAACATGAATAATTACTTGAAAATGTTGATAAACTAGTTAATGAAGTTACTTATATGTGTATCACCAAGGTTTATCATCAGGGTTTCATAAATATTACCAAGGTTGTTCGCAAAGGTATCGTAAAACTTGTCATTTCTAAATATTAAGTTCTTTACCCAATGCATTAAATAGATATCAGGGATCACCCTTAATATTTATTAATTAATTTGAACCAAATATATCACAACAAAACTGCAACGCCTCGACCCCAGTTACCCATAGTTGGTGAATTATTACATAACTTTGGCATGATCACAAGGAAATCATGTCCCGAAAGACCGATTAGTTTAGTATTATTGGAAACAAGATTCATAGATAAGTTCAACTTTACAACATTAAACGAAATACAACACTAATTTATTCCATTAGAAACATCCAAGGCTCCTAGATTAAGCATGAAACTCACTCATAATAAACTTCTTCATATCCTGGGAAAATGAAACATAAAAAAACGGTGAGCTCATATGCTCAGTAAGGGTAATCAATACATCGGAAGATAACATTAATATTAAGCATGGTGAATAATTCAAACCACATGCCTTTACCAATAATAAACATGAATACTTTTATGATAGGAATATGAGTTGAGTAAATAATTCCATAATAAAACATAATCATGGGTATTCTACTAGTCGAATGACCACATGAACCATCAATATTATTTTCATAATGAGGGAATGTATAATGCCAGACATTCTGAAACATTTTGTCAAGGCCTCGGCCAAGACGTCTAAAAATGATTAAGCCCTCGGCCAAAACCATATATATAATTTGGAAAGGCCTTGACCAATTCCACGACTAGTTGTCTCATGAGACTTACCGATTCATCGAGGAACTATAGCGGGCCCCACCCATCACTTACTAAGTCCAATACATTCCTCATATGAAAAGGATGAAATATAACATAAAAATTCATATTAAAACTAGCATAATAAATGTCAATAAGTTAACAATAAACCATGAATGGTATAAAAATATCACATCTATAGTCAAAGATATCAAAAAACCATCAATACAATATGGAAGTTTTGTATCATAATAAATCAACTTCAAATAAACTTCAAATCCATCAATAGATGTTAACCTAGATGAAATAAAAACCTTTTTTTAATATAGATTTCTATTTTGAAATCATTTAATAGTAAAATAATTATAAATAAATAATTTATTTTATAAATATTCTTATAAGTTTGTAAGGGAAGCATTGACGATGTTATAATGGCTAAAAACAGATTCACCCTCGGTATAAGTTAAAAAAACATTCTTACCATAATTTTTTCAACAAGGTCATAAAGTACCTTGTTTGGAAAATGATAGAAAGATTAATTTCAGAATATATAAGGTCAAATAAGGGTATAAATGACTTTAAACCATTGTCTAGTAAATAGTAAAAATCTTTTGAAATACATTTTTAAGAATCATGGATGTGGATGGTAAAGAGGTCTCAGTAGATACTTACGTAAAAACAACCTCGGATAATAAAGTGATTGTATAATTAACCCTTACCTAGTACTTTTCCTTGGTCTAGGGTAGGTTAATTTCCTGTATAATTGTGAAATAATTGTTATTAAATTATACAAGAATCATATACATTAATATGATATCATATATGATCTTTTTTACATTTCTTTGTTAATAATATTTTAGTATTATCGTCATTTTGGGTGTTAACGGATTCATTTTCCATTATATTATTTATTATGTGAGTCATATTTGTTATATATGGGATTTATATTATTCATATACAGAATTAAATCAAGTCTTTAAAATTTATTTTTAATTATCAAATGAAAATTAGTCTTGAAATGGATACGATGGGGAATGAATCTCATCGCGTTCGTGGAGATGGTAATCCGTACGTACGCATGAGAGACAATATCATTCTTTTTATATTAAAATAATATATAATTGAATGGTATATTATATATACAAAATCATTATCATGTTATATTTATTATTTACATCAATTACACATCATTATTATACCCATCCAAAAATTAATGTACTGAATAACAATTACACCACGACGTGGAGACGGTAAGCCGTACGTACGCATGTATGGTGACATGTCATTAAAAGGATGGATAGAATAATGAATATGGTTGTACCATATTTATAATAATATCATAGTATATAGAAGATACCAGAGTTATTATTTTAGAATGGAAACAACAAAGAAAGAGGAAGTGGAAGAAGAAATGAACTTGAATGAGGTGATGAAATATTTACCACTTTTCGGGTTCTTCATTTTTATTTCATCAAAAGGGATTCATAGGATGGATTTATGACTAAAGGAAGGCCTCTAAGATGAATGAAGGACAGTTTAGAGGGTATTTTTTCAGGGTTTGGCCGAGCCAAATGGCTTTGATGGTATCAATTTGAGGGAAGGGGGAGTGCCCTTTTATAAGAGGGGTGAGGGGCACCTTAGGAAAAGCTAGAAATGTTATTTTATAATAAAATCCATTTCGGTTTCTAATTTCTACAAAATGTATTATTTAAAGGATAAGGTGGGTATGGGTCTAAAACCATTCAACCAATAGGTTTTAGATAAGTTTGGGTCACTATATTGACCTTATCTTTTAAATTTAACTCTTAGTTAAATAGTTTTAATTTTAATGTGTCTCTCTGTATTTTTATATTATAAGGTAACGAAACATACCATAAACTTCAAGGAGAACCACAATAGGTTCATTAATGACACATATAAAATTATTTAGGACCTTTGGACAAACCTTATACTTTTAAGAATATTATATCAACCAATAATATAGTATTTGTTTTTAAAACATAATTATGTCAATTTTGACATTATTTAGTAATTTATTTTTGTTAAAGTCTTAACAACGTTATTACTTTGAAAAAAAATCATTAAATCAACTTTAATATGTCATATTCACCAATAAAATTACTTTAGGTCATAAAAATATTGAAATTAGTTTTATTTTTTTATTTATAATACAATTTATTTGATTCTTTCATTAATAAGGTAATTACTGCATCATCATTGTGTCATAAATAGATTTAATTATTTAATGTCTCAAAATTATAAATAAAATACCATTATGTATGAAATTGTTTTATATTTCTAATGATAATTTATAGTAAAATCAATCAATTATATAACCTCATATAAAAATTATTTTACTATAAGATATTTTCTTTTGTTATTTTTGTCTCTACTTTAAATTATTTAATATATAATGTCATTATCACTTCCAAGTGGCTCAATGGGGTCCCAAAATCGACCCCAAGGAAGGAAATGGTCCGAAATGTATCATCCAATAGGTTTAAGACACGTTTTAGGGTAATTTAATATTATTATAATATTATTTTTTAACCTTATTTACTGGATTTACCCCTTTTACCACGGTAAAGAAAATATTTACTGAAGTAAATATTCCTAATGTATAAAAATTAAAGTTACCTATTTACACAATTTGTACCTCATGATTCCAAATATGGAATAAATTTCTTTAAATTCAAAAAACTTAAGTGTCAGAAATTAATTTTAATTTAATTCCTGTTGTCAAAATAAAAAACGTGTTTTTAAGAAATAATAAATATCAAAAGATTGACACTTGATTATGTCCATTTTAAATGTGAAATTACGTCCAATGGAAAACATTTGATTAAATTGAAAAAATATCATCTAATTATACTTAAAAACAACTCAATAATATAATTTATCAATATAACTTATTTTTATTAAAAAAATTGTTTTTAATTAACATTTTGTATTTTTCACTATTCATCAAAAACTGAATGTTTTCAAAAATATACCAACAAAATAACCCTAAGATAATTTCAATATTACAAACCCAAAAATGAAGTCAATTTTTATATATAAATTTGATAAAATTTCAAAAAGTGTGTATTTCTATTCATAATGGCTAGTTTGATTGGTCACGATGTGTTAGAATCTTGAAGTTACGTACAACGCAAACTATTGCATTATTCAAAGGGAAACGTACTGCGGAAGTTTGTGGTGTTACATTCTCCCCACATTAAAATAATTTCGTGCTCTAAATTTGTAGAATATTTCTACATAAAAAGACTCAGGTGGTTCTTCATCATAAGTTCCTTGAGTTCCCACGTTGCCTCTTCCATCTTATGGTTACTCCATAGAACTTTAACTAGATGAGTCATCCAGTTTCTCAACACTTGTTCTCTTTTATCTGGAACCTTGACAGGCTCCTTGAAATTAGACGGATTGGGTTCCAGCTCTAATTCCTCATAGTTGAGTACATGCGTTGGGTGAGGCATGTATTTTATCAACATTCATACGTGGAACACATCGTGAACGTTGGAGAGACTTGGTGGCAATGCAAACCGATAAGCTACAGCCCCAATTCGTTCTAGAATTTTGAAAGGTCCGATGTACCTGGGACTTAATTTTCCTTTATTACCGAAATTTATAACACTCTTCCATGGAGATAACTTCATGAAAACATGGTCTCCTACCTGAAATTCTAAATCCTTGCTTCAGTTATCAGCATAGATCTTCTGCCTTCCTTGAGCTTCTTTGATGTGGGTTTGGATTACCATCACCTTTTCCATCGTTTCCTCCACAAGTTCTGGGCCTACGAGATTTCTTTCATCAAAATCATGATTAGAAACAATCGATAGTGGTACTCCATGAAGTCTCACAACTTCATTAATATATATTCTCCCTAAACATTCAAGTGGTAAATTGTCTCTTATAGTAATAAAATGTGTTGACTTGGTAAGACGATCAACAATGACCCATATTTCATCGTTCCTTCTAGGAGTCTTTGGTAATCCCATGAAAAATTCCATTGTTATATTATCCCATTTCCACTCAGGTATGGGAAGAGCTTTCATAACTTCTCCAGGCTATTGTCATCCAGCTTTCACTTTCTGACAAACCATATATCTTGACACAAAATCAGCAATCTCCCTCTTCATGTTGTCCCAGAAAAAATGTTCCTTCAAATCCCAATACATCGTGGTGCTACTAGTATGTATAGAGAAATTGGAACGATGAGAATCATGCAATAATTCACTTTTTAGATCCGGTATATCGGGAACACAATGCCTCTTTCCAAATTTCAAATTCCATCTTCATACACAAAGTCTCTCAATATCCCATCATTCACAACATTAATCTTCTTTTTAAACTCCTCATCTTTAGCATGAGAACTTTTTGTCCTTTCTAATAAAGATGGTTTGGAATCAATTTGAAAATGTATTGATGACCCACCTTCCATGTTTATTCCCATATCCATCTTTACTAGATCTATGAGAATAGGATCCCTTTCAACTCTCATCTTGTTCAAAACTCCATGATCTTTTCTACTCAAAGCATATGCCACCTTATTTGCCTTCCCCGGGTGGTAGAGTATCATGAAATCATAATCCTTGAGTATTTCAATCCATTTTCTTTTCCTCTAGTTGAGTTTTTTCTATGAGAAAATATACTTCAAACTCTTGTGATCGGTATATATCTCACATTTCTCACCATAGTGATAATGTATCCATATCTTCAAAGCAATGATTACAGATGCTAACTCATGATCATGAGTGGGATAGTTTTTCCCATGAATTATTAGCTATCGTGATGCATAGGCAATAACCCTATCATTCTGCATAAGGACACAACCAAGTCCTTTATTTAATGCATCACAATAAATAAAAAACCCATCATTCCTTTATGGTAGAGTCAATATAAGATCATTGACTAATCTTCTCCTTAGTTATTCAAAACATTATTCACACTCTTTTGTCCAAACAAATTTAACCCCTTTACATCTATTCATGGTTAATGGGTTAGCCAATCGGGCAAAATTCTGGAAAAAATGCCGATAATAACCTGCTAAACCAATAAAAATGTGTACCTCAGTTATACTCGTCCGTATTGTCCATTCTTGGATTACTCTTGTCTTAGAAGTATCAATGTAAATTCTATCCTTAGAGATAATATGGACAAGAAAATATATCTCTGGAAGCCAAAATTCACACTTGCTAAACATCCCATATAATTCATGTCTTCTAAGAGTCTTTATAATAATGCACAAGTGATTTTCATGATCTTCGTAGATTTTGGAGTATACTATGATTTCATCAATAAATTCCACTACAAAGTCATCAAGATATTCCTTGAAAACACTATTCATTAGATCCATGAAGACAGAGAGTGCCTTAGTCAATACAAAATTCATTACTGTAAACTCATAATGCATGTACCTGGTTCGAAATGTTGTTTTCGGAATGTCTTCCTTCTTCACACACAACTGATGATATCCATATCGAAGGTCAATCTTCAAAAAGTATTGAGATCCATGAAGTTGGTCAAATAAATCATCAATGAGAGGTAGGGGATACGTGTTATTTATTTTTAATGTATGATCTCCCTGTAGTCAGTGCACAATATCATAGATCCATCTTTCTTCTAAACAAAAAGGACAGGGGCTCCCCATATAGAAAAACTAGGGAGAATAAATCTCTTATTACTCAATTCCTCTAGTTTTTTATTTAGTTCCACTAATTCCACAGTGGCCATTCTTTAAGGGGACTTCGATATGGGCCTTGAACTGGGAATTAAATCAATGGAAAACTCAATTTCTCGTTCTGGAGGATGTCCAGGTAAATCCTATGGAAATACATCAACATAATCTTGCACAATAGGTACATCCTCTATTTCAACATTATTTTCCTCGCCCATAGTTATTTAATTCTCTTCCACCCCAATAATTGAATTTAGTTGAGCTACTATGTGTGGATCAAGATATGAATTAGGTGGTGATGGTTCTGCTCTAAAGATAAGGTGTTCTTTATCATCATCATCAAAAATAGTAACCTCATTCTTATTACAATAAATTTTTGCATCATGGTCTGAAATCCAATCCATACCAAGGATTATAAAAAATTAAATCATGGGTATGGCGATGAGATTAATAGATAAAGAATATTTATATTACCTAATGGGAACTGATTCACCAAATATTGTATCAATGATACTTCCCTTAAGAGTTTTCACTAACAACTCTCTTTTTAAATCAAATTTAAAATATATAATTTTCTTAGAAAACTGGGAAAATATGAAACAATGTGACTATCCAAAATCAAATAAAGCATTGGCTAAACTTGAGGAAACCATTAAATTACCTTCCACTAAGTCTTTTTGGGATTCAACCTCAATAGTAGTGATTGTATAATCATGTTCTTGATCTCATGTCCTTTTTTGAGGTATGTTTCCCTAACACTTAGGAAATCCATTTGCATAATGTCCCATATCCCAGTAATTGTAGCATTGAACATTGGTAGCATCTTTCATTCCCTTATAATCACCAGCAAGATGGCCTTTCTATCCACATTTGTAGCATACTCCTTTTCCTTTTAGATAGCCACCAGGGTGCCTCCTTCCATAATTATCACAGGGAGGAAATTCAATTCTTCCCTTCTTCCCTATTTTCTTATATCCTTTCCTAGAGTGTTTAGCAGATCTCTTCTTCTCTTGCTTTGCTATAATGTTATAAGACTTAGAGAATTCATTTTCTGTCTTGACAACACAGAAGACAATATCTTCATATGATGATAAGATTTTGATACTAATGCTCCATGGAGAAATGGTTTTAACCCATCAAAGAAATGGTCAATCTTACTTTTTCGGTTACATATATAATCTACTGCATGCCTCACTAACCTTGTAAAATTAGCTTCGTACTTCGCTACATTCTCATCCTCCTTTTGCCTCAGAATCAGAAATTGTCTTTCCATATCCACTCTATGGTCATGGGGAAAGTATTTTTCTATGAAAATTTCTTTAAACTCCCTCCATTCCATATTTGATACTTCATCATCTTCCTTTGTCTTTTTAATCTATGAACACTATTTATTAGCATCTCTAGTGGGGAGGTAAACTGCCATCACAACTTTTTCCCTTTCACTACTCCCCAAGGTGTGAAATATTTTCTCTAAGGAATTTATCCATTGCTCAGCTACTAATGGATTTTTACTCCCATTTAATGTTTGTGGTTTCGGCCTTGTGAAGCTGTCTAACATTGTCCCTCCACACTGTGGATCATGGTGCTCCATACGGGTAAAGTTTTTATACATAACCTGAGTGAGTTGTCCATGTATGGTGATAAGCTGATCAGCACTAGTTTTATCACCAGCTCCACTATAATTATCTTGAGCAAGATGTAAATCCCTACATGGAGTGTGTGCATTGATATGGTTCCCATTCCTTACACTAGGGGACATTTCTAAGTAATGGCATACACTAGATTAGTTTATTAATCGCAATACATAAATCCAAACTTGTAAAATACTAAACATAAATTGAATAGTTTATAGATATAATCCATAATCATAAAAAATGTTTTCTTTGAGGAAGTGTATACTCATAAACCCTTCATAATGATTTTTAAGGAAAATTAGAATTTTCCTAAGCATATCCCCTAGGAGTGTCGTAACCAAGAGTGCAGCAAGGCCCATTGTCATGCACCAGTACTCATTCGAGTCTAGCTCAAAGAGGTGTTTTCGGGTTTTACCCCTATGTACATCTGTGCCAGAGCCACCTCTACCAACTCATATCCAAATATGGATGTATTTCTTGTAAAACTCAAAAAATATCTACAATACCAAAATTCTAGGAAGTTCTTCTATACTGGTCCTCAAAGTCTATCTTAGGGCTATGTGCTCTAATCAGAGTTTATCTAAATATAGTTTCTAATATTTGTACTGAACTTCCTCTCATACTAAATATAATGCCCCTACCCCAGTTACCCAGAGTCGATGCATTATTACATAACATTGGCATGATCACAAAGAAATCATGTCCCAAAAGACCGATAAGTTTAGAATTATTGGAAACAAGATTCATACATAAGTTCAACATTAAAACATTAAATTAAATACAAAACTAATTTATTCCATTAGAAAGATCCAAGCCTCCTAGATTAATACAGAAAGTCATTCATAATTAACTTCTTCATATCCTGGGAAAATGAAACATAATAAAGGGGTGAGCACAGATGCTTGGTAAGGGTAAGCAATATAGTGGAAGATAACATAAATATTAAGAATGGTGAATAATTGAAACCACATGCCTTTACCAATAATAAACATGAATAATTTTATGGAAGGAATATGAACTGAGTAAATAATTCCATAATAAAACATAATCATGGGTATTCTACTAGTCGAATGACCACATGAACCATCAATATTATTTTCATAATGAGGGAATGTATAATGTCGTACATTCTGAAACATTTTGTCAAGGCCTCGTCCCAGACGTCTAAAAATGATTAAGGTCGCGGCCAAAACCATATCTCAAATAGGGAAAGGCCTCGGAAAATTCCATGTCTTGTTGTCACATAAGACCTACCACTGCATCGATTATCTAAAGCGGGCTCCACCCATCACTTACTAAGTCCAATAATTTCCTCATATGAAAAGGTTGAAATATGACATAAACATTTGTATTAAAACTAGCATATGAGATGTAAATAATTTAAACATAAACCATGAATGGTATAAAAATAGCACATCCATAGTCAAACATATCACAAAACCTTCAATACAATATGGAAGTTTTGTATCATAATAAATTAACTTCAAATAAACTTAAAATCCATCAAAGGATGTTGAAAAAGATGAAATCAAAACCTTTTTTTAGAGAAATATATCTTTCTATTTTGAAATAATTTAGGAGTCACATATTTATAAAGAAAACATTAATTTTTAAAATATTCTTATAATCTTGTAAGGGAAGCTTTGACGATGTTATAACGACAGAAAATAGCCGCACCCTCCATATAAGCTAAAAAACATTCTTAACTTAATTTTGTCCAAAAGGTCATAAATTACCTTATTTGGAAAACAACAGAAAGATTAATTTCAGAACATATAAGGTCAAATAATGGTATAAATGACTTTAACCCATTGTCTAGTAAATAGTGAAAATGTTTTTAAATACATTTTTAATAATCATGGATGTGGCTGATAAAGAGGTCCCAGTAGATACTTACGTAAAAACAACCTCAAATAATAAAGAGATTGTAGAATTAACCCTTTCCATGTAACTTTCTTTGGTTGAGGGTAGGTTAACCTCCTGTATAATGGGGAAATAATTGTTATTAAATTATACAAGAATAATATACATTAATATGATATCATACATGATCTTTTTACATTTCTTTTTTAATAATATTTTAGTATTATCGTCGTTTTGGGTGTTAACGGATTCGTTTTCCTTTATATTATTTTTTATTTGAGTCGTATTTGTTTTGGATGGGATGTATATTATTCATATCCAGAATGGAATCAATCATTTAAACATTATTTTTAATCATAAAATGAAAATTAGTCTTCAATGGATACGATAGGGAATGAATCTCATCGCGTTCGTGGAGATGGTAATCTGTACGTACGCACAAGCGACAATATCATTATTTTGATATTAAAATAATATATTATTGGATGTTATATCATATATACAGAATCATTATCATGTTATATTTATTATTTACATCAATTACACAACATTATTATACCCATCCAAATAATAATGTATTGAATAACAATTACACCATGACGTGGCGACGGTAAGCCGTACGTACGCACGTATGGTGAACTGTCATTCAAAGTATGGATAGAAGAATTAATATGGTTGTACCATATTTAAAAAAACATCACAGTATATAGAAGATACTATATTTATTATTTTAAAATGGAAACAACAATGAAAGAGGAAGTGGAAGAAGAAAGGAACTTGAAAGAGGTGGTGAAATATTTACCTTTTCTTCGGGTTCTTCCTTTTGAATTCAAAAAAATGGCTATTTAGGGTGGATTTCTGACTAAATGGATGCATTTAGGATGAAGGGAGGATAGTTTAGAGGGTATTTGGGCAGTTTTTGGCGGAGCCAAATGGATTTGATGGTGTGAATTTGAGGGAAGAGGGAGTGCCCTTTTATTAGAGGGGTGAGGGGCACCTTGGAAAAAGCTACAAATATTATTTTATAATAAAATGATTTTCAGTTTCTAATGGCTCCAAAATAGTTTATTTAAAGTCTAAGATGGGTATGGGTCAAAAAAAACTCAACCAATTGGATTTATACAGATTTGGGTCACTATATTAACCTTGTCTTTTATATTTAACTCTTAGTTAAATAGTTTGACTTTTACCATTTCTCTTTGTATTTTTATATTATATGGTTAATAAACATACCATAAACATCCTAGAGAACCCAAATATTTTCATTAATTACACATATAATATTATTTAGTCACTTTGGAAGAACCATAGATTTTTAGAAATATTATATCAACCAATAATATAGTATTTGTTTTAAAAACTCAATTATTTCAATTTTGAAATTATTTAATAATTTGTTTTTTAAGTCATAACAGCATTATTACTTCAAAAAAATCATTAAATCAACCTTAATATGTCATATTCACCTATAAAATCCATTCTTGTCATAAAAATGTTGAAATTATATTTAATTTAGTATTTATAATACAATTTATTTGATTCTTTCGTTAATAAGGTAATTACCGCATCATCATTGTGTTATAAATAAAATTAATTATTTAATATATAAAAATTATAAATAAAATATCATTATATAAGAAATTGTTTTATATTTCTAATGACTATTTATTGTCGAATTGATCAATTATATAACCTCATATAAATATTGTTTTATTAAAAGATATTAGCTTTTTTTATTTTTGACTCAACTTTAAATTATTTAATATATAATGTCATTATCACTTCCAAGTGGCTCCATGGGGTCCCCAAATCGACCAAAGGATTCCCATGGTCGGAAATGTTTCATAAAATAGGGTTAGGACGCATGTTTGGGTAATTTAATATTATTATAATATTATTTTGTAACCTTATTTACTGGATTTACCCCTTTAACCACTGTAAATAAAATATTTACTAAAGTAAATATTCTTAATGTATAAAAAATTAAGTTAAATATTTTCACAATTTGAACCTAATGATTAATAATATGGAATCCATTTTTCTAAATTCAAAACATATAAGTGGTAGAAATTAATTTAAAATTAATACCTGTTGTAAAAAAGGCGTGTTTTTAAGAAATAATAACTATCAAAAGATTGACACTTGCTTATGTCTATTTTAAAATTGAAATTACGTCCAATGACCAAAATTGTATTAAATGGTAAAAATATAATATAATTATACTTAAAATCCACTCAATAGTATAATTTATCACTATAAATTTATTTGATTAAAAAAGTTATTTTTAATTAAAATTTAGTATTTTCACTATTCATCAAAAACTGAATGTTTTTAGAAAAATACAAAAAATTCACCCTAACCTAATTTTGATATTCCGAACATAAATATGAAGTCCATTTTGAATTATAAAATTGAATAAATTTCAAAATGTGTGTATTACTATTCATAACGGCTAGTTTGATTGGTCGCGATGTGTTAGAATATAGAAGTTGTGTACAACGCAAGATATTGCATTATTCAAAGGGAAGCGTATCACCGAAGCATGGGGTGTTACAAAAAAATCACATAAATAAACCTACAGTAATAACACAAATGGGTTTTGTATAAAAATCAGGTCATTTTAAAAAGATCTCAAAAAATGATCATTATGTCATTTATATCCCATGAAAACAGAATTACAATTTCATGTATATCAGTTATAGAATTAAATAAATAATTTTAATAGATGTCTGAATACCCTTTTAAATTAAATTGGATTTCATATTAAATTACAGATGATAAAATAATTTCTTGAAAAAAATATATAGATTTTGAGAAAAAAAAATCGACAACATAATGGGTAAGAAACATAGTTTTAGAAAATATTAAAAATAGAGGGGGGAAAGGGTCTCCATTAATAAAATGCTCTTACTAAAATAAAGGGATATAATTAAATAAACATAATAACATGGTATGTAAATTCAAAAGACATACCACATAAAAAGGGATCTTGATAGGAAAAGAGAAGATGATATTTCCCTTACCTTGAAGAGTAACTCCTAAACCTCAAAGATTGGGACCTTAAGGGATTCATGAAACCTAGGGAGGACTTTATAGGGGGAAATACATAAATATATTTATTGATATTTAATTATTAACTAATGTAAACTAATAAATGTGTGGGTATTTATAGAAAAAGAGTGAGATTGTTTTTATTAATTTCTATAGACACCTCAGTGGTGGTATTTGAAAACCCATGGGATTACCAAGGGTATTTCCCTAGGTTATTAGCCACATGGGACACAAAAAATAATATTCTCATCAAAAATAGTTGAATATAATTATTTATTACTTATTACATTGTTATGAAGAAAATAAACATACTGAAAACCCAAAAATGTATTTTTATTATTCACTGAAAAACAGAATATATTATAAAATTTATAAAAATACACCCTAACCTAATTAAGGTGTTTTGATTAAAAATTTGTGGTTTATTGTATTATAATAATTTCTTAAATAATATAAATTTTACTTCTAAAATATAAAATTCCTTATTAAATATAATAGCAGGCAGAAAATACATAGTAAAATGCACAGTAAAATTTCATACACTGGAAAAAAATAAAATTATTTTAACATTAAGTTTATATAAGACTATTTTGATCATACTATTTCATCCAAATAAACATTATTAATAACATCTTAGTTTATTATAATAATTATATCATTTCTAAAATGTACAATTTCTTTCTGAAAAATCAATATTTCAAATTAATCATATTTTAATAAAAAAACACAATATGGAATTGATGGAACAAAAAAATTATTTATATAATAGTATTATAAAATATGTAACTAATTCCCTGACACATAACACCTTATAACACCTAGAAACAACCTATGTTTGAGGTGTGCAATAGTGATAGACTCATGGGGTTATTCGGCTTGCATCGCCTGAGTGGAAATCCTTACTAACTTGAACATCTCCCATATGTGATTTTTTTCAAGATTAACATGCTGAATCTTGGATTTGGATTGGTCAAGATAGAATCCCAAAGATGCTACCTCCCACCCAATTTCAGAAAAATGGGCTTCATAGGACATGAATCTACTGGATGAGGTAATCATATCTTCTTTATATATTAAGTAACCATTACTATTTCTATTTATAAAAATAATTATAATGTTAAAATTATTATTCAGAGTATTGGTTCCCATAGTCATATTGACCAAAGGGCATAATTGCTCAATGATCATATAACGGTCGAAACCCAATGGTCACATTTCAATTATACACACTTCATTATTAATGGGATATTGTTTTTTTGAGTTAAAAATATTGTAAGACATATTTTTTGTAAGTAATTACCATTCAAAAAGTCCTCTATCATTAAAGTTTTGGTGTTTTTATGATGGAAAATGGGTGCAAAATGGTTTTCCAAAGGGTTTCTTTGACTATTATTACATTTTCATGCACACAAGGTGCTTGTTAAAATTCCAATTGATTTTTAAATAGAAATTGAACACTTGTGGTTTTATTTGGAATTGATTATGTAATAACTTTGGTAAAATTATAAATTTGTCATGATGTGTAGTTTGGAAGCCTCTTTATGGTATAATGATTTGTGGTTAATTGTTTTGGAAAGATTATCTTGATTTTTAAAATCTTATTTATGGAGATGTAATTGTGTGATAAGTTTTGTCAATTTAAGGGAAATTGGTGTATCTTGTATATGGTTCTAGGATGATTTCATATACACTTGAATCATTTCATTGGATGTTGGAACATCCATGGGTCCATGGTGTGCACACAAGGAGGGGCATAAAAATGACGATGGAACTTAAAGGTTATCCCCTTTTCTCAAAAAAAAATCCTTTGTATCTAAATGGTGTGTTGGTACTCTTTGTGACTCTAAAAATGGTTTCAAATGTGTTTATGAAGGCTTGAAATGTTTGTTATTTCAAGATATGTGTTGGTGAATAATAGGTATAAAGGACCATTTGGAATTTTGAGGCATGACATTGCAATTATGTGGTGTATGTAACTATGGCATGTTTTGAACCTTGGAATGTGGTTTATATATAAAGCCACATTTAAAAAAGTTGTGTATGTTGTGTTCTTTTGGCTCGATTTTGAAAAATTATTGAGAATGTAATTGGTATTGGAAAAGTGAAGAGTGTTTGGCATTTGAGATGCATTGGGAGCTTTGTTTTAAAATTCATGTGATGTGAAAGTCATTTGGTTTTATAAAATGTTTGAGAAAGTGGTTTTTGAAATAGAATGGTATGGTAGAACGATTTTTAATTTTTTATGAATTATTTCATGATAGTAATTCATATTGACGATTTCCTTGATGTGGGTTAATGTGTAGGTGGTGTAGGTGTTTGGGGTACGCAAGTGAGGTGGCAGATGTTCAGGTGAGCCACTTGTGTGAGGGCCTCTATTTACACTGTCTATCACTGTTACTATCATGGGATTCTGGGGCTCTATTTATAGGGTTGATTGATAGTTTCTTTCCAACCACAATTAGACAATTTTGTACCTCCTTGACTTTATAGGGATTGGTGGAATGTTCCACTGGATTGGAATGTTTAGAGTGACCAGTAGGTAATTGACTATGGAGCTGCAACATATGTAGGCATGTGATTCCAAACCGAATACATCCATGAATCACTCTAGGGATGTTCATGAAATAATCATTAATCACCATCTATATATTCTATTTGTTTTTAATAATTGTTTATATTTTCTCTCAACTAGTTGAATCTAGTTGTATATTGTTTCTTTTACTTTCTGCATAGCCCTTTCTTTAATTTGTATTGATTTGTACATGTAATTTTGATTTTAAAAGGGTTTTTTAAATTTAATCTATTATTTAAAATAAAAGTGGTTTTTTTTTAAAAAAAAAGAGGACTTGTGGAAGTTGGGTTTCTTTATTTAAATTATGAAAAGATAGTTTTTGGAATGTGTTTTCAAACTAGTATTTATGGACTATCTCAGGAAAGGAAATGCATGGATTCTTTGGTGATTTCCTACTGAACAGTTTTATCTCACACCCTACCTATACCATTTGGTGTTGGTAGACCTGAGATGTTATTCATGTTCATATTCTTGGTTAATGTGTTCACCTGTGGAGATGTCTGGTATTGAGGTTGGTGGTGAACAAAAGTTCACATGGAGATTGTGTAGCATGGTCTAGTCTCATTTTTTATTTAGTTTTGACTCTATTGAGTAGATTTATTTGTATTAGTTTTTATATATTTTTTATATTCGGTTATTTTTTTCATCTTATTATTTAGTTTATTTTATTTTATCCTATTTTATTTTGAAAATAATTAATATAGTGATTACTTTCATACCTAACACTAGATGTTAGTCTGTGGGGATTAGGAACACCCTTCACTTCAAGCCATGTCTCGGACTGGGATTGGGGTCGGGTTAGATAGCATCCTGGCTTGGATAGTTAAAAAAGTGTACCATGGCAAGGCCTTTGTTATTTAGGGTGTCATGTAGATGGATATTAGGACTATCAAGACTCAGGACATAGGTACTGAAAGGATGTCATGAACCCATGATCGTTCTAATCCTTAAGCTTCTAGAGGTAGTTAGGGATTTGTGTCTCTTGTCTTTGGATTGAGGAATCAAAGTGGACATGGTCTAGTGTCATGTCACGATCTCACATGGAGTAGTGACCCTTTTGGGGTTCTATTTAATAGTTCATGGTCATCCTAGTTGTTGATTCATTTTGTCAAATGTTCCACTAACCATGTCAATTGGTTATGTGTGGCCACTAGTTCCTCATTCCAGTAATTTGATGTGAGTTGTGATTTGTTCTAGTTATAGTTTTTCTGAGTGGACTTTTAAAATGAAATTGGATTTTTAAATGAAAATTATTTCTTTCCAATGTTTTCATATAGGAAAAATGAGATTTAAAATAAAAAGCGACTGGGAATTAAAATTGGGTGAGTGATTGAGTTTAGTGATAAAGTGGTGTGTTTGACACTTGGTACTCTTTATGAACATTATCATATGTGTGGGTATATATGGAAAGTGCATGTTTCCATGTGTTTCTAGATGGTATAATCGGATGTGGGAAAACTCATATATTGTTGTTAATATGACGTCATTGGTGTGTTTTGAAGCTAAATGTTTAGGTTGGTTTTTTCAAATAGTTTTTTTAAGGGAAAACAGTTTCAGAAAAAAAAATTCTATAATGTCACTCTTGGAATTTGGAAGGTGTCCTTGGAAAAATGAATTTTAGAAATTTAAAAGAAAATGATTGTTTTTGAATAGTGGATTTTTTGGGTGTTCTTCATTTGTGAGCTTATTGTTTTGGTTTGAGTTTTTCCTTTTTATTTTGTCATGGGTTAATGTTGAATTTTGTTTCATGTTGCATATGTTTTTTAGAATATACCACCAAGAAAGTTCTCTAACATTTCTAGTGGTTCTTTCCCAGTTTTTTATTATTCTTTGTTATGGAATATTTTTAGTGGTGATTGGGGTCTATTAGAGGTAGTGTAATGGATTGGGGAAGTTTAGTGTGTCCTCAGATCATTGGGAACTCCTAAATCTATTAGATTGTGCGATGTTTTGGGTTTGTTTGAGGGATTATCTTTGTACTTGTGGAAGGTTATTTCTCTGTCATCAATGCAATTTGGAATTACATGGGTAGTGTTTATGTCGATTTATTTCTGATGATTTATACCTATGTAGGTGAATGCAAATAAAATGGAAGAGCTTATGAGTATTCAACAATTCTAGTGAGCAGCGAAGGCCAATGTGAACCACATCAAGGTGATGGTTTTTTTCTCTTAGAAGATAGTATCGCAGGATTAGTTGAAGTCTTATATTTTCATTTTGGGCCTTCTTTCAAAGATCAATGAGTGAGCCATATCCTTGAAGGAAATATTTTTGACAATTTTGGAGATGAAGCATTCTTATATAAGTTGGTTTCTAGAGTGCATGAAGTTGAAATCTAGTGTCTAGTGTGGCTCATTAATGTTCCCCATCATGAGAGAGCTGTATTCCAGAAGAACCCATTAATGAAAAACCTCTTTCATTGGTTCTGGATTCCAATTCATTAGATCATTCACTCATATGTTGTTATTGTAGTCAAATTGGGCATTTAAATATAATTTATCACAATTTCCCTAAGACTTGTCCTCATTATGACTATTTGGGTCAACATAAAATGTTTTTTAAGAAGCATTGTTCGAAGAAGAAGTTTTGATCATATTATGTTAGCACCTAACTATATGATAGTGGATTCTTAAGTCATCAGGGCTTCATCCCTAGGTCTCTGAGTGATGCTTGAACACATTCAGGAATTGTCGGGGTTATTAGGAACTTGTCCCAGCTTTTATTGCCCATGTTATGATTAAGACATCATAAGATTTCTGTTGTATTTTATTTTTCAATTTGATCTTTTCATGAATTTTTAAGAGGAACGATTTTCTTTTTTCTTGTAATATCATTCTTCTGCCTTGGATGTTTATCTTTAAATGGTTATCCCTTTATGAATCAGTTTTAGCTTTCTATTGTGCTTGTTTGGATATACTCATGCTTTTGGAAACTGATGATTGTGTCCTGTGTTTGGGTTTTTCATATAGATCAAGATTATTACATTGCATTCCTATTTATTTTGGGGGTTTAGTGTTTTTTTTTGGGATTTCCCTGTTCGTTGTCCAAGTTAAGAAGTTCTTGTGTTTCTTATTGTGCTAAAAATATGTGTTAATTCATGTGGAGTTTCCCGTGTCGATGATTCCATTTTTGTATCTCAATTTTGGTGGTGTTAGCTTGGTATTTGTTGTGTGGAGAAACCTCTTATGTCATACCACTTTCCATTGTGTCATGGTTCAATCTAGAAATGGTCGAGTGTGACTTGTGAAGTGAAAGGTCACCATAAGGTTCGTAGTCGTGGTTTGTGGTGACTATCTGCGGGTAGAAAGTATTTATGGTGGAAAAAATTGTCACAACCTAGCCTTGTAAATTATATAATTTAATTCTTTTCATGATCTTAGATACTTGGTTGAGGTTCATTGGTAGTCCCATTTTTATTTTTTCAGTTATTATTGAAAAATAGAAGTTTTTGGCTGGGTATTTTGGGGGCACACAGGTAGCACAAAGTTACGAGAAACCAGGAAGCTTCACCCAAGTAACCATGTTAATTTTTTGGGGTCCAATATTAAGGCACATGGGTATTCTATTGTTTGGGAAACTGTACGGAAACCATGCGTGAGGTTTTGTTCATTTGGATAGTGGAGACCGCACGACTTTCAAATAGTTTGGCAAAGAGTGGGAGCTTCCTAAATCCTTAAAAACATTAAATTCTATGTTTTCCCTCTTAATTTAAAACCCGAAATATATAACCCTTCCTCTTAGTTTTTCTCACTCACAAAGGGGTCCCAAACCCCCCCTCCCTTTGGTTCTCCTTCCTCTATGGATGATCCTCCAAGGATCTAAGGTGAGTGTCTTTGTGTTTTGGAATCTATTATCCTCTTCTTCTTTCCCTCTAATATTTTTGGTGGTTCATTCATGGTGTGTTCTTTTTTTCTATAAACCCTAAAGTTTGGGGCTTCTGTATGATTCAATTTCTTGGATTTTAGGTGGTGCTGATTCTGTCCCAGGCTTGAATCTTCGTTCTCTTAATGTTTTGTAACACCCACACTTCAATGAGGTACATATTTCCATAAATTTCCTTTCTATTATATTATTTGATTATTGATATTTCCATTAATTATATTAAAAATTTATAATATTTCCTTTTTAATTCTTATCATAAATTGTTTTGGTGGTTATAAGATGTAAAATGGGTGCGAAATGGTTTTCCAAAGGGCTTCTTTGACTATGCTTGTATTTTCATACACAAGGTTTTTGTTAAAAATAAAATTGACCTTTTAAGATGAATTTTAATTCATGTGGTGATATTTGAACTTGATTTTGTTTTGATAGATTACATAAAAATATAAATTATGCATGATGTGAAGTTTTGAAGCCCCGTTATGGTATAATTATTTGTAGTAAAATGTTTTGGAAAGATTATCGAGTTTTTTAAATAATTATTAATGAAATTGTAATTGTGTGACTTCTTGTGTTTATTTAAGTGAAATTTGTTTTTATTTTAATTTTTTTGATGATTTAATGGATACATAAATCATGTACTTGGATGATGGCCCATCTATTGCTACACAGGGTGCACACATGGATGGGCATACAAATGATGGTGACACTTAAGAGAGATCCTTTTTTTCTCAAAATGTCTCCTTGGTTTCTAAATGGTTTGTTGGTTCACTATGTGACATTATAATTGGTTTTAGATTGGTTTCCAAATTATTTTCCCATGTTTCATTTAAAGATATGTGTTAGTGGATAATTGGTATAATGTCTCGTTTGTCATTTTGGAGAATGGCATGGAAATTGGGTGGTGTATGGAACTATGGCCCATTTGGAACCCTTGAAAATGGTTTATTTATAAATGACCATTTCAAAACATGAGTATATTATTATTTCATCTTGTTTTTAACGAATTATTGGGAATCGAATTGTTTTTTGAAAATGTGAATCTCGTTTAGCACTTTAGATGCAATGTGTCCTTTGTCTTAAAATTTTTGAGATGTGAAAGTCATTTGGTATTATATAAATCTTGGAAAAGATATTTTTGAAACTAAAATTATGTGGGTTCCTAATTAAAACTTGTGTATAGACTATTTTTAGATTGGAACACCTATGGAGTATTTCCATCATGTGGTTCATCGTTTGGGTAGTGTCGGTGGTTGGTGAGGGAAAGTTTTGTGGTGATAGGTCAGGGGATCCACATGTGCGAGGGCCACTCATTCCAATTTGTATCACTATTACTATCATGGGATTCTTGAGCATATTTTAGGGTTCTGAGTGATGGTTTCTTGTAAACCCTAATTATACTTGTTGGAACCCCCTTTGAGTGTTAGGGATAGGTGGTACTTGCCACTGGATGGGAATGTTTAGAGCATCCAGTTGGTTTTTGACTATGGTGTTGCACTATATGTCGACAGGTGAGTCCAAATAGAGTATTTCCAAGGATCTCTCTTAGGATGCTCAAGAAATTATCATAAATCACTATCTATGTATTCAAAGTATTCTTAAATATTGTTTTAATTTTATCCCGGTTTGTTTAAGACAGTTGTATTTTGTTTATTTTACTTTCTATTTAGCCCTATTTGGTTACTTGTTAGGGTTTTCTAAATAGAATCTGGATTTAAAAATGATTTAAAAAAGTGAATTTAATTTTTAAAAGGAAAATAGTGTGGATTTTTCTTTAAAAATAGAACTTATGAAAGTTCGGATAGTATTCATAAAATGAATAAAATTCTATTTTTAGAATTTTTTTTCAAACTAGTATATATGGAATTTTTGGGAAAGTAAATGCATGGATTCATTGGTTATTTCTTACTGAGTTTTTTATCTCACATCCAACTTATAAAATTTTGTTTCTATAGTCCCATGATGTTTTGTAGGTTCATGTTTTTAGTTCATGGGCTCATCATTGGAGAATTTTTTTCTTGATATTTGTGGTGACCAAGAGGTCACATGGATATCATTTATCGTGGGACACTATTAGTTTTGTATTTATTTATTTTTTATTCAGTAGTTGTATTTAAATAATTTTTTATATTTATTTAGATTCAATTATTATTGGTTCCTTCACTTGTTCATTTTTTTATCTCAGTTTTTTATATAAATCATTCCCATGGTTATTATTTTGATAACCATAATTATTTACTAGCCCATGGGGATAGGAAAAACCCTTCAGTCCATGTCCTGAATTAGTTCAGATATCGGATTGTATGGCATACCATCTTGGTTTGTGATAATCTTCACTGATATGAAAATAAATAATAAAATATTACAAAATAAATGAAATATAAAATGAAATAATCACAGTGAAAAACTTGAAAATATATATGTAGATGACGTGTAGATTTATAGAACACGGCATGTAGTATTCTAGAGATCTCAACCCGTGTTCTCTGGATAAATACGCCAAGTGTGAATGTGTTTGGAAAAATGAGAGTACGCTAAATATTGAATAGAAAAACTCCATGTGTGTGTGTACATGGGGTTTTTTGTCCTGTATGTCCCATAAAACACCTCTTTACTATGGGGTTTAGGGGAAGGAAACAAAGAAAATAACATGTAGAGAGTGCACACACCTTATGTGAGTACATGGCCTCCAACCCATGTGTGTTTCCTGACACAGCCAAATCATATATGGTGACATAGAAGAAATGTTTTGAACAAACATGTCGTGTGTTAAACAGAGTGTTTTTTGGTCTTATAGTGGTCAGGACATGGTTTTTCATTCAAGCTAATAAAAGAAACTTGTACAAAGTGTGTGCAGAACACACATGACGTTTGTTTTCAAATTTTGAAGAGGAAAAAAAATTGTCTGTGTACATGATGTACGCAATGTGTGTTCTTCTTTTCTACAATGTACTGTGGGTTTGACCAAACACCTCACCAGATTCTTAAATCACCCAAAATTAATGAAAAATGCTAAAATTAAGGGAGAGGGTACTCATGCATAGATCAAGGATCTGAATGAGAAACATAAAATATATTGAATCACAAAAAAATAGAATATTGAAATTGGGGGATCTCAAGTGTCATACAACAAAAAAAATTGTTGAGGGGGGTCTCTTGACTCAAGTTCAAGCTTGTAGGGTTTCTTAGCTTTTATAGCCTCCCCACATGGTGTGTACAGTGACATACATGCCTTGTATATGTTATATATATATTAACAATTTATAAAAATGGGTGTTACTATAAAATAATTATAAATTATTTTTATTTATTAAAAAATATGTGTTTAAAATGAAAATAAACATATAAACATAGTGTATCATAGAAACACACATCATGTTTTCTAAAATTTTAAAAGGAGAGCTACAACCTTTAGTCTGGTGTTCAGGGAACAAATCGAACTGTTTTTCAGGCTAATCCAAGTGTGTTCCCTCAACAACTTGGAATAATATTGTTGTAGTTTAGATCTTATAATAATTTAATAGTTAAATCATCATTTCACCACTGCACAGTGAAATGATGAATGCACGGAGTGTGGTTTTAATTATTGATATTTAGGATGATATAGGTAGATTAGTCGAGTTCGAACATGATTATTTTTAACCCAAATTTGTGACTCTAGAAATTAACCCACATCATCCTCAGGTGATTTATTATTTTAAAAATGTTTTAAATTATAATGAAAAGAAGAAAAATGAAATTTACCAAAATACATGTTGTGTGGTTTTATTTCAGTTGAAAAGGATTGAACTGAACTATCTATAAGGACTCAATCCTAACTCTTTTGGGCACTGGGATATGACCATTCCAGATAATTCAACCCCACCAATGGTTTCCTTTTATTTTAAAATGGTTTTACAATTTTTTAAAATTTCACACACTCTGTTTAAATAAAACATAAGATTAAAAATAATGAATATTGTACAAAATGGGGGTGCCGAATGATTCAAACTAGCGATGGATCCAATATACTCTGGTGACTGTGTCATCGGTAAATGCTTCATTCTTGTTTATCTATGTTGAAATAGTGGTTTCCCTAGACCGAACAATGTTGTACTTTTTATTACCATATAATGTATATAGTTATTTATACAAGATGTCATCTTTCCACTATAGTATAGATATTTCTACATCCTCTATATAATGGTAATGACCAATGATTAATTTTCATGTCGAGAGGTTATAGCATATCTTATGATATAATGAGAACCTCATGACACAATGAAATTAATCATAAATATATGTTCTATATTCTTGATACATCTTACTAACTGGACACAATAGATGTTTGACTATCAGGTGTTGGGGGATCATAAAAATTGAGACTTCTTCTCATGAAGTTATCACTCTGTGATCTCTAATAGTTATATTAAGAGGATAGACCCGCTAATATGAACACCACATGTTTTGGGTATCACTGTTCATTTCTATCTATGGACATATGTATTGGTTTTTTGAGTTGAGACCATTACCAGTGTGTAACATTTGATTTCTTACATTGATGAAATGAAAAAACTATGGTATTGAAATTGTGGATAGGTAGCATGTGTTGGGTGTGTAGTTGGTGGTATGAAATTGGTTAAATTTTCAATAAAGGATTTGTCACTTCCATGTTTAGGAAGTTGTATATCTTATCCCTAGTTCATCATGGTGGTGCTGCCTTCATAAGTCTTTGGGTAATGAAATGAAAAGTTAAATCCATCTAGATAGATCAAATAATAATAAAGAAAGAATAAGATAATTAAACAAGTGTGCATCCTTCTTTATAAGATATTTAATGACAAAGATATTATAGTACACAGTCAGTGTTTGTAGGACGGTTGTCATTGCTATGACAATACTTATCTCTTTAAGGGCCATGATGAGTTTCTAGACTCTGGTCTTGGTCTGTGGATTTTATTCCCTACTATCAAGATAAGGTCCTATAGGGTCACACACAATAGTGTATTCAAGAATCCTCCATATTCAGTTCAACAGGTATATGGACATAGTGGGCCTACCACGAGGCCCATGTGTCATCCAAGTTATCAATCACCAAAAGAATTAAATAAATTCATTATTATTCAAGTTATGAATAATAGAGATTGATTTTTGTTTAATATATTTAAAAGTTTAGTAAATATGAGAAAATATTAATTGGATGGATTTTATATTAATATTCCAGGCTCCTTATATTAAGTGGGATAGAGAGTCGAGTTAAATGGCTCGGTTATTATCACATAATATATTTTATATATATATATATATATATATTACAAGTATGTGATAAAATAATAAATAATATTGACATGGTTTAGTTCATCAAAATTATTTATTTAGTGGAAGTTGAAATAAATGGGGGTTGGGGAACCCTACCAGGTATTTATCAACTCCAATATAAATAAAATAAGAGAATCTCTCTCATGTGTAACCATTCCACTATTCATTTATTTCATGGAATGAAATCTAGAGCATATCTCTCCTCCTACTCTCTAGTGATAGAGAATCTCTCGATCCAAGAAGCTCGGATCAAGATCTTGTTAGGAATATATTTTCTCAACAATACTCGATAAATATTAATTATTTCGATGATCACAAAAACCCTTCTTTTTATAACTAATGATTTTATTTTGAGTGTATTTCAAGATGTTTATATTCTTATATTAAAATAATATTCAACTATTTATTTGGGAGAAACATTCTTTAAATTGTTTGGAATGCTCTAATGCTTATTCTAGAAACATTGTTCACCATTTCTTGTTTACAAGAAACAATTTTTATTCAATACGTCTATGAATGTAACATATGGAACATACCATACATTTAAGATAAATGATCATTGGTCATGTTTTATCAGCCTTACATTTGATGAAACATATGGTTAAGAAACATTGAATTTCGATAAGAACCTTATGTTTGTTAGAACGAAAAAAGTATTATTAAAGAACCCTATAGAAGTTTGGAACTTTACAAATGTATGGATCATCATCCTTACTTTTGTAATCAACCTTACGTTGAAAGCCTTATGTTTGAGAAAAGTGAATGTTTGAATAATTAATGTTATGTTTAGAGATTTATACTGGTGAGGATAAATGTTTGGATCATCAACCCTACATTTTGGATTTGAAACCTACTTTTTTTATTTTTTGGTTTTATGAAGGAACATTACATTCGACTTTTGAACGTCGAAAATTTGAATGTACTTCTTTTTCGGAGCTTTTTACAATAGTATTTTTGGAATCTCAGGGCTATTTAAAGAAAAATTTTGACTGATTCAAAGATTTTTTTTAAATGATTTAAATACCCATTTACATCAAATATTTTTACTCCTATTCTTATGGGAGGTTATGACTACTCTGAGCTGTATTTTTTTCAATTTGAATTCACTCGATTTATCATGAATCTTTTGCGGATCTAGAAACTGTGCTGGAGATTTTTCATTATATATCTCTCTGAGTATCATTTAAAAAATCCCTAAAACTATGAAATATTAATCATTGAATTCTTCGTGTGAATTGATTTTACAATATTACACCGATCAAGCATCTCAGAAACATAGACTAAATTTTGGAGATATATGTGTTTATTTCTGGATGTGTGATGCTCTATTTTTGTTGATGTTCATAAAATAGAAGTTCTCTTGTGAAACCAGATATCATCAAATTTATTTCAAAGTTTATTTTCTTCTAAAGTCGACGATCCTTCTTATGTCAGTTGCATTCTGCTACAAATATGAGCTATATCTGTTTCTCACCAAAACTATATCTTATATATATTGAGTTTTGACTTCTTGTATTTAGTTGTGGTGGAGTTTCAGCCTCTCACACTAAGTTGTGGTTTTATTGGTTCCCCGTAGAAGAACCGAAAGTCTCTGTTTGGTAAGCCTTTTTTCGTAAGGGTTATAACTTCCAACACTCAATTGTAGATCAGTATTATGATACGACGACCTTCCTAGTAAAATTAACTAATCCCATAAAGAGGGTGAATGGTGGAGTAGACTAGGTGATCTTCATTCCCTAAACCACTATAAATTTTTGTGCTTTGTTCATTATTCATATCCACTGCATATACTCTCATAGAAAAACGATTCCATCTCTATCTACTATTGATGTGAATTGGAAGAATTGTCAATTTTTTTGAAAGAACACAATTCACCCCCCTATTGTGTCATCACTATAGTCCTTTCAACCTATCATTTGATATCATAGGATGAGTTTTTCAACATATCTATAACAAGGTAAATGCATAAGATCTATATTAGTGATGGAAATGAAGAATATCAATGAATTAAGGTCAATGATTCATGCTCTATAGTTTAATGGTGAGAATTATGGATGCTATTAGTATTGAATTATAATCTACTTAAAAATATTGGATTTATAATATACCAAAATATTTTTACTTCTTACACAATTTCTGAAAAACCTAAAACTTGGTCTACTACTACAGAAGGTGAGTATGATATGAATTCAAATGCAATGAATACTATTTTCTATGGTCCTAGACAAAAAGAATTCAACCGTGTATCAAAATTCCCAATTTTCTATGAAATTTGGTAGACAATTGTAGCATCCTATGAAGGTACTATCAATGTTATACAAATTTGATGTGCTACAATGAAATTAAAGATTGATACCTTTAGAATTTAGGATGGAGAGAGAATCACATGGATTAATGGATGGTTGAAATAAATTGATAATAATATAACATCTTTAGGTGTGCCTATCATCCAATATGATCAAGATTTTAGTGTTATAAGAGTTATACCTCCAATGTGGAATGGATTTTTTGCTCCAATCCACCAATAAGAACCAGTCATGAATCTGATAATGAGAGAATTGATTGAAATGTTAATTATGTATGAGGATGAAATGGTAGATGAAGTTGAAGATTACAAATACCTATTAAAAATAATAACACTACTTTAAAGGTTACATCTGAAAAGCAGAACAGAAAAATGAATCAAGAAGAAGAAATTTAGACTCATCTGATTCAGAAATTGAGTTGGCTCAATTAGCTACAAAATTTAGTAAATTCTATAAGAAGAATAAAGGATTCGTAACAACTTTCAAAAAGGATAAAAAAATACTCTCAAGGGGAGTAAGATGTTATGAATGCAAAAAAAATAGGTCATATAAAACCTGATTTTCCTCAATTGAATGGAGAGAAGAGAATGACAGAAAATAAATATCAGAAGAATGCTGATTATGAGAAAAATGAAAAAAGATACATGAAGTCTACATGGAGTGTTTCTGAAGACTCTAGCATCTCATCAATCTCTAGTTTAGAAAAAGAATAATCGAATCTAAAAGCAATATGTGTTTTATGGATAAAGAAGAGAAGGTACAACCCTACTATCCATCTAATTATAATTCTAGTTACTCGAATGATTAAATGGATGCCTATTGTACTATGAAATAATAAAGATATTACTCTCTATTAATGAAATAAAAATCATTAATGAATATCCATAATTATATTTTAGGAGAAAGTTATTCTTTACTTAAATATCATCAAGAGTTAGTTGAGAAATTTAGTTCATCTACTACAAATTGTAATAACTATGAAAATAATATTAAAAAAATACAGGATGGTGTAGAAACATATAAAAGTTTTTCTATTAGATTTAAAAAATTAAAAAATATACTAAATGAAATTCTTGGTAAAAATGTAATTGATAGGAAAAAATTTGGTATTGGTAGTAAGGGTGAAAACCCCAAACTATATAGAAACTATTTTATTCCATGTTCTAATAGCAAAATCACATATAGTATTAAATATTTTTATTGTGCTATTAATGGATAGTATGTTACTAACTTCCATTTAGGAAAACTGCAATTATGTGGTGTCAAAATTTTTAATTATTCAAAATATTTTTCTAGTTTTAATTATAATAGTGTTGATCAAAATAAATCTGTTTGGATTCATAAGTCTTTGATAGCTTACACTGCCAGACCCCAAAAGAAATGGGTTCCAAAAACAAATTTTTGTTTAATTTGACCATGTAGGTAACTGGGCACAGAAGAGGAAATAATATATGATATATTTATAGTGTTTTTTAAAGACATATTAGTGGAAATTAATCAAATTTATATATTCTAGCTGAAATAGATGGAGGCCTATTCACCTTCGGTGACAATGCCAAAAGAAAAATATATTGGAATCAGAATGGTTGGAGATATAGATATTATCTCAATTAATAAAGTACTATATGTACTAGGAATGAAGAAAACCGGATAATCATAATTCAACTTTGTGATTATGGATAATGTGTTGATTTTTCTAATAATTCATGTTCTATTTTTAATGATAATTTGCTTAAATTTAGAGCAGGCAGAATATATAATGTCTATACTTTGGATTTAAATTCCTTGTGCAAATAGAAAGTGAAATGTTTAACTGCTAATGTGAATGAGACATGGATTTAGCACATAAGACTTATCCATTTAAATATATTTTATTTACATAATTTATCTATGAAAAAATTATTTTCAGATTTACCTAGTCTCAAATATTATAGTGATATATTCTGTGATGCATGTTAGATAGGAAAGCATGACAAATATTCCTTCACATCTATTAACAAAATTTCCATTTCAAATCCCCCAGAGCTTATTCATATGGATTTTTTAGGACCATCTAGAATATCATGTTTGGATGGTAAATTGTATATATATGTTTTATTTGATTATTGTTCTATATTTACTTGGTAATATTTTGTAAAACTCAAAAATGATGTTTTTTGGGTTTTTGAATGTTTTTTAAAAGTGTTGGAAAAGAAAAAAAAATTAAAGTAATTTTATTAAGATGTGATCACTGTGGAGAGTTTGATAATTAAGAATTTAATTCTTTTTTAACAAATATGGGTATTAAACACACCTATATTGCACCAGGAACACCTTAAAAAAATAGAATTTCTGAAATAAGGAATAAAACTATTCAATAAATGTCTAGAACTGTGCTAAATTAATATCGTCTTCCAACATAATTTTGAGGAAAAGCTATAAGAACAACATCCTATATTAAAAATAGAGTTTATATTCGACTAATTTAAAAAAAACTCTTTATGAACTTTGGAATAATATAAAGCCTAAGGTAAAGTACATTAGGGTTTTTGGATGCAAGGTATATATCTTAAACACCAAATCTAATCATGAATAGCTCGATCAAAAAGCTGATGAAGGAATATTCTTAGGATATTGTGCAATATCTAAAGATTTTTGAATATTTAAGAAAAAGTCAAGGATTTTTTAAGAATCATTTTTTGTGAAATTTGATGAAATTTCCCCTTTTAATAATGAAAAGGATCAAACAGTTGAAGCTAATGATTCTTACAAAAACATGAGACTTGATATCTTGAAATTGATTTTGAATATAAAAATAAAATTCAGCCCAGATCAGAAGAATGTGATATTTATGAACCTAAAATTTCTCTGCATGGTCATTTTAGAATCCTAATTAATCAGACTTTAGAGACTGTTATTGGTGATCTTGACATCGGAATAAAAACATGAAGAACTGTAGGAAACGAAGTGAAGTTTTCTGCTTTTATGTCTCATCTAGAGCCAATGTCATTTGAGGAATCCTTTGAAGATGAACATTGGATGTTATTAATACATGAAGAGGTAAATCTATTTAAAGAAAATAATGTATTGATATTAGTAGAAATACCATCGAATTATCTAGTTATAGGAACTAAATGGGTCTTTAGGAATAAATAAGATGATCAAGGAATTATAACTAGAAATAGAGTTAATCTAGATGACAAAGGGTACAATCAAGAAGAAATTATAGATTATGATGAAACCTTTCCTCTAGTGGCTAGAATATAAGAAATTAGAGTTCTCTTGGCATATACATCTCATATAAATTTTAAATTATATCATTTGGATATAAAATCTTCCTTTCTAAATGGATATTTAATGGAGGAAGTATAGGTTGATCAACTTCCTGGTTTTGAAAATTCTCTAAAACTAGATTTTGTTTTTAAACTTACTAATGCTCTTCATGGCCTTAAACAAGCACTTATATATTCATATGAATGGATAATTTCATTTCTTTTAAAAAATGGTTTTATTGTTGGTTTGGCAGAACAAACCCTATTTAGGAAAATAGTTTGTTCTAATTTATTATTAGTTCAAATCTATGTTGATGATGTTATTTTTGGATCAAAAAATTTAAAAAATTGTAATGATTCTTTAGAACATATGCAAAAAAAATTAAAATGAGCATTGTGGGAGAAATAAATATCTTTTTAGGACATAAACTTTATCAAAAAATATTATGGAAATGTGTTAAATCAAAGTAAATGCATTACTGAATTATTGAAAAAGTTTGGTCTAGAAAATAGAAATACATATTCAACACCCATGTGTACTAATATTAAACAAGATTTGGATGATGCTTGAAAACAAATGGATAAGAAGTTATATAGAGGTATGACTACAAGTTTACTATATCTTACTACTTGCAGACCTGATATTATGTTTTCATTATGTCTTTGTTCAAGATTTCAATAATATCCAAAACAATCCTATATTGCTACTATAAAAAGGATTTTTATATATTTAAATGGTACAGTTGTTCAATATATTCTTTATCCAAAAACATATGATTTTCATTTATTATTATATTCAAATGAATATTTTAAAGGATGTAGACTATATGGAAAAACCACTTTAGGAACATATCACTTTTTAAGAAAATCATTAGGTTCATGGTCAAGTAAGAAGCAACACTCAGTTGCACTATCAATAGTCGAAGCAGAGTATGTATCTACAGGCAGTCCCTGGGTACAATTTTTGTGGGTGAAAAACAATCTAATGGACATTAGACATAATTTTAATAATACACATATTTCATGTGATAATAAAATTGAAATAAACATTTCAAAAAATCCAATAAGACATTGTAGAACTAAGCATATTAATATTAGACATCATTTTCTAAGAGATCATGTTCTTAAAAAAGATATATCTTTAGAATTTTTTAACACTAAATATAAATTAGTTGATATTTTTACAAAAAAAAATTCCCACTACTTGTTGTGATTTTATTAAGGGGGAGTTAGGTTTATTTAATTTTGAGTTATTTTATTTTAAAAACTTTTATTTTATTTCAATTTATTTTATGCTTAATTTAATTTTGTAATTCTAATTTACTTTTCTTATTTTAGTCTTACTATATTTCAGTTAATCTATTTTATCATAATTTTTTTACACCGCGTAATTATTTTTTTTTTTCATAATTACTCTGAAAAACAAGAAATGAGGAAGTGTGCCATCTGTCAGAAACACTTCATCTTCTAAACCCTTTATTTACCCAAAAATCGTTTCTTCTGACCCTCAATCTTTGTTCATCCTTCCAAACCCTAGAAGTAGAAAGCCAAATATTTTTAAATCATTATAAATGATGAAAACCAGGTGAGTAAAAGAAGGAGAATCAAGCGAGAAAAAACAACAAAGAGATACAGGTAAAAAAGTTCTTCAGGGGAAAGTGGTTGATCTTGAATGGTTATATCAGACGAACTTTCTCTTGAAACAAGAATTTGATTTTCAAGGACTCGAGACAGCTTTCAATGACATCAAATTAGAATTTATTTATGATGTAGAACTGAAATATATTTATAATTTTGTGTAGTTTATTTTCATAGATTCAAAGGATATGATTTTTTCAAGTATTGGAGATAGGGATTTCTATATTTCTTCTTCATTAATGGTTACAAATATTTTGAACTTCCCACAAGAATTAGTTTTCTATTAAGGTATTAAATGAATTGGTGATAAGGAACATTCTTTTAAAGACATCATGTCTTTTCTGTTCAACTCTATGCACATCAAAAAGATGTTTGTTATGAATTTAGAGGTGGACCATTAAATTTTTATAATGTTTATTCTGACAGGAATAGTGCCATGGATGGCTGAAATAGAGAAAATTCTTTACCCAAACATGTATATCATGTTTCTTTTTCAGAGTGATATAAAAATGAATATTCCATAGTATTTATTTTGGTAACTTCATTACATATATTGACCTATTTAAAGAATGAATTTACATCCATATGGATGGATAATTTCAGGAATATTATTTAAGAAGGTGTGATCAAACTAGTTGATGTAAGATTCAAATGTCATAATAGTAATTTTTTGGATGCTAGAACATTAATAATGATTTGATTTTTCTAGAGCACTATAAAAGGAATTATTTTTCCTATTAGAGCTGAGGAAGAACAGAGATCATGAGATTTTTCTTTGGGGGAGAAAGCAGTTGTACCAAATGAAGGTGTAGTTGAATTGAGAACACATTCAATTTCTCAACCGACTTAGAGGAGTCTAAGATTTAACACAGAAGAAGAGGAAGTACAGAGTGATTTGGGACTTGTTATGAAACCAAGAAACAAATATGCTCCTCAAGTTGAAGAACAGATGATAGATTTGGGAAAAGTAACATGTTCGGATAATTTAGGAGAAATAATTATTGAAGAGAAATTTACAGTGGAGATTCAATCTAGAGAGCTTAATATTGTACCTATGGTAAATGAACAGAAGCAAGATAGCATTCTAGTAGAAATAGTTCGTGAAAAGAATACTCAAACTGAAAATGTTCAATCAAAAATTTTCAAAGAAGAAGATTCCGAACAAGGAGTTGTTCAAGAAGGGAAGATTTTATAGGAATCAGTAACCAAAATTCAACTTTCGATCATAGATAAGAATTTGGTACATTCGGATCATATTTATAGTGCTCAAGATGAAGTTTTAGATAATTGGCCTTTTTCATATGAATAATTAGCAATGAAAATAGTGGCAGATCCTTTAACTACTGTGGGTAAAAATCAGGCTGTGAATGCAGATGAAGGGACATCTTATTCATTATCTCATAAATTAGAATAAATTGGGATTAAATTCAACTATTATTTGGAAGATAATTCCACTATGTGGTAGGAGAATGAAATTGTGAAGAAAAAAATTCAGGAACATAATGATAATACTATTTCTAGAAGGGATTTTGATTCCTTCAAGATAGACATGTTAAATGATATTGAAAATATCATATATGAATTTGTTTCGAAGACATATTTTTTAGATTTCTAGTGGTATATGGTCAGATAGTTTGAATTAGTAAAAGGTTCAGTGAATCACGACAGTACATCTACTCCTTTTTCTGCTACAAGTCAATATTTTATTGGAAGATTTTATAATATTACATCTATTATGGAAGACAGGAATTCTCATCTTTAATACCTTCAATGAAATATTTCTCCTTTTCAGTTTTATTGGACAATCATACATTTCTTATTGATCAGTTAACTCAAGGAGAGCCTAACATTATATTGATGTTAAGTCAGCTTTCAAAAAAGTGGGAGTTGTTCATGAAGCAAGAGGAAAGTCTTCATGAGTTTTTAAAGGTCAATATAGGGGAGAATCTACATTTCAATAATGACTCTAGGATATTGATAATTCATCTAGGAGACAGTTTGATGAAGAATCTAAGATAGTAGATGGTTGAGGTAAACGAGATATTTTAATCCATTCAAAATTCAAACTCAACCAATCCTTAGTTTATTTCCTACCTTGAACCACAAAAATGACATTTTTCATTTCCTAGTCACAAGCTTTATCATATTAATGTCTTTCTTGATCAATGAACTTGTTTTTTGTCTATATGCTACAATTTATTATTTTAACTGCTCTTATATTTTTTCTTTTTTATCCAAAATACAATTCTCTTTATTCATTATAGTTACTTATAACATTCACTTATCATTCTGTTCAATATTAAATGCATTTTAATCTATTTCTATACTTTCTTCTGGATATCTCAAAAGGGGGATAAATTTAGATAAACACAACATTTATTTTCTTGGAGAAATTTAGATAAACATAAATATTTATTTGATATTTTTCTTTGGGGGAGAAAATTAAATATTCTTTCTTTATCGAAATAATTATTTCAAAGTTGAAATTATTTTCAATTAATTTTTACAAAATTCTAAAATTATTTTTCTAATATTATAGTTTTAGTTTATGGGTTTTGTGATCATCAAAAGGGGGGGTTGTTGGGAATGTATTTTCTTAACAATAAAATATAAATATTATGGATTTTGAGGATCACAAATACCCATTTTTGTTTTAGTAATGATTATATTTTGAGTGTATGTCAGAAAATTTATATTCTTATCTTGAAATAATATGCAACTTGTTATTTGTGAGAAATGTTTGTTAAAGTGTTCCAAATGCTCTTAAGCATATTTTGGAAACATTGTTCACCATTAATCATTTAATAAAATTACTATTTTTTCAATACGTCGAAGAAATTAGCGTATGGATCATACATTATGTTTATATTAAAGGATATATGCATATGTTAAATTAACCTTACGTTCGAAGAAACGTATTTTTAAGGAACAGTACATTTGGTTAAGATGTTGGAACCATGGTCTTCTATGCATGATTTGGAGTATGGTTTGTGTTTTTTGTCAATCCTCAGTGGAAGTTCAGAATGTGAACCAGTAAAGAGATCATACAGTTCAAGCAAACAACAGTATTGAAGGTGGCGTCGTTTCCCAGTGTTTGCCAAATTTTTGGGACTAAAAATCGACAAATGGAGAAAAGAATTTTTGGAAAAGATACTTGCGCGCCGTGTACATGAAGGAGAGGAAACTTGCACACCATATGTTTTTCAAGATCAGAACATGGGAAAATGGAAAAGGGATAAGGGTCGTGCAAGTTTGGGCTGGTCGCGCAAGTAACATGCGCGCCGTGAAGAGACTTGCGCGCCGATGCCTAGGAGGATTGGAAACATGCGCATCTATTGTTTTTTAAGATTATTACTTCAAAATATGGAAAAGGAAATAAGGTCGTTCAAGTATTTGTGTGCTCACGCAAGTGATTAGCGTGACAGAGGCTGGGGAGGATGAGCTGCACGCCGGAACCTACGCGCCGAGGGAAGAATTGCGTGCCACCGTGCAGGGGGTCCAGTTTTCCTATAAATAGAGGACCACCCCTCCTCATTTGGAACGAAGTTCGAGACTTAGAGTTTTTTCGAGCTCTCTTCACGCAAGTGGTTGAGTCACACAAGTGGTTGTTGGGTCGCGCGAGTAGAGGTTGCGTGCCGGCTGTTGGCTGCGCGCCCAAGGTGATTTGGGTGAGAATGGAAGTGAGTCGCGCAGGGTTGAAGTTCAAGATGGCAGTGTCACGCAGATCCTTTGGTGACACTTGCACGCCTTTTTGGACTTGCGCGCTGAGGACTTGCGCGCCGTATTGGGACTTGCGCGCCGGGCTTTGAGGAGACTGCCAGATATTATTGAAGCACATCTGTCCTTTTTGAAGCTGCACGAAAGCTGGAGGATCGCCCGACACCCTCAGCGCAAAGTGAGATTCATCTTATGGTAAGAGTTGGACTTCAACAGAGCATCTACATACAACAAAGGATTCATTCTTATTCAATGATGAAGATACCTTCACATTTATAAACTGAGTGGGACTTCACCGACGGCAGTGAGCCAGGGGGAGTCAACAGGAGTGACCCGAGGGACGCAGTGAGCTATCCCTGAACTTTTGTAAAGGCAGTGAGCCCGGGACAGAGTGACTGTTCCCGAACCATTGTAATCCACAACTACTGAAGTTTAGTGGAATTTGGTACGACCGGAAACTTTTCGGTGCTTGCTCCTTGTATGTAGCCCTTAGTGGTGAACCAAGTAAAAAGGGTTGTGTCTTCTCTGTGCATGTGAATGTTTGCTTTCTGATCATATTCATCATATAGGTTCAACAAGTTCCTACCAACGTGGGAACAAGATCCATCACATTAAAAGAAAAATTTGTCCCCTTGATTCACCCCTCCCCTCTCAGGGTGTCCCGGGGTCCTTCAAGTGGTATCAGAGTGTAAAGGTTGCTGGTGTTGAATTTGTCCTTTATCATCATGGAGAATGCAGTCAATGTTAGGGGAGTCCCTCACTTCGATGGAAGTAATTTCTAGACCTGGAATAATAGAATGAGATCTAATATAAGATCTCTTGGAATGGAATTTCTCTTTTCTACTGTGTAAGGAATACAAGTCACTGACCCAACAGGCCTGGCTATGACTGAAACAGACAGGAAAATTCTTAATGTAGATGCTAAAGCACAAAATGCACTTACTGCAGCCCTTTTTGATCAGATCTACCTAAAGTTGATGAATTTCACCTCATCAAAATCCATGTGGGATAAACTCGAGAATATTTTTTAAGGAGATAGCAAAGTGAAGGATGAAAAACTACAAGTGCTGCACAATCGGTTTAATGATCTAAAGATGCATCCAGACGAGAATGCAGACTCTTTCTTCAATCGAATTACTGAAGTGGTTGGAGCAATTCGGGGTCTAGGTGAAGAAATAAAAGACATTAATATTGTAAAGAAAATATTAAGAAGACTTCCACCTCTGTATAATGCAAAGGTGTCAGCCCTTGAGGAAATAGATCTTTCAAAACTTTATCTGGATGATATACTTAGCAGCTTGGTAGCATATGAAATGAGAGTCAAGCCAGAAGATGCTATGACTTGTGTGATCAAGGAAATGGAATTCAAGGCCATGGATAAACTGAAAATCTCAAAAGATAGTAGTGGTGATGATTGAAGTGCACTGTGTTGCATTTGTTGTCAATGAGGCATGAGGTTGTCTTGGAATGAATGGAAGTCAAGGAATGTCAAGATGTGAATGACAAAGGTTGTGATGGTGTTGGTGATGAAGAGAGAATGGCCATAGTACTAAGATGCATGTCACTTAGGAGATTCACTAAGTGGCATAGGAGATGTGGTTGAAACATTCTCTAGTTATATCAGACGATTGTAGAACTGATCTTAATGTTTCAATACTTGTATCAAGATGATACTAAGTTACACCACTTGAAGAATGGATGATGATGGAACATCATCATTATATCTGACGATTGTTGAGCTGATCTTTAAGTTCATAGAACTTGTATCCTGATGATACAATGTCACAACAATGTTAGAAGACCATGCATTGTTAAGACAATGCATGAGGAGATGAAGATGATCCATCCACACCTCCTAAGTGGATGAAGTGAGCTGAAGAAGTCCATGTACTAACTCTTAGTGAATGTGAATCAGAAGAAGATCCAATTGATCTCTGATTAGATCAATGAAGAATGTTGAAGAACATGTGTGATTTATGAGATTCAGTTGAAGAAGTCCCTCCTAAGTATTGAACACATATTGAAGAGGAGATGAAGAAGATTAAGAAGAAACCTTGGGAATTCCATATCCTAAGTAGAGATCATATGAGAGGAGAAATGATGGAATTCTTAAGAAGAAGGAAGATGGCTTAGAGAAGTGGCACTTGGCAATTGGCATGTTTTATATGGAGGAGAACTTTGTTTTTAACAAAGTCTTAATATTTGCCTTAGCCAAAAATTTGGCCAGCCAAGGACACCTTGAGGGTTCAACCCCAAGGAACATGTGGGCCTAAGGCGCCACGCCCAAGGGGGAACCCGTGGGGCGATCCCAAGGCGGCAGAAGCAGGGGCCGCACACCCGAGTGTGCATAGTGGGCGCTAGGAGCGCGCCCGCAGAGGCGAGAGTGGGCGCAGAGCGCGCCTGCAGGGAGAACACGGTGCGGGGCGGCACCGTGGAGGGAGAAGTTCAACTGAGCGCTTCTCGGCAGCGCTTGGTTGATAAGCCGCGAGAAAACCGGTTGCGGCTTGGATGTGGGATGCGGAATTTTTCCGCGGAGCGAATCCCAGCCGCACGATTGATCGCGCGGACGATCTAAGCCGCACATCTGATCCGCGGCGAGATGATCTCATCCAGGCCGTCCGCCATCATTTCAATCCTCGATCCGACGGCTCCCCGTTCATCCTCTACCTCGAGCTCGAGCCGAGGACACCACGAAGCCACCCGCAGCCTTCTTCCAACCAGAGGCTTCCCTGACGACGGATTTCGAGTTCCCGGCCACCATTGCCGAAGCCGAAGGCTCCATTGAGCTCGTCTCTCCACACCGAACACGACCATGCATAAAAAGTGGTGTGCATGCAATATACAGAAGATTTCGGTTGAGGCCGAGGCAAGAGAAGCTGCCGAGGCCACGTATGGTTGATGATTTGCATGGGTTGATCTTTAACAAAGGTCGTGCATGCGTTTGTAGTCGCATGCACGTGAAGAAGAGAAAATAAAAGAAGCCGCGTGAAACGGCGAAGGAAAATAAAGATTTGGAAGATTTTAAAGAACCGAAAACTTCGGGATTTTGAAGTTAAATCACGCGGAGGATTTGAAGCCCTCCTCGCCTATAAAAAGAAGACCCGAGGCACTGGAGACGTTTGCTGAGGTGCTGAACTTTTGAAGACCCGTGAGTGCACTCTCTGCCTCGCGAAGATCTGCCCTGCGCGCACCACTTGCGCGGCAGCATCCCGAATCCATTTTTGGCTTCGCTAAGTTCCTTGCGCGCAACTCATTTGCGCGACAAGAAGGCTGAGTCCCCTGCGCGCCTTCCCTTTGCGCGGCAGGAAGACCTGAGGCAGCCGCATCACTTGCGCGCACTCGTGGGTTGTTGTGGCTTGCGCGGTTGTGTTGAAGAAGAGAAGCCGCACCCTTGCGCGCCTCCTTTGAGTTCGGGAGGAGTATAACTACACCTATGGGTTAAGTGTTTGAAGGCAGTGAAGGCCACCACATCTTGTGTGTGTGTGAAATTGAAGAACCCGAACCCAAGTGTGTGCTAAACAAAGTGGAGGTCGTAGCCTTTGGGATGTGCAAGAAGAAGTGAAGGCCAAGTTTTAAGTGTGTGCAAAATGAAACAAGTGTGTGCAAAGAGACAAGTTGGCCGAACCTAGTGTGTGCACTAAGAAGTGTGTATACACTTAGAAGAAGAAAAGGGAGGACTCACACTAGAGTATAACACACTTCTAAGTGTGTAACCAAATTGAATAAAGTGTGTGAAGTTCAAGGAGAAGGTGTGTGCTTAAAGTATTACACCCTTTGTGGGACTACTGCACCAAGAAGAGGAAAGGGGAAGTGCATGCATGCATGCATGCACGTGCACACGTGAACAAAGCTAAATCAGGCTGTGTGCATCTGAGTTGTCCAAGACCAGAAGATCTTGAAGAATTTGAGAAGTCATGCAGTCAGTGCATGAGGAAGAAGAGTTTCCATGCATTTGGTGCATGAAGTTGTTTTGAAGTGAGACTGAGCCAGACTGAAGTTAAAGAGATTGGTTGTCTGAGTTTTCAGTAGATTGAGAAGACCCTGATCAACAGAAGTGATCAGAAGCTGAGCAAGACCAACAGACCTTTTCAGAGGTTGTTGAAGTTTCTTGAAGAGAGAAGCCAGGTCATCCTTAGAAGAAGGTGATAAAGCCTGAGCAAGATGAGAAGACCTGATCATCACAAGTGATCAGAGGTACAGAGCAAGGCCAGCAGTCTTTATCCCAGACTGCTGAAGATACTTGAAGAAGCTTAAAGTGAAGAAGAGCTACTCGTGCGACTCGAGGAGCCAAGAGAAGACCCTGTGGGACTCAGGGAGAAGAAGTCTTCAGTGGGATTCTGGAGCAGGCCAGTGGGACTCTGGTAACACTGTGTGAAGAAGTATAAAGATCCTCCTGTGGGACTCAGGAGAGATACGGTGGGAAGCTGTATCGACCATTGTAATACTAACAGATTATAATGGGAGAATCCATGCTGGGAGAGCATGGCAAGGATGTAGGCCTTTGGTGCCGAACCTTGTAAATCCTTGTGTCCTGTGCCTTTTCATTACTGCATTATCCGGGAAAGGTTGAGAGACATAAGAAGAGTGGATCGAGACCTTAACAATCCATATAGGTTTAATTGATAAGAATCAATTAGTAAAAAGTTTTAAGGGATCACTGATTCACCCCCTCCCCCTCTTAGTGATTCACACTGATCTGGGCACTTCAATTGGTATCAGAGCGAGGTTACCTCTAAAAGATCCAAGGGAGTCTTTATGAAGTGCAGATTTGAGGAAACGAGCGACCAGCCTCAAATGGAGATATCTGCCAAGACTCAGAAAAATTGAAAGAAGAAACAGGCCAAGAAGATGAAGAAAGCATGTCCTAGCTGTGATGAAGTTGAAACAATGAATGATCTTCAGAGTGCACTCAAATATCTTCAGAAGACAGTTCCCATGGAAGTGGAAAAGTGTATAGCTACAGGCATCCATGATCTTCATGAAGAAAAATCACAGTTAGAAGAAGAATCCAATGCAATGGAAGATCAATTGGCTAAAAGGGTTGGCATAACCAACACTCTCAGAAAGCTGGTGAAGGCTAAAGATGAAACAGTATCGCTTTGCAATGAAAGATATGAAGACACTATTGAAGAATTGCAAAGAAGCCTTTCTGAGAAAGAATTCTTTAAGACTGTGGTCAAAGAAGTTTTCCATGCACTGGAAAAATTGCACAGAGTGTCAATGAATGTCAGAGATGCTCAATTAAAATACAAAGTCAAAATGGTGAAGGAGATGGACAATTCATTTCTTGAAATAAAAAGGGTGCATGAAGACCAGATAAAGCAGCTGGAAGAGAAATGGGAAGGAAGGCTAAGAACTATTGAGGATGAGAAGAACTCCCTCAATATGAAAATCATAGAACTGGAGGTGATATTGAAAAATCAGCAATCACCCAAAGCCAAAGACTCCTAGTCAGCTGAAAGAAGAAATGTTGCTACTCAAGTGAGCTTTGAGAAGGATGATTCTAAAAGAAAGACATCCTCTAATAAAAGGGCAACAACTTCTAAAAAGAAGGTACCATCCATACCATCTTGTACTCATGCTTCTAAAAGTGTTTCTACTAAAAGTGCAGGATGGAAGAATGAATCCAAACAAGTATGGATGAAGACAGTGAAGAAAGAATGCTCTCCTGAAACAACACAGCAAGTCAAGAAAAGTACCCAACAATCAGAAGGACTGAAGAGGTCAAGATTTGTGGGTCAGTGTTGGTGTTGTAATAAGTATGGGCACTGTGCAAAGGATTGTTGGTACAATCCACTGAATGTCAAAGCACAAAGGAAGCCCATGCGAAGGGGGAGCAAGCCAGAAGAAAAGAAGCAGCATCCACAGGTCCAGAGACATCTGTTTACTGCAAATAGATTTGGATTACTTGACAACATCTGGGATGGTTGCAAAAGTGGTCAACAATTTGATACATGTCAATCTCCGAATGTATCCAAAGCTGGAAAGAAGAGAAGATCACAGAACCTAGCTAAGAGAGATTCCTTGGGAAGCAAGAAGAATGTAGAAAATGCTCCCAAGAAGTGTTTTAGAAATGAAGAGAAGACCTTGGAGTCTAAATCCAAGAAGGGTGATGCATCCAGAAGGACCACCAAGAAAACATGCTTCTACTGTGGAAAGAAAGGACACATCATGGACCTTTGTAAAGAATCCATGAAACTAAATAGAAGCAGACTGAACTCCAAAAGACAATCAATCCAGAAGAAGAAGGGATTGATTGAAAATAAGTTGCCTAAGAGAGGTAACTTAGCAGCATCCAAATAACCATGTGGAACTTCCAAAACTGAGGCCACTTTTCCAAATGATTTACTAGTCATATGGCCAAATCAGTTGCAACTTGCCAAAGATCTGCAAAAAGCTGAAGATAAAGTTCTGGCAATTGCTAAGGCAAAAGGGAAGAAGAAGATTTCACATGAAGATGTGTTGAGATCCACACCAGCACAAACATCAAAGAAGATCATATGTGCAAGTGTGAAGAATGGTGAAAATGGGACATCTCGGTTGAGAGAATCTTCTCAACCTTGTTGTTCACATTGATGAACCAAGTAGGTTCCATCTTATTCCCTTATACTATTGGTATTTACATGTGCTGACATTGCAGGGAATTGAAGATGATGATCATTCTCAACTGGAGGATGGTTTGGACAGAATGGAGTGCACCCCTTGAGGGGGAGCCAATCTGGAGAAGATGATGTTCTGAAATTAATATCATCTTGAGAAAGTAGATGAAAGGGGGAGCTTTATCTTTGCACCTGAACATTCTAATGTGTTTTGTGAAGTATGTGCAGGATTCAGCAATTCATTGTTATATCTGAAAAATTTCAAACCCCTAAGCATGATCTCACATGTGTAGAGAATTATGGACAGCTTTGAATTCCTTGGTCAGGTCACTCTTGTTTTCTACACCGGGTTAGCCCAAGTAGACTTAGAGTTGATCAACTAAAGGTTCTTTGCTAAAGAAGAACATGTGACATCATCCCTCTCCTAGTGTTTTTCAAGAAGATGCTATTCGAAGGGAGGAAGAGTTATTTTGGAAAAGAAACACACCACACCTTTGCATTTGATTGCCAATAAGGGGGAGAAAATATTGGCACACATATTGACCCATTCATATGTGCTGAAGAAGTGTATTGACAAAAAATACAAAGGGGGAGATTGAAGTGCACTGTGTTGCATTTGTTGTCAATGAGGCATGAGGTTGTCTTGGAATGAATGGAAGTCAAGGAATGTCAAGATGTGAATGACAAAGGTTGTGATGGTGTTGGTGATGAAGAGAGAATGGCCATAGTACTAAGATGCATGTCACTTAGGAGATTCACTAAGTGGCATAGGATATGTGGTTGAAACATTCTCTAGTTATATCAGACGATTGTAGAACTGATCTTAATGTTTCAATACTTGTATCAAGATGATACTAAGTTACCCTACTTGAAGAATGGATGATGATGGAACATCATCATTATATCTGACGATTGTTGAGCTGATCTTTAAGTTCATAGAACTTGTATCCTGATGATACAATGTCACAACAATGTTAGAAGACCATGCATTGTTAAGACAATGCATGAGGAGATGAAGATGATCCATCCACACCTCCTAAGTGGATGAAGTGAGATGAAGAAGTCCATGTACTAACTCTTAGTGCATGTGAATCAGAAGAAGATCCAATTGATCTCTGATTAGATCAATGAAGAATGTTGAAGAACATGTGTGATTTATGAGATTCAGTTGAAGAAGTCCCTCCTAAGTATTGAACACATATGGAAGAGGAGATGAAGAAGATTAAGAATAAACCTTGGGAATTCCATATCCTAAGTAGAGATCATATGAGAGGATAAATGATGGAATTCTTAAGAAGAAGGAAGATGGCTTAGAGAAGTGGCACTTGGCAATTGGCATGTTTTATATGGAGGAGAACTTTGTTTTTAACAAAGTCTTAATATTTTCCTTAGCCAAAAATTTGGCCAGCCAAGGACACCTTGAGGGTTCAACCCCAAGGAACATGTGGGCCTAAGGCGCCACGCCCAAGGGGGAACCCGTGGGGCGAGACCAAGGCGGCAGAAGCAGGGGCCGCACACCCGAGTGTGCATAGTGGGCGCTAGGAGCGCGCCCGCAGAGGCGAGAGTGGGCGCAGAGCGCGCCCGCAGGGAGAACACGGTGCGGGGCGGCACCGTGGAGGGAGAAGTTCAACTGAGCGCTTCTCGACAGCGCTTGGTTGATAAGCCGCGAGAAAACCGGCTGCGTCTTCGATGTGGGATGCGGAATTTTTCCGCGGAGCGAATCCCAGCCGCACGATTGATCGCGCGGACGATCTAAGCTGCACATCTGATCCGCGGCGAGATGATCTCATCCAGGCCGTCCTCCATCATTTCAATCCTCGATCTGACGGCTCCCCGTTCATCCTCTACCTCGAGCTCGAGCCGAGGACACCCCGAAGCCACCCGCAGCCTCCTTCCAACCAGAGGCTTCCCTGACGACGGATTTCGAGTTCCCGGCCACCATTGCCGAAGCCGAAGGCTCCATTGAGCTCGTCTCTCCACACCGAACACGACCATGCATAAAAAGTGGTGTGCATGGAATATACAGAAGATTTCGGTTGAGGCCGAGGCAAGAGAAGCTGCCGAGGCCACGTAGGGTTGATGATTTGCATGCGTTGATCTTTAACAAAGGTCGTGCATGCGTTTGTAGTCGCATGCACATGAAGAAGAGAAAATAAAAGAAGCCGCGTGAAACAGCGAAGGAAAATAAAGATTTGGAAGATTTTAAAGAACCGAAAACTTCGGGATTTTGAAGTTAAATCACGCGGAGGATTTGAAGCCCTCCTCGCCTATAAAAAGAAGACCCGAGGCGCTGGAGACGTCTGCTGAGGTGCTGAATTTTTGAAGACCCGTGAGTGCACTCTCTGCCTCGTGAAGATCTGCCCTGCGCGCACCACTTGCACGGCAGCAGCCCGAAGCCATTTTTGGCTTCGCTAAGTTCCTTGCGCGCAACTCTTTTGCGCGACAAGAAGGCTGAGTCCCCTGCGCGCCTTCCCTTTGCGCGGCAGGAAGACCCGAGGCAGCCGCATCACTTGCGCGCACTCGTGGGTTGTTGTGGCTTGCGCGGCTGTGTTGAAGAAGAGAAGCCGCACCCTTGCGTGCCTCCTTTGAGTTCGGGAGGAGTATAACTACACCTACGGGTTAAGTGTTTGAAGGCAGTGAAGGCCACCACATCTTGTGTGTGTGTGCAATTTAAGAACCTGAACCCAAGTGTGTGCTAAACAAAGTGGAGGACGTAGCCTTTGGGATGTGCAAGAAGAAGTGAAGGCCAAGTTTTAAGTGTGTGCAAAATAAAACAAGTGTGTGCAAAGAGACAAGTTGGCCGAACCTAGTGTGTGCACTAAGAAGTGTGTATACACTTAGAAGAAGAAAAGGGAGGACTCACACTAGAGTATAACACACTTCTAAGTGTGTAACCAAATTGAATAAAGTGTGTGAAGTTCAAGGAGAAGGTGTGTGTTTAAAGTATTACACCCTTTGTGGGACTACTGCACCAAGAAGAGGAAAGGGGAAGTGCATGCATGCATGCATGCACGTGCACACGTGAACAAAGCTAAATCAGGCTGTGTGCATCTGAGTTGTCCAAGACCAGAAGATCTTGAAGAATTTGAGAAGTCATGCAGTCAGTGCATGAGGAAGAAGAGTTTCCATGCATTCGGTGCATGAAGTTGTTTTGAAGTGAGACTGAGCCAGACTGAAGTTAAAGAGATTGGTTGTCTGAGTTTTCAGTAGATTGAGAAGACCCTGATCAACAGAAGTGATCAGAAGCTGAGCAAGACCAACAGACCTTTTCAGAGGTTGTTGAAGTTTCTTGAAGAGAGAAGCCAGGTCATCCTTAGAAGAAGGTGATAAAGCCTGAGCAAGACGAGAAGACCTGATCATCACAAGTGATCAGAGGTACAGAGCAAGGCCAGCAGTCTTTATCCCAGACTGCTGAAGATACTTGAAGAAGCTTAAAGTGAAGAAGAGCTACTCGTGCGACTCGAGGAGCCAAGAGAAGACCCTGTGGGACTCAGGGAGAAGAAGTCTTCAGTGGGATTCTGGAGAAGGCCAGTGGGACTCTGGTAACACTGTGTGAAGCAGTATAAAGACCCTCTTGTGGGACTCAGGAGAGATACGGTGGGAAGCTGTATCGACCATTGTAATACTAACAGATTATAATGGGAGAATCCATGCTGGGAGAGCATGGCAAGGATGTAGGCCTTTGGTGCTGAACCTTGTAAATCCTTGTGTCCTGTGACTTTTCATTACTGCATTATCCGGGAAAGGTTGAGAGACATAAGAAGAGTGGATCGAGGCCTTAACAATACATAGAGGTTTAATTGATAAGAATCAATTAGTAAAAAGTTTTAAGGGATCACTGATTCACCCCCTCCCCCTCTCAGGGATTCACACTGATCTGGGCACTTCAATGATGAAGAAGAAAAAGAAATTATTTCTCTCATTGCAAAGAAGTTCCAGAAGGGAAAGGGAAATTCAAAGGGAAGTTACCTATCACATGTTTTCATTGTGGAAAAGTTGGGCACATTGCCTCTCAGTGATTAAGAAAGATCAATGATGAAGATAGTGAAGATAAAATCTTCTAGAAGCCTCGGAGAAGGTTCTTCAAAAAGGGAGACTTCATATCTAGAAATAAAATGCAAAGGAAGAGTTTTGTCTGTGAAGAGGAAGAAGATGATAATGAATTTTGTGATGAAGAAGAACCAGAATTCAAAACTAGGAACCATACTTCCATGATGGCCACTATTGAAAAGTCAGAAGATACTGGTGGAGAAAAACAACTGAGAACTTGTGTAGATCCCGAGATGCAACTTAAGGATGCAGTTAGTAAGCTTGAGATTAAATGTAAGAGTTTCAATAAGTAGAAATCTATTGTAGAAGAATCAACTGAATGCGTTGATCAACTTGAAGATGAAATTGAACGACTGGAAGAATTTGTGAAGGTATAGTCTAAAATAATTGAAAGCAATGATGATGTAGTGGATCTGATGCTGAGAATTGAAGAGCAGGCAAAGGTCATCAATGACCTCACCTCCAGACTAGATGAAAAATCCAAGACTACTGAGGGTCTTGAGGAGGAAGTTATTACTCTAAGAAGTAATCTTGAGACTGAATCAATTCCAAAAGAATCGAGGAAGAAAATACAATTTGGAATATTTTCAGATGCAGAATTACTAGCAAGAGCCAAGTGTGGTTCATATGGGGTTGGAAAAATCTTGAGTAATCAAAGACCCGCTTGCATGGGAAAGAGTGGAATTGGCTGTGAGGCTGAGACATCAACTAATGGAAGTGAATAGATCCAAAAGAAAGATAAGATGAAAGTTGAACATGTTGAAACGTTGCCTAAAGTGCTGAAAAAGGAACCCTCAATCCAAACTAAAAGGAGAACTGAAAATTATCCTCAAACATTCAGAAATGATAGACAGTCTAACTTTTCTCCCAAGGAAGAAGGTATGAGGAGAAATTCAAGTGAGAAGACATTTCCTCTCATGAAGTGTCAGTTCTGTGGCTATCTGGGCCATACCATGTCTTATTACGAAGAGGCAAGAAGCTATCTGAATGGATAAGATATAGAAGTTCAACAAAGGAGAACAAATTCATATCCTAATTCTTACAGAAGAAACAATTTCTATGTATATTGTTATCGTTGTTCTAACTTTGGTCATAAGGATGCTAATTGCAGGCAGAGAAGGGACATGGACACCTCATACCGAAGTTCAAGACAAGTCAAGTCTCATCAGCAAGACAGTGTTTCTCTTTCAAACAGGTTTTCTCCCCTCAAAGAAGATTTTGACTATGAAGAACCTGGGTATGCAGAATAGATAATTGAAAGGCCATCAGTAATATATACTCAATCCAATGTCTCATGGAAGGAAAGGAAGAAGATTGAGAAATCCAACCTTGCAAAGGTGGCCCTTAATGCTACAAAGAACAACAGTACCTGGATTCTGGATAGCGGTTGATCATCTCATATGACAGGTAATGTGGGCCTGTGAACGGATATCAAAAGGACGGTTGATGGTATAGTACGATTTGGTAATGATGGGGCTCTGAAAATCAAAGGGAGTGGAAGTACCGAATTAGCTAATGGAGAACTAAAGAAGACTAAAGTCCTTTACATAGATGGCCTACGTCATAATCTCCTCAGCGTGAGTCAACTCTGTGACTCAGGACTTATAGTTACTTTTAATCAGAAAGGTTGCACGATCAAGGGAAAGATAGGCAATTCACTTATGAAGGGATGCAGAACAGAAGGTAACTTGTATCAGGTTGATAGTGAAGAAAATGTATGTTACATGACTGTTGAAGAAGAAAACAATTTGTGGCATCGGAGACTGGGACACATCAATCAACAAGACATGGAGAAAATATCCAAATTGAGAATTTTCATGGACATTCCCAACCCGAAGCGTGAGCGTGAAAAATCTTGTGATGCTTGCATTCATGGGAAGTTGGTCTGCAGTTCATATCGGCCAAAGAAGAAAAGGGCATCTCACCTTCTTGATTTGATTCATACAGATGTATGTGGGCTGATAAATGTTGTCGGAACTCATGTATAAAGATACTTTTTCCTTTTCATATATGATTACAGTAGAATGGAATGTGTGATGGTCATTAATAGGAAACGACAAGTCCTTGACTGCATGAAAACATATCGGCGAATCGCCGAGAATGATACTGGACGAACAATCAAATTGTTGTGATCTGAAAATGGAGGAGAATACACGTCCATTGAATTTGAAAATTATCTGGAGAAGCATGGGATACAGTATGAGGTATCTGTTGTGAGAACTCCACAACAAAATGGAGTTTTTGAACGTAGGAATCGACAGGTGAACAACATGGCACGAACTATGCTGATTGAGAGTCGTATTCCACAACATTACTGGAAAGAGGTTGTTCAAGCTACAGTGTACATTCAGAATCGAACAGGACTTTATATGGGTGAGACGAAGACACCATATGAATTGTGGCATGGACGGAAGCCTTCTTTAAAATACTTTCGTGTCTTTGGAAGCAAATGCTTCATCAGGAACAAAGAAGGAAATCAAGGGAAATATGGTGACAATGCAGATGAAGGAATTTTCCTCGATTACTCAATGAACAGCAAAGCCTACAAATGTTTCAACAAGCGTTTAAAAAGGATTGTGGAAAGCAGTGATGTAAAGATAATTGAAGAGAAAATCACAAATGCTTCAAGGATGTCATATGCTGATGTGATAGAAAGTTAGGAAGAAAGTGAACGTGAAGAAAATACAAATGAAGAAATAGAGGAAGTTGTTCAAAACACTCAGCAGTCACATCATGATGTTGACTCAGAAGAAGAATCTGAAAAAGAAACTGTGGCTGAAGAGAATGCTACTGAACCTCGCAGGAGAAATCGAAGAGCTGAGATTGATCCATCCAACATAATTGGGGACAGGAGTGCACCCACTCAAACAAGAAGGATGAGGAATAACACGCAATCTGCATTTTTATCAGTTGTAGAGCCATCCTCATTCGAAGAAGATGCAAATGATGAATCTTGGGTGAAAGCCATGAATGATGAATTAGATCAGATTGACAAGAATCAGACATGGGATCTTGTCCAGAGACCCAAAGGTCACAATGTGATTGGTACCAAATGGATCTTCAAAAATAAGTTTGATGAGCATGGAAGTGTCATCAGAAATAAGGCACGACTGGTATGTAAAGGATACTCCTAGATTGAAGGCATTGATGTTGAATAAACCTTTGCTCTAGTGGCTAGACTGGAGTCAATCATGCTTTTCCTTGCCATGGCACTCCAAAGAGGATATAAAGTATATCAAATGGATGTAAAGACAACATTATTGAATGGTGTACTCGAAGAAGAAGTCTACATTGAACAACCAGTGGGCTTTGTTTTGGGTGCTGATGAAACAAAGGTCTGCTAACTGAAGAAAGCTCTATATGGTTTGAAGTAGGCACCACAGGCATGGTACTCACGACTGGATTCATATCTCAAGAAGCTGGAATTCAAAAGAGGAGGAGTTTATCACAATCTCTATGTCAATAATTCTCCAAAAGATAAATTCATGGTTCTAGTCTACGTTGATGATATCATATTTGGTGGCAGCAGGCAGAAATCAGTGGATGAATTTTCCAACCACATGAAATCAGAATTTGAAATGTCGATGATTGGGGAGCTCACATATTTCTTGGGGCTGCAGGTGATTCAAAAGAAGGAATACACTTTCATTTCTCAGGAAAAGTATGCAAGAGAGCTGCTGAAGAAGTTTAATATGCAAGACTCCAAACTAATGTCAACTCCGATTGCAGTTGGAACTAAACTTGGAAAGCATGAGGATGGGGCCTCTGTTGATCCCACCATGTATAGGAGGATCATTGGGAGCCTACTGTACCTGACAACAACACGACCAGATATTTTTTTTGCCACATGCCTTGCGGCCCGCTTTCAGAGTAATCCAAAGGAGGAACATATGGCGGCAGTAAAAAGAATCATGAGGTACATTCAAGGTACACATAACTTCGGGTTATTTTTTGCTGCAGGCAGGGATAGTGAATTATCATCATTTTCTTATGCTGACTGGGCTAGGGATGTAGTATAAAGAAAGTCCACTGGTGGTGGAGCCTTCTATATTGGGTAGAAATGTGTTGGCTGGTTGAGAAAGAAACATGAAATTACTTCTCTTAGTACTGCTGAAGCTGAGTATATCTTTGCCACAAAGGCATGCACTCAACTACTATGGATGAAGAAAAAATTAACAGATATTGGTGATAAGGTAAAGCAACTAATGGTGATTTACTGTGATAACAAGAGCGCAATTGATCTTACGAAGAATCCTGTTCATCATTCCCGTACGAAACATATTGAAATCAGGTATCACTTTATCAAAGAAAAAGTTGAACAAGGGATGATTAGAATGGATCTTGTGGGAACTGATGAGCAAGTGGCTGATATCCTGACCAATCCACTGTCAGCAGTTGTGTTTGAGAAGCATCGGTTGAACCTCGGTGTTCAGCCACCTCCTTGTGCATAAGGAGGTTATGCAATTCCCCTCTCCCCAATTATGATAATTGTTTTTATTTGTTTATGAATGAGATGCAGGTTTGTGGGGGAGATATTATCCATGGGGGTATGGTTTGAGCTGAACGTTGAAAAAATTACCAGGCTTTGGGTTTATTGTCAATGGGGGAGAAAGAAATAAATTCAGGCATGTTCAAACTTGTAATACTCCTGTGACTGTTAGGGCCAATAGGGGCCTATGTACCCTGAGAGGGGGGGTGAATCAGGGTATGGATATTCTTTTTCAAAATACTTCCTGCCCCACTGGATCTTGACCTCTTTGTTACAAGGGTCACTTTGTTTGCTCTTGTGTGTATACTATGCTCAGTTCTTTTTAAGTTTATCTGATGATAATGCTTTGAGTGCAATGCAGAGAAGCGACCAGGCAGACACAGCGATTTTAACTTGGTTCACCACTAAGGGCTACGTCCAAGGAGCATACGCCGACAAGTTGCCGGTTCGTACCAAGATCCACTAACTTCACTAGCTGTGGTTTACAATGTTCGGGCTAGATCACTTCTATGCCCAGGCTCACTGCCTTTACAATGTTTAGGGTCAGCTCACTGCTTTCCCAAGGGTCACTCCCTGTTTCTCTCTCTCTGGCTCACTGCCGGTGGAGAGGATCACCTTCTTCCTCTTCCTGAGCTCACTGCTCTTGGATGGAATCCACTCACAGTTTATAGACCTGTAGGTCTCTTCATTTTCCTGAAAGAATGCATCTTCTCTTGTATGTAGATGCTCTGTTGAAGTTTAACTTTCACCCATTGATGAATATCTCTTTGCACCGAAGGTATCGGGCAAACTTCCAGCTTCCACACAGTCTGAAAATCACTGCGGGAATAAAACCTTACTTGGCGCGCAAGTCAACCTCGGCGCGCAAGTATCGGCGCGCAAGTCACAACGGGCGCGCAAGTCCTCCTCTGACACTTGCGCGACACAAGCTTCCTCAACTCCAAACTTGCGCGACTCTCTTCCCTTTACTCCCAAACCACCATTGGTGCGCAACTGCAAACCGGCGCGCAACTTCTAACACCGGCGCACAACTTCAACCACTGGCGCGCAAGTCCCACCTGCGCGACCACACACACCACTTGCGCGACCACCACACCTGCGCGACGGGAGCTCTCGTCTTGAACTCCGGTGAGAAATGAGGAGGGGTGGTCCGGTATTTATAGGCAATCTGACCACCCTGCGCGACGGCGCGCAAGTCACCTGCGCGACCCAGTTTCGGCGCGCAAGTCTCCTCTCCTTTAGACACTTGCGCGACCAACTCCCAAACTTGCGCGATCCTATTTCCTTAGCCATATTTTGATCTTATGATCTTGAAAAACATGTGGCGCGCAAGTTTCCTGTACACCATGTTCGCGGCGCGCAAGTCCCTTTGCCAAAAACACTTTTCTTCATTTGCCGATTTTCAGGCCCAAAAATTTGGCAAACACTGGAAAACGGCGCCACCTTGTATCTGTTCTTTTGTACCGCCTCCAGATCATCCATTCCTTTTATCGACGTTCTTGAATCAAACATGGATCGTTGACCTCAGCTCTTGAACTCGACATTCCATCATGAAATCCTCTTTGTCAACAATCACAAATCAGATGTCCACTTTGTCAACAAACACAATCACCTCAAAAAGGCTTCAATGATACCTTGAGGGATTTTTGCCCAACAATCTCCCCCTTTGGGTTTGTTGAAAACTCTTCCAAACAAAGATACATCATTGATTCTTCAACCTCCATTCGCCGCATTGCGATTCCGATAGCGACCAAGGATTTACTCAACACATACTCTAAGCCCACATGAGCAATGCTCGGCGTGAGAAACAAGAGTAAATGAAAAGTTCATCAATGAATCACTTTGTCTCTAACATCCATTGTTGACACCAAACACTGTCCAACACCACTCTTCCGCTTTTATCACGATCCTCAGCTGTCGTGATATCTATTCTTTGATCGATCACTTCTAGCATCGTCAGATTTTATACGCTCCCCCTTTCTGCTCACAGCTTCAACACCTCTTTAGCCATATTTCTTGTGTTGTCCAAGCTAAGCTCTGGCTAAGCACGTCCAACTAGCTTCAACTCCCCCTATCTGGATGCTCCACCTGTCAGCTTCTCCCCTTATCATTCATGATTTATCAAATCTCCACATTGTCTCCCCCTTGAACAATCACTATTTTCTCCCCCTTTGTCAATGAACCCAAAGGTCACGCCTTTGTAGTCTGTAACATAGTAGAGAACACATTAGCACAGTAGGGAAAACACAGCATACCTCGGGGAGAGGGGGGTGATCCCGCGTCCACACTATTTCAAGTGCGGGGAATCGACTGAACTCCCAGAGCTAGTCGATGCCTCTCAAAAGCTTCCTTGGGTAAGGCCTTTGTCAGAATGTCTGCAACCTGTAGCTCTGTAGGCACATACTCCAACTTCACGATGCCCTGCTCAACCTTCTCCTTGATGAAATGATACTTGATCTCAATGTGCTTTGTCCTGGAATTATGGACAGGATTTTTGCTAAGATTTATAGCACTTGAGTTGTCACACTGGATTCCGATCGGAGACTTCACTTCAACTCCCATATCTTCAAGCTGCTGCTTCATCCACAATAATTGTGTGCATGCTTGAGTGGCCGCTATATACTCAGCTTCTGCGGTGCTCAATGAAATGCAATCTTGTTTCTTGCTTAGCCAAGAAATACACAATCCACCAAGATAGAATGCACCACCTGACGTTGATTTTCTATCATCTGCTGAACCGGCCCAGTCTGCATCAGTATATCCCAATAACTCTGTCTGAGATTTGTCGTTGTATGTCAAACCGAAGTCCACCGTGCCCTTGATATACCGAAGTATTCTTTTCACTTCAAGCATGTGACTTTCCTTGGGATTACTCTGATATCTCGCTGCTTGGCATGTGGCGAAAACAATATCAGGCCTTGTTGCGGTTAAGTACAACAGACTTCCAATGATTTGCCTGTATTCTGTGATATTAACTGCCTTGCCGTCTTCATCTTTTGATAATCTCATCCGGGTAGTAACCGGAGTCTTCATCTCCTTGGAATTATCCATTCCAAACCTTTTTAGAACCTCCTTGGCATATTTGGATTGAGAAATAAAAGTTCCATTACTTCCTTATGTCACATTCATTGCTGAAATAGAGGTTGTAATCAAATCCTCCACGCTGGAAACCAAGCTTCTTCAAGTATTGATCAATCCTTGAGTACCATGCCCTTGGTGCTTGTTTCAGCCCTTAGAATGCCTTCTTCAGCCTGCAAACCTTTTTCTCATCCTCATGAATGAGAAAACCATCTGGCTGCTCAATGTACACCTCTTCTTCCAGAATCCCATTCAAGAACGCGGATTTGACATCCATCTGGAACACTTTAAACTTTCTTTGCACAGCTATGGCCAAGAATAATCTGATTGTCTACAGCCTTGCAACTGGTGCAAATGTCTCATCAACATCTATTCCTTCGATCTGGGAGTACCCCTTGCACACTAGTCGTGCTTTGTTTCGAATAACAGTTCCATCTTCATTCATTTTGTTGCGATAGACCCATTTGGTTCCAATGAGATTCTTGTCTGCTGGTCTCGAAACAATCTCCCACATCTGGTTCTTGATCAAGCTCTTCATTCATAGCCTGAACCCAGTTTTCATTTCCGGCTGCATCAGAAAAGCATTCACTTCAACCTGGGATCTAAACGGTGTTTTCGGCAGTGATTCCATTCTCCTTGTCTGACCTAGAGCTACCAAATCACCAATGATATTCTGCATGTCAATTTCAGCTCATCTCTTTGACTATTATGCAGATGAGGATTTTTCTTTTCTAAATAATCATTAGTCACTTATGCTCCCCCTTTGTTGCTTTCCTCCTCATCACATTTATTAGAATATTTCTCACTGTTTCATTGTTCAGTGGAATCATTCCTTTCAACTACTTCTCGCAGCTTCTTGGTATCCTGAAAACAGTCAGCTGATACCATAATGTTAGATCAAAATAAATAATCATGAAAACCCGTGTGTTGCTTCTTTTACACCAATCATTCTTCATGAGCATAAACATTCATCCTTCATATCATATTGAGATCATGCATCTGATTAGGATATAGAATGCTCCCCCTGTGTTATGCAACTCTTCAAGTTGTTAGTCCCAACAGTTTAGACCCATAACACGTCTTTTCCTCCTACATCATTTGTTCTCATCTTCCACTCAGATTTGAGCCATTAACAAAAATATTTAAGCCTACTGAGTTGAAACTCGGTGTAGGAAACAAGAGACAAAGTTAACAACACAATCACATTATGTTGTGCTCTATTTCTCCCTTTCTTCTTCAACTCTGGTACCTGATTTGAATCAATTGAAACTGTAGAGCATATCACATATCCACTTCGCATCCTTAGATGCCACTTCCCCTTGGATTGTATCTCCCTAAAACTTGGAACACACGGATCATCAGTTAATAGCATTTATATACATAGGGAGAGGGGTTTATTCCGGACTCCTCAAGATGAGGATTGTGGTTGATCCTGATGGGTCAACCCTTTGATTCTTTCTTGGAGGGCATCACACTCCTTTCTTGCTTCCTCCAACTACCTGACCAACTTCAACTGTTCTGGCCATATGACTAGGCATTCTTTTCTCACATTCTGAGCCTTTTTCTGATATGAAGATTCTGTAGTCTTGGCCTTTCTCACAATCTGGGGTTTAGACCAACTGGTACACATTTTGGTCTTTGATGTTCTACTGAAATTCCATTTCCCTTGATTGTTTCTCGGTGCAGGAATCTCCTTTCTTGTCATCTTCCCCGTCTTCTTTGTCCATTGCAGGGATCTGCCTTTTTCTTCCACTTCTCGTTGCGGGGTGAATTTTGCAATGCATTCTTTTCTTATCTGCCTTTTATCAGATTTATGAGTCGCCACCCTATTTTGCATTGGTGGTGGGTCCTCCATTGAACGTTCATTCTTCTTTATCACAACTGGAGTAGATCTCCCCTTAATCTTCCAGGTTTGTTCACATTCTCTCCTTGAGAGTTGTTGTGAGCACGATAGAGGAGGTGACTGATACAACGTTCGTTCAGCTCCATGTGATTTCCCCGAGGCTTTAAGCCTATTCTTCTCCTTACCACTTTGTCTCCCAGTACAGGCTTCTTTCTTGTACACTTCTTGTGGTGGAGATCTCTTTTCTTGTTCCTTTCCCTTTCCTGCTTTCTTCTTACTGCAATGTCTCGCCATGTGCCCATAGTGAGAACATATAAAACATTTTCCCTCAAAGGCATACCTCATTTCATCATCTCTCTGCTGAGATGTTGATGCCCCTTGATTTCTTCTTTTGATATTGGGCTCCTGAGCTTCCTGACACATACTCATTGTGTGTCCCATTCTTCCGCAGTAATAGCATCTAACATATGCTTTCCTCTGAGAAGCTCTTCTTTCTAAATTCTCCTGATGCTTCTTCCTGTTCTCAGATTTATTAATGTTTCTCTCTTCACAGCCTGAAATGTACTCCAGAGCCTCTGTACAGAAGCTTGATGTGTGGCCATGAACTCCGTAGAAATAACACACATCATCACTCCTTGAAAATATCCTCATAGACCTATCTCCATCACCTATAGGATTTTTGTTACCTTTGAAATTTTTCACTGCATTTTTCTTATCATCCATAGGAGTGAGATTATCATATCCAATTCCATATTTTCCCAAAAAGGTTGACCTTTGGGAAGATACAATCCTTTCATGCTTCTCCTCTGATGCAGCATATTTGGACTTCATTTCATCATCACCTACCGAAGGATGATCAAATAATAAGTGTAGTGCATCCTTCAACTTGGGCTTATCTCTGGATTTAGAATTCTCCATTTCCTTCTTGACTGATTGTAGCTCTTCTTCCAACTTTTTAATATTCAAATCTCTTGATACAAGTTGAGCATCAAGTTCTTTTCTGAGATTCTTTCCACAACTCATCTCATCTTCCAGTTCATGCTTCAGCTTATTAACCATGACATTTTGCTCTTTTACATTCAATTTTTCTTGAGCAAGAGAATCGGAGCAACATGCATTTTCTTGTTGTAGTTTTTGATTCTTCTGAACTAACTCAAACAGCTGTGTTGCTAGATCATCATTTTTGGCTTTCAGATTTCGAACTTCATCGGACTCTTGATTCTCTTCACACTTACCAGCCTTTTGTTTTCCTTTTCCTTTGGCCAGCTTCTGTAGTTCCTCACTTTGAGAATCATTCTTCTCTGTTAGGTCAGTAACTATATCAATAAGCCTTTGATTTAATACTCTTAGCTTGTTGACCTCAGTTTCCAGAGCATGGATCTGTATGCCTTTAGATTTAATTTCCTCAGTGGATTTCTGATCCAATTCTTCAGTCCCATGGACATCTTCCACCTTTTTGTTCAGTCCATCGATCTCTCGTTTCTGTTCTTCAACCTTCAGCTTATACTTACTAACGGATTCTGAGTTCTCTGATGTTGATAAATTAAGTTTCTCAATTTCTTCCATCAGCTCAGACTTCTCTTCTTCTTGTTGCTGCATGTAGAGTTTGGCATCGCGAACAATTTTGTTAGCTTTCTTGGTTTTGGCCCTCCAAACATCTATCTCTTCAAGAGCAGCCTCTAACTCAGCTCGCATATCAATTCTTCCTTCAATTTCTTCTTCTTCACCGTCAGTGGTTCCAACTTCACTTGGAAAGTCTGGTTCTTCACTCATTCCATCAGCATCATTGACTGAGTAAGTATTTTTGTGGTATGATTTATCCAAATCATTTTTCTGTTCACTGCATGATTCCTTCAATAAGCTGTTTGATTCTTTTATTTGAATCACACTTTTTCCAAAAACACTTCCACACTGAGGGATACCACCTGACTTCTGATTCTTCTTTGAAGATTTTCTTTTTCCCATGGTAGACCGAGATAAGCGCAAACAATATCTTCAACAACACAGATCGACTACACCAAGTTGAAGCAAACAAATCTGATAAAAGCAACCAGTCCCTCTGATACCAATTGTTAGGTCCAATAGGGGCCTATGTACCCTGAGAGGGGGGGTGAATCAGGGTATGGATATTCTTTTTCAAAATACTTCCTGCCCCACTGGATCTTGACCTCTTTGTTACAAGGGTCACTTTGTTTGCTCTTGTGTGTATACTATGCTCAGTTCTTTTTAAGTTTATCTGATGATAATGCTTTGAGTGCAATGCATAGAAGCGACCAGGCAGACACAGCGATTTTAACTTGGTTCACCACTAAGGGCTACGTCCAAGGAGCATACGCCGACAAGTTGCCGGTTCGTACCAAGATCCACTAACTTCACTAGCTGTGGTTTACAATGTTCGGGCTAGATCACTTCTATGCCCAGGCTCACTGCCTTTACAATGTTTAGGGTCAGCTCACTGCTTTCCCAAGGGTCACTCCCTGTTTCTCTCTCTCTGGCTCACTGCCGGTGGAGAGGATCACCTTCTTCCTCTTCCTGAGCTCACTGCTCTTGGATGGAATCCACTCACAGTTTATAGACCTGTAGGTCTCTTCATTTTCCTGAAAGAATGCATCTTCTCTTGTATGTAGATGCTCTGTTGAAGTTTAACTTTCACCCGTTGATGAATATCTCTTTGCACCGAAGGTATCGGGCAAACTTCCAGCTTCCACACAGTCTGAAAATCACTGCGGGAATAAAACCTTACTTGGCGCGCAAGTCAACCTCGGCGCGCAAGTATCGGCGCGCAAGTCACAACGGGCGCGCAAGTCCTCCTCTGACACTTGCGCGACACAAGCTTCCTCAACTCCAAACTTGCGCGACTCTCTTCCCTTTACTCCCAAACCACCATTGGTGCGCAACTGCAAACCGGCGCGCAACTTCTAACACCGGCGCACAACTTCAACCACTGGCGCGCAAGTCCCACCTGCGCGACCACACACACCACATGCGCGACCACCACACCTGCGCGACGGGAGCTCTCGTCTTGAACTCCGGTGAGAAATGAGGAGGGGTGGTCCGGTATTTATAGGCAATCTGACCACCCTGCGCGACGGCGCGCAAGTCACCTGCGCGACCCAGTTTCGGCGCGCAAGTCTCCTCTCCTTTAGACACTTGCGCGACCAACTCCCAAACTTGCGCGATCCTATTTCCTTAGCCATATTTTGATCTTCTGATCTTGAAAAACATGTGGTGCGCAAGTTTCCTGTACACCATGTTCGCGGCGCGCAAGTCCCTTTGCCAAAAACACTTTTCTTCATTTGCCGATTTTCAGGCCCAAAAATTTGGCAAACACTGGAAAACGGCGCCACCTTGTATCTGTTCTTTTGTACCGCCTCCAGATCATCCATTCCTTTTATCGACGTTCTTGAATCAAACATGGATCGTTGACCTCAGCTCTTGAACTCGACATTCCATCATGAAATCCTCTTTGTCAACAATCACAACTCAGATGTCCACTTTGTCAACAAACACAATCACCTCAAAAAGGCTTCAATGATACCTTGAGGGATTTTTGCCCAACAGTGACACAATGCGAATTCAATGTGAGTGGAAGGATGAGAAGGATAAGAAGGAATTCATCATTCATGTAATGATTCTTGGGCATCATTGAGAATTCCAAACCACTGGAACCCAATTCAAGTTTTCTCTCTTGTTTTCTACACCGAGCATTGCTCACGTAGACTTAGAGTGTTGGCTGAGTTGATTCTTGCGTGTTTGGTTTGCACATGGATGAAGATCTATTGAATTTATTTTCTGATTGCCAACAAACCCAAAGGGGGAGATTGTTGGAACCATGGTCTTCTATGCATGATTTGGAGTATGGTTTTTGTTTTTTGTCAATCCTCAGTGGAAGTTCAGAATGTGTACTAGTAAAGAGATCATACAGTTCAAGCAGACAACAATATTGAAGGTGGCGCTGTTTCCCAGTGTTTGCCAAATTTTTGGGCCTGAAAATCGACAAATGGAGAAAAGTGTTTTTTGGCAAAGAGACTTGCACGCCGTGTACTTGAAGGAGAGGAAACTTGTACGCCATATGTTTTTCAAGATCAGAACATGGGAAAATGGCAAAGGGATAAGGGTCGCGCAAGTTTTGGGCTGGTCGCGCAAGTTTTGGGCTGGTCGCGCAAGTGACCTGCGCGCCGTGAAGAGACTTGCGTGCCGATGTCTAGGAGGATTGAAAACTTGCATGTCTATTGTTTTTCACGATTATTACTTCAAAATATGGAAAAGGAAAGAAGGTCGCGCAAGTATTTGTGTGGTCACGCAAGTGAGTAGCGCGACAGAGGCTGGGGAGGATGAGCTGTGTACCGGAACTTGCGCACCAAGGGAAGACTTGCGCACCACCGCGCAGGGGGTCCAGTTTGCCTATAAATAGAGGACCACCCCTCCTCATTTGGAACGAAGTTCGAGACTTAGAGTTTTTTTGAGCTCTCGTCGCGCAAGTGGTTGAGTCGCGCAAGTGGTTGTTGGGTCGCGCAAGTAGAGGTTGTGCGCCGGCTGTTGGCTGCACGCCCATGGTGATTTGGGTGAGAAAGGAAGTGAGTCGCGCAGGGTTCAAGTTTAAGACGGCAGTGTCGCACAGATCCTTTGGTGACACTTGCGCGCCGGTTTGGACTTGCGCGCCGAGGACTTGCGCGCCGTATTGGGACTTGCGCGCCGGGATTTGAAGAGACTGCCAGATATTGTTGAAGCACATCTGTCCTTTTTGAAGCTGCACGAAAGTTGGAGGATCGCCCGGTACCCTCAGCGCAAAGTGAGATTCGTCTTCTGGTAAGAGTTGGACTTCAACAGAGCATCTACGTACAACAGAGGATGCTTTCTTATGCAATGATGAAGAGACCTTCACATCTATAAACTGAGTGGGACTTCACCAATGGCAGTGAGCCAGGGGGAGTCAACGGGAGTGACCTGAGGGACGCAGTGGGCTATCCCTGAACTTTTGTAAAGGCAGTGAGCTCGGGACAGAGTGACTGTTCCCGAACCATTGTAATCCACAACTAGTGAAGTTTAGTGGAATTTGGTACGACCGACAACTTGTCGGTGTATGCTCCTTAGACGTAGCCCTTAGTGGTGAACCAAGTAAAAAGGGTTGTGTCTTCTCTGTGCATGTGAATGTTTGTTTTCTGATCATATTTATCATATAGGTTCAACAAGTTCCTACCAACGTGGGAACAAGATTCATCACATTAAAAGAAAAAGTTTTCACCCTTATTCACCCCTCCCCTCTCAGGGTATCCCGGGGTCCTTCATAAGAACCTTATATTTTTTAGAAAGAAAAAGTATGGTTAAAGAACCCTACATAATTATGGAACTCTAAAAATGTATGGATCATCAACATTTCTTTTGTAATCAACCTTATGTTTAGAAAAAGTGAACGTATGAATAATCAATGTTATGTTCAGAGATCTATGATGATGAGGATAAATGTATGGATCATCAACACTACATTATGAAATTAAAACCTATGTTTTTTATTTTTTCGTTTTGTAAAGGAACCTTAAGTTTGACTTTTTAGCATCAGAGATTTGAATATACATCTTTATCGGAGCTTTTTGTAATAGTCTTTGTAGAATGTCCGGGTTATTTAAAGAACTATTTTGACTAATTCGAATAACAATTTAAATGATTTAAAGATCTGTTTACAATAGAGACTTTTACTCTAATTCTTAAGTGAAGTTACAAATACTCTTAGTTATATTTTTTTTGAATTTAAATTCACTCAATTTATCAATCATTTTTTGTGGATCTAGAAATACTGTTGGAGATTTATCATTATATATCACTATGAGTATCATATGAAAAATCCTTGGTTCTATGAAAATAATATTCGATGAATTTTTCTTGTAAAACGTTTTTACAGTATTACAGCAATCAAGCATCTCAGAAACAAGGACTAAACTTTGGATATATACATGCTTAATTATGAAAGTGTGATGCTTTGTTTTTGTTTTTGTTCTTAAAATCGAAGATCTATTGTGAAATCGATGTCTTCAAATTTATTTCAATGTTTATTTTCTTCTAAAGTTTAAGATCCATCTTCTGTCAGTTGTGTGTGGTTTCAACTATAAGCTATATCTATTTCTCATCAAACTACATCTTATTTATATTGAGTTTTGGCTACTCGTATTCAGTTGTTGTGGAGTGCCAGCTTATCGCCATAAGCTTTGGTTTTATTGATTCCCATTAAAAGAACCTGAAGGCTCGGTTTTGTAATCCTTTTCTTGAAAGGGTGACAAATTCATACACTCAGTTCTGGATCAGTCTTATGATATGAGGACATTAATAGTGAAATCCACCAAGCCCGCATAAAGGGTGAATAGTGGAGTGGACTAGGGGATCTTCATTCCCTGAACCACTATAAATCGTTGTGATGTTTTCTCTGTTCATATTCACTGTACATACTCCCGTGAAGAAACATCTCCAGCTACTACTCTTGCTGTGAATCGACAGAATTATGATATTTTTCAAAATAACACAATTCACCCCCCCCCCTTAATGTTATCACTATAGTCTTTCTGACATAACAGATCTCTCTCCAGCATCCAAGGGATCTCGATGTGGTGATCGTCTGGACGTCAAAGATATCGTTGGATTTCCACATTTGCAACCGGAATTTGACAATCGACGTTCCAGTGGATTTTTGAAGTGCATGTGGACATCTAGAGGGAACCTGCTATGGATTCTTCAAGTAGTGATCACTAGTGATGAGTTGCAGTCGAGTGCATCTTCGAATTTGAAACGGATATGTTTTCAATTTAATTTTGTGCTCTTTACAATTTACGCAAGATCCTCGATCCTTATAGAGGCTTGGTCCATCGGTGTCAACAAGTACCATCGATCCACCGATGAAAATTTTAAATTCCCTGACTCACCGGCCTCCGCTGCGGGCCCCGAAACCGATTAGTGGTATTAGAGCCATCACAAAAATTTTCTAAGCCTAAAAAATTAAAGTTTCATTACAACTAAGTAAAGGGTTCAAAAACGTTCCCATCGGTTCAAACCGTACATCGATCTGATCTCAAACGGCCATGTTATAGTCATATAAAATTTTTGGGTTTGATCGAATTCGCGGTTTGATCTTTAGTATTAAGATTTATTCATTCTGAATAACCGATCAAGTATAGATCGGTTCATCGGATATAATTAAAATTGTACAAATTAAAAAATTTACAATTTTTCTAATTTGCATAATAATTTTATTATTATTATAATATTTGTTTTATTAATATAAAATTATATTAATAATAAACTGTTATTTTTTTATAATAATGTTATTATTACAAAATTAAAAGGCTATATAGCCTTTGGAAGTTTTTGAGATGAGACTAGACTTAAATATTTATAAAAAAGGAGGACATGAAATATTTTTAAAAATGGGAGGAGTCTTCCCTTTTAATGAAAAAATCAAAAAAAGGTGGGGGCGGGCATGAAAGGAAAAATCCAAGAAAAAAAGGCTGTGGGGTCCAGACGGGACCCTCGGGTCGGCTTCCTTAGCATGCTAGGGGCACTAGCACATCGGCACTTCCCCTCGCAGCTTCCTTGTGCCTTCCCCTTTGCTAACACCTGGCACCGCACCGGCCGGCGACCCCTGGTCCGCCTCCACATAGCCCAAGCCTGGCTCCCCACCACCGGCCCCAGTCTCGACGTCCACCTCCGGTCGCACTTACAACAACTCATGATCTGCTGCCTCAGGCGACCACCTTCCCCATAGCAACTAGCACGCTCCCTCAGAAGCCGATAGCACTGGGGGCAGGCGCGACTCCTAGCTGATCCAGCCGCTGAATGGCAGTGCACCCCGCCAGCTGCCCGCACCGCCGCCTGAACTCCCCAACGAACAGACCTCCGGCCACTGCCGGATCTTGTCCGGAAGACCATCACCGGCCTCCCTTCCACCGGAAATCTGTGGTCGCCACTGCCCCCAGCCATCTGTCTCCCTAGCCTATTGAGCATCACTGCACTCAGCGCCAGAAGAATATAGCTGGCCGCCGCCTCTGGATCGGGCGCAGGTGATCAGTGTGTCACTGCACCTTTGGTCTATCTCGCGAAGGTACTCCTTTGCCTGATAATTATTTTTTGAAACATTAAATTTTCCCCGAAACAGTTCAGGTGGATCTTCCTAACCCGGAATGGATTTTGGCGGATTGGCCCGGCCTAGTTTTGACTTGCATGGCCTGACATGGCCCTCGGTGGGTTTGGCCCGACCCACACCAACCATGTGTTTCGGGGACCGACCATTTAAATTTATCAAAATAATTAATTTAATTTAATTTAATTTTTGTATCAAAATTTAATTAATTAAAATTAATTTTGATTAATTATTTTCAAACCTGAGATATAAATTAATTTAATTTTTTATGGAAATTAAATTAATTAATTTTATTTTGGCATAAAAATGAATTAATTAAAGGACATATATTTAATTAAATTATTTTAATTTTTATTTCATTTAATTTAATTTTGATACCCCTCATACTAAATTAATCAATATTAATTTTATCGCTCATTATTTACCTGCATTATGGTCTTGAGCACCGACCTGTGTATGTTGCATTAATTTAATAAATTATTTAACAGTGTGTGGTGATTGTAATTAATTAAATGATGGTATGTGCATCATCTTTATTTTCAATTAAAATGTATAAGTACCTACGTGTTCAATATTGTAACGACCCAATATTTCTTTAATAGAATTTCCTTTCTTATAAATATGTAATAATCACATGAAATCACAACATAATGAACTACTAAGTGCTATATGGCCCTTAAAAATAATTTTTTCACTTCTGTTATGTGAATTTAGAAAATCTGACATACACGGTTGCGATTTGTATGTTATTTGTAGTCGGATTAGAAAAACGTTATTTTTCGTGAATTTTAACATACCCTTATGAATAGTAACACACCCTTATGAATAGTTATATACCCTAATGAATATTAACCTTACCTATGATTGTATATAAATAATATTCAAGTGGAAGTATGATATACCTATGCTTTGGAATAAGTAAATAATTGTTTTAAAACTGTTGTTTTTAGAAAAATTATGATTTTTATTAAATATTTAATTAATCATATTTACAAAATTATTTTTGTAAAATGGACTTCAATTTTGGATTCTACACATCAAAAAATGGTGAGTGTGAATTTTTGGTATTTCTCTAAAATACATGAATTTTTTATCAATAGGGAAATACTGTAAAATACAGTATATACAAATTATCAGTTAAATACATAATTTATGACACATAAGTAATTTAAGCCCACTTTTTTAGAATACACATTCATTTATAACTATTATTGGTTATGGAATCATTACTATTGCTTGCCTTGAGAGAAATTAATAAACTAAGGATTAATAAATTTCGAAAACCCTCCTCTCCTCCACTATTAAAACCCCTCATCAGTCCCTCTTCTCTTCACTCCTCTAATCCTTGAAGCTCATCAAATTTCTCCCCAAATAACCTTCCCTAGTCATACCCCACATCCAAGAAGCTCTTGTTCATTCCAAAAGGCGAAAATTCCTTCCCTTAAAGAGGTTCTCACAAAGGTTATTTGAAGAGGTAAAACACCCTTCTTTTTTATTTAGTTTCATTTCAATGTATATTCTTTTATTTTCCTCTCCCCACCTCCTCTTTCCAAATGTACAACATAAATCATTTATCATCTATATAATTGAGTTATATAATGTGAATGGAAGAAACATCATTAATATCCTTACTCTCTCTGTTATTTTATAAACAAAATCAACATTCATGAGGTTCTAATTTGTAACCTCTGTGGACAAAGAAGTTTCATTCTTCAATTTATCTTTTATTACGGCTCATTGAACCATTTTGATGGTTTAACTAGACTATAATATAAGTATTATGACCTAATTAATATTCATAAACCATTATACATACATATTATTAAATTGTATTACCAAACTAGTTCCTAATAATCAAAATACCGCTAAAATAATCTAAGTGAATGTCATTAATATTTTTTATAATAATTAATCTTCATTCCAAGTAACCATATGACAGATATTACAATTAAAAATTCAGGATGTTCTAAAATAATTTTTAATTTCAATTTGGGAGATTTAAAACCATTCCCCATGAACTCCATTACATAAAAACATGTGAAATGAATGTGAAAATAATGAAAACGAACACTCTGGAATGATGTAAATTTATATAATAAAATATAAATAAGGAAATAAATGAAATAAAAAGAATTATGATAAAATAAATACATTTCTAATAGGTTCTTCAATAAGTTATTAACAATAAAAATTTCATATTCCAGGAGCTTATGTTCAAGAGCAGAACACCCTCGGATTTAAGGTGAGGGTTTATTCCTCACACTTCCATTTTTGTGGGATTTTCTGTATTCATTACTAATACATGTGAATGTTGTATCTATACATCCCATTGATTTAAAATAAAATCAATATATTTATTTTCATGGTATCCAATGTATCATTTGAATATTGTTAATTTTGGGGCATACAAATCGATTGATTACAAAGTGGGAATGGTTTTCTACCTGAACTCCCATTTTCTTTAGGGTTACATTGATTGTCTAATTACCTCAATGAAATTCTTATATACTCATCATAAATTATGTGTGAGTATTGTATATATTTACATCAACCATAAACCTCCATTATTCTAGGGATATTTACACATTTTAAAAGGAACATTCAAAATTCTTTTCAAAACACTAGCCCAATTCTATGGAATTTCTCAAATTTTTACTTATTTTCAAGGGAACTGTATAATCTCTTTGTGGAACCATTATCTTTATAAAATCACTAATTTTGTTATAAAAATAATTTCTTACATCACTTCTTGTTTTATACAAGTATTTTTCAAAAAGAACTCTTCTTTTCAAAGTAAAAGTCTATTTATCTCAAGAATTACTCGAAGATTTTATAAGGGTATCTTCATCTATATCAACACTCCGGTCGATTATTATGCATTATTGGGATTAATATTTCATGGTATCATCTACCTTTTTTAATTTAATGGTTAATAATTATTTTGTATTTGGATGTTCTATCTTAAACTCATTCACCATTTTACTCTGAATGGTTAGTGTTTATGCTTAATGTTCAGGGAAAGTTATTTACATTTCATATATTAATTCCAATATGAATTTATATGTTGTTTATATTTATCCCCATTCAGATGAGTAATTCATTGGAAATAGAAAGTGTTGGGTGGGGCTATCTATAGTCCCCCAGTGTATAGATATGTCTCATGAGACAAACTACGGTCTTGGCATAAGGCCATGACAAAATGATTATTTATAGTCTTTGCACATGGCCTTGAGGGTATGGGTATGTTTTCCTACATTATGAATTTCCCTCATTATTTAAATAGTATTTATGGATCATTTGGTAATTCTACTAGTATAATACCCATTATTATGTTTTATTATCGCATTACTTACTCACCTATTATTCCCACCATAATGTGTTCATGTTTTTTAAAGGCATATGTTTTTAGTCATTCAACTTTCCTAAAGTTTATATATAATACGTTGTATTTCATACCCTTAATGAGAGTTTGATCTCACCCCTTCCTAAGGTTTCACTTTCTTGGGACATGAAGAATTTTATTACGAATGACTTGCTGAAATAACCCAGGAGTTGTGGAAGTTGTCTAAGGAGTCTCTATATTGATTTTCATTTCACAATGTAATTGTTGAACTTATGTATGTATCTTGTTTCCAATAATACTAAATTACTCAGTCCTTTGGGATACTTATTCCGTGTATATATGCCAATGTATTCAAATAAGTCATCGGCTTTGAGAAATTTGGGTTGGGTCCTTTTAAATATTTACATGATTCACATTTATACCCGAGTGCCCCCACCTGCGCGTGAGTAATTTTGTACCTTCAGAATAAGACAGTGAATGACATGGACCCCACCAAGATTTTGAAGTGTTCATTTTCCAAGACAATGAAATATGACATGTGGATTCCTACAATATGAGGTGGTAATCAAATATGTGATGTGGACCCCACCAAGATGAGGTGATACGTCAGATGCGAAGATAACATACGAGATGAGGGAATGTTTTATCAAGATTCAAGATTTGACTCAGGTATTATGACCTTAGGTTGTTTAAATTCTCAAGACCAGTAGGGTAGTATTTTAACTTTATGAATTTTTTAACTATTTTATGCGTTTTAGAATAGTGGGAGAAATACATAAAATAATAGGTAATAAAATTTATAAAGAATAGACATATGTTTCTCTATTAAAGCTCAGTAGTGAGCGCGACAACATAGATGAACTAGTTTAATAGAAATGGATTACATTCGTCAAGACAAAAACCCAAAACACTCAAAGAAATATTAAGTCACCAAATCCTTCCATCATTCATGTTTGAACAAAACTAGGTGTTTGGGGTGTCAGTCATTCCATAACCGAGGGTACCTATAACTACCTGGTAGTTCTTATAAGAGTGGTTGGTTGACATAACTAAAATTGCAGCAAAATATATTCATAACTACATTTTTTTAATTTTAGAGGCAAGTGTTGAGTAAATAAGGTTAATATTATTGATGTGGCGACTTCACTCAACAGGTCAAGGAACCGTGAGTTAATGCAGTTGGCCCGCCAAGAGCCTACCTTGAACCCTTCGAGTAGTAGTGTAGCCATATCTAGTAGACTATAAGGGAGGTACATGAATCATTTCCACTAGAATACATAAATGATAGAGTATTATGATTCTAGTACACAGGGTTCCTAGAATTCGATAAATAAGTGGGAGACATTTAATGATGAATTCATTCAGTTTTGTTTAATTCGGTAATCAACATAAAAGGTATTAATATGCTAAAGTTTATTTGTAGTGAATGGAAAGTAATACGTCAATAAAACTGAAATAAATATTAGACAAAGTTAATGTATAAACTTATCACAAATTTCTAAATTGTAGTATAGGAACTCGCACACATTACTACTGTATCGTATTATTAATGTGCTTGTGTCCCAACCTGAAAATCTACCTCAGCAAGAGAGGGTGTAAAACTGCTTACAGGAGACTCATGAATCAAGCATATGATGATTCTTTCATAATTTTATTATCAAAGTCTGATTTTAGTTTTGGTAACAACATCATGACATGAATGATGTTATATTTAGTCTCATATCCAAAAAGTTTTCCAAAGAGAAAGTGAAGCAAGATTTGAATGCGTTGATTGCAATTAGTTTGGGTAAAGTGAAAGTTTGTTAAAAAACATTCATGGCATCCCATTATTATACATTTTACACCCAATTACTCTAGTTTTTTTAAGTATAAAACAAATATAATAGAGTATTCTCATCGTTACGATTAAGATAACAAACTACAAGTAATAAGAATATTAAATAAAGTACCAGCTCTTGTTCTTGTGGTGAATATATTTAATGAAAACACAAAAAGGACTATGGAAAGCTAGGGGAAAGACACATTGGTCATGTACTTCAATGAAATGTGGTAGTTTATTTAATAAGAGGTTATTTTTATCACATATTGAAATAAATTTATGGAAGTTAAAAATGCAATGAACTGAAATACTAGAAGCAAGTACCTACTTCTCGTTTAGGTATATTCATCAATATAAATTAATGTTTCCAACGCACATCTTGGGTATTGGATACAATATTCCAATAAAAAATGTTAACTTAAATACATTTACCATGTATATATAGTAATATTATAGGAGTAAGGTGACTTTTACAAGCAGTTGCGGAAGGGTGATTCCTAAGTCAGTTGTGAGAAACACATAACTTCTAATTTCCATGCGATTGATTTAAATTCAAAAATTTATTGAGTATAACCAAAAAAATTATCTCATGTTCCAATTTGGTCATAATGAGATATTATTCGACGTTTTTGGAATGAAAGTAATTTGTGGTCACATATTCTACAAATAGTTCACCGGTACTTGAATCAATGGAAATACATGATGAATATAAAATGTAAGACTTACCCAGTTTTGGAAATATAATTCTTTTTCAAGTAAAACCAAAAGTGTATGTTTAGTATATACCCAATATTTTATTTACGCTCATCCCTGCTAAAAACCTGTGGTATTATTGGCGTATTTAGTTTAGACAAAGAATCCTTGAGAAATAAAGGTATTCCACAAAGCTTATGTGGTTAGTTCAACAAGAGAGTGTGAACTATTCCAAAAGAAATCTAGAGGTAAATATACTTCATAAGATTCCTTTATGTAATTATGGAATTTAATAGTGAAGTATATGAATGGCCAGATTATATTGACCAAGCATTCATCGATCATGATAATGTGTCATGGAGTAATTCTTAAATGTATGTTTCCTTATCTACTTCAGGGTATTGATGTTCATAATAAGGATTGATGAAGAGTCATACACATAAACATTGATTAAAAAACATGTAGCACGGATAAATTCCTAAACGCATATCTTATAAATCAAATTAATTATGTATGGAGTTTCAATTTTACAACATGCAGTAACTTCAATCATATTTCAAGATGTTATTTGAAAATAACATCGTAAATACATAACCAATATTCCAACTAAAATTAAAAATCTATATCATACGATTCCTAGTATGATGAATATCCATTACGCATTGGAAATATTTTATGATGTAAATTGTTTGTTAAGATATAAACAAACATTCATAATCTAAAACCCATGGTGAATCTAAGTAAATTTCCAAAAACAATTATTAGGATATTTCATATATCCATAAGATAGAAAAGTTGTAGTCAAGTATTAGACAAAATTTATATATAAGGGTATACAACTATATGAGAGATACTGGGAGATGAATTTAGATGGACATTGTCAATTCTATAGATGTGAAAATGGTTGGAAAAGGAACAAGTTCCGCATGTACATATGGAAGAGGCATGTCCCAGTGACACATACTACGTAGAAAATAATAAACCATGGTGATGGTTTTATATTCACTATTTACAGTGACACATTTTTCATTGAGAATGATAAATCCTACAAGTATGTAGTATAAAGAAATTAGCTAAGATTGACAAGGAAATTAAAAAATATTCAATAATGGATTCCATGTATCAAATTGCAATGGGGATTATAAATTGAATACTATGGTGGGTATTTAAATGGGATGATACATGGATGGTAAAAGCCTAGTACCAATAAAGCTCGATTGGTTATACCATGTTGGTATTGCAAAATCCTTTAAAATTTTACTTTTCATGGATAGACATATATGATCATTATATTGGAAATTGGATTTCAATATCATATTTCATAGAAGGTGTCTATACGATGCAAACAGAAAGGGATGATGACATCATATGATGCCAATTAGGCTTGCAAGTTACTAAAATCTAGTTCTGGACTGAACTAAGAAGTGAGATCTTAGAGAATTTCTTTCAAATTAATCTTAGCCTTGTTTCTACCATAGGTTAGTTAGAGAGCCCATTTTTTCCAAGAGAAATATGTTCGGAAATAAATGGAAAGTATATATCGGCCTTACAGTTAGTTATGACCAGAATAAAAGTAATTATCCTTTGATTGACTAAAATTAGTATCTTATGTTCTAGAGAACTGGATCTATCAAAGAAGATATAACGGTTTCTTTAACCAAGTCAATTGTACATAAAGAGACATTGTATTGAAAAAACAAGATGGAACAATTCAAGTTCATAATTACTGTCAATGTTGCAGGGCTTAATCTCATCAGGTTCACATGTTCGGAACATGTGAAAAGTTTAAAGTAGTGAGTTTAGATCCATATGCTTCTGTGATGGATCAATCATGTATGCCATAATATGTTTTTATACTTTCAGAATATAAATTATTGTAGAATGATATCAATTATATCATGGATCACTGCATGAGATGAAGTCTAAACTATCATCTTGTACTTTGGTGAGTCCAAAGTGATATGTACCTAGTATATGGCGAAGAAGATATACTATTCCTTGGGACACAAACTAGTAATCCTTAGATCAATTTGATCTATTATCACAATTAGGATAAGGTGATGAGAAATTCAAGTTCATAATAGATAGTGTTAGCGATACCTACAAATACTGAGTATGTCACAACTTCTAAGGCAACTAAGTAGCATTTATCAATCGCAATGATTTGTTCCAGTTCATGGATTCGCACCTAGTGATAAAAGTATTATCATAATGTAAATTATTATATTCTTACTAGCAACATTTTCATGTTATGATAATTGAAAAAAGTGATATACTCGAGGATACCTTATCTTGAGAAGTTTTACTCAAGGAGATAAGGTTTCATTGGGAAGATATGACACGCGACAAAAGCATGGCAGGCCCAGTTGTTAAAGCCATTACTCAGAAGAGGTGTGATCTTTATCATGTGAGTAGCTAACAAGTATCTTTAGTATATTGGCACTATTTCAAGTGGGAGTGTTGAAATAGTGGGTTCCCTATACCCAACTAAGCTGTACTTTTGATTACTATATCAGGCATACAGTTAGTTATACATGGTGGCATCTTGCCATTATAGTATAGATATTTATGTATCCACTATATAATGGTAATTTTTAAAGATTAATTATTGTGTCGAGAGGTTATAATAGATCCCATGCTATAATGAGAACCTAGAGACACTATGACATTAATAATAAAGATGTGTTTTATAGTCTAGATACATATTATTGACTGGACACAGTAGATGTTTTACTATCAGTGTAACGACCTAATATTTTTGAGTAGTATATTAACTTACTCTTAATTATTTAATAAGATGTTAATGGTTAATGAAGAAAGAGGAGTCAATGGCTTCATCTAGTAGACTCGAAACTTATGAAGCCCACTTATCAGAGCTTGGGAAGGAGGTAGCATCTGTGGGCTTTTCTTTGGACCAATCCCAAGCCGAACTCCAGCGTGTCAAGCTTGAACGGAAACGCCTGCAGGAGAAGTTCAAGTTAGTAGAGATTACTACTAGGGCAATGTTATCTGAGCCTCCCTCAGATTCTCTCACCATAGCACACCTTACACTTAGGTCATATACCGGTGTTATAAGGGGTTATGTGTTGAGAACCTAGCTTCTTTGTGTAATCCTTTGGGATGAATGAATTGAGATTTCTTCCTTTAGTGATGTTTGTGAAATTTCAAATGTCCAGATAATTTTAGGATGTATTTTATTGATGAATTTTGAAAAAAGGATATTTTAAAATATTTATGTAAACCCTAAATAATTAATGATGTGTAATGATTTTCAAAAAATGGTCTGCTACAAAAGTGTTCAGTAAGGAATTTGGAGTCTAATAAGATTAACATAATTTTTGATGAATAGTAAATTATGAATAGTGATTTTACGCTTAGGATTAGTAATGTGACCAAATGGATTAGTAATTTCACTCAAAGAAAGTTTTAATATAATTTAGACACCTAGATTAAGTAATGTGATTCGATAAAATGGGTAAATAACGGTTTCATAAATTATTAGCCATGTATTAGTTTTTTCAGATGAATAGTGTTTTTAATTAAAAATTTAATTAAAAATTATTAGAAAATTATTTTTATAAAAAGGACTTTATTTTTGAACTCATAGCATCGATATTATGTTATGGTAATTTTTGGGGATTTTTCTGGAAAAAATGAATTCTCGATGAATAGTGTTTTTATTTAAAAATTAAATTAAAATTATTTAGAAAATTATTTTTATAAAATGGAGTTCATAAATGTAATTAGAGCATCGATTTTTGGTTAAGGTGAAATTTTGGGATTTTTCTGAGAAAGATGAATTTTTCAGTGAATAGTAAAAATGCAGTTTTAGGGTTTCAGTATGTTTAATGACATCATAACTGTGTCATGATGATTTCATGAGATATTTTAAGGGTTGGGCGGCCAAGGGTGATGAATTATTGTTTTGGGGGCCCCATGTGGCCTAACTCCATGGTAAATGCCAAGGGAGAGCACATGGTTTTGAGAAAAGCACTTGTGAGGTGTCCTTTGGCCATTAATGCCTTGTCCCCTCACTTTACCTATAAAATACCCACCCTTTCCTCCTTTACTTTTCACTCCCAACTCTCCTCCAACGAATTTCTGGTCTCCTTACCTCCCAAGGAGTCCTCCCAAGGTTCCCCCAAGCCCTCAAGGTCCAAACCTTTGAGTTTTAAAAGTTACGTTTTAAGGTAACGGATCCGACCTCTCTCTTTCTTTTCATGTAATATTTTTTATGTCATTCCTTTTATGCTCCATGTTCTTATGTGAGAGGATGTTCTTTTATATTCCTCTTACTGCCCTTTTAATGTTTATATGGTGATATATCCCCTCTTACTCTCATCATTTAGTTTTATGAATGTTTAAGTGACGCCGTTAGACTACCGAATTTTTAAGGGATTCTTTCACCCTTCTCATTTTTTCAAGTTCTATTTTCATGTCAAGTCTTTCAAGTTCCTTTTTATTATGTTGGGGTATTATCTCTATATCTATCATACTGATCTCTTATGATTATATGAGGAGATACCCTATTTTATCTTGTCAAATCATTTTTATTGAAGTTTAAGTGACGCCGTTAGGCTGCCAAATTTTTATAAGAGAAATCTTATTTTTGTCTTACTATCATGTTTTTCATTTCAAATGGTATGTACTTAAAATTTCATTACCATGATTCATATCCCTTATATTCTGTTCCCCTACTGTTTTATGGATCATTTATGAGTTAGTGACCCATGTTTCTTCTCTTTTAAATGTCTTCTAAAACCTTGTAACACAGCCATTATGCTGCAGAATTTTCGTCTGAAAATGCCTCTCTCTTTTCTCAAAAATATTTTATGTTATAAAGTTAATACTCAAAGATCTTATTTCTACAAGGGTATTCACATATATATCAAAATGTCCTATTTTAAATTCTGGGATTTATATACATGAAACCCACTTCCCCTTTCCGTGGGTTTAAAGTGACATAAAGATCATGTCTTTAAAGAAGTTTTTAAAACGTTATGATTATGAAATGAAACCCATTTCTTTTATGCTATATGGGTTGTTTATGAAATGTATGATGATGATATATGTGGCTCACATGATAATAAAGGAAAATTTAAGGGTGCGCCCGGATAGCGCTCCAATGCATTGGGTAAAGACTTAATCTCTAGAGATGACCATTTTAACGACGCCTTGGTGAATAACCTTTGTAATTTTTAACGACACCTTGGGGATGGACCTTGGTGAAACGAAACGATTGTCAATATTAAATGTTGTAGACACATCTTCAAGTTATGAAAAAAATGTTATTTTTATTATGATGTATCTAATGATTTCTTTCTCATTCCTTAAAGTTCTTTTCATGTCCTTATTGAAGTATCTCAAGTTCACTTGTAAAAAGTTTCTCTTGTTTCCCTTACTGGGACTTCTGCTCACCCTTTCTTTTGATGTATGTCCCCAGGTTATGAGATGCAGTAATGAACCTAGGATGAACTTAAGGAGAATCCTTTCAAGTGTTTAAGAAGAATGTTCTATGTTGTTTTCATGTCTTCTGTTCCTTGTTTCCAAAACACTAAACCTTAAAGATCCTCAGTTCCGTGTAATGAAATGAAAGTTTATTTTATAAAAAGACGGGATGCTATAGTTGGTATCAAAGGGAGGTTTAGTTAGTTGTGGAAATTAGGATATAAAAACTTTAGGAAGAACCCTATATAAAAGTTTAAATATATGAAAACTTTCTGGTATTTTGGTAAGTATTGAGCAAGTGGTTTATCGAACAAATACATCCCTGTCTGGATACGAGCAGGTAGAGGCCGCTCTGGCACAGATGTACATAGGGGTAAAACCCAAAAACACCTCTTTGATCTAGACTCGAACGTGAAATGGTGCATGATAACGGGCCTTACTGCACTCTTGGTTACGACACTCCCGGGGGATATGTTTGGTTAATCACAAGCTTTTTATGAATCATTATGAAGGAATTATAGAGAAGTGTAATTGTCTAAGCATGAAGTCTTAGTTAAAAGATTCATAAATGAAATAAGTTTATTACTAAGGTTTTATTCTTTTAGAAAATGGCGGGCACTAGGAGGAACCGTGCCGATGGTGACCGCAATGCACCATGTGATGACGGCCCTCCGATGGAAGCAGGAATGGAAACATTCATGCGAATGATGAACCAACTGACTCAAGTTATGAGTAATAACTTGAATCAAGCTGAGAGGCCGACCTCACCACAAAGGGGACAACACTCTGTTGAGTCCTTCATGTGTCAACGACCACCATCATTCAGTGGATATACTGACCCTTTGGTTATGGAACAATGGATAAGATCCATTGAAAAGATCTTTTCTGTACTCCTTTGTTCGGAACAAGAAAAAGTCACCCTTGCTGTTTATCGCCTAGAGGGAGAAGCTGACCAATGGTAGTCACTGGTCAAAAACACGAAGCCTAGAGGAGAGATGGAAGCTATGGAGTGGGAAGAATTCCGGGGAATATTCTTTAACAAGTATTTCCCTTGTTCCATGAGAACGAGAATGGAGAAAGAGTTTCTCGAGCTGAAGCAGAAGGAGAATGAATCTGTCGGAAGCTATGAGATGAACTTCACCCGACATTCACGATATACCTCTAGCTTTGTCATGGATCCAAGTGGGAAGGTTGATAGATTTTTCGGTGGGCTGAGACCTCATCTGCGGAAGAATTTAGCCAACTGGGACTACGATAGCTATGAGGAGATCGTGCGGAGTACAATGAAAGTCGAGCTGGAGTTTGGTAAGACGCAGTGGTCTCATAAATCAAATGAAAAGAAGAGATCTTTGGAGCCCAGTTTAGGGAAGACTTTTGACCAGGGAAGAGGTGGGAAGAAAATTCAACATACCACTTGCAATAAATGTGGGAAGAACCATCTGGGAAACTGCTTGAACGGAAGTGGAAAGTGCTACAAGTGTGGAAGATGAGGCTATATTGCTCGGAATTGTCGTAGTGAGGAGAAGCCTCAACTCCCCAACGCTAACGACAGAGGAAAGATGGGTCTAGCCCTACCCGAAGTCACATGCTTCAAGTGTGGACAGCTTGGGCACTTTTCTAATCAATGTCCAAATCTGAGGGCGGTGGAGGGGAATCACCATCAACCTCAGCAGAGGCCAAGGGAGCAAGGTCGTGCTTTCGCTATCACAACAACTGAAGTTGAAGTTCCGAACGATGTGGTAGTAGGTACTCTTGGCATCCTCTCAAAACTAGCAAATACTTTATTTGATTATGGTTCTACGCATTCCTTTATTTCCTCCAAGTTTGCAAAGAATATAGAATCAATCCCGGAATTGCTTGTGGTAGAGTTGTCAGTCAAGACTCCAAGTGGGATTATCCATGCATCAATAGTGTTTAGAGACTCTAGTGTTTACTTTAGTGAGCACAATCTTATCTCAAATCTAGTAGTCATTCCCATGTTGGAATTCGACGTTATACTAGGGATGGACTAGCTCTCAAAGTATAATGCTAGAATCAAATTCCGAAGTAAGGAAATCTCAGTAGTCTTGAATAAACAGCCTACAGTTATCTTCCAAGGAGAGATATCCCGAACTGATCCCTATCTAGAAGCAACTCCTATAGCTTTCTTTATGGAGTTAATCGGTGATGATGAAGAAGGAAAAGGGAGCATACCAATAGAAGATGTTCCAATTGTTCAGGAATACATGGATGTATTTCCTGAGGAGTTACCTGGACCTCCCCCCGAAAGAGAGGTAGAGTTCTCCATTGAACTCGTACCTGGGTCTCAAACGATATCAAAGACTCCGTATAGAATGGAAAATGTGGAGCTAGAAGAGTTAATGAAACAACTAAAAGACTTGTTGGAGAAGGGGTTTATCCGACCGAGTGTTTCTCCTTGGGGGGCACCAGTTCTATTTGTGAATAAGAAGGATGGATCAATGCGACTATGCATTGATTATAGAGAACTGAACGGGATCACAGTGAAGAACAGATATCCTCTTCCAAGAATTGATGATTTATTTGACCAACTTTGTGAGGCTCAATTCTTCTCCAAGATTGACCTTCGATCTGGTTATCATCAACTGAGGGTGAAGAAGGAAGATATTCCAAAGACTGCCTTCTGATCAAGATATGAGCATTATGAGTTTACTGTTATTCCCTTTGGCTTGACTAATGCTCCTGCTATTTTCATGGATTTGATGAATAGAGTCTTTAAGGACTACCTTGATAACTTTGTGGTAGTTTTTATTGATGATATTTTGATATATTCAAAAAGTTGTGAGGAGCATGAAGATCATCTGAGGGTTATTTTGAAAACTCTACGGAAGGAGAGGCTCTTTGGAAAGTTCATCAAGTGTGAGTTTTGGTTACAACAGGTGGCTTTCTTGGGGCACATCGTAACCAATGAAGGAATCTCAGTTGACCCTACAAAGACAATGGTTGTGGAGGAGTGGCCTCAACCCACAACAGTAACTGCGATTCGTAGTTTCCTTGGTTTAGCGGGATATTATAGGAGGTTTGTGAAAAACTTTTCACGTCTTTCTAATCCACTAACCAAGTTGACTCGAAAAGGGGTTAAGTTCATCTGGACAAAGGAATGCGAGGAATGTTTCCAAGAGCTGAAGAAGAGATTGGTTACTGCACCTATGTTAACACTACCCTCTATCAGAGAAGGATTCGTTATTTTTAGCGATGCATCTCTGAAAGGGCTTGGGTGCGTCCTCATGAAAAATGATAAGGTAATTGCTTATGCATCTCGACAGTTGAAGATTCATGAGCAGAATTATCCTACGCATGATCTAGAGCTGGCGACAATTGTTTTTTCTCTAAAGATATGGAGGCACTATCTTTAATGGGAGAAATGTGATATATACACTGACCACCAAAGTCTAAAGTATATTTTCACATAGAAAGAATTGAACATGAGGCAAAGGAGATGGTTTGAGCTTATTAAAGACTAAGATTGTTCAATTCATTATCACCCTGGAAGAGCAAATAAAGTCGCGGATGCATTAAGCAGGAAAGACCCTGTTGTTCTGGCAACAATGAGGATCCTAGGAGATCCCTTGATTAAAGATCTAGTAAAACTGGACATGGGAATTATAAGGAAAGGACATCATCAACCCTATCCCAAATGATTTCTCAACCTTCATTACTAGAGAAGATCAAGAAGGCTAAAAAATAAGATCCTTTTCTGCAGGAGAAGTTGGAGGCTGTAAAAGATGGGAAGTTCCCTGATTTCAATATTGATCAAGAAGGTGTATTGAAATTTCGTACAAGACTATGTGTTCCATCTATTCCGGAGATAAATAAAGAACTGATGGATGAAGCTCATAGATCTACTTTCTCTATACATATGGGAAGCACTTAGATGTATAGAGACCTTCGTGATCATTATTGGTTGGATAACATGAAGAGGGAGATTGCTGATTACACTACAAGGTGCCTGGTGTGTCAGCAAGTAAAGGCAGAAAGACAACGTCCTAAGGGGGTATTACAACCGCTACCCATACCAGTATGGAAGTGGGATAATATCACTATGGACTTTGTAACTGGTCTCCCGAAAACATCCAAAGGAAACAATGCGATATGGGTTATTGTGGAACGTCTCACCAATACAGCCCATTTTATCTCTATTCGGGAAGATTTCTCTCTGGATCAGCTTTCCAAGATATACATGAAGGAAGTGGTAAGGCTGCATGGGGTACCACTATCCATCGTGTCTGATCGTGACCCAAGATTCACATCAAAATTCTGGAGAAGTCTTCAACATGCCCTGAATACTGAATTGAATCTTAGTACGGCCTTTCATCCTCAAACTGATGGCCAATTTGAAAGGACTATTCAGACACTTGAAGACATGCTGAGATTATGCTCAATGGAATTTAAAGGTGGATGGGATCAACACCTCTCATTAGTTGAGTTCTCCTATAACAACAGCTTCCATTCGAGTATTCAGATGGCACCCTATGAAGCTCTGTATGGAAAGCGATGTAGAACTCCGACCTGTTGGGATGAAACTGGTGAGAGAAAGCTTATTAGGCCTGATCTTGTGCAAGAGATGGAAGAACAGGTTCATGTCATCCAACAACACATAAAGGCTTCTCAGAGTCGGCAAAAGAGCTATGCTGACAATCGTCGAAGGGACTTGGAGTTTGGTTTTGGTGACAAATTCTTCCTTCGAATTTCTCCCTGGAAGAGAGTCATGCGGTTTGGGAAGAAAGGGAAGATCAGCCCTAGGTACATTGGCCCCTATGAAATCCTTGATCGCATAGGAGCAGTGGCCTATCGTCTAGCACTTCCACCGAACCTAGCTCAAGTTCATGATGTCTTCCATGTATCTCTCTTGAGGAAGTACATACCCGACCCTTCGCATGTACTGAACCCAGAGGTGGTACAACTGGAACATTACCTCTCTTATGAGGAGCAGCCAGTGGAGATCTTGGACCGTAGAGACAAGGTCCTACGAAACAAGACTACCCACCTTGTGAAAGTGTTGTGGAGGAATCATAAATATGAAGAAGCGACTTGGGAGCCTGAGGAAACAATGAAGCAAAAGTACCCTCACCTTTTCGACTAGGCCTCAAGTATAAATTTTAGGGACGAAATTTCTTAACGGGGGGAGAATGTAACGACCCAATCTTTTTGAGTAGTATATTAACTTACTTTTAATTATTTAATAAGATGTTAATGGTTAATGTAGAAAGAGGAGTCGATGGCTTCATCCAGTAGACTCGAACCTTATGAAGCCCACTTATCAGAGCTTGGGAAGGAGGTAGCATCTGTGGGCTTCGCTTTGGACCAAGCCCAAGCCGAACTCCAGCGTGTCAAGCTTGAACGGAAATGCTTGCGGGAGAAGTTCAAGTTAGTAGAGATTACTACTAGGGCAATGTTATCTGAGCCTCCCTCAGATTCTCTCTCCATAGCACACCTTACACTTAGGTCATATGCCGGTGTTATAAGGGGTTATGTGTTGAGACCATAGCTTCTGTGTGTAATCCTTTGGGATGATTGAATTGAGATTTCTTCCTTCAGTTATGTTTGTGAAATTTTAAATGTCCGGATAATTTTAGGATGTATTTTATTGATGAATTTTGAAAAAAGGATATTTTAAAATATTTATGTAAACCCTAAATAATTAATGATGTGTAATGATTTTCAAAAAATGGTCTTCTACAAAAGTGTTCAGTAAGGAATTTGGAGTCTAATAAGATCAACTTAATTTTTGATGAATAATAAATTATGAATAGTGATTTTACGCTTTGGATTAGTAATGTGACCAAATGGATTAGTAATTTCACTCAAAGAAAGTTTTAATATAATTTAGACACCTAGATTAAGTAATGTGATTCGATAAAATGGGTAAATAACGGTTTCATAAATTATTAGCCAAGTATTAGTTTTTTCAGATGAATAGTGTTTTTAATTAAAAATTTAATTAAAAATAATTAGAAAATTATTTTTATAAAAAGGACTTTATTTTTGAACTCAGAGCATCGATATTATGTTATGGTAATTTTTGGGGATTTTTCTGGAAAAAATGAAATCTCAATGAATAGTGTTTTTATTTAAAAATTAAATTAAAATTATTTAGAAAATTATTTTTATAAAATGGAGTTCATAAATGTAATTAGAGCATCAATTTTTGGTTAAGGTGAAATTTTGGGATTTTTCTGAGAAAGATGAATTTTTCAGTGAATAGTAAAAATGCAGTTTTAGGGTTTCGGTATGTTTAATGACATCATAACTGTGTCATGATGATGTCATGAGATATTTTAAGGGTTGGCCGGCCAAGGGTGATGAATTATTGTTTTGGGGGCCCCATGTGGCCTAACTCCATGGTAAATTCCAAGGAAGAGCACATGATTTTGAGAAAAGCACTTGTGAGGTGTCCCTTGGCCATTAATGCCTTGTCCCCTCACTTTCCCTATAAATACCCACCCTTTGCTCCTTTAGTTTTCACTCCCAACTCTACTCCAACGAAGTTCTGGTCTCCTTACCTCCCAAGGAGTCCTCCCAAGGTGCCCCCAAGCCCTCAAGGTCCAAACCTGTGAGTTTTAAGAGTTACGTTTTAAGGTAAGGGATCCGACCTCTCTCTTTCTTTTCATGTAATCTCTTTTATGTCATTCCTTTTATGCTCCATGTTCTTATGTGAGAGGATGTTATTTTATATTCCTCTTACTGCCCTTTTAATGTTTATATGGTGAGATATACCCTCTTACTCTCATCATTTCATTTTATGAAAGTTTAAGTGACGCCGTTAGGCTGCTGAATTTTTAAGGGATTCATTCACCCTTCTCATTTTTTCGAGTTCTATTTTCATGTCAAGTTTTTCAAGTTCCTTTTTATTATGTTGGGGTATGATATCTATATCTATCATACTTATCTCTTATGATTATATGAGGAGAGACCCTATTTGATCTTGTCAAATCATTTTTTATTGAAGTTTAATTGACGTCGTTAGGATGCCAAATTTTTATAAGAGAAATCTTATTTTTGTCTTACTTCCATGTTTTTCATTTCAAATGGTATGTCCTTAAAATTTAATTACCATGATTCATATCCCTTATATTATGTTCCCCTACTGTTTTATGGATCATTTATGAGTGAGTGACCCATGTTCCCTCTCTTTTAAATGTATTCTAAAACCTTGTAACATAGTCGTTATGCTGCATAATTTTGGTCTCAAAATGCCTCTCTCTTTTCTCAAAATTATTTTATGATATAAATTGAATACTCAAAGCTCTTATTTCTACAAGGGTATTCACATATATATCAAAATGTCCAATTTTAAATTCTGGGATTTACATACATGAAACCCACTTCCCCTTTCCGTGGGTTTAAAGTGACATAAAGATCATGTCTTTAAAGCAGTTTTTAAAATGTTATGATTATGAAATAAAACCCATTTCTTTTATGATATATGGGTTTTTTATTAAATGATTGATGATGATATATGTGTCTCACATGATAATAAAGGCAAATTTAAGGGTGCGCCCTGATAGCGCTCCAATGCATTGGGTAAAGACTTAATCTCTAGAGATGACCATTTTAACAACGCCTTGGTGAATAACCATGGTAATTTTTAACGACACCTTGGGGATGAACCTTGGTGAAATGAAACGATTATCAATATTAAATGTTGTAGCCACATCTTCAAGTTATGAAAAAATGTTATTTTTATTATGATGTATCTCATGATTTCTTTCTCATGCCTTAAAGTTCTTTTCATGTCCTTATTGAAGTATCTCAAGTTCACTTGTAAAATGTTTCTCTTGTTTCCCTTACTAGCCCTTCTGCTCACCCTTTCTTTTGATGTATGTCCCCAGGTTATGAGATGCAGTAATGAACCTAGTATGAACTTAAGCAGAATCCTTTCAAGTGTTTAATAAGAATGTTCTATGTTGTTTTCATGTATTATGTTCCTTGTTTCCAAGACACTAAACCTTAAAGATCCTCAGTTCCGTGTAATGAAATGAAAGTTTTTGTTATAAAAAGACGGGATGCTATAATCTGGTGCTTGGGGCCCATAAGCATTGGGACTTCTTCTCATGAAGTTCACAATTTGTGATCTCTAGTAGTGAGATCATGAGGATAGACCCACCAATAGAAACACCACATGTTTTGGGTATCATTGGTCATTCCTATCTACGGACATGTGTATTGGTCACCTGACTTGAGACCATTACCAATGTTTATCATTTTATTGTGTACTTTGATTCAAGGAAATAACCATGGTATTGAAATCATGGTGAGGTAAATTGTGTTGGGTGCGTAGTTGGTGGTATGATATTGGATGAATGGTCATAAAACTATTTGTCACTTCTATGTTTAGAATCTTGTATATCTGAGGCACAATTGATCTGGATGGTGCTTCCTTCATAAGTATTTGGTCAAAGTAGTACAAAGTTTAATCCATTCGGATAGATCAAAAAATAATAAAACAAGAAAAGGACGAAGATAAAAGGGTGCATCCTTCTTTGTGAGATATTAAATGATGATGATATTATAGTACACAGTCGGTGTTCATAGGTTGGTTATCGTTGCTATGACTATCCTTATCATTTTAGGGGCCATGATGAGTTTCAAGTCTTGGCTCTTGTTTTGTCAATTTTATAAACTACTCACAAAATAAGGGCCTAGAGGCTAACACTGAATAGAGTATTCTAGAATCTACCCAATTCAGTTGAATAGGTATATGGACATAGTGGGGCCCGCCACATGGTTTGTGTTTTGTCCATGTTATAGATCAAAAAAAGAATTAAATAAATTCATTATTATTCATGTTATGAATAATTGATATTGAATTTATTTAAGGTATTTACAAGTTTAGTAAATATTTGAATGTATTTATCGAACAAATATGTTTATAATATTCATGGTTCGTTTAATAATAATTGGGATAGCGAGTCGAGTTAAATGGATCAGTTTTTATCAGGTAAAATATTTTATATGTAATACAAGTATGTGATAAAATAATAAATAATATTAGCACAATTTAGTTAATCAAAATTATTTAATTTTAGTGGATGTTGAAATAAATAGGGGATGGGGAACCCTAAACAGTATTTATCAACTCCATTATAAATAAAGGAGGAGGATATCTCTAATGTGTGTCCACGAAACTATTCATTAATTTCATAGAATGAAATCCAGAGCATCTACCCCCAGTAACTCTCTATATAGAGAGAATATAACAATCCATGAAGCTCAGATCAAGATCTTTCTGCAGCATTGAAGGGATCTAGATGTGGTGATCGTTGGGACGTCGAAGACATAGTTATATCACCCCGGTGGTTCCTAGAGTTTTACGATCGACATTCCCTCAGATTTTTGAAGCATGTGTGGATGATCTAGAGGGATCTTGCTAAGGATTCTTCATGCAGCAATTTCCATCAATGCGTTTCAATCGATCACACCTTCGAATCTGACATAGGTATGTTTTCAATTTAATTTTGTGCTCATTAAAATTTATGTGAGATCCTTGGACCTCATTGGGGGACTAATCTTCAACGTTGAAAATTACTGTCGCTCCACTTACAAATTTTTTAAAATCCCCTGCCCACCGGCTACCACTGCGAGCCCCAAAACATATCAATTTACTTAATCAATGTTTATATAAACTAAAATTAATGTTATAATATTCACGAAAAATAAATTTACGCACCATGTATAAAAAAACACATGGTGTACATACTCATTTCATTCACATTAGAACAGTGGATGAAATAAAAGGTATAACATGACATGGGAAAGAGAATAACGTGTCATGTAGTTATTAAAAATATAAGAGAAAGAGAGAGGAGAGTGACCGGGTTTCCTCCTTGAAGTTTCCTTTATTTTTGTTCTTGGGATCTATGTGAGATAGGGTAATTACTCACAATCTGAAGGTAGGTGTGTATTACACTATGTGAACCCCCACATATGTCTGGCATCCACACCTTTTTGCTAGTTTTCTTGACCATCTTGTGGTATGGGCAGCAAATTTCAGTATTGTTTCCCTATAGCCAGTGTATTACATAAGTGGACTTATGTCATGGTGTGATTATGTATGCCCCCACCTCCTTAGGTTCCTATGTAGCTATGTTGAAAACCTAAAAACAATAATAGGATTCCATTAGAGAAGGTATGAAATCATCTGAGTTTTCATAAGTAAATATTGATCAAAATCATTATTATTATGACATGATGTGTTCCTGTATTCAAATATTGTGTTATGAAATTAATTTTTAAAAATTATTATAAAATTAAATGTGCGGCCCATATAATAACATTATTCCTCAGTAGAAATAGATTGAACAAACTTGGATGCATACTCAACTAGAGTATCCATATTAGATATTATCCATGAATGTTGCTCTACCGTAGCACCAAGTCATCCCAAACATTTGGTTTGGTCCAACCTGAATGTATTAAAGTATTCCATTATTGATATTAATTTTTCAGTATCACCTAAAGATGATCCATGAAAAGAAGAATAAATGGTTTGGGTGAAGGATTTATATAGTTAATCAATATATTGAAACCCCTCTTCCATGTACAGATAATAATCTTCTGGATACGAGTACAACATCGATTGATCATATGGATAAATCCCTCTGTAGGTGAATTTTTCCAACCACGAGTTGAGTAGAAATCTACAGGAATGTGGGATCTAAGTTCCCAAGAAAAGAATCAGGACAAAAAAATAAAAATTATGGGTAAATCAACATTGACACAAACTCACACTACTACTTTATAAAATTAGGGAAACAACACCAAAATTTGGCAACGCAGGTCATGAGGTACAGGTAATTAGTTTCTTCTCCATACAAATATGATTAACAAGGTAGATATTGGATGTTGGGGTCAATCCCATAGAGAAAGAAGAAAATAAATTACAAATGTGATACAACGAGTCTATGTCGATAAAAAAAATAATTAATGGAAAATAAATAAAACATTAAATGAGTTTACAAAATTAAATTAAAACAAAAGAAGGGGAAAACATTTTGGAAAAAAATTAGGGTTGCAACATTTTTATTATTTATTTAAAAAAACATTCATTTGTATTTCAATTATTAATGATAATTTTTAACAACGGGGAATCAATCAAATTCTTGTTTCATGGTTTGATAAAATATAATTACATATTTAAAAGTTTAACCCCTTGATTCAGTTATTAATAAATTCAAACACATTTTATTATAATTACCCCTTAAATAGTGGCAACCATCTCACCTAATGGTTATGTGTTCTCCCATTGTAACTCCTTTAGTTTTTTCCATTGGTATCAACCTTGATCTGATATGACACCAAAAGTTAATGTGTAATTAATTTCATTAATGTCATTGTAAAAAGTAATAATTAAACTAACACATAAAATTGGAATTACAACATAAAAATAATCTTTATTTCAACCCCAACACAAGAGATTCATCCTATTATGACATTGGTCACAGTGTATGGGTGAAGTAGAAACTGAACCCCTACTGTGGATATGAGAGGTGAAAGGGGAAAAAGAGTAATTCCACTAAAAAAGAAATAAAATAGAAATAAAAAATAAAATTTGAATTTAGGGAAGATTAAATGGAAGAGTAGCAGAACCTCTACCTTGGATATCCACCTAAATTCTGAGGCATGGTACATTATTTATATAAAATTAGATTACAAAATTTTTAAACAGAAGAACATGTTGTGTACATGGATCAACTATATATAGCCTTGTTTTCTCCACTGATATGTGATCCGAAACACTACCCATTGACTATGAAGCATCGATGGTCAGTATGAGTGAGAACATGGTGGTTATCACCACTGCACATGGTGTGTAAAATGTATATTAGCCACCAACCAATTCTAGAAGTGCATACATGTTGTTTAAATATAGATTACACCGTGTTTTTTTCATTCTCGAATACATGGGTGTGTACTCATGATGTGTAAGATGTGATTGGGGCATGGTACAAGACATGTGTTTCTAAAGTAAACACCGTGTATATATCAATTTCTGTTTTGATCATCCATAATTTGTGACTTTGACTGGAAACTCCTAAAAATGCTCATGAATAATGAAATAAATCATTTTATCCATAAAATAATTTATAGCTGGGGAAAGCATGTTTTATGACTCAATAAAATGTATGAAAATGTATAAAAAAACTAGGAAAGTCATTTATGTATTTTTTATGTTTCTAATATTAAATATTCTTATTGAAATTAATTATTTTAAATGTATTTTCTATTAAATTTAAAAAAAAATCAATGTTCTATTATAAAATAATATGTTTACAAGTAAAAAAAATTTAAATGTGTTTTCGTAGTTCTTTTTTTGAAAACATTATGTCTTTTTTTTTCTATATTACCAATGTTTTGATTAAAGTAAAGAATTTTAAATTATTTTCTTCCCTTTTTGAAATCATTATTTCCTTTTCTGATATATATTATTATGGATTATTTTAAAGTTTAATGTTTTCAAATTATTTTAGCTTATCCTTTTTGAAACCATTATTTAAATTAAAATATCTTTTATTTGAAAATATAGTTTCATATATATTCCCTTTCTCACCACAAATATTCTTTTTGAATTTAATTTTACTAAATTATTTTAAAAGGCTTTTTTTGAAAACTTATGTTTTTTAAATTATATTTACCCTCACATATTTATATTTTATGAATATATGTTTTGAATACCATTTATATTCTATTAAGTTATAATTTATTTTACAAAATGAGATCTTTCACATTCTATGATTTCTAATGTTCATGTTATATGATGTTTTGGAAAATTTTATGAATAAATATCATTTTTATATTGTTTAATTTTAAGATAATGAATGATTTATTTTATTAAAATACTCACGTGTATTTAAAGTAATTTTTGGGGTCCTATATCACCGTACAATGATTGGTTAATGATTTTTACATCATTAGGAAAGTATTTATTGTGTGGAAAATTTTATTTTTCACAATATGAAATTTGGGAATTTTGTTTGTTCATAATATCAAGAATAAGTATTATTTCACAATATTAATTTTGGGATTTTTTTGTTCATAATAAGTTGTGTGGGTAGTTTTTGTTCACAACATGAATCTTAGGAAATTTATTAGTTCACAACTTGATGCATGTGAATTTTTTTATTTACAACATGAAGCATGGGAATGTTGTTTCTTTATAACATGATAAGTGGGAATTTTTTCTATTCACAACTTGATGTTTGGGAATTTGGATTATTAACAACATAAAATGGTGAAATTATTTTGTACAAATCCTGATGGGGGGAATTTTTTTCACAATGCTATTATTTCTATGGGTTTATATTGTTTGACATTTTCCTATTGTTTATCATGTTAGCCCTATTTTAATGATTATGAATTATTTTAAAATAATTTTATGGTTTTATTTTATGATAACATTTTTTGGTTATTGATATAATTTTTGATACAAGTTATATCTTTTATAATTCTTTAATGATCATTTTTTGATTTTATCATCTTTCACCAGGTTTTATAATTGTAATCTATAGTATTATGATATTTGATTTTTGATATTTTATTATGATATTTGTGTATTCAGAATATTATACTTCATGTTTATGATCTTATGATAATTATTTTGATCTTATTTTTCTCCACCATGTTTTATGATTATTATACATGGTATTTTGATATTTTATTTAGATATTTATATCCTTATCATATTCCCCTTTATGTTTATGATCTAATACTTTTTTATAAACCATTCCATTACTAGGAATTTCTGCTTACCCCATTCTTATATATCTAATACATTGGTTATGATTATGATTATATCATTTAATATATCTTCAAAAGGTCTAAAGGAGAATGTGTATCGATAAATGATCATAGGTACCATAAAATAAGATGTTTATATAGAAAATCACAAAGATACAAAAACATTTGGTCCTTGTATATTTCAACTATTGTGAGATGTATAATATAAATCAAGTGATTAATAAATTATATATCTTAATTATTTCATAATTCAATATAGGTAGGGTAAAATAAGAGGTTAGATATCAATATTACCTATACATATCAATTTTTCACTAATTATTTTTATTTGAATAGTAATGGTTCCAACCTCATGTTAGTGTGGGTTTTCTCTTGATATAGGACATATATTAAGATTCCATTATCAATACATGTTTTATACTATGTAATTTACATTATAAATGGTCTTTGGAATTTTCCATGAGTGTATGATTAAAAATGTACCCGACGTTTTCTATGGATTTTACATTATAAAATATATTGTTATACCTGATGAGTTTTCCATATTCTCAAGACTGTTTATTATATTACCTTTCCTCGACATATGACTAACAATTTACATTCATTTTCTTAATGGATTATATTCATATGTGACTATGATATAATTATTACAAATATTGGCTATATCCAGCATGATCATGTGTCATGGCGGGCTTATCAATTTACATTAATCTGACATGTTTTCTTACATTTTCATCTTGTGTTATATTTCAATATAAGTGTGTTTCAAAAACATGACACAAACTTATTTATTATTATTTTGTATATCCACTTGACTAATGTAGTGGTCAGTGTGTTGAGGTGAGTGGGAGAATACTAATGGGTCATTCAACCCACCCACTACCAGTGTACTTGAAATGGGTTTTGGTGTATATGGATATACAATCATATATTATTTCAATAATACTTTTCCCTTATATTTGGACATATTGAATATGTATATATGTCAGTAGAGTATAGGTATTACACTAGGAGGACCATGTGAGTTAGGATAAAGGTCTTTTATATTTTCCATTTTGTTTTCTTATGTTGATTCTAGTTTGACCTTTTTTTATTTATTTTGATGAAAAATTTTGTGGGTTTTATGTTTATGCACCTTTATATTGTTATGAAGGAAAAATTTATCTTTTTACTAATTATGTATTCTATATTATGGTGTGTGTATCTTCTAGGTGGTTATATATATCATTTTTTTACAAAGCCTTTTATAATGATGTTTATTTTTTATTTGTTTATTTGGGAATGACCATATAGATTTATTTTTTTTGGAATAGACTTCCAAAATATATTATTATCCCTAAACACTTGTTGATATCCCCTAACATATATGGAGGGAACCTAAGTACATGTTGAAACTCCGACATGGTTTCTGATTAAGTGATCTACAATACAAAATAATAAATGGAATTATAGAACATGTTACATTGAGATATTAGCTATTAAATGTGGAGTTTTTTTGGAGACTTGAGAGGCAGAATGATTGCATGTATAGTATGACAACCCATATTATTGATACACATAATATTATTATTTATTACATAAAATAACAATTATTAAAATCCCTAAGATCAATGAGTCCTAGATTATTGGTTATTAGGAAAATAACACATAAAATTAATACATGGAGATAATAAAATAATTAAAAAAATTAATTTATATGATCCTAGAATATCATATCATTTAAAATGGAATGGAATAACTGAGGGGCATACCTAAGAAATGGGTGATCTATAAATACCTATAAGGGAATAAAAAATAATAACTTGATGAATGTATTATATGATAGTTAGGTGGAATATAAATCGGATGTATAATGGTTTAGAATCATAAACATTAAAATCAGAACATGATATATGATTTTATCATAAATTAAACATGGGAAAGTGGAAACCAAATTAATCTTGACATCATAAATCTTGGTCAAGCCTAACTGACATGGCATCGTATTTTTTTGAAAAACTCCCATACAGGATTATGTTTACTGCTAATTATATAAATGATATATTATGAGACTAACACATTACCCATTTTAATGGATCACTATATAATCTTCAGAACACCCATCACATTGATAACTTGTATATACATAACTTTGTCACATAGATCATTCACAATAAGATCATAATTCATCGCATTTAATCCCATGATTAAGGAGTGTAGAATACATACATGTAATTACCGAAAAAATTATGGATAGTTATGTCTTATTGAATAACCTTGAGTGGAAATGGAAGTGGTATTCACATTAAAATGGTTTGGTATAGAAATATCATAGGAGAAATTTGATAGCATAACATGGGTACAAAATGAATAATGGGAGAAAGTAATGATAGTCAAAGTGGTCTCTAATCTCTTAGAAATAACAATTTTAGTTATATTTATGTTGAAAATAACATCCTATTAATAATAATTTTAATAAATAAGACATTACATTATGATGGTGGTTGAATAAAGAGCAGAAGGAGATGATCCCTTTCCTTATGAGGGTGCTTCCAAAAACCTAGGTGGACATTCTTCAGATCATGGGAGCACCTTAGGGTGGCTGTAAAGAGTAAAAATAAGTGTATATTCCATATCCAATTATATTGACTGAACAAAAATGGGTTTATGAGTGGTTTAATATAATAAAATATAGGGGAGTTTTTTATTATTTTCAAAACGTAGGGTTTTGAATCTATACAATATTGTATAAATGAATTAATTTTTTAGATGGGGTTTTCACATGGTTTATAATGATGAGTGGCTTTCATTATTCAATAAATCCATGAACCGATTGCATTAAAATAATAACCACGGTGATGTGGAAGTGATTAATTTTTACAAAAAAAAAATAATCCATAAAAACGAAAATGCAGGTTTTGGAGGATTCAAAAAGGGTTTATAAAATAAATAATATAATATAAAAAATAGTATTTTAAACATGAAATATATATTTGGTTGTGTATCCCCTTTATATCACTTTTAGGTCATTATGATTTCAAAACTCATATGGAATATTTATATCATATTTAATTTTTACCATAATATTCGATTGTCTTCGGAAATTATCAATAATTAACCATTGAATATTTTAAGTATAACGATTCAAAAACCAAAATTTAATTTATCCATATAATTATAGAAATATGAGAAAATAAAATTTTAAATTAAAATAACTTTTAAAAAAAATTAGTTTTTTATAATAACAGTTTTTTGAACCTTATAAAATTTAAATTTTCACATCATAAAAAAACAATATAATTTTTTTAATATATAATATTTAATAATAACATTTTAATAAAATATAATTTATTTTATAAATTCATTAATGGATCATAAGAAATATCTTAATTGAATTTTTATATTACCCAAAAAAATCGGTTTTTGTCATATTCAAATCTAATTTTTAACAAACTCATTGCATGTTTTGGTGGTAAGATGAGAACATTCAAGAATGCAAGGCCCCTTTATTAGAAAGAAACATATGGTAAACACATGTTTGAAAGAAGGAAAAATAAATTTATCCCTCCATAGAAGAAAAACTAAATCCAAATGAATATGATCAGACAAGATGAGGTTCTTCACATATGTACCTATATTCCATAGGATGTCTTCCAAAGCATTTATATATTTAAAAACATGAGTGATGATGTGGTCAATATATGATAGAAACTCCAAAAAATGACCTTTCTATTAGAAGGTCTCTAAAGAACATAAATAGATCATGTTCCAATAGCATGAACAATAGTGGTTGAATCCTATTTGAAGTAATTCTTGTTTCATCCCCTCTATTTGACTTGATTAGTAGAAACGATAAATCTAAGAATATAAGCTTCATGTTAAGATACAACACCACACATAACATGTAAACATCCTATCATATCTTTTTATGTTTTCTAAAAATATCCATCTAGACTGATGGACATGGATTACCTCTTGATGATCCATATGTGTGGATGTTAATCCTACCAATAAAAGGGGGTTTCCAAAAAACCTCCAATGTTCTTATAGAAGGATAAAAATTACATTAAATATATATTCTCTTGAGAACACAAAAGTCATGAACTGAATTTTGAAAATAAGATTTTTGTGGAACCTGGATTTTTTTTATAACTCCAAGGACACCAACCAAGGAATCCTGATAGTTGAATAAAACCACTTCATGTATGTTCTTGTTCCTTCTCTGTTAGAGGATGATGATCAGTTTTTTTGATGCTTCCTAGAAAAGAAGAAAAATTATAGAGAGAGAGAAATACATAATCATCCTTCCATAAAGCCTCAAATATAAGAGATAAAAGGTAGTCACACATCAATGATTTCAAAAACAATCTTCCACAAGGATGATGTTGTCACACATCTCAGAAATAGGTTATCCAAATCCTCCTAATGTTGATGAAAAAGAACATTGGAAGAGAATAAGAAGATACAAAAAACCTGCAGATAGTAATCAGTGGGGATCTAGCGATGAGACATCCTACTTACCAGATTGAACCAATAGGGTGAAATGACTTTCCTATTCAGTATCCTAATCCACTAAATTCCCATAATAGAAATAGTAGAATGTCTGTAGAATGATTTTGATGTGATAATTCCATTTGAATTAGGCTTCTAAATCAAGAAGTCTCTAAGTGAAGAGAAACAATAACAATGAAAAATCTTCCTGAAATGATCAAGGATAGCCTCACTATCATTGACTTTTTCCTTAATTAAAATATTTAAATCCATTTTAAGATAATTATGGTTGTGGTAATATTGAAAAGTATCACCATTCTAGTTAAACATCCAAAATATAAGGGATGATTCTTTGGATACTAACCACCTATCATGGGAATCAATAAGAGAGAATTTGGACTTCAGGGAAGGCAAAAATGGGAAGTCAAAGTGGAAAAAGTTCTCATACATTGGAAAAATCATTACATAATCCTTTATAAATTAAAAATAACAACGAATAAATATAAACATTATTTTATTGAAAAAAATATTCATATTAATATGGGTAGGGTCAAAATACATATTTGTTTGTTATACCAGTGAACTCTCTAATGTTAAAGTTCATGAATGTGATATTTTCTTGGATCGTTCATAGAAAATGGTTTTTTATTATTCATGATCATGAAATTATCCAATATATAGTTTTTCTCATGAATAAGTTATTAAATATGGATTGTTAATAGTCAAGCTAATATCCCATTTTTTCTATCTCTCATAGAAGCTCTTATAAATATGGTTCAGAGGTTAGGATCCTACTGGTTGAGTCCAACACTTCTTTATTCTTTGTCAATTTGATTTACCATAACACATAATATATAAAAATCATATAATCTCTTTTAAAAAACAATATTATCAATTATTCTGATTCTTAATGGTATTTTAAATACCTTTGGATATAACTAGTGAAGTGAGTGTGTTTTATATTATATAATAGGGGATTTAATTCAATCCAAATAAAAATATTATTTATAAATGATATGTTAATTACATTATTCCTTCATTTATAAATTTTGAACTCTAAATTTTATTTTCAGACACTAAAATTGATTAGTGTACTTCTGTTTCAGCACCTCTTCTAGTTCCAATGTCGCTTCCTCAAACGTTTGGTTCTAGCACATCACTTTTCCGAGGTGTACTGTCTTGTGTCATAGAACCTTGTATCTAGGATCTATGATCATTAATGATTTCTCCTCTTTTGAAAGACTATTCTCCAACTATTCCACCTCTAAAACTAGTATATGTGAGAGGTGTGGTATGTGCTTTCTCAAGAGGGATACAGGGAACACATCATGTACTTGAGATAGGTTTTTTGGGATTTCTAGTCGATATCCCACTACTCAGATGTGATCAGGGATCTAAAAGGGTAAGATGTATCTAGTAATAAGGATTTACTTAAACCCAAAAATGAAGAATTTATTTCATACAGAAATATGAAGTAACACATTATCCCCAACCTCACACTCCAAGTGTTTTCATGGATTTTCTACATAGTTTTTTGTCAAATTTGTCTCGATTTCATATGATTCTTAATGGTTTAATAATTTTCTTTAATATATGCTATAAGATGAAATCCCATAGAATTACTCTTACCAAATTCATACCAATATGTTGTATTCTAACATCTCTTCCCATATAGAGCCACATTTGGTTGAAATTAAATTCTAGAATTGAAACAGTTGTTATATGAGAACTACACTAGGGGAGGCAGTTGATCCCAACATCCATGAAAATCCATTGAACTTGATCTCAACATGTTCTAATGAGTTTTAAATGTCCTTTTTGGTTTTCCATACATCTATGGGTGATAATAAGTATTCAGGCTCAATTATATATCCAATTGTTGATAATGGATTCCCTAAACCATTAACGTAAATCATGGATATTGATATGATACAATAGAGACTGGAACTCCACATAGTATTGCCACTTTCCTTATGTATATCATGGTGTGTTTTTAAAGATATAAATCATCCTTGATAGTAATGAAATACACTGATAATGTAAGGTTATCGACTACCACCCAGATGGAATTATTTCCTTAATATTACTTGGTATTTATATATTAAAATCCATTTTTATGTTTTCCCATTTCCATAAAATTATAGGGAATTGTTTCATAATAATCATAGAATTATATCACTCTTATTTGAAATGCTTGCATACTAAGAATCATGATTCAAACACCACAATCTCTCTCTTCATGTTATCTAAAATTCAATTTTTCATCAAATCTATATTCATAATAATGATTCCTAGATGAATAGATAATGATGAGCTATGTGAATATTATATAATTTCCCTCTTCGGTTTTGGTTTTGATGTTACATATATTTGTGTTCCAAACCTTATAACTCTGTCCTCATTAATGGTGAACTCCAGGATATCCGCTTCCTTCTTCTATATGAATTCATCATCTCTATTAGACCCTTCGATCCTATTAATAATGAATGGTTGATAATTAATTTGATAAATTCATGATGAAGATCTTTTTATTATTCAAATATCCATCCTTTTCATGTACAATAATATTAGATCCCTTTAATCCCCTTCATAGATAGAGTTTTAAGATCGTTTCTTCTCTGAGCATCTCCCACATTGTTTTCCTTCCTAGGATTTCAATGGACTGAAAAACCATAATCTTTTATCAGCTTTAACCACAACCATTAGAACATTTTATGCCCTTTTGTGGGCATATATACATGAGGCATTTATAATCCATATTTACATCAAAATTTTCCATGTAGAGATAATTTCACCAAATCATCAATGTGAAGATCACTACAACCAATTTCAGATCATCGGTTGGAATTTTTAATCATAAATCATTAGTTTCAATGAGGCATAAAGTATCACATTTTTAGATTTTATGAGTACAAAAAATCAGTCCAATATTAGATAAATCACTATATATTGAAAATAAATTCCCACTAGAGAGTAATGTGAATACAACTATAGTGATAATGATATTTCTCATCTCTTTATTTCATTCCTCACATTCATCATTACAATAAAATGAAACTATTTTTTTAGTTATCTTAGTTAGGTGTCTTTAAAATAATGAAAAGTTTCTCATAGATATATAATAATAACCAGCTAATCCTTGTAAACTATGGGTTTCCATCACAGTGGATCATATAGGCCGCCCTTTAATTACCTTTATTTTTGAGTAATCTATAGATATCCCTTTATTTTTTATGACATTCCCCATAATTGTTACACGATCCAACAAGAACATGAATTTTCTATAAATTTTCATAAATATGTTCATTACATAAGGCCCTCAATATAGTATTAAAATTCTCATCATGTTCCTCCTTTCTTTAGGAGAAGATAAAAATACCATCAATAAAGGTCATCATAATTTTTTTGAGGTAATACCTAAATAATCTATTCATCAAATCCAAGAATATTTATGGAGAATTAGTGCGTCCAAATAGAATCACTATGAACTCATAGTTCCCATAACCTTTATGAAAATAAGTCTTCGATATATACTACATATTCACATTTAGTTATTAATATCCCAATTGGAGATAATTATTCGGGAAATACTATGATCCACATAGCTAATTGAATAAGTAATCAATCAGTGGTAGATGAAACTTTTTCTTCATCGTGGTCCTAATAAGCTCACAATAATCAATTTAGAGGTGCATCGACCCATACTTCTTCTAGATAAGGAGGACCAATTCACCCCACGATGAAGAACATGGGTTTATAAACTCATTATCTATATTATCCTATAGATGTTCCTTTATATCACTAAGTTCAGCAATGGCTATACTATTAAGAGTTTTATATATTGTCAAATCCCAATGTATATGCTCGACTAAAACTTAAACCTCTTATGTAGGAGGAATACCAGATAATTATTAGCGAAACATATAAATATATTCCCTAATGATGGGAATGACTATAACACCCCAAATATTTCATAGTAAGTTATCTCTTTAAAGTAATGTAATAGCTTATATTGCATGTATCGCCGACTTGGCTTGTGTTATATGTAAGATTGAGTTTCTGTGAAACAACATATTAATATTATAATTATTTAAAAAATATATATAATTATCAATTAAATATTGTAATATGAATAGTAAAAAATAAATTTTATTTGTTATTTATAATTTTTTCACATAATGATATCTTATTTATAAAGAAATTTATAAGTTTTTTCAAAATATTTATATATTTAGAAAAACTATTTTCTTAAAAGAACTACTTTTTATGTCCATTTGGGAACAATAATAAAATTAATTCTAGAAACTCATAAAAATTAAATTTGTTAAAATATACTTCATTTGTTATATAGGAATATCAGAATCATATTAGGGTGATTTTTTGGAACATTTCAGGACTTTTATATTTTGATGAATAGTGAAAAATGATAAATCTTTATTCTAAAAACATCATTAATCGAAATAATTTGTTGTGTTAAATTATAAATTTGAGTGATTTTAAATTATATATATATTATATTTTTATCATTTAATATAAATTTGGTCATTGTAAGTAAGTTCAATTTTTAATTAGACAAAAACACATGTCAATCTTTTGGTAGTTTTACTTCTTAAAAACCCACTTTATAGTTTTGACAACGGGAATTAATTATAAATTAAGTTATGAAAATTCTATGTTTTGATTTTGGAAAAATGGATTCCATATTTGGAATCAAGAGGTCCATATTTTGAAAATAGTTATCTTTTATTTTTGTACATTATGACTAGTAATTTCAGTAAATATTTTTTTTACCATGGTTAAAAGGTAAATCTGGTAAACAAAGGTAAAAAAATATTATAATAATATTATATTACCCAAACATGTGTCCTAAACTTATTTGATGATACATGTCGGACCGTGGGAATCCCTTGGTCTATTTTGGCACCCCATAGAACCACTTTTTATTGGAAGGGAGACTTTATAAAAATAATTTAAAGTTAATGAAAATGTATCATAAACAAATATATTTTAGTAAAAAAAATTTATATGGGGTTATATAAGTGATATGTTCGACTATAAATATTCATTATAAAGATAAAAATATTTTATAACTCATTATATTTTATTTATAACTTTTAGACATAAAATAAATATATTTATTTATGACACAATAATGATGTAATATGTTCTTTATTAATGAAAGAATCAAATAAATGATATTATAAATATTAAAATATTTATAATTTTAAAGTTTGGATTCTATAAACGAATTTTATAGGGTAATATGACATGTTAGAGTTTATTATATGTATTTTTGTCTAAGTAATCATGTTTTTTTAACTTTTAGAAAAAACAAATACTAAATAGTGTCACAATTGACATATATGAGTTTTTAAAACAAATACTATTTTATTAAATGATATAATATTCATAAAAATAAAATAATAGTCGAAAGGACATAAATATGGTTATATATGTCATTAATTAATCTTTTGATATTCTCTTTTAATTTTATAGTATGTTTATTAAACCTATATTATAACAATACAAGAAGACTTGGTAAATGTTAAACTATTTAACTAAGAGTTAAATATAAAATATAAGGTTAATATGGTGACCTAAAATTGTCTAAAATATATTGGTTGAGGGTATTTAGACACCTCCCAAACATATCCCCTAAATAATTCCATTTTTAGCTAATAGTAAGTGATAAATATTTTATAATAAATTAATATTTCAAGCTCTTTTTAAAGTGCCACTCACCTCTATTAGTAAAGGGTACATCCCATTCTATGAAATTCACACCTCCAAAGCCATTTGGATCATCCATACCCTTCAAAAATCGCTTCCCAACATTCCTAAATTAATCTTATAATCCTTAAAATGATCATAAAGCCATCCTGAGGAGCCATTTTTCTTAAATCAAAAGGAAACACTCGGAAATCATATAATTATTTTATCACCTCTTTCAAAGTTCTATTCTTCTTCTAATTCCTATTTCTTTGTTGCTACCAAAACAAAATCAAGTACCATATACATTTTGAGATGTTATTATAAATATTTTAAAACCATATTCATTATTATATCCATCCTATGATTGAAAAAGTCACCATACATGTGTAAGTACGGCTTACCGTCTCCTTGTTGTGGTGTAGTTTGTTATTCAACACTACATTACTTAGATTGATATAATATTGAATATAATTAATTAAAATAATTAATATAACATGGTAATGAATATTTATATGTAATATAAAATCAAATTAAACATTATTTCACCCTTTATAGAGTGATATTGCTGCTTGTGTGAATGTACGACTTACCGTCTCCACGATGCGATGAGATTTATCTTCAACGATCACCCATCAAGAATTTTTATAAAAATATAAACATTGATTAGTGATAAAGAATATGAAATAATATTTCTACTGGAAGAATATATATTTATGTAGATAGATATATTTTTTTACTTACTTCCATACTATATGGTAAGAAAATGGAAACATCTTTCATGCATACATACGGACTACCGTCTCCAGGAACGATGTTTCTATTTCATAAATCTATCTATTATACATAATTATATTCTGAATATATATGATTTATAAATCATGGTTTATATTCTGTAAGTATTTAAATCATGATCTATGTGACACGATCAGGAATAACAATTTAAAAAACTTACGATAAAGAAATTGATTATTACCTGAAATGTTACATTAACATGGAAATTATTATTAAATGGATAGTATAATGTCATAAATGAATAATATATGATATCTCAACTATGAATATGGTTCTGGTGTTATTTAATAACATACTATGATAATTATATAGGAGGTTAAATATACCCTCGACTAAAGGAAAGTACAAAGGGTTAATTCCTCAATCTCATTATTATCGAAGTTTTTTTATTTGTAAGTATTTACTGGGACATATTTATCATCCGTTTACATGTGTCATAATTTTTTTCAAAAGAAATATTTTATTGTTTTATGGAAGAGACTCTTTAACTAGATCATCATTTTAAAAAAAATTACAGATTTATTTTTCTTAATCTGTTTAATTAATTTCCATGATTCCAAAATTATTTTAAGGATTTATTTATATGGACATGATTGTTTTAAAATGTTAATTCCTTTCAAAAGTTGAAAAGTGGTATATAAAACTTTGATTCAAAAATATATTGTACATGAATTCCTTTATAGAGGTGTAAATTTTAAAAGATTTCACAAAAAAAAGATCTTTCTCACAATGAGTTCTACTAATTATATTCAACAATGTCAACATCCATTACTAGATATTATTCTTAATTGAGGTTTATTTATTATAACAAAATCTCCCATATTTTATTGAATGAGTTAGGATATGTTTGACTATGGATATGCTATTTTTATACCATTCATGTTCTATGATTAGAGTATTGACATTTAATATTCTATTTTTAATAAGAATGTTTATGTTGGGTATTAAAGTTTTCATATGAGGAATGCATTGGACATAGTAAGTGATGGGAGGGGCCCGTTATAGCCCCTCAATACTTTGGTAGGTCTCCTGAGACAAACTGGTGTCTTGACACAAGGACTTGAAAAAATTTATATTTAGGGTGTCGGCACAAGGCCTTGACTTGGTGGTTATGATGTTCGACATTATGCCTTCCATCATTATGAGATTAGTTGTTAATGTTGTAAGTGATTATTCAACTAGTAGAATATCCACGTGAATAAGAAAATTGAATTATTTGATTTATCTTTTCCATATAATAATAAAGTTTATGTTTAAAGGGATTTTGTTTCAATTTTAAACCATGACATAGATGTTTATGATTATTTTGATAGATTCTAATATATTCTTTATCCTTACTGAGCATCTGAGCTCGCCCATTTATTATGTTTTATTTTCCTAGGATGCCATGAAGTGTATTATGATATATATGCAGTTTTAATATAGAAGAATAATGGAATTATCAAAGAATTGTCGTTATTGTATTTTATAATTGGAATTGTAATGTGAAGTTCATTTTTGTAATCAATTTTCCAAGAATGCTAAACTAATCGGTCATTTGGGACATGATTCTTTGTATCATGCCAATGTATTAAAGTAATGCACTGACTCCAAGATTCTGTGGTTGGGGCGTTATAGTTGGTATCAAAAGAAGTTTATAAATAATCTTGGAAACTAGATTTAGATAAACTCTGATTATGAAACATTACCCTAAGATAAACATTGGGGATCTGTATAGAACAACTTTCTAGAATTTTGGTAATGTTGAGATTTTGTGAGTTTTCTAATCAATAAATCCTTGTCTAGATACTACAAGTGGACATGATTTTGGGAAAGATGTACCTAGGAGTGAAAACTATGACAAGTAGTTTCAGTATTGATGCGGGGTATCCTGGTACACGACAACGATCCTTACTACGCACCTAGTTTGACACTCTAGGGGGATATTCTTAGAATAAATCACATTTCTTTACAAATCATTATGAAGGATTTATGAGTAAATATTTCAACAAGGAAACCATTTTTACGATTATAAGACTAGATGTGTGAAAATATTCAATTAATGTTGATAATATTTCCAGTTTTTCGATTATACATTATGATATGATCTAACCTAGTGTATTTCATCATTTCGAAACAGTGGCCAATAGAAGTAATGAGTACTCCAACAATATGCATGATCCAAAGAAGAAAAATAATCGTATATTTCATGTCCTTAAGCCAACATTTAAAAGGAAAATAGTCTCCCAAGTATTCTCATTATATGATGAAATAATATCATGTGTCAATAAGAAGAGTAAATAATTCCTTGATCCCTATGGATTTGAAGGGAATTAGGAGAAGAATAGGATGGAAGATAAAATGATAGATAAATATAAGAAGAAAAAAATTATTTTCCCACATGTGATAACTGTGGAAAGAATCACCTTAGTAAATTCGTGAAGGGAATAAGAGTTTGTTACATCTGTAGAGATAAATGATACAATGTTTCTGATTACAAGGGTCAGAAAGAGGATTCAAATGTACAATACTTCATCTATAAGGAGTTGGGACACTACATGAATCAACATCCAAATCATCATAGTGTACCCCAAACAATGCTATTAGATAATAGTCACGTTATGCTACTATCGTAGATGAAGAGGAATGATTAGTGTTCTTATAATTTTATTAAATAAATGTGACAATTAAGTATTATATTAATGATGTACATGTTATATGAATTATATAGTATACACGGATTGTACTTTAGCACTATTTCATTAAGGATTTGAGATAGTTTGGTACCACGAAAAGTAACTCAATATCAAGTTATTCAGTTTGGAAAATATATGGTTGAGGGAATGATAAACCTTAAAATAGTCATGATGTTCAAGTAATTATTTTGGAATAAATGATGATTGATTTTGATAAACTGTATTGGAAATTATTGACTACCTCGGAACAAATTAATTGTTTTTTTGAGATTAAAATACATTTGGATTTAAGGAGTATAGACAGTATTATATAATTAATAAGGGAGCACGAATGTATTTAAATATTTTTTACGGTAATTCAGGTTGTTATTATGTTTTAATAGAATACATGATGAAGGTATTGACATGATATTATGTGATAAAAGAGATTCTTATTATGTTATGTTGACCTTCCTTATAAATTTTTGGACTGTGAGTATGGACACAAGTATTTTGGAAAATTCTAGAGGTTGGAATGGATTAAGATGATAATTGGATACAATTTTTTAGGGTCAAAACATTTCTTAAGATTATTTTGGGACTTTTAAAAAAAGGAAAACCTGGAGGTCGGGCGACAAACCATCGCGTCCGTCAAGGCCACAAGACTTTAACCCGCAACCGAAAGGCGACAAGGGTGCAACACCTACAACTGGCCTATGTGATATCCTGGTTTTTATAATCATGTTTTTTAAAATGGTCTAATAGATAAATTATAAATTCTTTTTTTGGAACCATATACAATTAGGTTAAATAGATTATTTTTGAGTTCAATTATCTTTTGGAGTGAAAGATGAGTTTGTGGTAGAAACTAGTTAAAGGATAGAACACTACTGGTCAAGTATTTTTTTCCTTAAACATTAGGGAAAGGATCTTAAAACAAAAAAGTGTGTTATCATAATACATTATGTTTTTTTGAACCAATGATATTTTGAATCATCATATATTTATGGCTTTTAGGCCCTCAATTTTACATTTATTTTTCACTTGTTTGTAATTGATTTCCTCTATCACTCCTTATAAATATTTACGTTTTTCCTCCAATTATGTGTCTCTAATTTCTACCAATGGTATCCTATTCAAAATCATAATTTGGTGGTGAATTTTTCATTTCCATTTACCTCTTATTAATACCAAATTTTATTAACCCTTTTTCCGATTTGGGTTTTCCACAAAGGTATTTTCTATTTTCAACCTTTTATTTTCGAAGAACAATTGAAAATTGAGAGGATGCTATTTATTAAAGGAGAGATGAATGTAACACCCCATGATATCATAGTACGTTATCTATTTAATGTAATTTAATAGATTATATTACATGCATCATTGAGTTGGCATATGTTATACGTAAGACTGAGTTTCTGTGAATCAACACATTAATATTATAATTATTTAAAGGATATATTTATTTATCAACTAACTATTGTAATATGAATAGTAAAAAATGAATTTTAAATGTTATTTATAATTTTTTCACATTATGAAAACATATTTATAATGAAATTTATATGTTTTTTTTAAAATAGTTATATATATAGAAAACTATTTTCTTAAAATAAATACTCTCTATGTCATTTTGTGGACAACAATAAAATTATTTTTAGACACTCATAAAAATTTAATTTGGTAAAATATACTTAATTTTTTATATAATAATAATAATATTATCCTAGGGTAAATTTTTGGTACTTTTCTGATAACTTTCATATTTTGATGAATAGTGAAAAATAAGAGAATTTTAATTAAAAACAACTTTTTTAGTCAAAATAATTTGTTGTGTTAATTTATAAATTTTATTGGTTTTAAAGTATAATTATATTATATATTTTTCATTTAATATAATTTTTGTTATTGGAAGTAATTTCAATTTTTAATTAGACATAAATACATGTCAACATTTTGCTAGTTTTTAATTCTTAAAAACCTGCTTTCTTGTTTTGAAAATGGGAAATAATTTTAAACTAATTTCTACAAATTATTTGTTTTGAATTTGGAAAAATGGATTCCATATTTGGAATCAAGAGTTCCAAATTGTGTGCATATTTATCTTTTGTTTTTTTACATTATGAATAATAACATCTATAAATATTTTATTTACCATGGTTAAAGGGTAAATCTAGTAAATAAGGGTAAAAAATAATATTATAACAATATTAAATTACTTTAACATGTGTAATGAACCTTTTGGTTGATTCATGTTTGACCAAGGGAATCCTTGGTTGATTTTGGGACCCCACGGAGCCACTTGTAAGTGAAAATGACTCTTTATAAAAATTAATTTAAAGTAAAGGAAAATGTAACATAAACATATATATTCTATTAAAAAAATTATATGGAGTTATATAACTGATATTTCCAACTAAAAAAATTAATTATAAAGATAAAAATATTTTATACATCATGATATTTTATTTATAATTTTTATACATAAAATAAATAAATTTATTTAGGACACAATAATGATGTATTATTTTCCTTATTAATGAAAGAATCAAATAAATGATATTATAAATATTAAAATAAATAAAATTTGAACGTTTTGATGACATACACGAATTTTCTAGGTGAATATGAAATTTTAGGGTTGATTAAATGTTTTTTTAAGTAATAAAGTTATTATTACTTTCACAAAAACCAAATACTAAATAGTGTCAAAATTGACATAAATGAGTTTTTAAGATAAATACTATTTTATTAAATGATATAATATTCATAAAAATCTATTATTTGACCAGAATACTTAAATAAGGTTAAATATATCATTAATAAACCACTTGAGGTTCTCTTGGCATTTTATATTATGTTTATTAACCATGTAATATTATAATAAAACAAGATATGGTAAATGTTAACATATTTAACTAAGAGTTAAATCTAAAAGATACGGTAAATATGGTGACTTAAACATGTCTAAAAACTATTGGTTGAAGGGATTTTGACCCATACCAACCTTATCCTAGAAATAATTTCATTTGGAGCTATTATTAACCAGAAATGATTTTATTATAAATTTATATTTCAAGCTCTTCCTAAAGTACCCCTCACCTCTCTTATAAATGGGTACATCCCATTCTTTCAAATTCACACCTCCCAATCCATTTTTACCAGACAACCCCTACTCAAATATTATCCTAAATTCCCTCAATTCTACACAGAGGCTTCAAATTGAGCATAATTCCAACCTTGTGAGCTCTTTTGTTCAAATCAAAAGGATACACCTGAAGAAGAGGTAATTATTTTATCACCTCTTTCAAAGATCTTTTCTTCTTCCACTTCCTATTTCTTTTTTGTTACCAGAATAAAATAATAACTCAAGTACCTTCTACATTATGAGATGTTATTATAAATATGGTACAACCATATTCATAATTCTATCCATCCTAGGAATTAAAAGGTTACCAAACATGTATACATACGGCTTACCGTCTCCACATCATAGTTTAGTTTTTTATTCAATACTACATTATTTATATGGGTATAATAATGAGTATAATTAACTGAAATAATGAATCTGACATTGTAATTATTATATATATTTAATATACCATCCAATTAAACATCATTTCACCATCAATAGAATGATATTTTCACTCATACGTACGTATGACTTACCGTCTCCATGATGCGATTATATTCATCTTCAATGATCATCCTCCATGAATTTATATAAAACTTTATATATTTAATAGTTATGAGTTATATTAAATATTATTTATACTATAATAATATATATTTATGTGGATAAATATATGTTTTTTACTTACTTCCATACTATACGATAAGAAAATGGAAACAATTTTCATGAGTACTTACGGACTACCATCTCCATGAACGATGTTTCCATTTCATATATATATATCTATTATACGTATTTATATTCTTAATATATATGATATAAAAATCATGTTTTATATTCTTAAAGTATTTAAATCATGATCTAAGTGATACGATCGATATTAGCAAGTTAAAACATGTATGATAATGAAAGCGATTATTAAGCAAAATGTTACTTTAACATGGAAATTATTATTAAATTGGTAGTGTAATTTCATAAATGAATCATATAAGATATCATAAATATGAATGGTTCTGGTTTAATTTAATAGCATACTATGGTCATTATACAAGAGGTTATACGTACCCTAGGCTAAAGGAAAGTACAAGGTATGGGTAAATTCATCATTCTCATTATTATCCGTGATTGTTTATGTGTAAGTATTTACTGGGAAATATTTATCATCCATGTCCATGTGTCATAAAAATGTTCTCAAAATAAATCTTTTATTGTTTAATGGAAGAGACTCTTTAACTATATCATCATTTAAACTTTTTTAAAGATTTATTTTTCTAAATCTATTAAATTAATTTCCATGTTTCCACAATGATTTGAAGGATTTATTTATATGGACATGATTGTTTTAAAATGTTAATTCCTTTAAAAATTTTCAAAGTTTAATGGGACATGTTGATTCAAAAATCTCTTTTAAATGGATTCCTATATAGATGTGTGACTTTTAAATGATTTAAAAAAATGGATATTTCTCTCAAAGAGTTGTACTGATCATTTTCAACTATGTCAACATCCTTTACTGGATATTATTTTGGATTGAGGTTGTTTTATTACAGTACAATCTTTCATATTAAATGGAATGAGTAATGATATATTTTACTCTAGAAGTGATATTTTTATACCATTCATTGTCTATGGTTAACATATTGACATTTAGTATTCTAGTTTTAATACGAATTTTTATGTTATGTTTCAATATTTTCATATGAGGAATGAGTTGGAATAAATAAGTGATGGGTGGGACCCTCTATTTATCCTTGACACATAGGTAAGTCTCATGAGACAAACTAGTGTCTTTGCAAAAATCCTTGAAAAAATTTAAATTTATGATCTTTGCATGAGGCCTTGACTTTGTTTTTAAGATGTCTGATATTATGCATTCCATCATTATGAGATTAGTTATTAATGTTACATGTTATTATTCGAATAGTAGAATATCCATATGAATAAGTAAATGGGGTTTTTTATTTATCTTTTCCATATTATGATGTTTTTTATATTTTAAGGGCTTGTGTTTGAATTTTATACATTTCTATAAAAGTTTATGATTATTTATGATAGATTCTGTTATATTGTTTGTCCTTACGGAGCATCTGTGCTCACCCCATTCTAATGTTTTATTTTCCCAAGATGCCAAGAAGTGTATTATAATTTATATGCTGGTTAAATATTAGAGAATAATGTAATTCTTGAAGGATTATCTATGTTGTATTTTATGTTTGAAATTGTAATGTGAAGTTCATGTATGTAATCTGTTTTCTAAGACTACTAAACTGGTCAGTCCTTTGGGATATGATTCTTTGTATCATGCCAATGTATTAAAATAATGCACCAACTCCATGAATCTAGGTTCGGGGCGTTACAATGACTTTGAAGATAATATTTTCATTATACTTCATCATTTGGTAAATATGTTTTTTCTCATAAAGTAACAAAATACATTCATGATATGATGAATCCAAAGGAGTTTCATCTCCACTTTTCACTTTTATAGAATCATACGACGATTCCTGGTATAAAGGGTGATTTAATTATCTTGGAAATTTATGTTGTATCTATATAAGGAATGAAAAAAGACCTATAATTGCATAAAATTGCACTAAGGGGAGTATAAAAAGGTTCACCAGGATTATATGCCCAAATGTTTTGACAACGAAGGATTTATATACTTATATGTAATAATTTCCTCATTTTTTGTTTTCATCGACAGTTATACTTTCATTATTTGAGTTGGTATTTGAATAGTTCCACTAGACATGAGAGATACAGTAGAATGTGTATAAACACAATTAAAAATTATTTTCTCTATTATTGAATGAATAACTAGAATACCAATCACCAATTTGTTTTTGGGATCCACATCTATAGTTTTGATGGAATATGCCCACCCTTACTCTCTAGGCCTTAGAGGATTCTATTGTAACATCCCAAGTACGTAATGAATAATATATATTTTTATCTATGTGTATTAATGATTAATATAGTGTTTTAGATGCTTAAAATGAAAATAAATACAATCTTATGCATGGAATACACTAATATTCTTAAAATATTGTTTTACTACCTTTTTGATGGAAAACCCTTTTTAAATATATCTTTTGACAATTTTATAAGCTATGTTTGTAAAAATAAACTTATTATTTATGATTGGGACATCAAAATTTACTTTGTGTGAATTTTTGGTATTTTTCCGATAAAGTTCATTTTTTAATGAATAGTGAAAAATGTTGTATTTTAATTCAAAACCTCTTTTTAATCTAATTTATTTATATGATTAGATTATCTTTTGAATTGTTTTTGAAGTGAAATTAGAATATATTTTTACCATTTTATCCAATGGTGGTCATTGGAATCAATTTCACTTTGAAATTGGACTTAAACTAGTGTCAATCTTTTGATACTTATTGTTTCATAAAAACACGCTATTTGTCAGGACAGTGGGAATTAGTTACTAAATTATTAATGCAAATTACATGTTATGAATTTTTTAAAATAGACATCATTTTTTAATTTGGAATATCAAATATAGCTTAGGGTGAGGTTTTGGTATCTTTCTGAAAAACTACAATTTTTGATGAATAGTGAAACCACTAAGTGGTAGTTAAAGAAACTGATTTTTTGTTTAAATGAAACATTGCCACTTCTGTGGTTTGATTTTCAAAAATCCAACATACATGGTTGTCATTAATAATTAAAATGTGGTTCAATGAGATTAAAATAATTTTTTGGTGAATAGTAACTTATTATGTTTTTAATCGCGATTAGGGGTAATTAGTGTAGTTTAAGGTAAAAATAATGTTTTAATAATATGATATGAGCTTGAAACATGTCCTACCCTCATTGTATGTGTCATGGCCGACCAAGACAATACATGGGTCAACTTGGGGACCCCATGGAGCCACTTTGATTGGGAAATGACATAAATAACTTTTTATTTAATGTTAAAGTAAAAATGACACAAACATGAAATGTTTTACTAAAACAATTTTTACATGGGGTTATACAAGTCATATTTTTGACTATAAATAGTAATTGGAAAGATAAAAAGATTTCCTACATCATAGTAATTTTTTATAATTTTTAGACATTAAATAAATTAAATTATTTATGACATCATGATGATGCAGCGATGACCTCATTATTTAACAATTTAAATAAAATGGAAAGATAACGTAAAATCTAAGACCTAAACATGTCCAAAAACTATTGGATGAGTGGATTTAAAACCCTAATCACCTTATCCTCTAAATAAATCAATTTGGGACCTTTAAAATCCGAAACTCTTTTGAAAATAATGTAACATTTTGTAACTTTACAAGAGTGCCCCTCCTCTCCTCTTATAAAAGGCCACCACCTCTACCTCCTTACCCAAACTCCCAAAGCCTTTGGCTCGGCCAAACCCTGACCATCTTGTCTCTCCACTTCCCTATCTTACTCATTGAAGCCTCACTTTGGGCAGAAGTGTTCCCAAGGAAGCCTTTGAGCTCAAACCAAAGGGAGTTACACGATTTTAAGGTAATGTCTTCACTTGAGTCCTTTTGTTTTATTTTTCTTCTCCAACCCCCTAAACTCTTTTTATTCATTTATTTTGTAACAACTACAGTATCTTAAATATACTAGGATTTTGTTATAAGAATTATTCTAGCTACACTTACACACACCTACATCTAATGGTTAATGGACATATTGTTTCTGTGGATGGTGAATTTATGCCTCCCGAAACGATGATTGTTTAACATTCTTTTAACACTTTAAAAGGTGGCCATTATGATGAAACTATATTTATATATGATATATAATATGTTTATGTTTTCCTTAAGCTTCTTTATTTTTCATTTTGGGCATACCTTTATGGTTTCCATTATGGGTAAACGTGATATCTTCATTTAAGGAAGTGCGGACTACCGCCCCCTCAAAGTGATTTGATTCGTTAAATACCATATGTGGGACGTATAAAGGATGGAGTTATGATATTATATATGATATTACACTAGAATTATAATATACCTTTATATAATTATGATTCCATTCTATAAAATACGAAATAGAAATAAAAGTAGCGTTCATGCGTACGTACGTCTTACCGTCTCTATGAACGGTGCATTTCATTTCTTACGTCTAAATGATTATTTAATATTATAAATGCATGCATGTACTGGATATATATGAAATATATTATATCTACATCATTAATACCATTCTGGATATAATGGAAACATGAAAAACTTGTAATTATAAAGGGTTTATTTTTTACTCAAGTACCAATGATCGTTAAAACGAACGTTATTAACTTAAATAATTACATAGTGTTCTTGACATGGAAATAAGTGATATAAAAGGAATAATGAACTTGAAAAAGGTTCTTAAACAAGTAGAAATTAACTCAAGTTTATTATTCAGGAGATTAAAGAACGACTGAGTCAAGTCAGACTTGTGGTATGGGACTTCGTCTCAATCTCCTTTCATTGAGGCATATTTTGTTTTATACACAACCTTATTTTATACGGTGTATAAACCCCTTTGAATTTCACGTTTATTCAAAAGGAATCTTTTTTTTATATGAAACATTTACTGAACGACAAAAGGGAATGTTTTTGTCGTACGTATGTGGCGACAACGACTTGTCCGCCGCCGTGACTATTATTTGAGTTTCGGCTTCCTCTACAAGCCATACCTTTTTTTTAAAAGAAAAATAAATACCATGTTTTACTTTTCTTTTATTTTGTTATTGAAAATTGTTTTCATAATATTTTAATATCAATGTGTTGTATTGATATCTTTTGATTGAAATATGGAAATGTTATGTTTCCTTTATGCATGTTTTATGTGATACGATTATGTTGAGGTTCTTGGGAATTATTATGAAGACGGGTGGTTCCGTGATAGACTAAGGGCGGGTGAGCCGGATATAGCTCTCCAATGCATTGGGTAACGCGAAGGAGTGAAATGTTAAGTTTTCTACGAAGAGATTTAGGTAATATATTGTGATTGGTATTCCAAACGTAACCAAGAGGGTTACTCCCTATGTAAGAATGTTATGAATGCCTCAAGTTACCTTTATGTCTTATGATTTCTATGATTTATTCATGATTTGATGAGGTATGTTAAAGTGCTTATGTTTTATGGGTAAAGTATGATTTAATTATTATGTATATATGTACCCATGTTTCCTTTCCATATTTTTATATCCCTTACTGAGCTTTTTATGCTCATCCCAGGTTTTTTTGAAATGTTTTTCACAGGTCAAGGGAAAGGTACATGATATGATGATAGTGTCAAGGAAGTGTCAAGAAAGAATCCATGTTTTATTTTAAATATGTTTCCGTTGATGGGAAATAAGAATACTATCTTTATGTAACCACTTTGTTTATATGTGGAATGTAATGCAAGTTTTATGATCTAATTCTCTAAAACTCTAAACCCGAAAATATCCTCAATGTGTAATCTTGTAATAACTCAAGATTAAGTAAGGTTTAAGGCTGGGGCCTTATAGTTGGTATCAAAGGTCAGTTTATATAACTTTAGGAGTTATAATTCTATTAAATGATTATCCGAAAATATTTTTTTTATATGGAAAAATTGAAGTGATGTAGTATTTAAAGATTACCATGTTGCTTCATCTAAGACATGTTTGTTCAGAATGGTTTTCCGCAGAGGAAACAGGGAAGCAGTGCTAGGAAGGCATGCAGAAGGAAATAACCTTCTGAATCAGCATCCTGAGATGGTCGGAATTGGAACTGAACAGTTTTTTGCAGTAATGACACAGTTGACTCAAGCGATAAATGGTGGTCGTATCCATGCATGAGATCAGCCACATCAACTGCAGAGGAACATGTCAGTGGTGGAACATTTCATGAGGAAACATCCCCCATCATTCAGAGGATCATCTGACCCTGTGCTAGCTGAAGGGTGGATTAAAGCACTGGAGAAGATTTTCGATGTCATGGGGTGTTCAGACAATCAAAAGGTTAGTCTTGCTATTTACCGTTTGGAGGGTGAAGTAGATATGTGGTGGTATATGGTTAAAAATATTAGGGACGCTGATGAGATTGATGCTCTTGGCTGGTATGAATTCAAAGGTATGTTTCTTGAGAAGTATTTTCCTAAGGCTGTTCGACTTAGGATGGAAAGGAAATTCTTGGAATTGAGGCAAGAGGAAAACTCAGTGGCTACCTATGAAGAAAGGTTCACTCGATTGGCAAGGTATGCTCCAAATGTTTTCCGAGACCTTGATAGTAAAATCAATCATTTTTACTCAGGATTAAAGCCAAAATATCGAAGGGAATTAGCTTCTCATGAGTTTAAAAGTTATGAAAAGCTTGTTCGATGTGCTGAGAAGGACGAAATGGAGTTTGCCGATGACCAAGTGTTCTATAACAGCCAACAGAATAAGAGACCGAGGTGGCATTAGAAAGGTAAGCATTCTTCAAAAAAGTCTGATGGTAAGAAATCTAAGTTTCCAGTTTGTGATAAATGTGGCAAAAGGCAAGCTGGGGAATGTCTTCTGAATTCTGGAAAGTGCTACCGATGTGGTAAGATGGGACATAAGGCTCATGATTGCACTGAAAAAGATTAGGGTGATGGTAAGACCAAATTTGATTTACAGTTAGTGAAATGTTATAAGTGCAATGAGATGGGTCACTATGCAAACGAGTGTCTGAAAAAGAGCTTGAGTGATGGGAAGCAGTTAGACTACCAGCAGAAAGGGGTGGTGAAATCCTTTGCAACTACTTCAGCAGATGTCGGGCCGTCAAATGAAGTTGTATCAGGTACTTTGTTTGTTTTTTTAGATTATTCCAGTGTGTTGTTTGATTCGGGGTCTACACATTCTTTCATCTCTGAAAACTTTTCAAGTAAAATGGGAATACCATCTCAAGAAATGACTCCTGAACTTGTGGTAAAGAGACCTGGGGGAAATGTTGAGGCAAAATGAATTTATAAGAAATTTCATATCCTTATCTGTGGAAAGAACCTACTTACAAACCTTATTGTTCTACCTCTAGTAGAGTTTGATGTTATCCTGGGTATGGATTGGCTCTCTATTTACCATGCTAAGATTGACTGTTGAGCTAAAGAAGTTTCTTTTCAGAAAGAATTTTAGTTTGTGTACAAGAATGAAACCTTACTGTTGATAACTTATCAAGAGGCCGAGAAACTTGTAAAAGATGGAAATGAATGTTACCTTGCACACATCGTTGAAAATAAAGGAACTGTTCAGATTAATGATTTTCCAGTGGTAAATGAGTATCCTGTTGTTTTTTCTGATGAGTTGCCTAGAATAATACCAGATCGGGAAGTTGAATTTACTGTTGACTTAGTTCCTGATGCTAAGCCAATTTCAAAACCCCCTTATCGAATGGATCAAATTGAAATTTTAGAGTTGAAGGAGCAATTGCAAGATTTATTAGAGAAAGGTTTCATTCAACCTAGAACATCACCATGGGGTGCTCCTGTTTTATTTGTTAAAAAGAAAGATGGTTCTATGAGACTATGCATTGATTATAGAGCCTTGAATAATATCACTGTTAAGAACAAATATCCTTTTCCTCATATCGATGATTTGTTTGATCAGCTCCAGGGAGCTCAGTATTTTTCAAAGATTGACCTGAGATCGGGGTACCATCAGCTGAAGGTAAAGGAAGCAGATGTTCCGAAGACTGCGTTTCGTACAAGATATGGCCATTATGAATTTGTAGTAATGCCTTTTGGGCTAACCAATGCACCTGCTGTATTCATGGACTTAATGAATAGAATTTTCTACGAGTTCTTGGATAAGTTTGTGGTGGTTTTCATTGATGATATTTTGGTGTTTTATAAAAGTAAAGAAGAACATGAAAGAAATTTAAGGGTCATTTTGAAAACCTTGAAAGAAAAGAAATTGTATGGGAAATTTAGAAAGTGTGAGTTTTGGTTGCAACAAATTTCTTTCCTTGGTCATATTATTTCTAATGATGGGATAACTATTGATCCTGCAAAAACAAAGGTTGTTGAAGGATGGCCAAGACCCACAAATGTAACAGAGATTCGTAGCTTCCTTGGTTTGGAAGGCTATTACCGAAGGTTTGTTAGAAATTTTTCACGGTTATCTAGTCCAATGACTAAGCTAACTTGGAAGGGTGTTAGTTTTATCTGGACAAAAGAATGTGATGATTGTTTTCAGGAATTGAAAAGAAGATTAGTGAACATTCCAGTTTTGGCACTACCTTCCAGGAATGGTGAGTTTGTTATATAAAGTGATGCTTCATTGAAAGGACTTGGTTACATCCTAATGCAGAATGATCAGGTAATTGCTTATGCTTCACGATAGTTGAAAACTCATGAGGTAAATTACCCTACACATGATTTGGAATTAGCTTCTGTTGTTTTCACTCTAAAAATTTGGAGGCATCATTTGTATGGAGTAATGTGTGAAAAATATACTGATCACAAAAGTTTAAAGTATATATTCACTCAGAAAGAGTTGAACATGAGACAAAGGAGATGGCTAGAATTAATCATAGATTATGATTGTACAATTTATTACCATCCAGGAAAAGAAAATAAAGTGGCTGATGCTTTAAGTCTAAAAAGTAATGCTTCATTAGTAATGTTGCGTTTGGAACGTGATCCTTTGGTTAAGGATTTGATGAACTTTGGCATAGAATTTTTTGGTGCAGGATGTTCTTCTGTTTTGTTTCAGGTATCCATGAGATCATCTCTATCAGACAGTATCAAGAAAGCACAGAAGCAAGAAAGTGAGTTGCAGAAAAAGGTAGATCTGGTTCAAAAAGGTAACTTGCATGAATTCAACATTGATAATGATTGCGTTTTGAGATTTTGGAAGATATTGTGTGTGCCTTGTGATTCACATTTGAAGAGAGAGTTGTTATGTGAAGCTCATAGTTTTCCGTTTTCAGTTCATCCTGGCAGTACTAAGATGTAAAGAGATCTGTGGGAGTATTACTGGTGGGATGGAATGAAAAAAGATATTGCTAATTTTACTGTGAAGTGTTTGAAATGTCAACAGGTTAAAGCAGAGTGACAGTTACCGAAAGGGATGCTTCTTCCTTTACCAGTGACAGAGTGGAAATGGGAGAATATATCCATGGAATTTGTTGTGGGATTACCAAAGACATCTCGAGGTAATAATGCAATCTAGGTTATTGTTGATCGCTTGACCAAATCTGCTCATTTCTTTGCTATATGAGATACTTTTTCCCTAGATCAACTTTCTCGTTTGTATCTTAAAGAGATAGTCAGGTTACATGGAGTTCCTCTCTCCATTGTATCTGACCGCGATCCCAGGTTCACTTCTAACTTTTGGAAAGGCCTTCAGAAGTCATTGGGTACTGAATTAAATTTTAGTACAGCTTTTCATCCTCAATCAGATGGGAAGTCAGAACAAACAATTCAGACCTTGGAGGATATGCTACGAGCTTGTTCGATAGATTATCAGGGAAGTTGGGACCAACATCTTTCTTTGGTTAAATTTTCATATAATAACAGTTTTCATTCCAGTATACAGATGGCACCATTTGAGGCGTTATATGGGAAGCAGTGTCGAACTCCAGCTTTCTGGGATGAAGTGGGTGAATGGAATTTGATGGGACCAGAATTGGTAGAAGAGATGGCATAAAAAGTTCAGCTGATTAAGAAACACATGAGAACATCTCAGAGTAGGCCGAAGAGTTATGCAGACAACAGGAGGAAGGATCTACCTTTTGAGGTAGGTGATCATGTTTTTCTCAAAGTCTCACCATGGAAAAGTGTGATGAGATTTGGTAAGAAAGGAAAGATGAGTCCAAGGTTCATTGGACCATATGAAATTCTGGAGAGAGTTGGATCAGTTGCATACCAGGTGGCTTTACCTCTGAGTTTATCTCAGGTACACAATGTTTTTCACGTTTCGATGTTGAGAAAGTACATGCCAGATCCATCTCATGTTTTGAGTCCAGAGGTAGTTCAGTTGGAAGAGAACCTATCTTATGAGGAACAACCGGTCCAGATTCTTGACCATAGGGAGCAAGTGTTATAGAATAAGGTGATTAATCAGGTAAAGGTTTTGTGAAAAAACCACATGATGGAAGAGGCAACATGGGAATCTGAAAATGCAATGAGGGATAAGTACCCCCATTTATTGGATAAGTAAATAAATTGCGGGGATGCAATTTTCTAAAGGGGGGAAGGATGTAACATCCCAAGTATGTAATGAATAATAGATATTTTTATCTGTGTCTATTAATGATTAAGATAGTGTTTTAGAGGCTTTAAATGAAAATAAATACAATCTTATGCATGGAATACACTAATATTCTTAAAAGATTGTTTTACTGCCTTTTTGATGGCAAACCCTTTTTAAATATATCTTTTGACAATTTTATAAGCTATGTTTGTCAAAATAAACTTATTATTTATGATTGGGACATCAAAATTTACTTTGTGTGAATTTTTGGTATTTTTCCGATAAAGTTCATTTTTAATGAATAGTGAAAAATGTTTTATTTTAATTAAAAACCTCTTTTTAATCTAATTTATTTATATGATTAGAGAATCTTTTGAATTGGTTTTTAAGTGAAATTAGAATATATTTTTACCATTTTATCCAATGGTGGTCATTTGAATCAATTTCACTTTGAAATTAGACTTAAACTAGTGTCAATCTTTTGATACTTATTGTTTCATAAAAACATGCTATTTGTCATGACAGTGGGAATTAGTTATTAAATTAATTAATGCAACTTACATGTTTTGAATTTTTTAAAAGAGACATCATTTTTGAATTAGGAATATCAAATATAGATTAGGGTGAAGTTTTGGTATCTTTCTGAAAAACTTCAATTTTTGATGAATAGTGAAACCACTAAGTGGTAGTTAAAGAAACTGATTTTTCATTTAAATGAAACTTTGCCACTTCTGTGGTTTGATTTTCAAAAATCCGACATACATGGTTGTCATTAAGAAGTAAAATGTGGTTCAATGAGATTTAAATAATTTTTTTGGTGAATAGTAACTTATTATGTTTTTAATCGCGATTAGAGGTAATTAGTGTAGTTTAAGGTAAAAATAATGTTTTAATAATATGAGATGAGCTTGAAACATGTCCTACCCCCATTGGATGTGTCATGGCCGACCAAGAAAATCCATGTGTCAACTTGGGGACCCCATGGAGCCACTTGTTTTGGGAAATGACATAAATAACTTTTTATTTAATGTTATAGTAAAAATGACACAAACATGAAATGTTTTACTAAAACAATTTTTACATGGGGTTATACAAGTCATATTTTTGACTATAAATAGTCATTGGAAACATAAAAATATTTCCTACATCATAGGAATTTTTTTATAATTTTTAGACATTAAATAAATTAAATTATTTATGACATCATGATGATGCAGCGATGACCTCTTTATATAACGATTTAAATAAAATGGAAAGATAATGTAAAATCTAAGACCTACACATGTCCAAAACCTATTGGATGAGTGGATTTAGAACCCGCATCACCTTATCCTCGAAATACATCAATGTGGGACCTTTAAAATCCGAAAATCTTTTGAAAATAAAGTAAAAGTTTGTAACTTTACAAGAGTGCCCCTCCTCTCCTCTTATAAAATGCCCCCACCTCTACCTCCTTACCCACATTACCAAAGTCTTTGGCTCGGCCAAACCCTGCCCATTTTTCTCTCCACTTCCCTATATTACTCCTTGAAGCCTCAGTTTGGGAAGAAGTCTTCCCAAGGAATCCTTTGAGCTCAAACCAAAGGGAGTTACCCGATTTTAAGGTAATGTCTTCACTTGAGTCCTTTTGTTTTATTTTGCTTCTCCAACCCCCTAAACTCATTTTATTCATTTCTTTTGTAACAACTACAATATCTTCAATATACTAGGATGTTGTTATAAGAAGTATTCTAGCTACACTTACACACACCTATATCTAATGGTTAATGGACATATTGTTTCCGTGGATGGTGAATTTATGCCTCCCGAAACGATGATTGTTCAACATTCTTTTAACACCTTCAAAGGTGGCCATTATGATGACACTATATTTATATATGATATATAATATGTTTATGTTTTCCTTAAGCTTCTGTATTTTTCATTTTGGGCATACCTTTATGGTTTCCATTATGGGTAAATGCGATATCTTCATTTAAGGAAGTGCGGACTACTGCCCCCTTAAAGTGCTTATGTTTTCTTTTATTTTGGTATTGAAAATGGTTTTCATAATATTTTAATATAAATCTGTTGTATTGATATCTTGTGATTGAAAGGTGGAAATGTTATGTTTCCTTTATGCATGTTTTATTTGATATGATTATGTTGAGGTTCTTGGGCATTATTATGAAGACGGGTGGTTCCATGATAGACTAAGGGCGGGTGAGCCCGATATAGCTCTCCAATGCATTGGGTAATGCGAAGGAGTGAAATTTTAAGGTTTCTCCGAAGAGATTTAAGGAATATACTGTTATTGGTATTCCAAACGTAACCAAGAGGGTTACTCGCTACGTAAGAATGTTATGAATGCCTCAAGTTACCTTTATGTCTTATGATTTCTATGATTTATTCATGATTTGATGAGGTATGTTAAAGTGATTATGTTTTATGGTTAAAGTACGATTTCATTCTTATGTATATATGTACCCATGTTTCCTTTCCATATTTTTATATCCCTTACTAAGCTTTTTATGCTCATCCCAAGTTTTTTTGAAATGTTTTTCATAGGTCAAGGGAAAGGTACATGATATGATGATAGTGTCAAGGAAGAGGCAAGAAAGAATCCATGTTTTATTTTAAATATGTTTCCATTGATGGGAAATAAGAATACTATCTTTATGTAACCACTTTGTTTATATGTGGAATGTAATTCAAGTTTTATGATCTAATTCTCTAAAACTCTAAACCCGAAAAGATCCTCAATGTGTAATCTTGTAATAACTCAATATTAAGTAAGGTTTAAGGCTGGGGACTTATAGTTGGTATTAAAGGTCAGTTTAGATAACTTTAGGAGTTAGAATTCTATTAAATGATTATCTGAAAATATTTTTTTTATATGGCCAAATTGAAGTGATATAGTATTTGAAGATTACCATGTTGCTTCATCTAAGACATGTTTGTTCAGAATGGTTTTCGGCAGAGGAAATAGGGAAGCAGTGCTAGGAAGGCATGTAGAAGGAAATAACCTTCCGAATTAGCATCCTGAGATGGTCGGAATTGGAACTGAATAGTTGGTTGCAGTAATGGTGTAGTTGACTCAAGCGATAAATGGTGGTGGTATCCATGCACGAGATCAGCCAGATCAACCGCAGAGGAACATGTTAGTGGTGGAACATTTCATGAGGCAACATCCCCCATCATTCAGAGGATCATCTGACCCTGTTCTAGCTGAAGGGTGGATTAAAGCACTGGAGAAGATTTTCGATTTCATGGGGTGTTCAGAAAATTAAAAGGTTAGTCTTGCTATTTACCGTTTGGAGGGTGAAGCAGATCAGTGGTGGTCTATGGTTAAAAATATCAGGGACGCTGATGAGATTGATGCTCTTGACTGGGATGAATTCAAAGGTATGTTTCTTGAGAAGTATTTTCCTAAGGCTGTTCGACTTAGGATGGAATGGAAATTATTTGAATTGAGGCAAGAGGAAGACTCAGTGGCTACCTATGAAGAAAGGTTCATTCGATTGTCAAGGTATGCTCCAAATTTTATTCGAGACCATGATAGTAAAATCAATCATTTTTACTCAGGATTAAAGCCAAAATATCGAAGGACATTAGCTTCTCGTGAGTTTAAAAGTTATGAAAAGCTTGTTCTATGTGCTGAGAAGGTGGAAATGGAGTTTTCCGATGACCAAGTGTTCAATAATATCCAACAGAAGAAGAGACTGATGTGGTAGGATAAATGTAAGAATTCTTCAAAAAAGCCTGATGGTAAGAAATCTAAGTTTCCAGTTTGTGATAAATGTGGAAAAAGGCATGCTGGGGAATGTCTTCTGAATTCTGGAATGTTCTACCAATGTGGTAAGATGGGACATAAGGCTCGTGATTGAACTGAAAAAGATCAGGGTGATGGTAAGACCAAATTTTATTTACAGTTAGTGAAATGTTATAAGTGCAATGAGATGGGTCACTATGCAAACGAGTGTCTGAAAAAGAGCTTGAGTGATGGGAAACAGTTAGACTACAAGTAGAAAGGGGTGGTGAAATCCTTTGCAACTACTTCAGCAGATGTCGGGCCGTAAAATGAAGTTGTATCGGGTACTTTGTTTGTTTTTTCAGATTATGCCAGTGTGTTGTTTGATTCGGAGTCTACACATTCTTTCATCTCTGAAAACTTTTCAAGTAAAATGGGAATACCATCTCAAGAAATGACTCCTGAACTTGTGGTAAAGACACCTGAGGGAAATGTTGAGGCAAAAAGAATTTATAAGAATCTTCCTATCCTTATCTGTGTAAAGTACCTACTTGCAAACCTTATTGTTCCACCTCTAGTAGAGTTTGATGTTATCCTGGGTATGGATTAGCTCTCTATTTACCATGCTAAGATTGACTGTAGAGCTAAAGAAGTTTCTTTTCAGAAAGACTTTCAGTTTGTGTACAAGAATGAACCCTTACTGTTGATAACTTATCAAGAGGCCGAGAAACTTGTAAAAGATGGAAATGAATGTTACCTTTCACACATCGTTGAAGATAAAGGAACTATTCAGATTAATGATATGCCAGTTGTAAATGAGTATCCTGATCTTTTTCCTGATGAGTTGCCTGGAATAATACCAGATCGGGAAGTTGAATTTACTATTGACTTAGTTCCTGATGCTAAGACAATTTCAAAACCCCCTTATCGAATGACTCAAATTGAACTTTTAGAGTTGAAGGAGAAATTGCAAGATTTATTAGAGAAATGTTTCATTCGACCTAGCACATAACCATGGGGTTCTCCTGTTTTATTTGTTAAAAATAAAGATGGTTCTATGAGATTATGAATTGATTATAGAGCCTTGAATAATATCACTGTTAAGAACAAATATCCTTTGCCTCATATCGATGATTTGTTTGATCAGCTCCAGGGAGCTCAGTATTTTTCAAAGATTGACCTGAGATTGGGGTACCATCAGCTGAAGGTAAAGGAAGCAGATGTTCCGAAGACTGCATTTCGTACAAGATATGGCCATTATGAATTTTTAGTAATGACTTTTGGGCTAACCAATTCACCTGCTGTATTCATGGACTTAATGAATAGAATTTTCCATGAGTTCTTGGATAAGTTTTTGGTGGTTTTCATTGATGATATTTTGGTGTTTTCTAAAAGTAAAGAAGAACATGAAAGACATTTAAGGGTCATTTTTCAAACCTTGAAAGAAAAGAAATTGTATGGGAAATTTAGCAAGTGTGAGTTTTGGTTGCAACAAATTTCTTTCCTTGTTCATATTGTTTCTAAAGATGGGATAACTGTTGATCCTGCAAAAACCAAGGTTTTTGAAGAATGGCCAAGACCCACAAATGTAACAGAGATTCGTAGCATCCTTGGTTTGGCAGTATATTACCGAAGGTTTGTTAGAAATTTTTCACGGTTATCTAGTCCAATGACTAAGCTAACTCGAAAGGGTGTTATGTTTATCTGGACAAAAGAATATGATGATTGTTTTTAGGAATTGAAAAGAAGATTGGTGAAAGCTCCAGTTTTGGCACTACCTTCTAGGAATGGTGAGTTTGTTATATACAATGATGCTTCATTGAAAGGACTTGGTTGCGTCCTAATGCAGAATGATCAGGTAATTACTTATGCTTCACGATAGTTGAAAACTCATGAGGTAAATTACCCTACACATGGTTTGGAATTAGCTGCTGTTGTTTTCGCTCTAAAAATTTGGAGGCATCATTTGTATGGAGTAAAGTGTGAAATATATACTGATCACAAAAGTTTAAAGTATATATTCACTCAGAAAGAGTTTAACATGAGACAAAGGAGATGTCTAGAATTAATCAAGGATTATGATTTTACAATTCATTACCATCCAGGAAAAGCAAATAAAGTGGCTGATGCTTTAAGTCGAAAAAGTAATGCTTCATTAGCAATGTTGCATTCGGAACGTGATCCTTTGGTTAAGGATTTGATGAACTTTGGAATAGAAGTTGTTGGTGCAGGATGTTCTTCTGTTTTGTTTCAGGTATCAGTGAGATCATCTCTATCAGACAGAATCAAGAAAGCACAGAAGCAAGACAGTGAGTTGCAGAAAAAGGTAGAGCTGGTTCAGAAAGGTAAGTTGCATGAATTCAACATTGATAATGATTGCGTTTTGAGATTTGGGAAGAGATTGTGTGTGCCTTGTGATTCACAGTTGAAGAGAGAGTTGTTATGTGAATCACATAGTTCTCCGTTTTCAGTACATCCTAGCAGTACTAAGATGTACAGAGATCTGCGGGAGTATTACTGGTGGGATGGAATGAAAAGAGATATTTCTAATTTTACTATGAAGTGTTTGACATGTCAACAGGTTAAAGAAGAGCAGAAGTTACTGAAAGGGATACTTCAGCCTTTACCAGTGCCAGAGTGGAAATGGGAGAATATATCCATGGACTTTGTTGTGGGATTACCGAAGAAATATCGAGGTAATAATGCAATCTGGGTTATTGTTGATCGCTTGACCAAATCTGCTAATTTCCATTCTATACGAGATACTTTTTCCCTAGATCAACTTTCCCATTTGTATCTTAAAAAGATAGTCAGGTTACATGGAGTTCCTCTCTCCATTGTATCTGACCGTGATCCCAGGTTCACTTCTAACTTTAAGAAAGGCCTTCAGAAGTCGTTGGGTACTAAATTAAATTTTAGTACAGCTTTTCATCCTCAATCAGATGGGCAGTCGGAACGAACAATTCAGACCTTGGCGGATATGCTACGATCTTGTTCGATGGATTATCAGGGAATTTGGGACCAACATCTTTCTTTGGTTGAATTTTCATATAAAAACAGTTTTCATTCCAGTATACAGATGGCACCATTTGAGGCGTTATATGGGAAGCAGTGTCGAACTCCCACTTTCTGGGATGAAGTGGGCGAAAGGATGTTGATGGGACCAGAATTGGTAGAAGAGATGGCTGAAAAAGTTCAGCTGATTCAGAAACACATGAGAACAGCTCAGAGTAGGCAGAAGAGTTATGCAGACAACAGGAGGAAGGATCTAACTTTTGAGGTAGGTGATCGTGTTTTTCTCAAAGTCTCACCATGGAAAAGTGCGATGAGATTTGGTAAGAAAGGAAAGCTGAGTGCAAGGTTCATTGGACTATATGAAATTCTGGAGAGAGTTGGATCAGTTGCATACCGGGTGGCTTTACCTCCGAGTTTATCTCAGGTACACAATGTTTTTCACGTTTTGATGTTGAGAAAGTACATGCCAGATCCATCTCATGTTTTGAGTCCAGAGGTAGTTCAGCTGGAAGAGAACCTATCTTATGAGGAACAACCGGTCCAGATTCTTGACCATAGGGAGCAAGTGTTACGGAATAAGGTGATTAATCAGGTAAAGGTTTTGTGGAAAAACCACATGATGGAAGAGGCAACATGGGGATTTGAAAATGCAATGAGGGATATGTACCCCCATTTATTCGATAAGTAAATAAATTGCGGGGACGCAATTTTCTAAAGGGGGGAAGGATGTAACATCCCAAGTACATAATGAATAATAGATATTTTTATCTATGTCTATTAATGATTAAGATAGTGTTTTAGAGGCTTTAAATGAAAATAAATACAATCTTATGCATGAAATACACTAATATTCTTAAAAGATTGTTTTACTGCCTTTTTTATGGCAAACCCTTTGTAAATCTATCTTTTGACAATTTTATAATCTATTTTTGTCAAAATAAACTTATTATTTATGATTGGGACATCAAAATTTACTTTGTGTGAATTTTTGGTATTTTTCCGATAAAGTTCATTTTTTAATGAATAGTGAAAAATGTCGTATTTTAATTCAAAACCTCTTTTTAATCTAATTTATTTATATGATTAGATTATCTTTTGAATTGGTTTTGAAGTGAAATTAGAATATATTTTTACCATTTTATCCAATGGTGGTCATTGGAATCAATTTCACTTTGAAATTGGACTTAAACTAGTGTCGATATTTTGATACTTATTGTTTCATAAAAACACGCTATTTGTCATGACAGCGGGAATTAGTTATTAAATTAATTAATGCAACTTACATGTTTTGAATTTTTTAAAATAGACATCATTTTTGAATTCGGAATATCAAATATAGCTTAGGGTGAAGTTTTGGTATCTTTCTGAAAAACTTCAATTTTTGATGAATAGTGAAACCACTAAGTGGTAGTTAAAGAAACTGATTTTTCGTTTAAATGAATCTTTTCCACTTCTGTGGTTTGATTTTAAAAAATCCGACATACATGGTTGTCATTAAGAAGTAAAATGTGGTTCAATGAGATTTAAATAATTTTTTGGTGAATAGTAACTTATTAAGTTTTTAATCGCGATTAGGGGTAATAAGTGTAGTTTAGGTAAAAATAATGTTTTAATAATATGAGATGAGCTTGAAACATGTCCTACCCTCATTGGATATGTCATGGAAGACCAAGAAAATCCATTGGTCAACTTGGGGACCCCATAGAGCCACTTGTTTTGGGAAATGACATAAATAACTTTTTATTTAATGTTAAAGTAAAAATGACACAAACATGAAATTTTTTACTAAAACAATTTTTACATGGGTTTATACAAGTCATAATTTTGACTATATATAGTCATTGGAAATCTAAATATATTTCCTACATCATAGTAATTTTTTTATAATTTTTAGACATTAAATAAATTAAATTATTTATGACATCATGATGATGTAGCGATGACCTCATTATTTAACGATTTAAATAAAATGGAAAGATAATGTAAAATCTAAGACCTACACATGTACAAAACCTATTGATGAGTGTATTTCGAACCCTCATCACCTTATCCTATAAATACATCAATTTGGGACCTTTAAATCCGAAACTCTTTTGAAAATAAAGTAACATTTTGTAACTTTACAAGAGTGCCCCTCTTCTCCTCTTATAAAAGGCCCCCACCTCTACCTCCTTACCCACACTCCCAAAGCCTTTGGCTCCGCCAACCCCTGCCCATTTTGTCTCTCCACTTCCCTCTCTTACTCCTTGAATCCTCACTTTGGGCAGAAGTCTTCCCAAGGAAGCCTTTGAGCTCAAACCAAAGGGAGTTACCCGATTTTAAGGAAATGTCTTCACTTGAGTCCTTTTGTTTTATTTTGCTTCTCCAACCCCCTAAAATCTTTTTATTCATTTATTTTGTAACAAATACAGTATATTTAATATACTAGGATGTTTTTATAAGAAGGATTCTAGCTACACTTACACACACCTACATCTAATGGTTAATTGACATATTTTTTCCGTGGATGGTGAATTTATGCCTCCCGAAACGATGATTGTTCAACATTCTTTTAACACCTTCAAAGGTGGAAATTATGATGACACTATATTTATATATGATATATAATATGTATATTTTTCCTTAAGATTCTGTATTTTTCATTTTGGGCATACCTTTATGGTTTCCATTATGGGTAAACGCGATATCTTCATTTAAGGAAGTGCGGACTACCGCCCCCTCAAAGTGATTTGATTCGTTAAATACCATATGTGGGACGTATAAAGTATGGAGTTATGATATTATATATGATATTACACTGGAATTATAATATACCTTTATATCATTATGATTCCATTCTATAAAATATGAAATAGAAATGAAAGTAGCATTCATGTGTACGTACGTCTTACCGTCTCCATGAACGGTGCATTTCATTTCTTACCTCTAAATGATTATGTAATATTTTAAATGCATGCATGTACTGGATATATATGACATATATGATATCTACATCATGAATACCATTCTGGATATAATGGAAACATGAAAAACTTGTAATTATAAAGTGTTTATTTTTTACTCAAGTACCAATGATCGTAAAACGAACGTTATTAACTTAAATAATTACATAGTGTTCATGACATGTCAATAAGTGATATAAAAGGAATAATGAACTTGAAAAAGGTTCTTAAACAAGTAGAAATTAACTCAAGTTTAGTATTCAGGAGATTAAAGAACGACCGAGTCAAGTCGGACCTGAGGTATGGGACTTCGTCTCAATCTCCTTTCATTGAGGCATATTTTGTTTTATACACAACCTTCTTTTATACGGTGTATAAAACCCTTTGAATTTTATGTTTATTCAAAAGGAATATTTTTTTTATATGAAGCATTTACTAAACGACAAAAGGGAATGTTTTTGTCGTACGTATGCGGCGACAAGGAATTCTCCGCCGCCGTGACCATTATTTGAGTTTCGGCTTCCTCTACAAGCCATACCTTTTTTTTAAAAGAAAAATAAATACCTTGTTTTACTTTTCTTTTATTTTGGTATTGAAAATGGTTTTCATAATATTTTAATATTAATGTGTTGTATTGATATCTTGTTATTGAAAGGTGGAAATGTTATGTTTCCTTTATGTATGTTTTATGTGATACGATTATGTTGAGGTTCTTGGGCATTATTATGAAGACGGGTGGTTCTGTGATAGACTAAGGGCGGGTGAGCCCGATATAGCTCTCCAATGCATTGGGTAACCCGAAGGAGTGAAACGTTAAGGTTTATCCGAAGATATTTTGGGAATATACTGTGATTGGTATTCCAAACGTAACCAAGATGGTTACTCCCTACGTAAGAATGTTATGAATGCCTCAAGTTACCTTTATGTCTTATGATTTCTATGATTTATTCATGATTTGATGAGGTATGTTAAAGTGCTTATGTTTTATGGGTAAAGTATGATTTCATTATTATGTATATATGTACCCATGTTTCCTTTCCATATTTTTATATCCCTTACTGAGCTTTTTATGCTCATCCCATGTTTTTTTGAAATGTTTTTCATAGGTCAAGGGAAAGGTACATGATATGATGATAGTGTCAAGGAAGTGTCAAGAAAGAATCCATGTTTTATTTTAAATATGTTTCCATTGATGGGAAAGAAGAATACTATCTTTATGTAACCACTTTGTTTATATGTGGAATGTAATACAAGTTTTATGATCTAATTCTCTAAAACTCTAAACCCGAAAAGATCCTCAATGTGTAATCTTGTAATAACTCAAGATTAAGTAAGGTTTAAAGCTGGGGCATTATATCTATAATTTATTATCGGTGATGACCTAGGTATTAGTGAATTAACTTTTATAGTTTCCTTAATCCTAATAGTTAAAACGTTAGACCATAGGATGAGGGTTTATAGGATAATTCCAATCTCAAATCACATAGGTGGTTTCTCCAATCGGAAATCTCAAGCTTGGTGTCATTCCTTCGTGCACCTAAATAATTTTCTCATCATATTAATGAAATTTAAGGGGATTTTATTTAAAAACAATTTATATGTGGTATGTTAAAGTTTCATTCCACTAATATATTAATCTATTGAACCCCCATAATTAAACTCTAATTTATAAAATTTATCCGTATGAGACCCTTCAGAATCTCTAATACCATTTCAACTTTGAGAGTACATCGGATAATTTTGACATAATAATCAATTTCCAAAATGGATCAGGATTTTCATAGAATCTTATTTAGTAAACCAAAGAAATGGTAAAATTTACATTATTTTTTAATGATAAAGATGGTGATGTACTATGCATGCATTGTGAATTATTCCTTATACACCCTGAAATATTTTTTGTCCATTTTATTGAGGGTAAGGAAGTCCCACTCCATTTTTAGTTTAAGAGTGTGTGTAAAAATTTTACCAAAAAAACATTTTTGGGAATGGATTCTACTCCATTTCTTTGATCACCACATAAGGATTGATATTCCTGAATATCATACACTGCTGATAAAATTATCCCTCTAAATGATAAAAATTTACAACAACCTTCTATGGATCATAGAACTGTTGGATGGAGAATAACATTTCAATAGAGAAGATCCACTGTAACTCAATTAAGGAATTGTAAAATCCACTTATGTTTGGTAACATTTTTCATATAAAGGTCCCAATTGAAACCTCCCTTTCTTAGGGGGATTTTTGTGTTCATACTGATTCGGGTTTCAATTCAAAATTTGTGTCTATTAAGAAAATATCGTCACAAATTTCATGATTCTTGCTCCCTTTGGGGTGGGAATATCAATTGGGCAGTTATCACATTGCACCTCTAATTGGTTGTTGACTATTTTCCTATTATGTTCATACTTTTAAAAGAATTATTTGAAAATTATGGATTCTTATTTTTAAATTATTGAACATATAAATGGATAACTATGAACATTATTGGGCTAACTCATAAATGAAATATATTCCATAACTTATGAGTTTCTAGGATTTAATCTACATTATCCATGATATAATTCCATACATAAAATATCATTCGAATATTTTTACCCATAGTAATGGTTTTTAATGAACATGTGAATTCACCAATGTATTTACCCAATGATTTTAAAACAAGGTATTAATAATGTACTATTTTTATTCACCAGTTAACGATCATGTCTAGCTGAATACACTATTTTCAGGGTTGTTACCCCAAGGTATATCTATGCCAGAAACCCATCCATTTGTAGTATCAATATAGGGATGTATTTTATTGGATACCACTTACTCTATACTTTACAAAAAGTTAGTGATTTTTTATATTATTAATAAAATCCATAAGGATTTATATAGTTCTTTATAATCATTACTAAAAAATTAGTATGCCATCCTCTAAAACCAATCATGGAAACCTATATCATTAATATATTTTATTTTATAGTTTATTACATTAAATAACACTTATTACAACCCATAAGATCATTGGTCCTAGTGTATTTAGTAAATTAGGTACATAAAACATCAACCTTATAGATGGATACAAAAATATTATTGAAAAATTATTCAACATGCATCTAAAGTTCCATAGTTTTTCATACTGTATGGGATAACCTATAGACATACATAAAAATGGGTGATATATAAAGCCCAATATAGGAATAAAAATAATAATAATATATGGAATGAATTTCATGTTTGTAAAATATAGATTTTAATGGGACATAAAAGGCATGAAAATCAAAAACATGATCAATAGAGCATAATATATGATGATATCATAAATGCAACAAGGGAATGTGGAAACCACATTAAACATGCCATCATAAACATTGGTCAAGGATTACCACAAAGACATAATAACATAGTGCAAAATTACCTATAATGGATGAGGATTACTCCCAAAAATAATACATGATGTCTCAGGAGACTAAAAAATTTTCCAATTCATTGGAGTGCTTTATAATTTTAGGTGCACACATCGCTTTCATTTCGTGTACATGTATACGTGTTCCACATAGATCATTCACCACAACATCATATTTAAACAAATTTAATCCCATAACAATGGAATATTGAATACATAAATGAATTACCCTATTAAATAAGGATGGGTATGTGTTGTTGAATATCCTTGAGTGGAAATGGATATGGTATTCACAATATAAATGTTTGGCATTGAAAACTCATAGGATAATTTTGGAATCAAATCAAGGATACATAACGAATCATGTGAGGGATTAATCATAGTTAAATTGGTTTATCATTACATTCACCACATAAGTGTACTAATTTAGATATGCAAGATGATATCCCATCAATATGAACAGGAAAAGGCATTACTTAAAGAAGGTTATTGAATAAAGAGGAGAAAGAGAAAATCCCATACCTTGAGAGGGTGTTTCCAAAATCATACGAGTAGCTTCTTGAGAGATTAAGAGATCCTTGAGATGATTCTTGAGAGTAATTAATGAAGAGTAGTCATGATGAATATATTTTTAGAGATGAGAAATTGGATTTTTCGGATTTTATATAAAAAAAGAGGGGAGTTCATTATTATTTTCAAAAAATAGTTTTTGGATATTATATAATAATGTAATCCAAACCACAATCCATAAAAACATTCCAATTTTTTCTACCAAATAATATTGGACATTATTATTTTATAAGGACTTTAGATGATAAAATTAAAATAATACCCTTTTTATGGATGTGAGTCATCTTTATAAAGAATTGATTTTAAAACCATCACATATTATATATGATTTAGGGAATTCATAAAGGGTTTATAAAATTAATCAAATAAAATAAAAAATAACTTATTTTAAAGGGTAAATATATATTGACTTATGGATCCATTTTAGGGAACATATTAAATAATTTTTTTCCATTATGATGCCATAATAAAAACCATATATGTATACCGTATTTATATTTTACCCAAAAAATAGACTATCATAGAAAATTTTGAAAAATTCATTATTTTATAATTTTTACATGATGAATCATGAAATAATTTTTGTTTTCTCAAGATAGATTTCAAAATATTACAAATTAAACTTTTAAATTAAAATTCTAATATATTGAAAAATATTGTATTATTTTAAAATAACAATTTTTTGACCCTTATAGAAATTAAATTTTCACATAATAAAACTATATTATAATTTATATTTAATATATAATATTAAATAATAATATTTTATTTAAATATCATTTATTTTAAATATTCATGAATTATTCAAAAGGTGTTAATTGAAATTACATATTACCCATAAATACAATTTGAGTTTTTTACATATTAAAATCTATTTTTTGACAAAATCATTTCATAATCATTTATAAAGTAAAAAATTATGGAATAAATATATTAATTATTTTATTGAAAATAAAATATACATATTCAGACTGTTAGGGTCAAGATACATAGCTCTTTATTACACTAGTGGACTCTCTAAGGACAAGGTGTAAGATAATGATATTTTCATGGGATGGTTCAGTGAACTTGGTGTGGGATGTGAACTTGATGAGATTGAATTTCACCAATAAATGATTTCTATTGTGATTTAATTATTGATTCTCATCTTTTGATTGGTCAAGGTCAAATCCCAAAGATATTATCTCCCTTAGAAGATCGGATAGATGGGATTCATAGGGTAAGATCAAATTGGTTGAGGCCATCATTTCATTGTTCCGTGACAATTATATATTTCATAAACCCTAATATATACTAATCATATGATCAATATTCAATATATATTTTATCAATGATCATGATTCTTATTAGTGTTCCAAATATGATAAGATATAACTAAAAAACTAAAAGTGTTTTCAATAACATAACTTATAATTTAATCTAATCACAAAGGGAATTGTTTTTAGAAATATTCATGTTGTTACACCTAGAAAGTCTTTTCTCTATTAAAATAGATTTTATTAAGGTTGGTCCAATGATCTTATTTGTGAAACATAATAGTTCCGTTATTATGAAATTATATATACAACTAAGGGTGGAGGAAATTTACATGTTTATTCATTAGAATCCATCATGAATTGAGGAAACATATAATATATTAGATACATTATTCAATACAATATAATTGGTGATTATATTAACAAGTATTCAATAGAATATCTTAATTTATTTTTTATTTTGATTTTTCAATGTCCAATGTGATTGAATTTTATTCTCTGAATTTGAGAAAACCATGTTTCAAAAACAAAAAACATTTTATTTTTATGGAGATAGATTAAAATAGTTTTATATTTAACTTGTGTTCTAAATCTATCATGTATATGATTATTTAAAAATGATTTGTGATTTATGAGTTTTGAGAATATATATTTAATTATTTCTAAAATTATATTGTGATAATAGGATTAGATAATGTAGAAAATTAACAGTTATGTATAGGATTTAAGGTTATTGGTTTTGGTGGAAGAAATTGGGATATAAAGTGGTTTTTTGAAACTCATGTGAGTATCAATGTTTGTAAATAGTTTTTAGCTAATTTAGATAAACAATTTTTTCTAGTATAATTTTGACAACACTTATTCCATGTTTTTTTATTTCAGTGACTTAGATGATTATAATTGTATTCCTAGTTAGTTTTCTATTCCAATTTATAAAGGACCACATTATGTTAGAATGATTATATAGGGTTATAAAAATGTGGGTAAATGGAATCCATTGCATATGTGGATTGGGTTTTTTGGATTTTAGTAGTTAATAAGGTGTGATCGGGTGGTTTAGTGTCTTTTGTAATGTGTATTCATAGTATTTTAATTGAAATATTTATGGAAATAATAATAGATAGATGTTGAAGATGGGATTCAGAGGCCATATGGGGGTGATGAAGGACCTATCAGAGGGCTCAGAAACTTTTTTTTGAAACCTGGAATACAACATAGCGGTTGAATAATGTTATCTCCCAATGAGATAATCCTGGTGACTCACTATCCATGCACACACACACATGGACACACACAGGAATATATATAAATATATATATATATTGTTTTCCTAATTTTGAAGGTAGGTAGATATATTAGGGTTGATGAATGAAAATAGGTAAGAAAAAATAAATAAGGTACAAAATGAATGTGAGTAATGAGGCAACCTTAGATTTAATCATTATGACTATACACTGTCTCATTACCTTGACCATATGTTCTACTCCATATATTTCTTAACTAAATAAAAACATCATCATAACATAAATGATGTTAATGGAATTCTCATATAGGGAGTATCCAAAAGTGATAAGATTATCATACCCCCAAATGTGTTATAATAGTGAGTATATCCACTATTGAATCCACTAATACCTATCATAAATCATTAATACAATCAATAAGAGAAGGGATTATTTTATTAGTACATATGGAAATTAAGGAATGTTAAGCCTAAGGAATAATTATTTATACATTCCCTCAAATAGCCAAATTATAAAAATAAAATAGAAAAATATATCAAGTTGCTTAAACTAGGGTTCATATAATTTATTCCTGTGGGTGATCACTATTTTATACTCTCATCACTAATGATATCTTGAAAATCGTGATAAAACCCCAGTGGTGGAGAAACAAAAATATATTCAAGAATAATATAAAAACACCACACTCAAATGAAAATATTTATAATATATAGTGAATTAAAATTAAAATGAATATAAATAAAAATAACAATACGCTATAATTATTTAGCATTGAATACTTTACAAATTTAGAAAGGAAAACTATTTATAGGGGTCATCCATTATTTTTTATTCTCCTAGAATTTATTTTTCATGCATTAAACTTATATGTACCTTAGATAATGTTAATTACCACATCATAATGGTCATGATAGCACTAGAGAGATTATCTTGAATCATCCCCATATTTTAATCCTTGGCAGGATTACATAATCCTCTTCATAATTTGGATGATTTCCATGCAGATCAACTATTATAGATATACATATTTTGATTGAACTGTTAAAATGGTCTTTTCTATTTTATTTTTCTTTTTTATTTGAAGTTTTATTTCCAAGGGGAATATAGCCCTCATGGGTATCCAACAGTAACCTTATGGGAGTCTACATTTTATTACCTTGAAACATTTTTTTTTACCCTGACATATATACGTCGAAGAAAAAATAATCATTATATATTTCATTTGAAGCTTTTTAAAAGCTCTCACTTGAGGTGACTCAAGAAAAAAACATATATATTAAATAATTTTAAATGAATATTAATTACCTAAGATTAAAATCCATACAAAAGACATAAAATTTCAATGTATTTATAGAATATATACATAATAATATTTTTTCATTAATGATCATAATTATGAACCAAAAATATATTCTCAAGTAATAAACTTCCTAGACATACCCAAACTAAACTGTTCTTCCCATATAAGGGAATAGAAACATAATAAAGGGTGATATTAGAAGCTCAATATTGGTAAACATAATATATATAAATCAATGATCATAAGTGATAGTATGATAATAATAAGTGTTTCAGATCATCAACATAACATGAAAAATTTATACCCAGTAATTCAATGATCATTAACAACAAATCATGGGAAACAAATTTTTCGTGAGAGAATAAATAAGTCATAAGTGTGTGGAATCATAAATAATTAATCATGATGCATTAGAACATATCATATTCATAAGACAATACTTTTTTGAATACATATATTAATATAAAATCTTTTTTTCCATGTGTCACTTCTAATACTGTCATAGTATATTGGGTCCACTCCTCATTCTATGAAATCATTCGTCAATGTTCACTCCAAAGACTATTAAAGTGGACATAAACCATTAAAAAATAGGTCCACTCCACATTCATGTTCATATTATCACATTGGATATCTTTATTTTCCCAATTAATTAGGAGGGTGTATAATTTTGAACCCATGAATCAGATAATGAAAACCATACATATCTATGTCACAAGATCATAAATCTTTTATCATGTCAAGAAATCATATCCTATGTGAAGTAAATGGGTTTCATAAACATTTCATCATAAATAAACCGTGAAAAATAAGAATGATTCAAAAAAAATTATTTTAATGATCATAATTCATTTATATAATAAATGAGGATGTTATCATTGGATCATATCACTAGTAAATTATATTTATATTATTTGAAGATATCATAGATGAAAACTTTCATTCAATATTAATGGAATATATCTTGTATAAAATATTATTTTCATTTTCAAGTCACTTATTTATAATCTAAATAATATTAAAATAGAATGTAAAACATTTTATTTGAAAATAAAAATGGAATATTGTAAATGAAGAATCAAATAATTGAATGTTCTTGATAGAGGGAATTTTTTTAAACCATAATTGTTAAAATAATGAATTTTTTCACACCTTAAATAAAAATTACCTTGTTTATAAAATGATATGAATATAAAATTTAAACCTTTTTCTGAATATTTAATCATGGGAAAATGTGACATTAAACAATCAATGAAGAATAATCAGAAACATTCCTGAAAACATATTATAATACATGGATATTGAAGAAAAGAAATACTTCTGACTGCAAGAGGAGAAATAAGGTAAGATTTTCATAAAAAGTTTTTTAAACCATTTTGAATACCAACGAGATTAAAATGGTAATAAAACATTAAAATTTCAGAAATATCCATATAGGAATAAAATTGAATGTTGTCTATCTAATTTGGATCGTATAATTTATTCAATGTAAATTTAAGAAAAATCAAACCTCGATAAATGGAATTGAAAAATAAATACATTACCTCAAGTCACATATAGTTTTATAAGATTTCAAATATTCTATATAATAAATATATATTTATTTTTAATATATTCAATAACAATAATAATAAATATAAAACTAAATATGATTTATTTATATCATCTTATAGATTGTTTATTAAAAAATCATTATTTAAGTCACTATTACTAGAGATAAAAACATACCAAAATCTAAATTTTTATTTTTCTAATGACACTTTTAAATAGTAAGTGGGAACCAAGACAACTACAAATGGTTACAAGTTCTACCACTTCATGATACCACCCATAGAAAATTAAAATTTCATATTCAAATTTCAATGAACCAATATTTAACATCATAAATTCAAAATTTAAAAGAATCAACATCGTCGTACTTGAACCATGATCCATCCCACATAATTCTTACACCATCTATCAGGTCTCTCCAACTACCAACATCATTATCTCCAGAGCTAAACACATCCTCTCCATCTATGATCAATCCACCATCATAGTATTTCTCCTGGTTACACCCACTCGAAATCACACCCCAATGAGCCTTGAATTCCACCCCGCACCTCCACCTCAGAGAGAGTGTGGGAAACTTGGATCCAAAGAAGATAAAAAAATAGACATTTGTAGGTGAAAACAGGGGAAATAATATGGAACCATAAACATCAAAGAAATCCATTACTGCCAACACATTCAAACTCTAACAATAACTATGCTAAAGATGTCATCACACCACCCCCAGAACAACACCAACGACACTGTAGAACTGAACTTCCCAACTTCATATTTATCATATGTTTCAGTTAGATGGTTCTAATTATTTCACATTGTACCAAGTTTCTTCATATCTATAATATTAATAATGAAATAAGTATCATATTTATTCATCATATACACTTTTATAATTTTTAATATAATTCATTATTGAGAAATGAATTACATCACATAGTTTAGATGGTAGTCCATACTTACAAATATGTGATGTTTCCAATTTTTTTTTGGGTTGGAATGATGGAAATGTAAAAATTATTTAAACTGTAATTTTTTTATAATATCAAATATCAAATATAAAATATAAATTCATTAAATTTATGATTGTTTACATCCATTTAAATATAAAATTTAAAACAAATCACATCACTTTATGGACGTGGTAGTCTACATGTATGCATGAGAAATGTTATAGTTATTAAAAAGATAAAAAGGAAAGAAGGTAAATATAATTTTATAATTTAAAATATCTAATTATGTAATAAATAACATATATAAACAATAAATATACAGTAATTACCAACCATGAATTATAGTGGTGGATAATGAATCATATCACTAAATTGACCTAGTAGTCCTCAAGTAAACATAAGTGATACTTTTCATTTGTTGTTAATAGAAATTTTCTGGAAAATAATTGATAATCCATAATAATAATAACTCTATATGATGAAGATATTGAATTCATTATTTAATATTAGAACCCATATATTTATAGGAGGTAGAAAAAAATTAAATTGAATGTGGTCAGGTGTGATGCTTACCTGTTCTTTGGTAGTCCCCCATTATATGCCTTGATAAGGAATCCAAGAATGGTATATTAAGAAGAAAAAAACAATTCATTGATAGTAATTTTTATATGTTAAATGGGAAATAAAAATTTAATCTAGGTGTCCCAATGTAGTGTAATGATGAGAGAGGAGGGGTGTTCTTTTATAGGTTGATTGAGGGACAAAACATGAATATTTTAAAGATTAAAATATTATTAAGTATTATTAATGAAAAAATATCCTATAAAAAATTAAATTTATTACCAAATTTAATAATTTCATAATTAAATAAATAAAATAAAAATTAAGATGACACGGTTTTGCCTTATCACTTATTTTATCCTCAATTTACACATTTTACATATTTTACCAAGGCAGTAATTTTTTAACATAGTTAATATTCATAATGAAAAAAATGTTACTCGAATCATAAAAAATTTATGAAATATTTATTTTAATATTTTAATCCATTTTTTATGACTCAATTACTTGAAATGGAAGACATTAATTTAATATAAAAACCCACAACGAAACAAAAAAATCTTCTCAGAAAATTACATTTTTAAGTCTAAAAGTATTTTTATACCGACTTCAAGTATAATATTTTCCAAATAGGTATAAATGTAATTAATTGTAAAAAAAATAAAAAAATAATTCTTCAAACCAATATAAATTATGATAGATACTTTAAAATAGTTAAGATGAAAATAAAATTTTCTTTAAAATATATGCATTTTTACTATTCACAATAAACATCAAATTTTTCTAAAAATGGATAAAAGAAATATTATATAATTTTTACACAATTATTTCAAATATATTTTCAATTTTGTATTGTAAAATTTATAAAAAAATTATAAATTATTTTTACTATTCATAAAAAATTTCCAATATAAACAATTTTTGATGAAAATTTATTTTTTATGTATACAATGTCACTACTAAATATTGAGTACATATTAATCAATATATTTAAATTTTATGAAAACATTATAAATATTATTAAAAATGTTTTTATTCCTATTAGAATCATTAATTTATCATATATGTTGTAATGATATAATATATTTCTGTTCATTTAACCTTGGGATGGTGTGTGTCAAAATCTATCGATGAAATTATATTTATTTGAAGAGAAATATAACATAAAATATTATAGTCTGTTATTTTACACTCATATAGGTATTTCATACTCTAAATTACATCACTCAAATAAAAACAACTGAGGATAATTCTACCTCATCAGATCTCTTGGTTCTCACAAAGCTTCTTCAAATTTATTGTATTGACACAAAACATTGAACAAGTTAGTCGTATTATTTTGTATCACATTATCAAATAAATCAAGAATCTACCATGGATGTTTCTAAAATGATAAATCATGATCCAGTTGAATAAACACTGAGTTTAGTACATATCGAGGATCTTATATTTACTTCCATAACAGATATATATGAGATGCATCATGATCTTTAGAGAGATTCAGTGGATGAACCAAGTGATACAAAATCATATCGATAAAATAAGGAATTTTTATGGAACTGATATATCAAAGTTTTGAAAATCCCATATTTTAAAATATCACAACCTTATTCAATGGATATACTCATAGTAATAATTTATAACCAACTTCAAACACTATATCTCACCATCCGCTATGAGCTTAAAACTTTTTCACACTGAGGTGTCCTAATGTGTTACTGAATAGCACTATCCTTCTTTATGATTCCCTCAACTAGTTTAAGATCTAATAATGCTCTTTTTTCTAACTTCACCTGATCAGGATGATGTTCTTCAAATTCTTTTATATGGAGGATCATAAGGATCCATTTGTATTCGTGAGTGTAATCCATTTTTTTAATAAAAATATACCAAAGGAAGGTGGAGATCCCAACTACCATTGAGATTAAAAGACAACTATCTCAACATATCTGCTAGAGTTTGAATGGTTTTCTCACACTGAACACCCATCAAAGGATGATATTCAATAATCAAACTGTCCCTTATATCCAAATCCTCATGAGGAATTATCTTGAATATTGAGGTAAATATTAAATAATGATAAAATTAAATAGAATGTGGTACTCTACAAAACATTACCAATTCACTGAAGATATATCATGGAAAATTGATCAACGTAGAAATATTCTCTAATGTAAATTAAATATGTTGATCTTATATGAGAATAAACTATATTAATGATAATATAGTTTCATTTATATTTTTTATGGATTAAAATTGAGTAATAAATTTTAAGGTCATCCAATTTCAATTTTTCTAGAGGTAATGGTTTTATCATTCCATTAGACTAATTTCTCTCAGCCTAAAATTTCTAACATACCCAGCATCGAGATACATACTCAACAAAATCCATTTTCATGTTGTCCCACTAGAAACAAAACTCTATACAAATTCATAAATTTCTGATGTATAGGAAATGTTGAACAATGAGCTTCATCTTAGAACATAGGAACATTTCTCCCTATATTTGAAAGTTCATTTTTCTCCTTGGGCACCACATTAATTATCGCATGGATGGATGAAGGGGTATTTGTCTATGAAAGATATGATATATCCACTTTTATTATGATTTAAAGATACATCACTAGAAAATAAATAAATAATTGTACACATTCTATAGTCATAATGAAAAATAAATAAAATTATTTCTAACTCAAAGCATCAACCAACTTATTTTCATTCCCCTAGTGGTAAGTTATTGAGAAATCAAAATCATTAATAAATAAAAAACATCTCCTTCATATAATATTTTAATGCATTATTATGATTATATTCGTTAATATTTTATTATTTCAATATATATATCCCAATATTCCCTATAAATAGTATGACATTATATTTTAAATGAAAACAATTATATTTTCTTACTCCAAATCATGAGTTTTTTTAATTTTACTCAAGAATATTCAATCTGTGTGAGGAATAATATATAAAAATATCATTATATATGATGATTCAACACATTAAATTATTCAATGCATAAATAATGATTATAATCCATTCAAATTTATTTCGTAGTGCAAGAAATTCTTCAATCACCAAACCTCTTTTCAGCTCCTGGAAATTTTATTCACTTTCATCTGTCCAATGGAACATGACTCCCTTCCAGGTAATCTTGTTGAGTGGATAAGATATCAATGTGAATTTTTTTACAATGAATTGAAAATATAAAACCAAACCATGAAAATTATATATCTCAATCACTATGGTTGGTTTGGGCCAACATTTTATAATATATGTCTTTCAAATATCCACAAAAAATAGTTACTTGTGATTATATGAAAAAAATTGAAACATTTTGTAGCCAAAATTCAAACATGGAAAATTTTTCATGTACCCTCTCTTTCCCTAGGGTATTTATAATAATACTCAAGTGATCTTAATTCATTTACTTTCTATTAGAGTATATAAGAGTATGATCTATAAATACTACCACAAACTAAACATAGTAATCCTTAAAGACTCTATTAATTAAATACATCAAGATAGTAGGGGAATTATCATGAAAAAACAGAATCATAAAATATTTATAGTGTTCATACCATCTATGGAAGGAAATATTGGGTGTGTCTTTCTATATAGATATTATTTTGGAGTTTCTTCTTCAATTCATACAACTCAATTGGGGACATTTAATATGTATACTTTCGAAATGGGTAGCATCGACTATCGGTTCATTTGAGAACTCAAATTCATGATTCAGAGGTATAGTAGGTAGCTATTATGAACAAAATTGAAAAATTATCATATAATAATAATATCATTGATTTTGAGTTACTGCCTAAGCATTTGAGAGAAATACCCCCTTATATTTGGAATAAAGATCATTCAAATTGATGTAATTTACATTGGAAGTGGATATTTATACTCACACATATAAATTATCCTATATTAGTTTAGGATATATAATGGTACTTCCCTTAAATATAAATTGATATGGTATTTATATACTAAAACCCAATAAATTCCTAAAATAACATCAAATCTAGTAAGATGGATAAGAACAACCTATACAGGAATCACATTCCCATAAACATTAATAAGATAAATTTCCAAGACATGAAATGCGATTATCATACTAGTAGGTGTTTTAGCTACTAATTAACTATAAAAACATTGTGGTGGTATTTTTATACCATTATAAAATTCATCAGTCATACAATAGTGGGTAGATCCAATATCAAATATGAACTTTACCAAAAAAGAGAGATAAAATAACATCCATCGTTGACACCAATTCACCAACAAAAGCCACCTGCCATAATCCATCATCACTGCCATAAAAACACAATAATAGAGTTCCAAAGAACATCATAACATGAAGACCACCAATTGAAGTAGCTCTATATCCATCATGAATAACAAGCCTAGTGAGGACTCAAAGACAGAGTCGAACCCACCACAATAGATTCTTAATACAATGAAGTCAACCGCGTGAACTTCACATCCCAAGAAATATTGATAAAAATAATGATAGTATGAATAGGATAAGGGAAGTGGAAACTTGATCAAGATCATAGTATGGAGAGGATTGAGGTATTTAATGTGAGTTAAGACTATTTTCAAAACCACCAAACCCTACCTTCAAAACCACCACCAAGAAAACAGTAACCAAACCACCACTACCCTAAGGGATAAAAATAGTATACATAACTAGAATTCTTGGAAATCATCTTCTTTGTCATAAAAGAAACAAAAAATCTTCCTACTTCTAGGAAACATCCATCACTTTCCCACTCTAAAATTATCTCGACCACAAAACATTATCCACATAACCGGAAACCCAAAAACATAATGATCCAAAAAAACCATTAAACAAGAATTAACCACAAAATGATGACCACAACCATGAAGGGGAAATTAAAAATAATAAAATGAAAAAGGAGGAAACATAGAAAAATATAGAGTAAATTCTTTCATCCCTACCACCATCACCATCTCAAAAAGCACTAAAACCATATTTTAGTTAATGAAAAATGATGTCTTCCATAGTGGGTAGGGAAATAACGGAAGAGGAGGAGCGCTGACAACAAATACCAGTTCTAAGAAACTTGATATCCATCTCAAATTAATCCAAAACTATCAAAAATAGGAATAAATCGTAAGAGGTTGGTCATGAATATCAACAATAAGGAAAGGAAGAAAAAAAACCCCGAAATTCATCCAACAAATTAAACAAAAAACCTCACCAGATTCCACAACCAACTGAATTTGAAATCATAATATTTTCATATAGTTAAAAATTATAGGGTTTATTCATGATGGTTACATCGATATGATTTATAGTCATAGAAGATGGGGCCCTTTAATCACAAATAAATCCATGCATCTCTAATCTATTTGGGATGGGGGATTTAAGAACATAGGGAATGAGATGAACATGCACATGGGGGGAAACAATGTCACATGAAAGAGTGAAGAATTAGTATTATATAGTAAAACTTCCTCCATGAAGGGGGTGATGAGTGGGAGGGATCCATGGAACCAAGAAGGATCCATTGTATGAGGAAAAAATGGGGAGACCCATAAAGTGGCGATCCATCCTAAGTGTAGTAAAACCACTAAAAAAATCTATATTTTTACCATTCAACAAAAATGATTTTTTTAAAGTTTCCAATTATTCACCCTAAGATAATTTTGATATTTCTATTTTAAAAATTATGTTTCACATTTTAATATAAAATTTCTAAATAATGTATAATTTAATTATTATTTCTATCAATAAAATTCAATAAAAATATTTCTGAAGAAACAATATCATTGAATAATAAAATTTTATTATATAAAATTTAATAATTATTCATAATTATATTTCCAATATATAAATCATGTAGAAATATTTTTTAAAATATTCTTATTTCTATTAATACAATCAATTTAATGCTTATGTTATAACAATATAGTATATTAAGGTTCATTTTCATTTTTGGTTGTGTGTATCACATGATATAAAAGAAATGAAACTTATTTGAAGAGAATTATATTGTAAAATTATAGGGTGTTACATCAGTAGTGCTATGGTTTTATTTATACCCATATATAGTTCTTGAATAGTGACATATTACATGTATATATCTTATAGATTATCATGATACTAAAACACTATGTTGTAGGATTCAAATATTATACAGTTTATTGAGTACCTTTAAATTTCCCATGAGCAATATATGTAGAAATATCATAGTGCTTACCCTTGTGCAATATGTACAACATTTATAAAGTTAAACTTAAATAAAATTATCGAAAATGAAAATTTTGAATGTTTTATTGTACATATTATGATCATTGTTAAGAAACAATTTATGAAAAGAATTAATGGCCTTTGAGAAATGATATTATAGAATATATTATTAATGTATGGATTCAAATTAAAATCAAAAAAATATTTAAAACCACTAAATAATATGATTAATTTTATTTATCACTTAAGTAATATATTTCAAAAATACTACTAAAATAAATCACTTATGGGGGGTTTATCTAGATTTTTTGGTTAATAATCAATGAAATATTGTACAAACATTGGAAGTATATTGTATTATCAACAAGATATGGTATATTTGGTTATTCAACTAATTTAATTGCATTTTTTGTAAGTAAATATTGTAGTGGTGATAAGAATTATGTAGAATCAGCCATTATTAGAGAATTATTACATTATAGATACCATAATCTGAGGGATGAAGTGGTTGATATCACTTTAGTTTCATTTGAAACATTAAATGGAATTAGAACCATCCCAATTTTTATGGATGGTGATGGGTTAGGTGATAAATAAAATGGTTTTATAATTTTGAGAGTTGGTTTAGATACCTTAGTGTGAAATGATTGGAGTGAGATAATAGTTATCTTGAATTTATTGGTGGTAATATTTTTTTACTGGTTAGTATATCCTTATTTTAAAATAATACATTAGTGTTAAGAATTATATAACAGAAGAACCATTGGGGTTTTGAAATATTACAATGATATCTAGTATTAAATTAATAAATAAGGTGTTTTTGGATTTGGGGTTGAGCGACCATCATTTTTCAAGGGTGATTAATATTATAGTGGGTGGTTTTTAATAACCCATTCAAATATGGTATAGTCAAATTCAGGGAGAAATCATTTTTTTGGTTTTTGGGTAAGGTTTTTTTAATAAATTATATCCTGATCTAGATTCTATAGATTGGAACATCAACATATGATGTTTTTTATTCGATCAGATATTGAGGAGTTTTCTTATATTATTGGGTAAGTATTGAAGTTATATTTTGGTGTATTTATGTTAATTTAAATTGTATATAGGGTATATAATAAGTATATATGTATTTAGGGTTGTCATGGGATTAATTTTAGTGGTTTTAAATATCATGTTGGGGATGTAAAAAATGTAAAATTATTTTCATGTTTGGTTTTGTAATATATATAGGTAAAACAAAATGATTTATAGATTTTATAATATATCGCGTTCTTTGTGTTTGAAAAGCTGTTATGTCCTAATACATAATGGTCAAGGAAGTGGTAAAGTATCTGATATATAAGGTTTACTTGTCTCATATGTACGATTTATTCTAGATGAGGTTTTGGGTTTATTATGAGATATATGTGTAGAAAATTGGTTATTTTTCAATATGAAAAATATTGTATAATTAGTACATATGGTTCACCCTAATATATAAGTTGATGAAAATTGGTGAATTAATTATTATAGAATTGTAAATATGATCATTACATATAGGTTAAACAAAAATGTAAGGATTATAAAATTTGAAAATTCCATAATATACAATGGTATATCTAATGCATATGAAAGGATTACTCTAATATGGAATTGATAGGATATTGGTAATATCGCCAAAAAAAGGGGTTGATCTAGATTGTATGTATGGATAACATGAAAATTTGATTGTTGGAAAATGGTAAGGTTTAAAAAATTTGAGTAATTAGAATTCCCCTTATGATATATATAGATTATTATTATTTCCCTTTTGATATGTATGGGATGATTATATTAGTAACTCACGGATAAATGTAAATTAGTATTTTTTATAAATGTTGATTATGATGAAATGGTAATGCTGAAGCACCTTTGGGAAATTCTATAGGGGTTATGAATGTATGGAATATCACATCAAAGGGGGTTGGATACACCCTAGAGGGTCCTTTAGAGGTACTAAAATCCTGTTAAATAAGGGGAGGGGTGTTTCATGGATCTGGGGTGTCCTGTTCTAATAGGTTATACTATCACATTTTCTTTTTTATCCATGGTAATATTGATATTTTGGATATAAAAATATTAAACCCCATTAAGGATTATTCATTTTCAGGTTCCATAAATAAGGTTTGGAAAAACACAACATCCCTTATGGAATGTGGAGATCAAGTTTTTTAGTTCCTCAATAAAATAATTAGGGTAAAAGTTTGGTTGGAGGGTATTATAGGTTTTTCATGTGTGTCCCATATCTAGAAAAAGACATGGTTGTAGTGAAACTAGTATGTTGGTGGTTTAGATACCATCTTAATATTATTGTGATGGATTGTGAATTTCATCTAGTTCCATAGTGAATACAAGAATTGTAATTTGTCTTGGTGTTTTTGAGTGATTCAATACACTGGGAGGATTAATGAGTTTTAATTTAATGCGATCAAGGAGTGGGTTTGAATAATGGTATGTTATTTATCATTGGTATATTATTAAAATAAATTTAGTTAATTGATTATCAATTTCTTGATATATTAAAAGAACCGAGTTATAAACTTTTTGTGATTGTTATGCTGATTTTAAAATTTGTCAATGAGGTAAGGAATCCATATTATGCAGTGTGGGGGTATATTGTGTTATGAGGTTTATAATTTTTAGTATGGTTTTATTATTGAGGGAAACCAATATTATAATAATTAATTGGATGTTTTTATTTGGGAAATGAATAAGATTCATTATTATGATGTGGATATTGAGTTTCAAGGATAATATTTGGAATTATAAAATAATGATTAGTTTTTCCACGTAAATTTCATTTTTGGTTGAGAACTATATAATATAGATTGAAATTGGGATCAAAGAGAGTATTAAAATTTTAATTAGTAAATGTTAAATCAAGAAATGATTCTGGGTACTTCTATTGGATGAGAATATGTATAGGAGATTTGTAGTTATCTATCCCATTAAAGGATTGAACTATCAAGATAAATTTTATTAAATTCAACCCACATTTGGGGTCCATGGAAATTGGGACATAGATTAAAATATTAATTGTGAGATAATCTCAAATATGGTTTCTTACCACTACTCTGGTAAATCCAAGGTACCTGAGGGTGTGTAGTTTTAGGGTTGAAGTGATATTCATAAAGTTGGGTTTTAATTTATTATACATGTGTGTTGGTGAAGAATTATTTGTTTAAACCTTTTCTAATGACACTGTCTAGTTCAAATTTTTAGTTTCCTCAAAAAAGCATGTTTTTTTCTAATTAATTTTATCAAAAAGATAACATGAATTGAAATTGGGAAGGATTTTATGAATATTTATAAATTCAAGGACATATTACTAAATTAGGAATGAGGGAAACTCATTGGATGAACCAACATCCAATCATCTCATTCAATAAAAGGTTTCATAACAAATTATCCAGGTGATTGACATACAACCCACCTTTGAAATGATGTTGAGTATTGTGTTAGAAAAAATTGTTGAACCTCATGTGTGACCCTTTAAAGAATATAAATTTTAGTTTACTATATAATATTATAAGTGATTATATATTAATCCTTTTCTTATTCTCCCTAAATAGAATCCCAATTCCATCCATTATAAATATACAATGATGGATCCATCCCCCATACAGCCTATAAGAAATCTCATAGTACTGGTGGTTTTTATGGACTACTAGCCAATGAAATCTTGATCGTTTTTTGAGGTTTATTATACAAATGCCTTTTCTATGATGTAGAAATGTATATTTTAGTGTACTTTACTCTTAAAATTATAGATAGTGAATGTAATGGTTACTATGTATATTTATTAATGGTTAAAAAAAAACATTAGAGATAGATTGTATTATTTTAGTTGTGATCTAACCATGGAAGATAAACCAACATAGATGGTATTATCTAGTTAGGTGGAACCCATATCAGCATTAAAAGCATTCCAAATTATCTTTTCCAGATCATGGAAAATTTTACCTCTGTAATCTTATAGAGGTTGTGAAGGAAAATCATAACTTTCAATAAACTACCTAGGATCATCCATGGAAGGATCCTATTCACTATAGTCATCATCACTATTGACTGGCCAAAATTTTATATAAATCTATGATTTTTTCTATCCCAAATCATTTGAATTAGTAAAACTAGAATTATAGGTGATAAATTGTATCTAAAAACTATACCTAAGTATAGTACCATGTTCATGCTACCTCTAATATCGTAGAGGGTTGTTGGAATATATCAACAATGTATGGTTGCTAATTACTAATAACTATTGACCTGAATCCTTAGACATCATAGTAGATGGAATGGGTATTTATATCATAAGTTCCCTGACAAATGAGGTTTCCCATTAACATATATGGAGGACCTCCAATTTTTGTTGCATCACATCTATCAACCTACTCAATATGGGCCTGATAAGTGTGGAGAGTTATATGTGTAATTGTTACATCATAGGAGAAACAATAAACCATTGTTCCAAGGGAATTTTAACTCTCACATCCATTTCCATTATCATCTATTATGATAAATATATGCACATTATAGATATACCACCCATAAGGGAATTTTTTTTTCATACCATAGGTTCATATCATCAAATATCATTATTTATAACATGATTGATGTTTTAGAATCTTTTAAAATTTTAGAAAATGACCAAAAATGTCCATATATTGAGAAATACCTTAATTTCGTGTTATGTGGGGAAGATTTATATAATTGGGATCAATGTAAATAACATTATTTTTTATCCTTATACAATATTACACTACCAAACACACAATTGGATAGTGGTAATGAATAAATAAAAATTATGGGTAAATATATATCTTCCCATAAAACAAATATATTAAGATTGTATCTATAGATGTATAGATATATATATATGTTAATGTCTGGAATAGGTAATCTTGAGTATATCAATGTTGAACTTGTCATGGGGATCATACCTACTAGGTCTAATTTTTAGGTCAAATTCTTACCTAGCCCAAATGAACCTTTTCAATCAGAAAATGTTACTTAATACAAAAAGGTATAAATAATTCCTAAAACTACATATAATATTTCTAAATAACTAATTTGACTATTTTATTGAATGATTATTTTGATTACCCTCTATTGGAATAAAATTTTCCACTACTCTAGGAATTTCATTTATGTCCTTGGTAGAATCCCCAAATAGTGGTTTATAGATTCCATAAATTCAAATATGATTTAGTTATTAAAGAACATGTTTTATCTCTAATAGTATTATACATGTAATAATTAGTTGATTTTAATACTCAGATGGATACTTTGGAAGGTCAATGTGCATTTGTATAACCTGATAAGAAGACTTATATTGAGTGTCTAGGTTTGACTACACCTCTGGAGAACTTTTTTAATACCAATATGCAAAATTTATTTGAATAGTTTATTTAGAGTAGTATCTAACCCATTTTTATTCTCAGTCTTAAAATAATCCGATAACAAATTTTTTTAAAATGTTGTAAAATAATATTTTTTTGCATCTCTTTAATATTTGTTACAATAACTTGTAGCAAGGTATATTAAAGTTTGGAATTATTTTATATAAATTCCTCTAGAAATTAATCTCTATGATATAGGAAACAACTGTCCTTGTCTACCCTAATTACAATCAATGAGAAAAATAGATTCATAAATTTCAGAACATGATGGGGGGATGAATTTATCCTTAGATATACAAGTTTCCAAGGAACAATTACTAAGGATTTTTTAGATAACCTATCAAGTGATTTGGAAACCAAGATTTTCTCCCAAAATTACCCTATAGGGTTCATAGGGATTTAAATAATTTCAAAATTCCTAAAGGAAGTTATTTAGAGAACCATGGAAATAGCTTATAAATAACCACCTACTTGAATTAGGGAATTAGAAAAAAAAGTTATTTTCACCCTTAGTATAATAATGTTTACATAATTTTACATTGAAGTTATAAAGAATATTTTTTATTTCTTAAATAATTAATGGGTTAAAAGTATCCTCTCCTATATAATAGAGAAAACTATATCTTATTTATTGAAATATTGATACTATATAAAATCTACCAAGTCATTCTAATTACAATTAATTTTATAGTGTATTGAGAAACACAATATATGTATGGTTTATCTTAAATTATTTTAAAAAATATAGTATATTATAGTCTAGCAACAATAAATTGTCAAACGAATAATATGAAATTTGTTTTTTCTGTTATCGAAATAGAAAAAATGGGAAAATTCCATATATAAGAAAATGAAAATTCATATTGACTAATCAAACTTAATGAAAATGAATCAACCTCATGAAATCATCATGGAATAAAGAAATAATGTATATGTTATTATATTTATATCCCTACCTCCAACTAAATAGCATTCAACTTCTCATCCTCCTAATATATAGTAAAGAAAAACATGGTGAGACAGAGATCCAGATGGGTACAAAAGGATTTTAAAAGAAATTAAAACTATCATTGAACTTATTAACCTGTCATTGGGAGATTGAGAACCATACATATAAAAAAGAATATGGGTATCTTCATACTGAATATGAAATAAGGAACCATCCCACTTAACGAGACCATGGGATTCAACACACTAAATAAGACCATGGGCATTGTCTGAACAAACAAGGACATGGGAAATTCCCAATAAATGTGTCTACAGAAACTATTTTACCAAGTAATATAATGGAAACCATACTAAAATTATAATAAAATAAAAATCATCCCACCAAAATATTCAACAATAATCATCCCACCAAAAATAATCATGGGAATTGTCCTATTAAAGGTTAACATAAAAATCGTCACATATAATGATACTATGGAAACTATTGATATAAATGAGACTATATAAAATTTTCAACCAAATTTGACTTTGGGGATCACCCATACAAACATAACCACATGTCCCAACCAAAAAAATTTAACAGAATCTGTATCATCCCTATAAATGAGACCATGGTAATAGTCCCAACAAATGAGAAAACAGGTGAAGTCCCACAAAATGATAAAATAATATCACACCAAACTAGAACATGGGAAACATTATAACAAATAATACAATAGGTAAATACCACTAAATTATAACACAATAAATGTTCCACCAATCAATACCATGGGAACAATAATAAAAAAGGAAACAATTGGTTTCCTCTAAACAAATGAGACATTCGACACAGCCTGATTAAATGATACAAAAAATAGACTACTACTAAATGAAAAAGTTTTATCTGTGTCACTAAATAATATCCTTATCCAAATATATTGAATAATATATCTCCATAAATTTTTTCCTATTTATAAATAAATTTACTATATAATAAGATATATGTTAAATTTGATTTTTTATTTAAATTTGAAAATTAATCACTAGACATGAGTAATTTCCACCACATTTTGAATCAAATAAATTAAAATAATTTAATAAAGTTTTAATCTAGTAATTTTTCTAAGTCTATTACCTATAATATACTCCCAAAACTAATATATAACTTTTTTTATATACACCACTCCCCAATAAATAAGGGACGTCTACAATTATAAATTCAATGAAATTAAACGTTGAAGATGCACTGTGCCAAATAAAGACCCAATCACTAGGGTTCCCACTAAAGAACCTAATATCATACACCTATTAGATTAGTAGTAAAAGAAGGAAAATATTTATTTATTAATTATATAATAAACAATAATCTTCAAGGATATATCTATTGAATAATAGATCTACTAGTTATTTTATCAAAATATAAATATATATAATATAGTTAAATGTTAGATTTCAAAATAAAGTCCCCTTAATGATAGTTTTTTGGCTAATTCCCTAGATCCACTAGTGGTACCCATAAATTATAATTGATTCTAATTGAACATCCCTTTTAATATCTTGATGTTTTTTCTCTCTATATATAAATTCCAAGAATATGAATCAATAATACTCATTAAAGTGAAGTACTATATGACATAGGGCTATATAATTTTTTATCTTATTAATGCCTTTATCATAGAAATTTTAGACATAGATTTTCCTCGATAATCAGAAAATATTGCCCAAAATAATTATAATTCTCAACGTTAGTGGTGGAATAATAAATGTTCCAGTCATTCACTACATCACCATTTATGCTCAAAATTGATTTGGATAATAGAAATTTTGTAAAAATAATAAAATAAATCTATGTTCCCATATATATCTTTCAAAATATAGCCTCTATTGGAAACCATATTTGTAACCATGTATAGGAAGATAAAGCAAGGAATATTCCATCCTTGTGTAATATTTTTCCAGGTGTTTGGACTTTTCTGTGGAGAATTATTTGATTATGATCAATGGATCAAGATTCATAAGGATAAAGATTTAAGAGACTATCACTATTTCAAGAATGGATTTTCTATGTTTTTTATTGAGTTTTCAACATTGATCACATTGGGATGTTATTGGAAGTTATGTTGTAATATGTTTTCCATGTTGATTATTTTTATTCAATGTGGAAAATATAATTCACATTGGTTTGTAAAAAATATTCATAGAGAGCATCCTAAAATTCCATAATTTTAATGTTTGTTCAATTTGGTTTTATAAAAACTGATGTGAAAACACATTACTCATGGTATATATTTAAAATAAAGAATTTGATTAACAATTTATTTTTTGGGTCAGTTATTTTATAAAAAATTTAAAAATTGATTTACCTAAACTTTTGATGTCGGTTATAAAATAAAATTTGATAAACTAAAAACAATTGTTTTAAATTTTAAAATAATATCCCAAAAAAATTTGGAGAGACCTAAGTGGAAAATAATAGCACAAAAACCATAAAAAACAACACCAATTGAAATGATTTTATCATTCAATTTTTTATTTAAACATTACAATATATATGTGAAATAAACTAAAACCCAATAAAACCTGTGAAATAATTTTCACATTCTCATTATCATATATTTAGAACTTATTAATTATAATTAGAAGTCTTGTCATAAATATAGAAATTAAAATTAAATAATTTAAAATTTATTCATAATATAATTATAATATTAGGTAAAGGAAGAGTTATAATAAAATTCAACCTTGCAGAATTTTGTAATTGTCCCGGTTGAAATAATTTCATACATAATTATAATATCATAAAATCAACATACTATTAATCCTCTTTGAATATAATAATTTTATTTAAAAATAATATTTCGTTTAACATTATTATTTTTTAAACTTTCAACCAAAAATTAGTAAATATAAATTAAAGTCACCATTGCTCTTAAATATTTGATATTTTAACTCATTTTTATAATTACCTATCTAAAGTAATCCCATCACATTTTTTAAAATTATATTTATGAAATTAAATTAAATTATTTCTAATATAAATGCATTAAAATAATGAAACTTAGTTTTTCAAAACATGGCTAAAATTTTCTCTCACATCAAAATGTATAAAGGATAACTAGTATGTTATATTCTCTTTAGAAAAAGAACAACATCCAATTGATACTCATATAATATAAATAAAATTTTATTGTTTATTTAGTTAATATGTATAAGAAATTATGAAATATATGTTACACTCAATTGAAGATAAAGAATCATTCAAAAATGAATTGTATTATTTGGAAATATTTGAGGAATGTATATTCTTCTTTCTGTATCTTTTATTATCATTAATAATATTGAAATAAAATATTGGTCAAAAAATACATATGCCAATTTAATATCATACTGATTAAAGTAATTATAATTATACCATATCCCACAAATATAATATTTAAAATTCAAAAAATTAAAATAAAAAAAAGATATTTGATGATCAACTTACATGGAAAAGACATACAATGGGGTTTTTCCAAAACAAAATTCATCAGTTTCAAGCTCCATGATTTCTCTGTCTAAAATCATTACATTCATCTCATGCCCACACATGTTAGCATCCATTTAATTCTCCGAAATTTCCACAAAAATGATTAATTTTTTGGTAATCTATATTTTTTAGAAGAAGTAGTATTTGAATTCATACAATCAGGTACATGATGTTATCTATACAGTATGCCTTGATCATTAAATAATTCATATAAAAATAGATACATATATATATATATTAATGTTAAATTAAATTTTACACAAATATGAAATAAATTATATAATATATTCATAACTCCATGGAAATGATTTAACAAATCAGGATGGGAAAAATAATAAATTTTCAATACATTATCCAAATACAGTGACCTCATCTATAATAAATGGTAATCTTTAGGATTCATCTATAATATCCTACACTGGGACTTCAAACTAATCCATACCAATATTTTCATGATGAATGATATAACTAAAAAATTTGTATTACCATATTAAGACAATATGACATTGGGGATCTGGAACTTTTAACTCACAATAGATGAAAATATGTGGATGAGGAGGTTTCAAAGTTAGATAAACATGTAGAGGTGGAGATTTGGGATCAATAAGATCATGTATAGGAGAAGAATTTGTATCTTGAAACTGTCTTTTCATGTTTAAAAAATTTGACAACACTGAATCCTTATCCCTTTACTCTATCGACTCAAACAACACCAAAAAATTATCTTATAATTATTCTAATTTTCTTTTATATAAAATCTCCATTGAAGAATATTCAAAATTACAAAACATTGCTTTTAGGGATACACCTTCCGCATATCCTTGTACATGTCTTTTGAGTTCGTACGTGCACAATACAATAGTTATAATATCCTTCCTTCCATCATGTATCAAGTTCCCCAATGTTCTATACTCCCTAAGGGATTATTATATATAATATTTTAAAATTTTGTGAGTGAATAATAATATTTCATGATTTCAAATAAGTTAAATTAATTAAATAGATTAAATTACCTGTTACAATGATCTTATATAGATCCCTAAAATTTTCCATAACATATTGGTACATTTTAAAAATTTATCCCTTCTGTAAATTTTTTTTTCTGTTGGGGTGGAAGAAGGTCCATCCTATATAGATCCAGATGAATCATCTCTCAATTTCTGAAATTGTTTTCCATTATTTTTTCTTACAATAATTCATACCTTTCACAAGATAATGTATGAGGGTATACATTTTTTGGATTGGATATCCTGATAAGATCTCCTCATTTTCTCAAAATTAGGAATAAAAAATGACAAGTATGAATATTAATAATAATACCACTTCTGAAAAGAAACATTTCACATCCAAAAAATTGATCTTGTCTTCCACTTTAAACATAAAACATCCAAGTATCTTAATTTATAAAAGTATATATATCACAAAGTTTTTTTTATTACCAAAAAAATAAAATTTGATGTGAGGGTTTATATAAAATCCTTCCATCTCCTAAGAGAAAAATAAAAACATTTTTTCCAGACATCTCTAATGGTAGGTATATCATATTAGATATGATATTAAGAGATAAATCTATATTATTAAAATCAATTCATGATAACTAAAATAATTATAGATGATATCAATATAATCTTCACCCATAAATGAGATATTGTCACTTTTCTATAATTTTCTAATGATAAATAAAAATACTAGCACTGGACTGAAAATTCATTACTATAAAGGTCATAAATTGTTTTAAATCTGGAGCCCTAAGAATATCATTATCATCATACTCAACTGATATTGTCTGGTACTAACTATGTGAAGTTGATAATTTTGGTAAACTTGTGATACTATTTTTATCAATATAGGATGTATTTTATGCCCCATGGGAACTAGATTGCTAATGTGAAGAAGGATGTGGAGGCTACTCAATGTAAATATGTTTATTGTTCTCCCAAGAAGCTCAAGTTGTCCTGGATGTCTCATCTGACATTATCACACAATTCAAAGAAAGAAACAATTATTATATAAATATAAAAATCCAAATATAACATATATAATTATATTATATATGAAAAATTATACAAAAAAATAAACTAAACAAAAAATAATTTTATTCATATTTTTTAAAGTATCTAAATAAAATATTGAGTACATTAATGGGATATGAAATGACATAATCCTAGAAAAAATATTTAAGTGAAATATTTTAAAAATGAAACCATTTGATAATTTTTTTTAATAAAAATGTAAAATTGGTAAAAATAAAACAAAATAATAATAAATAAATATCTTTATATCATTTTGTTAGAGTTTTTAATATAAATGTTAATAAGAAAAATGGAAATATACATTGTCTTATTCATTATTAGTAATCAGTGTAAACTAGAATACTGAAAATATTTTTGAAAACTAAATTGACATAGAAAAAATAACTAAACCTATTTAATAATTAATAGAAAACCAATAGTCACGTAAAAAGTTGAATAATTAAAAAATTGTAAAAAATTATAAAATTATTCTAAAACAATTTGAAAATATTATTTACAATAGGTGGTTTTTGTAAAAAAAATACTAACATAACTTGCTTCTTATGAAATTTAGAAAAGTAAAAATGAAATAAATATAAGTTACCTCCAACAATGAGAAATTATTAAAGGGTCGTTTTCCCATATTCTTTCTTAATGATCATTCAATATGAAAAAATCCCTATCTAGGATGTGTTCATCAATATTCATTATTAATCATTATATGGGTGTTGGGATCTCACATAAATCAGTATCATCGTCAATTTTTTCATCTAAAAAACTATTTCCCCTTGTATAATGATAGATTATTTTCATGTATAAAGAATATAAAAAAACGTGTTGTATGAATTTCCATGATAAAAGGATCACATTTTTATTCTAATCTTTTCATAATAACTAATTTTATACTAAATTCATCAAGTTTGAAACATTTTTTACTAATAAACCTTTTGTAATTAAACACTAAAACCTAGAATTTAATATATTCAACCTCTCATATTTCATTAATAACTCCATAATATGACCTTGATGGATAGATTTTGTTTTCGACTTTGTCACTCAAAAAAATAATTTCTTATGTGAATAATTTTACCGTCCAATTTTTAACTGCACTTATGTTTCCTTGATCATTTGTATTAAAGGTATATCCATTAATCTTATAGTCAAAATATGTTATAAAATTTAAAAATTTTACACCTAATAACCATATTAATGATTCGAATTCTTCCGATATACCATGAATGGCCTTTTAAAACCATGATAAAAAGGTTATATTAATATAATTCATACTCTATATATTCTTATTCTTTGGATAATATTGGTTTGACAATTTAATATGAAAAGTTATACATAGTTGATCATAAAATGTGTTACTAAAGATGTATAAATGTACTTAATTTTTATTTTCACATGTCAATGCTTTTATATTCAATCTATGGATCCCCTTTCCCCCATTATTTAATTGTTCATGGTGAGATGTAGGAACCCTAATGTGATCCCCTATAGAAAAGTATACTGTGAAAAACATCACAACATTCCCAAAAATATACTTATCAATAAAAGAGGATGTAGGTTAATATGGATTATTAAAATATCCCTACAATATCATTATATACCTATCAAAATTCTACATTAAACAATGATATATAGGTCCTAAAATCATTATTTTTCACACTAAATGAACCAATAAATTCACCAAGATATCAAAAAAGATAAAAGAAAATACACATCTAGTTGACATTGTATAGAAACTACATTGTTTTGTAAATTGTTAAATGATATAAAATAAATCACATTGTTACAAATTAAAGTATCAAAATCACATACCTTCATGAGAGTCATTCTAAAATTTACGTTAAAAACTAAATGAATTATAACTTGTATGAGTTTTTATATTATGATGTGACAATATTGAGATTTCATGCCTACCAACATAAAAACATTTATTATTGTAAAAAAATTCGTTTGATGAATAACCCATAAACACATTGATACCATGGTGACACTAACCTAAACTAATTTTATCACTGTTGGATAATGTATGATAATCCTGAGGAATGTATTGACATAATCTTTAAGGAGTAAAGGAAAACTCCAAAAATTTCCAATTAAGTGTAATTATAATCAATCCTTCAATATATCATTATTATTTCATTTAATTTATAATAATTTCCAAATAAAATTTTCACAAACATTCTTCTCTATATGAATTAAATAATGTTATATTTCTAAGAACCTAGGTTCTTAGAACAGGTCAAAATCCTGACTCTGTTTGAATTTTTGGCTTGTTCTTGAGAAAAATGGAGAAACTAGACAGTTTCTAGAAATTTCCAGACCATACGCCGTGTACTTTTGACTACACACCGTGTATAGTTTTGGCGAGTGTCAGTCGTGTGCTCGTCGAGTGCATGCTGTGTAATGACCGTGTGGAAATTTCTTACAACACTGCGTGTATTGTTACTCAACACGTCATGTACCATTGACCACGTGGAGGCTATACATAGTGTGTAGGCCTATTGTCTAGGTAGAATCGTTTTACCAGGTACATGCCATGCCCTTTTTGGACACGATGTGTTGTCTGTCCGTATGTGCGGGATATACATCGCGGGTGGGTAAGTCAGTGAAGAAGAGATGAAAAACTAATTACACATCTTGTTCCCCTAGGTACACGCTGTGTACTCTTGTCAGTAGGTTCTTAAAAGTAATTTAGTGGAATTCCAGCCGCCATATGAACAGTTAAATGATATACACAGCATGTAGTCATGAAGTACACGTCGTGTACTTTCTTTTTTTCCGCTAAAATGGGTAGTAGCCTCTTTTGGAGGTAGAGGGCATAGGGGGTCGTCGGGTTTCACAAACCAAGCTATCTGGGACTTCATTTCCTTCCCATATCTTTATCTGAACCCCAATTCAATTGCCGATAGGTGCGTTGGAACCCCCTCAGTAAGGCCTTGATTCCTCTTGAGTCTTTCTTCTTGATTTCTGTTCTAGAACGAGTTATTGGGGTATGATCGGTCTTGATTCATTTTTAGATCTACTGTATTTTAGACCTAATTGGAGGCTTTTATCAGAAGAGTAGAATCATATGAGTCTTAGGTAGGTGGTGCATACCTTTTTTTGTGTTTTTTTGGTCACTTGGGTGGCACGGACTTCAGTACATTTTTGGGTATTTTGAGCGGGACCCATTTTTATCTGGTATTGCATACTAAACTATTTATTAAACCTATGGGATTCCATTGGGTATTCCTTTTACCTATTTTTCTTGAACGGGGTCTGGCGAGGGGTAATTGCTCAAATGGGGCATTTTGGACGGGTGTTCCAAAATGGTATTAATGAATTGTGTTGTTATAAACTGTTGATTTTAGTTTATTGAACATTGATATGTATTGTAAGAGGCCTTAGAGACCTCAGTGTTGGTATGGGACAACAAATAGTTAGTGCATTTCAACTGTTGAGTTGTTTTCCTGTTTAAAAGTAAATCTTTTGATTATGTATGTAATTGGTGAATTGTATATTCTAGAACCACTTGGGTTGTGTTGGGTGTGCCCTGGATATTATCGAGTGATGCTTCTCATAGTTTGGGCTTGGCTAGGGTTATGTTGGGTGGTTCTGACCATGGGATTGTGCATCATGGACATCTGTTTGATGCAGGATGACTGTCAGGGATGGCTTGGATTGGGTTACCAGGATTGCATTGCCATTAGGCTTGAGCAACATGGTCACAGGGACACGAGGTATTAGAGATGTTCTGTAATGGGTACTATTTTGGTGATTACTGCTCTCCTAGAAACATTGAGTAGTGTGCACATAGAGAGACTCAGTGATGATCTGGTTTTGACCACTTGTTTGGGTAGAGGCTCCCGTTAGTTGTGGTTTTGGTACTTATGGTTTGGGGGTGCCTGACGTTTGAAGCCACGTTGAAGGCTAGGAGCCTTTAGGGGATAGCATTGAGGCTATCGTGTTGGGGGAGAGTCTCGTCATTATTTGAGGGCCGATATCATTGTCCCTCCGGATACTTTACTTTGAGGGTAGACATCACTGTCCGTCCAGCTATGTTATTGGAGGGAAGACATTGTTGTCCCTCATGTTACTTATAGAGGAAAGGAATCATTTTTCCTTCGGGTTACAACTGTTGGGAATGCCTTCGGGGTGTCGGTGCTTGAGACATGTTGTGTCTAGGGGCACATGTTTCCAGGTTATATGACAGAGATTCCGGTGTTGGCTGAAACAAGTGACACTCCATGGTGGCTACTGAGCACCATTGGAGTTTGTTTTTATTGGTGCATCGTTTTGTTTACTGCTATCCTTATAATGCATACCTTTTTAAAGACTTGTATTAGGTACACATCATTGGGTGGTATCCTATTGATATTTGTCTCACGCCTTGCACGGGCCCTTCGGGACGCGTGTAGACTTTATGGATTTACGTGCAGGAAAGAGACCAACATCAGGTGCTAGGCTGAATTAGCTGTTGCATGGAGATGGTATGGACCTTGAGGTCTTTCCTATCTAGATTTATTCTTTTTTTCTTACTTTCCTGTATCATAATTCTTGTTTTGTAGCTACTGTTGGTTAGCCATGGGCGCCCTTTTTATATTCAGATATGTATGACCTAATTTGGATGCATGTTTTATTGTTCAGTAGTAGTTACAAGTGATCAACATGTTGTTGTGCTTATTTCCGCTGTTGTTGTTTATATTTATTGCTTTCACTACTTATTATTATTGAATTTTCTTCTGCTCTACGGGTCAGGTTCGAGGCTTCTGAGTAATCATTTTATGCTGCATTTTATTATTATACTTGAACCAGTACCATTATTATTATCCTCCGAGAGGGTATAGCCTCCCAACAATACATATAAAACTGTCACTGCTAGTTAGTAGCCTTTGGCGTTTGGAGAGGCGCACCTAAGGTAGTAACACCCGACCCGTTTAACACTATTCGGGTGGCTGTTCGGGTCCGAGTCATTACAAAGTTGTATCAGAGGAGTTCTTGATAGGGATTTAGTAGCAGTGTTTTGCTGGCTACTAATGGGATTGATACTTCTCTTTTATTTCCTCCTAGTTTTACTATTTGGGATATGGTAGACGGGAGATAGGTTGTTACTGGAACTGAGTTTCTAGCTTGTTATTGGGTTCCTACATCCCCAGGTATGAGGGATGGACCATGTTAAAAGTGGGTGGGAATTACTGCTTGATTTTTCTCAGATTACAGTTTATATGATTTCGAACTTGGTGGATCACTTGGTGTGTGATTTATTGATTGTGATATGTGACCCTTGACCCGATGTGGTAAGGTAGAACTGGACTGTGGCTCTGTATGGAAAGGTTTGTTTGTTTTTCTTTTGATAGGGACATTTTTAGGGTATTTCAATTTCATAACTACACGTATGCTTTGTGATGTGATAATTACATGTGAGAAATATCAATTACCATTCTTTAAATGTCTTGAAATGTGAATAGGTGAAATTCTTGATATAATTTCTAGTTTATTGCAATGTGTTATGCCATGATTTGTATATTTGTAGAATTCCATGTGGCAGGGTATTTGGGTCAAACTCTTATGAGAGCAGATGGGTACTATTGTTTAAGGTGATTTTGATCCCCAAGATTGGATGACTCAGCCATCGGTTTGAAGCAATGTTGGTTGTTAGGATGAGCATGGCCCGAGGTACTTATGATACTTGTCTCTGTTAAGGGCAGGTATGGAGGCCACGAGTTTGGGATTCCATTGGGCATGGGTTGTGATAGGGGAGAGTAAGGGTAGTAGTTATGTGTTCCCTTGTACTTCTTTCCTTATCTGCGTTATTTATGTATACATTGTTATGTATGTGGGTTGTCTGACAATTTATGGTATTCAGTGGGTTTCTCCTATACATCTCGATGGAGCGTCAGAATAGTAAGGATACAGTGCCTCAGGTGCAGGATCATGTTAAGGATTCGGTATAGGCAGAGCACGAGCCGCAGGTATAGGCTCAGAGACAGGATCAGGTTCAGGATCCAGTACTGGTAGGACAACAGCCTGGTTTTCCAGCATTCGGGCCATGGCTTGATGGGAAGCTCTGAGTGAGCCTGGTATGTGTCTTTTAGGGGATCGACAGAGGCATACATGGTACAGAGCCATCCATGGAATACCTGACGTGAGAGTTCTAGTTGTAACACCCGCTACTTTTTCAGGACGAGGGTGGTCCACAAGCAGCTGAGAACTGGATTGAGTGTATGTAGATGATCTTTGAGCATCTTGAGATTCCTCCAGGGAGGAGGGTCAAGATGGTAACATACATGCTGAGAGGACCAGCAAAGCGTTGGTGGGACGTGAAAGTTCAAGCTCGTATGCATGAGGGACTGGCATGGATGGACTTTGAGGATAGTTTTTTCGAGCACATTTACCTAGAGACACTAAGGGACGAGAGAGTTTGGGAGTTCTTGAGCCTTTAACAGGGAGACATTTCCATCATGAACTATGTAGATACTTTCACTGAGCTGTCTCATTTTGCACTTGGTATGGTAAGCAATGACACTGCTAGGTTGACGCGCTTTGAGGATGGATTATGAAACACCATTCAGATCCAAGTGAATATATTCAGGCTAAGTTCTTTCTCAGAGATAGTGAACTAGGCGCTCATAGTGGAGGGTAACCAGAAATATAGGCCCTAGGTTGGTCGGGGAACAGTTGTAGGTGATGGTTCATATAGTAGGAAGCGAGGATGAGATGAGTTCCAGTAGGTCAGTCAGGCCAAGGACTCAGCTAGGCCACCTCAAAGAAGTTCATCAGTTGTTTGATTTCAGTGTGGACATCTAGGAAATGTTCCGACTTAGTGCGATTGGCCTATAAAAGAGTGTCAGTGTGTGGACAGGTCAGACATATTGAGAGGTTCTGCAGGTAGCCTTCTCAGATAGTCGGCAGGCAGGGACTACTACATACGGTGACATTGGGGGTTGGTTCAGGTTTGGTACTAGGATAGGACAGCTGAGGTTCAGCTACACACAGAGGACATGATAGAGAAAGTGGGAGCCTACTGAGAGGTTAGTGGCCGGTGAATGGAGTAGAACCGCAGGGAGATCATGCATTAGGCAGTCGTGCTTCATGTCAAGTGCACACTGAGGAGCTTCCAGAGGCTGAGCAGGCTGGTGAGCTGACGATGGTTAGAGGTACACTGCGGTGTTTCTGTGATTCCCTTGTTTTCTTTTTGGAATGACCTATAGAGGCATGTCTGTTTTGAGTGCACGTGATTCCCATGATCTATGTGGATTGACTAGATGCTAGTTAGTGTGATTGACACTTTATCTAGTGTGTGGAATATATATATATATATATATGTATGGGATGCGTAGCATTCTAGGCATCAAATAAGTGAGATACTTGAGGTGTTTTGGGTATTGGGGCATCGTGGATGCGGGTTACTTGAGTTGTATTGGGAATCGGGGAATCGAGGATGTGGGTTAGTTAAGATTCTAGGCACCAGGTTCAGTTTTTAGCATTCATGGGATGCAGGACCACGTCGAGGCAGACACCGATGCAGTGCGGGATACGTGGGGTGTCAGGAATGACATAGGAGCACCAATGAGGTGCAGGGGTGATGATGTGTCACGGAAGGACTATGCGTCTGGAAAATAGGTTAGTGAACCTTTACTTGGTTTGAGTTTTTGTAAGGTTGAGACTGAGTTAGGGAATTCTTATGGTGGAGAGCCCCTTGAGAAATTTTGCTAAGACCTTTGAGGCTAGGGGAGTCCGGGTTACTTTGATCGGGGTGTTATGTCTGGTGCCATCTCTGGGTTTAGTTTGATAGTTCGGGGATGAGCTATGTTATGTTGTGGAGATTGTAAGAACTCGTGTTTTTAGAATTGGTCAAAATCCCAACCCTGTTTGATTTTTTGGCTTGTTCTTGAAAAACTGGAGAAACTAGATAGTTTCTGGAAATTTCCAGACTACACGCCTTGTACTTTTGAGTAAACGCCCTGTATAGGTTAGGCGAGTGCCAGCTGTGTGCTCTCCAAGTAGATGCGGTGTGATGACAGTGTGAAAATTTATTACTACATGAGATGTAGTGTTACTCAACATGCTGAGAACCATTGACCATGTGGAGGCCATACATGGCATGTAGGCCTGTTTTCTAGGTAGAATCATTTTACTAAGTACACTTCATGTCCATATTGGACATACAGTGTAGTCTATCCGTGTTTGAGGGATATACATGGCGTGTGGGTAAGTCAGCAAGGGAGAGAAGAAAAACTAAGTACACGCCGTTTTCCCCTAGGTACACGTCGTGTACTCATGTCAGCAGGTTCTAGAAAGTAAGTCGGCGGAATTCCAGCTGCCATATGAACAGTTAAATGATATACACAACGTGTAGTCATGAAGTACATGCTATGTACTATGTTTTTTTCTCTAAAATGGGCAGTAGCCTCGTTTTGAGGAAGAGGGCATAGGGGGTCATCGGGTTTCACGAACCAAGCCATCCGGGACTTCATATCTTTCCCAGATCTTCGTTTGGACCCCGATTCAATCACCGATAGGTGCGTTGGAACCCCCTCAGAAAGGCCTTGATTCATCTTAAGTCTTTCTTCTTGATTACTGATCTAGAATGAGTTATTGGGGTTTGAGTGGTTTTGATTCTTCTCTAAATATACCTCATTTTAGACCAAATTGGAGGCTGTTATCGGTAGATTAGCATCGTATGAGCCTCAAGTAGGTGGAGTATACCTCTTTTGGTGTTTTCGTGGTCATTTGTGTGGCGCGACCTTTGGCCCGTTTTCGGTTATTTTGAGTGGGACCAATTTTTATCTGGTATTGCATACTAAAGTGTTTATTAGACCCGTGGGATGCCTTTGGGTATGCCCTTTACCTGTTTTTCTTGAGCGGGGTCAGGTGAGGGGTCGTTTCTCAAATGAGGCATTTGGGACAGGGTATCCAAAATGGTATTAATTGAATTGTGCTTTTATAAACTCTTAAGTTTAGTTTATAGAACATTGATATGTATTGTAAGAGGCCTTAGAGACCTCAGTATTGGTATGGGACAACACATAGTTATTGCATTTAAACTGTCGAGTTGTTTTCCTATTTAAAAGTAAATATTTTTATTATACATGTAATTGTTGAATTGAATATGCTATAACCACTTGGGTTGTGTTCGGAGTGTCCCGGATATTATCGAGTGACACTGATCACAGGTAGGGCTTGTCCTGGGTTACGTTGGTTGGTTCTGACCATGGGATTGGGCATCATGGATGTCGGTTTGAGGCAGGATGACTGTTAGGTTGGGCATGACCCAGGTTACTGGGATGGAGTTTCCATCAGACTTTAGCGACATGGTCGTAGGGACGTGAGTTGTCAGAGACATTGTGGCTTGTGTACTATTTTTGTGATTACCGATCACTCGGAAACTTTGAGTAGTGTTCACACAGAGAGACTCCATGATGTGGTGGTTTTGACCACTCGTTTGGGTAGAGGACCCTGTTAGTTGCAGTTTAGGTACTTCTGGTTTGGGGGTGCTTTCTGTATGAATCCATGTGGAAGGTGATGAGACTTCAAGGGATATCATTGAGGCTATCGGGTTGGGGGTAGAGTCTCGAAGTTATTTGAGGGCAGATATCGGTGTCCCTTTGGATACTTCACTTTGAGGGTAGACATCACAGTCCCTCTGGCTATGTTATTTGAGGACAGACATCATTGTCCCTCTGGTTACTTATTGAGGACAATCATCGTTGTTATTCCGGGTTAGTACTGTTGGACGTGCCTTCGGGACGTCGGTACTTGAGACACTCGGTGTTAGGGGGAACATGGTGTCGGGTTATATGATAGAGATTCTGGCGTTGGCTGAAGCAAGTGACACCCCATGGGGGTTGTTGAGCAGCAGTAGGGTTTTTTTATTAGTGTATCATTCTTTTTACTTCGTTCCTTATAATGCATGACTGATTAAACACTTATATTAGGTACACACCATTGGGTGGTATCCTAATGAGATTCGCCTCACACCCTACATGGGCCATTCGGGACGCGTGCAGACTTTATGGATTTATGTGCACGAATGAGACCAACTTCAGGATCATGACTTTATTAGCTGTAGCATGGAGATGGTATGGACCTTGAGGTCTTTCCTAGATTGAGTTATTCTGTTATTCTTACTTTATTGTATCAGCATGATTGTTTTTTAGTTACTGTTGGTCAGCCATGGGATCCCTTTTTATATTCAGATATGTATGACCTGCTTTGGATGCCAGTTTTATTGTTCAGTAGTAGTTACAAGTGGTCAGCATGATATTGTGTTTATTTCTGCTGCTATTGTTTATATTAATTTCTTCCACTACTTATTGTTATTGAATGTGTTTTCACTCTGCGGGTCAGGTTCGAGTCTGCTGATTAATATTTTTCCGCTGCATTTTATTATTATACATGGATCAGTACCGTTATTATTATCCTCTAAGAGGGTATAGCCTCCCCACTATACCTATAAGACCCTCCCTGCTAGTTGGCAGCCTTTGGCATTCGGGGAGGTGTGCCTAAGGTAGTAACACCTGACCTGTTTAGCACTGTTCGGGTGACTGTTCGGGTCTGGATCGTTACAATATTTATCCGCATGATATATCCAATATAGAATCTCAAATAATATAGATATTTTCTTCCAAATATTACTATCATTTCAAGATTTTTGTGTCTTTATAAATTTAGAATCAATTTTTTCACCTCCTAACAATGATGACAGGTGTACAATGTATTTAGAGAAATGTAAAATTATTTTATAGCAATTTAATTCATTTTTTAATCTTGGATAAGAGTGATCTATATAAAAAAAATATTATGACCCAGGTATATTATTTTTGTCGAATGGTTTGGTTGATTATATGATGTCTATTATTTAAAAATTGGACAAAATGTATTCCCAATGAGACTATATCTATTCAAATTTCTATATGTTAGGAAGTCCTTAATAGTGAACATAATCATGTAGTGTAGTTAAAATGTTCTATTTTATAAGAATCATAAAATATAATATGTCCCTCACATAAATTTTTCAAATAATCACTTACATGTTAGGTGAAAACATCCATATCATTTCTATATAGTTTTAGTCTAGAAATAATAAAACTCAACATGATATATTTCTACATCATACAAATCAATGGAGATACATTTTAAATTACCAATAAAATTGTCTCACAATTATATTTTCTACTAGGGTATTTATATAGATTCATTATATCTATAAATAGTCCATGTATGAGATTTGTAACATCATTTGTGAATGTAATAAACCATTGATTAATCATATTAACTACCAAATTAGCTTTTTAATTTTCTTTCAGCTTATATAATGTTGTCCCAAAAATAATACACTCTAATAGACCATCATATTTCTTCCTACATAGCACATTTTGTATTCTGGAAGGCATGTATCTTCTTATACCCCAAACCCATAGAGAAAAATATTTTCTTCACATTAAAATTAGAATCTATAATCTCATTGACTTTATAAAGTACATCGTTAAATATCTTCTGAAACTATATAAAAATTCTATAATTCAATATATTTTTTACCTTTATGTTAATAAATAATAAAAATATTGATTAACCCATTAATTTCATACAAACTAAATACAATTGGTTTTCATAATCATCATATAGATTCTCAATTATTGGTATTTTCCAACATCCTCTACGTCAATATTATAAATCATTACTTCAATTTGATTGGGATTATCATCATGGAACTTATCATCATCGATGGACCAGGAATCCTACCAAGATTCATAATACCAAATCCAAGGGCTATAACTCATATTATATTGAAAATAAATTAAAGTATATTAGAATAATATTCTTTAAAAAAATTATATATAAACATTTTAAGCATGGATATTGAAATATGTTGTCGTTTGAAACATTTATTTCTGAAAATTTCAAAAACAATTAACACCTTCCTCATATTCATCAATGTTTTATAGTTTAATAATTGAAATTAGAATTATTTTTATCTATAAAAAATATCCATAATAGAGAATATGTTATTATATACTTGAAATTAATTTCATATTTACTTATCTAAATAAAATATTAAAAATATTTCAAAAATAAAAGAAAGAAAACATATTTGATAAAAAAAATTATAGCATATAGAAAATGTAATTATATTTCTTTTCTAAAAATTTCAAAAAATATCTAGAAACTAGTATGATAATATAAATATATTATATCAATACTATGTGTTCAAACTACATAAACTTATATAAATTCAAAATTTACTATTCACGGTATTTGAAAAAAAAAATCTTATACACTCATAAATTAGTAAGTTAACATTATTTATAACACAAATCCAACAAATAATAATTTAATCTATCATTAATCTAAAAAACAATTCATCAATTAAATAACCTATTTGATTTGTGAATAATAGGAACTATAATTTAAATCATGAACAGATTTCAAATAGAATATTAGGTATACATCATTCATGAAAATATTACCAAAACAAAATTCACCAAGTAAAACATACCTAGGATGCATGTAAAATATTCAAAATAAATAAAAACATAAAATAGAAATTAAAAACATGGTGAATGATAAGGATATAAAAATGGAATGTTGGACAAGTGATAGTGAATTTGAAAACCCACGATGGTTGAAGGTGGATGTTTGTGGTTAATAATAAATAAAATAGATTTGAGGCCACCATATCAATGAATTAAGGTTTAGGGTTCACCACTTGAGAGAAAACATTCAACTACCAAAAAAATATTAAATAAAAAATACTTGTCCTCACATTCCATAATAATTTTAATGGTTTTTCACATGGTTACTAAATAACTAACTTTTAAAATACATTTTTCAAAATCCGTTATTTACTAATCGATGTTGAAAATATATTCCTCATATTTTTAGGTCATATATTTTATAAATGACATTGAATTATTTTTTTAACATCAGTTCTCAATAACTGACATGGAAATTTTATCTTTTTAATGTTATTTTTTCGGTTTTATGCTAATAAATTTCTATAAAATTTAATTATAGGTTATATAAATAATCAAGAATTAAAAATGAGGGACTAGTGTCAGAATAAGATACAAATTGATTAAATTGGTTTACTAACACCATAATAATCACTTTTTCAATGAAACCTACCAGAAAAAACAGTCAATGGGTATAAAAGAATCAATTTTTCTATATCTCAATAAATTTGACAATAAAATATTATTTTCATCAATAAAAAGTGGAGAAATTATTCATTTGTTAATTTTAGAATACTTTTCCTTTATTATATAGAATAAAGAGACTCAAATAGGTTGTCATGAATTATATCCCCAATGGTAGTCCTTACCACTATTTTTTATATATAATATTATAGAATGATTTGTCTTTATAGAATTTCTCTTGAAGCCTATTGATAAATCCATAATTGAGATAGAGAATCATGATACCCGTGCAACATTCATGGGAGTAATTATCACTGTGATAGATACTCAACACATCTAAACAGCACATAAGATACAAATTCCATACATTAAGACTATAAAATGCATTGAACAAGCTCTTAGTTATATGAAGAAAAAACTCAAAACTTAGAGTCCTTACCATATGACCTGAAAACTGTATGGTGCATGGTCCATAATATATAACATTAATCTATTTTGAGTGGTAAGTCATACATGACCTTAAAAATTGTGAATCCCTTTTTTGTAAGGGTTCATTCTTCCCATTCCACTACTATTTTCATGGGGAGAGTTGAGATCCACGTTGATATCAATTTTTATCCTTTAATTATATTTCTTTACCTAACTAATGACCAAGATTCACCCATTACATCTTAAAGGATCTCATCATTTATTATATGGTTTAATTTTTACTCTATATACATTATCATTTTTCCTTTTTTTCCCAAAAAACATACCTAACATAATATATAATAATAGTAGAGTTCTTTATACCCTTTTGGAAATCAAATCTTCCCCCAAAACTACTCAAAATGATTAATTTTTTAATCAAAATTAAATAATAGTTCCCAAACCTATATTATCCTCTTTATCTAGTCAAAAGCCTCATATTAATAAATTACTCTTAAAACCCCACTATAATGAGTTAGGATTATACTCTTTTTTTAAACATTAAACATTATTGGCATTGGGTTTATAAAAAATATTAACTGACCCCCCTATGAATAAAAGTTAAAAAGATAAAATGAGACGGACCATAAGTGCCCATTTTAGCTAAGAAGTATACAAAATGTGCCACCATAATCCCACCTCTAATAGTCTAGTTCTTTGTCACTAGAACTAAGGACAAATGATGCATATTTGGTAGGACTTATCCTATATTAATAGCATATAGATATATCTTCAACAAGTAATAAAATTAAAATCAATGAAGGTTATAAATTATTAATTGAAATTATAAAAACATGTAATAAATTCTAAAATATTAAAAAATATATATTTAGAATTCCAATAAATATTTGAAAATAAAGGCCCAACATTTGAAAATAAAACATACCATGAGTTATTAGGATGGAAGATCACCATATCATTCTAATGAAATTTGAAGTGATGACCAAAGTGAATTCCAAAGGATTCATGAATGGAATTTCATGAAAGGAAAATGACCATTAAAATTTCCACTAATTTGTGTTCCATATTCATGACCATAAAAAATTTGGGAAGAAATATAGTGAAAGGATGAGTATAAATATTAACATTATGATTTCTTAAAACATCAACAAAAATAAGATTTGGGAATGCTAGAGACCAGGGGATAAATCGTACAACAAACAAAATTAATTAAAGCAGGGAGATCACTAGATGTTGAAGATGATAGTGATTCACCTCCAAATAATCACCTTAAAAAAATTTACAAGTGGGAGTCAAAGATAACAATATGGTTTAACCCATCTATTGAATGATGACCCTTCAAATAAACTCAATTCCATGGAGACAAAACTCTACCTACCAGCACACTAATGACATAGAATATAATTCCACATCTGATATACAAGAGGTTACCACAACTTGTATCACAACCACATACCTATGGAATTTAATATGGAAGAACTCATACTTAATAGAGGATGATCGACCATTTTTTGACCCTTCATACAATAGTATCCCCCACACTAGAAAAGTTGGGTTGATGATCTTGATGTAAGGGGTATCATTATTTTCAGTTTAGTTCCTATTTCAAGATAATTCCAACTTAAACATATCTCTTCGAGTACCACACCAATTGTTCAATTAATGTGGGGGACCCACAAATCACCATGGAAGTTCATACTGATGGATATAGTGCAAAACCCAATTGAACTGAAACTCCCAACATATTATATACAGAAGTATCTACACAAATTATAAAAGAGTAATATTACCCCGAATCCTTATATTAGAGGCCATAAAAAAGTATTGAATCCAAAAATCATTTAATGGTGAGGTGACAACCAGATGTATGGTGTATAAGTTCCCACATAGCTCATCTTCACTATATATTCATACCAAATAGGAACCTTGAGTGATTTTTACCCTACAGGACACCAAGGAAAAAAACTATCCTTGTCATTCAAATCCTTTAACAAACAAAGAAACATTCCATAATCATATTGTATGATCCTTCCGATTTAATAATTTGTAAACAGGTTTTCATAATGATATATCCCTATGATTAAAAACACAACTTATTAAAGGGTAATATCAATTAGAGAGAGTACCATCTACTCCCTTATAATTGATTGCTAGAACCAATAATAGAAATTGATGAAAACTACTTAGCATAGGGGATCTGTATCATAATTATATATGGGATTTCTGACTCTTTTAATTTATGGGATGAACCAAACCATGATAATGACTTTTTGTCCATGGGTGTACCAATTCCTGAATCCATGACACTCTTTCGTCATCAAAATTCGATTTAATGATCTGGTAAAATTAAATTGATAATACTCTAAAATACTAACTTTATATCATTGGAATTCACTCAGGGTGTTTTTATGGGAGAGATAATACCTATTATCCATACAAAAAACTGGAAATGGATACCATAATATAATTGGATTGAATTAGAAACTCCTAATCCACTTATCTAAACCATATGCACTCACTCTAACCTTTTGGTGCGTTCAATGAATTAAAATATCATTAAATTACATATTGACCCATAAGTCCCCCTAGACATATCAGTATCAATGATGGAACCATTGAGGAATTTCCTAAACTCTCATATTCTCATTTATTACATTCCTGATAAATGGATCCAAAAATACCACCAAAATATTCAATTATTAAAAAAATATAAAATATATTCATGGGTTCTACACTCCAACATCTAAATCTTTATTGGGTCCTTTATCGTCATATCACTTACTCTTGATCATCACCAAGAACCCTTCATCAACCCCATGGAGAAAACATTTTAAATTTCCATAATCACCTATCAAAAGGCCTCTAATATAATGGAGTACCCCACCATTTTAATATATATATATATAAATATATAAATAATTGTTTATAAATGAGTTTATATATATATTCACCGAAGGAAAATATGTAATTATCCATTATAGGGAAGGTACATAGAATTTACTATGGTTTACAATGTGTGGAAACCCATTCAGTCCATCTGGTCAGGTACCAACATCATCTCATAATGTAATCTCGAAATACAAGACATGCCTCATAAAGTACATGGGGTTTATACCACAAGAGACCATAAGAAATTTACCCATATGATATATTAAATTTTATATGATATATTGTGAGTGGACCTACATGGGATGTATAAACTAAAATCCATGAAATTTACATCAGGAATAATGGAATGTACTTCTAAACACAATATTATGTGTATCCAAAATATGTGTATATTTGGATAAAACACATGAAATTTAGGGCCAAATATCTATAAAGTTGTGTACTTATATCCATATAGTCAAACCATAAGTATACAATAGGAATTCTAAGTTAGTCACATGTACACTAAGTAGTTTTTAAATATAAACAACATAATATGTTATTGTTTTCTAATACTGTTACCATGTAGATAAGAAACATGATTTGTTTTGTTGTAACTAATTTCTATGGGATTGGAATTTTTTGATATGAAATTTTTATAATCCAACTAATTTTTTAAATACATATAAATTTGATTCATTATTATTCATAATCCATAAGGTATGAAATAAAAATCCAAATTAATAATCTATAATGAATGAAAATTGTAATCAATGAAATCAAAATAAAAAATCCTTACTTCATGGAGAACATTTAAAGATTAGTGTACTGAATGTAAAAAATACATTCACATTCACCACAAACTATTTGTCTATGTTTCTATCCTTCCTCCATAGGTGAGGATAAATTAATCCCCCCATATATAATTTTCTCCACACATTAATGAAAATATATATCCACTATCCTCCATGTGAAAATGGGGGATGTTTATAAGGGGATAAATAATGTAATATTAAAATAAATCAAAATTGATGTTTGAAAAAGTATTTTCCTCATAAATTAATTAATGATTGAATTTATACACTAAATATGTATAAATTATAAATTACCCAGATAATCGTATCAAATCAGAGGATATATAAATTCCATATGTAACGATGACTTAGTTTCTTATTTTCATTCAGTTAATTTCTGAAAATTTGTAACTCATATTATTACTGTGTAGGATTTATGTAACATTTATTAAAAATGTGATTGATTATTAGACCTAGAAACAAGTCTTTCCATGGGATGAGCTAACTAACCATACTCACCTTTGAAAAAAGGTTTCATATCCACACCTACCTTTAGAATGTAGAATATTCTTGTGTAAATCAAAACAGTTAAAATATTTCAATGAGAAATGAATCATAAAATAAAAAATGGTGGAAATAGAGATAAAATAATTCAAATATATAATGTCATCTTGAATTTATGATTCTATTTTTTCAATTACTCTATTAATGAATCATAATCTATTATTCGGATCAGTTTAATTAACATTTGATAAACCTATAATAGATTCAAAAACTAGGTAGCAAGACCCCTTATTGGATGAGTGAAACTCCCACATTTATATTTGAAAAAAAGATATCATCCCGAAAACCCTAGGTGATCAAGAGGTCATCCATATTTTGAATTTATGATTTTTATATTGGACTAAAGAAAATAAAAATTTTCAATTGAGGAATATAGTCTTAAAAAATAGTGATCCCAATGATATTTACAAGATTTCATAGTTGATAGACCGCGAATTAGTATTTTTTGTTCTAAATAGATGTGTCTATTTTCCTCTCATAAAATTAAAAATAATTCTAAGTAAAACATAATATAGTGGGTATTGATTCCATGATAGGGTATGGTAAATCTCGTCGTAGTGATTATTTTATTGAACCACTAGCAGATGACACCTTGATCTTATTCTATAATTATTTCTACAATTTCTACAACATTAAGGAACCAATGTATATTATCACTTAACCGAAACTTAAAATATTGGACACTGAATAAGATAGTTAATAATTACCTTCTTTAAGATATAATTATAATTTTTATGATATCATATGAAATTTTGGAGAGGCTAAAACCATGGGGTATGCCCCTAAATACATAGTCTCAAAGGGATAGGAATCCCCAATCTCAATAAAAACTGACTCAAAAGTATTAATACCAAGAAGAAAATGAATAAATTTATAATCTTATGGGGGTTGATGAGTATATAAACCAAGTTCCAGCAACCATCAAGGAAATTACTAGAAGGGAACCTATTAACTATAGTAATCAGTACTGATATTTGATGTTAATTTTAATACATGTTACGAGGTCTATTTTTACAGCCCTAGAATTTTACACTCATAGACCTAAAAGGATATCCTATTAGAGGAAACAAAACATTATATCTCAAATTATTTTCTAGTTTATGGAATTTTCCCTCATAGCTTAGCCATGTTGGAATATCCCAATAGTGTCTCATGGATAAATTAATAAAACCACTAAAAATCCTTAGAAATCAACATAGATATTGTTGGTGACTACTAAAATCGACCCATAACTGGTAATTAAGATAATTACCTGTTAAGGTGGGCCTTGTATTTTTATCATAGCACATCATAATCCCGGTTAAATATTGGTATGTGAATTGAGAAGACTTATAGATACAACTGAAAAATTTCTATAAAACCATATCCCATATTAATTAGGTTACTTATACCTTTATTGTTATCTCTAGAATCATCCAATAGGATTATATATATCTATATTATTAATATAAATCCTCAAAGGAAACATAGGATTATAGTTACAGGTTTCACATAAGTAAATTTCGTCACTTTTGACCAATGTAATGATACAAAACCTGATAGTAATAAATAAAAATGCAAAGAAGAGTTATATATAGAAAATGCCATTTTTATAGTGAAATTTAAGGGCTTATTACATACCAAGAATCAAATAAATCCCCTGTCTTGGGATCCGATTCCAATATTTCACTTCCAAACAATCAATGGGATCTTGACAATGAAATGAATGAGTAAAGTCCACATTTATTGCCTACCCACCACCCGAAGATATTACAACCATCTAAGAAGAAGTGATGATTTATTAGTTCATGACTAGAATGTAAATTTTTTAGTAGATCAATTATAAGTTTCCTTGGTAAAATATACCCACTAGGTCTAATTTTCTTGTTAGTTTCATGACAAATATTGATTCCTATCTTGATTAGAAGTATATTTATTAACCCATAGTGGAAGAATTGATCCCCCTGATCAAAATAGGATCATATAAACCATACCATTTAACTATAGAACTGATTATCTATCAAGTGTTCAATAATTTTGGGAAATATTATCAACTAGTATAGGAAGTTCATTTGGGGATTCCTATTATGGTGAAACAAACATTGGTTTAAACATTCCAATAATACCCTGATGAGGTAACAATTCAAAAATAATTAATTGATCACATGGTGGTATCATAATAATTACTATATTATATTACTATTCATATGGATGTTATGGATGATCATCATACACTGGTATATCTTTTGATCATGTTTCGTCTCACGGTAGAATATTTGACTCCTCCTCCCATCATTGGGAATATCAAATTCTAAAAGGTTGATATAATGAGAGACTCATAATAGAATATCTACTATTTTACTTCCTGATGTATTCTAGAAATGTAAACCCAATAATATTAAGAGGAATCTAGACTATGAATCATTATGTGGAATATATATGTCCCCCCAATTATTTTTCACATGAATATTATATCATGGGGTATTATAGTCCTAGAAGATCTATGTCATCATTTATCTTTCACATTTAGATATTTACATTGGAAAAAATATCATTAACCAGTCTAATTGTAATAACATAAAGAATTAAAGAGTTTTGGACTTCTATAAATGATAAAAGGGTCTAAAATACTCATATGATATTTTTCTTACTAATGATAAATTATTGTATTTATTTATAGATATTTTATATTTATGGTTACATTCCATGTTATCTCTCTTAATTCACCCTCATGTGTATTAGAATATTTAAAAATATCACAATATATATAGGCTAATATTTAGACAACCATTGAATGAGCTTAGGAAAGACCATTGTCAAATATAGGAAAGATAATTGAAAGTAGAAATAGTTTTTTTCACTCTCATAATGATAATTTTAGAGTGGTGTGTAATTAAGAAAATGATGAACAAATTTTATTCATCAATTATGTTCATGTTTTAGGGTATTTTATTTTTCCCATTGACAACAACCCAATAAAATTTATAGATTGAAGGAATCAATATAAACATGTTAGGAATGATCACTATAATTACTAAAGATACCATTATATGTTTTGACACATAATCCATGAATGATTTGTCTTATTCAAATTCAAACAGCTGAGAGTTGGTGAAAATAAAAATACATGGACTAATATGAAGGATATTTTTCCCAAAGTGATGTAAATTATATATAAATAGGATTAGTGTATAAAAATGTTCCAAATTATAATATAAAAAAAGTTTGATGATGTCATGATTCTGAAGATAGTGAATCATATGCATTCAATCTTCGGGACATGACTAAATAAACTAGTTATGACACAAATTGACTGTTAAAAATTTATTATTGAGAATTCTTTATTTCATCTTCTAATTATTAGATTTAATCAAAATCGGTGGCTCCAATATAATGTGGTATCCCTAAGGATCCCAAATCTAGTCTCAACAATCATAAACATTATTCCACTATCATTGGTAGAAATTGATTCATCCATCCAAATTACTCTATGGAAAATGTCTCAATTAATGATACCAAGAAAACTATCTTAAAATACAAGACCATGAGGTCTATTATGGTAAATGTGACCATGAGAACAATCCCACCAAATGGAACCTTCATAACCACATTGAAAAATTGTGTCGATGGAAATTATCTAACAATTTACTACACCTATAATAAATTTTTAGAAAAAATAATTTAGAAGTGAAACATATTTATTGAATAGATTCAGAAGAAAATAGATAATAGGATAATGTAGTTAGAAACACCAAAATATTATCTTCATCCATTTGAAAAACATATGTATAAAAAATCAGTTATATGATTGAATTATATCATTAATGGCTTCATTATCAGCTATATTATATTTTTATATCATAATTATATATACAAATTTTTTTACAATTATAATTTTTAACATCATTTCATAATTTTTTAAATTCCATTTAACATTTGTATTATAATGTTATTTTGTGATTTAATATTAAATTTATTTTATAAGAAATAAACCAAATTGAAATAATTACTAATATAAATGTTTTGTTGAATTTATTCATAATATAATAATGATAAATTAATTATTCATTAATAAATCATGGTTAATTACATTTTAATTTACTTGATTTAATATTCATATTAAATTAATTATTATTTTTTTTCTATTTTTTTATTCGATGGTTACTTATGCAATCCATTCACGTTATATTTTGTTTGAAAATTTTAATGAATTTTTCATTATTTTTATTTTACCATTATGTTTCATGAATTAAAATTCGTATTACATTATAGAAATTATTTTTATGTTTACATGATTATTTCTTATTAACCTTAATGAAATTTTTGAAATTTATCATTTCATATAGATATGCTTTCCCATACACTGGATTCTTATATATTACATTTAGGCATAATGAATTTGGGTTATCATTACAGAATGTTATGAAGACACTTACCATTATAGAATGAGTATTATTTTACTTATAATTACTTAAACTATCAGATAATTGAATTAACATTAAATAGATTAAAAATTTTATGCTTTACCTTTAACCATGTATCAGAAGACCTTTTTATGTGTTCTTACATCCCTTTTGTTTGAATGTTATTCCTTTACCCAATGAGTTATTTTTCTTAGTAGTATAACATTATGTTAACAATTATTCTGCATTTTTAATTGACCTTTATAAAAATACACAACTTACCTTTATGCATATGGTTTGAATTTACCATTACACTAGATTACAAAGCTACCATTACACTGTAATTAATTTACCCCTACATAAAATATTGAATTGAAATATTATATATTATTCACATTGTTTTACATTTGGATTTACTCTATATTATTATTGAATACTATTGTTTATTTCTTTTATCCATAATTATTCATCAATTATGTTCAGTCTAGGAGAAACTATTTTTTGGTATTTTGTTGTAAATTAATTAGACCAATTTTTCAAAAAAAAAGTTTATCAAAAAAATATAAAAAATAACTTCATTTTATATAATTATGTATTTTATGTTTAGATTTTTTATTTTTAAAATAGTAGAGCTGAAAAATAGATATAAATAGTCATTTTCGGTTTAAGAATTTTGATAAGAACATAAAATTTATAATCATTCCATTATATAACCAGCACATAAAATTCATGTTGTATGTTTCATGGATATTTCCTAGTAACTATTATCGACTAATTTTATGATCCTTTAAATAAAAACATTCAAATTTATTGGAATGTCAATGTATCTCTTGTTCTTGTTTATTAAGAATCATAATGAAGATATAATTTATATAATTTATTGTTTATATTTTTATTATAATATTTTCATATTTAAAGAGTAGTGATACATATAAATTTATATTCACAAGAATAATTATTTCTTATAATTAAATTTTCTATTAGAGTTTCATGAATTATTTTTTGAATGGAACTATATTATCTCTCCTTATGAATATTATTTTTCATATATGTTTAATAATATAAATATTTTTTACATACTCACCCATTGTTAATTTTTAAATTTTAATTTATTATGAATGAAATTTTAATTTGGGAGGATAATATGGCTGTTATTCCTTACTCAATATGAATTGGTTGAATCCTAGAAGTGTAAATACTATGATTAAATAATGTTAGTATATATAAATTTGGAGTTACACAACTCAATATTTTCTTGTGATGTGATTTTTGAGCTTTATCATTCATCACTATATTCACTCTCTATTTTCCTAAGATTCGTTATTTATTTTTCAATTATTCTCTGATCAATACATGTCCCATATTCTAAAAACACCATTAATATTATTTCACTTGTTTTATCATTTAATTCATTCATTATGATATAATTTACTCCACAATAAAATCATACAATTGGAGGTAGTTGCATAATATTATAATACCCTTATAAAAGGTAAAAAATCATAAAAATAAACCGTAAAATTCTTGAGTTCTTCCAAAAACATTTAATATTCATTGTCATAGTGATGAAATATTGAGATTACTTGGTTATATTTGTCCTATAAAATAGAGGTGTTTATGAATTAACCTTTGAAAGTATGAATTTTTTATTTCCCCTTATAATAATAGGATACCTAGTTTTAGACTATCCCTAAAGAAGTTTAGGTTTTTTCTATCCCATTATAGTATTTGGCATGGTTTTTTTCCTCATAGGGCAAAAAATGTAGATGTTGAGGGTTTCCACTCTCCATCGAAATTGATATAAAAAGGTGGGAACCATAAATATGGATTGGATATTTTAAGTGTAAATATATAATCATTTAGGTATGATGTAATATAAAAATGATTATGTTTAATCTCTCTATTAATATATTTTCTTTTATCAATATAAATATTTTCTATTTTTTATATATTTTATTCCCGGAAAAATTAATTTTTTTAGTTAATGTCTAAGCATCAATTAATCTTATGAAAAAATAATTCATCCCCACCCCACATGAATATTCTAATATATCCTACAGGACCGCAAAATAATTATAATATCACATCTCTTTTAATGATATTTTTTTAGTTATTTAATTATAGATAATCATTATTTGGTAACTTTTATCATTTTGATTAAAAAAAGTAGAAGGTAATTATTTTTTTAGGGATGGTTTTTTAAAAGAATAAAAATAGTTTGGACTAAAATTTGATTCAAAACAAAAATATTTTTAAAAATATTTAATGGAAGATCCTAATTTAATCTTATTTCATTATTATTGTCTTCTTGTACTGGGATATTCGAAATATATCTTTTATTTTTAAAAAATCATTATTGTATGATTTAAAATGTAAATATTATATTAAATATGTTCTAAATTTAAATATATTTAATATTAATTATTTATACTTTGATGAATGTATTATTAAAAAAAATTATTATTCTCTAAAACTTAAGAAATATGGAAATAGATTTTTGGTTGCACATTCAATGAAAATAGTTTCATAATGATTGTTTTTTTTATTTCTAAGAAATGTTGACACATTCGTGTAGAGTGTCGAAAAAAAAGAATATTAATATTATCCGATGAGAGAAAATACACACAATATATTATATTTAAATTTAGATATTTAAAATAGTATATGTTTAGGATTAATGAAAAATGGAAAAAAATTAAAAAATTATTAGAATCTCAAAAACAAAAGGATGCTTAAAAATAATGAAATTAAAATTGTGGCTACATGGAACGATTCTAAAAGATTAATTAATAAGTCTAAATATCATAATTAAACTAGAAATATTGTATTTATCTAAAAAATATTATAAGTTTACATATTCACCACAACTTTATTATTCTTTAAATGATATTGCTTTATATTCTAGAAATTATAATATATATATATATATATAATGGGAAGTATATGAAAAAAATAGTAATTAATATATTTATGGAGATTATAATTATGATCATAAATTTATATATATTTATTATTATTAAGATAAATTTAATAAATGAATAATAGAAAATATGCCACTTAATGAAAAATATAAGAATGTTCTAGTAATTTAAAAAAAAAAAAAAATTTAAGTTAAAAATTATTGATTTTAAAATATTGATACTCAAAGATGAATATGAAAAATTAAATGATGTGAAATAAAAAATAGTAAATACTACTTCAAGATACTTTGAAAAAAGGTTTTTAATGATTTATAATTATATCAAATGGGGAAAATGATAAAAAATTAATTAGAAAATTTTTTGTATGAAAATGTTTTTAAAAAATAAGGTAATAACAATATATATTTATGTGGTTATTTTGGAAAAAACCTCTTAATATAATAGATGTGGAAAAAAACAAATAGAACTTCCTGTGATTATTTTGAACCTATTTTGTTTTATATATAAAATTGAAAGGAAACTATACTATAATTTATTAAATTGATTGTTTGAACCATGTATGTTCTATACTAGAAACTGAGTGTGTTTTGTGATTATTGAAAATCCTTGAATGTATGGTTAGGGATTTTACAAGGAATTGGATATTACGGTTCAATATTACAGCATTAATGAAGGTGGACTCATTTCTAAGTGTTTGTCGAATTCTTGTGCGTCAAAATTGGGAGTTTGTTTTTGAAAGATGTTGATTTTATAATTTGGAGTTCACAGTTCATCGAACTTGAAGGATATTTCATAATCTACATATCATGTATGTGAAATAGTGGGGAAAATAGGAAAATGGAAGGAGTCAGTATAGAAATGTTTTGAGGATCGTGAAGAGTAGTATGTGGACCATGTAGGTAAAATGGTTTGTGGGGAGGCCTGTAGTTCACAGGAGGAAAATGGTTCATGGATGTATTGAAGTTCATTGGATGGATTATCACTTGAAGAAATGAGGTGGTGATTTGAGGATCTGCAAAGGGTTTCACTCATAGAATCTATCGGATGTCATGGAGGATGAGAGGTGGTACACAGACCGTGAAGAGAGAAACAGTTCACAGTAGAAGAAGTCTACAACGAATCTTGCACCACATTAAATGTATAAATAAAATGGATTAGAAATATTTATGGATATATCTGCATATATAAGTACTTTATATCCAATATTTACAGAGAGTGATTTTCATTATAAATCGGAGAGGAATTCAGTGAAGTCCAAATTGGTTCATGAGAAGACAACCTCGCGAAGGAGAAGAGGTTTGTGAAGCAGATTATGTGAAAGAAAAATTAATCTATATGATTATTCTATGAAAGGGATTTGTGGATCCCTATATCCTTAAAAGGAAAATGGTTTTTAGAGGAGAGGGATTTCACTGAAGAAGAACTCATCTATGAAGCAACAATTATTCAAAGAAGAAGAGTTGGTCTATAGAAGAAGAATTGGACTGCAGAAGGAGATACGGTCCGCAGAAGCAGAAGAACTATATAGAGTAGAGGTCATCCATAATGAACATGCACTACCCTATGGACCCCAATTCATAGAGGAAGTAGTAATGTTCACGAAGTAACAATTCCTGAACTAAAAGATCATGGAAACTTTTATTACATATATTTGTAAAATATAGAATTCAACAAAGCATCTATCGACATTTTATGATGCATTCATAAATGAAAATGAAGGGACCTATAAGTCCATAAACAATGTGTGGATCCCTCCCAAGGCAATGAGATAGTGGGAGTCATCAGAAGTTTTCTAAGGTACGTAGTGAGTCACATTCCATTTCATTTAGGTTTGAATGATGCATTGTTGGAATATTCTCCTTGCACTATCCCTTAGTGGTGAACTAAGTAAAAACAATTTCTGACCATTTTCATGGGATTATTTGTTCACTACTCATTCCCATAAAGGTTTAATAGGTTCCTACCAACATGGAAAGAAGATCTGTTGCTTTTGAAGAAACATTTGATACCATGATTCACTTGTAATCTCTCTGGGGGTTCTGGGATCCTTCATTAATTTCATTTGATGTGGATTTTATATACATTTTTTATTGACATTTAAAATTTATTTAATCTTTTTTTCAAATTGAATTTATTATTGAAATATTATTTCAAAAATTAACATTGAATAACTTATTCTAGATGGGTACCTAATATAATATTTTAAAATTCAATAAAAATTATCATTTCCTTGTATATATGTGATATTTATTTACTCTATGTTTTATTATGGATTGAATGTCATAGTCTTTTAACTTCTGTTTTATAAAACCTAGGACAATGGTATCTCATGTTTTTGTTAATTATATACAAATTAATATATGATATCATGAATATATTAAAATGTCTCATGGATAAATCTATTTCAAAAATAATTTATATACATAATGGTTTCAATAATAATTATATTATAATATTTTATTAATATTAAAAAAATTTAGAAATGCACGTCATGCATATTTTAATCATTACGTATCATTGTAGCATGTATTGTTCTCAAAATATTCCTATTTATTATATGAATATTATATCTTATATTATTTTATAGATTCTTCATATATAGAAATAAGAGATTAATTTCAATTCATAACATTTTGAGTTTGATATATTTTTTATTACTTTTAATATATTTTATGTGGGTTTGAAATTTAAATCGAAAATTGTACAAGATATAATATTAAAAAAATGATTATACAAAACATATTTCTTTATATTTATTGCTATTATTATTTATATTTAAGAAAAGATAAATTATTTTAATCATAATATCGATAAAAATTCATGTTTATAAATTAATTTAATATAATTATCTTATGTTGTAATGATATTATAATAATTTTTTTGTTTAAAACTTGTTAATTTTAAATTTTTTCATAATGTAATAATTGAAGGTATATATTTATATTATATTTATGTCTAAATGTGTTATGGGTCTCATATAAGAATCATTTCATCATCTAAGATTGAAAATTATAATGGTTTAATCATTAACATCCAAAATAAATTAAAATACATTGGTAACATTTTAGGTGGAGTTTAATTTTTAAAATTCCTCGGCATCAATTTAGGGGTATTTTTATTTTTTAAATCTAGAATTCATGAATATGTAATTATAAGTCTACATTAAAATTATTTTTGTAGCATACTATTTAAATAAATTATTTCTTTTTAGTGAATCTTAAAAATATATAATGAGTTTGAATTTATTAAATATGATTATGAAATTGTAAATAATAATTATATTTTTGGGATGAGAATAAATCAATTTTTGTTATTATATTTAAAATAGTTAATATAATTCATAATTTTTTTCACATTTTTTGGTGATTAATTACCACAAGACACTTTTATATTTAATTTTGTTTAATATTTTGATTAATTCCATAAAGGGTGATGTGTTTCAAAATATACATTCATTTTTATTTTATTAAAAATGCTTTCATTTTAGATTATCTCTTTAATCCATACTATTTAATTATGGTTTGATAATTACCACTAATTAATTATTTTTCTAATTATATACTTACACATCATTGCTAATTTTAATATTAACTCACTTAAACATGAGTTTTAAAATTGTATTTTATGATTGAATCATTCATCTCATTAAAAATAAATTAATCATTTTGAATTAGTATTTACATTAATCATGTTAAACTGATTTTGTTTTTAAATCATAATGAATTAATTGATTATTTAATCATGTATAAATAATTATTGATTAAAAAATTCTTATAGAATTAGTTGTTAATTTTTTATATTTAATATTTTCATTATATTAATTGTCAATTTGTTTATATTTTTTTATGTTATTTTTATTATTTTTATCCATTGGTGTCATGTTATATTTAAACATGTTGTTTATTTTTCTATGTGTTTATTTTTCTGCTACATAATTTGAATAAATGTTAGTATACCATTATAAATCATTGTATTACCATTACCTGACTTTTTTTATTTCCCTTAAGATAATGGTACACGTTAATTATTACCCTTAAATCGTTATTCTATCGCTGGTGAAACATGTTCATATGAAACCAATATAAACTAAAATTTATGGTTACAATTACATGAGCTATAGAAACTGTATGATACCATTTCATATCATGTATTATTTAGATTTAATTTATTTAATATAATGGTATGTGCCTTCCTGGTCTGTTACCTTGTGGTTTTTGGTCATTAGATGTTTTTATAGGAGGCTCGTAGAGAGTCTATAGAAGTTCAGTTTCTAAAGGAAGAAAGAAGGGGTATTACACATCGTTTAGCCATATTACATGATGTAAAAGTTGGTTTCACATATTGTCTTGAGGTTTTTCACATCGTGCATACATTTTACACTGATTAAATAATACTTTAACATCATTTCATATTTCATTGTTAGAAAAAAATTAAGAGGCGATGTGTTTTTTTGGAAAAAAACCAACCGCGGGTATTACACAATGCGAAAGGGGATTACATGTCATGTAATACCCTTACCATGTAGAGTTTTAAAATTATTTTTTGGATGAACCCTCATTCATTCTACCATGGTTTCCTTTTTCCTCTCATTTTGGGATTACCCTAGGTGCCTCAAAGATTTATTTTATCCCTTTCTCCCCTTCTTCAATCTATTGATCCCAGTGGGTGTTCATTGGCGATCTGTGGTTGATTTGTGGGGTGTTCTATCCTCTTTATCATCTTTTTTCATTTCTTCTTATCTTGGGGATCAGATGTGGTTGTGTTTCTTTGGTTTGGATTTATGTTGGGTTATGTTTTAATGAATCCATGGTGTGGTATTGGTTAATCCATAGTTTTCATGGTGTGGTTTTGATTCATGATCATTCCTTTTCACCCTGCTATGCCCAGTAATTAGAAATCTCCCTTGAGCTAGGATTCCCTTAGTTTCTCCCTATTGAGAATAATTCGGTATAGGTTTTACTTCTATTTATCTCCTAAACATGTTTATCCTAGCCTAATTAAAGATAAATAATAGTTTATCAAAAATTTAAGGGAAAATATTGTTTGATTGGTATACTTTTTATAGAGTTGATATTGATTGTAGTATTATGATTGTTCAAGCTTGATGCCCAACTAAAATTGTGGTTGTTTGTGGATTTTTTTGTGTTGGACACATCTAATGTAGTTGTTACCTTATTGATATTTGTATTTTATCCACCTAAAATTAAAATTGGCTAGCCATGTACACTTGGATAATAGATTGGTTTCCCCAATATTTTGGTTTGTGTAATGACGCCCCAAAGAAAAGTTGTGGAATGTGGTAAATGTTATTATGAACCTATAAAACAATTGTGATTTTTAATTATGTTGAAATGGATGGAATGTGGTTTTATAGTGGAGTTGTGATGCGTATGGAATGATTATGTAGTAGGGCTGCAAAAATGGTTATGCTATGAAATATTTTTGGATGTGGTTGTGAGTTAGTGGTTTATTTTGGTTAGTTGGGTGGTTTGAGAAGGCTTACATTGAATAAGGATAATAGTGATTGGTATGTGTTATTCTCTATGAATAACAAACAAAAAGATTCACCGCTAATCTAGAGATTGTTATATGATATATCACAAATAGGTGTTAAACATGGATTTTGTGGAATAATGTTTATTGAATGGGAAGACCCCTTTGTTTATCAGGGCTCTTCACTTTCTGAAGTAGCTTTTGTAGTGTTTCTTATTGTATGTTGTGCTTATTGGTTTTCCAGGTACTGATGGAATGAAAAATAATTTATTATTAAATATGGTAATGTCTTGGGTTGTCTTGGATAATAGAATAGATATTGTTAAATAAATCGATTGGGGATGTGAAATTGGTTCTTGGATTTGATGTGTTGTGTTATTCATTTACAGGTAGCAGCAAATAGTGACAGTGTTGTGAGTTGATTTTTTTTCTGAGAACCCATCGGTTGGGAATGAGTGATTGATATCATATATGTATATACCTTTATTTTCATGTGATATTTATTCACATCCCACCCATATTTTGAACTATGTGCCGAACACCACCATAGTCACATGTGGGTTTCATTCACAACATCATGATGGGAGGATGGATGTTTGGCCACCCAATCTTCCTCGTTCCTCTTCCAGGTGGTGATATCTCACGTTTATTTTGGGAATAATGTGGTGAGATGTGGTAGCCCAGGTGTCTGTGGGTGAGGTGGTCTATTTCCAAGGTTTCACTAGGGAGAGTTGTGACAGTCTTTCCTATGTTTCTTTGGGATGATATGTGACATGTTGTTAGGCCTAAGTGTGTGTGGTTGAGATGTTTTTTGAGGTCCAGGTGCATGTGGTGGGAGTTGTTGTGAGGCCTAGGTGTGTATATTTTGGATATGTTGTGAAACCTTGATGTGTACAGGTGGCATGTTATGTGGTATAGTCAGAAGAGGTGGGAGCACCATGACATTTTCTTGTTGGGGTGTGAGAGTGGATATTCAGTAGAAAATCGGTGTGGGTACTCTATCATTAATGTGATTTGTATTATGTTACATGAATTTCATTACATGGTGAGTGTTCCATGGTGAGGTTGGGTGGTATGTATACCTTCTTAGATGATTTTTATTCTTCTATTTTCTCATGGGTAGATTAATATTCCTCTTTCACATGTGCATGAGAGACTTCGGTTTTTTTACTCGGTATACTTGTATGATCACCGTACATAGATAAAACTTTTTTCAGGTTTCTAGGAGGATTTCATGGGATGTGTTGGACATTTCTAGCTCAAATCTTTACATTTTATGTGTCTATTCATAGCATTACTTTCAGGTATTTAAATTTGATTCTTTTTTATTTGTATCAGTTCTATTTTAAACAAGCATTTGGGATGGTTTGGATTTGTTTATATTATGTCTTGGAGTTACTGGTGGATGATCCATCATATCTCCCAATCTTGTTTCCTTATAAAGAGTAATTCCTCCCATATTGTGGTATTGGTACACCCTTGGTACTAGTATCCAACGTAGGGTCTACTAGAGGTGGCACTCATGGTTCATCATCTCCCTTTCTTTATTACCACCCCAGGGGGGTATCTTTTGAGGGATGGGGTCATGACAAAATGGTATCATAGGAGATGGTTGAGAGAAAGGATTGAGTTTGGAGTTAAGAATATTGATGATTACATGGTATGGTATGGAAACAATTCCAATTTACCTTGGTTTGTGAAATAGGATAGGGAGAGTGGCTAGTAGAGAGGATTTTAGGGGCCCCATAATCTAGTGCACAGATTCTAGGATTATTGAATGGCCTGGTAAAATGAAACTGCTTGTAGGGTAGAGTCTAAGGAGAGGTACATGCACCATAATGACTTTTGTTTCTATTTGAATTACGTTATTATGGGAATGTTAAAATGGATAAAATGAGTAAAATGAATTAAAATAAATTTTAATTAAATACCATACTACCCAGGTATAAGAAATCCTTATTTTCCTTTCAGTTATGGATTTTAGTCATCATCTGTGTGTGGCTTAGGTAGTGGTGGTTCAACAGGCTGGTCTGGTTGATCGCCTTAGGTTATATTTGACTGGGGAGTATGATCAGTGTTAGGGGACGTTTTTTTCTTTTTAGTGGTAGCTTGGGGAAATTATGAGGGTAGTGTTTCTAATATAGAGATAGAAGGTTGGATAGAGTATATAGATATTTCCTTTAGTTTGATTTGTTCCCGGATATAGTACAATGTCCCTTTGGTAGTTATGCATAAGTGGGGTGTAATGCGTTAGTGGTGCACAATATATCTATGACATCGAATGAAGGAAGTTGTTTTGTGGGTTGACTTAGAGATGGATTTTCGGGAGGAGTTCCTTTAATCGACCATGAAGGCTGAGAAAAGGAAAGAGTTACTCTCCCTTCATAAAGGAAATATGTTGTTGCATGAGATTGGGATCAAGTTCAAGGAACTTCTTCATTTTTCCCTTGATATTTTTTTCTATATGAGGAGTCTCATCCTAGATGTCTTGAGGAGGAACTCCACCCTTCTATCGAGTATGCAGTTACTTTGTTTATGTTTTCAATTTATTTGGAGGATCATGTGAAGTCATAGGTGATTTAGTGGATGCACTCACAAGGAGTTCTACCGTGAGAGGGTATACAAGAGAGTTATTCAAGATGTAGGGTTGTTAATGGAATCTCTCAAAATCATTACCCAGTGGCTTCCCATGTTCATTTTGGGGGAGGTGGATAGGCGTAGCCTCAGCTTTAGCAGTAGTTGTTAGTGAGACATTTTTTGCAGCATGGGCAGTATTCTTTTTCTCTATTGAGTGGAGATAGAGTAGGTAGAGTCTGGACTCTGGATGTCCCTCGTGCTCAGGGACCACCACTCAATCTTGTTTGTAGAGGTGGTTTTCAGCAGGGTGTTTGAGGAACTAGGTGTGGCTAGTTGCACACATCGGAGGCAGCAGTTCCAATGGGACCCTAGATCGTCATAGGTATGCAAATTTTGTTTAGTAACCTGTCTTATTTTTTATTTTATTTAGGATATTATCACACCTTTTATTGATCTTTTCTATCCCATGCTCTGGGACTAGACATAGATTGGATTCTCGTTCCCCAGGTGTTGAGTATTCTAGTTTTATGACATACCTACTTGTATGATATGTGACGAAGGTGTAGACATATGATGGGACCTCATCAGTCCCTTGGGGATATCTTATTACTAAAAATGTTTCCATATAATGTCTTCATTAGAATCAACTGGTTGTATTAGGTACATGATTTTATTGACTGCTTTTGGTGGAGTGTAGTGTTTTTAGATGTGGATGGTCAATGTGTGGTTTTCTAATGTGATTGGGTTTTTTAGGTGGGAAGTCAGCATGTGTAGCCCCTTCCTTTATTATTTTATGAGATGTCAGTGGAATTAGTTGGTATTGAAATGGTAGTGGTTTCCAGGGTTATTTTGGAGTTCTTGGATTTTTTTTCCAAGGAGGTTGTGACATTACTTCCTCAACGTGATGTTGAGTTCAGGATAGAATTTCAGCCCAGTGATTCTCTGATTTTGATGGATTTTTATCAGATGAAACCTTTGGAATTCTGAGATTTGAGAATTCAGGTAGATTATCTGATCAATAAAGGTTTTATCTATCCTAGTGTGTCATTGTGGGGTGCTCCAATGTTGTTCTCAAATAAGGATGATGGTGGACTGAGGTTGTACAGAGTCTACCAGAGGTTGAATCAGGTGACGGTAATGAACTATTACCTGCATTCAAGGATAGATGATCTTTTGAACAATATGGGAGGGGAGAGTTGGTTTTCTATGATCACTTTATGGTATGGATATCACCATTTGACGGTGACAGGTGGAGATATCCTAAAGACTACCTTCAGATGCGTGTATGTGAACTTTTAGTTTGTAGTCATTTCATTAATTGTTACGAATGCACCATCCATGTTCATGGGGACTATGAGCATTGTGTTCCTTATTTTCCTTGATCGGTTCACTATCATATTCATCGATGATATCTTAATCTACTTGGAGTCAGAGGTGAATCACACTGAGCATCACAGAACTATCTTGTAAGTTCTTCGATGCCGCCAGCTCTATAGAAAGTTCTTCAAGTTAATGTTCTAGATATGAGGGGTTCATTTAATCAAGAATTTGGTGTCTCAGTAGGGTGTTGTGGTAGAACTGTTGAAGGATTATGTAATTGTCTCTTGGGTAGCACCCAAAAACATGGAAGATGTTTGCAGTTTTCATGGTCTAGTAGTCTATTGTAGGAGGTTTGTACTCGGTTTGTCTTGAGTTTCATCCCTATTTATTGGTTTGACTGGAAATGACAATGTTTTTGTCTGGAGTGATATATTTTTGGAAGTTTTTAGTTACTTAAAGGGGAAGTTGGTTAGTTATCTGGTTCTATATTTTCCTGAGGAAGGGATTATGTTTGAGGTGTCTTTGTGACACTTCCCATATGGGTTTGGGATAAATGATAATGAAAAAATACTCGGTGATCGCTTATGGGTCTTAGATGTTATATCCTTAGGAGTTTAACTATTCCACCCAGGATCTAGAGTTAGCAGTAGTGGTATTCCTGTGGAAGTTATGGTGGCATTACATAATTGGGGAGTGCTCTATGTTAATCATGGATCACATGAGTTTTAGGTATATCATTTCCCAACATGACTTAAATATATGACAGTAGAGGTGGATGGAGTTTCATCAGGACTATGATTTTGTGATCTCTAACACCTCCAGAAAGTGAATTTTCATGGCCAGTTCTAAAGGTTCCGGGCACAGCAAAAGCGTGGTAGGGAAGAGACACAATTTTATTTTTATCATGATCAATGATTATTTTGGGATCAATATGACGATGAATTCCAGTCTCCACGTAATCTAATCAAAGATTTAGATAAAGAAGAAAGAGGCCCGAAACCGTTAGAGGGGATCTTGCGCATCAGGTTTATAATTAATTTAATTACTTTCATAATAAAAAATAGTACATGGATCTTTGGTATTTTTCTTCACTGATGATTTTGATCATCTAGAATGATCCTTCCAGGTTGTCTTGTTGCAATTGTAAGGATCCAAACTAGAACCCCTCTAGCGATGATCCTCACATGCTCCGATGGCCTCTATTCGACACCACTCGTTCTCTGGGTGCTTTCACAGCAAATTGAGTGTCTTGTGTCAATCGTTCTCGATCGCCTGTTCTTTGTCATTGAAAAACATCTATCATTCTTGATAGGGGAGAGAATAGGACTCAAGAGAGAAATTATTTGACCCAACAATTCTCAATTCACCAGGGGTGTGGTGTGGTGTATGGAAGAATAGGCGTACTTTCCTATTTATATAACTGGAATTTTAGTTACAATATTTAATTTCATAGAAACAATTAATCACATTCATGAACTTATAGAAACCCCATGCATTTAATAATATACCGCATCATTATTTTTGGTGTGCCAACTTGCGCAAAATGGTATTATAAATAAAATTCTTCGTTACAAAATAATTGCAGCGTTATTTTAATTTGTACCAACTAGTTAAATAATTATTTACCATCATACAAATATTTATTTTAATACCAGACCGACCATGGTCTGTTCGAACTCCACTTCCATTTATTGAACACCCGAATAAATAAATATCTAAATTATTCTCTCAAATAAGTATTTTATTTACATACTAGTAAATAAATATTTATTAAATGTTCAATAAAATAAATAAATATATTTTATTTAATATAAGTGATCATTTTAACATGAATAAAATTTTCCCATGGTCTTTTGAATAATATTTATTTCATTAATTAAATTCAAATAGAATTTAACTGAGACCATTAAAAACACTTAGTGTGTGACCCTCTAAGATTGTTTCTCATTGGAATTAGGCAGGCTTGCCAAAATTCCAAGACTACTGTCTAGAAATTAGTCAAGGAAACCAATGGAAATAACGTAATGTTGCAAAAATGACATCCACATATGAGTGCTCACTGTGTAATATAATCCCATTGTCGCAATTTCTTACCAAGAAGGATTCATGACTATGTCATCAACTTTTATTCTTTATACGTCATTCTTTGACTACCTGAAATAAACTTGTTGTTACACCATGGCCATGAAATTTTGTATGACGGTTCTATTTCAATCAAAGGAAAAAGATATCAACTTTCACAAATGGAAGTGATAAATACTTCCTCAACTTATCCAATAACAACATGCCACTCGTGACGCACCCAACATACCCTACTTCCCACCAACTGTCTGTGTGATGGTATTTGTTAGAAAATCAAAGTGTGTAAGTGGTGACACATATTAATAGTAATCTCAAAGTCTATGGATCATTACACACACTCACAGATAGAAATTTATGATGAAACTAAAACATAAGGAATTCCTACTAGCGGGTATTTTCTCATAATCTCTTATATGAGAGATTACCAAGAATGAAAATCATGAGAGGAAGGCTCATCTACTTATGAGTACTTGCACCTGATGGTCTACATGTTATGTGTCTGATCATAGCTTGTCATCAAACCGTAGAACTATATTTAAGAATATAGTTATAGAATTTCAAGGTTCTCATCATAGTGGGGAACTTCCATGACCTTATCAATGAAAAAAAAATACTCCAGGACATTATTAAATCATAATCATACAGAACAATGAATAATATGTAATAATATGTTAAATATCCATGTAATCAAAGAAAAACTAGTTGGTTCTAGGACACCAACTCTTACAAACTCAAACTTGGACTAGATCCAAATGCCTACAAATTTTATTCCTCTATACCTCACATGATGATCATGTTTCTGATAACTCAAGGATTTAGTCATGGGTTCTTCCACATTGTCTTTTGTGGAAATATTTCTCACTGCAACTTCACCTCATGGAGAAAAATCCCTCAAGAGATGATACTTCTAACGTACGTTCTTCGTCCGCTAATGTGACCTTGGCACTTTTGTGAGATCCATCGTTGTAGTATTATCACAGTACAGTGTGATGGGATCTTTACAGCTAGGTATCACATCTAGCTCCTAGAAGAAGCTTCACATCCAAAATACTTCTTTTTTCACCTTAGAAGTTGTGATATACTCATACCCTGTTGTAGAATCTATGACAAAACTCTGGTTTGAGCTCTTCCATCTCACTGCACCTCCATCAAAGTGAATATGTATCCCATTTACAACTTCATGCCATATTTATTAGTCTATAAACTAGATATGAATATCCTCTTATGACTGGTTATTCAACTCCTCCATAAACCAGGAACTTGTCCTTAATATGCCTCTGATACTTTAGGATAGTCTTGACTGCAATCCAATGGGGGTCACCTGGGTCATCTTGATATCTTCCTACTGCACTCAATGCGTAGCCGACATCTAGGCTAGTACATAGCATGCCATACATGAATGACCCAATCACTGATGTGTATGGTGTCCTTACCATTATCTTTCTCTCCTCATGTGTTTTAGTACACAATTTCTTTGAAAGATGAATGGCATGTGATGCTGGAAACAGTTCCCTCTTGGATTGTTCAATACTGAATCTCATTCAGTATGGTGACTTTTCCATTGGATGACGGTCAAGTCGTACGTACACACGTATGGTGACTTTTCCATTCATATGATGGATAAAATAATTAATATGGTTGTAACATTTTTATAATAACAACACAGTATATAGAAGATAATGGAGTTATTATTTTAAAATGGAAACAACAAAGAAATAAGAAGTGGAAGAAGAAAAGAACTTGAAAGAGGTGATGAAATATTTACCTCTTCTTCGGGTTCTTCCTTTTTATTTAATGAAAAGGTCTCCATAGGTTGGATTTCTGACCAAATGATGGCATCTAGGATGAAATAAGAAAGTTGGGAGGATATTTGGGTAGGTTTGGGCCTATCCAAAAGGCTTTGGAGGTGTGAAATTAAGATAAGGGGAAGTTCCCTTTTATAAGAGAGGCAAGGGTCACTTTAGGAAAAGCTTGAAATATTATTTTATAATATAATCATTTTAGATTTATAATGGATCCAAAATGATTTATTTATAGTACTTGGTGGGTATAGTCTAAAACCTCTAAACCAATAGGTTTTATACATGTTTAGGTCACCATATTAACCATAACTTTTTGATTTATCTCTTAGTTAAATTGTTTGTCATTTACCATGTCTCTTGATATTTTTATATTATATGATTAATAAAAATACTATAAACAACCAATAAAACCCCAAATGGTTAATTATTAATATATATAACCTTATCTAAGTCCATTGGCCGAAACATATATTTTTATGAATATTATATCCTTTATTAATATAGTATTAGTTTAAAAACTCAATTATGTCAATTTTGACATTATTTAGTATTTGATTTTTGAAAAAATAATAACAGCATGATTACTTAGAAAAAAATTATTTAATCAACCCTAAAATTTCTTAATAACCTATAAAATTGGTGGAATTCATCAAAGATCTCAAATTACATTTATTTGGATATTTATAATATCAATTATTTTAATCAGTCTTTAATAAGGTAATTACAGAATCATCATTGGGTCATAAATAAATTAAAATATTTAATGTATAAAAATTATATATAAAATACCATCATGTAGGAAATCCACTTATATTTCTAATGAATATTTATAGTCTAATTTATCTTGTGTGTAACTCTATATTAAAAATGGTTTAGTTATTAAACATTGAATTTAACTCTTTTAATTCTTCTTTTAATAAGATAATAATAAATGTCCTAATTTAATTTAGGTGGACCAAAGTGGATCATATTTTATTCCTAAAGATGGTTTTTATATAATTACAATTATCCAATAGAATCAGGACATGTTTTAGGGTAATTATGATATCATTTTTACCCTTAATTACCCTATTTAATTTTAACAGTGGTAAATAAAAGTCAAAAGTTACTTTTCACCAAAAACTATTTTCATTAATAATATTTTCAAATATAAGGATTTTCCTTTATAATTACGTGACCTTTAAAAGATTTCAAAATAGAAAGAGATGTTTCTCTAAAAAGGTTTTGATTTCATCTATGTCAACATCCTTTGATAGATTTTAAGTTTGTTTGAAGTTGATTTATTATGATACAAAACATACATATTGTATTGAAGGTTTTGTGATATTTTTGACTATTGATGTGTTATTTCATACCATTCATGGTTTATGTATAATGTATTGACATTTCGTATGCCAGTTTTAATATGATTTTTATGTTATGCTTAAACCATTTCATATGAGGAATGCATTGGACTTAGTAAGTTACAAGTGGAGCCCGCTATAGATCCTCGATGCATTGGTTCGTCTCATGAGACAAACTAGTGTCATGGCACAATGCCTTGAAAAAAAATTTATTTGTAGTCTTTCCACAAGGCATTGACTATGTGGTTATGAAGGTCTAGCATTATGCATTTCATCATTATGAAAGTTGTTATTGATATTGCATGTGATTATTTGACTAGTATAATATCCATGTGACTATGTAAATGACATTATTTCAATTATTTTTTCCATATTATGATGAATTTCAAGTTTAAAAGGCTTTTGTATTAGTTTTATACATTGTCATAAATGTTTATTCTTATTAATGAAAGTTTCCGCTATATTTTTATCCTTACTGAGCATCTGAGATAACCCCTTTCAATGTTTTATTTTTTCCAGGATGTGAAAAAAGAATATTATGACTGACCTGCAGGGATAGTCTATGGGATCTCAGTGTTGTCATTGGAAACAATGCTGTTGTAGTTTTCCATTTTATGATGAAATGAAAACTTTGTGAATATATCTAGTGTTACCATGGATACTAAACTAATTGGTCTTTTGAGACTTGATCTTTTGTGATCATGACAATGTTATGTAATAATGTACCGACTCTGGGTAACTAGGTTCGGGGCGTTACACAAAAAGAGGGGTCCCCTGATTATACCTACGGTGAAGAAATCACATTTTTAAAGTCCAATAGGGTACCTCTCTAATGTTCTCATCAAATTGTGGGCTCATCTCAAGTTTACAGCTATGTGAGGGTGGTCACTATTAATATTTATATGGGAATGATCACATATTTCTATTCTAATGGATGGATTCTTACCATATAAAATCATCATATACTACGATAGGAATAGGTTTATAACCTGGAGATTCCATAGTTGAGGGGACTTTCTGTTTATTAGTGGTTTTCTGTACCCAAGAAATATGAACATAATATTAAGTCTGAGGCTCCCTAAAGGGAGATTGTTTTTTGGTGATGTTTGGATTGAAGTTAAAATTTTTGTTCAACATACAATTCTAGTATTTAGGGATAAAAATAAACATAGTTCTATTTCATAGATTAAGGTCACGTGTTAGGATCACCATAATTTAATTTAACATCATGTGATGAGGATTCTTGCATTATGAAAGGTAATATGATAAGGGGTAGAGTGGGGAAAATTCACAAGGGATTCCAATATAATGGGGTGATCATCTCATCCCATTCAAATAAGGCATCACATGATTTTCACCTAAGGCATCATTATCTCATTAGATGTGGAATCATATGCTCTTCACATAGTATATGGATGTAGTATAACATCATGTTCAAAGGAAGTTATAACAGTTTATATTCTTACAAATAGGATGTGTTTATATGTAGTTTATAGTCTTGTGTCATAGATATTTTTGGGGTTTACACTTGATTATTCCCAATCCAAAGTTTTTTGGAAGGAGATAAGTATAAAGGGATCCTTCCAATGCTCAATGAGGTTAATGATGGCCATTTTTTACTAATGGAATCACCATTGTGGTTTAATTTTCCACTATAAAGATACTTTTGGAAAGAATAAAGAATGAAAATTGCATATTTTTTGTATAAGTCATGATTTATGATGTTATGATGAATATTTATATTAGATTAAGTAAATGGGGTTTCCAAGAGCATTCTTGCTGTGAATGGAGTGGGTATGAGGTTCCATGATACTCAAAATTTTGATGGTTTATGCATGAGTAAATATGGTATCAGTTGGAAAAGTGGTTTTAGGCATTCAAAATTCAAAAATATGTTTAGAGAAAGGTGGTATTATGAATTGGTCTGTGAGGCAGGTTTTAGGAATGTCAGGGGGTTCAAAATGTTGATTCTATCACAAGCCACCAGTTTCCCATATAATAGTGATGTATTTGTACTAATGTACTAGGATTTAGAAATGGGTATAGTATCATGAGAAAGGAGATTTGGTTGGAAGACCAATAGTTGATCCCTCTCAATGGTGAGTGAATGCAGTAAATATAGAATTTTGTATTCCAAATGATACATTTCATAAATGACCAATATCATTATAGATATTGGATATTTTTTCAGAAGTTTGACACCAATTCATTAAACTATAATGTTTCATTAAAGGTTTTAACATTACAAATCCTCTCAATGTGATGAATTTTTATGATCGTATCAACCACGATTTATCCTGATCAACCAATGTTTTCTTTCTTTCCCCCCACAATTCATGTTTTCAACGTTAAATATATGATCTAATTATACCATAAATGTCCTTTATATGGATCGATTATGATTATCTGATGATGAAATGATTATGAAACTCATTTCAATTACTTGGGTTATGCTATGATGAATAGAGAAATGTTTTTATAATATTCTGTTATTCAATTTTAATAGATTTCAATAGGTTATGGGTGGGTCTGTTAAGTACCACCAATCAAATGGGTAATGATTTTTATCTCATGAGAAAATATATAATAAAATGTGTGGTGGACATAATTCATTCTTGGACTATGTCCACTATGATATTTTGTGGAGTAAACATTGACTAGAGAAATTATTGAAGGGGGAGTGAACCATATCCTATTTGGGACTTTTTGTACAATGAATTTCTTGGATTTGAACTATGGCTAGTGAAATGACTAAATATACTTATGATTGTACCATAATACCTATCTCACATTATTTGGAAGATAACATTATAAAATGTCTCATGATTAATTAATCATGATTCCCCAATCATATGACTCATGTTCTTTGAAATTCAAAATATTTATCCCAAAACTACTAATTTACAATCAATAATTGATTTCTTATGAAATTCATAAGTTATAATCATTCTATTATTCCCTTTTAGTAAATTTATTCTTGAATATGATCATTGTTTGATATCTCCCATGTTTATCCTTATCGAGCATATAAGATTACACCTTTTCTATTTCCATTTTCCCCATGTTATGATGATAATTTTTAAGAAGTTTGTTTCTATGAAGGATATAATAAGAGAAGAAATTTTTCAATGATATTGATAATATCTCATGAAATAAAACTGTTATTTATCTACTATCCAAATATAATAATCCATTATAATTTTTGGAATGTATTATTATGAAATGTAAGGAACATTAATATAAAATGATGCAATATTTATATATGTTTTTCTTAGGTCACCATAGTTGGTATCAGATTGGGTTTTAGTTAATTTTTAGGATTGGGCTATAAAGAATATAGGGATAGAACATGGGAGGAAATTTGTAGAACATAAAATACTAAATAATGAACATAACAGTGTCATAGTTTGATAACATGTTTCTATATTTCATATTATCTTAGGAATTATTTTCATGATTATATGTTTTCTCAATCTGATTATTAAAGCTCTACCCTTACAATATAATTTTTCGGCTGTACTCAATGACATGAACTAAGAGTAATGTTGTTAATAAACAATATGGAGGATAATGAAATATCTCTTCTCCAGAGAAACCAATTGAAATGTGCTCTGGAATGAATTTTTCTTTCCATTCCCTTATAAGCTTCTCAATTCATGAATCATGATTAGATTCCAATGAATCAATTTTGGGAGAAACATATCTTTGAGTCCTTCATTTGAAACACACTTCTTAATTTTATTGGTACTTTGATCTACTAGTGTCTAGGAAATGGATCATTACTATATATAATATATTTTACATTTTCAATAGTGCTCATACCTTGTCCTTACACTACTTTAATGTATCCTTATAGGAACGACCTGATTGATCAACATGAATTGAAGAAGAAACTCCAAGATATTCTTGATATAGGATTTACCCATCCATATACATCACCATAGGGTGAAATATTTCTTTTCAATAATAATAAATATGGGGAACTATGTATTTTCATTGGTTATAAAATTCTTAACAATATTATGGTTAAGATGAATTGTATGATACCCTATATTGAGGATTATTTTTTTCAATAACAAGGAGTTTATTATATTTCAAAAACTGACCTCTAATATGGATATAATAAGATGAGGATAAAAAATAAAAGACATATCAATGATTGATAATCATATGAGTTATGTACATAATTAATTTATTGATAATATATTTGGACATACAAATTCCCCTTTTATCTTCAGGTAAATTTGGAATTGTTTCTTTATAAATTACATCAATTAGTTTGTGTCAATTATTATAGAAGATATGATTATATATTCAAAGAGAAACTAAGATGATGAATATCATTTGTTGATTATGTGAAAGACATTGAGGAAAGAAAAGATGTATGAAAAATATAAAAAATGTAAATTTTTTATAGAAAAAAGTATCATTCCTGGCTCAAAAAATTACAAAAAATGGTATATCAGTGTATTCCTCAAAGATGGATATTGTTGAGCATTGTCCCATACCAACTATAGTGACTGAAAATAATTTTTTTCTAAAGTTGGATAGATATTTTAATTTATTTTTGGTAAATTTATCCTTGTTATGAAATCCACTAAACATGTTTATAGGATGGGATCCATGTTCTGTTAGATTGATGAATGTGAGTAATATTTCTTGGAAATTATGGGAATTTTGGTTAGTTAACCTATTCTCAAACTACCATGTCATTGAGTTGGGTTTGTGAACTAAATTGATCCACCAAATAAGTGACCATATTTTTCAAATTAAAAATGATATGGTTATATATTATGCCTCATTATAACTAGTGTTTTATTATAAATTTTATCGGACTTATGATTTGGACCTATTATAATATTTTTTATATAATGATATGGAGGAATTATCATTATGGTGAATGATGTGACATATATATCATTTATAAAATCAGGATGTATATATTCACACATAAATTGTTGAATATTCATCATACTATAACGATATAGAATATTTGATTATATGATTAATCAATAATTTTTCATCCTAGGATTGTGAAAATGGTTTCTCCTGCTCTGATTTGGAAGGACCATGCTAGGTTTTTGATGATGAGTATTTAATGAGATCTAATTCATATGTAAGTTATAAATATGGAAATTGGAATCATAAGAAATGGATAAATATACCCTCTTTTCAAATATAATTTTAAACCATTAATTCATTATAGGATTAGAATGTCGTATAAGGAATATGTGGATAAAAATAAATAGAAATTATTATTCCATAGTTCATCCATGACCATGATAGAATGATTATATTTAGAAATAAAGTATCTGCCTCAAGAATATTATAATTTTAGAAATATATCTTAGAATAATATTTTATTTCCACATTCTCTATCCATCATGGATGTATGATGATGTATATAGATATAAAAGAGCCTTTTTATGGGACAATCCAATGAGATATATTATAGAGTATGTATATCAGTGCTCGTAATGGCATCAATTTAATTATGGGAGATAAATGTATAAAGAGATATAAAAATCAGTACCCATAATATAGTCGAAATGAGAAAAATCACCATTTATTACGTAATTGGACACCTTGAGATATCTAAAAGGTACGTCATTATATATTTTTTAGTCTATATCGTTATAAAATTAAAATATTTCATTTCTATTAAGCATATTTCTCTATTGATTATCTCTCAAGGTAATATGTTATGGAAGATGTAATATTTCCTGGTATAATACTATCAATTGTATCCTATTGATATTCGAGGACTACCTTCAAGAACTAGATATGACTTTACTAGTATTTAAAATATGATGCTAACACATGACACTACACATCATCTTCTATTAGATGGTCAGTATGAGAAATTCAAACCCTGAGAGATATAATGAGAGCATTATCACTCTATTTGAAATGGGGTTAGAAACAAAAAATCCATATGTTCAAATATTTGTACAATAAACAACTAACACGAGAATCAAAATGACCCATTATGAATCCCTTTAGGGAAATTAGTGTTGGACTCCAATATATCGGGACAATGTTTTGAAACAAAATCTTTTAGGACATGATCTAGATGATAAAATCATACTAAATTATAGATAAATTTATCCACAAATAAGGGCCACTTAGAGTTAATAAAAATGATATAATAAAAACCATTGGGGATATATAGAGTTCATTGTTGGTGAAAATGTAATCCTTTTACTATCACCTAGGAATAATATTGTTCTATTTTAAAATAATTTAAAGATAATCCCAACATATATTGGTCCCAATTATATTTTTGGTCACATATAATGTGTAATTTATCCCTTGGTGCTTTTGCCAAACCTAATATAAGTGAATTATGTTCTCTTTGTATCTATTTTGAACACATACAAACCATATCCTTTAAATATATTGAACTCAGATGATATACCATTAGGGTATCGTGATTCGTATGAAGAACAACTAGTAAAAATCATTAATCACATAGATAAAGTTAAACCTGAATAGGAAAAATCTATTGGTTAAGGTTATATGTAGGAATATTAAATTTAAGGATGCTGGATTGTAACTTAAGGATTTAATTGGATATATGTATCTTCATTTTTATAATCATAGTGAAAAAATATTCATGGTTAAATTTTTATAATGGGGTAGACTGTAACACCCTAAGATTTTCGAATATATTTATATATTATAAATAATTTTTATGATAGATTGTGAAGAATGAAACCTTGAGCATATGTTAATAATTCTCATACATTATAAAATGAATCACATTATATAATATTTAAATGAAATATAAATGATGAAAATAATTACTTATTAATTTAGGAAATACTGTTGATCCTAAAGAATTTTTTTGAAGTATTTTGTTTATAATATTTTTTTTATTTTTTATTATTTTATTTAATGTTTAATTTATTAAAAAAATAAAATTTATTTATTAGACATGAAAAATGAATTATTTTGTAATCAATGTGATAGAAATGATAAAAATAATTTGAATGTAAAAAGAGTTTTTTTGATGAAAAAACATTTTTTATGTAAATAAATTTATATTATCACTATGGATTAATTATTGTTTTGAATATTATAAATAATAAAATCAATAAAAAATGGTAATGTTAATTTAATGAGATTTACATGGAAAGGAATTGGAATAAATTCATTATTATTCTTAAAAATTCATTTTTATAAAAATGGTTTTCATTCTAATTTTCACACATATATAGAAATTAATTTCTGCCAATTGTTGGAATCAGAATTTATAAATTAGATTACATATATGTTATCATAATGTATAAATTTGGTAAATTGGTCACTTTCATTTTTATTGAAAATGAATAGTAACTATAATAAAACTATTTTACCATGCTTATGGTTTAAAAGGAATAACGAGGGGGTTAAAATAGAAGAAAATACTTAAAATACAGCGTAAAATTTTAAAAATATAACTGGTTGAAAAAATTATGAACTAAAAAATTCTTCTATTTGAAGAATTTTCAATTTTTTCTAATTCCACTCGAAAATGATTTTTTTTCTTATTTTCTATATTTACATGTTTTCTACCCAACTCACTTAAAATATTATTACATATACCACACACTAATAAATATATTTTGATCCGTATAGATTATCCAATCCCCGCACGAAAAAATTCATCACTTATTTCCCAATATAAAAATGATTCAATTATTTGTAAAATAATATCCTTTTATGGCTAAAGGTATAATGTAAAGGATATTTCCAAATGAAGAGGTATTTATCATTACTATACTTTTTTGAGTTTATTTATCCCATAACTTCATACAGATATTCTATAATAAAATTAATATAATTATAATAGATATTTACAATAATTATTTTTTTAATGGTACATCCATATTATACCTCCATACTATCTAATGTGAAATTGTAATGGTGTTTATGTATAAACGTGGAATATTGTATCCATGAAGTGATATAATTAAACTTTCATCACTACCTTTCATGAATGGATGAATAATTTATATCATGAATTAATATGATACTTATCACATGATAAGGATTTAGTAGATAATGAAACTTGGACCAAGGTGTATGGAACTTAACTATTAAAACAAAACATATATTTAAAAGAGATAAGTTTTCACTAAAATGTTGATTTTCGTAATAAATTTTTAATAAATTATAATTTTATGTTAAAAAAAATTAGGAAATGAATGAATATTTTTTGGATATATTTATAAAAATTCAAAATTTATTATATATGATCATTGTAATGTTTATAATTAAATATATAAGATGAGGTAAGGTTTTATGTTAAAATCATATTTCTTTTTTATATTATCTATGATAAATTCCCATTGAGAGAAATTATAAGACCATTATACTTTAAACCACTTGTTTTTTCTACATATTTGGTTATTTATGTTATTTTTATATATTAATACCATTTTTGTCTATTAGGTAATTAAAATGACCGAGAAGCATTTTTATGAATAATTCAAAACATTTCCACTTTGGTCAAAAAACATTTTCTACAATTTCAATATTATTTTTAAAAACATTAAATAATTATATACTAAATGATCAACTGATTATTTATAGTCATATTTAATAATATTCTAATTTCATTTCAATTTTTTTAATAGGACGCTTCTTTCATCGTCCTAACGATGTAATTTGGTATTTTATACCAAAAGTGTTAATGTAATACCTATTTTATCTTTTTAATCATGCACAGATTTTCATAACATCATGAATATTATATTAATTAAAGACAAATTTATATGTTTCCATGTTTATTTTAAAAGAAAATATTTTTCATAATATTATAAAAAATTAATTTTATAGATTCCCAAGGAAAATAAAATTTTCCCTTATTTCAATGAAATGTTCAAATTATATTTTCCAGATATTTTCCCTTTATTTAAATATATTTTTATATTTATTATTCATAACTGGGTATATTATCTAATTATATGATCAATTATCATTCTTGGTATGGATTTCTATTATGTGGTGCTAAAATTTTTATGAGACCATTTTTTTCACGAGTTATGTTGTGATGAATAAAGTGATTGTTTTTAAGATCTTTTAGGTCAGTTATATAAGTTTTTTATTAGGTTATGGGTGGTTCAATTAATTCCATCCAATGAACTGGGTAATTATTGATATCTCATGAGGAAAATATATACTTGAATGGGGAGCTAACATAATTCAGTATGGGACTCTACCCACTATGATACTCTTAGGATTGAACCTTGACTAATGAAAAGAAGGAATTGTGAGTGAACAGAATCCACTATGGGACATTGTTCAATGTGATAGCCATGATAGTGAAACTCACCTAATGAAGTTAGTTTCTATTATTATTATAATTATACATTTCCTTTGACTTGTATATATGCATATGATATTCTCTCATGACTCATGATTTATTAATGATGATTCCTCACTTGTATGAATCTTATCTTTTTAAATTACATTGATTTATTCCATAAAATAATATTTTTTATCTATAAATTATTGTGTATGGTCATCATAAGTTCTGATTATTCTTTCATACCGTTTTGATTTTATTATTCTAGCATTTGATCATTTATTGATATCTCTCTTTTTACCCTTATTGATCATCTAAGCTCAATATTTCTTACGTTTCCAATTTCCCAAATTATGAGAATGGATTTATATAGGATATTTATTTGAATCATACCCTGATAGAATAACATTGTGGGATATATTGATGATATTGGTCGATATATTTTAATTGTGTTTCTAGTATCCAATTAAAATAAATATTTACAAATTTTGGGTGTATTTTATTATAAATGTTTTGAATATTAATATACAATGATGTATTATTTTTTTAATATATTTCATAGGATTCATCAATCATGAAAATAACATTCAAGATTAATTGATCCTTTCTATGTGACCTACAAGATTTTGGGAAATATTCCATCAATAAAATATTTTGAGTGGTCCACACCAAATTACATTATACTGATTGGAGTGGTCTATTCCGTGGGTCCTCATGTTTTAATGTATCCCCTTAAGTTAGAGCATAATATTTGTGAGGGTTATTTTTTATTTGACTTTTTATGAGTATGAAACATTTTTAAAATGATAATAACAACCATTAAGGGTTATTTTTTATTTGAGGATTCCTTTTTATACAATGTCATGGCTCACCATTCAAATTGAAATAACACCCCTTTTCTAATACTACATATTTTTGTTACTATTATCACAAGATATGTAGTGTTTCCAAGATATACTATCTCTGTGCAAGAAAAAAACCACCTTCCCATATAATACCCCACCCAAACCGGGTGTATTGATTTTCTAATACATGGTAGGTTTCATCTAATGAACATATATAAATATAAAATAATATTATATTAATATCTACCAATGGATTGATTCTTGTTACCCAAAGATACATATTGACACCATAATATCCCATTCAATGAAAAGTGATAAATTTATTCAATATTAATACCCCTTCAAGTGTATGGTCTCATTAATCATTCCATGTATTTTTAGAATATGAACTACTACTTGAAAAAATATTTTTCTTCCAGGACTATGATTGGAGTGATTCCAATTATGACATGATTTTTAGTTATGCCTAGATCTCCTAATCTAGGTCCAAACAAATATATATGTCAAATTAAATCATTATTTATAACGTGGGGTTTAAATCCTATTAATTCATGTAGATCTAGTCTCTTGTCCTCTTACTAGGATAAAAATTCCTCCCATTATATTTTCTCCTGCATATGAGCTAGATCTATGTCGAGGTTATTGAGGAATATACCTTGGACCAAGTTTAATGACCTTATACTTAGCTTACACATCAGCCCTAATAGAATATCCTTAAACTAAATAAATATTCTTTTTCACTAAGGTTTCATTCTATTCTACGGTAAATCATTTATTTAAGTTTATTTTATACCCTTTCCTATATATGGATCACCATTTTGGTGAAATTTTTACTTATATAAACATCCACTGCTATTTTTCAATGCACTATGAATATAAAAATAATGACACCATAGTCTATATTTTATGAGATATAAAATTATAATGAAAGAGAAACATATATTTTTAGGTTGAATCCCCATATTAAAATTCTAGTGTCAACCCACCAATCCATTCCATTTTATAAATAAATAAATTTGTTCTTTAGTAAAAAAAGATGTATATGAGAGAAATGCATAAAATGAATCACCTATTTTAAATCCCATATTTCATAGCCTTAAAAATTTCCATGTCATCAGATGTTAATAGCATATTTTAGTGTATTATAAAAATTAATGGGAAAATATGAAAATTTCACAATTACTTTAGGGAAAAAATCAATCATGGACAAAAATGTACCAATTCCATGTACTCACACTATTTTGTAAAAAATCTAGAGACAAACCTTTCTCATTCAATAAATGTGAGAATTTTTTTAGGGGTACGCTATCCTTTGAAATAAGGAAATATATCCTTATTGATCAAGAAACTATTTCAAATAATCATGTGCTCATGTAATTTTACATTATATTCATTTACCCCATGAATATGTTCAATACACATTGGGTTAACCTTCAATGTGCTCAAAACCTTCTTCAAAATCATCTTCTCAATTAATAAAATTCATATATTTAATGTCTATTTTATCACCAAAAAAAGTATTTAGTCATTATTATCTTCTTATAGATGTACAAAAATCTTTTAGAGGATATTATCCTCCTACAAACCAATAGACTAATGTCAATATTATCCTATTTAAAACCCAAAACCAAGATGGTTTTATATCAGTACCCCCATTTCATAAAAAATGGTTACATGATGAGTATATTATCTGAAAGGAACCCTTATGAATTATGAGGATAATAACTTCCTTTGATGTAATAAGTAACCCCTACAAAATGATTTTGGTAGTAGAATAATCCCCCTCTTAACAACATGTGATACATATAGGTTGATATAAGGTGGTCCCATCATTACTATTTCTCAAACTATTATCACATATTATCATTTCACATTAAAACAAAGATTCTAATATTATTATTTACACTTTCTATAAACTAGTTAATCATGTGAATTTAAATACCATTGATGTTACAAATGTTTTTATCATACCTATCATCAATAAAATAATATGTAGTCTTTTATTTTTATGATTTTATATGTCAATATATATTTTTAATGAAGAATAAAAACCCTTAAATTGATATACTCCTCATGAGATCCCAAACTCCTTGATTTTGGTTACTACATTTATTATCACCAAGGACTTGAGTTGAGAATCTACATAGAAAAAATTCTACATGGGTATATGATCCTTAATTAATTAATCAATTCCACATGACACAATTGTCTATACTAAAATATAAAAAAACAATTAGTGTATTTTATTCTATGTAACCTAACTCCCTTATATAAAATAAAGATCCATCTAAATAGTTATAGTATAATGGATTTTCAATTAATGTTTGGTATCCTAAAATCACTTTAAAGTATGATAAAATCATTATATTATATATTGGTAATGAACCTAATTTAAAAAATAATCCTTTCAACAAAGAACTATATATACAAATGACCATTTAAATTGAGAACTATATATTTATTGATTAGTTTTAAAAAATAATACACATTGAAGTTTTTAAATATTTTCATTGTCCCAACCACAATACTAAATTTTCAGGCCATCCTTGGTATTAATACCATTAACAATTAATTTTGTGTTTCATTATTCCCTCTCTCATTATGGAATTCATTTATTCTATTTCATTTTCTAAACACTATGATCCTGATATAAACATTATCTCTCTTCCAAGAACTCTATATAGCTTTATTTATATGCGTAGAAGATAATAATTGATTTATAGGTCCCCTATTTTAGATCTATACATAAATTCTATTTTTATACAATTCCCCTTAACATCCATTTATTTATTCCCAAAAATTCACATCAAGGTTTCCTCCATTAAACATACACTATTTTACTAAACAACTTGATTTTACTCTGGATAAATATTCCTATTACCAAATAAAAATCTTCATGTTGATTATTTTTCTTGAAATATCCAATTATTGTGTTGATTAATCCTCCTAAAAATAAAAAATTCTCACGTAGTATACATTTATTGGAAAACAAAGTTCCTTTAAATTATTATTCCTTTTAGGAAAACAAAATACAACAGTAAATTATTCTTCAATAAAACCTTATATTACTAGAGTAGAGTGTTATTATTAGTGACCCTGAATTCATCATGTTGGTTATTCCTGTTATATAATAATAACCTATGAGTTAAATATTCATTTTATAAATTTCAAATTCTTTTAGATGATAATTCATTTGGTTTATTGTGAATTCCTTGATTAGATTATTCTACTTGGTTAATCAGATATGTGAGATGATTAAACATTATAGTGATAAAAAAATCCTTGAGTCTATTGTACATCTTGGAAATATAAAATATTCAAGTAGGTTATTTCTCTAAGTGAAGAAAATTCATATATTTGATTATTCCTCGTATCGATAAAAAACCCCTTGAGTTGAATACATCACTTAAAGACAAGAAATTTATATAGATTATTATTCCATATGGAATCATAAAATTACTCATGATGATTTTTTTATTTTTGATATCAAATGACTCAATTTGAATATTCCACTTGGGAAAAAATTCCCCAAAATCAAGTATTCTTTTGGGTGATGTAAACTAATTTGAATGAAGTGTTCCTGAAGGAGATGTCAAATCTATCAAATTTATTATTTTTATTTTGAAATCACATTATTTGACTTGATTATTCCTCTAGGAAAATAAAAATCCTTGATATTATTATTCCACATAAAAATCAAAATGCCTATTGTTGATAATTATTAAGGAAAATTAAAATCACTTTGGTTATGATTGTCCTAATTGTAATATTATTCATTATATTTTAACCCATGGAATGTTACTATAATTACTTTAATGAATAAAGGTACCCTATATTGCTATAGAATCTGATTCATTTTCATTTCATTAAAATATAAATTTTTGTGGGGTGATGGGAAACTCGCACAATATTGTATTATTAGATTATGTATCCCATGATGACAAACATAGTGTAAATGATCCACTAAAAGACTTCAATAAAATTGGTGTACCAAAATATAGGACACCACAAAACCTAATAAAGGAAAAATGATGAACTATTAGTAGACTTAAGTTCACTCACACCATACAAAAATTTAATAAAAATAGTATAAAAGACAATTCATAATGAGTTTATGTGGTTTGGATAATAATAATTTCACAGGTGAGAAAACTATTTCTCCCTTTTCCATTATAATCGATCATTTCATCGATAATAATATCTTTAGAAATGTTAGAAAAATTGATCCCTATTTATGAGAAATTATAAATATTATTTTTATTCCTTATATTTTTTAATCTCAATTGTAATTTATTTCAAACATACATATTATAATAACATGCCAATCATTAAGAATCACCACAAACCGATATTCAAAGACAAATAACCATCGATCTATAGTGATTTTTTATTCCCTCTTTCTTTAAATACAAAGCCATTGTAGCTAGTGGTCAATGAAAACTATCCATACCATTGATGTAAAACCATAAGTAATAACTTCCACTAAACATCATTATACCCATTTCCCAGTACACCTTACATCATTTTTTGATGCCATAATCTAACAAGTCTTCCACTTTCAAAGCAATTATACTGATATTTTCTACACCATATGGTTGATATATCATTTAGTTCACTTTGTGATGATAAATTATATAAAATATTTGATGGATTAGTATCAAATTTTTCCCCCATTGAAACGATACATTTTGGATCCTCTAGAAACTATCCCTCACTCTGTCGTGGTATTGATCCACTACTAAAAACAATAGTTAGGGATCAACAACATCGTAAATTCTCCTAAGTCCCACTTACCCATTATGATTTTTAATTTTTAGTTTAATTTAACACCATGGGGATCATTATTACTATTTTATTCATCCATGGTGTGTCTAACAAATAAAACACATTATCTTCCATCTTGTTCTCGATGAAGTGATACTTCCAGTTGATGTACATCATTTATGCATGGAATTAAAAATTCTAATCCAAATGAATTATAATATGACTATAAAAATATAGCATACTACCCTCTAGGATTAATTTATGTTTTAATAATAGAATTCCCAACCAAATCAGATCCTTCCATGCATCTATTTCTCATATAAACGTATCTTCTATTTTGTAAAACTTAACCACCTATTATAACCATGACATCAAGATGATGTATATTAGGTCATAAGTAAACACAAACCTAATAGTTATATTCTTGTTTTATGAATAAAAATAAAATTAATAATTAATATATCATTTCAAAGGATAATATTCCTCATTGAATAAGTCCATATCATCTTATTATTGTAAGTATAGGACAATCCACTTTACATCCTCTAATTGTTCCTTTCCCAGATTCAACATGAATTGGCTCCCCAATCCCACTAAAAATACAATTTATGGATGAGTACGTTTAACAGGGTATATTATGAATCAAAATCTCATTTTAAAAGAAATATTTTCATTATACTATAGAACATATTTAGTTTTTTGCACAATCTTTTTAGATTATGATGAAACAATATTTATTTAAATTTTTTTCTATAATTTACATTTAAAATCCCCTCAATGAATTTAAAAATATTTTATTTTTTCGCATGAATTAAAATATCCGTGATTTGAATAAAATTTATAATTTTTTTAATTAAGATAAAAAAATTGTGGATTGTAACATAGAATTAAAAGTAAAAAATTAGTGAAATTTTAAAAAATAATTTTGTAATTTAGTGAAATATAATCAATGATTTTATATAACATAATTGTTAATTAGATCAAATATTGATTATTAATTCATTTATAATTAATTGAAGTTTATAAATAATTATCTTCAAATTTTGAATATAATTATTAAAAGGTATTTAATATTATTTTCAATGTTTTTATTCAAATTTATTTTATGCATGAAAAAGTTTATAATAAATTTCATATCAATATTTATTATTGAAGCTAAAAAATAACAAAGACATAACCAAGATAATACACTCCAAAGACATGGTGGATTAAGCTAACAAACCATCCCTATTACAACCCAATACAGTGGTAATCTCAAGATTCTGCACATTGAATTCCCAATCAACCACAAGATGGCTTGGAACGAAATGCATGTGTATGATCTAAACTAAGTGTAGGACAATCTCAAACCAAAAGTAAAGACTAACTAAATACTTGAATGAATAATGGTCACTCTAGAGTTCATGGTAGATAACAAAAATAATCAAATCAATCAACCATAAGAAATACTCAAGTGACCATGCCATACTCAGTAATTGGTTATTCCACTTATGGTTGATCAAAAATCAATCTGAAATATGTAAATCTAATAAAAATTTTATTATGTAATCATACTATACGGTCGAACACATCATAAATTCCATATAAATAGAAACAAGTCATTATTTTTTAGGGCTGGAAAATTTTAAATATGATTATAATGGAATACGATTATAGTTTTTACTATTATCAATCAAAAACCTAGTCAAATAGATTAATTATTACCCAGTCTCACTTAAATTCAATGATAATGATGGAAAAAAACAGTATAAGATGAACTTAATCATAAATGGAATTAAAAAACATAGTAATTTTCATTATATTAAATAGGGAAGCTAATTTTTTCAATTATTTAGATATATGTGAATTTGTAATCTCAAAGATACCAAAAAATTAATGAAATTAAACAAAATATGATGTTACTACATGATTTTGGTTGTTGATGATATCTCTCATGTGCCCATGTTGAACCAATCTGTTAGTTTTTTATGATACCTATTCAGGTCCATGAATGGTGGGGACCTCAAATCATCCTCAATAATCTATTTTCATGATTATAGAATAGACTACAGCGTGTTCTTAAAAACAACTTAACTAAATCATTATTGCATCCACCTTAAGTCAATATCCCTAGAAAAACTCCAACATTATGACACAAGGGATTCATGATTCTTGTTTTATTTTTGATATAAGAGTGTTTTTTAATTGTTATGATGATGGGGGTTCAAAGGAAGAATAATATTTTTTTATTAGTTGCTTCTAATTTGTGGTATTTATATATTTGAATCCTATCATGAATTAGTGTGAAAGGTTTTACATGAATCGTACCAACCGCGAGATAAATCTGGCAATGATCATTGATCTCGATCTCTCGGTATATTGAAACCAAATCAATAAAGAGGATCATTTTTTTGGAATCCAAATATTATATTTGACAGAATAGTTATTCGAGAGGTTATGATAATGAAAATATCCATGATACCTTTTAATATTAAACTAATTATAATTGAGTTGATGTCATTTTTTGATGATATTGATGATAGTATGCACACTACAGGAAAATAGGCGTTTCACGGCGGTTTTTTCACGGCCGTTTTTAAAACCGCCACGAAATGTGTAAATTTTTTTTTAATAATTTTTTAATTTCTTTTAGAGGATTAGCGGTGGTTTTTTAAAAAACCGCCGCAAAATAGTAGCGGCTTGGGTAAAACTACCACGAAATGAAAAGAAAAAAATAAAAAACACGAGAAACCCCGAAATCACTAAAATGACCATAACTTTTGATCCGGGCATCCGTTGGAGCGCCACGACTAGTCAAATCGAATCTCATGAAGAGATCTAGAAGAATGTATAATCAAAACCATGAGATGGTCTAAGGTGAGGAAGATATTAGTGTTATAATAAAGTTGAAAAAAGTTCTCCAACTTCAAACAGCTATAACTTTCGCTCTGGGTGTCCGTTTGGGCTCTACCACATATCAAATCGAAGCCAGCAAAGAGAGATACACACCAATTTGATAGAAGTTATCTTCTGTCATGTTTTTCGACCCCAAAAAACCCTCTGAAGGCCTCTGAAACCTCGTTTCTTTCACCGGTTCCCCGTCGAACTTGTCTTCAAATGGACCTAACTTTCGATCCGCGTGTCAGTTCGGACTACTCCGCCTGCTAGATCGTAGGTCGTTCCATAAGCTTTGATTTGACTGGTTTCGGCGCCCACATGTAATCATGGATCATATGTTATGTCCTTTTTAGTGGGTATCCGGTTTCTTATGTTTTTCAATGCCTCGTTTCTAGCACCCGTTCCCTGTTAGCTTTTTTTTAAACAGTCATAACTTCCGATCTGTCAGTCCATTCTAACTCTTTCACCTATCAGCTCGAAGATCATTTTAGGATATTTAATTTGACTGGTCGCGGATCTAGAATGGACTCTCAGATCATAAGTTATCTCTATTAATGTGAGTCCAATGTTTTTGTCACTTTATGACCGTTTTGACGGGTTTTAACGGTAGCTCCATTTATTACTGTTTATTTGGGTTCCCATGACTTGTTATCTTTATCAATGGTTTTTTGTGGGTTATTATGATGATTTTGTTGAATTCATAAGGGGTTTTATAGAGTTGTCATGAGTTTTTATGCGTTCTCATTCTTTCTAATGCCTCATTCTTCATGCTTCTCCATCAGTTTTCATGCATTTTCATGCGTTTTCATGCGTATTCATGATTTTTCATCCCATATCACGTCTTTTCATACTATTTCATGTGTTTCATTTATTATTTATTATTTATTATTTATAATATAATATAATTTATTAATTATCTATTATTTGTTACTGGTTATTTATTATTTATTATTTATATTTATTTATTATTTATTATTTATTATTTATTATTTAATAATAATAATAATAAAATATTAATATTATTAATAACATTTGTTACTAGTTATTTATTATTTATTATTTATTATTTACTATTTATTATTTATTATTTATTATTTACTATTTATTATTTATTATTTATTATTTATTATTTATATTTATTATTTTATTATTATTATTTATTATTTGTTTATTGTTTATTTATTGTTTATTATTATTTAATATTTATTAATATTTATTAATATTTATTTTTATTATTTATACTTTATTATTATTTATTATTTATTATTTATTATTTATTATTATTTATTATTTATTATTATTTATTTATTATTTATTATTTATTATTTATTATTAATAATATATTATTATTAATAATAATATTTTTTACTTGTTATTTATTATTTATTATTTATTAATTTAGGTGCACATGTTCAGATGATGGTTTTAAAACATGCAGATGAATATGTATTACATTTTTCAATGCTCGTAATTAAAATCTAATAACCTGAGGTGCCTAGTGGATTATAGAAAATGAAGGATGCAACAAATAATAACTAACCATGACCGAGATTTACTAATGATTTTTTTTTTCAAATTTGGAGGAATCAATTTGGAAAATTAATTTCATGGATAATTTGAGCCCTTGAATATTAATAATAATTTATAAGAGTTTATTAAACACTAAAAAATGAGCCGAGAGGGATGAATCTGACTTAAATACTTTTTAATGACCTCCCCCTTCATCTAATAACACTTTTCTTGGCTCGATCTCACCATTTTAGACCAACATTTACTGATGTACATGAATGATATTTATGTCATTAATCACATGGCTGTGTTTTTTTCTCTAAATACCATACATTATATAAAAATACCACCTAGAAATAGAACCATATTCCTCCTCATGGGATACCACCTATAAGAAACTATCATATTTTGTACTATGAATTAACAATACACAATAACCCAACATTGTAATAAAATCTGTTTGGAGTTTGATCATGAGAGGAAAGAGAAGCATGTAATAAAGATTTATATTCTTTAATGGTTAAATATCTACCCCTTACCATTTTATGTTGAAATGATCAAAGGAGGGGATGTTGGGAATAGAATTTATTATTTCTTTTTTAAAATAATATAATCAATGGAGATGAAAAGGTGATGGTTCTACTCACATGAATTAATCATTGAAGCATGTAAAGAACCTTGAAATATTTTTGATATAAATAGGGAGAAATTAATTGAATAGAGGGATATTGATCTATGATTTATCAATAAATATTTGATATTTTTTTAAATACACAATTTTCATTGACGATTTTTTTAATATTCATGTGAAGGTACCCAAGATCCTTAGTTATAAAATCTAACTAGATTCTCTTTAACCATGTTAATTAATTGTATATATTAATTTATCATATCCATCTTTTAACTATTGTTATTTTATTTTATTTTTTAAATGATTATAAAATTTTCTTAAAATTGTACATTTTCAATTTATCTTCTCTTGACTGAAATATTGAACGCACATTCAAGTTAGGTTTTCTCCACACCTTCAGATTGAGATTAATGGGCTAAAATAATAGTGGTTAGTGATCATTGATCATTGAGATTTTTGAGGATAGTGATATTAGTTATATTACATTTATCTATTATAGATGAAACACCCATGTGAGGATAATAAAGTGAGGGTTAATTTTTTATATAGATAAAAGTAGAATAAATAAATAAAATTATGATTTAGTAATAGGTGAGAGGATGTCTATGGTCTGTACAATTTGATAAAAAATATATTTTAATCTAATATAATTCAATCATTGGTTTTACAAAATGAACCCATTAAACAAGATAAGAACACACACAAAAACCGGTTTCACTATAAATATAACCTAATTCTATTACAACTACATTTAATTCATTTCCATAAATTCATTTTTTGAGGGATCCATTGTAGGACGCTCACTAACCTTCCACTAATAATAGGTGTCTAATATTTTGTTTCACTTTTTCATAAAATGATTTCAATATATTTATAGCTATAATTCATATTCTTTTAATGGTTTCTGTCTAAAGGATGAATGAACTACGCTTGAATGGCCCATGACTATAAAAATGACTGTAAAATAAGAATGATTGTTTGTACTATTTTTATTGAGAAATTTTCTTTAATCACCTTCTTTATACACTTTTCGAAACTTATTAAGAGATATTGTGGATGAAAATATAACTTATTTGAATAATTCCATGAAATAACTTTAAAGATTTACATTCATAATTGATAATTGGCTTCAAAAAATAAACAATCATCCAAAATATAATCATTGAATGAGAATTATAATTTTACATCCAAAATTTGAATGATTTTTAGGAGAATAAAAAACATTAACCTGGTGTAATTAAGAGAAATATATAATATGTTCACGCCTAAAGGCTTCACTATTGTTTAAATTAGTTTGAATGTACATCATATCTCTCTTAAAGGATTCAAAAAAGAGTTTCTCTATATCCTTCATCCAAGAGAAGTCAGCACCTTAGATGAGTTTCAGTATACTTTCATCCAAAAATATTTTCCTATCTTGATGAGTGCCCAAAATACGAAGGAATGTATAGAATCATAATATCTAGTGTAGAAACCTTATATTTGTTCTTAGAGATATTCAAATGGTTTATAACATTTATCCCACAACAATTGTTCAATATCCATGATTTATTTTTATTCTCTTCCATGTGTTAATGTAAAATGACTAAACCAATATTGATGATTCCATTATATGATCACTAATAAAAATTTAACCTATATATGTAAGAGACTTTATTGAGAGGATCTCTCAAAATTACCAACAATTTGGTAAATTAACTACAATTAGAGGTTTTCATGATGTAAAAAGTTCAAACACACTATTATTTTAAAATAAATTAAGAGCGAATTTCTCTTGTTAGGTAGTAATCTATGATAAGGGTTATAAAACAACACCTACTACATTACAATTAATTTTAAAACTCTAACACTCATTGGATAAAAATACCTATAGATTATCACACATTAATGAAATTAGTGACACCATGTTTTAGAGTAAAAACTAGATGCAACAGTTAAGAAATCATGGATTCGGAGAATAATATAACCGTTTATTTGGGGTTAAGAATAGGCAATAGCAATGAACTCTATTTTCTATTGGTTTTCAAACATTACAACATCCATCCATCTAAAAAGGCTTATCTCAACCCATTACAAGATTAGATATAAAATTAATAAATATTTATAAAGGGCATTCTGAAATAGCTTATGGAGTCTCACATCACTAAACAAACTACTCTAAATACTCATAGATTAGAACTGATGGACAAATAACAAGGGCATGTGAAAATCATAGATTCCATTACTCAGTTAAAAAATCATGTTTCATGTAAAAATCCCTTTTATTACATTCCTAAAACTTATGGTAATATTACATCAATTTAATTATGGTGTATAATTGAACTAATGAACATTAAATTTTTTCCGTCCCACGATGGGGATTCAATTAGAGAAAAAATTTAACACAGATAGTTTACTCCCAAGAAGGATATTTAAGAAGAAGAACCTATGGAAACACTCCATATGAAGAAATACAAGTGAAAATCCCAGGTGGAGGATATAAATACACATGAACCTCCCTAACCTATAAGGGTAAAATCACCAAGGATAACCAATGAAGAAATATTCTAGCAAGAGATCCTCGAGATATTCAAAATACTATGGATTGACATCCATTCTTCCACTTCATCCACTAAATCCAAAGGTATTCAAGTTTTATAAGGAAGATGTTTACTGTAAATAGAATATTTAAATGGAATAAAAATGTTACTTTAGTCAGAAATTTTTCTTCGCTTTTACCCCACAAATACTTAGTAAATTCCATGATAAAGGTTAATTTACTATATCCTTCACCATATAAGGTCTCGATCTATTTAATGAAGTCTATTCATTCAGATCATTGATTAATGTAATTAATTATTTTTTTTATTAATTAATATAGATAATAGAGCCTAAACCCACTAGATTAGTTATATTAATTTCTAAAAAACCCATACTTACTTAGTTCAAGTTTTAGAGTATATTTGTGTCTGTCTAAAATGATTCTTTTCCATACTAAGACATATATTCTATACATAGAATAAGAAATAAGTGAAATTATTTCCACAAAAATTATATATAGTCAATTTTATAAGATATAATAAAATAATAATTTTTTATGTGGTAAATATTTATGGTGAATTTTAGATAACATAAAATGAAATTTTATATACTTCATTCAATAAAATACCCCAATAAGGTAAAATTTATTTTTACATTGAACCAGATTAAATTTAATGCTGTTTTAACGATAAAATTGAAACTTTTGATAATATAATTCTATTAGGAGAGGATATATAATGACAACATTTTATGATGAAAAAGTTTTTTAAAATAAATTAAATCTGAAATTTTTTATGTGTCTAACAAAATATATTTTGATGATTGTTTTTTAAATTATTTACTCAAAACTATCACTAATACTTATTCTTTACCTGTTTAGTATTTTAATTAAGGAGGACATAAAGTTCAAAACATCATATTAAAACTCAAAAAACCGGAATCTGTGTTACTAATATCCTAATTAAATTATTTTTGTTTAATGAATATTTAGGGAAAACTTTTCATAATTTCAATTAATATAAATTTCAAAAATAAAAAATCAAATTTTTAAAAATTTGAAACAAAAAAAAAATAGGTAAATAGTTTTTACACTATGATTAATTTCATGTATTGACCCAGATGTATATGTTGGATTTTTGATGAATTTTAATCAAGACCTGTAAAAAAAACCCAATAGAGGATCAACCTAACCATTATGGTGGTTATAAAGAATATAATAGAAATAATTTCAGGTGGAATCATATAAACAATATCATGCTCCCAATGGTTAGTCCCATTTAAATTATCCCATAGGATACTTGATACACAATTGTATAAAAAGAGAACAATGATTTAATTCCCTTGATAATGAAAAATAACTGGAGTGTTTTCATTGATTAACAGAAATATAACCTTGTATCATGAAATGTCCATTTCCTTATTAATTTTATAGAATAAATGTTAGAGTTATGAGTTGGGGAAGGACAATAATTTTTTTTATGAATGTTTTGTTAATTTTTAGGTTTTTAATTCTCAAATAGAATATGATAAAACCACATGAAAAATATAATTCATTATTATTTTTAACCAGATGTTTCCATTTGGCCTTTGTAATCACCCATGTTACTTTCAATAATTCTTATTAATCATATTTTGAAAACATATTGTGAATAGACTTGAGGAGTTTCTTGATGATATTACTATGTATTGAACAATTTTTTAATCAATTTTTATGAGTAAGGAACAATTTTTTGAATTAATGAATTCAAAAAAATATGGATTTTTTTAGAAATAAAATTTCATATTGGAGAAAATTAATTCTTTAGTCCATATAATTTCTAAATATGGTACTAATTCAAATAAGTCAAAAAGTGAAATCATTTATCCCAAACTTATTCCACCATTTGAAGACATATTAAATGTTTTATTTGAAATTATACGTTCTAAAAAAGTACTATTAATAGATTTTGAAAGATTTATTTTCCCTAAACTAGCATACTAAAAAAAATACTGACTTTGAATATGATGATTCATGTTGGATAACATATAAAAAGATAAATTTGGGTCATACCAAAACAACCAAAATATTCCTACTTGAATTTAATTTGTCTTTTCAAATACCGTATGATGACTACAACAAATATTTAAGGGTTTTCCTTTTCTAGAGAAGTTTATCAATATCAACAAGTGATAGTTTGCAATCATATTTCCTTGTAAACTATACATGTTAATCATAGAAAAATATAGAAGTATTTTTATTAAATTCTTTTTACATTAGATAAAATATATTTTTTACTTGTTAGGAAGTAATGTAACAGTTTATTCTATTCACTGAGTACATTTATATTTTTTCAAGAAGGTTGAAGAAAATCCAAGGCAAGGGAGATATGTGTTTTTACAATATGTGATTAACATAGATATTAAAGAAAAAATTTGATATGAAAATCTAGTTTTTTACACATAAGTATATTTTATCACACTACAATGGTAGAAAAACTAACTAAAACAAACCTAGATGCATCCTTCCCTAGTGATAAACTACAAAAATTCACTAAAATACCATGGTATGATGATCTAGTGAATTTTCTAGTCACATCAAGTGTTCCTCACTTCTTCACTAAGAATCAAAATTTTAACTTGAAATTTGAATCAAAATTTTATATCTAGGATCATTTTAATGATATATGATTTTTTATGGTCAATAAATTAGGATTCTCAACCATGAGGATGGGATTAATTATCAGGTTATAGTTTTCAACACAATTACATGTGCATACCATTTTGGACCACAAAGAACTGCTATGTGGTTTTTAGAAGATGGTTAATCTTGGAATTCATGTTTTAAAGACTCATGGGATTTTTTAATGCATTTTTAAAATTTCAACTCACAAATAGATATTAAAAAATACATGAGATTCCTCAATAACCTTAATTTTTTTTATGTAATTTATGTTTGGGAATTAGATTTCCTAGGTCCATTTCCTATCTCATTTTGTTTCATGACATCATATTAGTGGTGGAATTTGTTTCCAGGTGGATTTAAGAAAAATAAACTATAACTGATGATTATAGGGATGTTATAAAATTTATAAAATAAATAAAGTTATATATATATAGAGTACCATGAGAAACAATTACTCACCTGAGAACAAATATTTCAACAGAAACATAAAAATAATGATTATAAAATATAGAGTATATCAAAAAAGGTGAACGACCTTCCATCCAATGAAATATGGAAAATAATTTATTCCCAACATATTAAGAGGATTAGGTAGATATAAGTAAAAACCAAATGAATGTAATAGAGTAAGATGTCCAGCATTAAATTTCAGGCATATGGAACTTCCAAAAACCCTTATATGGTTACCGAATTATCGATTATTTTATAAAATTATAGTCATTTTATTATTGAATTGTAGAAAAAGGAATATTGGGTTTTGAAGATGGTGGACCAAGAGTTATAAAAAGTTAGGGAGCTTATAAAGTGTCATATAATGGAATATAAGCTTTTAAGAATGGAAGATTAGTAGAATTTATTGTACTATAAAAAGATGAATGAATATTTATATTTCAAACTTATTTAAAAAATAATATTTGATGTAAGAGATCAGTTGATATTATAATCTACACAAATGATTCTCATACTTGGTAAACATCATTCTAAGTAGAATAGATGTTACGTTTTAACTAAATGAAATAATTTTTTATATTTGATAACGTGGTAAACGAATCCAAGCAACCATTCACAGTGAATTAACATTGGAAAAATATATATCATGACCGTATTTTGAATTAAACAACAGAGGTTTCTACACTCCAGATTACTATAATTAATTGAAGCATAAATAGAATGTCTCATTCCGTTATTTTTGTATGTAAACAAACAAATTAAAACTACTTTTCCTCAACATATTCTTATTAGTTTTCATTGGGATTGAATTTGGGAAATGTTTAAGGGAGATGGTCATGTATATTATGATGAAAATAATTTTTATTCATTTAATAATCTATTTTTAAATGATTTTAGTTTAAAAAATATTTTGGAAAAAAAATATTCAATTTTTTTACATATTTTTTGATTTATTTTATTTTTAGTTTTTTATTGTGTTTTTAGGATAAGAAAATTAAATTTATTTTTATCAATGTTTGTGGATGATTCCAATATTGATATGATGTTTACACTAATTCTGAATTTTCTATTATTGAATTATTCATAGGTGGATATATCGACTTTTTTTATAAATATTTGGATTAAGAACTGTGAAAGAGAGTGTAATTGAAAAATTATTTAGGAAATGGGAATCATAACATCCTGAAGATAGATTTTTGAACTTTATTAAGGGTAACTTTTAATTTCTTATTGAGATGACTACATGGAGTCAAATAAATAAATATTTATTTAATTCCATTGAAACTGAAATAATTTGGGAAACAATAATCCCAAAATGAGTCTTTGGTACATTAGGAACTGAGTGTGTGAGTAATAAATTCCATTTGAAAATCTAATATGTGATTTAAATTATTATGGCTAGGAAAAATTTTATAAGTTTCTAATTTTCCAAAATAGATTCATTCATGTCAAGGAATATTGAGTCTAGTAGAATATGGAGGGAATATACTTATAATATTTTTATTATAATTGAATTGGGGAACTAGAAACTATAACTTATAATTAAGGAACATATTAATTCTTGATAAATTGTAGTTACCATTGCCAAAATTTTAATTCCACATAAAAATATTTTTTTCACACCTATAACTGGATAATGATCTTTAATGGAAGTGAGGAATGTATGATTAAATCACATATGAGGCATAAAATATTCATCATGGGATGAGTCATTACTTTAAATTGTTCATTATATGTACAATTAATCCTACAAATGACTATTTTTTGGACAATATTTTTAAGAAATGTTATTCACTAAATTACCCCAGATTGAAATATTCTCTATTTGGGGTAGTGATGAAAAATTATTTTATTGATTTTTTGTAATTATATATTAAAATTCCCTCAAACCATTTTAATATCAAGGTGAATTTTATATTTTTAATACTCATATATGATTCAGGTAAATAATAAAAATCTACTTTAAATTTAGGATTTTACTAATAAAAATGTGTTTAGACAATAATAAATAATTAAATACTTAAATGGATAAAATAATTAATTTCATGTTTCAAAAAATGTTTGTAATTTATTGAAATCTATTCAATGACATTCTGTAATTTATTTCTTATAGAGATCAAATCTGGTTTTTTAATTCATATTGAATTTATTTAATTCCATAACAAAACTCTTGGAAATTTTTTTCTTGATCATGCATATAAATTTAATCTGATTTTTGTATTTTTATTAAATATTATTTTACTCTTGAATAAGAATACACTAATTTTTTTACTATTATAGGAAAATGATAGAAAATAATGCTGGTTGACTAAAGATTATGAAATCCAATGGTATGTTTGATCATGCTACAATACAATCCCAGCTATAAACCATGAGAACAAATTTTTTTAAGCTACCATACATTGAAATTTTTATTGACCGCATGAAATATGAGATATAAAACCAATGTAATATCTAAACTTACTACATGACCATTCCAAACCAATCAGGAAAATACAACTGCCTAAAGGAAAAATAATCCTTTAATTGACTTTTTAAGACAACTAAGTGCATCATGTAAATAAAAAATTACAAATACTCAAGTGATTGCATTATGCTCTACAATTTCTCATATCGTTCGTAGTTTTCCTCAACTCAATCTGCCAAATGATCATCTCAAAATGAACCATGTAAAGTGACTACAACACTTGGTGGATGACCTCATCATTAACCAAAATGGCCATATATCTATGAATGTTTACGTAAGGATTTTTTTCAAAGAAGATCATTACCAAGGTTTTATGAAAATATCAATATCATCAAATTGAAACTGATTAAATTTGATGGAAGATCCTCAAACCCCAGGCGATATCGATGAGACCAATTGAACATGGTAATTATTTGATATGTACCCAATATAAATATGATATAACAACTGAATCATTATGAATAAATTAAATAAGAAATCTGAGTATATCTATGATTTAGTTAGGGATGAATCTGGGAGTAATTGTTTTTGAATAATTTGAGAATTCATCTAGATAATGATGAAATGAATCATGTTTGATTAGTTTTCAATGAAGACTAACCCAATTCAAATTAAAATTAACCTATCTATTGTAACTATTTCTTGTGTAGGTCTAGGAATGATGTTTACATTGGATAATATTCAACAAAACAACTATGATATTGTATAAGGGTACTCCCTAGGTTCTTGTAGATACTCATTAATGAAATCTCTTGAATTACCACAGGAAGTCAATACCATTATTCCAGTTCTTATTGTGCCACACTGTTAACTTATTTCTCAAGATTTAATTTTGTTATTAGAGTGAATATGTATTGGTATAAAGTATTGGTGCCAATGTTTATGCATTTCTAGTCATTAGGTATTTCCAATAATGAGTCTTATTCTTGGTGAAGTCGAAAACGAAAAATTGTGAAAGATATCACATGAAATGAACCAATTGATAGGGGAATATAACTATGATAATCAAACCTGACATCACAATATGTTGAAACTAGACAAAAACATATGGGAATTTATTTAGAAACCCAAGACTATATTGAATGGAATGTCCATTTGAGATATATTAATGAATAATATATAAACAATCCCCACTACACTGAACCATGCATAACAAACTTCCTGTGGGTTTTATAATTCGTGAAGATGAAATGAATTTTTAACATTGATTGGAGATAAATGGTAATATAATTCATTGAAACTTTTTCAGAAGAAGTATTTGGTGTATTGTGACGAATGAGTGTTAATTTGGCTAAAGTAGATGATTCAAAGTTGATGAAACATGATATTTTGAGTGGATCATAGTATGTGATGGCTCAATATAATAATAGTTGATGTTGATAGATTTTGATTAAATAAAATTGTTCATAGTTATAGGAATCAAGATGATGATCAATTTTCATGAATAAGAGGATCCAAATCATTTTATGAATAATTTTATTGAGTTTTTTTTGATTATTTTAGAGAAAAATGATATGTATGAATCGAACATAGGGAAATGAACATATATATATTGAATACTTAAACACATATATTTTATAAATTTTCACATAATTTTCCAAAAAATATACATTGAGTATCTTGAGGACTAATGTCTTTACTTGATTCATAAAATAAATAAATCATCATAAATATAAAAACACATCTTAAATTAATGCTCCACATAGTTCTCATGAATATCATAGATCATTTAAAACTTTATAGTATTCCATAGGTTAATTGTAAAAGAAAAATAATGATATAGGAAGCCTAGTATGGGAAAAACATGGAAGTAATGAACAACATGAGATTTAAGAGTCATAACAAGATATCATAAAGATAATACTAATAAAAATGGAAACATTTAATAAGGAAATGAAATAATTGTTAGAACCATGGTTGGTCTATGCACAATTTGGAGTATGTTTTTTCTTTGTTGTCAATCCTCAGTGGAAGTTCAGAATATAGGCTAGAAAAGTGATCATACAGTTCAAGCAGATACCAGATACAAGGTGGCGCCGTTTTCCAGTGTTTGACAAATTTTTGGGCCTGAAAATCGACAATTGAAGAAAGGTGGTTTTTGGAGAAGAGACTTGCGCCCCATCTACTAGAAGGAGAGGAAACTTGACAGCCATATGTTTTTAAATATTAGAACATGAAATAATGGAAAAAGGATAAGGGCCACACATGTTTTGGGCTAGTCATGCAAGTGACCTATGTGCCGTGAAAGGACCTATGTGCGGGTACCTAGGAGTTTTGGAAAGATGCACGCTAGATGTTTTTCGAGATCATATCAACAAAATATGGAAAAGTAATTAAGTTCGCGCAAGTATTGGTTGGGTCGCGCAAGTGAGTTGAGCGACAGAAGCTTGGGCAGATGGGCCTGCACACCGGAACCTGCACGCCGAGAGGAGGCCTACGCAGCACCACGTAGGGTTTCTAGTTTCCCTATAAATAGTGGACCACCCCTCCTCATTTTCAATGAAGTTCAAGACTTAGAGATATTTCGAGCTCTCATCACACAAGTGGTTGGGTCGCGCAAGTGGTTTTTGGGTCGCGCAAGTAGAGGCTGCGCACCGGTTGTTAGCTCTGTGACCAAGGCGGTTTGTAAGTTAATGGTGCAGAGTCGCACAAGTATGGTGTTGAGGAAGGGTGTGTCGCACAAGTGGTCGGGGTAGAATTTCAATCCATATGTAGAACTTGTGCGCTGGCCTGGAGAAGCGCGCCAGGTGTTGTGGAAGTACACCCGTCTCTTTGAAGCTGTTCCAAAACTGGAAGATTGCCTGATACCTTTAGGGAAAAGTGAGATTTGACTACTGGTGATAATTGGACATTAGCAGAACATCTACATACAACATAGGATGCAATCTTTTTCAATGATGAAGAGACCTTCATGTCTATAAACTGAGTGAGACTTCACCAATGGCAGTGAGCCAGGGGGAGTCAACGGTAGCGACCTGAGGGACGCAGTGAGCTATCCCTGAACCTTTGTAAAGGCAGTGAGCCGGGGAAAGAGTGACTCTTCCCGAACAATTGTAATCCACATCTAGTGAAGATTATTGGAATTTGGTACGACCGACAACCTGTTAGCATATGCTTCTTGGACGTAGCCCTTAGTAGTGAACCAAGTAAATGTGATGTGTCATCTCTCTGTATATGAATGTTTTCTTTCTATTCATATCCATCATACAGGTTTAACATGTTTCTACCAACGTGGGAACAAGATCAATTACTTTAAAAGAAAAAAATTTCACCCCGATTCACCCCACCCCTCTCAGGGTGTCCCGGGGTCCTACAAGTGGTATCAGAGGCAGGTTGCTGGTGTTGAATCTGTCCTTTTTCATCATGGAGAATGCAGCCAAAGTCAGGGGAATCCCTTTTTTCGATGGAAGTAATTTCCAGATCTAGAAGAACAGAATGAGATCTCATCTAATATCCCTTGGAATGGAAGTACTATTTTCCACTAGGCAAGGTATTAATGTTTATGATCCAACATGGCTGGCTATGAATGATACAGACAGAAAAATTCTTGATGTGGATGCTAAAGCACAAACTGCTCTCACCGCAGCACTTTCTGATCAGATTTATATAAAAGTGACGAGTTGCACCTCAGCAAAGTCCATGTGGGATAAAATTGAAAATATTTATTAAGGTGATAGAAAAGTGAAGGAGGAAAAACTACAAGTGCTACGAAATAGGTTCGATGATATGAAGATGCATCTTGATGAGAATGCAGAATCCTTCTTCAATCAAATTACTGAAGTGGTTGGAGAAATTCGGGGCCTAGGAGATGAAATCAGAGACATTGATATTGTGAAGAAAATACTGAGAATACTTCCACCCCTATACAATGAAAATGTGTCATCCCTTGAAGAAAGAGATCTTTCCAAACATTCTTTGGATGATCTTTTGAGCAGCATGGTGGCATATGAAATGAGAGTCAAACTAGAAGATGATACTACACATGTAAGCAGGGAAATGGCGTTCCAATCCATGGAGAAACTAAAAATCTCAAAAGATAGTAGTGGTGAAGAAGATGAGGAAAAATAAATTCTCTCCCTCATTTCCAAGAAGTTTTAGAAGGGAAAAGGGAAATTCAAAGGGAAGTTACCTCTAGCATGCTTTCTTTGTGGAAGAGTCGGGCAAATTTCTTCTCAGTGCTTAATAAAGATCGATTATGATGATGGCGATGCTGAAAAAATTGAAAAGCCTCAGAATAGGTTTTTTAAGAAAGGAGACTTCAAATCTAGAAATAAAGTTCTGAAGAAGAGTTTTGTCTGTGAAGAGGAAGAATATGATAATGAATTCTGTGATGATGAAGAACCAGAATTTAAAACTAGGAAACATGCTTCCATGATGGACACTGTTAAAAAATCAGACGATACTGGTGGAGAAAATCAGTTAATAACTAATGCAGATCTAGAGTTTCAACTTAAGGATGCAGTTAGCAAGCTAAAAATTAAATGTAAGAGTTGAAATAAGTGGAAATCAATGGTAGAAGAATCAACTGAATATGTTGATCAACTTGAAGCTAAAATTGAACGACTGGAAGAATTTGTGAATGTAAAATCTAAAATTCTTGAAAGTATTGATGATGTAGTGGATCCGAAGCAGAGAATTTAAGAACAGGAAAAGGTCATCAATGAACTCACCTTCATAATGAAAGTAAAATCCAAGACTATTGAGGGTCTTGATGTGGAATTTGTTACTCGTAGGAGTAAACTTGAGGCTGAATCAATTTCAAAAGAATCAAGGAAGAAAATAAAAATTGGAATATTCTTAGATGCTAAATTACTGGCAAGAGACAAGAGTGGTTCAGATGGTGTAGGAAAAATCTTGAGTGATTAAAGACCCACTTTCATGGGAAAGGGTAGAATTGGATGTGAAGCTGAGACATCAACTGGTGGAAGTAAAGAGAGCCAAAAGAAAGAAAATATGAAAGTTGGACATGTTGAAATGTTGCCTAATGTGATGAAAAAGAAACCCTCAATCGAAACTAAAAGGATAACTGAACATTACCCTGAAACATTCATAAATGACAGGCAGTCCAACTATTCTCTCAAGGAAGAGAGTATATAGAGAAATTCTAGTGAGAATAAATTTCCTCTCATAAAGTGTCAATTCTGTGGCTATCTGGGCCATACCATGTCTTATTGCGAAGAGGTAAGGAGATATGTTAATGGGGAAGATCTGGGACGTCAACAAAGGAGACTGAATTCATATCCTCTATCTTATAGAAGAAATAGTTTTTATGGATACTGTTTTCATTGTTTTAACTTTGGCCATAAAGCTATGTATTACAGGTAGATATTAGATAGAAGAGATTCATACAACTCTCAGAAACATGTCAATATTCATCCACCTAATAGTGTTGATCTTACAAATAGGTTTTATCCTCTAGAAGAATATTATGGGTATGAAAAATCTAACTATGTGGAAGAAATCACTAAAAGGCTGTCAATGTCTTACACTCAATCCAATATCTCTTGGAAAGAAAAAAGGAAGATCGAGAAATCCAATCTTGCAGAAGTAGCCTTCAAAGCCACAAAGAGAAGCATCACCTGGATTCTTGATAGTGGATGCTCTTCACATATGACAGGAAATGCATACCACTTGAAGAACTTTGAAAGCAAGGTTGATGGAACAGTAAGGTTTGGTAATGATGGTGCTTTGAATATTAAAGGTAGTTGGAATACTTCTCTCGCCAATGGGGAGATGAAGAAAACTGAAGTCCTTTATGTGGACGGTCTACGCCACAATCTCCTTAGTGTAAGTCAACTCTGAAACTCAGGGCTCATAGTGACTTTCAATCATAAAGGCTGCACTATAAAGGGAAAAACAAGGAATTCTCTTATGAAAGGCTATAGAACATATGGAAACATATATCAAGTTGACAGTAAGATAACCTCTTGCTATTTTTCTATTGAAGGAGAAAAAAATATCTGGCATCGAAGGCTAGGGCACATTAACCAACAAGACATGGAAAATATATCTAAGCTGAATATTGTGATGGATATCCCCATTCTGAAGCGTGAATGTGAAAAGTCTTGTGATTCTTGCATTCGTGAGAAGCTGGTATGTAGTTCTTATCTTCCAAAGAAGAAAAGGACATCACATCTTTTTGAACTCATTCATACAACTGTATGTGGGCCGATAAATGTTGCTGGAACTCATGGAGAAAGATACTTCATCCTTTTCATTAATGATTATAGTAGAATGGCTTGTGTAATGATGATTCACAGGAAGTGACAATTTCTTGATTGCATGAAAACTTATCGGCGGATTTCCGAAAATGATACTGGATGAACAATAAAAGTCCTACGATCTGACAATGGAAGTGAATACACGTCCATTGAGTTTGAGAATTACCTTGAAAAACATGGAATACAACATGAGGTAGCTACTGTGAGAACTCCAGAACAAAATGGAGTTGTTGTGCGCCAAAATTGATAGGTCAACAACATGGCCAGGACAATGCTGATTGAGAGTGATATCTCTTGCCATTACTGGAAGGAAGCTGTTGAATCCGTAGTGCACATTCATAATTGAACATGGCTTTATATGGGAGAAACGAAGACACAATATGAATTGTGGCATGGAAGGAAGCCTTCTTTGAAATATTTTCGTGTTTTCAGAAGTAAATGTTTCATTCAGAATAAAGAAGGAAATCAAGGGATGTTTGGTGAAAATGCTGATGAAGGAATTTTTTGTGGATATCCAATGAACATCAAAGCCTACAAGTGTTTCAAAAAGCGATTAGGAAGGATTGTGGTATGCAGTGATGTCAAGATAATTGAAGAGAAAAATACAAATGCATAAAGAACATCATATTCTAGTGTGATAGATAGCGAGGAAGAAAGTGAACATGGATAATATATGAATACAGAAATAGAGGAAGATGTACAAAACACTCAACAGTCACATCATGATGTTGACTTAGAAGAAGAATCTGAAGAAGAAACTCTGGGTGGAGAGAATGCAACTGAACGAAATAGAGTAGATCGAAGAGCAGAGATTGATCCATCTAACATAATTAGAGATATGAATGCACCCACATAGACAAGGAGGATGAGGAATAACACACCATCTACATTTCTGTCAGTTGTGGAGCCATCCTCATTTGAAGAATCTGCAAAGGATGAATCCTGGGTGAAATCCATGAGTGAAGAGTTAGATTAGATTGACAAGAATCAGAAATGGGATCTTGTCTAGAGACCCAAATGTCACAATGTTATTGGAACAAAATGGATATTCAAGAACAAGTTTGATGAGCATGGAAGTTTTATCAGAAACCAGGCTCGACTGGTATGTAAAGGGTATTCTCAGATTGAAGGTGTTGATGTTGAAGAAACCATTTCTCCAGTGGCTAGACTGGAGTCAATCAGGCTGTTCCTTTCCACATCTCTCCAAAGAGGATATAAAGTATATCAAATGGATGTCAAGACAACATTCTTAAATGGTGTACTCGAAGAAGAAGTCTAAATTGAACAACCGGTGTGTTTTCTTCTTGGTGCTGATGAATCAAAGGTTTGCAAGCTAAAGAAAGCACTTTATGGATTGAAATAGACACCATGGGAGTGGTAATCCATACTGGATTCTTACCTAAATAAGATAGAATTCAAAAGAGGAGGAGTCAATCACAATATGTATATGAAGAATTCTCCGAAAGACTAGTTCATGGTTCTAGTTTACGTCAATGACATTATATTTGGTGGAAGCAGGCAGAAATCAGTGGATGAATTTGCCAATCATATGAAATCAGATTTTGAAATGTCAATGATTGGGGAGGTCACATATTTCTTGGGATGGCAAGTGACTCAAAGGAAAGACTACACTTTTATCTCTCAGGAAAAGTATGCAAGAGAGATGTTGAAGAAGTTTAATATGCAAGACTCCAAACCAATGTCAAATATGATTTCAGATGGAACCATACTTGGAAAGAATGAGGATGAGACATCTGTAGATCCGACCATGTATAGGAGGATCATTGGGAGCCTACTGTACCTGATAGTGACACGGACAGATATTGTCTTCGCCACATGTCTTGCAGTCCGCTTTCAGAGTAATCCAAAGGAGGAACATATGGCAGTAGTAAAAAGAATCATGAGGTATATTCAAGGTACTCACAATTGTGGCTTATACTTTTCTGTAGGAAGGGATAATGAATTATCCGCATTTTAGGATGCTGATTGGGATGGAGAGGTTGTGGAAAGAAAGTCCACTAGTGGTGGATCATTCTTTATTGGGAATAACAGTGTCGACAGGTTGAGAAAGAAACAAAAAAGTACTTATCATAGTACTACTGAAGCTGAGTACATTTCCACCACAAATGCATGCACTCAACTGCTATGGATGAAGCAACAACTTATAGATATTGGTGATAAGGTGAATCAACCAATGGTAATTTTCTGTGATAACAAGAGGGAAATTTATCTTACGAAGAATCTGGTTCAGAATTCTCGTACAAAACATATGAAATTAGATATCACTTTATCAAAGAGAAATTCGAACATGGCATGATTAGAATGGATCATGTCGGAACTGATGAGCAAGTGGATGATATCCTGACCAAGCCACTATCAACGACTATGTTTGAGAAGCATCAGTTGAACCTCAGTGTTCAGCCACATCCCAGTGCATAAGGAGGTTATAGAAATCCACTCTCCCCATTTAGGATAACTTTTTTTATCTGTTTATGGATGTGATGCAGGTTTGTGGGGAGATACTATCTAGGGGGAGTAATATTTGAGCTGAACAATGATCAAATTACCAGTCTTTAGGCTTATTGTCAATGGGGGAGAAAGGAATAAATTCAGGCATACACGATGTGACGGAGGGCGTCAATGCAATTTCCAAAACACGAGATCTCAATTCACGCTTCCCCTCTTGTTTTCTACAATGAGAACTACTCACGTAGACTTAGAGTGTTGGCTGATTTGATTCCTGCGTTTTTGGTTTTCATGTAGATGGTGATCTATTGAATTTATCCAGTGATTGCCAACAAACCCAAAGGGAGAGATTGTTGGAACCATGGTTGGTCTATGCACAATTTGGAGTATGTTTTGTGTTTTTTGTCAATCCTCAGTGGAATTTTAGAATATGGGATATCAAAGTGATCATACAGTTCAAGAAGAGAACAGATACAAGGTGGTGCCGTTTTCCTGTGTTTGCAAATTTTTTGGGCCTGAAAATCGACAATTGAAGAAACGTGGTTTTTGGTAAAGAGACATGCCCTCCATCTAACATAAGGACATGAAACTTTCCATGCAAATGGTTTTCAACATCAGAATATGAAATAATGGAAAAAGGATAAGGGTCGTGCATGTTTTGGGCTGGTTGCGCAAGTGACTTGTGCTCCGTGAAAGGAACTGTGCGCCGGTACCTAGGAATTTTGGAAAGCTGTGTGCCAGATGTTTTTTGAGATCAAATCAACAAAATATGGAAAAGGAATTAAGTTTGTTCATGTATTGGTTGGGTCGCGCAAGTGAGTTTCACGACAGAAGCCTGGGTAGATGGGCCTGCGCGACAGAACCTGCGTACCGAGAGGAGCCGTGCAGGGTGTCCAGTTTTCCTATAAATAGTGGAACAACCCTCCTCATTTGAAAATAATTTCAAGACTTAGAGATATTTCTAGATCTCATCATGCAAGTGGTTGGGTCATGCAAGTGGTTATTGGGTCGCTCAAGTAGAGGTTGCGCGCCGGTTGTTAGTTGTACGACCAATGAGGTTTGGGAGTTAATGGTGCAGAGTCACGCAAGTATGGTGTTGAGGAAGTGTGTGTCGTGCAAGTGGTCAAGGTAGACTTGCGTGCTAGTTGTGACTTGCGCGCCATATGTATAACTTGCACGCCAGCCTGGAGAAGCGCACCAAGTGTTGTAGAAGTACGCCCATCTCTTTGAAGCTGTTCGAAAACTGGAAGATTTCCCGATACCTTCGGGGAAAAGTGAGATTTGTCTATTGGTGATAATTGGACTTCAGCAGAGAATCTACATACAACAGAGGATGCATTATTTTCCAATGATGAGGATACCTTCACATCTATAAACCGAGTGAGAATTCACCAACGACAGTGAGCTAGGGGGAGTCAACGGGAGTGACCCGAGGGATGCAGTGAGCTATCCCTGAACCTTTGTAAAGGCAGCGGGCCTGGGACAGAGTGACTGTTCTCGAACTCTTGTAATCCACATGTAGTGAAGATTAGTGTAATTTGGTACGACCTACACCATGTCGGTGTGTGCTCCTTGGATGTAGCCCTTAGTGGTGCACCATGTAAAAAGTGATGTGTCATCTTTCTGCATGTGAATGTTTTCTTTATGTTCATCTCTATCATATAGGTTTAACAGGTTTCTACCAATGTGGGAACAAGATCCATTACTTTAAAATAAAAAGTTGTCACCCCGATTCACCCCTCCCCTCTCAGGGTGTCCCGAGGTCCTACAACAATAATTTTATGGAGTCGTATAATATGTGGAAAAAACATTAGACATGGAATTATAAACATAATTCCTAGGCCACTCCAAAGAAAATTTCACCTAGTAGGGGTATTCCTATGGTTGATTGGGTTCAATCTCTATTCTTGTAAACATATTGGAAAGTGTCCCATTCTTTATTGAGTTTACTGAACAATCCCTTTCATAGTATCACATGAGATATTAATAACTACACACTATATTAGAGGGATATATAATTGCATGCCCACACGTTACAAAAAAGAGTGTTCTTAGGCTACCCATTCATGAAAAATAATTTGTGTCTCCATATATTAAATAATTACCTAATTAATTTTATGGATATATAATTCTAGGACCACTCATATCATAATTAAAATAATATTTACACCTACCACATGTGGAAAAGTAACCACACAGAAACCAAAATAATTATCAATAATATGAGAGGGATGTGGGTTTCATAACTCTAATTCAAGGCAAAACTGATGGTTTTTTTCCTAAGGATTCCCAATAGAAAAAAACAAAAATATAATTTGGACATATATAATTGAAAAAATGGACATAAGAAAACTATATGGATTTCTAATATCTAAAATTCATTAGAATGATCTGCCGAAGAAAGAGTAAAAAAACAATATGGTAAAATATTTATGAAATACCTTATAGATTTTTTTATAGAAGAAAATATCATATTATTTTTCATAAATCCATAATTATACCAAAGGGGTTCTACATAAAATAATTTTATTATATTTTATTATAAAAAGATATAGGGGTGATGCTTTACATGATACAATAAATAAGAATGTTCTCTTACATCAGGTTTACCGTAAAGTTTAATTTCAGTGGTAACTAAGAACATGTATAACCTACGTAATGAAATGGGTATTTACATATGTATTTATTTATGGGGAATATATACAAAAATACTAGAAGTTCATGATTATAATATTTCATAAAAGATAGAAAACAAATGAGATCATTTAACTGATATGTAACAAGGGTGGTATTGAATATCCCTTTACTTTATGTTTTAAATCACTCTTCTCATGATCATAAAATCCAGAATAATTAAAATATTTTTATTAAATATATATATGAAAATACCTTATTTATATAATAAAATTATAAATTAAATTTCTTATATTTTTTATTTATTTTTAATATAATTTATGATTATAAGAGTTTGTCTAATTTTTACTATTATTTTCTTTTTAACATATTAAGTTTATGGACTTCGGTCAATTGTTTTGTAAAATAACATCATGATCTACAAAATAAGATACTATTAAACCAATTTTCATTCAATTATTAATTATTTTATAAAATTATATGGGTTTTATATGAATGGATTCAAATAATAAAAGGTACTTTGATATGTCCTTTTTAGGGGTGAATATTACTATAAACAATAATTGTTAAAAATAATTCAGGAATGTCTAATATTATCATTTCATAATGATAATTATTTCAAAAATAATTTTTTAATAAATTTCATAGATGTTTTATTACACCCATGTTATTCAATATGAAAAATTAAAGGGAAATATTATCATGTGGAGGGAGTAGTCTTACCTTACACATGGATAACTCTCTTGTTTTTACATAATTTGAAGAATGTAAAAAATTATATATTTTATATTTTTAGTTTCATTAACATATTTTAAATATTAAATTATCTTTGTAAATATACCTTTTCAACCATCCATGAAATGGGGTAATAGAAAAGTAAACACATCATTATTGGAGGTGGTATTCTTCATACACATTAGTCGAGGTTATTATTTTTGTTAAAGAATTTGGAGGAAGTAATGAAATAGGTAGTCCATTATTATAATAAAATTTTATAATAGTAAAAATTATTGTGTTATTAGACATTTATGTGTATTGGTTACTTTAAGGTAGTTGAAGAAGACAAGATCATAGAAAATTTAGATTACTATTTTTCAATTCCCTTTGAAGAACATCTTGGGTAACTCCTCAAGAATTGTTAACATCAACCTTTGCTGGGGTAAAGGGTTTTAGACAATGGGAAGGGATTTTAGGAGACACTATGTAATTGACATTATTGAGAAAATGATTTTTAATTTATGGATAAATGGGGAGGAGGTGGTCATCACTTATAACTGATAGAGATGGATCTTTTTTAAAAACTCATTATTTATCAATAACATAACTAAATTTGTCTAGTCCAAGGGATCCAAGTATGATAAATAATGGTATAGGGAAGGATAAAATGTTGATCATCCCTCCAAAATCCAATATCAAACATTTTTTCACATGTTTTAACATTATTCACTATTATGAACAACTATTACCCAAATTTACCATTAGAGTGGTAACTCCACTTTCATCCTTAGAAAATAATTTTAATGGAAAGATTTATAATTATTAGTTTTTAAAAATATTTACATACTCATTTTAAATATTTTAGTCATTTTTTTAAATAAACATTTCATCATTTTGAGAAATTAAATTTAGATTTAGCATCTTTAAGGCATAAAAACGTTTCTTTGAAATAGTTCATTTTATGATTAAAATTTATCTATGGACTAATATTTTCAATGTTTTTTTGTTTTATGGATATAAGATAAATTATTACAAAAAAATTAAGGGTTTTTTAGCTTTCAAATATATTCCAAACTGAATTTTATGTAACCAAAGTTTAATTAACTTAAAAGACCAACCCATTTTTTATTATAATTTAAATATTACATTTTTATAAGGTTAATTGTAGGTTTTATTAATTTGAAAAAAGTATCTTTAAAATGCATAAAATTATTCCCTAAATACAAATTTTATCAATAAAATTCAATGCATTCCATATATATTTATAAGGGTCATCATTTTTGAAAATAATTATTCTTTGATTTAAAATAATTTTTTTCAAATTTCCAAAAAATTATTCATAAGATAATTTTTAATTGATTATTCCAAAAATTGTGATTAATTTTCTTATAATAAACTTATATAAGAGATAATATTTTATTTTTAATTACAAAATGTCTAATGTATTCAAAACAATTTTCTAAAAAATATAACTTCAATTCTAAATTTTCAAATTTAGTGTTTTTATGTTAAAATGAAAATTTTTAATATTTAAAATTCATTTATAAAATACACATTTGGTCATAAAAAAATATCCATGAATTTAAAATTCCAACTTATATACTAATAATATTAATAAAGTCATTTGTTTATAAAAATGGAAATTTTCACTATTTTACATGAAATTGTCATTTTTTAAGAAGAGCCAAAAAAATCATCATAAAATAAAATAAAAATTTTAAATAATTAAATTATTTTTATTATGTAAAATTAAATTTCAATAATTTATAATTTTAACATTTAATTAAAATTAAAAAATATAACGAGAAACAATTTTTATAAGAAAATAAATTTTAAAATTCTAGTTGATTTTATTCATAATATCTGTAATACAATAATAAATCAGTATGTAATCAGATAATATTATATTTCTATAAAATAATTATTTAATAATTATATACTTAGTTTTCGCTAATAAAAACTAATGTGTATAAAAAGATACATTTTAAACAAATATTTATTTAATTAAATATTCATAATTTGTACTTTATATAAATAACTATTTGTTTTAATATATTTCCTATATTATTTAAACTATTTATACCTACCAATTTAATTTTTGGGTTTTAAAGGTATAAACATATCACAATTTTGTTTTAGTTAATTTTTTTGTACGTAGAAACCTAGAAAACATATTTGACATAATTAGAGGAAAATACATTTTACAATCCTAACTCGTTAAATACAACCTTAATAAGATGAATCCTCTTAATTTAAAAACATAAGACGTCAAAGTAAATTGCATAGGGAGATCTTAACTCACCACCTAGAAGTAGTTGATTAAGGGTCCATTTAAGATGATATGTGAGATTTTCTTATATGTAATTTATAATGAATCATTTGTAAAAAAGATATAGTTCATTCTTAATAGACTCTTAATACGTGTATAAGATATAAATATATAAGGTGCGATGTTCCTAAACCATTGAATAAGATTCATTTACTATTAATAAAATAATTATACAATCAAATGTTATTATTCATTTCTCAATACCTAATTTTTGAAATTTTTCATAATATTAGACATCGATAAATATATAATGAAAATCATTATCTTCCTCAAAATAGTTATTGCATAATATTTTCCATTTTCACATAATCTAGAAGGAAGTTGGTGTTAGACACCTTCTTTAACTATTTTAATGGTTCATTAGGTTTCTGAGTTCCCAAATTACTTACATCTAAAACATCGAATCATTAGTTATTCCCTAGGATGAAAATTATCCACTTCCATTATGTCATTCTTTTTTACCTTGAATGCTTGATTCTGGATGTCATACCCTATTACAAGAAACGTATCTTCCAGTCTCATTGAGTTAGTTCTTGTGAGGATTATTTCAATATTTTTTACATGACAAAAATTAATTATTCTATCTGTCATCATCATCTTCATCATGACTTCCACGAGACTATATCATTCTCCACTTTGGTGTACTCAATATTTATTCTATGGTTACATTTGTAATCCTGATTGATGGTAGTTGGTTTGGAAAAACATAATATTTATCAGTCCATATCTCTTATATTGGGTTTATCATTGAGGTAATAATTTCATTATACATCACATCTATTATGAATTTGATTTTTTCTTAGTCCATCCATTACTAAAACTAAAAGGTTTCAATATGAGTGATGAACAATTATTATCATAAGAGAAGAAGCTTATAAAACCAAAATTAAATTTAACAAGATGATTTCTCACATTATATTCTATCATATTAGTCTATAATTCTTTTAGGTCAAGCTATATCACTCTTTTTAATGATATTTTAATTAATTTAATATATTTTCAAATATAAATTAAAATTTTTTAATTGAAATAAATAATTTTTACATAATATTTATTATTTTATTATTTTTTGTATGGTTATATGTTAAAATAAAGTCAAATGGAAAAATAAACAAAATTAGATGAATTTAGGATGAAAATGTATCTCCACAATGTAAGATATGTAATGGATCATGTTCTTTACTTGGAGTTGATGATTATAGTGGAAAAAAAGAAAAATATGATAGAAAATTGTAATTAATTTTGTAAAACACCTATTAATAATGTGAATTCCATCAGGAATCCATGATAGGGGAATGAGACGATAAGAAACTAAGCCAAGGTAAAGCACATAAATTCAAAGGGTCACTCCTCCTATCGTGTCATGAATTAATGTGATGTGAAATTTCAATAAGGATTTTTTGCGATTAATGTATGGTCCAGAAAATAAATTTTTTAAGATCCCTATGATTTACTTGAAAAAATTTGTTGGATTATTTAGTATAATTTATTATTTATTGAGGAACATTCATTAAAAAAATATAAGGATCATGGTTTTGTAGAAAATTATTGGGTACTGAAGCATGGGGTAAGGTTTTTTTCTATTGTAGATTATATCAATATGTTATCTCCACAAACATATTCTAGTATTTAATATTATTTAATTTCTCACCCTCTCATGGAAATAATATGGGTATTATTTCATTCATGTTTTGTTGATTTCAATGAATGTGAATTTATGTAATTTTTATTTTAATTTGAAAAATAAAAAAAAAATCCATCTTGGCATTTTTATCTTCCTATGTAATTATTTAACATGAGATAGTTGTCTTATCAGTAAGAGAGGGAGTTATTTGTAATGTATTGCATAGTGTGTCATTTCAATAATGACTATTGTCTTAATTGAATGACATATTTATTAATGGTTTTGGGTTACCTATATTATGATCATTTAAATTAATTAAACATAAGAAAAAGACATTCTTGTTATATATAGAGCCTAAAAGTACTAAAGGATTCACTTAGACTTGATTCTGATGACCAAATAAGTTTTTTTAGTATTTTATTTTTTATTATTCTAACACTTATATTTTCAATTACCTAGAACCAGGTCTGTTTTTTCTCTCTATCTCTCTCGAATCAATGATTTTTAGAATATATATTTTTCTTTAATGAATTCTCAATCAAGTAATTATTTTTATATAAATTATTTGGTAAAAAAAATCCTCATGTGATTAACCTTAGGACTGGAATATCCTATATTATGAAATTTTAGATTTTTTGATACAGTTTCATGCTCTTAATACATTATTAAATTCTATATCCCCATTAGATATAATAATTCCTTAGGAGGAAATAAATTTTTACACCATTTCTAGGGAGGCAAAATTTAATAATTTATAAAGATCATGAATTCTTGTACTGTTATTGAATTTAATAATTTATAAAGAGTAAAAAAAAATCAATATATATATAATTATGTATTATATTATTTAAATTTTAATAGGTCAATACCATGAGGATGTGTTGTAGAAAATAACTAATTCAATAATAAATACATAAATTAAGAATGATTTTTTGAAGAGAAATCTAAAATAATGAACATATATTTTAAATAGACGTAGTTAGATAAAAAAGGGTCTCATATAATGAAAAATCTAGGTTCATGAAGTAATAAATTATTAAATATTGTAAAAATAGTTATTTGGTCATAGGGATTGGGACTAAGTGAATCCCTTGGTCTTGTTTAGAAACTCTCCATCTTAGTACTCTCCCTTTCATATGGTCCATGTACATCAAATAATCAAAATATAGGTCACCAAAACCAATTCTAAAATTTTGATATAATTTTCCCATTTTTCAGGGAAGAAAGGATGATCTATTTAATGAATTAAAAATAGCTCCATGTCTCACAGATAATATTTTTTTCATGCATTAATTATTGATAAAATATATATTTTAAAAAATTGAATTAAAAAACATCAAGATGAAATATTTATTCCAAAAAAATATCTATTAAATAAATTTATCTTCATATAAATCAATGTGAGAGGAAATAAACCACCCCATCATGTTATCCATGAGTGTCTCATAATGTAATGAAAATAAAATCCTAATGTAAATTGGTAGAGAAGTCATAGAGAATGACTCTACAATAGTGCATCACAATTACTCAGGATCCTTTCTAAAATTCCTTTAAGTAGTAGCCCAAGCCCATTATTTGTAGAGATTAATGTACCCCCATGCATTATAAATTCCATTTAAACAACTAAAATATATTTCCAAGTCTTTCCAATGGTCCCCACAAATTTTATTTTGTAACACAATTAGTAATCGTAAAAACAGAGTGTGGAAATTTACCATCACCCTAATTCAAAATGTGATTTGGGGTGTCAAATCATGATTTTTTAGGCTTTAACTACAAATTTTATTTTCATATTCTCCATCTCTCTTCATGGATTCCCAATGAAATTGACATCATGAATAGGTGTTTTAAAATCTTAATTTTTTATTTCATGTATATTTTACTATTTATGTAGGATTATTCAATTTTATGATGTAAATTAAAGCCTTTTCATATATTAAATCACATGACATCCGTTTTCATCATGAATCCATCCGAATTTGTTTATTTTTACCTTTTAGTTTATTTCACATGTAACCTATCAAAAATAAATAAATAAATGAATATGAGGGAATGAATAAGTGTTTTAATTATAAAAACCATTGTATATTATATTTCAAAATGTATTAAGGAAAAAGACCCCATCAAATCCCTCAACACAAGAACTCACACATGTGCTTAAAAATAAAATATAAAAAATTGAAAAAGTATGCCCACTATATCATGATTTAAATGAAATTTCAATAGAGTTATGAAATTAAATAAAAAATTAAATATTCTGAAATCACATGGGGAAAATTTCATTTACTCTTTATTTTTAAAATAAACAAGCCAACATTTTAATTTATGTTATCTATTTTAAAAAATACTATTCTACTCTATCTAATTTATATTTTTTAATTCATAGTAAATTTTTATACTAATTTTCATTTAAATCACCTTGAATTATTTTTTCGCTCTTCACCCAAGGTAAAAATTATAATGGATTTTTTCTCATACCTCTAGTCATGTTCCTTAATATAGGCCTATGGTTCATCTACATTCTCTACCCCATATATTCAAAATATCAGATAACAATGAGTGATTCACTACTATTATCAATATAATCAAAGGCTTTAGGGTTTTTAGGTAATGATGTAAACAAATTAAATCATGATAATGAAGTTATCTCTAATGTATTTTTCATAATAATCAAAAAATTATCAATGAAATATTCCCACATTAAAAATATCTTATCCCCATTTTCCACTAACGTGAAGAAATTCAATGATACAATGAAGCATAATCAATAAAACACCAAATTGAGTTTTTACTTTTCCTTATTTTTATTTTCCACATTTTTATTTTGAGAATTTATCACATCTACCACCGAACCCCAAATGATAAAAAAAATTATTCATGAAAAATAGATTTTTGACCCCCCCCCCCAAGATACAACCCATTTTATTTATATATTTTTTGTAAGTGGGTGGGAACTAAAAAATGAAAAAAAATCATGAACCTTTTCATAACATCCCATTAAAACTCCCCATTCTTATCTATTCCAATATGAATTTCCATACCACTATGGCACTCTCGACCCCACAATCACTTTTTTATAATCATATTAAATATATTTACTAGGGCAGGAAAGTATTTGATATAATTGTAATGCAGTTAATCCTTAATAGGGATATTCATAGCATCTAAATTATTAGATAATTATTAATGTAATGTTAGTTATTAGGATAGTGGATGAGTCAATAATTTCTAAATCCTTTTAAATTTTAATTCATACAATTGTAACTTTGAAAAAATTAAAATACATATATAGAAGAAATTTTTACTGAGTAACACTAGAGATAATCCCAATACAAATAATGGAAATATGAGTTGTTTAAAATTTCTTATGAATTAAAACTAGTGATTTGGAAAATAAATCATGAAAATAAGAAAGTTAAAAATTAATTCAAATGAAATTTATAAATTTCAAGTCATGGAAAATCCTAGAAAATGTTATTTTAGAAAAAATAACTAATTACACAAATCATAATTTTTCAAATCGAAATCCTCATATTTATCTCTACTTATTCATTCCTAAAAAATTATCATTTCAAATAATGGAATGATGATTTTCCTAAGAAGATTTTTCTTATATATAATAAAACATATAAAAATTTGAGCGCATGGAATTCATTTTAATTTAAAATTTCCTAAGTTGGGATGTATCTGAGTAGAATAAAAAACTAAAATTAAAATCTCAAAACCTTAGGTTGATTTGTTATTACCATTATTCAGCTACTTCTTCTTTTTTCCTTCAATATGGACCTATAAAATCTAACAAATCATCAAAGCATAAGTTACATTCATTAGTGATCAAAAAGTTAAGAAGAGTTTAAACTGAATCCTAAACTAAATTAGTAATATTAAATTAATACCATGTAAAGTAATAAAACCAAAGTCTTATAATGTAATGAAAAAATATGGGTTTCCTCCTAGAAGCTACAGTTTTATGGTTTTTTTGAATAAATATTTTTATCATTAGTTCTTGGGATTATGATAAAAATATATCATTATTTGTTTTGCGCAATTTTTAATTTTAATTATGTCCCACTCATATAATATCCTCATTGAAATCGAATTAATGTTATGATGAGGGGACCAAAATATGAGAAACATGAAGGTTTGGAGAAAAAAAATCATAATATTTACTAAATTTGTGGAATTATTCTACTTCTTGAACTATTGGTTGTGTATGTTGAAAATCAAAAATGACTTCTTTGAGTTATAAAATAATTGGAATTTGTATGTAAGTATTCCTCTTATAAATCTCTAATATCTTCATGGAAATCTATTCTAAATGTAGCATCTTCCTCTCCTCATATATTTGTACTTTTTTATCTATTCGATGATTTTTATGAATTATATGTAAGAATTATATAATTGATATCCCCTCTTCACCTACTTATACCTCTTTACATAAACCTAATGTGTTGAGATCATAATTTATATGAAAAAGGTAAGCTTTTTTATAGGATCTTATATTAGATTAATTGACCACAATTCACATTCTAGACACTCCACTTCAATATTTGATTCCCAGTCGAGGGTTCTAAATTTATTTTTTCATTAGTATTTAAGATTGGATTTTTTTTTATTTTCCATACCTCTATTATCATCTAGATGATATAAATGATCAATAATAGTTACGGATAATCTGACTTATTTTGTCCAAATGCATCTTAATACGTCCATTATATCCTAAAATTCCCATGTTTCATTAAAGAAATATAAATTTAAAAAAATAAATGGCATAGATGGAATTAAGAAACATATTTAGTTGAGAATATATTTTTTCTAAATTATCAAAATAATGTTATATCAAATTATATTCTTCATAAGGGTAAAAAAATAGTACTTATTGAATGCATCATAAATTATATTGTGGATACTGAATTTGATAATTTTTAAAGAGAATGAATTGAAAATCATGGAACCAGTAATTATGTATTATAATATTTTCATGTCTTGGGGTTTATCCCAAAAGGTAAAGTTTTATAAAAAATAATTTAATAATAAATAACTAAATTAAGAAAAAAATTCAAAAAACAATATATCTATTTAATTGAGAATGGATCTTGGAGAGAGAGTGGGAGTTAAAAAAACAAAAGTGTGTTGGGTAATAAAAATTCGAGATGAATATTTTAATAATGAATAAAATAATGAAAATCATGTTATTTTATCATCAGAATGGAGTCTAAGTTAATACCATGGTCAGGGTAGACACTCTCAATCTCAAGACTCTCATTTTCATATTGTCACATACTCTAAATAATCTCAAGATAGGTAACCTGAGTACTGTTTTAAAAAATGAGATTTGGACAATAGTCATGGTGGGAAAACACACTATTCAATTCATTAACAATAACTCAATCTCCCACTAATAGGAAGTTAGTTATTTAATAAAGAATAATATTGGAAGACATATTATATAATTGAAGAATGAAAAATATCTAAGATAAATTATTTATTCAAAATAAAATACCCATTAAATCAACCCTAATTCAATTAAATCGTCATGGAATTAATGAAATAACCCCCATATTCTATCTAGGAGTGGTTTAGAAATTAGAGATAATAAGATTCTAATAGAAATTGGTGGAGATGGACTAGTGAAAGACTTTGCAACAGTGTACACATTATCCCAGGCTTTGGACTCCAATGACTTTCAAAAGTATCCCTAAACAAGTATTTATAGGATTGAATGTAACCCCCCCACATCAACTAAAATTCCATTAATAAAGACTATAAATCATTCCAAGTCAATATTGGGGTGCACTGAGAATTTAATTTTTGGTCAGAAAAGTTTTCACGAACTAGCCCGAGTCAACCCTAAATCGGTCACCCTGGTTGCTCCTCAAAAATTCTCGAGAGGCTTTATTGGTCCTCCCATGATTTCTACAAGAACAAAGGGAATCATTAGAGTGAAAATGGAACGATTTATTTCATATATACACATTAAAATAAATAGTGGAAATCCCAATGTACATTTTTATAAAAGTTGAACAGAACATTAATCACACATGAATGTGAAAGTACAACTAAACCAACAACTCAACTGACCCGACATGAAAACCAACTAACTTCAGCTGACCAAGATGGTTACTCTCGTAAAAATGATCACACATCACCCAAGGCAATCAGACTCAAGATGAAACCTTCACAAGGGCTAAAAATTGAATAAAACTATAGGTGTGAGTATTAAAACTTAGTAGGTTAGCTTGATATTCTATTCATAATGCACTTCCTTTAATATAAAAGAAACATCAATTTAATGTTTGAAATACAATGTATAAAAATAATTTTTTCCGAATTAAGGTTCCATGCTACATATATAAAAATATAAAAATGCTTGAAATATTTCATAAATAGGAAATGCTAGTATCCAATTTCAAAGAGATACAACTTCAATGTGAAAACGGTTTTCAAGAGGGTACATTAAATAATGTACACTTTTAAATAGATCACACAAGAAACTGAAACTTTCCTCCAAACTCTTGGTATATTGACTAGGAATAAAATATATATAATGAGAAAAAGTCATGAGAACACCCCTAGGCACTAGCTAGCTTTGGGCCCCAGATAACCTGAATCTTGGTGAAAAGTTACCATAAAAACTTTCTGTTATCATGAACGATCCACTAGTTGGGAACATAACCATAACCTAGTGGTCCCCAACACCATCATAATAGTTTATTTAGTCTTTTCATCATTAAACTTACTACATAAAATAGGGAGGAAACCACTCTAGATCACTAGCATACAAGTACACGTCCTCCCACCTAGATACAAAGGTTTCCCTATTTGTGCTCAAACAAGTTCCACATGCTATCAAATTCCATTTACGCAAAAATACACCATCTCTAGTCACAAAAACTCCAAACAGAATCTAAACATGTTTTTTACCCTTTTTGTAACATATTGAACCATCAAAAAATTTATTAAACAATTTCAAGAATTTTAACAACTCTTTGCACATGAATTCCATTTGAAAATTAATTTTTATTCCACATTCCAACCAATTCCAAACCAAACTAGATTTTGCAGCCCCAGAACCATTTGCTAAATCTATTTCATGAATCTTAAAATGATGCAAAATGGAACAATATGCAATACACCTGAAAACCATTTTTTAAAAGAGATATGCCCAATGGGCCTTTAAGCAGTTTACCAAATCAATGTTTAACAAAGGTACAAATTTCAATTTTCATAATGAGTAGTAAAAACCATTAGCAGCAACAAAAAATTTACATAAACTCTTTAAAAAAGTCACATTAAACATTTATGCTCAATCATTTTCATAAGGTTTTTGAATATGCCACTTACCCGCAACTTGTGCCAAAATGTGTCAAAAACCAAAACCCATCTATTTATAAACCCAAAACCACTTTTTATAGCCATAAAAAGATGCCAAATTGTCATATTTCATGTTTCCTATACTATAATAAATTCAAACAAGTTATTTTATATCACATTTAGCACATAAAGTCTAACCATGTACTTTTATGAAGACGATGCATGCAACATTTAGAAAAACAACATTTATTTAACTCCCAAAGGGTTAAAACCCCAAATTTTCATGGAAAATATTTATTATAGTATCTAAAATGGGATCTAAACTTCACAATCCATATGATAAAACCTATGGAACATTTATTTGGACAAGCGGTGTGCACTTTAATAATGAAACAACTACTTTTTACACAAAAAAGGCATAAATAACCATTTTCCACAGCAAATAAATCTTCCAAAGTTTGTAAATAAATACTAAACATGTATATAAGGTGATAACCATAAGAAAAAATGAAACTTAAATAATAAAAGCAAGTGATTGGGAGAACCTACCTCAAAACCATGGAAGAATGGAAATGCACACTCAAAAACCTTCCATGAGGGTTCACAAACCCTATATCTATAAAGACTATCCCTAAAAGAATGAAACCCCCATAAAATTATTGGATAATAGAACCCCTGGTCTTACATGACTAGAGAGGAATAATAATGTAAAGGGGCAGAGGAATGAGGAGAAATGAGAAGGAAACTCACCTTAAAAAATAGAGAACTCTTCATATTACCTTATATTCACACCAGTAGATGATAGGGAATGGCTTGGAAATCTCTAGAGAGTATCCTTAGGTATGTAAGAAATAAGGAAAGTAGATTTGTGGGGAAATAGAAAAAATGAATGATTCATGAAATAAATAAATTATCTTACCAAATCTGGATGATTTGAGAAACCTTGAGACATTTTTCCCAAATTTGTGACTAAGATGAGCTCAAAAGAGGGAAAATGGAACATGGGGGGTGTGCATAGGGTGTTTTTTCTCTAGTGAGAGTTGGAATCACTGAAAAATATTTAGAAAATGAATTATATATAAAAGAAAAAAATTATTTTTTTAACTTGAAATAGTCTCACGAGTTGGCCCAATACCTGAATAAATAACCCAAATCCACCTTTATTATGAATTCTTAAGGGTCCAAATGGATTTGGTGGTTTGGATCAGTCATGGTAGGCCAAGTGGGAAGTGGAATGAATGAAAAATTTAGAAAACAAAGGATTTATAAAAGAAAAAAATTTTGGTTTTAAATCTGGAAATGGGAACATTATTGTCCCAAATCATAGAGTAACCACCCTTTTCTAAAAAAACTCTCAAACAAGATTTGGAGCACCCATGGTTGGATTCCTAACATAGATGGTAGTTCAAAACTCAACATTAATATTACCCAAAACCCATGAAAGGTATTAGGATTTTCAACACACCAGATCAAAAACAAGACATTACAAATCAGGTGTGACAATTCTCCCCTCCATTAATCCTTTCCACCCCGAGAAAGCCAAAACACTTTCCATATGAAAGATCAACACATATGGATTCCTTATCAACACAGTCCATCCTCTCAATCCAATTAAATATCATCCACCATCAATGGAACTTATGCCTCTTTCACAAACAAAACACAAACTCACAATCACTTTCACAGAATCAATGGAAAGATCAAGCTACCACCTCTACAACCAATCCAAGATCCATATTATTGGGAATTATCCCAATGAACCCAATGATCACCCAATCCAAAGTGCACTCAAAAAATCCAACTACTTGGGGGGAGGCCGGAATAGGCTCCCCACCATTAAATAAAAACTACCATCTGAAAAATCCTTAATGGAATGATCTTCAAGATTTATAGTGGGTCTCCCCACCATTAGAGACTAATTATAAATGAAAAAAAACAAGAATTCAACATGAACTAGAATAAGGACTCACCCACACAAGACCAAAAAAACTCCCACACCAACCTACAAACCCATGTAAATAGGATTAAAACATGAACATTAAAACCACCCACTCACGAATGGAGGGGACAAGAATGGGGCCAACACTTTTATCATGAATCAAAACCCCCACCACTCAGGGTGGTAGGGAAGAGGACCCAATCATTTGGCCACTAAATCCACAAAAGAAATAGAGGAACTACCCAATACTATAGGTAAAACCAAGACCACACCCAATTCACATTGGCGGTCCACACAGGGACATTGATCAGAAACCCACATCTGAGAAGGCATAACCATAGACACTGGGTGAGGGGTAAGTCTACCATGCTCTTTGCGGAAAAAATCACAGTGATGTGAAACCATAATAATAACATAGAAACTACCTTACCACAACGGTGAAGGTAGGAGCTCAATCGAGCTCCCCACACCACTGGCGATTTCCTAACTGTGTGAAAAGCTTCACTCTAAGGCCTCTAGCTAGAGCACTGATATTTGAAGCATCTGTTGTGCCATATCTAGAAGCTATGGATCATAACACCCCATGAAACTCACTCTCTCAACTACCCACATTCATCTAAATAGGAACTCAAATATACATAGAACCATTCTATCTCACTTCGAACAAGGAGAAAATGGATAGGGAATACGGTGAAACACATCAACATCATTGAACACAACTTCTATATCCAAAATAATTATCATATTAGGAAACCAATATAAATCTATCCCAAAGAGCTCTCTATTCCATCAAACGAGTTGGGAAATCATCCGAAGAGGAGGATTTAACATTTGAAACGAATTCTTAGGCTGATCAAGTGGATGTTTTTTCTTCAGATAACCATCTATGTCCACATCACAACATCCAACATATCCTTAGAAACCCACTGAACATTGCTCCAAATCCAATCCACCAACAGGATCCCATCTCAAGACACACAAATACTATCACTTCCAAATCATGAGGAATATTACCAAAACAACCACACTTCTGAAACATGAAAAGGCAATCCATATAAACATCGGTTTTCCAAAAACACACCAAATTTCCTATATAAAAATATTTTGAAAAATAAACTAACTTTGTTGGTTCTCACATTCACCAATGGTGTTTCATCAAGTCTCACTCACATTCACATTCCCGTTCCACCCATGGCACCCAACCACTATTCCATACTGGGAATCCATGAACATATCTATAAAAAACCATGCATGAGAGAACCCATTAAAACACCAAAGTCTGAAACAAAAATCCTCATTTTACAAACCAACACATTAAACCCATTTTAAAATCATTTACCTTCCATATTCACACTAATCACCAAGTCAAAAACCATTTTCATATTTCCACACAACAAATTTTTTTACCAAGATTGAAAAAGAAACTCCATAGGTATCCATAAAAATACACTCCCTTTATTCCAAACATTTTCTAGCATCTCGAAAAACCGCACTTTGTCATGAAATATTTGATTTAGAACCCATTACAATTATTTTAAAACAAATACCATAAAAGCATTCCATTAAAACATCACTTTCCCATTTTCAAAAATTTTATGAGGTCTCTTTTCTTAATTTGATAGTCACAAAGCCAAAACCCTTTTTAGGAAAACACTAACTTCTCAAAACCAATTCCAAAAACCAATTGATCATATTAAAACACTATTCAACATCCCAAAACATCCCAATTTAAAAAAAATTTAGAATCATATTAAAATAATTCATGCCTTCGAGCCATTTTATTTCAATAAACTATAAGTTTATATTAAGAAAATTCAATCCCGTTAAATCAGTCCTCTTTCTCCATAAAAAACTTTCTCTCAAAATCCCAACATTCTAAAAAAAATTATTATATTAATCATTGAAAACCCATTTCCACAATTCTCACACATGGATTTTCAAAACAAAATTCTGAATTCAAGAAAGTTTTAAGAGACCCAAAAAGGTAAACGAGTGTCAGTCAGTGAATTGACCATATGTTTGGCCTCTATATGTAAAACACACCACCAACACTGAGAGCCTTCATATGACCATACCTTAGCTCCACATGGATTTCTATGTCCGAAGAACTCATAGAGGCCATTAGTCCAACTCCTTTTATTGTATCCCAATAACCAACCATTTCTTATGGACCAAAAGAACTAATAAAATCAGACATCCCATAGACACCTGAGGATCAGAATGAGCAAGAGTTTGGGATGCTCTTACTGAACCTACCCCTAAAATTCCAAAAAAACTACCCCATCTACCTTTTCATCCCCCAAATAACAAGGGATCTCTAAAAATCATGTTCTTCTCAGAGCCTACATGCTCTGATTCTATTTCTTCATGAACCTTCCCAGGACGACCACAAACCGGTCATTGAGGTCACTCCGCGACAAGTCGCAAGAGGCGTTCCTGATCCCCCCGAGATTACGACAAGCACCAAGGGCATAAGTAGTGTGACAAGGGAATGATTTCTACCAAATAAAAATAATTAAATAAAAAGAGGAAAAAAATGGATATCCCAATATACATTTATATAAAGGTTGAACTGAACATTATTCTCACATGAAAGCGAAAGTCCAACTGAACCAACATATCAATCAACCTAACATGACAACCAACTAACTCCATGTGACACCACTGGTCACTCTCCAACACAATCATCACATGCCGACCAACATGATCAGATTCATGTTGATACCTAAACAATGGGTAAAAACTGAAGAAGACTATAGGCATGACTATTAAAACTCAGTAGGTTATCATGATATTCTATTATCAGTGAACTTCCTTTAAAGTAAAATAAACATCAATTTCAAGTTTGAGATATGATGTGAAAAAATAATTTTTCCATACAAGGTTCCATGGTACAAAAAATAAGAAATAAAAATTCTATAAATTTTTCATAAACAATAAATTCTAGTGACCAATTCCAAAGAGATGGAACATCAATGTGAAAACGGATTTCAAGAGGGCTACATTAAAGAATGTACACCTTTAAATAAAACACACATGCTGTTGAATTTTCTAGACAAACTCACATTATGATGATGGTGATTACAATATATCCAATGAGAACGACTCACGAGAACATCCCTAATAACTAGCAAGCTGTAGGGCCTATGTACCTCATATCTCGGTGAAAAGTAACCTTAAAAAATATTTGTTCTCATTCATGATCTACTAGTAGGGAACATACCCATAACCTAGTGGTACCAAATTCAATAATAATAGAATAGTTAGTGTTTTAATCCTCAAAATTTCTACCTAAAATAGGTATGAAACCACTCTGGATCACTAGCATACTATTACGCATCCACCCACCAAGATACATGGGTTTTCCAATTCCTAATCTAACAAGTACCACATAATATCAAATTCCATTTATAGATAGAAACAAAATTTCTTTTCACACACATTCCAAATAGTAGATAAACATGTTTTCACCCTTTGTGTTACTCAATATACCATCTAAAATTTAAATAAAACAGTTAAAAGAAGTTTAACAAAGCTTTGCACATGAATTCCATTTGAAAATTCAATTTTTAGTAAAAAAATCATTCCAATTCCTTACCAAACCAGATTTTGAAGCCTTAAAACCATTTAATAAATCAATTTCATGAATCATAAAATGTCCCCAAATAGTACAATGTTGAATACACATGAAAATCCTTTTTTAAAAGAAGGAATTCCAAATGGGCTTTTTTGCATTTTACCAAACCAATGTATAACAAAGGTAAAAATTTCACTTTTTATAACGAGGTGTACAAACACCATTATTAGTATAAATACATTTAAAAAACCCTTTAAAACATTTAGGATACACAATTAATCCCAACCATTTTCATATGATTGTCGAGTGAGCCACTTACAGGAAACTCATACCAAAACATGTCAAATACCAAAATAAATCTATTTATAAATAAAAAAACCACATTTTACAATCATAAAAGAACATAAAAATTTCACATTTCATGCTTACCATAAAATAATAAACTCAAACTTGTTATTTTATATCACATTTAGCTCACAATGGGCAATCATGCACTTTTTTTAAGACTAGGCATGCAATATTCGGAAAAACAACTTCTATATAACACCCAAAGTGGTAAAAACCCAAATGTGCATGAACATAATTTATTATAGTAGTTAAAATAGGTCATTAACATAAAAATACATATGTGAAAACTAGCAGTACATTTATTTGAACTAGCAGTGTGCACTTTTATAATGAAACAAAACCATTTTTCACAAAACAAGACATAAATAAACATTTTTTGCACCAAATAAATCATACAAATATTGAAAATAAGTACTAAAAAAGTATATAAGGTTAGAAAATCGAGTAAAATATGATACTTAAATAATAAAGGGAAGATCGTGGGTGAAGCTACCTCGAAACCATGGCAGAATAGAAACAAACACCCGAAAACATTCCACAGGGGTTCACAAACCCTATATCTATGAAGACCAACCCTAAAAGAATTAAAACCCCATTAAATATCACAATATAATAGAACCATAGGTATTTCATGGATATGGAGGATGATATATCCAATAAATAATAGAAGGACGATGAGGAAGGAGGATAAAGGAGTAGAAGACCCACCTTGAAAACTAGAGAACTCCTCAAATTTCCTTATTTACATACCCTTAGAGGATAGGGAATGGATTGGAACTCAATGGAGAGGATCCTTAATTTTGTACGAACCATCTAAAGAATATTTGGTGGTAAAGAGAAAAAAAATTAATGATTCATAAATGAAAGAAAAAATTACCTTACCAAATCTGGAAGATTTGAGAAGCCTAGAGAAATTTCACCCTAATCTGCAACTAAGATGAGCTCCAAAGGGGTAAAATGGAACTTGGGGTTTCACCTAGGGATTTTGGTCTCAAATGATAGGTGTAATAACCTAAAGATATAAAAAATGAATAATATATAAAATAATCATATTTTTATGTTTTAAACAGGAAATGGGTTTACGGGCTAGCCCAATAACTCAACAAATAACCCAAATCCACAATGATTATGAATTACTAAGGGGTGTAAATGGATATGGTGGTTTGAATTGGTCAGGGTTGGAAAATTGGAAAGTTTAGTTAATGAATAATGTTAAAAAATGAAATATTTATAAAAGATTTTTTTTAAAATCTGGAAATGGACTCACGGTTGGCTCAAATATTGAAGTAACCACCCTTTCTACAAAAACTCCGAAAAAATATATGGGGTGAACATGGTTGGATAATTATACATATATGTAAGTTCAAAACTCAACATTCATCTCACCCAATAACCAATAAAAGGATATGTATTTTCAACACACTGGATCAGTACCAAGACATGAATAACCAGATGTGACAACATTTAACTCACACATTAAGAATTTAAATTTCTCATTACAAAAATTCATAAGGTGATAGGTGTGATCAAAATTTGAATTTTTTTACTTCACCTTTTCTTCATTTATTGTATTTTCTACCTCTTTTTATGGATCCCTAAAAAAATTAAAATTTTCAATTGTAGTTTAAGGATTTGAATCGTTTTTTTAGAATACTTTACTTCGTTTCTTCTTGAATCTTCAATTTAGAGTTGTAAACTAAATTGTTGACTTATCTTAAATAATGGTAAATCTATATAGGTCCTAAATCCATCCCATTTATTCCTTTTTAACTTATTTCACATGTAATATTCTACAAATGAATATATCAGTAAATATTAGTCGAGTATTATTATATTTAATTAATGGAATTATTGTATTTTTTTATTTCAAAATATATAGATTAAATAGAAATATTATTTAAACCATATCATTAAAATTTTATCCTATATCTTCTCTATATCAACTTATATTGTCTATGTTTTAACTGATATCATTCATGATTCAACCAAGTTCATATTATGCTAAGTTTTCTCATACCTCTTAACCTAATCTATTAAAATAAACTGGGAATCAATACTTTATATTTGTTATTAAGGATTATATGATCATCCAAGAATATCGATCAAGAGTGTTTAACTAGGTGTGGAACCTTAGTACCGCTCATCATGCATCGGTGTAATAATTGAGTCATTGCTCAACCATATCATTTTAGTGTGACTCCCCCAATGTGAGTCGGTGGCACAACCACATCCATTCAACATTATCCAGATAGGAATGTAAAATCCTAAAAAATGACATACTAAATATAGTTCCAAAATTCAAGTATGTTATCTTATACATGGAAATATCCCCTATGATTTTACTTAGAGATATCATTTATGTTTTATAATACTAATCTTCAAAAATACCTAGACCATTATCAAATATCAATTATAGTGACCAATCATGAGGGACACATTATTTTATAATTTTTCACAAACATTTTCATCAAATATAAACCAATGATATTATGTTCTTGCGTATTTGGATGAATAATAATTAAAATATATAATCTTAAAAGTAAAATCATAATCTTTAATTAAAAATACACATAGATCTCTATTATCACATTTATCTTTGGAAACTAAATATGATACCCAGGTGAAAATATATATGGAAATGAGCAATCTAGAAATACCATCAAGGTATTAAACATGTATATCAAGCATAAAATGGGAGATAATAAATGAAATTATATTATAAAGACAATGATCATTTACATGGGAACATGACATAATGGAATAAAATCATAAGATCATAGATCCGTGGAATTTTTGGTAACTACATAATACATAAATTCAAAAACATAATTTGATGGTGACTCCCAGTATCATCATCGTATAGTGTAAAAAGTTCCATGGGGGATTTTGTTCACTCAAAATTCATAATAATGTAGGAGACTAAGTCCCATTGGGTATTATTCTCACTATCTAATCCATTACATAAAAACACATGAGATATGAATCTTTACATAGTCAATTAGTAGGCTATATAGTTATGGTCACACAAGTTATATAACATAGCACGCTTAGGATAACCACCTATGAATCATACATGGTTTCTCCTAAGATGAATAAAAATACCTGATGCATTTTAGGGAAACATAATTCCAACACCTCCCTTAGTATAATGAATAATTATACATATCTATTCAACATGATGAAAATAAACCATACATATACATAAGAGTGATCAATGACATGAGAAGGAATTGGGTTTCATAATTCTGATTCAAGGTATAATTGAAAGCTTAGTCATGAACACTAAAAAGAGAAGAATTAATTAAATTTAATAGGATATTCATAAATGAAAAAATGGATATATTATATTAATTTGGAGTTATAATATATAAAAATTAATTATAATGATCTAGAGAGGAAGGAATAAGAATTAACCACTAGGATGAAACATTAAGAAATATCTAAATGATATTTGTCAAAAAGGAAAGTGAAGATTGTTTTATACAAATACAATTGAAACAATAGTTTAATCTAAAAAATAATGATTTTTAGAATCTATTAGTATTTTAAACAGATTTTATAGTTGTGATTCTTCATAATATTCAAGAAATAGAATTGTTCCTAATAAATTTGGTTTACATAAAAGTTGTAATTTTGATAGAAACTACGAATATGTATAAAACCAACAATGCAAATAATATTTGACTAGGTATATGTTTAAGGATATTATGTACGAAAATTGAAAAAAAAAATTATGAGAATAATATTGTGTAAAATATTTAAAAATAAAGAGAAGAATCAATGGAAAATTATCAATGGTGGAACAGAAGATGTCTTACTTCCATGTCTGAATGTGATATATACATTCAATTAAAATAATGAATATTTAAATTAATTACATTAAATATATATACTGAAGAAACATATTATAAAAAATTTAATTTATTAGGGTCTATTTATTATCATTTCTATTTATTTTTATTATATATTTCCATTATATTTTTTCCCTCAAGATTGTTTGGTTATTTTTTCTATAATAATTGTGTTTTATTGACCATGGTCAATGGTGATATAAAAAAGTACTTGATCTGTAACATCCCAGGTAAATAAAGAATAAATAATTTTCATATTTATTAACATTTACGAATTAAATATTAATTTTAATTAAAAGGGGTTTCTACGTTCGGTAGCGTACTCGATACGCAACAATGAGTTTCATTGAAAACTTACGTTGCACACAAGTAATAAAATAATATTATTTTAAATGTTAGTTAACGAGTAGCCGTTGAATTGGAGGGAATGGATAGAAATAACTAAAATATGATTATATATGTTTTTAAATGTTTTTACATTTACCCAATAAAAGATAATGGCTTAAAATACGAAAAGAGTTCAATTTTAGGTATTTATACCCTAATTTTCACTAAAGGTTCACTTATCACCTTTTGACGGAGAACCGTCATTAAATATAGTTTTGATCGATCTTATAAATTCTATTGGACCAAATACAACTCTTCTTTAGAATCAGGACATCAAAATTTACTTTGTGTAAATTTTTGGTACCTTTCTCATAAAGTTCATTTTTTTATGAATAGTGTAAAATGTTGTATTTTAATTCAAACCCTCTTCTTAATCTAATTTATTTATATTATTAGATTATCTTTTGAATTGTTTTTAAAGTGAAATTAGAAAATATTTTTACCATTAAATCCAATAGTGGTCGTTGGAATTAATCTCACTTTGAAATCGGACTTAAACTAGTGTCAATCTTTTGATACTTATTGTTTCATAAAAACACGCTATTTGCCCTGACAACGGGAATAAATTATTAAATTAATTAATGTGACTTATATTTTTTGAATTTTGTAAAATAGACTTCATTTTTGAATTCTTAATATCAAATATATCTTAGGGTGAATTTTTGGTAATTTTCTGAAAAACTTCAATTTTTGATGAATAGTGAAACCACTAAGTAGTACTTATAAAAACTGATTTTTCCATTTAAATGGAATTTTTCCATCATTGTGTTTTGAATTTCAAAAAAACTACTTACATGGTTATCATTAAGAAGTAAAATGCGGTTCAATGAGATTATAATAATTTTTTGGTGAATAGTAACTTATTAAGTTCTTAATCGCGATTAGTGGTAATTAGTGTAGTTTAAGGTAAAAATAATGCTTTAATAAAATAAGATGAGATTGAAACATGTCCTACCCTCATTGGTTGTGTCATGGCCGACCAATAAAAGCCATGGGCCAACTTGGGGACCCCATAGAGCCACTTTAGTTGGAAAATGACAATAATATATTTTTATTTAATGTTAAAATTAAATTGACACAAACATGATATGTTTTACTAAAACAATTTTTAAATGGGGATATACAAGTCATATTTTTTATTATAAATAGTAATTGGAAAGATAAAAAGATTTCCTACATCATAGTATTTTTTTTATAATTTTTAGATATTAAATAAATTACATTATTTATGACATAATAATGATGCAGCGATGACATCATTATTTGACGATTTAAATAAAATGGAAAGACAATGTAAACTCTATGAACTACACATTTCCAAAACTTATTGTATGGGTGGATTTAGAACCCTTATCACCTTATCCACGAATTATTTCAATGTGGGACCTTTTAAAACCGAAACACATTTTCAAATAAAGTAATATTTCTTTACTTTCCAAAAGTGCCCCTCCTCTCCTCTTATAAAAGGCCCCCACCTCTACCTCATTTCACACACTCCTCAAGCCTCTGGCTCGGCCAACCCCTTCCCATTTACTCTCTCCACATCCCTCTCCTTATCCTAGAGGATTCCCTTTGGGCAGAATCCTTTCAAAGGAAGCCTTTAGGCTCAAATCAAAAGGAGTTACACTTTTAAAGGTAATTCATTCTCTCTTTTTCATTTGTTTTATTTTGCTTCTCCAACCCTCTAAAATCTCTTTATTTACTTCTTTTTTAACAAAACCAGTATCTTCAATAAACTAGGATGTTGTTATAAGATTTATTCGAGCTACACTCTCACACAACTACATCAAATGGTTAAAGAACATACGGTTTCCGTGGATGGCGAAATTCTGCCTCCCGAAATGATGATTGTTCAATACTTATTTAACACCTTCAAAGGAGTCCATTATGATGTCACTATTTTTATATATGATATATAATATGTTTATTGTTTTCTTTAAGCTTCTGTATTTTTCATTTTGGGCATACCTTTATGGTTTCCATTATGGGTAAACACGATATCTTCATTCAAGGAAGTGCGGACTACCGCCCCCTCAAAGTGATGTGATTCGTTAATGCCATATGTGGGATGTGAAAAGGATGGATTTAAAGTTATTATATATGATGTTATACTAGAATTATAATATACCTCTATATCATTATTATTTATTTCCATTAAATTATGAGATAGAAATGAAAGTAGCGTTCATGCGTACGTACGGCTTACCGTCTCCATGAACGGTGCATTTCATTTCTTATCCCCAAATGTAATGTACTATTAAAAGTACATGTATATAATGGATATATATAATTAATGATATATCTAAATGATGAATATAATTCTGGAATTAAAATATACATACCTCTCATTTAGTTTTAATTCCATTAATATGACCAAGAAATGAAAGTAGCGTTCATGCGTACGTACGGCTTACCGTCTCCATGAACGGTGCATTTCATTTCTTACCTCTAAATGATTATGTAATATTATAAATACATGTATATGCTGGATATATATGATACATATTATATCCAAATCGGGAATTTCATTCTGGATATAAAGAACCTTTGACCACACGAACAACATGTAATTGTAAGAAGTCCACTTTCGACTTAAGAACCAAATATTGACAAAACAAACATTATTAACTTAAATGGTTACATAATGTTTATAACATGGCAATAAGTGATATAAAAGGAATAATGAACTTTAAAAAGGTTCTTAATCAAGTATAAATTAACTCAAGTTTATTATTCAGGACGTTAAAGAACGATCGAGTCAAGTCGGACCCGAGGTAAGGGAATTCGTCTCAATCTCCTTTCATTGAGGCATATTTCGTTTTATACACAACTTTCTTTTATACGGTGTATAAACCCCTTTGAGTTTTACTTTTATACAAAATGAATCTTTTTCTAGGAAGCATTTTACTAAACGATAAAAAGGAATGTTTTTTTTAACGTACGCGGTGACAACGACCTTTTCCGCCGCCGCGAGTATTATTTGTTCTTTGGCTTTCTCAACAAGCCGTAATGTTTTTAGAATAAAATAAATACCATATACTCTTTTATGTATTTTGGTATTGAAAATGGTTTTGAAAAATTATTCTATTATGTCAATATATTTATGATATATTGTGATTGAAATGTGGAAATGTTATCATTCCTTTATATTGTTTTTATGTTTTATGATTTTATGTTAGTACTTGGAAATTTTAACGGGTGGTTACGTTATAAACCATATGACGGGTGGTGCCGTGAATACCAGGACGGGTGGATACGTTATAACCTCCAATGCATTGGGTATGGATGTCGGCCGTTTGGCTATTCCATTAAGTATGTATGGAAATTGGCCGTATGGCTATTCCATTAAGTGATATGTGTGGAAGTCGACCGTATGGTTATTCCACTTAAGTATGTTTATGTACCAGGTTACCTTTATATATGTTATGTGTTCTTTATATGGGTTTTATGGTAATACTTTGGTTACAAAAAGGTAAGTAATGATACTTTATTCAGTGAAGAGTTTTTACTACTTCATGAAGGTGAAGGTATTACTTTGATAGAGTATACATGGTTTACTTGATTTTGAAAAACTAACAGTTTTCATTCTTTGTGTGTCCCTTACTGAGCTTTTTATGCTCACCCCAAGTTTTTTTGAAATGTTTTTCACAGGACTTAATGTGGAATAAGGTCAAGGATGGGATCAAGGGAATCCCATGCTATATAAAACATGGAACTAGACATGTTTCTTTCAAGAGTTTTTTTATTATGGAAACTTAGTATAAGTGACTAATTTGTAATCTTTTGAGATGTAATAGTTATGTTCTAATTCTCTAAAACTCTAAACCTAAAAAGATCCTCAACGTGTAATCTTGTGATAACTCAAGATTAAGTAAGGTTTAAGGTTGGGGACTTATAGTTGGTATCAAAGGTTGGTTTAGACAACTTTAGGAGTTAGAAAAGTGTTAAATTATAATATGATTGAAATGATGTAGCATTTACAGATTACCATGTTGCTTCGCCTAAGATATTTCTGTGTTCAGAATGGTTTTCCGTAGAGGAAACAAAGCAGCTATGTTGGGACGATATCAGGAGGAAGACAACCTTCCAAATCAGCAACCTGAGATGGTCGGAATCGGAACTGAACAGTTTGTTGTAGTGATGGCACAATTGACTCAGGCTATAAATGGTGGTGGTATCCATGCACGAGATCAGCCAGATCAACCACAGAGGAACGTGTCAGTGGTGGAACACTTCATGAGGCAACATCCCCCATCATTCAGAGGATCATCTGACCCTTTGCAAGCTGAAGGGTGGATTAAAGCGCTGGAGAAGATTTTTGATGTCATGGGGTGTTCAGAACATCAAAAGGTTAGTCTTGCTGTTTACCATTTTGAAGGTGAAGCTGATCAGTGGTGGTCGATGGTGAAAAATATAAGGGATAGTGATGAGATTGAGGATCTTCACTAGGATGAATTCAAAGGTATGTTTCTTGAGAAATATTTTCCTAAGGTGGTTCGTCTTAGGATGGAAAAACAGTTCCTAGAATTGAGGCAGGAGGAGGATTCAGTGGCTGCTTATGAAGAAAAGTTCACTCGATTGGCAAGGTATGCTCCAAACATCATACGAGATCTTGATAGTAAAATAAACCATTTTTACTCAGGGTTAAAGCCAAAGTATCGAAGGGCTTTAGCTTCTCGTGAGTTCAAAAGTTATGAAAAACTTGTTCGATGTGCGGAGAAGGTGGAAATGGAGTTTGCCGATGATCAGGTGTTCTATGACAAACAACAGAATAAGAGGTCTAGTTGGCAGGAAAAGGGGAAGATTTCATCAAAGAAGCAAGGAGGTAAGAAAACCAAATATCCATCCTGTGAGAAGTGTGGTAAAATGCATCCTGGAGAATGTTTATCCAAGTCTGGTAAGTGCTTTCGGTGTGGTAAGTCTGGTCATATTGCTCGTAACTGTAAGTAATATGATCATGAAGGAAATGAAAAGCCAATGGTAAGATGTTTTAAGTGTAATGAAATGGGTCATTATGCAAACGAGTGTCCAATGAAGAACTCAACTGGGGGAATGCAGTCAGACTACAAACAGAAAGGGGTGGTGAAATCCTTTGCAACAACTTCAGCAGATGTTGGGCCATCGAATGAAGTGGTATCAGCTCCAGGGAGCTCAGTATTTTTCGAAGATTGACTTGAGGTCGGGGTACCATCAGTTGAAAGTAAAAGAAGAAGACGTTCCGAAGACTGCGTTCCATACTAGATATGGCCATTATGAATTTATAGTTATGCCTTTTGGGTTAACCAATGCACCTGCTGTATTCATGGACCTTATGAATAAAATTTTCCATGAGTTCTTGGATAAGTTTGTGTTTGTGTTTTGAGGTTTGGGAAGAGGTTATGTGTGCCTTGTGATTCACAGTTGAAGAATGAGTTGTTATGTGAGGCTCAAAGTTCCCCGTTTTCAGTTCATCCTGGTAGTACTAAGATGTACAGAGATCTGCAGGAGTATTACTGGTAGGATGGAATGAAAAGAGACATTTCTGATTTTACTATGAAGTGTTTGACATGTCAACAGGTTAAAGCGGAGCGGAAGGGATGCTTCAGCCTTTACCAGTGCCTGAGTGGAAATGGGAAATCATATCCATGGACTTTGTTGTGGGATTACAGAGGACATCTCGAGGTAATAATGCAATCTGGGTTATTGTTGATCGCTTGACCAAATCTGCTCATTTCCTTGCTATACGAGATACTTTCTCTCTTGATCAACTTTCCTGTTTGTATCTTAAAGAGATAGTCAGTTTACATGGAGTTCCTCTCTCCATTGTATCGGATCGTGATCCCAGGTTTACTTATAACTTTTGGAAAGGCCTTCAGAAGTCGTTGGGTACTGAATTAAATTTTAGTACAGCTTTTCATCCTCAATCAGATGGGCAGTCAGAACGAACAATTCAGACCTTGGAGGATATGCTACGATCTTGTTCGATGGATTATCAGGGAAGTTGGGACCAACATCTTTCTTTGGTTGAGTTTTCTTATAATAACAGTTTTCATTCCAGTATACAAATGGCACCATTCGAGGCATTATATGGGAAGCGGTGTCGAACTCCATCATTTTGGGATGAAGTGGGTGAAAGGAAGATGATGGGACTAGAATTGGTAGAAGAGATGACAGAAAAAGTTCAGTTGATTCAGAAGCACATGAGAACAGCTCAGAGCAGGTAGAAGAGTTATGCGGATAACCGGAGGAAGGATCTATCTTTCGAGGTAGGTGATCATGTTTTTCTCAAAGTCTCACCATGAAAAAGTGTGATGAGATTTGGTAAGAAAGGAAAGCTGAGTCCAAGGTTCATTGGACCATATGAAATTCGGGAGAGAGTTGGATCAGTTGCATACCGAGTGGCTTTACCTCTGAGTTTATCTCAGGTACACAATGTTTTTCATGTTTCAATGTTGAGGAAGTATATGCCAGATCCATCTCATGTTTTGAGTCCAGAGGTAGTTCAGATGGAAGAGAACGTATCTTATGAGGAACAACCGGTCCATATTCTTGACCACAGGGAGCAGGTGTTACGGAATAAGGTGATTCACCAAGTAAAGGTTTTGTGGAAAAACCATTTGATTGAAGAGGCAATGTGGGAATCTGAAAATGCTATGAGGGGTAATTACCCCCACTTATTTTGATAAGTGAATAAAATTGCGAGGACGCAATTCCCAAAAGGGGGGAAGGATGTAACATCCCAGGTAAATAAAGAATAAATAATTTTCATATTTATTAATATTTACGAATTAAATATTAATTTTAATTAAAAGGGGTTTCTACGTTCTGTAGCGTACTCGATACGCAACGATGAGTTTCATTGAAAACTTACGTTGCACACAAGTAATAAAATAATATTATTTTAAATGTTACTTAACGAGTATCCGTTGAATTTGAGGGAATGGTTAGAAATAACTAAAATATGATTATATATGTTTTTAAATGTTTTTACATTTACCCTATAAAAGATAATGGCTTAAAATACGAAAAGAGTTCAATTTTAGGTATTTATACCCTAATTTTCACTAAAGGTTCACTTATCACCTTTTGACGGAGAACCGTCATTAAATATAGTTTTGATCGATCTTATAAATTCTATTGGACCAAATATAACTCTTCTTTAGAATCGGGACATCAAAATTTACTTTGTGTAAATTTTTGGTACCTTTATGATAAAGTTCATTTTTTATGAATAGTGTAAAATGTTGTATTTTAATTCAAACCCTCTTCTTAATCTAATTTATTTATATTATTAGATTATCTTTTGAATTGGTTTTAAAGTGAAATAAGAAATATTTTTACCATTAAATCCAATAGTGGTCATTGGAATTAATTTCACTTTGAAATCGGACTTAAACTAGTGTCAATCTTTTGATACTTATTGTTTCATAAAAACACGCTATTTTCTCTGACAACGGGAATAAATTATTAAATTAATTAATGTGACTTATATGTTTTGAATTTTGTAAAATAGACTTCATTTTTGAATTCGTAATATCAAATATAACTTAGGGTGAATTTTTGGTAATTTTCTGAAAAACTTCAATTTTTGATGAATAGTGAAACCACTAAGTAGTACTTATAAAAACTGATTTTTCCGTTTAAATGGAATTTTGCCATAATTGTGTTTTGAATTTCAAAAATCCGATATACATGGTTGTCATTAAGAAGTAAAATGCAGTTTAATGAGATTATAATAATTTTTTGTTGAATAGTAACTTATTAAGTTCTTAATCGCGATTAGTGGTAATTAGAGTAGTTTAAGGTAAAAATAATGCTTTAATAAAATAAGATGAGCTTGACACATGTCATACCCTCATTGGTTGTGTCATGGAAGACCAAGACAAGCCATGGGACAACTTGGGGACCCCATGGAGCCACTTTAGTTGGAAAATGACAATAATATATTTTTATTTAATGTTAAAATTAAATTGACACAAACATGATATGTTTTACTAAAACAATTTTTAAATGGGGATATACAAGTCATATTTTTGACTATAAATAGTAATTGGAAGGATAAAAAGGTTTCCTACATCATAGTATTTTTTTTATAATTTTTAGACATTAAATAAATTAGATTATTTATGACATAATAATGATGCAGCGATGACATCATTATTTGACGATTTAAATAAAATGGAAAGATAATGTAAAATCTATGAACTAAACATGTCCAAAACTTATTGGATGGGTGGATTTCGAACCCTTATCACCTTATCCACGAATTATTTCAATGTGGGACATTTTAAAACCGAAACACATTTTCAAATAAAGTAATATTTCTTTACTTTCCAAAAGTGACCCTCCTCTCCTCTTATAAAAGGCCCCCACCTCTACCTCATTTCACACACTCCTCAAGCCTTTGGCTCGGCCAACCCCTTACCATTTACTCTCTCCACATCCCTCTTCTCATCCTAGAGGATTCCCTTTGGGAAGAATCCTTTCAAAGGAAGCCTTTAGGCTCAAATCAAAATGAGTTACACTTTTAAAGGTAATTCATTCTCTCTTGTTCATTTGTTTTATTTTGCTTCTCCAACCCTCTAAACTCATTTTATTTACTTCTTTTGTAACAACACCAGTATATTCAATATACTAGGATGTTGTTATAAGATTTATTCGAGCTACACTCTCACACAACTACATCAAATGGTTAAAGAACATACGGTTTCCGTGGATGGTGAAATTCTGCCTCCCGAAACGATGATTGTTCAATACTCATTTAACACCTTCAAAGGTGTCCATTATGATGTCACTATTTTTATATATGATATATAATATGTTTATTTTTTTCTTTAAGCTTCTGTATTTTTCATTTTGGGCATACCTTTATGGTTTCCATTATGGGTAAACATGATATCTTCATTTAAGGAAGTGCGGACTACCGCCCCCTCAAAGTGATGTGATTCATTAATGCCATATGTGGGATGTGAAAAGGATGGATTTAAAGTTATTATATATGATGTTATACTGGAATTATAATATACCTCTATATAATTATTATTTCTTTCCATTAAAGTATGAGATAGAAATGAAAGTAGCATTCATGCGTACGTACGGCTTACCGTCTCCATGAACGGTGCATTTCATTTCTTATCCCCAAATGTAATGTACTATTAGAAGTAAATGTATATAATGGATATATATAATTAATGATATATCTAAATGATGAATATAATTCTGGAATTAAAATATACATACCACTCATTTAGTTTTAATTCCATTAATATGACAAAGAAATGAAAGTAGCGTTCATGCGTACGTACGGCTTACCGTCTCCATGAACGGTGCATTTCATTTCTTACCTATAAATGATTATGTAATATTATAAATACATGTATATGCTGGATATATATGATACATATTATATCCAAATCGGGAATTTCATTCTGGATATAAAGAACCTTTGACCACACGAACAACATGTAATTGTAAGAAGTCCACTTTCAACTTAAGAACCAAATATTGACAAAACAAACATTATTAACTTAAATGGTTACATAATGTTTATAACATGGAAATAAGTGATATAAAAGGAATAATGAACTTTAAAAAGGTTCTTAATCAAGTATAAATTAACTCAAGTTTATTATTCAGGACGTTAAAGAACGATCGAGTCAAGTCGGACCCGAGGTAAGGGACATCGTCTCATTCTCCTTTCATTGAGGAATATTTCGTTTTATACACAACTTTATTTTATACGGTGTATAAACCCTTTGAGTTTTACTTTTATACAAAAGGAATCTCTTTCTATGAAGCATTTTACTAAACGACAAAAAGGAATGTTTTTTTAACGTACGCGGTGACAATGACATTTTCCGCCGCCGCGAGTATTATTTGGTCTTTGGATTTCTCAACAAGCCGTAATGTTTTTAGAATAAAATAAATACCATATAATATTTTATGTATTTTGGTATTGAAAATGGTTTTGAAAAAGGATTCTATTATGTCAATATATTTATGATATATTGTGATTGAAATGTGGAAATGTTATCATTCCTTTATATTGGTTTTATGTTTTATGATTTTATATTGGTACATGGACATTTTAACGGGTGGTTACGTTATAAACCATATGATGGGTGGTGCCGTGAATACCAGGACGGGTGGTTACGTTATAACCTCCAATGCATTGGGTATGGAAGTCGTCCGTATGGCTATTCCATTAAGTATGTATGGAAATTGGCCGTATGGCTATTCCATTAAGTGATATGTGTGGAAGTCGACCGTATGGTTATTCCACTTAAGTATGTTTATGTCCCAAGTTACCTTTATATATGTTATGTGTTCTTTATATGGGTTTTATGGTAATACTTTGGTTACAAAAAGGTAAGTAATGATACTTTATTCAGTGAAGAGTTTTTACTACTTCATGAAGGTGAAGGTATTACTTTGATAGAGTATACATGGTTTACGTGATTTTGAAAAACTAACAGTTTTCATTCTTTGTGTATCCCTTACTGATCTTTTTATGCTCACCCCAAGTTTTTTTGAAATGTTTTTCACAGGACTTAATGTGGAATAAGGTCAAGGATGGGATCAAGGGAATGTCATGCTATATAAAACATGGAACTATACATGTTTCTTTCAAGAGTTTTTATTATTATGGAAACTTAGTATAAGTGACTACTTTGTAATCTTTTGAGATGTAATAGTTATGTTCTAATTCTCTAAAACTATAAACCTGAAAAGATCCTCAACATGTAATCTTGTGATAACTCAAGATTAAGTAAGGTTTAAGGCTGGGGCCTTATATGATCTCTATAATTTTTATTATAATTTCACTTAATATTACACTATAACAAAATTTATATATGAAAATAAGTATTCCATGAATAGAATAAAATGAGGAAAGGTAATTTGATATGTATATTTTATTTTTTAAATTTACAATTACTATTTATTGTAAATATTATATATGTAATGTCTAAAATTATCATTAAAAGTTTTAATGGTTTAGTAAATAAAATTTTAATATATTATATACAAGTTTTATTCCATGAATTGTTTTTTAGAATGAAATAAAATGGAAAAAACTATCACTTGGATGTGATAGTATATATGTACATATGGGAAAAAATCACATTTTTAAAGAATATAATAAAGGTATACAATTGTAAATACTGGGAAATTCCATGTAATTTTTTTTAATTATATGGGAATTTTACGAGTCCGTGAAAATTTAGGGTGCATGATTCTGAGGCCTGGTGTGCCCAGAATGAATTTCTGAACTTTTTTTTAAGTAAGTTCAGTAAATGTGCAAGCAGGTTTTTGTAATTTTTGAACTGGTGCACGGAATTGAAATCCAAGGACACCGTTGAACTCACAGCACCAATATTCTCTTAAGGAGACCTTCACCTCAAATGTAGTAGGTCAGGGGTGGAAGATAGTTTTTCAATTTTTCCTGGATGAATAAAAATAAAATAATTAACATGTTTTTTTCTTTTGAAACCTCTCTTTATAAATTATAGAGGTGGGGACTACCCGAGCTTCAAAACCCCCAATTTAAATTCATAGTGGTGGGGACCACCCAACCCCCTCTTAATGAGGGAAAAACCTTCAACTCTCCAGTTAATAAATTGAGCCAACTACAATTAATTAAATGTGTCAAATTTAATTAATTGTTAGACTTATTCTTAAGAAATTGCCTCTTCATTTTTTTTGGGTTGGAGGATTTCGTTGGCAATGTGGCTAGGGGAGAACTTTGGAGAAACTCATTCTCTCCAAAAAAGAACTTTCTCTAATGAAGAATGAGAAACTGGCCCAGATCCCCCATCAGAAGCGCCTTGTGGAAGAAATGAATGTCGACGTTCTTCAACAGCTTCATTTTATTCCTCTTGACACCTCCAACGAACGACAATGAAGGGTTTTTTGATTTTGAATACCTCCTTACCCATTCTTGACATTCTTCAAAATTTGATAATAAATAAGTCGCTTACTACCATTCTAACATGGAGGGTTCAGGACAAAGGAACATGTCCCAACCTCTCTACAACCTTTGTGGATCATGGTGGTTTTAAATCAATGGCGACGTACCGAGATGAGTGTGGAAGTATACGGAATGAAGAACGGGCCACCGGGGCGTGCCTGGTGACCCGAGGAATGTCGTCAGCGACCCGTGCCAGAAACCGGCACCGGTGGGACTCAGGAGTGGCGGTCGGCACTCCAGCCGGCTGCGAAGACAGCGGTAGAGCAACCACGCCGCCAGAGAAAGGCCGCGGCCCGTCGGCCATAGTGGAGCGAGGGCGGCGGTCGATGCATGGCTGGCCACATGACGGTGATGTAAGCGCTCGTCCACACCACCCGGCTTGCAGGTGCAGCGGCGCAAGGCCACGACGGTGGTGGAGGGGTAGTTGCCTAACTGTCGGCCACCGGAGATAGTGTGGCGCATGACCGCACTACGGGAGGAGGGATGGCCGTACGTCCATCCCTGAGACGAGTGGACTGCCTAGCGGGCCGCCATCACGGGCCGCTAGCAGGATCCCATCGTGGGATACCCAGTGGGTCGGGTCAGACCCAGGGCCGGACCTGGGTTGTTCCGGTTCGACCCGAACCAGGTTAGGTTGGGCCAGGTCGGACCAGACCTTGATCATCTTCGACTCTTTCATCTCTTTTGGCCATATCTTGAGCATCAGGAATCTATTTGATGAACCATCTATGGTGTCAGAATCCTTGGATCGAGACGATCCTTTTGGAACACCCCACTTTAGTTTTGGATAAATATCGGGTACGGCCGGGTTGGATTGAACATGAATCTAACCGGGCCCTCAGGACTAAAAAGCCAATAATTTACAGACCGAGTGTCCGATTGATGCACCATCTATTGCATTGAGAACCCTATTACATGGGGTCCTTTGGGATATTTCTTCGTGGGACTTCATGTTAGTTGAAGTGTCGACATATGGCTTGAGGTGTGGATTATCCCGGAGTCAAGAAATCTCAATGCGGGAACCCTGTAGCTAGTTTTAACATGAGAAAGGGATCCTATGTGGGTCTCTGCTTTGGGATCCTATATGGGTCTCTACTTTCGGATCCTTTGTGGGTTTGTGATTTGGGATCCTACATGGGTCTATGATCGAGAGTCCCACTTGGATCTGATCTAGGAAATCCACATGGGACTACTCTAGGATCCTACGTGGGTCTGCTATATTAGGATCCTACGTGGGTTTGATGATTTAGGATCCTACGTGGGTCTGCCTCTTAACAGAGTAATATGATTCAGTAGTTACAACTAATCATCATTATTACCTTACCTAAGTTATACCTGGTGTGATCTGAGTCTTTACCTTTGTGGTAATCTTATGTGCGGCATATCATTGGGGTACTTATCTTCGTGGTGATCCCTTTGTGGTAATCCGCTGTATGGTGTACCTTTGTGGTACTTACTTTCATAGTGATATCTTTGTGGTATTCTTTTGTGTGGTGTTACCTTTTTGGTACTTTCATTGGTGGTGATACCTTTTCGGTATTCCTTCCTTTGTGGAACACTTGAGCTTTGGGATTTTGAGTTGGACCTTGTGGTTTCTCATGAATGTGACGGCCATACATGATAACTTAGGTATATGTATGGGAAAATACATAAGTAGGGTTGTCAGTTGTTTCCATGCATTTTGGTTTATCCTTTTTGGATTTTGTGAGACCTTTGAGGGTCTCGGGGTCCCTACTAACTATCGGTATACTCACCCCTGCACGGGCTATGCCCAAACCTTGTTGTGTTTAGTGTAGACGATGGACAATGCTGACTGAGGATGAGGGTAGCAGGACTGGAGGTAGCTCGGAGGGGGACCTTAGATGAGGTGTACCACAGAGATGGTCATTCTATATATGTACCCACCCTTCTGGTAGGGTCCTTGGTGGGTGTTCATAGGATCTGTTTCAGTTTTCATGTACTTTCCAATTGGGCATGTATTCTGACCCCTTTTTACCTACTATACACACTCTTTTTACTAAAGAGTGTACTTGTGTTCGTATCATGTTGTGTGCTTGGTTTTGTGTGTTATAGGATATAAAGGAAATGCCTTCCCGATTTTAGGGAATACGAATTTTGGTGCTAGTCGCCAGCCCTTGGCCTATTGAAGGCGGACATAGGGTAGTCACAAAACGAGCCCCAGGGGACGAGTCATGACAAATTGGTATCATAGGAGTCGGTCCTACCATAAAACATTAGAGTTTGTTCTTTTTAATGGAAATAGTGTTAATTTTAGTGAGTGTTTTTATTAGTTTATGGAATCTAGTGTTGGTGCGGCGGCCGACGTATCCATACACCGGGACACTGACATCCGATTTCTGACTCAGTGCACGAAAACACTGATTGTGTGTGTGTTTCGAAAAGTTTTACTTGTGATCTCTTTGAGTCATCTCACTAGGTATATCATGTTGACTGTGTAAAATTTGTTTCTTTTTAGGATTCCCCTATGCAGACAACCAGCTAGGGTTCCGGGTATATTAGGCAATGATAGCCCACCGTGGGATGAGGCCTTGATGCAGGTCCCTTTATCTGTATGGAAAACAACGGTACCATTACCCATTGGGCCATTTATGCCACCATCCCTAAAAAAAGATAGAGAAAACTTCTTGAGCGTGTTTCATGAGTTCTAGCACTACAGGCCACCCAGGTTCAGGAGTGAGGCGGACCCACAGGTGGCTGAGGATTGGATGGAGGCTATGGTGAGAGTCTTTCAACTAGTAGTGAAACGAGCTGATCTCATGGTGATCCTTGCTGCCAGTCTTCTATAATAAGCATCAGGAAGATGGTGGAGCTTGATTCTCTAGGTTCAGGAAGAGGTGACACTTCTCGGGGCAGACTTTGAGAGCCTGTTTCAGGAAGAGTTTTTCCCAGTGACCCTTCGCACAGTGCACATTGAGGAGCTTCTTCATCTGCAGCAAGGAAACATGACTGTGGCTCAATACTGAACGAGGTTCACCGAACTCTCACACTACTCCGCTTATATGGTGTGTGACCCATTCTTCAGGACCTGGATTTTCGAGCGTGGACTCAGGCGGGAGATCAAGGCTTCGTTGATTTATCTCACCATCCTGACGTAGGAGGGGGTGTTAGAGAAAGCCCTCTTAGTGGAGAGTTTTCTTGCTGATTAGACGCCAATAGTGAGACCCACCACCAGGTTTCACATAGCAGAGTCTTCTGTAGCAGGCAGCAGACATATATCACAGAGGTCCAAGAGGACCATACCAAGAGGTGGGCGACAGCAGGATCCAGGGTCAGTTGTGTGGGGCACCAGAGACAGAGCGAGTCATGAAAAATGTAGGTAGTATTACACATGTGGAGGGCAAGGTCACATGGCTCTTGACTACCTAACCCTCTATATAGATGATCAGGAGACGGTCGAAGGACCTCCCAGGCAGAGACAGAGGTTCGACCGAGGAGGTATGTATGGAGCAGGCGGACGTGGCCGAGGAGTTGGCCGTGCAGCTGGCAGTGGGTGACGATTGGAGGTGTTACTTCCACCACCAATAGGTGGTCCACCCCGACCACAAGGATCAGGTGGATAGGGGTGAGCTCAGTTCCAGGTATCTGAGGCCTATGACCATGGCACTTCGGAGATGATACAAGGTACAATCTATGTCTACTCCACCTTAGCTACAGTACTTATAGACACAGGTGGCAGTCATTATTTTATTGCCACTATCCTCGTTCAGAGCTAGGAGATTCCTACAGAGTCGTTGGATCGATCCTTACAGCTATAGACTTTTATGGGAGTGGATTTGATGATTACACACTAGTGCCAGTAGTGTGAGATTACTCTAGGAGGTGAGAGTTTCGGCTGGGATCTTCTAGTAGTGAAGTCGAGACCTTAATATTTCATATTGGGTATGGAATGGTTATCTATAGTCCAAGATCAGATCGACTGTATTAGGCACAAAGTGCAGTGTGTCCGCACTGATGGGACTAAGTTTACCTTCACCAGTGAGAAGTGAGAATTTACAGCATAGGATGGACGTACCCGGAAGAGAGTGCAACTAATCCCTCATCAGTTGTCTAGCCTTACCCTCAGAGTGGTTGAGGTGGAGAGTACGAGTTATCCTATATTAGTGGACCAGTGCAAAAATTTCTTCCTTGATGATGTTCTTAGTATACCTCCTCATACAGAGGTGAACTTTTACATTGAATGGTACCCCAGGACGACACCAATATCTATATCAGCATATCAAATGGCTCCCGCAGAGCTTCATGAGCTGTGGGTACATCTGGAAGTCTTACAGGGAAAGGGTTGCATCCGAACCATTCTTTTTCATTTGGCAGCCTCGATTTTGTTCTCCAAGAAGGCAGAAATGATCTTCAAATGATGTGTTGACTATCGGTGCCTAAATTAGGTTACCGTGAAGAACAAGTACCCCCTCCCGAGGATTGATGACCTCTTTGATCAGCTGAAGAGAGCACGATGGTTCTCAAAGACAGACCTCAGATTAGGCTATCACCAAACCAGAGTATGAGATGGGGATGTACAGAAGACAGTTTTCAGATTTTGGTATGACCATTATGACTTTTTGGTCAGGTCGTTCAGTGTGACCAATGCTCTGGCAATGTTCATGGGACTCATAAACATGATCTTCCAACCATACCTTGATCACTTTGTAGTAGTCCGCATTGATGAAATTCTGATAGACTCGGCTACTGAGGAGGGGCATGCTTATCATCTGCAGATAGTTATAGACATACTCTGAGAGAACCATCTTTATGTTAAGCTCTCGAAGTGCCTGTTCTAGATCTGAGAGGTTCAATTTCTGGGACATGTCATCTTAGAGTCTGTAGTTGCGGTGGATCCAGTGAAGATTGAGGAGGTACTTTCTTGGGAGCCACCCAGGAGTGTGACGGACGTATACGGTTTCTTGGGTTTGGCCAGATACTACCGGAGGTTTGTGCCCGATTTCTCCAGCATTACAGCACCTTTATCAGCGTTGACGAAGAAGAGGAAACACTTCATGTGGTCAGACCGATGCCAGTGATGTTTTCAGTTGCTGAGGTAGAGACTAACAAGTGCCAAAATCTTGTGGCTTATGGAGGAGGGAATTGGGTACGTAGTCTTCTACGACACACGAAGGACCAAACTCGGATGTTTCCTAATGCAAGAGGAAGTAGTTATTGCGTATGGTTCTCGACATCTGTGATAGCATGATAAGAACTACGATACCCATGACCTGGAGTTAGTAGCAGTTGTCTTCCCCATGAATATGTGGCCACATTACTTGATGGGAGAATGTTTTTTAGTCTACTCTGGTCACAATAGTCTTAGTTATATATTCCTTAGAAAGGACATGAACCTGAGACAACGACGTTGGCTTGAGTTCCTCAAGGAAAATGACTTTGAGATAGTCTATACTCCTGGGAAGGGGAACGTTGTAGCAGATGCACTCAGTAGGAGATCTGGTATATAGCTGCTAGGTGAGGCGACAGAGGAGCTGGTTGCTTTACAGATAAGCTTTGTGGAATGATATGGAGTATCTTTTCTTTAGTATCTTACAACAACTCCCTCACTTATTTAGCAAGTCTAAGAGGCACAATATGGGGACACTGACTAAGTAGCTTGACGTGTTCAAATATCCACAATACGTGGACCTGATGGATTTTCTGAAGGTGGGGAGCACGTCATCCACTTTAGAGGACGTAACATGGTACCGGTGTCACTTCGGGGGGAAGTGTTTAGGGAGTTCCACACATCCCCTCTAGTGGTACATCTAAAAGTGATGAAGATGTACCCGGACTTCCAATGACAGCACTGGTGGTTGGGAATAAAGAAAACAGTAGTAGAGTATGTCTTTCAGTGCCTCGCTTTCCAGAAAGTGAAGGCAGAGCATCTGGTACAAGCTAGCTTAGTTCAGCCTTTAGAGGTCCCAGAGTGGAAGTGGGATGGGATATACATGGAATTTGTGATAAGACATCCATGTACATAAAAAGGTCATGATTCTATCTGGATGATCATCGACCAACTCACTAAGTCATCCCACATCCTACCGATCAGAGAGCAGGGTTCAATAGAGATCTTGGGGAACCTCTATGTACAGGAGATTGTACGGCTACAAGGAGTACCCTCGATGATTTTCTCTGATCGTGATGCATGTATCACTTCATGTCTATGGAATTTGTTGCCGGAGGCTTTCAGGATATAGCTTTATTTAAGCACCGCCTTCCATCCTCAGACAGATGACTAGACTAAGCGGACCATTCAGACCCTTGAGGACATGTGGCGTGCTTACATCATAGACTTCGGTCACATCTGGGAGGATCACTTTCCCTTGGTGGAGTTTTCTTATAACAACTGCTATCACTCCACTATTGGGATGGAATCATTCGAGGCTCTGTACGACAGACCTTGCAGATCGCCTTTGTGTTGGCCTGGCCCAGGGGAGTCAGCACTCATGGTAACAGAGTTGGTACGGGATACCATAGAGAAGCTGAAGATCATCTAGGAGTAGATGAAGACTACACAGATCAGGAAGAAGTCTTATGCCGACAAGAGACAGAGACCTCTAGAGTTTGAGGATGGTGACCACGTCTTCTTATGGGTCTCAAACTAACATGGTTTTTGAAGATTCGGTCAGGGTGGAAGGTTATATCAAAGTTTCATCGAACCCTTTTAGGTCCTCAAAAGAGTTCGTGAGGTGGCTTACCACTTAGATCCTCCACCTCAGTTGCACCAGGAGCACAACTTTTTCCATGTATCCTAGTTGAGGAGGTATGTGCACGACCCTTCACACATCATTGACTTGGGTGAGTTGGACATCGACGATGGGGCGATGTTTACAGAGATTCTTGTGGAGATTGAGTATTGATAGAAGAGAGTCCTTCATGGTTAATTGATACCTTTGGTGCATGTATGTTGGTAGCACGAGAATATCTAGGAGAGTACATGGGAGCAGGATGCTCAAATACTTGTTCAGTACCCCCACTTGTTCCCATAGTTTGAGTTCTGGCTTACGAGGATGCAATGCCCTAAGGTGGGGAGAATTTAATGACCTGGAAAGTCCATGTATTTTTTTAATTATATGGGAATTTTACAAGTCTTCGAATATTGACGGTGCGTGATTCCGAGGCCCGGTGTGTCCGGAATGCATTTCTAAACATTTTTTTAAGTACGTTTAGTAAATGGGAAAGAGGGGTTGTGTAACTTTTGAACTAGTGCTCAGAATTGAAATCTGAGGACACCTTTGAGCTCGCAGTGCCGATATTCGCTTAAGGAGGCCTTCACCTTGAATACAGTAGGTCGAGGGTGGAAGATAGTTTTTCATTTTTTTGTGGAAGAAGAAAAATAAAATAATTAATATATTTTATTATCTTTTGAAACCTATCTTTTGAAATTATGGAGGTGGGGACCACCTGAGCTAGAAAACCCCAATTAAAATTCTTGGTGGTGGGGACCACTTGAACCCCTCTTAATGGGGGAAAACATCTCAACTCTCCAATTAATAAATTGATCCAACTACAATTAATTAAATTTGTCAGCTTTAATTAATTATTAGGCTTATTTTTAATAAGTTGGATCTTCATTGGTTTTATGGGGTTGGAGGATTTCGTTGGCAAAGGGGATAGGGGAGAACTTTGGAGAAACTCATTCTCTCCCATGAAGATCTCGCTCCAATAAATAATGAGGAACCGACCCTGAAACTGGATTGGAAGCGCCTTACGGAAGAAAAAAATGTCGAAGTTCTTCAATGGCTTCGTCTTCTTCCTCTCGACACCTCCAATGAATGAAAAGGTAGGGTTTGTTGTTTCCGAATATCCCCTTACCTGTTTTTGATGTTATTCATGATTCTAGAACAAATAAGCCACTTTCTACCATTCTAATGCATAGGGTTCGGGCCAAATTAACACGGACCGACCTCTCCACATCCTTTGTGGATCGTGGTGGTTTTAAATCAATAGCGATGTCTTGAGATGATTGTAGAAGTCTACAAAATGAAGAACGGGCCACTGGGGTGCACCTTGTGACCTAAGAAACATTGTCTGTGACCTGTGCCGGTGGCCGGCACCGGTGGGACTCAGGAGCGGCTACCGGCACTCTGGTCAGCCGTGAAGACGGCGGTGGCGCAACCGCGCCACTAGAGAAGGACTGCGGCCCGTCGGTCATGGCGGAGCGAGGGCAGTGGAAGGCGCATGGCTGTCCATGTGATGGTGATGGCAGTGCATGTTTACATAGCCCGGCATGGAGGTGTCCTGGTACAAGGCCGCAACGAAGGTGGAGGGGGGGCTGGCTCGCTGTCGGCTGCCAGAGAAGGCGCGACACACAACCGTGCCAAGCGGAGGAGGGCAGGTCATCCGGCCTGCTGCGAATCGAGCTGACCGCCTAGTGGGCCACCCATCGTGGGCCAGGCCATGCCGGTGAGCTGGTATGGACCCTACGATCCGGGTCGGAACCAAGGTCGGACCCGGGTCGGGTTGGGTTGACATGAACTGGGTCGAACCGGTCCCAGACCGGCTTCGACCCTTTTCGCTCTTTCTTCCATATCCTGAGCTTCGAGTGACCATTTAACAGACCGTCTATGGAACTGGAAACCTTAGATCGAGATGGTTCTTTTGGTATGCCCCACTTGAGGTTTGGATAACATTGGGCTACATCCGGGTTAGATCGAACACGAATCCAATCAGGCCCTCGGGACTAAACGGTCAATAATTTACAGACCGGGCGTCCGATTGACGCACCATCTATTACGTTGAGAGCCCTATTAGGTGGCGGTCATTTGGGATACTTATTCTTGGAATATGGAGTATCAAACTATGGCTTGAGGAGTAGATTCTCCTAGAATCAAGCGATCTTAGTGTGGGAACCATGTAGCTGGTTGTAACATGAGAAAGGGATCTTATGTGGGTCTGTGATTTGGGATCCTATGTGGGTATGTGCTTTGGGATCCTATGTGGGTCTGTTCTTTGGGATCCTATATGGGTCTATGATCAAGATTCCCACTTGGATCCGCTCTAGAAAATCCACGTGGGACTACTCTAGGATCCTAGATGGGTCTTCTGTATTATGATTTTTCATGGGTCTGATGATTTATGATCCTACATGGACCTACCTCTTAACATAGTAAGATAATTCAGTAGTTACATCTAATCATCTTTATTACCATACCTATTTTTTACCTAGTGTGATATGATTCTTTACCTTTGTGGTAATCTTCAGTGTGACATATATTTGTGGTACTTATCTTTGTGGTGATACCTTTGTGTTAATCCTCTGTGTGTCATACCTTTGTTGTACATACCTTCATGGTTATACCTTTTTTTATTCTTCTATTTGGCGTTACCTTTGTTGTACTTTCCTTTGTGGTGTTACCTTCTTGGTATACTTTCCTTTGTGAAACAGTTGAGCTTTGGTCCTTTTAGTTGTACCTTGTGTTTCCTCATTAATAAGACCGGTATACTTGATAACTTAGGTATATGTATGGTCATATACCTAAGTAGGATTGACAGTTGTTTTCTTGTTTTTTGGTTTATCCTATGTGAATTGTTTGAGACCTTTGACGGTCTCGGGGTCCCTATTGACTATCGTTATACTCACACCTGCACGGGCTATGCCTGCACCATGTAGTGTTTGGTGCAGACAACGGACAACGGTGACTGAGGATGAGGGTACTAGGACTAGAGGTTGCTCGGAGGGGGACCTTAGATGAGGCGTACCGCGGAGATGACCATTCGAGAGTTGTACCTACCCTTTAGGTATGGTCTTTGGTGGGTGTTCATAAGAGTTTTTTCAGTTTTCTTGTACTTTCCAGTTGAGCTTGTATTCTGGACCCTTTTTACCTACTGTACAAACTCTTTTTATTATTTAGTTTACTTGTGTTCGAATCTTGTTGTGTGCTGCGTTGTGTGTGTTACATGATATAAAGGCATTGTATTCCTGGTTTTAGGGAATATGTCTTTCGATGATAGTCACCAGCCCCTATTCTATGGAAGGTAGGCTTGGGGTAGTCACAGCACGGGCCCCAGGGGACAGGTCATGTCAAAAATAAGTATATCCTATAATTTTAGAATCATATCATGACATAAATATAATATTATATTCTACATTTGAATCAGTTATCAAACCCTGATTGTCATAAAAATTGAGGATTTATGAGTGACATGTGGAACTGTTGTGGAAATGGCTTTGGTGGAAGATAACATTCACTAGGGTGTGACTTTGGCAGTGGATACCTCTTTGGTGTAAGGTTTGATTGGGGCGACTAGCCTGTAGAGGCGATTTTGGGGTGAATACTCGACCATGAGTGGTTAGGAGCCGCAATGCAGCGACGATGCAGACCTCATTGAGAATGGCGTGGTTGGATGGAAAGCTGGTATGGGAAGTGGAAAGCAGGATGGATGGTAGAATGTGAATTTATAGCGAAGGGTATGGAAGACTATCTTGAAGGATGGATTGGCAGTGAGGCCAGTGACCAGGCGGATGTAGGGTCTATTGATGGAAAAAGTGCTGAGGAGCCGCATTGTGGAAGCATTGGAGACCTCATCAAGAATGTGTTGGACATGGTGGATAGCATGTACATGCGGTAGAGGATTATCTGGATGTGTGAAGGAGGATTGATGGTGGCAGGAGTGGCGGACTGGCTAGGCAGAAGGATTGGTGGTGAGGTTGTTGGTCTAGCAGTTTTTGGGATCTCCCGATGGAATAAAAAACATCAGCTGATCATTGAACTACTGAACAAGCTGGTGGGTTGGATGAGTGGGCCATGTGCTGGACCATTCTGGGCATATCAGCTATTAATATATAATTAAGGTCCTATAATGGGTTTCTCATCCCTAAAGGGTTAATGGGACAATCATCATAAGTATATGGGTTGTGTGTGTGAGTTTTTTAGTTAGAATTTTACCCCCAATACCTAATATAATATAACATTATCTTAATAAATAGCCTTTTAAACCTTATATGAATGGTGGTGATGGAAAATTCAACAAGTTGTTCCGAGAGGAGGTTGTCTACACACAATCCTAAGGACATTTTCATTTTTATAAATCACATATGAGGATGGTATAGAATTGATATTACATTATTATAATAACATTTTAGAATAGTAATAATGTTGGCTCTTAATATTATCTCAATGAATAGCTCAAATTTAAATCCTAAAAACTGCCAGATAGATGTAATATAGGGCATCAATCCGCATGCAAGGTTGTGGTGGGTGATGTTTATGAAAAAAAATAAAAAAATACAAAATAAAAAAACATTCCTGAATTACCCACTATTTTAATCATGAAAACATATGGATAAATAAATGTTGATGTTTGAAGAACAATAAAAAATAAAAAATAATTCCAGTGTATGAATTGGAATTAAATTTAATTGAAATATAAGTTGTTTGTTTAAGGTATTTCCTTGTTTTTTAATTTATAATTTAATTGATATTCAAAATAATGTTGAAAATATCTATGTCAAGTAAGTTCACTAGAAATTAGATGATTTTTTAGTTCTTCAAGTAAAAAAATTAGTACATTTAAAAAAAGAACTTAATATCAGTTAAAAAAATTGCAAAAACAAAGATAAAAAAGGTGACAAAAAAAAATATAATTTCCCCATTGAAAGAGTTTTAGATAAAACTAATTATGAAATAAAACAAAAAAAATTAAAATCTTTATTAAATAATGAATTAGAAAATGTTGAGTCTTCCATTGATTCTTTATTCCAAAATGATCTCCAACTATACATGCTTCTCTTCTCTAACTCCACTCTAGAAGTCCCTCTCAGAACATTCTATGTACTAATGATTGATACCCCTAATATATGGAATTCGTATCACCCCCAAAATAATCAGTTATGCTCTATATTTAAAATATTTCTCTTTTACTCACATAAATGAGAACTGACATAACTCAATACATACCCTAAACAATTTGCATATGAAAGCATTTACTATGCCACTATCACATACATGTGTTATGAACATATCCCTCATAACTATATTTGATATAACCATGAGAAATTGTTTTGGATCCTGTGAATTTTAACCAAGATTCTACTCTATCTTGATTCAAACTCTCATCTTTCTTATAAAATCACTAGAATCTTCCTCTTCACCCTTTAACTTCTTCCCATGGACATTTTCTAAAACTCCATTTTCTTATATTTGATTTGGTTATTATGGTCTCCAAATATATAAACATTCAATCCATGTACCATTACATATCTTGAAAATCGGTGGAATTTCCCTTAAGAATACCTTTACATGAGTGGAATCTGGAAGAAAACCCATGTTTGAGTTATGTCCCTTATGCAGTCAGGTGATGATACCCTTACACAAGTTCAATGATATGTGACTGAACAATATGTGGGCTTAAAAAGGTTTTATTACCCTTATGAAGCTTCCCATAGACCCTTATGTAACCTTCATATGAAGAACTTCCTTATCCTAGATTCACTACCACTATGTAGCATCGTATAAGTCCTTCTCAAGGTGAGTTATTTCAAAATCATGTTTTCAGCACAAAATCATCTCCAACATCAATCTCAGATATCATTATCCTCAATAAAACTTATTTATTTTACAAAAACATTGGTGTGGTTGATCTTCTTCCATCTCAACTTGTGAAATCAGGAGTCACGAGATCACCTCTTACCTATAAATCAAATAAATATCCTCTTTATCTGATCTTGAGTCTCTATCTCACTAGGTTAAATCATCCCTTTTTTATATGTTCAATGTGGAACCCGTGGTTCATTTTCATCATCCAAAAAATTATGTATTTCATACATTTATTAGATACTGTGACCTTATATCTTCTTCTTTTATATTATATTTGTATAATCTTAGAGGTTTTCATCAATATACTCTCCTTCAACCTTAGGTAAATAATGAATCCTTTTTTTGAAATGATTAAATTCATCTAGCCTTTCATCGTTTTTGAGATCAAAACTTCTCATACAAATATATTAAATCATAGTAGGTGAATATTAATTACATAATATAATGATCTATGCCATAATAATTTATTTCAAGTCCCTATGGAAACCAATAATCATAAAAACATTATCTATAAGAGAGCTACTCAATCTATAACTAAGTTATTAATAACTATAAAACTTTATAGATATATCATATGTAATACATTTCTTCATATATTTGGGAATGGAAACATAATAAATGCTGATCTCATATTCTTAGTAAGGATAAAAAATGGATATATCAATGTAACATGTCTATATAGGTATGATAACATAAGAATAAAAATTGAAATCCATAGCCTGAATATCATTTTTCATAAATGTGATTTATGTTATAAATCATAGATGTTTATAAGACATGAATCATAAGGAAATTAAATAATATGAGACATGAGAGAATAAAATTAACATAAGACATATATTTTTGGTATATACATAAGCATAAAAAATATTAGATCAATGATACCCACTAATATATCCACGACATGCTAGGCATGGGCTAACCACCCTTGTACCTACTTTGGTCTTGAGATAACCTCTAGTTTACCCTATTTTTTTCTTGCGATAACCTTCTATACACCCCCTTTTGGTATAGGAAGAAACCATGTATCCATATTTTGGATTGGGATAATATAACATGTACACATTGCTTTCATATAACCATTTCCTAATTCATAGGAGGTATATATAGGTCCAAAAATCATTTATTGTAATGTAACCACTATCCATTGTTTTAATGTAACCACTATTATATAAAAAAAATCATATATGTGTGTGCCAAAAATCATAAAACATCCATCATATTAGAACCCATGAAAAATAATGTGTTTTATAATCATTAAACCGTACCATAACTAATGAAAAAGAAATGGGTTTCACATATATTTTATCATTTCATCTTGTCATAACCATTGAAAGAAGAATCTGTTTTCATAATCATTTTATCATTTTATGACCCATGTAAAATGAAATGGGTTTCATAAAAAAATATTTATCATAAGCATGAACCATTCTTAGAATGAATAATAAATTTTTCCGTAGATCATATCCCAAGTAAATTATATTTAATAACAAAGTATTTCATCTTATAATTAATACTATATTCAAATGATACATAAAACATTATTTTTGGAAAATAAATTTTCATCAAAAAAACATTTAAAACTAGAAAATCAAAACAGAAATGTAAATAATTTTATTTGATATTACTATTTGAATCTTATAAATTAATATTTGAAACATTAATGTTTCATGTTGGACAAAAATATCATTTATATAATAAATGTTATAAAAAGTATTCATTTAAAAATTTGAGTAAAAGAAAAACCATTATTATATAGAAAATGAAAAGAACATAATTTTTTTTTAATAAAAGTGAAAATTAGGTAAAACAATATTTAATAAATCATTTTGAGAATTTTGTAAACATTTTTTAAAAGAGAAACATGATTTTTGATGAAAAAATATTTTTGATCAAAGAGAGAAATAAACTCATTTTTCATTAAAAACGTTCTTATAAAATATTGAGTTCATAAATGAGGAAAATTAGTGGGAAATATGTTGTCATTAAATAAATATAAGAGAATAAAAGTTTTGAGTTTCTTGAGATATAGATTTTAATATTTAATTTTTAGAATCCAAAACATAGATAACCTTGATACAAATTGATATTGTAACATCAAACATTTACCACTTTGGAATATTTTGAATCATAGGCCCCATTACAGAATAACATCAATCAAAATAATTAATACCATTAAAAAAGTGTGATACATGATATAACATGTCAAATGGAAATTATATAAATCTCATAGAAAAAGATAGTTTCTTATCATAACTTATGTCCCAAAGAAGATAAATTGAGACAAAAATCCCATACCACTTTAGTAATATTTTGAATAGTAATACCCAATAAAATATAAAATCAAATGAAACATTAAATACAATAAAAATATGGGTATTAATCATTGAACATGTCAATAAAGTAGTATATAAACCAAAAAATAAAAAATATTTGTGGATTTGTATATGCCTTTGTAAAATGAAATATAAACTATAAATCCATTAACATATGTCTTGAATTCCTTCATACATGTTAAAAAAACATGTTTAATAAATGTATATTTATTATTCATCTATTAAATAACCATAATTATATATATCATTCCATATATTATTTACTTATAAACTTTTATTACCCATTTATAATCAATTTCTCGTAAAAATCATGTTTTGGATAATAACTTCTTTTTTCATGGATGTTTTGATTTCTTATTTTTTTTCTATTACATTGACCAGGGTTGAATAGATGGTGGATTGCTATAAAAATTTTTAACAAAGATTTTAAAAATAAATAATGCCACATAATGGGCCATTATAGAACCTTAGAGGTGATAAGGTTGAAATATGTTCATACAATTATTTTACGACTATATTATAGGAAATGTTACCGCATTTCCGTTTTTGTTTAACCCCTAGTAAACCCATTTTCCCCTTAAACTCACTAATTAATTTTTACTATTTTTACTATTAATTATGTTCAAAAAATGAATTTGACATCATTATATTATAAAAATTATGAGGATTCTATATATGGATTATTTTTTTTCTAAATTCACTACACATACATGGAAAATTTTAATTTAAAATTAATGTTGAAGAGGTTATGAGAAATCATTGTTCCAAAGGAAAAATGTTCAAATGATTAAAAATATTTTATTTCAAAATTATAGATGATGTTTATTCAAATTAAATAAATTGGATATACATATAATTTAAATTACATTACTTTTAAAATAATATTAAAATAATTTGGTTTTTTTAAATTCTTTATTGAAAATGACACTTTTAAATAAAACAAGATATTTTTCACCATTTTTCAGAAAACATTATTCTAAGAACACTCACACCATTTGAACAAAATATAATTTTTATATGATTATTTAAAAATTGTATTTAACTTTTTTAGATAATTTTTATAAAATTAAAATAGTTATATTTTAAAATAAGTTCGCAAAAGGTGCCAAAACTATTTTTTAGAAAAATACAGTTTTTATGTGTAAAATTACATTTATTCTTATATCATGTATCAAAAAAATATAAGTTGAATATTAAAATATTTATTTATTATATAATATATAAATTTTAATAAAATCATATAGTAGAAGTTATTTAATAAATTTATGAAGGTAAAATGTGTTTGGGTGCATAAAAATAGATTTTTAGAAAATGGATTCTGTTATTTTTCAATTTTTTATTATCATTTTTAATTAATTTGTTCAAAAGAATTATTTTTTTTCTTTTTTTAACCATATATTTTCATAATTTATTTAATCCTATCCATATCATCCATTCAAATTTCTAGGAGATAACTACTATATTATATAGTAATATATTAATAGTATGTCAACTATCATTTAAAATCAGTGTTGCTTATAACACAAGATGAACTGAATGTTGCCTATAAAAAATATTAAACTCAATTATTCATTTAAGAAAAACTATCAAAAAGATTATATTTATTTGAAAAAAGAATTTCACAAAATCCTAGGAGGATAAATTTTACCCCCTTAAAAAATTGCTTCCCTGCAATTTGAACTTGTGCAAGGAAAATAATGGTTTAACAATTTGAAATCCCTTTATGGGAATTTCACATCATAAAAAGGTTTAGTCAATTCCCTATTAAAAAGAGAGTAAGAAATGCGAAGAAGTTATCTTGAGTAAAAAAACTAGGTTTCCAAATAGAAGAACATAGTCAAGAAGTGAAGATTTGGACATGGATGTCACGACCCGTCCTCGGGGCCTGTGACGTGACTACCCCAAGCCCGCCTTCGACAGGCCAGGGGATGGCAACTAGCGCCAAGGCGTAATTCCCGATAAAAAGGGAAGGCATTGCCTTTGTAAAGTAAACAAACACCATAGAGAAAGCAAGCAGAAGTAAACACTATGTAAAAACTGGGTACAATAATAAGTGCGTAAAAAATAAATGGGCCAGAATACAAACCCAAACTAAAAGTAAAGTACAACTGGAAATGGAAAACAACAACTGAAAGTAAAGCCGCAGCCTCGAGCCGTCCACTGGAAGTCCCACCCAAAGGGTGGGTATAGATAGCCTCCACAGCTCCTCGGGTCCAGCCATCCACTCCGTGTACGTCCCACCCAATGGTCCACCTCCAGGTACCGACCTGCTCTGCAAGCCTCAACCACGATCAACGCTGTCTGTCGTTTGCAACCAACACAACGTAGTGCGGGATAGCCTGTGCAGGGGTGAGTATAATCTACTCAGTAGGGACCCCGAGACCCCCGAAGGTCTCCCAGAACCGAAAAAGGATAATCCATAAAGGAAATATACAATCACAAAGTAACATCCGACACTGCTTAGGTATATGCCCATACATATACCTAAGTCACCAATTCCAGTTCGGCTCCAACATCCGAGCCCAGGTTCGATCACGTCCACATAGGATAGCATAACACAATCCACATAGGAAAGAAAATCAAAATTCATCTCACATAGGTATACTTTTTCGTAAGACGATAGAGATGATCAGATATGGCCACTGATTCATCTAGGCCATCAGACCCACACATGATCGATAGGTACTAACCCCCGCAATGACCCACAAAGGATCGATAGGTAACTAACCCCCACAATGACCCACACAGGATCGAACCCACACAGGATCTGTAGGCACTGGCCCACACCGAACCACTGAGCGCTGACCCACATAGGATCTGACCCACACAGGATCGGTAGCACTGATCCACGTAGGATCGCTGAGTGCTGTAGTCGTCGCTGTCGAATCCATGGAGGATTTCTGCGCAGTCATCATCGTCATTGCAGTCGTAGCCAGCTCTAGGGTTCCCGCACACAGCAAGCTCGTTCGGGAGGGTCCGCTCCACGAGCCGAGGGGCTGATACATCAACTGACACATAGTCCGGAGTTTATGTATCCAAAAGTTCCGTATCGTCAACAGGAACTCAACGTCACAGAAGGTGCGTCAATCGGACGCCCGGTCTGAGAGTTATTGGCTTTTTCGTCCCAGGGGCCCGGTTGGTTTTTAAGTCAAAACCAACCCGACCATACTCTAAATGCGTCCAAAACTCGAGCGGAGTAAGCCAAAAGGTCCGTCTCACTAAGAAGAATCCAGCAAAGTCGACGACACGTCAATCAGATGTCCGGATCTCAATTTATAAGCGTTTCCGCTCCGAGGACCCGGTTGGTTTCGTGTACGGACCAACTCGGATGAAACCAAAGTACTCTGAAACCTTGAGTGTAATATACCAAAATGACCGTCTCGATCCATGGATCACATCTCAATTGACGGTGCATCGATCGGAGGTCTGCAGCCCATGTTATGGGCATAAGACCGAAAGAGGTTCGGTATTGGGAGTTCAGGCCCGGTCCGACCCGGCCCAATACCCCCAGGGTTGGACCGAACCGGGTCGACCTGAATCGGGTCCGGGTCCGGCCCAGCTGGCGCTGTGCGGTCCGGCCTGGCGGGGCCTGGGCGCGGCCCGGCCTAGCGGTCCGGTCGGACGACTTGGTCGTTTCAGCAGAGCGGTGTGGGGTGGCACACTGCCCCCCCCCCCCCCCCCCCGCCAGCACCTAACTGCGGCCCCATGGGGGGCCACTCCTTGTCAACGGACATTGCCGAGCACCGCGTCCCGCCTCCTTCGGTCCGGCGCAGTTGTGGGACTAGGGGCCTGCCACTGCGGCTTCAGCCGCGGCGGCCCATCCTAGAGGTGTGCCAGCGGAGTGCTCCGCGGACCACCGGACGAGCTCCGGTGGTCGGATTTGCCTGCCGTCATTTCCAACGGCCCTCCCGGGACCGGTCCTTCACTGCGAAGGCCTCACAACGCCCGTGTGGCATGCTTCATCATCGCCCACTGATCCGCACACCAAGAACGAAGTGACTGTGGGTTTGGACTTGTTCGTTGGTCCGCACCCACCGCGTTAGCGGTTTAAAAAGTCTTCTGAAATTTTTCTAAACATATGCCAATGATATAAATCACATAGATTAAATCGAATCAAAACCCCTACCTTGTCGAATTATTTGAGCGGGGGTTCGTCGCAGAAAAGCACATCACGGAAGAAGGTGTCGCGGAAGGGGGATCGTCGCGTCGCGGAGAAGGAACGTCATGGAAGAAGCGTCGTGGAAGAAGCATCATTGGCGTCGCGGTACACAGCGTCGCGTGGTCGATCTCCGAGGATTTGGCGTTCTTCTTCGGAGATCGGTGCGTTCTTCGCGTTCTTCACGTTCTTCGCGTTCTTCGTCAAAGAAGAAGGATTTTCTCCAAATCCTCTCCACCCAACAAGTTCCAACCCAAATAAAATAAGTGTTGTCTTATTTTATTAACACTCAAACCAACTCTTTGAAATTCAAAAAGAAAAGAAATGATCAATTAATTGAGGGGTTTAAAACCGCCGAATTAATGAGACGTTTAATATCCAGATTAAATGCAAGAGTTGACTTCATTAAAAAGGGGGGGTGTGGGTACGTTACTTAAGAAGAAAAGAAACGGTGGGGATCATGTGGGCCCCACCTCACAAATATCCTACCAAGTGGGTAGGATATTGGGGGTCCCACATCATCCACTTAACTTAAGTTGAGCAAAATAAAATAAATTGGTCGCACCATTTTATTTTATTCAATTACTTAACCCGAAAAATTAAAAACCACAACCGTGAAAACGCAACTCCGAAAAAGGTGTTTCTAAGCAATTACCGGCGCTGCGATTCCATCGGTGCCCTCAGAATTCGATTCCGAGCACCGGTTTAAAAGTTAGAAAACCCCGCTCATTCGTTCACTTAACATACCCGAGCTAAACTTCGGAAAAAGATTTAGGGAACACCAGGCCTCGGAATTAGGTGCTGTCAGAAACTACATTCTTTTAAAATTACCAAGAAAATTAAGAAAAAAATTTCCTTGAATTTTTCGGGTCTTTACAATGGAGGAAAATTGTAATGTAACAAATTGACATGGGTTTCACTCAAACCCATCACCCGACCCATTCCATCACATACGCAAAGGGAATTCTTGATCCCCATAGGCTGGAGTGAAGCACCAGGGCATCGAAAGGCATAATAGAGGGAATTATTTCTCCCAGCTTGAAGAACCACATGGAATGCATATATAAAGAAATAATGAAATGGTGGAAGACTAATGAATATATATATTCCATAACTCCTAGAAAAATGGAAGAACTAGAACAACTGTAATGGTAGATAAAACTCCAAAAGACAAGTCCATCTATAAATCCCCAAAACCAAAAGATACTATAAGAAATGATGTTGAAAACCTCCCACTATCTCACCACCAGCTACGCAAACCAGGTGACAAGAACCTCGTCACCTCAATGTAGTGCCTTTCCATTCCCTACACTAAAAGACAAACAAAGTACTACACACCGCATAAGAGGTTCACAGTGTGTGAGCTAATAGGATCAATCGGATCCCACCTAGATGTTCCATAACAAGTATCTATATAAAAAAAATCAGGTCTTCTTATTTTAAATTAAAACATGGTATGATAAACTGTAATGAATCTTTATAGAAAACATTATAAAAATCTCCCTTTTTCATGGTTCTATACAAAATTAGGTATATCAATTTCAATGCACATTTTCCATATCATTTTCCATAAACATAAACCTACATATCAAGAATAAATTAGAAAGCCAAGTAGTATAAAACAGAAGCACAAGTATCACAACACCAAATAATACTATAACTCCCTGTTGCAAGCTACCCATACCATAATAATCATGTGTACAAAATATAATCCTAGAATCGAGGTCTAGGAAGAAGCAAAATTCACCATGACTAAACCCCCCAAAATTTCAATTTGGGCCCCCAATAACATCACCCTTAGGAAATTGAGGGAATCCCCAAGACAAACCTCTTTGATAATAAAAAAAAATAGAGATGATATCCCCAAGCTAAACCTTTCCCCTATGTACCCAAGGTAACTCATGTGCTCTTTTTCACAAATCATTTCAATGATTTGAAAACCATTTCAAAACCATTTCAGAATTTCTATTTCAATGCTTGAAAATACCCATTTTCTCTCAATTTATTAATAGCTAGTGAAGAACCATTTTTCACTAAAACCCTTTTTCAACATGCACAAAACAACGATTCGAATTTCAACATACAAAACAGTTTATAAAGAAAAATAATCAGGTTCACCAACTTAGGCTATATACAGAACCACCTAAGTTAAAACACATGCCACACATGCCAGCAATGGAATCCAAAATAATAAAAAAACCCAAAAACATCAACGAATGACCTTGAATCAAATCCCCATATATTTGGATTTATCTAAATTTAAACAAAATAGGCTGGCATAAGAGAGGAAAACCACATACCTCAACAAAGAAAGCATGTTTCACCATGACCCAAAAATGAAGGCCTTTAAAATGAGATCGAACAAAGGATCTATAAGAGGACAAGAAGGAATATCAAACTTAGATTAATTGATATGGCACTACAAATCTATGGTACTACCGAGATCAACCATAATGATGAATCAAAAAGATCACTTACCCAGAGAGCCACACCACAATCATAATAGAGTTTGTACACTGAACAAAAAAATATTGGGTGAAAGTCACCTCTGAAAATTGACTAGGATTACTTCTAGTTTTAGATCCATGGAGTTTAGAGAAGGATCCATGAAAAAATAGTCAATTGACTATTTTTAAAACTAGAGATAGGTCGAGTCATGATGTGTAACTCCTATTCATGTCATGAACTCCACAACAGACTACTATGTAGAAACCCCATCACTATGGGTTTAAAAAATGACATTTTAACAAGTCACATCATGTAAGCCCTGGTCACGACGTGTACCCTTTCACAACATGGTCTCCCCTTTCATGACTAGTACCTAGTAACCATTAAATGGCGTGTAGCATGGTTACATGGCGTGTAACTAATATGCATCCTAATGAAAATCTAGAAAATAAATTTTAAAGACATTGAACAAAAATGGAACTTGGAGAGAGGGAGAATATTGCCGGGTTAGGGTAACGTGATGTTACAAACTCCCCACCATAATGTCTTTTCATCCCCAAGAAGTAATGTCGAAGATGTAATCCGCAGAAAAAGATAAGTCCACTACTCCCTCACAAACTATTCACCTTCCCATGTCTCATGAGAATATGATCATTGTTTCTATAGGAATATTACTAATGGAATCGACTTCCCATGCAATACATTCATCTAAGAGTCAAAGATCTCAACTGATTCCTCCCACACAAAAGAATCTAACTTCGACTCAATTTCTTCCCAACTCAGAATGTGAGTTGGATCAAGGAGATACTTCTTGAAATAAGATATGTAAAAAACCACATGAATGTTTTTCAATTGAATCGGAAATGCTAACTGATAAGAATTATTCCAATGTTGTTCAGTGATCTCAAATGTACTAACATATCTTGGATCCAAATTTCCCGATTTTCCAAGTAGATGGTGACCCAAATGAGGAGAAACTATCAGGAAGACCTGTTCATCTAAAAAAATTTCCAAAGGATGATTCCATTGATCTGCATACAATTTATGTCCACTGTGGTTTGTAACAAGATGTCTTCACACATCCAGAATCTTTTCGGACGTTTCCGGAACCGAACTCGGTCCAACTAAATATACATCACCCACATCTACCAAACAAAGAGGTGATTTTCATGGGTGAACATGAAACACCTCGAAGGGATCCATTTTTATTGATGACTAATAACTTTTGTTATAAACTAACTCAACCATCCTATATGGCTATCCCATAATCCACTAAAATCCAAGACATAGGGATGAAGCATATCCTCCAGGATCTAAATTACACACTCTGTCTCACTGTATTTTTTGTTGATGGTAAGTTGTACATAATTTGATATGAGTTCCTATTTTCTATTGGAAACTCTTCCATAACCTTGAGGTAAACCTAGGATCCTTATACGAGACCATGGGATAAGGAATCCAATTCAACCACCCAATCTATTTCACATAATGATTACCCATATCTTTAACCTTAACATTGTCTCTAGTCATAATGAAATAAGTTGACTTAGTCAACCAATCAACACCCACCCAGATAGAATTCATCCCTCAAGGTTTCTATATAAATACAACAAAAAATTCCATGGATACCTCATCTATATCCAAACAAGAACTAGAAGATGTTGATGAAACCAGAGGGTTTCAAGTGCTGTGACTTTATATGTTGGAAGGTGTAACAGCGAGACACAAACATTGCGATGTCACACTTCATACCTAGCCACCAATTATTCAATTCATGTCACATTACACCATCATAGTGCCTAGATGTACGGCCCATGAAAATTTGTGATAAAGAAACAAGACAAAAATCCTTATAGGTGCTATGATGAAAACTCACTTCCCAAAGTGAAGTATGCCATTTGAAGAAAAAGACCAGCAAGAAATGGTCTCCCCACCATAAAGTCTTTCTCAAACTTTACTAAACTCATAATCATACTAACAACTTTGTAAAATAGACTTTATGGGAGATGATGATAAATAAAAACAAGTTAGAACTATATGTGAAACATCCTTAGGAGAATCCAAGGGAAACTGGTCAAAAATCATCATAAGATTCCACTCCTTTGATTCCAAAACATCCTGTGATGGTGCCCTACTTAGAGAATCTGTGAAAACATTATATTTCCCTGGGGTATATGTGATGTTGAAGTCCAAAATCTGAAGGTATTTTACCCATCACCTCTATCTAATATTCAAGTCTTTCTAAGAAAAGATGTATCTTGAATCTTATGATCAGAGATTTCTGTGAACTTTTCCCCAAATAGATAGTGTCTCCAACACTTAAGTATATTCATGAATGCTGTAATATTAAAATCATTAGTGGGGTAGTTCTTTTAAAGCATTCAGATCTAATGAGCGCTCTAAGATACTACATGGTTATCCTGAACAAAAACACATCCCAAACAAGCAACAGATGCAACATAAAACACCACGTACCCTTTACTTGGATCATGTAAGATCAGAATAGCTGTTATTGTCAGAAGTCATTTCAGTTCATCAAAAGAAGAGTGACACTTTTCATCCCACATGAATTTTATCGCTTTCCTTGTAAGAGTAGTTAAAAGTGATTCCAACATATAAAAATCCTTGAAAAATCATCGGTAGTATCCTACAAGACCAAAGAAAATCTTAATTTGAAAGGAAATACGTGGTTCCTTCCATGAAAAAACATCATTTACCATCTATAGATCAACTGATAATTTATGTTCAAAAAATATGTGTCCTAAGAACTTCAATTATAAAATCTAGAAACTATATTTTGAAATATTTCCCTATGTATGGTGATTTCCTAGAATTTCCATAACCAAACAAAGATGGTGCCCATGATCATGCTCAGACATTGAATAAACAAGAATATCATCCATAAACACTGCCACAAAAGTTTCATGATATTGATGGAATATCAAATTCATCAATTCCATAAAGACTCCAAGAGAATTATTCAGATCAAAAGGCATCATAAGATATTCATAATGGCTATACCTGCTCTTGAAGACTATCTTTGATATACCAGACTCTTGAACTCAGATCTGATGATAACCCAACTGAATATAAATCTTTAAGAACCACTTCCCCATCAAATGATCAAACAAGTAATCCACAAAAGGAAAGGAGATTTTTTTCATGACTGTTACCTAATTAATCTTTATATTTTCCAGACATAAATGAAGCGAACTATCTGCTTTCTTAGAAAAGAGAAATGAGGATTCCCAGGGAGAAATTCTTGGGAAAACGAAACCTTTTTCTAACAGTTAATCCAACAGATTTTTTGAGCTCTTTTATCTCTTCAACTACCATATTATAATAAGGTATCAATATCAGCTACATACGAGGAACCAGATCAATCATAAACTCTACATCACTCTATAGAGACAGATAAGAGAAATATTCTGCAAAAATTACAAGAAAATCTTGATCAACAGTGATAAAATCATCAATAGATGAAACATCATCGGAGTCAAAAGTAACAGCAACCAACAAATTTATAAGCTCCAGGCAGGAAGGTACTATACGACTAGACCTCAGGTCCCAATCCCCCTAAAACATGTGAGAACTCCAATTGGTAGGAAGAAAAAAAACATACTAGTGATTATAATCAATATCATCTTGATTAGCGACAAGCCAATTCATACCAGTGATGACATCAAATAGATCTAAATCAAGAATGAGAAAATCCCAGATAAACTTTGTATCAGCTATCATTAACAAACAAGGACACCGAAACACCTGCTCATTCCTCATACTAAGAGGTGTTTCTAACTCCATTTTAAAGGATATGAGTTTTATTGGATGTGTATGAACATCAATAAAACCTGAAGATATAAATGATTGGGAGGAACCAGAATCAATTAAATAAATTTCTACTGAAGAGGGAATAAGGATATTACCACTCATTGTTTTTGAACCTACATATTCTTACACCGAAAACATAGCTATTTCATGAAAATTCATAACTTCTGATGCATGTAGCTAGATCCCTATAGTCTTTGAAGGTTCTGACTGAACCGTAGTTTCCTTTTGATTTGATGAACCCTAACCATATCGAGGAATATTCATATCCTGATAGAAGAATTATTAATGACCAATATGCCCATAAATTTTTCACATCTTCATGGTCATAGGCCCATAACATCAAGTGTGTCCATAATTTCTGCATTGATATCAATTCAGATTCACACTACCAGCTATAATAGACAGTTTAGAGGAGGGTCACTACTAAGACCCACCTCCACCACTTCTGCAATGCTCCTACGACATCCTCTTCTTGCCATGCACACCACTGAATCTATCACCAAATGGAAGAGAAGAGGTGGAAAATCCAACCTTGTTTTCCATATTCATCTCTTCAATCATATATTTTTTCACTGTCACTGCATAGGTAGAATGTTATAGCTTAAACACATGTGATCTGATATCTGGTCACATACCCTGCAGGTACTTTTGTGACTTCAGCTGGTCATTCTTTACAATGTCTAGAACATAACAGAAAATCCCATCAAACTAGTTGGTGTATTTCAACACCGAACACTCTCCCTATTGTAAGGATAATAACTCCATATACTTCTCTGAAATCAGTGACATTGGAAAAAACTACTAAAAGAACGGGGTTTTGAAACCATTCCAGTCCAATCCCACATGTATGTTTGATCAGACCATAGAATCCCACAAATGCTTTTCAGAACCCTCGATCATGAATGTTTCACACTTCACCTATATATTCTCAAGTGTCTCTAGTAATTCGAAGATATTATCGATCCTTTCTAGCCAACCCTCCACCTATTGAGGTTCAGTCGTTCCTTTAAATGATGGTGACCTCTCACGTAAGAACTCCCACAATTGATCTATCTCCCTCCAGCTACTAGTTGTATGTCAGAAAAACATTCTAAAACTGTGGTACATCATGATCTATGGCATAGACTACCCATATGATAGTCTTGTTGTGGACTCCACACTTGTCATGTATGATAAAAATAATAGTCTCCTTGGGTTAAAAAATAACATTTTAAGAAGTCACATCATGTAATCCCTAGTTACATTGTGTACCCTTTCACAGTGTGGTCTCCCCTTTCACGAATTGGGCCTAGTAACCCTTAACTGCCTGTGTTAGGGTTACATGGTATGTAATATTTCTATATCCTACAAAAAATATATAAAACAACATTTATATACTTTCAACCAAAAGGGATCTTGGAGAGAGGGAAAATCCTACATGGTCAATGTAATGGGATGTTACATGTAATGTCATAATTATGATAGGGATTTTCAAAGATATTTTACCAGAAGAATGTGAATGATCATATAAAAATCAATAACTATAAAACAATTGACCAAATAGGATTGAATAAGTTCATTTATATCATTAAAAGTGATATTAGTATGATAAAATTTAATATCAATATCCTTTTACAAATGTTGAATAATTATCAAGGGAAGATATATTTACTTGATTTCATTCCATTTTATAAACAGAATTTCATCATTTTGTTATTCCTTGATCAATTTATACTTCAACGTTTACTCCAATAAATGAAAATTAATTTCATAAGATTAATGTACTAATAGATCATAAGATCTATTAAAGAATTTTAATTCATTTCTTCTATATATGGTTATAAAAATGGTTAGTAATGGGCGTACACTATGCATAAATATTCATATGGTGATGTAATACATTAATATCTAAAACCTCATCCCAAATTTCAACATAAACCATTTCATAAATAGTTAACCATATGACCCTTACTAAATATTAAAATAAAAAACATTATAAATAAGGTTACTAAATTTTCAAAATGATCTTATTATTAACCCCCCAAAAAATGGATTAACTCTTAATATTCACATACCAAACATGTCAATACCTCCATTAAGTATTCTATTGAAACATATTAATAACCAAAATTACCATAAAACAATATTGAAAACATAAATTATTCCTTATTACATAAATAAAGTGTAAATTATTAGATATATTAATTAAATCAAAAAATACTATAAACTCTATCAATGATAAAATAAACTACTTTTAAAAAAAATCATTAATTATTACCATGTTAATTAATACTATCAAATTTAATCTATCCATATAAATCATCAATTTATCCTAATTTCATTATATCAACATTAGGAACCAATTAAGGGCTATCATTCCATTAATAATGTGTTCTCTTTGATTATCACCTTGACATTAAATCGCTTTTCTAGGTCATCAGTACCATTCAACATATTCCAAAAAATACTGAAGTGAAACCTTATAGTTAAAATTTCATTTATATGTTATAATTCTTGAATTTCAATACATAAATATATCGACAATTATACACTAATATTAAACCATTTACTTTGGGTCATCATCTTATTCCTTAATACCTTCTTCCTACAATAGAAAATATAAATCATGCATTATCATTCATCGACATATATTTAATCATGAATCTCAAATTTAACCACAATAATTCTATTAGATAAGGTCATATGATTTATATTTCATTTATTGTCTCTTCATTCTCAATAATAAAACCATTATTTATACCAACTTACTAATTATCTTTACATGGTTTACACATTTGACATTTATTTTAAAAATTCTCATACTTTCAACATTTAAAACATTTACCTATTGAAAATACTTTAGGGAGACCAATATTCCCATCAATTGTGTTAAGTAAACTATTCATTTTTTCTAGGAAATTCATTAGTCTGTTCCCTTATTCACCACACACAAAACATATTTCCATTCCTTTGATACATTCCATATTGTGATTCTTCACAGATTTTTAATATATATGAAATTGAGTATTCTATCCTCTACAGTCTCCACCACCCAATCTCTCAGCTAATATATCCCTCTCTTCTATGTTGTGTATAAGAGTTGGTTGATGTGTAAGTTGTTAACAATATATAGTGTTAACTAATTAGGAACAATCGTAATAAATTTCACTCTAGAAATCATCCCACTTAGTTTCTTATCAATATCCTATTAATCACATTCAATGTTGTCCAAGTTACTTCTAGTTCCCATCATTTACTAAAACCAAAAAACATACTGTGAGAAACAGTAATCATAATAGGGAACTACATGATAATGAGAAATTATTTATTGGATTTCTAAATCATGATACCATATTTTCAATCTATGACACCTTAGGATTACTCGAGGTCATTATTAAAATCATTCATGAGGGGTTTTGTGAATTTCTAAAGCATATCCCATATGAGTGTCAGACCATGTGAGAACAAAATCTAATTATCATGTACTGGGTAAATATTAAGTAAATCATGACATTCCTTTTTTAGATTTATTACTGCTAGGTACCTATGTTCTAGATTCACATCCACATTTATTATCTATATTGGGATGTCATTTCTTGGAAAAAACTCATTCTATCCTTTAAAAATATTCAAAAATATTTTTCTATACATAGATTTATCCTTATACATATCATAATACACATCTAAGGAATATCAGTTATGTTTTCTATTCATAGTTTCCAAAGTATAACTTAACCTTTCTCTGTTACCAATTGTAGAGACACAATCTTCTCATACATAAATTTTACATTATATGGGATGAATATTAATTATATAACAAAATTATCCACTCTAGAATTGTTCTGGTCTAGTGCCTTTAGATTATTGGAAACCTAAAAAACATTCCCATAAGTGATCTACATTGACTCCCACTAATTTCTTTATAAATAGAACCCTTATTAAAACATTCATACACAATACCATTATTTATTTCATGGGGAAAGGAAAAATCAGATAGGGTGATCTCAGATGCTCAGTATGGGTAAAAATTATGAGATCAATGTAACATGTGAATATGGGTATGAGCTCATGATAATTACAATTAAAAACTATTCCCTTTATATCGTAGATCATGAACATGAGTCATTGCATAAATCATATTAGTTCATAAGATATGAATCATAAGGAAATAAAATAACTTGTTCTATAAGGGCATAACATTGAAATAATACATAGACATCGGAATGTATATAAGAATATAAAATCTTATGTCTAGGATACCCATAAAGACATTCATAACATGTTAGGCTTGGTATAACCACTTGTGTACCTACTTCAATCTTGGTATAACCTCCCATGTACATCATTTTGTGATTGGGATAACCACACATGTATCCCCTTGTGGGATTTGGATCACCTCTCATGTACCCATTAATCTCATATAAGATTAATTATTTCTCAATGCATTGGAGGGAGTTCTATGTTTCAAAATTATTTATAATAACACAAACACCATCCATGTTTATAACATAACCACCATCAAATATTTCAAATCATACATGTGTTCCAAAGTATCATAAAATATCCTTCGTATCAGAACCCCTGAAAAGGAATGGGTTTAATAATCATTACATAATAGAATAACTATGGAAAATAATTTGGATTTATATACATTTCATCATGGAATAACCCATGGAAAAATAAGTGGGTTTCATAATAAATTTATAATTGTATAACCCATGGAAAAATAAATGGGGTTCTTAAACAAATTGACATCCTAGTCATAAACCATTTAGATAATGAATAGGAAGGGTGTACTTTAATTATATCCCCATTAAATCATAATTAACATCAAAAGATGTCATCTTAGATGGAAAATGATTTTGAAAAAGACTCTGGGAACATTTCTTGTTGAAAATAAATTTTCATTAAAAATCACATTTAAAATTAAAACGTCATAAAACATTATGGAAAATTTTTTCTTTGATAATTATCTATGAATATTATCAATTAATCTTTAAAACATGTATTGTTCATGATGGCATAAAATACTGATCATTAATTACATGCTAAAAAATATTACTTTCACATTTTTAGTAAAACCAAAGGTACAATATTTGGAAAACTACATGAATATTCATTTAAAAACAATTTGTGAAAAATAAATCATTAGTAAAATTTATTCAATTAATAATTTATCATATTTTATAAAAAAAAATTTAAAACAAATACATAATTTTAAAAGGAAAATTATTTTCGACCAAAGATAGAAATAAAGTTGGTTTTTATTAATTTTTTTTGTACTCTTGATTAAAAAAATATTATAAAATTAAGGGAAAATGTATTCTCATGAAATAAAAAAAGGACAATAAAATTAATGATTTTATTGATAGATTTATCATAATATTTCATCATCAAAAGAATAAGTATTAACAACCAAGATAAACAGTGTGATTATAACATTAAACCTTTACCACTTTGTTATCATTTGAATCTTAGCCCCCATTAAAGAATAACATCAAATGAATCTTTTCATATCTATAAAAGAAGTATATTTATTATATAACAAGTCCGAGGGGAAGTTTATACACCTCATAGATTATGATAGGTGTATAACATAACATATTTCTCAAAGAGGGAAAAATCAAACAAAATTCCCTTACTACTCTGGTAATAATTTGAATTATATGCCTAAATAAAACATAAAATCAAATTAAACTTTAAATATCATAAAAATTAGTGACAACATTTTCATTGTGATAATTATTATAATGGGGTAGAGTGTAACACCATGAGATTTTAGAATATATTTATATATTATATATAATTTTTCTGATTGGTTGCGAAGAACGAAACCCAGATCATATGTTAATAAATCTCATACATTATAAAATGAATTATATTATATAATATTTAAATGAAATTAAAATTATGAAAATAATTTCTTATTTATTTAGAAAATACTATTGATCCTAAAGTTTTTTTTGAATTAGTTTTTTATAATATTTTTTTTCATTATTATTAATTTATTTAAAATTTATTATATTAAAAATAAAAAAATTATCCCTTATACATGAAAAATGAATTATATAGTAATCAATGGGATAGAAATTATAAAAACCATTTAAAGGTCGAAAGAGTTATTTTTCATGAAAAAAACTTGTTTAATTTTATGTAAATAATTTTATATAATCACTATGGATTAGTGATTCTAGTGAAAATTATAATTAATATAATAAAAAAAATTAACATTCATTTAATGGGATTTACTTGGAAAGGAATTGGAATAAATTTGTTGATATTATTAAAATTTATTTTTATAAAAATGGTTTTAATTATATTTTTCCATATATATTTCAATTAATTTTTATCAATTATAGAAATGAAATTTTATAAAATGGATTCCATATTTGTAATTATAATGTATATATTTTTTAATTTGTTCACTTTTATTTTTATCAAAATTAATAGTAGATATAGTAAAACTATATTACCATGCTTAATGTTTAAAAGGGATAAAGTTGGTTAAAATAGAAGATAATGTTTAAAATATCACATAAAATTTTACAAAGATGATTGGATTAAAAAATATTGACCAGAATGTTTCTTATTTTTGAGCCTTTATCAATTTTTTTGCAGCTTCCACTTGAAAATGAATTTTTAATGTTTTATATATTTACATGTGTTCCACCCACCTCACTTATAAAATTATGACTTATACCCCTCTCTAATTCATATATTTTTATCCATATAGATTCTCTAATCCCCACCTAAAAAAATTCATATCATAATTCTCCATATAAAAGTGATTCAGTTATTCCTAAGATAATATCCTCTTAAGGCTAAAGGTGTAATGTAAATGATCTTTCTAAATGAAGAAGTATTTATCATTACTGAAATATTTTGAGTTTCTTTATCCCATAACTTCATACAAATATTCTATAACCAAAATAATACAATAATATTATATATTAACTATAATGATTTTTTTGTTAATTGTATATCCATTTTATACCACTATACCATCCAATTTGAAATGATAATGGTGTTCTTGCATACATGTGAACTACCATATCCCTAAGGTGGTATAATTAAACTTTCATCATTACCTTTCATGAATGGTTAAAAAATTTATATCATGAATTAATATGATACTTATGACATTATATTGATTTAGTAGATAATGAAACTAGGACCAAGGTGTAAGGACCAGAACTGTTGAAACAAAACATGAATTGAAAAGAGGCAATTTTTCACACAAATAGTCATTTTTTAATATAATGTTAATAAATTATAATATTAATTTATATGGAAAAATAATATTTTTTGGATATATTTATAATAATTCAAAATTGATTATATAGGATCATAAGAATTTTTATAAAGAAATATATAACATGAGATAAGGTTTTATGTTAAAATCCTATTTATTTTTGATATTTTCTATGATAAATTCCCATTGAGTGAAATTATATGACCCTTATACTTTAAACCACTTTTTTGGATTCTTATTTGGTTATTTATGGTATTTTTATATATTAATACCATTTTAATTTAGTAGGTATGTAAAATGATCAAGAAACCTTTTTATGAATAGGCCACAACATTTCCAATTTCATCAAAAAACGTTTTCTACAATTTAAATGTTATTTAAAAAAATATTCAATAATTATATATTAAATGATCAACTAATTATTTATGTTCATATTGAACAATATTTTAATTTTATTTCAATGTTTTTAATAGAAAACTTATTTTCATCTTCTTAAGGATGTAATTTTGGATTTTATACCAAAAGTGTGAATGTAATATTTATTTTATATTTTACCACATTAATATATTTTCCTACCATCATTAATATTATATTAATTGAAGATAAATTTATAGGTTTCCATAGTTATTATTAAAAATTTATTTTTAACAATATTATAAAAAAAATGATTTTAAAGATCCCTAAGGAAAATCAAAATTTCCCCTTTTTTAATGAAATGTTCAAATTGTATTTTAAAGATATTTTCAATTTATGTCAATATCAATGGAAATTTTTTATACTTCACTGGGTATACAGCTTAATGATATGATAAATCATCATTTTTAGTATTGATTTTTGTTATGTGGTGATGAAATGTTTATTAAACCAATTTTTTAATGATTTATGCTATGATGAATTAGTGAATGTTTTTAAGAACTTATGGGACACTTATATAAAGTTTTATTCAGGGATGTGTGATTATATTAATTCCATCCAATGTATTGGGTAATTATTGATATATCATGAAAAAATATATACTTGAATGGGGAGTTAACCCAATTCAATATGGGACTCTCTCTATTATGATACTATTAGGATTGAACCTTGATTAAGGAAATGAAATAATGGTGAGTGAACCCAATCACTATAGTACATTGTTCAAAATGATAGCCAAGATAATAAACCTCACCTAATGAAATAATTTTCTATTATTATTATAATTCTACATTTCCTTTGAATTTTACAAATTCTTATGATATTCTCTCATGACTCGAGATTTATTAATGATGATTCCTCACTCCGATGAATCTTATATTTTAAAATAACACTATTTTATTCCATTAAACATAATTTTTTATCTATAAATGATTGGTTATGATTGTCATATGTTATAATCATTCTCTCATACCCTTATGATTATCATATTTATACATTTGATCATATTTTGATATCTCTTTTGTTTACCCTTATTGATCATGTAAGATCACCATTTCTTATGTTTCTAATTTACATATTTATGGAGAATAGTTTTATGTGAGATATTTATTTAAATCATACCTTGATTGGATAACATTGTGTTATATATTGACGATATTGGATGATATATTTTATTATGTTTCTAGTCTCTAATTAAAATAAAAATTTACAAATTTGGGGTGTATTTTATAATTAATGTTTAGAATATTTATTTAAAATGAATTATTATTTATGAATATAATTATTGGGTTTCTTTAATATTGAAAATAACCTACAAGAGTCATTGATCTTTTCCACATGACCTAAAAATTTTGGGAAATATTCCATCAAAAAAATATTCTGAGTGGTCCACCCCACATTAAATTATTCTGATTGGAGTAGTCTATTCCATGGATCCTCATGTTTTAATATAACCCCTTATATTAGAGCATTATTTATGTGAGGGTTATTTTTTATATTATTTTTATTTTCTATGAGTATAACAATCCTTTAGAATGGAAATAATACCCCTTAAGGGTTCTTTTTTATGTGAGGGTTCTTTGTTATATAATGTCATGTATCACTATTCAAATTTAAATAACACCCCTTTTCTAATACTTTATATTACTGTGTTAATATTATAACAAGATATATAGTGTTTCCAAGATATCCTATTTTGGTCTATGAAAAAAACCTCCTTCCCATATAATACCCTACCCAAGCCTAGTGTGTTGATTTTCTAATTCATGGTAAGTTTCATCTAATGGACATATATAATGGTAAAATAATATTATATTAAGATCTACTTGTGGATTTATTATTATTCCCCAAAGATAAATATTGACACTATAATTTCCTATTCAGTTATAAGTGATAAATTTCTTCACTATTAATACCCCCCAAGTGTATGATGTCATTAATCATTACATTTATTTTTAAAATAGGAACTGTTAATTGATAAAATATTTTTCTTCTAAGACTATGAGTGGCGTCATTCCAATTACAGAAAGATTTTTAGTTATGCATAGATCTCCTAATCTAGTCCTAACCAAATATATAAGTCAAATTAAATCATTATTTATAACATGCGGTTTAAATCCTATTAATTCAGGTGGATCTTGTCCCTTATCATTGTACTAGGATAACAATTCCTCCCATTATATTTTCTCTTTCATATTTTCTATATCTATGTTGAGTTTATTGATGAATCTACCTTGGTCCAAGTTCAATTGTCATATACTTGGCTTATACATCAGTCCTAATAGTATGTCCTTAAAATAAATAAATATTTCCTTTTCACTGAGGTTTCATTCAGGTCTATGGTGTATCATTCATGTAAGGTTATTTTAAACCCTTTAATTTATATGAATCATAATTTTGGTGTACGTTTTATTTATATAGACATCAACCTCTATTTTTTAATTCTCTATAAACATAAAAATAATTCCACCATAGTCTAAATTTAAGAGATATAACATTATAATGAAAGAGTCACATAGATTTTTAGGTTGAAACCCCTTATTAAAGGTCATGTGTTCACCCACTAATACATTCTATTTTATATATAAATTAATGGTCTGGGAAGTAAAAAATAAGTATATGAGAGATATGGATAAAATGAATCATGTATTTGAAATCCCATAGTTCGTATCCTTAAATATTTCGATGTCATCACATGTTAATACCTCATTTTAATGTATTATAAAAATTATTGGGAAAAGATGAAAATGTCACAATTATTTTAAGGAAAAATCATGATTGGAACAAAAATGTACCGTTTCCATATGTGCACACTATTTTATAAAAAATCTAGAGATAAACCATCATTATTCAATAAATGTGAGAAAAAACTATTTTATGGAAACATTATCCGTTGAAATAAGGAAACATATATATAATGATCAAGACATTATTTCAAATAATCATGTGCTCATGTAATTTTACATTATATTCCTTTTACCCATGAATATGTTCAATACACAATGGGTTAACCATAAATAGGCTCAAAACCTTTTTCAAAATCATTTTCTATATTAATAAAATTCATATATTTAATTTATGTGTCAATACTAACCAAAAGTATTCAGTCATTATTCTATTCGTGGAGGTGTAAAAAAATACTTAACAGGAGATTCTCCTCCTAAAAACCCATAGCCTAATGTCAATATAATCCTATTAGAAACCAAAAACCAAGATGATTTTCTATTAGTACCTCATTTTCATAAAAATGATTACAGGTTGAATATCTTATCTGAAAGTAACCCTTATTAATTTTGAAGAGAATAATTTCCTATGATTAAATAAGTAACCCCTAGAAAATTATTTTTCTAATAGAACAATCCCCCCATCCTTAAAAAAGTGTGATACTTATTGGTGGTTAGAAGGTGCTACCACCATTAATATTTCTTAAAATATTGCCACATATTATCATTTCATGTTAACACAAAGATTCTAATACTATTATTTAGCCTTTATATTAACAAGTTTTTCATTTGAATTTAAATACCCTTGATTTCACACATGTTTTAATCATAGCTATCATCAAATAAATATTATATTGCCATTTTATTTTATGATTTTATGTCATTATATATTTTCAATGATTTATAATAACCCTTCAGTTGAGGTACTCATCCTGAGATCTCAAACTCCTTGATTAAGGTTACTAAATTTTTTTATCTCCAAGGACTTGAGATGAGAATATCCACATAGAAAATTCTACATGGGTATATGGTCCTTATGTAATTGCTCAATTCCACATGAAACAATTGTCTATTCTATAAGAAAACAAAATAATTAGATTTTTTTATTCTATGTGACCTATATTTATTATGTTAAATAAATATCCATCTAAATATTTATAGTATAAGGGATTTAAGATTAATGTTTGGTCTCCTAAAATATCATTAAAGTATAATAAAACCATTTTATCATATATTTGTAATGAACATAATCTAAAAATTAAACCTTTCAACCAAGAACTATATATACCAATGACCCTTTAAACTGAGAACTATATATTGATTGATTTCTATTCAATAATAATACATAGTGCCATTTAGAAATATTTTCCTTGGCCCAAACACAACACAAAAATTTCATGCCATCCTTGGTATTAAGACCATTAAAAATTCATTTTTGGGTTTCATTATTCCCTCTCTCACTATGAAATTAATTTATTCCATTTCATTTCCTCAACACTATGATCCTCAAATAAACATTATCTCTTTTTAAATAACTATATATAGCTATATTTTTATTCACATAAGATAATTATTGAATTATAGGTCCTATATTTCAGATCTAAACATAACTTACACTTCTATATAATTCCCCTAACCATCCATTTTTTTATTCCCACAAATTCACATTGAGGTTTTCGCCATTAAACATACACTGGTATAATAAATACAGTGAGTTTACTCAGGTCATGTATTCCTATTACCTAATAAAAATATTTTTGGTGATTATTCATCTTGGAATATCACATTCCTTGAGTTGAAAAATCCTCTATAAAACACAAATTCCTCATGTAGTTTACATATATTGGAAAACAAAATGCCTTTAATTTATTATTCCTCATAAGAAATCAAAATATATTAGTCAATTATTCCTCAATACAACCTCATATTCATAGTGTAGACTGTTACTATTTGTGACTTTTAATTCATCAAGTTGTTTATTCCTATTAGAGAATAACAATCCTTTAGTTAAATATTCCTTTTATAAATTTAAAATGCCTTCAGATGATAATTCATTTGGTGATTCTGGAAGTCCTTAATTAGACTATTCTACTTGGTGAATTGAATATGTGAGATTATTACACATTATAGTGATAAAAAACTCCTCGATTATATTGTACATATTGTAAATATAAAATGTTCTAGTATTTTATTTCTCTTGGTGAAAAAATTCGTAGATTTTATTTTTCATTCTATTGACATAAAAATCCTTGAGTTGAATATTTCTCTTGGTGACCATAAATTTGTTGAGCTAATTATTCTATAGGGTATCATTAAATTACTCATGTTGATTATTATTATTTGGTATATCAAATGCGTCAATTTAATTATTCCACCTAGAAAAACAATTCTCAAACCAAATTATTCTTCTGGGTAATTTCAACTGATTTGAATGGAGTATTCCTAAAGGCGATGTCAAATCTATTAGGTTTGTAATTTTTATTTTCAAATCACATTATATTACTTTATTATTCCTATTGGAAAATAAAAATCACTAAGTTTATTATTCCACAAAAAAATCCAAATTCCTCATGTTGATAATTATTAAGGAAAATTAAAATTACATTTGTTTTGATTCATCAAATTGTAATATTATTCATTATATATTAACCCTTGGAATGATACTGAAATTCATTGAATGAATACATGTACTCTGTATTTCTATAGAATCATATTCATTTTCATTTCAATGAAATATAATTTCTTGGTGGGGTGATGGGAACCCTGCACAATATTGTATTCCTAGATGATTTATACTGAGATGACACACATAGTGTAAATGATACACTAAAAGAATTTAATAAAATTGGTGTACCAAAATATAGGAAGCCACAAAACCTAATAATGACAGAATGTTGAACCATTAATAGAATCAAGTGCACTCACACCTCAAAAATAAATAAATTCAAAAAGGATAACAGGTAATTGTTATGGAGTTTATGTGGTTTGGATAATAATAATTACATCTCTGAGAGAAATATTTCTCCATTTTCCATTATAATTTATAATTTCATGAATCACAATATCTTTTGAAATGATAGAAAAAATTATCCCTAATTATGAGAAATCCTCAATAATATTTTTATTCCTTATATTTTCTAATCTCAATCGTAATTTTTTTGAAAATACATATTCTAATAACATACCAATCAGTAAGAATCACCACAAACCAATATTCAAAGACAAACCACCATTGATCCAAGGAGGTTTTTTATTTCCTTTCTCTATCAATAAAAAACCATTGTAGCTAGTGATAAATGAAAAATACCCATACCATTGATATAAAACCATAAGGAATAACATACACTAAACATCATTAGAACCATTTATTAGTACACATTACATCATTTTTTGATACCATAATCTAACAAGTCTTCCACTTTCAAAGTAATTATACTCATATTTTCTACAACCTATGGTCGATCGTTCATTTTGTTCAATTTTTTTTGTTAAATTATATAAAACATAATATGGATTAGTATAAAGACTATTCCACCTTGAAGTGATACATTTTGGATCCTCTAGAAACTCTACTTCACATTGTCGTGATATTGATCTTCTATTAAAAAATAGTTACTGATCCTCACCATTGTACATTCTACTAAGTCCCACTAAGCCATAACGATTTTTAATTTTTATTTTAATTTACCACCATTGGGAACATTTATACTTGTTTTTTCTTCCATGATATATTCTACAAATAAAACACATTATCATTCATCATGTTCTCGATGAAGTGATATTTCAGGTTGTTGTACATTATACATTAATGGAATTAAAAATTCTAATCCAAATAAATTATAATATGACTATCACAATAAAGTATACCGCCATCCATTATTAATTTATGTTCTAACAATATATTCTCTAATCAAATTGGTTCTTTTTTTTCATCTATTTCTCATAAAAACTCATCTTATATTGTGTAAAAATTAACCACCTGTTGTAACCATGACATCGAGATGATGGATATTCCATCATCAGTAAAAAAAAACCTTATAGTTCTATTCATGGTTTATGAATAACAATAAAAGTAATAATTAATTTAACCTTGCAATGGAAAATATTCCCTATATACTAATGTTGTATCCTCTAATCCTTTCAAGTATAGGATGGACCACTTTATGTCCTCTAAGTGTTCCTTTCCCAGATTCCACAAGAATTGGTTCCACAATCCCCTTAAAAACAATTTCTGGATGAGTACATTTAATGGGGTATATTATGAAACGAAATCATATTGTAAATAAAAAATATCATTATACTAGAGAACATATTTAATTTTTGGCCCAATCTCCTTAGATAATATTAAACAATATTTTATTAAAAAAACTCTATAATTTACTTTCAAAATCCCCTCGAAGAATTTTAAATTTTTTATTTTTTCCAAAGAATTAAAATAGGTGTCATTTCGATAAAAGAAATTAAAATTTTTAAATAAATGAAAAAATTGTCGACAGTAATATGGAATTAAAAGTAAAAAATTGGTGAAATTAAAAAAATATCATATTGAAATTTATTGAAATCCAATCAATGATTTTGTATAACTTAATTGTTAGAAGGATCAAATATTGATTATTAATTCTTTCTAATTAATTAAATTCTATAAATAATTATTTGTAAATTTGGAATATAATTATTTAAAGGTCGAAAATATTATTTTCAATGTTTTTATTCTATTTTATTTTAAACATGAATAAGTTTATCGTAAATTTTCTATCAATATATAATGTTAAATCTAAAAAAATTACAACGGTATAACCAATATACTACTTTTTAAAGGAATTGTGCATTAAGCTAACTAACCCTCCATGTTAAAACCCAATAAAATGGTACTCTCAAGCTTTTACACACTGAATTCCTAATCAACAACATGATTTCTATGAACCAAATGAATTTGTATGATCTAAACTAAGTTCATGACCATCGATAAACAATAGTAATGACCAACTAAATAATTGAAAGAATAATGGTCAATTTAGTGTTCATGGTAGATAATTAAAATCATCATGTAAATCAACCATAATAAATACTCAAGTGACCACACCATATTCAGTAATTTATTATGACACTTATGGTTGATTGAAACTCAATATGTAATATGGACATCTTTTAAACAAATATATACAGTAATCATAGTATATGGTCAAACACATCATTAATTACATGTAATGAGAAACTGGTCATTATGTTTTAAGGAAGGATAATTTTAAATATGACTATAATGGAATACGATTATAGTTTATGGAATTATAAATCAAAAACCAAGTCAAATAGATGAATTATTACCTGATCTCACATGAAGGCAATGAGAACGATTGATGGTGAAAACACTATAATATGAACTTAATACAAAATATAAATAAAATACATCGTACTTTTCATTATATTAAATAGGGAATATATTTTTTCAATTATATATATATATATATATATATATATATATATTTGTGTGTGTGTGAATTTTGAATCTCAAAGATACCAAAAAATTAATTAAATTAAACTATAAATGATGTTCCAACTTGATTTAGGTTGTTGATGATATGTCACATGTGTTCATGTTGAACCAATCTGTCAGTTTTTTATGATACCTATGGAGTCCCATGAATGGTGGGGACCTAAAATCATATTCAATACTACATTTTAATGGTTGTATAAGAGTCTACAGTGTGTTCATAAAAACACCTTAACTAAATCATTATCACATCCACCTTAAGTCAACAACACTAGACCAACACCAACTTTATGAAAATGTGATTCATGATTCTAATTTTATTTTTTAATATAAGATTTTTTATGAATTATTATAATGATTGGGGTTACAAGGAAGAATAATATATTCTTATTAGTTGTTTCCAATTGGTGTTATTTATCTATGTAAAGTCTATTAATCCTTAGTGTGAAATATTTTACAAGAACCCATCCAACTATGAGATGAATCTGCCAATGATCATTGATCTCGATCTCTCAGTATACTGCAACGAAATTATTAAATGTGATCATTTTTTGTTTATAATCCAAGTACGATATTTTGAGAGAATCATCATTTGATATGATGTGATAAAGAAAATATCCACGACCCATATAATATTAAACCAAGTATAATTTTTTTCATGTCATTTTTAATGATATTGATGATTGTAAACACTAGGAAATTCAAGTGAAGATTAGTGGTAATTTAATTTAGGTACACATGTTTATATGATGGTTTTAATGCATGATGATGAATAAGAGTTACATTTTCCAATGCTCATTATCTAAAGATAATAACCTAAGGGGCATAGTAGATTATAGAAAATGATGGATAGAACTATTAATAACAAACCATGACCAATATTGATTGAAGAAAATTGGTTGAATTTGTGGAATCAATGTGGAAAATTATTTTCATGGATAATTTGAGCCCTAGAATATGAACAATAATTTCGTGGAGATTTTTAGTGATACATAAATGAGACGAGAGGGATAAATATGAATTCAGTTATTTTTAATGACATCCACATCCATATAATACCACTTTTCGAGGCTCGATCACACCATTTCAGTCCAAATTTTACTGATGTACATGAATAATTTTTATGTCCACCGTTATAGGACCATTTTTTTCTCTAAATACCATAAATTATATAAAAATACCACCTATGAAAAGAACCATATTCCTCCTCATGGGATACTACCTAGAAGAAACAATCATATTTTGTTCTATGAATTAACAATGCACAATAACCCAACATTCTTATTGAATGTGTTTGGAGTTTGATCCTGAGAGGAAAGTGAATCATGTCATGAACATTTATTTTCTTATGTGGTGAAATATACACCCCTTACCATTTAATGTTGAAATGATCAAAGGAGGGGGTGTTACTAAAAGAATTTATTGTTGTTTTTAAAAATAATAGAATAAATGGAGATGAAAAAGTGAGAGTTATACTCACATTAGTTAATCATTGAAACATGGAAAGAACCTTGAACCATTTTGATATAAATATAGAGAAATTAACTATATATAGGGATATTGATATATGATTTCTCAATATATATATGATATATTGTTATTTCAATACAAAATTTTATATCATTATTTTGGTAATACTCAGGTGAAGGTACAAAAGATCCTTAGTTGTTAAATCTAACTAGATTCTAATTACCCTTGTTAATTAATTTTACATTTTAATTTAATATCTCCATTTTTTAAATATCTAAATTTTATTTTATTTGTTTACATGATAATAAAATTTCCTTAGAACTATACATTTTCAATTTATCTTCTCTCTTTTGAAATATTGAACGTATATTCAACTTAGGTTCTCTCTATGCCTTTAGATCAAGATTAATGGGCTGATATAATAGTGATTAATGATCATTGATCATTGAGATTTGTGAGCATAGATATTTGAGTTATATTTAATTCTTCTATTCTAGATGAAACACCCATATGAGGTTAATAAAGTGAGGATTCATTTTTTTATATAGTGAAAAATATAATAAAATCATAAAATCTTGATTTAGTAATAGGTGAAGGGATGACTATGGTTTTCACACTTTGATAAAAAAATATTTAATTCCAAAATAATTCAAACATTGGTTTTACGAAACTAACCCATTAAACATGATAATAACACACACAAAAACCTATTTATCTATAAATAGAACATAATTCTATTACCACTACATTTAATTCTTGTTCATAAATTCATTTTATGAGGGATCCATGATTGGACCCTCACTAACCTTCCACCAATAATAGGTGTCGAATTTTGTGTCTAACTTTTTCATAAAATGATTTTGATATATTTAAAGTAATTATTTATCTCATTTTAATGGTTTTAAATCTAAAGGATGAATTAACTATTCTTGAATGGCCCATGATAATAAAAATCACTACATAAGAGGAAAGAGTGTTTGTACTAGTTCTATTGGGAATTTTTCCATATTCATATTCTTCATACCCTTTACTAACCCTATTAAGAGATATTGTGGATGAAAATATAACTTAGTTGAATAATAACATGAGAGAACTTTTGATATTCAATTTAAGAATTGTTAATTGGATAGAAAAAATAAATAATCATCCAAAATATAATCATATAATTAGAATAATAATTTTACATGCTAAATTTAAATGATTTTTAGGAGAAGTAAAAAAACATGATTTTGTTAGAATTTAGAGAAATATATATTGGGTTCATGCCTAAAGGAGTCACTATTATTTAAATTAGCTTGAATGTACATCGTGTGTCTCTTGATGGGTTCGAAAAATAGTTTCCCTATAACCTTTTTCCAAGAGAAGTCTCGACCTTGGATGAGTTTCAGGATACTTTCATTCAAAAATATTTTCCTATCTTGATGAGTACCAAAAATATAAAGGAATGTATGGAATCTACCAATCTAGTGTAGAAACCTACTATGTGTTCTTAGAGATATTAAAGTGGTTAATAACATTTATCCAACAAAAAATGTTCAATATCCATCATTTATTTGTATTCTTTTAACATGTGGTAATGTAAAATGACTGAAAAATATATATGTTTCTATTAGATGAAAACTAATAGATATTTTACCTATAGATCATAGAGAATCGATTGAGAGGACATCTCAAAAATAAAAAAAAATCGGTAAATGAACTACCATTAGAGGGTTGCATGAGGTAAAAAGTTCCAACACACTATTATTTTAAAATAAATTAAGAGTGAATTTATCTTGTGAGATTGTAAACTATGATAAGGGTATATATAAAAACACCTACTACATTACAATTAATTTTAAAACTCTAAAACTCATTTGATAAAAATACATATAGTCTCTCACATGTGAATGAAATTAGTGAATCCTTGTTTTCGGGTAAAAACCAGCTTCAATAGGTAATAAATCAAGCATTCTGAGAAAAATCTAACCCCAAATTTTGGGTTAGGAATCAACGGTAGTAATTAACTCTATTCGATCGTGGTTTTCAAACATTCCAACAACCATCCATCTAAAATGGCTTCTCTTGTCCCTTTTCAGGCTACCAAAAATGGAGAATAAAGAACCATACATAAAGGACTTTCTTAAATAGCTTGTTGAGTCTCACACCACTAAACAAATTACTCTAAAAACTTATATATCAGAATTGATGGAGCTATAATGAGATCATGGGAAAATCATGTCTTCCATTATTGTCTTAAAAAATTAGTGTTCATGTAAAATTACCTTTCAATACATTCCTATAACTTATTGTAATATTACTTCAATTTAATTATTTTGTATTATTAAACTAATGATCATTAATTTTTTTCCATCCCATGTTTGAGATTTAATTATAGAAAAAATTGAACATGGATAGTTTACACCAAACAAGGATCTTGAAGAAGAAAAACCTATAGAAACATTCTATATGATTAAATTCAAGGGAAAATACAAGGTGGAAGACTCTAATTCACCCAAACCTCCGTAACCTATAAGGGTAAAATCACCCAATATAACAAATAAAAAACATTCCAATAAGTGATCCTAGAGATATTCAAAATCATATAGGTTGACATCCATTTTTTCAATCCGTCCACTAAATCAAATTTTATGAAATGTTTATCTGGAAGATGGTCACTAGAAATAGAATATTTCAATGGAATGAAAATTTAACTTTAGTTTGAAATTTATCTTCCCCTTTACCCTAAAAATACATAAAACATTCCATGATAAAGGTTTATTTAATATATCATTCACCATATGAGGTCTTGATTTTTTAATGCCCTAAATTTTTTGAGAGTGTTGATAAATGTAATTCATTAAATTTTATATTCATTAATATAGATAATAGTCACTAATCCCACTAGAGTAGTTATATGACTTTCTAAAAAAACACATACATACTTAATATGAGTTTTAGAGAATATTTTGGTGTGTGTAAAATGATTTTTTCTATAATAACACATATATTCTGAACATATAATAAGAAAGAGGTGAGTTTATTTCCCCAAACATTATATATAGTCAATTTTATAATATATAAAATAATAAGAAATTTTAATAAGGGAAATATTTTGGGTAATTTTAGAGAACATACAATGAAATTTTATATTCTTGATTCAATAAAATTACCACATAATAAGAAATTTCTTTTTACGTTGAACCACTATTAATTTAATGTTTTTATAAGGATGTAATTAAAAATATTTATGGAATAATTCTATTAGGAGAAGATCCATAATGAAATAAAAAATTTTGAAGTATTAGTTTTTTAAAATAAGTTAAATCTGAAAATTGTTATGTGTACTAACAAAATCTATTTTGATGTTAGTTTTTTGGATGATATACTCAAAACAATAACTAATACTTATTCTTTAATTATTTAGTATTCTTATTGAGGATAACATAATGTTGAAAAAATAATTGGAAAACCCACCAAACTAGATTCTATGTTAATACTATCATAATTAATTTTTTTATTTAGTTTATATTTGGAGACATGTTGGCATAATTTCAAATAATATAAATCCTAATAATTAAAATCAAATTTTTTAAAATTTTAACCAAAATAATAGTGAAATTGGTTGTACACTATGATTAATTACATGGATTGACCCCACCATATGTATACATTTGATTTATATTGATAGTTAATCTAGACCAATAAAACATAATTGAGGATGAACCTAACCATTATGGAGGTTATAAAAATATAGTAGAAATAATTTCTAAGGGAATCTTATAAACAATATCATACTCCCAATGGGTGAGTCCCATTAAAATGTTCCCATAGAATACTTGATACAAATTTTATAAAATGAGAACAATGATTTAGTTCACTCAATAATTCAAAATAACAAGAGTGTTTTCATTGATTAACAGAAATAGAACCATGTCTCCTGAAATGACCATTTTCATATTACTTTTATATAATAAATGTTAGAGTTATGAGTTGCAGAAGGAAAATACTATATTCTTTACGAATTCTGTATTTTTTTAGGTTTTTAATGCTAAAAAAGAATGGGATAAAACCAAATGCACAATATAATTAGGCATATTTTCTGACAAGAATGTTCCCTTTGGCCTTTGTAATCACCCTTGCAACTTTCAATAACTATTATTAATCATATTTTCAGAACATATTGTAAATAGCCTAGAGTATTTCATTGATGATATTAATATGTATGGGAAATGTTTTGGAACCATTATTGAGAGTCAAGAATAATGTTTTGAACAAATGAATTCAGAAAAACATGGATTTATATTTTTTTAGAATTTATATTACTTTTTGGAGAAGCTTTATTTTCTAGTCCATTTATTTCAAAATATGGGACTAATGTGGATAATTCAAAAAGTGAAATCATTTTTCCAAAAATTATTCCACCATTTTAAGACATATTAAATATCTTATATGGCGTTATAGGTTGTAAAAAAGTATTATTAATTTATTTTGAAAGATTTTTTATCCCCAAACTAGCATACTAAAAAAAAATACTAAGTTTGCTTATGATGAATCATGTTGGATAGCATATGAAATTATAAATTTGAGTCATACCAAAACACACAAAATATTCCTACCAGAATGGAATTTATCATTTAAGATATTTTATGATGACTACAACAAATATGTATGGGTTTTCCTTTTCCAGAATATTTTATTGTCATCCACAAGTGATAGCTTACAATCATCATTCCTTGGAATTGTATAAGTAAATAATTCAAAAATATAGAAGTAGATTTATTAAATTCTTATTAAATTATTTAAATTATGTTTTTTACTTGATAGGAAGTAATGTACCATTTTATTCTATTCATTAATAACATTTATATTTTATCAATAAGGTTGAGGAAAAGTTAAGGAAAGGAAGATGTATGTTTTTACAATAAGATATTAACATGGAGATTAAAGAAAATTTTTTATATAAACATCTAGTTTTTGACCCATAAAAATATTTCCACACACTACCAAAGAAGAAAAACTAACTAAAACAAACCTAGATGGATCCTTCCCCTGTGATAAATTGTACAAAGTCACCCAAATACCTTGGTATGATGATCTAGAAAAAAATTTAGTGACGTTAAATGTTTCACACTTATTTACTAAAAATCAAATTCATAAATTCAAATTTGAATTAAAATTTTATATATAGGATTATCCTTAATTATATATGATTTTTTAGGATAAATAAATTAGAATATGAATATATGGGGATGAAATTAATTATGAGGTTACATTTTTCAACACACTTACCTATGCAGACCATTTTGGACCACAAAGAACTACCATGAAGTTTTTAGAATATGTTTTAACTTGGAATTCAATTTTTAACGACTCATGATATTTTTTTAATGCATTTCCCAAATGTCAACTCACATGTAGAGATTACAAAATATATGAAATTACACAACAACCTTTAATTTTTTGATGTAATTTATGTTTGGGAATTTGATTTCATTGGTCCATTTCCTATATCATTTTGTTTCATGACATCATATTAGTAGTGGAATTTGATTTAAAGTGAATTTAATAAAAAGAAACTATAACTGATGATTCTTGGGATGTCATAAAATTTATAAAATAAATAAATTTCTATAGAGATAGAATACCATGACAAATAATTACTGACTAAAAACCAACATTTTCAATAAAAACAAAAAAATAATGATTATAAAATAAAGAGTATATGAAAAAAGGTGCATGAATTTCTACTAACTGAAATATGAAAAATAATGGATGCCCAACATATTAATAGGATTTGGTAGGTGGAAGTAAAAAACCAAATGAAAGTAATAGAGTAAGATGTTCTAGATTAAATTAAAGGCAAAGGAACTTCCAAAAAACCCTATATGGATATCCCATTATTGATTTTTATATAAAAATATTGTCATATTCTAGATGAGTTACAGAACAAGGAATATTGGTTGGTGAACAAGGTTAATCTAGAGTTCAAAAAAGTTAGAGAGCTTATGTAGATTCATATAATGGAATATAAGCTGTTAAGAAATGAAGCTTATAATAATTTATTATAGTACAAGAAGATGTACGAATATTTCTATTTCAAAATTAATCAAAAAATAATCTATGATGTAGGAGATAAATTGATATTATAATCTGTAAAATGTTGTTTCAAAATTCCTTTTTTGACTTTTATGTCTTTTTTTTGGAAATAGAAAATCTCTTTATGCTCTTTTGTCGTACTGACTATGTTTATCGTACTGAATATGTTTATCATACTGACTATGTTTATCGTTCTGACTGTGTTTATCGTACTGACTATTTTTATCATATTGACTATATTTATCTTGTTGAATATGTTTATCTTACTCACTTTGTCAATCATACTGACTCCGTCAGTCGTACTGACTCTGTCAACCGTACCATTTTGTCAACCGTACTGAACCTGTCAATCGTACTAACCCTATCAATCGTACTGACTATTGTGCATCATAATCACTTTTCATAATATTGATACATTTCACTAACTAATACTAATAGTACTCTTGTTTTAGTTTTATCACATGCTTGTTTTTTGTTCTTTTATCAAAACAATTGTTTTATATCAATCGTTTTCATGAAAATATTTTTCATATCTCTTTTGTTTTAACCAAAATGATGTCGTGGAGTTAGTTATAAAATAATCAAAACAATGTCATGTTTTCTATTTCAATATGATCGTTTTAATGTCAGGTGTCCAAGTCCCTCCGAGTTTTCCAGAGAAATATGATCGTTGGATGAAATATGGTCGTTGGAATCTGAGGCCTATAAATAGGAGGTCATTTGAAGTTGGAAATACAACTGAGAGACTTTGATCATTCTTAGCATCTATCAAGTTCTAGAGAGAGATGGTGTGACTTCTCTCTTGCTTTGTGTGAAAACCTTGACATTACAATACGTGAACGTATCATTCTTAGTTTTTTTATTTCAATAAGGGAGTTTTTTTTATTTGTGTGTCCGATTAGGTGATAATGATCAAGGGCTACCGGGGATAGGCAGACGGTGCTACCGATCTTTTTATCGAGGCCTTTCAAGTGTTTGAAAAATAGAGGTACCAATTACCTATAAAATCGAGGGCGTGCGGGGATAGTAAGAAAGATAGATGTACCGATCATCGTATCATGGGCTTGCGGGGATAGCAAGACAGACATACCGATCATCATGTCGAGGGATACCAAGTTGGTGGTAAGATAGACCTTTTATCCTTGGTGAAAGGATACCCTTCTCTTTGGGATAAAAGAATTGTAATAATTTTATATTTCTGCTACTGATTGTATTAGAATGGAATTGTATTGTTTTCTTTCATCTTTTCATTTTCAATTATAATTGTTCCAATTATGATTACTCTGTTACATATTGTATTAATAGATTTTATACACTTTATAGTAGAATATTTCAGTCATGTATTACTCGGATTATTGTATTTTTTTCGAACACAGTTTAATTACATTACTCATAGTATTACATCACATCATACCTTTTATATTCAAGAAAATGGTGGTTAATTGTATTGGTTGTGAATTTCATTAGTTTAAGTTCATTTAAACTAATTTTTGAAGTGTTTAAATATAAATTTTTTTAAACATACAATTCACCCCCTGTTGTATTTTTCCAACTAACGTACATCTATATATGGATCCAAAATTTGGTATAAGATGAGGTTTTCAGTGATTTGTTTTACTTGCTATATAATTGTGTTTTTTATCTACTTATTGCACTAACGTGTGGAGTGGAAAAGATTTTGTTCTATTAGATAGCAGAAATGAATATTGGATCAATTGAAAATCTGAATCCAACTAGACAACCAATTTCTTATGGGAATTATTATGAGTACTGGAGAGATCAAATAAAGGCGTTTGTTATTAATACCGGTTTAGAAAACATTATTATAATTACTGGAGGTTACAAAATTCATGACAAAGAAGTCAATACTTTCACTAATCAAGAAAAGCAAGAATATCAACTGAAATACAAGGTATGCAATACTTTTCTATGTTCTGTGAACAAGAATATATACATCCAGATATCATCATGTGAAGTAGCCAATTTTATTTGGAAGAAATTGGAAGTCACACATTTTTGTACATCTAAGGCTATAGAAACATGAAGAGCAATGATTCAAGTGGAATATCATGGTTTTCTTTTTTCCTTATAGAGATCTAGTATGTAAGGTGAAAAAAATATTTATAAAAATTGTCAACAATTTACAATCTATGGGAGAAAAAGGTCTTAAGGATGAATATCTTGTAGACAAGATTATTGATATAATGCCAAATGAATGGGAATAAAAAAGAAAAGCTATTGATGAAAATAGAAAAGTTTCTTAGATTACTCTTGATGAACTTTTTGGAAGTCTTATACAACATGAGACAATAATGAAATGAGATGCTAATTTCAATAAGAAGAAAAATGGAAATGGAAGTGTAGCTTTTACTACTAAATCTAAAGAAAAAAACATTTGAAAGGATAACAAGATCCAAATCTAAGAAATTTTTTATGTCAAAATCAAGTGATAGTGATCACTCAGATAACGAGTTATCCAATATTTCTCGAAGGATGAACAAGATTGTGGGAAAGAAATACTTTCAATACAGATTCAAAAATAAATATAGGAAGGATAAGAAATATGCAGAAGTAACTTGTCATGAATGCAAGAAAGCAGGTTATATAAGACCTGATTGTTCTTTACTGGAAATAAATGATATAAAGGAGAAAAATTCTGAAAGAAATAAGAAAAAGTATTACAAGACAAAGAAAAAGAAAGTCTTGAAGGAAAATGATACTTGGAGGGAAAGTGGTGGTGATTCATCAGGTGATTCTTCAGAATATGAATCTTCCGGATAGAGGAATATTGGACTTATAACCAAGATACCAATTGAAGATCATTGTTTCATGGATAAGGTACACAATTCTGAATCATTCACAAATGTATCCTTGAATTCTAATTATAGTGATAGTAAATATTATGAATCCTTGGATGAAGAATTTTCTTTAGATGAAGATAATACTTTACCTACCTAGGAAGAAGTGTCTAGGATTTCTAAGATTCTTGAGAATGAAAATTATAAAGTCAAAAAAAATCTTGAAAAGGAAAATTCAAGAATTTCTATTCTTACTACGGAAATATAAGTTCATTCTAAAGATCATGATAAGAAATTTTTTGATTTTTAATGTATTTCAATAAACTTTGAGAAGGTAAATTCTAAGAAGGATAAACTTACTAAGTATCTAGAAAAATTAATTTCTAAGAAAAATATTTTCGAGCCTAACTTTAGTACTAAAACTAATTACTTTGAAGATAATAACATAGTTATTAGACTAAATTCATAAATATTTTCCTTGAGGAAGTGTTTGTCAAACTTTACCTTAGGTAAGGAAAATTTTGATAAGATGTATTCTCAAATTTGACCTTCAAGGAATAATTCTGGTTTTGGTTATACTGATTCAAAACCATTTTTTAGTAATAACTATTTTATTCCTCAAAGTGCTCCTTTCTGTATTAAGTTCCAACGTGGTGGACATTGGGAAAGAAATTGTTCTCTTATTAGGACTCAATATTTAGGATTTCATAAAGCTCATTTTGCAAAACAAATGTGGATTCCTAAAATTCTTTTATCTAACCCTTATGGATCCAAAAAAGTTTGGATTCTGCAAAACTAATTTTTTATTTTTCAGGAAAATAAGAAGTATACCAACAAGAATATTTGGTATATGGATAGTGTTTTTTCTCGAAATATGACCAGAAATAGAGATTTATTTGACAAGATTATCCAGAAAAAAGGTGAAAAAATTACCATTGCTGATAATGCTCAAAGAAAGATTGTTAGAATATTTAATATTGTTTTTCTTGGAATAGTTCTAATTTAAAATGTTATTTTTTGTAAAATTTTTATGCACAATCTCATCAGTATTATTCAATTATGTGATGAAGGAAACCTTCTGAATTATAGAAATGATAAATGTTTAGTTCACAATTCCAAGGATGAATTCATTTTATCTTCCCAGAGGCCAGAGAATGTATACACAATTAACATAGAAGACCTTAGGATCCAAAACATACATTTCTTAAGTGGAATAAAAGACCAATCTTGGCTATGGAATCGAAGACAGGGATACTGAAACCTAATAAACCTTTGTAAACTTTCAACGAAAAGGCTTGTAAAGGATCTACCAAATCATAGATATGATTCTTCAAAGGTCTGTGACCCTTGACAGTTTGGAAAGCAACATAAAACTTGATTTAAATCAATCAATGAAGTATCAACATTCAATACATTACAGCTAGTGCACATTGATCTTTTTGGTCCTACAAAAACTGGAATCATTGGAGGGAAATACTATGTATTTTTCTTATTTGATGACTTTACTAGATTTACATGGGACTATTTTCTAACAAAGAAATATGAAGCCTTTTTCTATTTCAAAATTTTTAGAGGCCAAGTTAAAAATGAGAAAAACCTACCATTGATAACTATCCATAGTGATCATGGTGGTGAATTTCAAAATTCAGTTTTTGAAACTTTTTGTAGTAAGAAAATGCATTACTCACAACTTTTCAGCTTCAAGAACTCCTCAGAAAAATAGTGTTGTTGAGATAAGAAATTGTATTCTTTAAGAAATGACAAGAACCATGTTGAGTGAGTACTCAATTGGTAATCATTTTTAGGCTAAAGCTATTAGTATTGCTTGTTATACTATAAATCGTGTTTTAACAAGACCTTTTCTTAATAAAAAACCTTATGAATTGTGGACTGGACAAAAACCAAAAGTTTCATACTTCAATGTTTTCAGATGAAAAGTATTCATTCTGAATACTATAGATAATCTCTACAAATTCGCAACAAATTTGATGAAAGAATCTTTCTAGGATATTCCACAACTTCTAAGGCTTATAGAGTTTTCAATAAAAATACTTGTACTACTAAAGATGCAGTGAATGTTAAATTTGATGAAACAAATCCTTTTGTTTTCAAACAACCCCAAACTACATCTTCGAATGTATTTTCAAAAGCTGATTATCAACCTTTATTAGAAGATCCTTCAGAGAATGAAAATTTTCAATAAATTATTTCAGAAAACTTTTAACCCAGAAAATTTTTTACCATATGTTAATGAAAAGGTCTTACAAAACCCATATAAATTGCTTCTTAGGAATCATCCTAGTCATAATATCACTGGTGATGTAAATCAACCTATAAGAACTAGAAATTCCTTGGGAAACGAAATAGAACACCCTGCCTTTATTTCACAATTCGAACTTAAAAGTCCAAGTGAGGCCTTAGGTGATGAAGATTGGATTAAATAAATGCAAGATGAACTAAATGAATTTGAATGGAATCTAGTCTGGAATTTAGTTGAAATACCTAAAGAAACCACTGTAATTGGGGTAAAATGGGTCTTCAAAAATAAATGTGATGAAAATGGAATCATTGTAAGAAATAAAGCAAGACTTGTTGCTAAGGGATATAATCAACAAGAGGGAATAGACAATGAAGAAACATATGCTCCGATATCTTGACTTGATTCTATTAATATTCTATTAGAATTTTCAGCATATTTTAATTTCATGTTATTTCAAATGGATGTTAAATGTTATTTTCTAGATGGTTTTGTTCAAGAATATGTTTTTTTGAACAACCACATGGTTTTATAGATTCAAAATATTCTAATCATGTTTTTTAAACATACCAAAGATTTATATGTCCTTAAATAAGCCCCTAGATCATGGTTTGATAGACTTACATGATTTCTTTTACAAAAAAATTACAGAAAAGGTAAAGCATATCCAACACTTTTTATAAAAATGGAAAATAAAAATGATTTGATTGTTCAAACATATGTTGATGAAATCATATTTGGATCAACTCAGCAATCTTTAACTGATTCTTTTTTTAAATTTAATTAAAATATGAGTTTAAAATGAGTATGACAGGTGAGTTAACATTGTTTTTAGGTTTTCAAATTTCACAAAAACTAGAAGGAACCCATATATCTCAACATAAGTATATCAAATACTTACTCAAAAAGTTTTGATACGAAAATACAAAAAGTATTAGCACTCGAATGGTTTCCTCAAATACACTTGATCTTGATGAAAATTGAAAACCATTAGATTAAACAAATTTTAGAGGTATGATAGGAATATTTTTATACTTGATGGATATTTGACAAGACTTAATGTTTTTTGTATTCTTATGTGAAAGATACCAATAAAATCGAAAAGAGTATCATTTAAAAGATGTGAAAATAATATTTCGGTATGTAAAAGGAACTCTGGATTTAGATCTTTTTTATTCTTCGAGAAATGATTTTGTTTTAATTTTTTTTCAGATGCAGCCTTTGGTGGTTTTAGAATGGATAGAAAGATTACATCTGGAACATTTCATTTCTTATGAGATTCCTTAGTTTCTTGGTCATGAAAGAAACAATACTTAGTAGCACTCTCCACTACTGAAGCTGAATATGTAGCAGCTTAAAGTTATTGTGCTGAAGTGTTGTGAATGAAAAACACACTCACTGACTATGGATTGAGCTTTTCCAGAACTCAAATTCTATGTTATAATACTAGTTCCATATCACTTAGTAAAAACCCAGAAAATCACTCATGAAAAACACATTGAAATTAGGAATCACTTTCTTACGGATCACACACTTAAATAAGATATTATCTTACAATTCATCGGAACACAATAACAACTTGCTGACATTTTCACAAAACCATTATCTTCTGATAGATTTGAATTTATTAAACATAATCTAGTAATGATTACACTAAAATAATCATTCATATCTACTGCATGTTTTACAATTCTCCTTATATTAAAAAAAACTCGTCTTAAAATGGGGAGAACATTTTTTTTCACTTAATGTATTTATTATTGTTTTACTTTCTGTATCTGTTGATTTACTATTCTATCTTTCTGATTTTTGTACTGACAGTTTGGTTATCATTTTATCTTTATATTTTTTTCATAGTCTCTTCCTAGTTTCCTTATTGTTTTTTTCATCATCTTGAAAACCTATGGTAATGATTTTGTTTTCCATCGTCTTGACAACCTATGGTAATGACTTTGTTTTCTATCGGCTTGAAAACCTATGGTAATGACTTTGTTTTCCATCAACTTGAAAACTTATGGTAATGAATTTGTTTCCCATCGGATTGACATCCTATGTTAATGACTTTGTTTTCCATAAGCTTGACAACCTATGGTAATGACTTTGTTTTACATCATCTTGGAAACCTATAGTAATGACTTTTTTTCCATCGGCTTGACAACTTGTGGTATTGAATTTTTTTCCATCGGCTTGACAACTTATTGTAATGAATTTGTTTTCTATAGGATTTCCAACATATGGTAATGACTTTTTTTTCATCAGCTTGAAAACCTTTGGTAATTAATTTTTTTTCCATAGTCTTGAAAACCTATGGTAATGACTTTGTTTTCCATCGGCTTGACTACTTACGGTAATGACTTTGTTTTCCATCGACTTGACAATCTATGGTAATGACTTTGTTTTCCATCGGCTTGAAAATTTATGGTAATGAATTTTTTTCCATCATCTCACAAGAGATCATATTCTTTTTCCTTGTATGCTTATATTTTCTTTTCGTTATTATATTATACTATGTTAATTATACTAAACAAACGATCTGTTTAGAATCTCTGATAGGTACATTCTTTATTTACTTTTTTTTTTTCCTTACATTTCATTGATTCTCATTTTTTTAAAAACCCCTTTAAATACGAAACATTGATTTTTTTCATCTACTAATCTCAACCATAGAAGACCCATGATCATGTTTCTTCACCTATAAATAGATCACCCCCTCCCCTAAACCACACCAGGTTTTCAGACTTCTTGATGAAGCTATGCTACTTTTTCTTAAGACTCCATATGATCTTCTCTTTGTCTCACATTTTGGTCTTAGTCTTCTTCCAACACTCATGTCGAAATGTATTCCATGATGTTTTCAGATAAAGATTTCTTTGGATAATAGTTATTTTCTCGGTATTTCTTTGACACATATGTTTTAACAATCAAGAGGATTATTTTCTTTCAAGGCTGGGAACATCTTTGTGTTGAGAAACCCATATCACAAGACCCAATTATTATTGAAGAGCTTAGTCAATTATACAAAACGGTGTATTTTGAAAAAAATATATTGATCAACTTTGCTATGTATGATATAAAAATCTCATTGTCTGTGAAACAAGAAGCTCACATTCTCAATGTGTCAATGGAAGGTGGTTCTTTTTGTCCATATCATAAACTACCAGAGGAAGTTGGTACATTTAATAGATAAGTAGCTGAAAAATCATTATTCCTCATAAATGAAGAGAAGAGAAAATTATCCCATTTATCTCTAGATAACAGGTTTGTTGTACTTTTGATGCAATGATTTCTTATCACAAGGAAAGAGGATAGAGAAACCCTTAAAGATTCTGATATCTTTATGCTAGAATAACTTTTAAACATGAAAAAGGTAAATCTCATGGGGTACATCTTTAAAACAATCAAGAATGTCAAGTCAGGGGCAATAAAGTGTCGTTTCATTATGTATCAGTTTATTCTTACAAAGTTCATTATTGAGAGTTTGAAGTTATGTAATATTCCACTGAAAGGGAAATTGAAAAAACTAATACCTTCTTGGATAAGTAAGAATACGTTTAAGAAGTTGTATGTATGTTTTGATTAAGATTCAAAGATTTTTTTTTTAATATATAAAAGATGAATCGACACAAAATCAATTGGAACCTATGAAAATCAAAGAAAATACAACTTTTGTTGCTCCTCAAAAGTCTGATCCACAAACTAGTACTAAGCCAAAGAAGAAAACAAAATACAACAAGGAGGTTGTAGCCAAGTGGAGGAAAGACCGAGAACAAAGAAAAGAAGGTGATCCTAAGTTCTTTCTTGATCCAGCTGAAGCTTTAGCTGAGAGGATAAATGTAGATGATACTCTTCAGGCTAAGAAGAAAAAGAAGACTCTTTTGAAAAGTAAAGGTCAATAGTTTTGATGTTTCTAAAAACATGAAAATAGTTGAAAGGATACCCTTTTCTTTGGGGTAAAATAATTTTAATACTTTTAAATTTATGCTATTGATGGTATTAGAAAATAAATTGTATTATTTCCTTTATTATTTACATTTTCAATTGTAATTATTCCAATTACAATTATTCGGTTACATATTTTATTAATAGATTCTATAAGCTTTAGGTTAGAATCTTTCACTCTTTTATTACCCTAATTATTATGTTGGATTAAAATGCAATTGATTTACAATACTGATATTATTACATTGTATCTTACCATTTATATTCAAGAAAATTTTGGTTAATTGTATTGGTTGTGAATTGTATTAGTTTAAGTTCATTTAAACTAATTTCTTCAGTGTTTAAATACAAATATTTTAGACATAAAATTCACCCCCCTCTTGTATTGTTCCATCTAATATACATCAATATATCAATCCAACATAAAAATTGTTCTCATACATGGTAAACATTATTCTATGCTGAATAGATGTTATGTATTCACTAAAAAAATTCATATTTCGTAGTTGATAACATGATAAATGAAACAAAGCTACCATTCCTGGGGAATAAAAAAAACATTTATATCATGACTATATTTTGAATTAACCAATTGAGGTTTATATACTCTACCCTAATACCAATAATTGAATCATAACAATAGGGTCTTATTCCCTTATTTTTATAGGTAAACCAACTCTTTAAAACTAATTTTCCTTGAAGATTTCATGTTGGGTTTGATTGGGATTGAATACGAGAAATGTGTAGGGAAGATGGTCAAGTATATTATGATGAAAATAATTTTTCTTCATTTATTAATCTATTTTTAATGTCTTTTGCTTTAAAAAGATTTTGGAAAAACAATCTTTCAATGTTTTTACATATTTTTTAATTTATTTTTTTAATTTTTTGTTGTGTTTTTAGGATAAGAAAATTAAATTTAATTTTCTCAATGTATTGGGATGATTTTAATATATATAAGAAGATTACACTAATTATGAGTTTTTAGAATTTAATGATTTATGGGTGAATATATTGACTTTTTTTATAAATATTTCGATTAACAATTTTGAAATGGAGTGTAATTGAAAAATTATTTGGGAAATGGGAATTATAACATTAGAAAACTAGTGTTTTGAACTTATTAAGGGTAACTTTGAATTTGATATTGAGAACACTGCATAGAGTAAACTCAATAAAAATTTGTATAATTCCATTGAAACTGAAATAATATATGAAACTATAATCACAAAAAGAATCTTTGAGACATTAGGAACTGAGTGTGTGGGTAATAAATTCCCATTGAAAATCTGATACGTGATTTACAAGATTATAGATAGGGAAAAGTAAATAAGTTCATAATATTCGAAAATAGATCCATTTATGTTAGGTAATATTTATTATAATGAATATAGAGGGAATATTCTAATAAAACTTTTATTTGAATTGTATCAGGGAACTAGAAACTATAAATTAGGATTAAGAAACATAAAAATTCTCGATAAATGGAAGTTATCATTTCTAAAATTTTAATTCCACATAAAACTATTAGATTCACACCTATAAATGGATTATTAGGTTTATTGGAAGTGAGTAATATATGATTAATTCATATATGAGGTGTGAAATTTTAATCATGGGATGAGTATTTACATTCAATTTTTCATTATGTATCCAGTTGATTGTAGGAAAGACTATATCTTTTTTTAGACAATATTTTTAATAAATGTTATTCACTAAATTACCCCAGAGTAAAATATTCTATATGTGGGGTAGTTTTGAAAAATAAAATTATTGAATTTTTTTTCTAATTATCTATTTAAATTCCGTCAAACCATTTTAATATCAATGTGATTTTTCATTTTTTCATACTCATGTGTGATTTTGGTAAATAATGAAAATGTCCTTTAAATTTTTTATTTTACTAATAAAAATGAGTTTAGTGTATAATCTAGAATTAAACATTTAAATGGATCACGTAGTTAATTTCAGGTTTCAAAATAATTTTGGAATTTATTTAAATCCATTCAATGATTTTATAGAATTTATTTCTTATAATGCTCAAATATAGATTTTTAATTCATGTTGAATTAAATAAATGCCAATTATTGACTTTTGGAAATTTCTAGTTTGATTATGCATAGAAATTTTATCTTATTTTCAATGGTTTTATTTAATTTTATCTTACTCTTAAAAAAGAATACAATAATTTTTTTAGTATTACAGGAAAATAGTAAAAAAATAGTGTTTGCAGACTAAAGATGATGCCATCCAAAGGTATGATGGATCATGTTACCATATAGTCCTGAATATAACCCCCCATAATGGAAATCTTAAGCTACCAAACATTGAAATTTTTATTGACCACAAGAAAAAATGAGATATAAAACTAATGTAATATCTTAACATACTACATGACCATTCCAAACCTATCATGAAAATAAAATAACCACATGAAGGAAACATAGTCACTCAATTGAATTTCTTAGACAACAAACCACATCATGTAAATCAAAAATTACAAATACTCAAGTGAATCCATTATACTCTAAAATTTATCATACCTTTCATAGTTTACCTCACCTCATTCTACCAATTGAGCATCTCAAAATAAACCATGAAAAGTTACTACAACCCTTGGTCGATGACCTCATCTTTAACCTAAAAATTCCATATATCTATGAATTTTGAAGGAAGTATTATTTCAAAGCTGAACATTACTGAGGTTTTTGAAAAAAATCAATATCATCAAACAGAAACCGAGTAAAATAGATAGAAGATCATCAAACCTCTAGCGATGTCCATGTGAGAATATTAAATATTGTAATGATTTGATATAAACCCAATATAAATAGGATATAATAACTGAATCCATTTGAATAAATTAAATATGAAAGCTTAGTATATATATGATTTAATTGGTGATGAATTTGGGAGTAATATTGTTTGAATAATTTATGAATTCATTCAGATAATGATGAAACAACTTATGTTTTTTTAGATTTGGATGATGACTCGCCTAAGTTAAATAAGGTCTAACCTATCTATTCTCTCTATTTCATATTTAGGTCTAATAACTATAGGGACATTGGATAATCTTCAATAAAAAAATTTGAGATTGTATAAGGGTGCGCACTAGGTTCTTGTAGATACTCATTAATGGAATCTCTTGAACTACCACTGGAAGTCAGTATCACTATTCTAATTCTGATTGTGTCACACTGGAAACATATTTCTCTAGATTTAATTTTTATATTAGAGTGAATATGCATTGGAGGGATGTATTGGTGCCAGTTTTAGAGCATTTCTAGTCATTAGCTATTTCCAATAATGGATTTTATTCTCGGTTAAGTCTAAAATGAAGGAGTGTGAAAGAGTTCACATGAACTAAACCAACTGATAAAGGAATATAAATATTATAATCAAAACTATACATCACAATATTTTGAAGCTAGCCAAAAAATATGGGCATTGATTTATAACCCCAATCCTATACTGAATGGAATGTACATTCAAGATATATAAATGAATATTATATTAATCATCCCATATAATATTCAACCATAAATAACCAATTTCAGGTGGGTTTATAATTATTGAAATTTTAATGAATTTTTAATTTTTATTTGAGATCAATGGTAATATAATTCATTGACATTTTTTCAGAAGAAGGATTTGGTTTATGGTGACGAATGAGTGTTAATTTGACTGATGATGATGATCCAATGAAGATGAAACATGAGAGTTTGAGTGGATCATAGTATATGATGTCTCAATATAGGAATACCTGATATTGATTTATCTTGATTAATGAAAATTGTTCCACGTTAAAGGAATCAAGATGCTAAACTATTTTCATGAATAAAAGTATCCTAATCATTTTATGAAGAATTTGGTGATTTTTTTCTAATGATTTTTGAGCATGATAAGATGTATGAATCAAACATAGGTACATGACCGAATATATATATCCAATACTTAAACACATATATTTTTATAAATTTTCACATAATTTCCCAAAAAAATATAAACTAAGTATCCAGTGGACTAATGTCCTACCTTGATTCGTAAAATAAATAAATTAGCACAAATTTAAAAACATAATATTTAATTAAAAATCCACATAGTTCTCATAAATAACATAGATCTTTTGAAACAATATAGTAGTCCATGGGGAAATTATATAAGGAAAAGAAAGATATAGGAATCCAAGTATGAGAAAAACATTATAGTAATGAATAACATGAGATTTAAGACTCATAACAAGATATAATAAAGAGAATACTCATAAAGATGGAAACATTGAATAATGAATTGAAATAATTATATCATGGATCATATAACACATGGTAACAACATTAGACATGACATTATAAACCTAGTTCAGGGGCCACTTCAAAGAAAATATCACCTAGTGGAGATAGTCCCATGGTGGATTGGGTTCAATCTCCATTCCTATAAACATATTAGAAAAATCCCGATGGTGTATTGAGATAACTTAGTAATACCTGACATAGCATCTCATGATATATGAATAATTAAAAAATACATTATAGGACTATAGAATTCTAGGCCAACTCATCACAAAAAAGAATGTTCTCAGTCTACCCATCCATGAAAAAAATAAGTATCTCCTTATAATAAATAATTACCCAATTAATTTTGTGAATATATAATTCTAGGACCACTCATATCATAGCTAATATCATTTTTATTTATTCCATATGTAGAAAATTAACCACAAAAAAACCACAATCATGATCAATTATATAAGAGGGAAGCGAGTTTCATAATTCTAAATCAAGGCATAACCAATGGTTTTTCCCTATGGATTCCCAATAGAAAAAAGGAAAATATAATTTCGACATCTATAATTGAAAAAATTGTCATAGGACTACTGTATGGAATTATAATATTGAAAAGTCATTAGAATGATATAGTGTAGAAAGAGTAAAAAATAACAACATTATAGAATATTTATGAAATAACTTGTAGATATTTTTATAGAAGAAAAGAGCATATTATTTTTAAGAAAACCATAATTGTACCAAGAGGTTTCTACATAAAATAATTTTTTAGAAGTTTTTTTTTGAAAAAAAATTTGTAGGGGTGATGCTTTACATGAGACAATAAATAAGAATGTTCCCTTACAAGATATTTACTTTAAAAATTAAATTTCAATGAGAACTAAGAACATATATAACCCAAGTAATTAAAAATATATTTAACTATGTATCTAATTATAGGGAATATATAAAAAAATTGGAGGTTCAGGATGATAATATTTCATGAATGAGAGAAAAATAATGACAACATATAACTGATATGTGACAAGGGTGGTATGCAAGAACCCTTTTATTTATGTTTGACATCACTCTTCTCACGATCATAAAATCCTGAATAATTACAATATTTTTATTAAATATATTAGAAAAAAAAATTTATTTATATATAAATTATTTTATAAAGTAATTTTATTATATTTTTTATTTATTTTTAATATAGTTTATTATTATAACAGTTTATCGAATTTTTACTATTATTTTCTTTTTAGCACATTCTGTTTGTGGACGTTGTTCAATGGTGTTGTAAAATAACATCATGATCTACAAAATAATATATTGTTAAATCCCTTATTTATTAAATTATTAATTAATTTATAAAAGTAAGTGGGTTTTCTATTAATGGTCACAAATTTCAAAAATTACATTGATATGTCCTTTTTAGTGGTTAATATTAATATAAACTTTTATTGTTAAAAATAATTAGATATTTTATAATATTATCATTTCATACTGTTAATTATTTAGTAAATACTATTTTAAAATTTTCATATATGTTTTATTACACCCATGTTATTTTATATAGAAAATTAAATGGAAATATTATCATGTGGTGGGAGTAGTATTAACTTACACATAGATAGTGCTCTTGTTTTTACATAATTGAATGAAGGTATAAAATAATATAAATTGTATTTTTAGTTTCATTAACATCTTTTAACATTTAAATTGGTATAATAATTATCACTTTTCAACTATCCATGAAATGGGGTGATGAAAAAGTGAACAAATTGTTCATAGAGGCCGTAGTATGCATACACATTGGACGATGTTGTTATTTTTATCAAATAATTTAGAGGAAGTAATGAAATAGTTATTTCATTATTATAACAAAATTTTATCATTTTAAAATTTATGGTGTTATTAAACCTTTATGGGTATATGGTACTTTAGCAGTGTGTAATAAGAAAAGAATATATAAAATTTAGATTGTGATTTTACAATTCCATTGGATGTACATCCTTGGGTAACTCCTTATGAATCCTTAAGATCAAATTTTGGTGGGATAAACTATTTTAGGTAATGGGAAGGTATTTTAGGAGACACTAGGTAATTTAAATTATTGAGAAAGGTCTTTGTAATTTGTTGAGAAATGTGGAAGAGGTGGTCTCCATTTATAACTAATAAAGAGGTATCTTTTTTAAAACTCATTATTTATCAATATCATCACTAAATTAGACAAGTAAAAGGGATCAAAATATGAGAAATAATGGTATAGAGAAAGATATAATGTTGATCCTCCCTCCTACATCCAATATCAAACATGTTTTTCACATGTTTTAACATTATTCACTATTATGGACAACCATTACCCTAATTTTCCATTAGAGTGGTAACTCCACTTAACCCTTGGAAAATAAATTTAATGGAAAATTTAATAATTATTATTTTTTAGTAATTTTTACATACTCATTTTAAATATTTTTTTCATTTTTTTAAATAAGCATTTAATTATTTTTAGAAATTAAATTTAGAATTAGCGTCTATAGGGAATAAAAAAAATTTCTTAGAAATAGTTCTTTTGATGATTAAAATTTAATTGAGGAATAATAGTTTCAATGTTTTATTTGTTTTAAAGACATAATTTAAATTTCTATAAAACAATTTAGTGTTATTAATCTTTCAATATTTTAAAAACTTAATTTTATGTAAACAATGTGTAATTAACTTAAAAGACCAACACATTTGTTATTATAAATAAAATATTTCTATTTTTATAAGGTTAATCATAGGTTTTATTAATTTTAAAAAAATGTCTCTAAAGTGATCAAATTTATTCCCTAAATATATATTTTATAAAAAAAATTATATGCCTCCTTTATATACAGATTAACATCACCATTTTAGCAAATCATTATTCTTTCATTTAGAATAATTTTTTTTCAAATTTACAAAAAATTAATCATAATATAATTTTTAAATGATTAACCACAAAATGTGAGTAATTTTCTTATAATAAACTTATATATGGGATAAAATTTAATTTTTAATTAATAAATGTGTAATGTATTCAAAACAATTTTCTAAAAAACATATCTTCAATTCTAAATTTTCCAATTATGTGTTTGTAAATTAAAACGAAATTTTTTAAAATTTAAAATTAAGTTATAAAATACATATTTAGTTATAAAAAAGGATTCATGAATTTACAATTCAGACTTACATAGTAATAATGTTGATAAAGTCATGTTTTTTATAAAAATGGCAATTGTCAATATTTTCCTTTAAATTGTAATTTTTTAAAGAAAACCCAAAAAATCATTATAAGATAATATTGATGTTTTAAATCATTATATGATTTTTATTATGTCAAATTAAATTTCTAAAATTTTCAATTTTAACTTTTAATTAAAATTATAAAATATAACGACAAACATTTTCTATAATAAAATAAAATTTTAAAATACTAGTTTACCATATTCATAATATCAATAATATAATAATAAATCAATTATTAATCAACCAATATATTATTTTTATTAAATAATCATTTGATATTTATAAAAATAGTTTTTTTAATAATAATTAATTGTAAGAAAAGATATATTTTTAAGAAACATTTTACTTTAGGTAAATATTTACAAAATATACTTTAAATAGATAAATATGTATTTTAATATATTTGTTATATTATTTATACTATTCTTACCTACCAATTTAATGATTGGGTTTTAACGGTATAAACATATCACAGTTTTGTTTTAGGTACTTTTTGTGTTTGTAGAAAGCTAGAAAACATATTTTACAAAATTATAGGGAAACATATTTGAAAAACATATGCACTTAAATACCCCCCCTCAATAAGGTGAATCCTCTTAATTTAGAAAAATATGAGGTCAAAGAAATTTCTATATGGAGATCGTAACTAACCAAACACTGGTAGTTGATCAATGGTCAATATAAGAAGTTATGTGAGATTTTATGATATGTAATTTATAATGAATCACATATAAAAAATATATATAGTCCATTCCTAATAGACTCTCAAAACACTTATAATATATAAGTATATAAGTTGAAACATTCATCAACCCTTAAAGAAGTTTCATTTACTATAAATATTATATAGAATGTAGTTGGTTTTATCCACCTTATTTAACCCTTGGAATGGTGTGTTGGGATTCAAAGTGCCCAAATTACTCGCATCTAGAAAATCGAATCATTAGTTGTTCTTTAGGATGAAAATTATCCACCTTCATTATGTCATTCTTTTTCATGCGAATGATTTATTCTTGATTTCATACCCTATTACAAGAAAATTATCTTCCAGTCCCATTGAGTAAGTTCTTATGGTTCTTATACATATATTTTTTACATTATAGAAATTAATTATTCTATCCTTCATCATCTTCTTTATAAAAACATGCCCGAGACTGTATCATTTTCCACTTTAGTGTACTCAATATTTTATCTATGGTCACATTTTTAGTCGTGATTCATGTTAGTTGTTTTGGAAAAAATAATATTTTTCAATCCATATCTCTTATATTAGGTTTATCATTGAGGTAATAATTTCATTATATAGCACATCTATTATAAATTCACTTTTTTCCCAGTCCATCCATTTCAAAAACTAAAAGGTGTCAAAATGAGTGATGCAAAATTATCATCATAAGGGAAGTGCCCTATAAAACCAAATGTAAATTTAACAAGATGATTTCTCACTTTACATTCCATCTTATTAGTCTATAATTGTTTTAAGTCAAGCTATATCACTCTTTTTATAAATGATATTTCTCTTTCTTTCATAGATTTTTAAATATAAATTAAAATTAGTTTTATAATTTAAATAAATAATTTTTACATAATAATTTTTATTTTATTCATTTTTGGATGGTTATATTTTAATATAAATTCAAATGGAAAAATAAACAAAATTAGATGAATTAAGGACACAAATGTATTTTCTACAATGTAAGATAAGTAAAGGCTCATGTTCTTTACTCAGATTTGATTATTAAAGAGGAAAAAAAGATAAATATTATAGTAAATAGTAATTTATTTTGTAAAAAAATATAAATGATGTGAATTTCATCAGAAGTTCATGATGGCAGAATGAGAGGACAAAAAATAAGCATGGGTTAAGCCCATAAATTCAATTCATGACTCCTCCTATCATGTCACGAATTTATGTGATGGGAGATATCAATGAGTATTTTTTGATAATAATGTATAGGCCAGAAAATAAATTCTTTAGGATCCCTATGATTTACTTTATAAATTTTGTTGGATTCTTTAGTAGAATTTTTGATGTATGGAAGCACATTCATTAAAATAAATTTAAGGATCCGGGTACTACAGAAATGAATTTTTGATTGAACCATGGGGAAAGGTTTTGTGTTGTTGTATATTATATCACTTGGTTATGTCTATACACATATTCTTTTATTTTATATTATTTAATTTCACACTCTATGATGGCTATAATAAGGGTTTTATTTCATCATTGTTTTGGTGATTTCAATGAATGAGAATTTATGTAATTTTTATTTTATTTGAAATAAAAAATCCATCTTCAGGTTTTTATCTTCCTATATCATTCTTTAACACGTGATAATTTTCTTATCAGTGGAAGAGGGAGTTATTTGTATTCCATTGAATAGTGTATCATTTCAATAATGAATATTGTCCTAATTGAATTATATATTTATTAATGGTTATGAGTTACCTCTATTATGATTATTTAAAGTACATAAACATAGTAAAGAGGTATTCTTGTTAATGATAGAGTCTAATAGGACTAATTGATTCACTTATACTTGATTCTAATGACCAAATATTTTTTTTTGTATTTTATTCTTTATTATTCTAGCACTTATATTTTCAATTCCCTCGAACCATTTTTTTTGTTTCTCTGTCTCTCTCTCAAATTAATTATATTTAGTTTATATATATTTTTTTTAATGAATTCACAATCATGTCAGGATTATTATGTAAATTATTTTCTACAACAAATCCTCATGTGATTGACCTCAAGACTGGAAAACCATAGACTACGAAATTATATATTTAGTTGTTATAGTTTCATGAAATTTATACATTATTAAACTCCATATCCCCATTATAAATAATTATTCCTTTATAGGTACTAATGTTTTACACCATTTTTAGGGAGACAAAATTTAATAATTTAGAAAGATCATGAATCCTTATACTATTGTTGAATTTAATAATTTTTAAAGTGTATGAAACAAAAATCCTTAAATATATAATTATTTATTATAATATTTGAATGTCCATAGGTTAATACCATGCACATTTTTTATAGAAAATAACTTATTCAATAATAAATATATAAATTAATAATTATTTATAGTAGAGAAATATTAACTAATGAGCTTATATTTTAGAGAGATGGAGTTAGAGAAAAAAAGAAAAAGGGGCTCATATAACTGAAAATCTCAGTTCATAGAGTAATAATGTATTAAATAATGAACAAACAGTTATTTGGTCATAGGAATTGGGTCTAAGTGAATCTTTTGGCCTTGGTAGAAACTCTCCATCTCTCGACTCTCCTTTTCTTAAGGCCATGTACATCAAATAATAAAAATATAGGTCACCCGAACCCATCTTAAAATTTTAATATAACATTCCCAATGGTCATGGAGTAAAGGATGATATAGTTAATGAATTCAAAATATCTCCATGTCTCACTAATAAAATAATTTGAATGCCTTATTTATTGATTAAAATATATATTTAGAAAAATTGGAATTCAAACACATCAAGATGAAATATTTATTTTAAAAAATAACTACTACATAAATTTATCTTCTTTTAAATCAATGTGGAATGAAATAAACCACCCCATAAAGTTATCCATAAGTTTAAAATAATAAAAATAAAATAATATCCTATAATAAATTGGTATATAATTCCCGGTGAATTACTCTACAACAGTGCATCACATTTCCCTAGGATCCTTTCTCAAAATCCTTTATATAGTAGCCCAAGACCATTATTTGTAGACATTAATATACCCCGCATGCATCATAAATTCCATTGAAAGATCCAAAAAATGTTTCCAAGTCAATCCCAATGGTCCCCATGAATTTAATTGTGTAGCACGACGAGTAATCTCAAATACAAAGTGTTGAAATTTCCCATCACCCAAATTCATAACGTGATTGGGGGTCTCAGACCATAATTTTTTAGGCATTATCCATATATTTTATTTTCCAATTATCTTTCTCTCATCATGTATTCCAAATGATATTGACATCATGAAGATGTGTTTTAAAATTTTAATTGTTGATTTCCTATATATTGCACTTTTTATGAATGATTATTCAATTTTATATGGTAAATTAAATCCTTTTCATATATTAAATCATGGGACAAATTTTTTTTTCATGAATCCATCAGAATTTGTCTATTTTTACCGTTTAGTTTATTTCACATGTAACCTATCAAAAACTAATAAAACAACAAATATTATGGAATGAATAAGATTTTTAATTATAAAACCCATTGTATTTTATATTTATAAATGTATTAATGAAAAATAATCCATCAAATCCATCAACATATGAACTCACAAAGCATTCCCACTCTATCATGATTGAAATAAAATTTAAATAGAGTTATAAATTTAAATAGAAAATTAAATATTATGAAATCACATGAAGAGAATTTCATTTACTCTTTATTTTTAAAATAAACAAGTCTACATTTTATTTTATTTTCTCTCTTTTAAAAATTACTATTCTACTCCTCTCTCTAATTTATATTTCTTAATTCATAGTCAATTTTCATACTAATTTTAATTAACCTCACTTTGAATTATTTTTCAGTCATTACCCATGGTACAAATTATAATGGATTTTTACTTATACCTCTAGTCATGTTCCATAACATATGTCTACGATGCACTTACCTTCTCTACCCCATATATTAAAAATATCATATAATAATGAGAGATTCACTACTACGATCAATAGAATATGAGGCTTTAGGGTTGGTAGGTAATTATGTAAACCAATTAAATCATAATAAATAAGTTGTCTCTAATGTATTTATCATTATAATCAATAAAATATAAATTAAATATTCCCACATAAAAAAATTGTTTATGCCCCTTTTCCTCTAACTCAATGAAATTCCATGATACAATGAAGCATAATGAATAAAACACCAACTGGAGTTTTTACATTTCCTTTATTTTCATTTTTCACATTTTGAGTTTTATAATTTTTCACATTTATCACCCAGCCACAAATAATAAAAATCATTGGTCATGAAATAGTGATTTTGGACCCCCCATGAAACAACCCATTTTATATTATTTATTTTTTGCAAGTGGGTGTAAACTAAAAAATGAATCAAAATCATGAACATTTTCCTAAAATACAATGAAAACACCCCATTGTTATCTATTCCAATATGAATTTCCCTACCTTGATGGCATGGTCTCTCCCCCCCCACAATCACTTTTTTACAATCATATTAAATATATTGACTAGGGTATGAAAATCATAGGATATGCTTGTAATGAAGCTAATCCCTAATAGGGATATTCATAGCATCTAAATGCTTAAATAATGATTAACATAGAGTTATTTATTAGGTTAAGGGATTATTAAATTATTTCTAAGTAATTATAAATATGAATTAATACAATCATTTCACTAGGAAAATGAAAATAAATCTCTAGAAGGGAAATTTACTGAGTTACACTAGAAATGATCCCAATATAAATAATGGAAATATGAGTTGTATAAAATCTCTCAGGAATTAAAACAAGTGGTTGGGAAAATCAATCATGATAATAAATAAAAAATCATATGAAATTTATAATTTCGAGACATGGAAAATCCCCGAAAATTTTATTTTAGAAAACATATCTAGTTACCCAAATCAGTATTTTTCAAATCAAAATCCTCATGCTTATATCTATATATTCATTCCTAAACGTTTATCATTTCAGATAATTGAATTATTATTATCCTAAAAATATTTTTTCCATTTATAATAAAACTTATAAAAATTGGAGTGTGTGGAATTCATTTTAAATTAAATGTTCTTAAGTTGGGATGTTTGATAGTAGCATAAAAAACATAAATTAAATTCTTATAATCCCATAGTGCATTATTGTTACCATTATTCAACCACTTAACCTTGTTCCTTCAATATAATACTATAAAATATAACAACTCCTCAAGAATAAGTTCCATTCATTAGTGATCAAAAATATAAGTGGAATTGAAACTAAATCCTAATCTAAATTAATAATATTAAATTAATTCCAAGTAAAGTAATAAAAGAAAAATATAATAAATTAGTAAAAATGTTGGTTTCCTCCTAGAAGTTACAATTTTTATGGTTGTTTAGAATAAATAGTTTCATCATTAGTTATTGGGAGTACGATGAAAATATATCATTATTGGGTTTACCCATTTTTGAATTTTCAGGGCATCCTACTCATATCATGTCCTCATTGAAATCATCTTGAAGTTATAGGAGGTGACCAAAATATGGAATAATTTAAGGTTCTAAATAAAAATCATAATATGTACTAAATTAGAGGAACTATTCTACTTCTTGAACTATTGGTTGTGTATATTGAAAATCAAAAATGAATTATTTGAGTTATATAAAAATGTGATTTTTTTAATAATTATTCTTATGACACACTAATATGTTCAAGAAATTTATTTCTATATGTAGGATCTTCCTCTCCTTATATATTTGTTCTTTTTTTATATTGTTTAATATTTTTAAGGATTATATGTAAAAATTATATAATTTATATCCCATCTACTTTTATTTCTTCCTCTTCCCTTAAACTTGATGTGTTGAGGTCATCGTTTATATGAACAATATTATCTTTGGTATGGGATATTACATTAGATTAATTGACAAGAATTCATTCATTTAACACTCCACTTCAATATCTGATTCAAAATTGAGGGGTATCAATTTATATTTTCGTTGGTATTGTATATGGGAATTATTTTTTATTTTCCATCCTTCTATGATCATCAATCTGATGTAAAATCACAATAATATTTATGGAAAATTTGACTTATATGGTACAAATTTATTGTAATCCTTCCACAAAAACTAAAAATTCCCATGTGCAGTTAAAGAAAAAAAAAAAATTACAAATATTAAATTAAGAAGAATATTTATTTGAGAATATATTTTGTCTAAATTATCAAATTAAAGTAATATCAAATCATATTCTTCACAATGGGGAAAACATTAGTACTTCTTTAAGGCATCATAAATTATATTGTGGATGCCGAATTTAATAATTTTTATGGAGCATGAAATGGAAATAACTAAACTTTTAATTATGTAGTATAATATTTTCTTGAATTTAGGTTTATCCTACAAGGTAATCTTATAGAAAAATTAATTTAATTATAAACAACTAAATTAAAAACAATTTTGAGAAAAATTTATTTAATTGAGAATGGATCTTGGGGAGAGAGTAAGAGTTAAAAAAAGTGTGTTGGGTAATAAAAAATAAAGATAAATATCGTAATAAATAATAAAATAATAAAAACCCCATTATTTGATCATCATAATAGAGTTTAATTTAATACCTTGGTCTGGGTAGACACTCTCCATATCAAGACTCTCATTTTTATATTTTCACATACTTTGAATAATCAAAAGAAGGGTAACCTGACAATTTTTTTTAAAAAGTGATTTGGACAATAGTCATGGTGGGAAAACACTCTAGTCAATTAATTAATAATAACTCCATCTCCCACTAATAGAAAATTATTTATTTAATAAAGAATAAAATTAGAATATATATTAGAAAATTGATGAATTAAAAATACCTAAGACGAGTTATTTATGAAAAATAAAATACACATTAGATGAACCCCACTTCAATTAAATCATAATGGAATTAAAGAAATAACCCTAACATTTTATCCATGAGATGGTGAGAAATTAATTATAATAAAATGCTAATAGAAATTGGTGGATATGGACAAGTGAAGGACCCTACCGCAGTTTACTCCTTATCCCAGGATTTGGACTCCAATTCCTTTCAACAGTATCCCCAAACACGTATTTATAGGATTTAATGTAACCCCCAGCATCTAAAATTACATTCATAAATAAAATAAATCATTCCAATTCAATATTGGGGGTTGCTAAGAATTTAATGTTGTGGCTTGGAAATATTTCACGAACCAGCCTGGGTCGACCCTGAACCGGTCACCTAGGTCACTCCACGACAAGTTCCGAGAGGCGTTCTCGATCCTCCAAGGATTGTGACAAGCACCAAGGGAATAAGTACAGTGAAAAGGGAATGATTTCTCCAAAATATACACAATTAAATATTCAAAAAAATGAAATGGACAACCCAATAAACATTTATATAAAAGTTAAACTGAACATTATTCACCCATGAAAGTGAAAGTACAAATTAGCTGACAACTCAATCTACCAAACATGAAAACCAACTAACTCCATTTGACACCTCTGGTCACTCTCTAACACAATCATCACATATCTCCCAAGGTGATCAAACTCGAGCTGAAACACGCACAGGGGCTAAAAACAGAATAAGAATATAGGAATAAGTATTAAAACTCGGTAGGTTAGACCGATATTATACTCCCAATGAAATTACATTAAAATAAAAGATTCATAAATTTCAAGTTTGAAATAAAATTTATAAAAATATGTTTTCCAAACAAGGTTCCATGATACAAAAAATAAAAAATAAAAAATCATAGAAGTTTTTCTAAACAGGAAATTCTAGTAACCAATTTCAGAGAGATGCAACTTCAATGTGAAAATAGCTTTCAAGAGGGATGCTTTAAAGAACGTAAACCTTTAAATAAAACACACATGCTACTGAATTTTCCAGCCAAACTCACCATTTTCTTATGGTGAATACAATATATCCAATGAGAAAATGTTAAAAGAACACCCCTAGGTACTATCTATCAATGGCCACCAGGTACATTGTATCTTAGTGAAAGGTAACCATAAAAAAATATTTTTTCTCATGAACAAGACACTAGTAGAGAATATACACATAACCTAGTGGTCACAAACACCATAATAATAGTTTAGTTAGTGTTTTCATCATCAAACTTGCAACATGAAATAGGGATGAAACCACTCTGAATCACTAGCATACTAGTACACATCCGCCCACCTAGATACTCCGGTTTCCTTCTTTGTACTCAAACAAGTTCTATATGCTATCAAATTCCATTTAAACATAAAAACACCATTTATGGTCACACACACTCCAAATATTATCTAAAAATGTTTTTCTCCCTTTGTGTAACTTAATAAACAATCTAAAATTTTCTTAAAATAATTTCATGAATTTTAACAAAGCTTTGCACATGATTTCGATTTGAAAATGCACTTTTTAGGCCAAATTCCCACAAATTCCATACCAACCTATAATTTTCAGACCCAAAACCATTTACTAAATCAGTTTCATGAATCTTAAAATGAACCCAAATGGTACAACATGGAATACACATGAAAACACTTTTTTAAAAGATAAAATGCCAAACAGACCATTAAGTATTTTTCCAAACCAATGTATAACAAATGTACCAATTTTAATTTTCATAATGAGGTGTAAAAAGATCATTAGAAGAAGCAAGAAATTTACATAAACACTTTAAAACATTTAGGTTACACATTTAAGCTCTACCAATTTCATAAGAGTGACGAACAGACCACTTACTGACAAATCATTCCAAAATATTTCAAAAACCAAAACCCATGTATTTATAAATCCAAAACCACTTTTTATATCCATAAAATGACATAAAAACGTCATATTTCATGCTTACTACAATATAATAAATTCAAAAAAGTTATTTTATATCACATTTAGCACAAAAAGGCCAACTGGGCACTTTTCTAAAGACAAAGAATGCAACATTTAGCAAACGAACTTCTATTTAACACCCAAATGGTTAAAAACCCAAATTTTCATTCCAAAAAGTTATTGTTGTAGTTAAACCAGGTTATGAACATCACAATCCATATGAAAAAACCAATGGAACATTTATTTGATCAAGTGGTGTGCACTTTTATAATGAAACAACTTCATTTTGCACAAAACAAGGCTTAAATAACCATTTTTCAAAAAAAAATAAATCATACAAAGGATAAAAATACTAGACATGTATATAAGGTGATAAAAACATTTCAAAGATAGAACTTAAATAATAAAGGCAAGTACTTGGGATAATCTACCTCAAAACCATGGCGGAATATAAACACACACCCAAAATCCTTTCATGACGGTTCACAAACCCTATATCTATGAATACCAGCCCTAAAAGAATGAAACCCCCATAAAAAATCATGGGATAATAGATACCTAGGTCGTGCATGACCAAGAAGGAAGAATAATGGAAGGAGGGGGAGGAATAAGGAGAAAGGAGAAGGAAAATCACCTTGAAAACTAGAGAACTCTTCATCTTCCCTTATATCCACATCCTGAAAGTAGAAATAATTCATGGAAGTCAATGTATAGGTTTCATAGGTCATTAAAACCATAGAAAGATGATTTGGTAGGAAAGAGAAAAAATGTCTGATTCATGAAAGAAACAAATTATCATACCAAATTTGGATTATTTGAGAAGCATTGTGAAATTTCACCCTAATCTTCGACTACAATGAGATCCAAAGAGGGAAAATAGAACATGGGGGTGCACATAAGGTTTTTAGTCTCTATTTGAGGTGGAATCACAGAAAAAGATATAAAAGAAACAAAATATTCTTTTTTAAACTAGAAATGGTCTCACTGCCTGGCCCAATACCGGAATAAATGACCCATATCCACCGTGATTCTGAATTCTTAATGGGTACAAATGGATGTTGCGGCTTTAATAGGACGTGTTAGGTCAATTAGGAAGTGGAATTAATAAAAAATGTTGAAAAATGAAGGACTTATAAAACACAAAAAAAATGTTATTAAATCTGGAAATGGGCTCACAAGTGGCCTAAATCTTGATGTAACCACACTTTTCTCCAGAAACTCCCAAAAAATCTATAGGGAACCTATGTTAGGATGACTAGACATATATGGAAGTTAAAAAATCAACATTCATCTTACCAAAAACCCAGTGAAATGATCAGTATTTCCAACACACCGGATCAAAACCAAGACATGAAAAACCTGGTATGACAAGTCACCCCACCATTAAAAAATTCTGTACATAGAACTCCTTAATACTTTCCATATAAAAGATCAACAAATAAGGATAAATTGTCAACATAGTCCAGCCTCTCAATAAAAGGAAATTTCATCCAGTATCAATGAAACATAAGCCTATTTCTCAAACAAAACACCAACTAACAACCACTTCTTGAGAATCAACAGAATGATCAAACCACCACTTCTACAACCAAGCCAAGAACCATATTTTTGGGCCTTCTCCCAATGAACCCAGTGATCACCCAAACCAAAGTGCACTCGCAAAATCCAATGACTTTGTGAGAGGCCAGAACTGGATCCCCAACATTAAATCAAAACTACCATATGACAAATCCTTAAAGGAAATATCATTAATTCCCATAGTGGGTCTCCCCACCATTAGAGACCAACTAGAAATGAACAAAAAAAGAATTCAACAGAACTATAATTGGGACTCACCCACACATGCCACCAAAAACTCTCCCAAAATAACCTACAAACCCATGTTAATTAAGTTAAAACACGAACATTTAAACCACCAACTCCCAAACTCTAACGCCCCAACCTAAGAAGCCCAGAGTCAGTGCATTATTTTAATACATTGGCATCATAAAAAGTAATCATGTACCAAAATACCGATCAGTTTAGCAGTCTTGGAAATAGATTACACACATCAAATTCACATTATAAACTCAAACCTAAAATACAGCATAGATAATTCTTTGAGAATTCCATTATTCCATTTTATCTTAACCCTTCATATCAATCATAAAATACTTCTTGGAAATCCAGGGAAAATAAAACATAATGAAGGGGTGACCTCAGATGTTTAGAAAGGGTAAACAATTTAGTAGAAGATAACATAAACAGTAGGCTTGGTGAATAATTGAAAACACATTCCTTTAGAAATAATAAACATGAACACATTATGGAACAAATATGGTCTTAGTAAATAATGCCATAATAAAACATAGTAATGTGTATTCTACTAGTCGAATAACCACATGAACCATCAATATTAATTTCATAATGAGGGAATGTATAGTGCCAGACATTCTAAATTTTTTTTTCAAGGCCTCGGACAAGACATCTAAAAATGATTAAGGCCTCAGCCAAAACCATATATCAAATTTGGGGACGGCCTCATCCAATTCCACGTCTAATTTTCTCATGAGACCTATTGATGCATCGAGGAGCTATAGCGAGCTCCACTCGCCACTTACTAAGTCAAATACATTCCTCATATGAAAAGGATTAATCATAACATAATCATTCATATTAAAACTAGCATACGAAATGTCAATACATTATCCATAAACAATGAATGGTATAAAAATAACACATCCACATTCAAACATATCACAAAAACTTCAATACAGTACGGACTATTTGTGTCATAATAAATAAACTTCAAACAAGTTTAAAATCATCAAATGATGTTGAAATAGATGAAAATAATTTGTAAAAATCTTTGAGAGAAATATCCATTTTTCATAAAAACATCTAAAAGTCACTCAATTTAGAAAGGAATACATTTAAAGATATTTTTTAATAAAATTTTCTCATACCACTTTCATACTTTTGAATGGAATTAACATTTTAAAAACATTCATGTCCATGTAAATAAATCTTTAAACCCATTTTAAAAACACGGACATTAATGAGAATTATTTTGAAGAATAAATATTTAAACCATTTAAAATTATGATCTAGTTAAAGATTCCATTCCATAAAACGTTTAAATATTCCTTTTGAAAATATTTTTATTAAACACAGATGTGGTTGATAAAGAGGTCCCAGTAGATACTCACGTAAAAACAACCTCGGATAATGAAGAGATTGTATAATTAACCATTACCTTGTACATTTCTATAGTTGATGGTATGTTAACCTCTTTTATAATAGTTAAAACATTGTTATTAAATTATATAATAACTATATACATAAATATGATATCATATATGATCTTATAATATTGCTTTGTTAATAATATTTTAGTAGTATCATTATTTTGGGTGTTAAATGACTCATTTTCCTTTATATGCTTGGTTATGTAAGCCATGTTTTTCATGGATATGATGTATTTGATTCATATCCAGAATGATATTACATTCTTAAATATTATTTTTAATCATCAAATGAAAATTATTCTTGAATGGTTATGATGGGGAAATAATCTCATCGTGTTCGTGGAGACCGTAATCCGTACGTACGCACAACTGACAATATCATTGATGGTGAAATCATATGTAATTGGATGGTATATCATATATAAATAATCATTAACATGTTATATTTATTATTTACATAAATTATACTCATTATTATACCCATCCAAATAATTAAGTGTTTGAATAAAAAAATACACCATGACGTGGAGACGGTAAGTCGTACGTACGCACATATGGTGACTTTTCCATTAATAGTATGGATAGAATATTGAATATGGTTGTACCATTTTTATAATAAAATCACAGTACGTATAAGATACTGGAGTTATTATTTTAAAATGGAAACAACAATGAAAGAATAAGTTGTAGAAGAAAAGAACTTGAAAGAGGTGATGAAATATTAACCTCTTCTTCGGGTTCTTCCTTTGGAATTGATCAAAAGGGCTCTTTAGGTTTTATTTCTAACCAAAGGAAGGCCTATAAGATGAATAGAGGAATTTTGGGAGGATATTTGGGTAGGGTTTGGAAAGGCTTGAAATATTATTTTATAATAAAATCATTTTAGGTTTATAATGTCTCAAAAATGATTTATTTAGAGTCTATGGTGTGTATAAGTCTAAAACCTCTCAACCAATAAGTTTTAGATAGGTTTAGATCACCATATTAACCTTATATTTTAGATTTAACTCTTAGTTAAATAGTTTGACATTTACCATGTCTCTTTGTATTCTTATATTATATGGTTAATAAATATACTATAACCAGACAAGAAAACACCATATGGTTAATTATTATTATATATAACCTTATCTATGTCTTTTGGCCGAACCTTATATTTTTTGGAATATGATATCAATTAATAATATAGTATTTGATTTTAAAACTCTATTTTGTCAATTTTAACATTATTTAGTATTTGGTTTTTTTGAAAGTCATCGCAACTTGATTACTTCGAACCAAATACATTTAATCAACACTAAAATGTCATATTATCCTATAAAATTCGTGTATGGCATCAAAACATTCATTTTATATTTATTTTAATATTTACAATATCATTTATTTGATTCTTTTATTGATAAATAAAATAATGTATCATTATTGTGTCATAAATAAATATATTTATTTTATGTATAAAAATTATAAAAAAAATATAATCATGTAGGAAATATTATTATCCTTCAAATAAATATTTATAGTCCAATAGATCAATTATATAACCCCATATAAAAATGTTTTACTAAAATATACATGCTTTTGTTATTTTTTCATTACTTAGGTTAATTAATGAAAAATGTTATTATCACTCCCAAGTTGCTCCATGGGGTCCCCAAATCGACCCAAGGATTACCATGATCGGAAATGTATCAAAAAATAGGAATATGATACTTTTTTGGGTAATTTAATATTATTATAATATTATTTTTTACCATTATTTACCAGATTTACCCTTTAACCTTGGTAAATAAAATATTTTCCGAAATAATTTTCCATAATTTATAAAAATAAAAGATAAATATTTACAAAATATAGACCTCCTGATTCCAAATATAGAATCCATTTTTCCAAATTCAAAACACATAAGGTGCAGAAATTAATTTAAAATTAATTCATGTTGTCAAAACAAAAAAGTGCGTTTTTAGTAGATAATAACTATCAAAAGATTGACACTTGTTTATGTTCAATTTAAATGTGAAATTACATACGATGACCTAAATTATATTAAATGATAAAAATAAAGTTTAATTATACTTTAAAACCACTCAAATGTATAATTTAACACTATAAATTATTTTGATTAAAAAGGTGTTTGTAATAAAAATTTAGTATTTTTCTCTATTCATCAAAATATGAAAGTGATCAGAAAAGTACCAAAAATTTATCCAAACTAATTTTTTTTGTCCCTATTCAAAGGAGGAATTTAATTTCACTAAATTTGACATATAAAAGTGTCAAATATTGTATTTTAAAAGGGTTCTCCATTAAAAGGCGGAAAAACTTCATTTTAAAAAAAATACATCTTTTATCATAAAAATTATATTTTTATTATATTATGTATTAGAAACACAAAAGATGAATGTTAAAATTATATAGGATATATATAAAATTTAAAATGTGGTCAATACTATTCATAACCTTTTTTTTGAATGGCTAGTTTGGTAAGTCGTTGTGCGCTCGAACTCATTGTCGCGTGTATCGCAAGTTATTGAAATACTTTAAAGAGATAACATACTAAGAAATCTTGGGGTGTTACATGAATGGAGGGGATAAGGAATGGGACATCAATTTCGGCATGGATCAAAACACCAACCACTTGGGGCAGGGATGAAAGGGGATCTAATTATTGGGCCATTGAAACCACAAAACAAACTGAGTAACCACCCAACACTCTCCACCTACGAATAGGTAAAACCAAGTCCACACCCAATTCACATTGGCAGTCCACACATGGACATTGATCAGAAACCCACATCCAAGAAAGCATGACTATAGACACTAGGTGAGGGGTAAGTCGACCAAGCTCTTTGTAGAAAAAAAGAAAAATCACAGTGATGAGAAACCACAATAAAAAACATATAAACTGCCTTACCAATGTGGTGAAGGTAGGAAAATAGTAAAGATCCCCACACCGTTGGATATTTTTTTCTACATGAAAAGCTTCACTCTAAAACATATGGTTGGGGTGCTGATGTGTGAAGAATATGATGTGCTACTTCTAGGAGTTACGGATCACCACACCCCATGCAACTCACTTTCTAAACAACATAACATGTTATAAATATGTTCTCAAATATACATAGCACCATTCTCTCCCACTCAGAACTAGTAGAAAAATGGACAAGGAATACGAAGAAACTATTGGAACCAAGGTTTCTTGTTGCTAATAATGAAGGTTGGTTTGTGTTTGTTGTCAATCTACACATGGATGACTAGGGTGTTTACAAATAATACGTTCATATCATTGAGGTTGAAAGCAATATTGAAGGTGGAACAATTTTCCAGTGTTTTCCAAATTTCTAAATCTCAAAAAAAATAGTTTGGTAACGGTTCATAGAAATGGTATGCAGTAAAGGTGTGCGGTACATGGTGAAGGTGTGTAGTATGCGGTGAAGGCACATGGTACGTGGTGAAGGAACACGGTACGTGGTGAAGGTGTGTGGTATGTGGTGAATGAGTTCAGTATGCAATGAAGGCATGCAGTACATGGTAAAGGAGTGTGCGATGCAGAACAGTGCATAGAACTGAAAATAGTTCACATCAATGGTACGCAGTGAAGTAATGAAGTACGTGAAATGATACCAAAAACAGTTTGCAGTGATGGAATATGGTGAAGAGATGCAGTACGAAGACCGACAGACATATGTTATGAGGAAGGTTAACGGTACCCGATTAAGGTTCTCAGTTCATAGGATTGCAGTATGATGTGGAGGATAATAGTAGGCATATGTAGTTCAATTTATAGTGAAGATTGTCCCACATTAAAAATTTGGGTAAATTAGATTACCGTAATTTGCGAATTTATGTGCCTATTTAAGGGGCATTAATACCGTTTGTTAAGGGACGATATTGGAGATTAAAATTTTAGGAAAACATTCGGTGATTTCTGAAGTGGTATACGGAGGAGAGGATAGTAAGTTGAGAGAATCATTCGCGTAAGGAAAACAGTTCACAGAAGAGAGCACAGTTGGTGCAAGAAGCTCTCTTCGTATGAGAATGAGAAAGGTAATACATGGAGTAGGATGGTACCTAGATGAGTGGAGAAGTACGCGGTGTAGGGGAGTATGCAAAGAAGGACAGTTCATAGAGGATATGGACGGTATGTGAAAACAGTAGTGGTATGCAGGAACAATTGGACGGTATGCAGAAACAATAGTGGTATGAAAAAATCGATGGATGGAATGCGAAAAATAGCAATGGTACAAAGAAATAGTAGTAGTACGCAGAACACCCGTGGAAGCCTGAAAATTGGCCAAATCATTTTGTAAAATTAATTTCAATGACATATCAGTGTGTGGGAAAATAAATTACATCTGTTAGTGATTATGTGACTTCAACAGAGCATCCATTTACAGCTTAGGATGCATGAATTAATTCCAAATCATTGAAGCGACCTTCAATTTATTAAACTGAGTGAAGAATCTTCCGATGTAGTGAGCAAGGGGGAGTCAGTGAAAGTGATCTGTGGGATGCAATATGCTATCCCTAAAACCTTTTAAAAGATTTTCTCTTGGAACAGAGTGACTGTGCTAAAATCTTGTAATCCACAACTTGTGAATATTAGTGGTTTTCGGTATAACAGGAACATTTTTGGCATATGTCCTTGGAAATATCCCTTAGTGGTGAACCAAGTAAAAAATATTATCGTTGTTTTTCATGTGATTGTTTATTTTCTACACTTCCTCTTCAGAAAAGTTTAATGGGTTCCTACCAATGTGGGAACTATATCCATTATTTTAAAAGAAAAATTTGACACCTTGATTTACCCCTCCCCTCTTAAGATGTTTCAGGGTCATTCAACTGGTATTAGAGGATCAAGGTAGCTGTTGTTGAATTATTCTATCATAAAGAATCTAGTCAACATTAGTGTAGTTCCCCTCTTCGATGGAATTATTTTTCAAATATGGAAAAATTGGATGAGATGCCCCTAATTATCTATTGGAATGGAACTAATATTTTCCATTATGTTTGGAATACAAGTCACTGATCTTACAAGACTGTCGAAGACAGATTGAGATATGAAATTTCTTGATGCTGATGAAAAATCAAAAAATGATCTCATTACAGCCCTTTCAGATTAGATTTATCTAAAGGTAATGAGTTTCACATCTTTCAATTCAATGTGGGATAAACTAGAGAATATTTATGAATGAGATAGTAATTGAAGGAGGAAAAACATCAAGTACAACAAAACAGGTTTAATGATCTGAAGATGCACCCTGATGGGAATGTAGAACCCTTTTTTAATAAAATTACTAAATTTTTAATAGAAATATGAGGTTTGTGTGAGGAAATAAAGACATTGACCTAGTGAAGAAAATATTGAGAATACTTCAACCCATTTACAGTGAAATGTTGTCAGCCTTTGAGGAAAGAGATATCTCAAAAATCTCGATGGAAGATCTTCTGAGCAGTCTATCTGCTTATGAAATGATAATCAAACCATAAGAAGCTAGGACTCATGTGAGAAAGGAAATGGAATTCAAATCCATTGACAAAATAAAATTTTTAGGAGACATCAGAGATTATAATGATGAGTAATATGAAGAACTTTCTCTCATTATTAAGATTTTTAATAAGGGAATAGGGAAATTTGAAGGCAATCTACCTCTGTATTGTTTTCATTTTAGAAGATTTTGGCACATTGCCTCTCAATGCCAAAGAAAATTTGATGATTAAGAGATTGACATTGAAAACATGGAAAATCCTAGGAAAATATTCTTCAAAATGGGAAACTTCATATTTGAAAATAACATATAGAAAAAGAGTTTTGTCTGTGAGGAGGAAGATGATGATAATGAATTCTATGAGGTAGAATAACCAGAATTTAAGATTGGAAACCATTCCTCCCTGATGGATACCATTGAACAGTTAGAACCATTGATAGATAAATCTTGAGATAATCAGTTGACTACTAATGTCGATACCAAGTTGCAACTTAAGGATTATTTTTGCAAGCTTGATATTAAATTTAATAAATAAAACAAGTGGAAAGCACTGGTGGAGGAATCATCAGAATATATTGATCAGTTGGAAGCAGAAATTGAATGAATGGAAGAACTGATGAAACTACAATCATAAATCCTAGAAAGAAAAAAGAGAAAATTTGAAAAGTCCAATTTTGCAGAAGTATCCCTCAAAAATATAATGAACAACAGCACCTAGATTCTAGATAGTGGATGTCCATCCCACATGATGGGTAATGTAGAACAATTAATGAGTGTCAAGAAAAAGTTCAATATAATAGTGAGGTTCAGTAATGATGGTGCTTGGAAGATAAAATGAATTTGATGTATTGAGCTAGCTAATGGAGAGATAAAGAAAACTGATGTCGTGTATGTAGATTTCTAGCGTCAAAATATTCTTAGTGTGATTCAACTCTTTTTCTTAGGTCTTATTGTGACATTCAATCAGAATGGTTGTACTAAAAGAGGAAAGTCTGGGAATTCTCTCCTGAAAGGCTCTAGAAGAGAAGGCAACTAATATCAGGTTGACAGTAAAGAGAACATTTTCTACCTAACAATTGGAGAGGAAAACAAATTATGGCATCGTAGATTGGAACACATCAATCATAAAGACATGGAAAAGGTATCTAAGATGAAGATAGACATGGATATCCCTAATTTGAAGTGTGAATGAGAAAAGAATTGTGATGCTTGCATGTGAGGGAAAGTGGTATACAGTTCCTATCGGCCAAAGAATAATAGAACATCAAATCTGCATGACCTCATACATACAGATATATGTGGCCTGATAAATGTTATTGGAACACATAGATATAGGTACATTGTTCATTTCATGGATTATTATAGTAGAATGGCGTGTGTGATCGTTATACATAGGGAGAGACAAGTTCTTGATTACATTTAAACCCATTGAAGAATCACCGAGAATTATATTGGATATAATATCAAGGACTTACAGTCTAATAATAGAGGGGAAGGTAGTAGCTTAGTCAAGCTCGACACACCTCTGGAGATTTCTGGACTGCATGAAAATCTTCACTCTGTGGCCTATGAATGGAGCACTGATATTTTAAGAATCTGTTGCACCGCAGCCAGGAGCTACGAATCCAAACAACACATGAAACTCACTTTCTCCACGACACACCTTCATCTAAATAGGAACTAAAATACATATAACACCATTCTCTCTCACTCCGAAAAAGGAGAAAAATGGACAAGGAATACGGTGAAACACATCAACATCTCTGAACACAATTTCTATATCGAAAAGAATTTTCACAATAGGAAAACACTTTAAATCAATCCCAAACAGCTCTCTATTCCATCAAATGAGTTTAGGCATCATCTGAAGAGGTGGATTTAATGTTTGAAACGAGTCCTTATGCTGATAAACAAAATGTTTTGACAATACAGAACCATCGAAGGCCACATCACAATGTCCAACATATCCTTAAAAACCTACAAAACATTGCTCTAAAACCGATCGACCATCTAGATCACATCTCAAGACACACCAAGAGTATCACTTCCAGATCATGATAAAGCATACCAAACAAACCACACTTCTAAAACATGAAAATAAACCCACATAAAAATCTGTTTACCAAAAATACAACAAATTTTCAGCTTAAAACACTTTTTAAGAACAAACTAAATTGGTGTATTCTCACATTCACCAGTGGTGTTTCATCATGTCTCACTCACATGCACATTCCCCTTCTACCCCGGGCTCCAAACCATTATTCCATACCGGGAAACCATCAACATATCAATACAAAACCATGCATGTGATCACCCATGAAAACACTAAAGGATAAAACAAACTTCCTCATTTTAGAAACCAAAAAATTTAACCCATTTTAAAAATCATGTACCTTCCATAGGAACACTAACCATCAAGTCAAATACCATTTTCATATTTCCACACAACAAAACATTTTACCAAGATTAAAAAAGAAACCCCATTAGTGTCCATCAAAATCTTATCCCTTTATTCAAAACATTTTTCATCATCTCAAAAAACAACACTTTATCAAGAAATATTTGGTTCAGAACCTATTTCATTTATTTTAATACAACTACCAAAAAAGTGTTCCATTAAAACATCCCTTTACTGTTTTCAAAATTTTTTCAAGGACTCTAATCCAAATATAAAAGTCAAAAATCCCAAAACCCTTTTTAATAAAACACCAACTGCTCAAAACCAATTCCAAAAACCAATTAGTCAGTTTCAAACACTCTTCAACAGCCCAAAACATCTCATTTAAAATAAATCAGAATCATCTTAAAATTATTCATTCCTTCCAACCATTTTATTTTAATAAACTACAAGTTTATATTAAGAAAATCCAATCACGATAAATCATTCCACTTTCTCCCCAAAATTTTGTTTCACAAAAACCCAACATTATTAAAACAAAATATTATATTAAGAATTGAAAACCCACTTCCACAATTCTCGCACAAAGATTATCGAAACAAAATTCAGAATTCAAGAAAGGTCTAAGAGACCCACAAAAGGGAACTAGTTTCAGTGGGTGACTTGACCATATGGTTAGCAGCCATATATCAAACACACCACCAACATGGAGATCCTTTTTAGGATCATGCCCTGGCTCCACATGGCTTGCCAGGTCCGTTGAGCTCATGGAGTCCATTAGTCCAACTCCCATTATTGTATACCAATCACCAAACAATCCTTGAGATCCAAAGAAACTAATAAAACCTGACTTCCCATGGACACATGAAGATTGGAACGAGAAAGAGTTTGTGATGCTCTTCCTAAACCCACCCCAAAAATTCCGATAATCCTACTTTGATACCAATTTTTCACAAACCAGCCAGGGTCGACCCGGAACCGGTCACATAGTCCGCTCCATGACAAGTCCTGAGAAGAATTCCCGATCCTCCCGGGATTGTGACAAGCAGCAAGGGCATCAGTAGATTGACAAGGGGATGATTTTTCTCAAATATAAGGAATTAAATAAAAATCAGAATGAAATATAAATCCCAATATACATTTATATAAAAGTTTAGCTAAACATTATTCTCACATGAAAGTGAAAGTACAATTTAACCAACAAATCAACCGACCAAACATGATAACCAACTAACTCCATGTGACCCCGCTGGTCACTCTATAACCCAGTGATCACATGTCTCCCAAGGTGATCAGAATTAAGTTGAAACCTGCACAAGGGCTAAAAATAGAAGAAGACAATAGGCATGAGTGTTAAACCTCAGTAGGTTAGCTCGATATTCTATTCATAGTGCACTTCCTTTAAAATAAAAGAAACACAAATTTCATGTTTGAAATATGTTGTATAACTATATGATTTCCAAACATGGTTCCATGATACAAGCATTACAAAATAAAAATTCTTGAAATATTTCATAAACAAGAAATGCTAGTAACCAATTTCAAATACATGAAACTTCAATGTGAAAAATGTTTTCAAGAGGCATACATTAATGAACGTTCACCTTTAATTTTAACACATATGATGCAGAATTTTCTAACCAATCTCATCCTATTATGATGGTTAATACAATATATTCAATGAGCACAAGTCATGAAAAAACTCCTAGGCACTATCATGTTGTGGGCCCTAGGTACCTCGAATCTCGGTGAAAAGTAGCCATAACAAATATTTTTCCTCATTCATGAGCCACTAGAAGGGAACATACCCAAAAACTAGTGGTCCCCAACACCATCATAATAGTTTAGTTAGTGTTTTCATCTTCAATCTTTCTATGTGAAATAGGTATGAAACCACTCCAGATTACTAGCATACTAGTACATGTCTTCCCACCTAGATACACGGGTTTACCTCTTTGTGATCAAACAAGTTACACATTCTATAAAATTCAATTTACACATAAAAACACCAGTTTTGGGCACCCAAAATCCAAACAGTAGATAAACATTTTTTCCACCCTTTGTGTAACTCATTAAACCATTTAAAATTTTCATAAAACAACTTCACGAAGTTTAGCAAAGCTGTTCACATCAATTCCATTTGAAAATGAAAATTTTAGGACAAAATCCCACCAATTCCATACCAAAACATATTTTTCATCCCTAAAACCATTTAGTAAATCATTTTCATGAATATTAATTTGATTTCAAATGGTACAACATGGAATACACAATAAAACACCTTTTTATAAAGAGAAATTCCAAATTAGCCATTAATAATTTTACGAAACCAATGAATAACAAAGGTATAAATATAAATTTTCATAATGAGGTGTAAAAACACCATTATCTAAAAAAAATTTACATAAACCCTTAAAAATATTTAGGTTACGCATTTAACTCAACCACTTTCATAATATTGTCGAACGGGCCACTTACTGGAAACTCATGCCAAAACGTGTCAAAAACCAAAATACAACTACTTATAAAGCCAAAAACACTTTTTACAGCCATAAAAGCACCCCCAAAATTTCACATTTCATGATTCCCATACTATAATAAATTCAAACATGTTATTTTATATCACATTTAATAAACAAATGAAAATCAGGAACTTTTCTTAAACTAGGCGTGAAACATTTAGAAAAACAACATTTATTTAACACCCAAAGAGGTAAAAACCCAAATATGAATTCCAAAAATTTATTAAAATAGTTAAAACCAGACATTAACATCATAATCCATATGAAAAAACCATCGGAATATTTTTTTGAACAAGCGTGTGCACTTTTTTAATGAAACAACTCCATTTTACTCAAAACAAGCCATAAATAAACATTAATCTCACAAAATAAATCATCAAAAGGTTAAAAATCCATACTAAACATGTATATAAGGTATGAACAGAAATAAAAATATGAAACCTAAATAATAAAGGTAACTTCTTGGAAGAAGCCACCTCAAAACCATGGCGGAATGGAAATACACACCTGAAAACATTCCACGATGGTTCACCAGCCCTATATATATGAAGACCAGCCCTGAAATAATGAAGCCCCCATAAAAAATCAAGGGATAAAAAACCCTAGGTCATTCATATTTATGGAAAAATAGATATCAAAGAAATAATGGAAGGAGGAGGAGGAAGAAGGAGAAAGGAGAAGGAAACTCACCTTGCACACTAAAGAACACTTCATCTTCCCTTATATCCATATCCATTAAGGATATAGAATGGCTTGGAACTCAATGTAAAGGCTCTTAGTTCTAGACGAACCTTTTAAAGAAGATTTGGGGGAAAGGAGAAAAAATAAATGATTCATGAAAGAAACAAATTACCTTACAAAATCTGGGTGATTTGAGAATACTTGAGAACATTTCACCCCAATCTGTGACTAATATGAGATACAATGAGGTAAAATGGAACATAGGGGTTATCGTAGGGTTTCTATTCTCTATTGAGAGGTGGAATATCTTAAAATATTAAAAAATGAATAATTTATAAAAGAAACAAATTAATTTTTTTTTTAAACTGGAAATGGCCTCACAGGTTAGCCCAATACCTAAATAAATACCCCAAATCCACCATGATTATTAATTCTTAAGGGGTCAAAATGGATATAGTGGTTTGAATAGGTCATGGGAGGACAAGTGGAAAGTATATTGAATGAATAATGTTTAAAAATAATGGATTTAAAAAAGATATATTTTTTTAAATATGGAAATGGGCTCATGGTTGGCCTAAATTATGAACTAGCCACGCTTTTCTGCAAAAACTCCCCAACAAGCTATGGGTCACCCATGGTAGGATGATTATACACAGATGGAATTTCAAAAATCAACATTCATCTCCCCCAAAACTCATGAAAAGGATTAATATTTCAAGCACACTGGATCAAAACCAAGACATGAAAAAACCGGGTATGGCAATATTGATCTTACAAATTCAGAATTTAAATTTCTCATTACAAAAATTCATAATGTGATAGGTGGGATAAAATCCTGAATTTTTTACCTTCACCCATTCTTCATTTGTTGTATTATCCATTTCTTTTTATGGATCCCTGAAAAAATTCAAGTTGTAAATTAGAGTTTCATGATTTCAATGGTTTTTTAGAATATTTGACTTTGTTTCTTCTTGAATCTTTAATTTAGAGTTGTAAACTAAAGTGTTCACTTATCTTCAAAAATGGTAAATCCTTATATGTCCTGAATCCATCCCATTTATTCCATTTTAATTTATTTCACATGTAATATTCTAGAAATGAATATATCAATAAATATTAGGCGAATATTATTAATTTTAATTTAAGAAATTATATTATTTCGTTATTTCAAAATATATACATTAAATAAACAAATCATTTAACCAATATAATTCAAATATTTTCTTATATCCTCCCTATATAGACTTATATTATCTTTTTTTAAACTTATATCATTCATGATTCATCATTGTTCACATCATGCTGGTTTTTCTCATACAAATTATTCTAATCCATCAAAAAACTTGGGAATCAATCCTTCATATTGGTCATCAAGTATTATGTGATCATCCCATAATATAGATCAAGAGTGTATGACTAGGTGTGGAGCCTTAGTCCCCCTCATCATGCATCAACATAATAATCGATTCATTGCTAAATCATACATTTTTAGTGTCACTCCCCCAATGTGAATTGGTGGCACAACCACATCCACTTTCCATTACCTAGATAGGGATGTAAAATCATAGAAAATGACATACTAAAATAGTTCCAAAAATCAAGGATGTTTTCTTTTACTTAGAAATATCCCTTAGGATTTTACCTAGAGATATCATTAAGGTTTTCTAATCCTAATCTAAAAAAATACCTTGACCATTATCAAATGTCAATTATAGTGACCAATCATGAGGGACACATTATTTTATAATTGTTCACATACATTTTCATCAAATATAAACCAATGATATTGTGTTCATGTGTATTTGGAAGAATACGAATTCAAATATATTATCATAAAAGTAAAATCATCATCTTTATTTAAAAATACGCATAGTTCTCTAATGTTGCATTGATCTTTAGAAACTATAGATGATACCCATGGGAAAACACATAAGGAAATTGTAAATCAATAAATACCTTTAAGGTATTAAACATGTATATAAAGCATAACATGGGAGATAATAAATGACATGATATTATAAAGAGAATGATAATTTACATGGGAACATTCCCTAATGGAATAAAATGATAAGATCATAGAGCCATGAAATTATTTGTAACAACATAAGGCATTAATTAAAAAACATAATTTGTTTTCCACTCCCAGTACCATCATCATATAGTGTAAAAAGTCCCATAGTGGATTTGGTTCACTCTAAATTCCAAAACATGTTTATGACTAAGTACCATTGTGGATTATTTTTTCTATATAATCCATTACATAAAAACTCATGAGATATCAATCTTAACATAGTCAATTACTATGCTATATAGTTATGGTCACACCATTTATATGACATTGCATACTTAGGATAACCGCTTATGAATCATACATGGTATCTCATGACATGAAAATATTACATGATACATTTGAGGGAAACATAATTCAAGTACCTCCCTTCATATGAAGAAAAAATATACTTATCCATTCAAAATGAGTAAAAGAAACCACACATAAAACTTAAGAATGATCAATCACATGAGAAAGAATTGGGTTTCATAATTCTAATTCCATGTATAACTGAAAGCTAAGTCATGAGGATTAAAAACAGAAGAAGTAATTAAATTTCTCTACACATTCATAATTGAAAAAATTGATATATTATATTAATTTGGAGTTATAATATCTAAAATTAATTATAGTGATCTGGAATGGAAGGAATAAAAATTAACTACATGGGTGAAACACTATGAAATATTTAAATGATATTTGTCAAACAGAAAAATGAATATTTTTTAGAAAAATACAATTGAAACAAGAGTGTAATCCATTGAATAATTATTTTTAGAATCTATTTGTAGCCTAAAAACATTTGATAGATGTGATTCTTCACAAGATACAAGAAATAAGAATATTCACAATAAATTGGGTTTACTTAAAAGTTGGAATATTGATAGAAACTGTGAATATGTATAAAACCATCAATGTAAAGGGAATTTGACTCGGTATAAGATTAAAGAGATTATGTAAAAAAATTGAAAAAGTTTATGAGAATAATATTGTAGAAAATATTTAAATATAAATATAAGATGCAATAGACAAGTATCAACGGTGGTATAGATGTCTTACCTCCATGCCTCAATGTGATATGTACTTTCAATTAACATCATGGATTTATAAATTAATTTCATTAAATATATAATTAAGAACCATATTATTCAACATTTAATTTATTAAGGTTTATTTATTATCATTTATAATTATTTTTATTATATTTTCCATTATATTTTTCACTTCAGGTTGTTAATTTATTGTTTTCATGGTAATCAAGGTTTTTTTATTATGGTCAATGGTGTTACAAAAAATTACATGATCTCAAATTTTTTTTATTATATTTTAATTTATTATTACACTATAACACAATTTTTATAAGTAAATAATTTTTCCATTAATGGAGTGAAATTAGGAACGATACAATGATATGTATATTTTAGATTTAAATTTACTATTAATATTTATTGTAAATATTACATATGTAATATCTAAAATTATCATTAAAAATTATAATGGTCTAGTAAATAAATTTTTTATACATTACATACTAGTTGTATTCCACAATTTGTTTCAGTATCAATACAAAAGAAAAAAATATCAATTGGATGTGATAGTCTACATGTACATATGAAATAACACATTTTTAAAGTATATAACGAAGGTATAAAATTATATATCCTATCATATTAGAATCTTTATCATTAAATAAAACTATAATATTTTCTTCTACACTTAAATCAGGGATCAAACTTTGGCTATCTCAAAAATTGGGGATTTACAAGTAACATGGGGAAATTTTGTGGTAGTGGCTCAGGTGAAAGATACAATTTTCTAGGGTGTGACTTTTGCGGTGGAGACCTCTTCGGTGTAGGGTGTGATAGGGGAGGATAGCGTGTACAGATGATTATAGGTTGAAGGATCGACTCCGAGTGGTGAAGAGCCATATTATGGAGAAGGTGGAGACCTCATGGAGAACGGCGTGGTCGGGCGGCGAGTGCAAATAGGTAGTGGAAAAGAATCTGGATGGTAGAATGTGGATTTGCAGTGACGTGCTTCATAAAATGGATTGATGCATGGACCGGTGGTGAGTCCACTAACGAGGCGGATGTGGGATCTCTCGATTGAAAAAGTGGTGAGGATCCACATTGTGGTAATGGTGGAGACCTCATAAGGAATGGCTTGGTCGGGGCGGCATGCACATACAAGCAGTGGTGTGCCGGCTGGATGGGTGAAGGAGGATTGACAACAAACATTCTAGACAGACATATTGGTGGTGAGGATATTGGTCTGGCAGTTGCAGGATCTCCTAATAAAAAAAATGCATCAGCGGATCATTGACCTACAGTGGGTTGGTTGGAAGAGTGGGACATGGGTTGGACCATTTTGGGCCTATCAGCCATTAATATATAAATAAAGTCCTATAATGGGTTTCTCATCCCACATGGGTTAATGGGACAGTAATCATAAGGATAGTGGTTGTGTTTGTGAGTTATTTGGTTATAATTGTACCTCCAATACCTAATATAATATAACATTGTCTTAATAAATATCCTTTTTAAACCATCAAGGAATGGTGGTGATAGAAAATTAAACAAGTCGTTCCTAGAGGTGGTTGCGTGGACTCAATTTTGAAGACATTTTCATTTTTAGCAAATACATATAAGGATGGTATAAAATAGATATTCCATTATTATAATTACATTTCATAATTGTAACAATGTGGGTTATTGATATTATTTCATTGAATTGATGAAATTTAAATCCTAAAAACCACAAGATAGAAGTAAGCCAGGGAAGCGATCCTCAGGTAATGTTATAGTGGGTGATGTCTAAGAAAAAAACTAAAAATAAACCCAAAACATCAGAAAATTGCATGAATTACCCACTATTTTAATCATAAAAATTTGTAAATAAATAAATAAGGATGTTTGAAGAACAATAAAAAATAAAAAATTTTCATGGGATGAATAGGAATTAAATCTAATTGAAGTATAGATTATTTGTTTAAAATATTTCCTTTTTTGTGAATTTATAATTTAATTTACATTCAAAATAATGGTGACAAAATCTATGTCAAGTAAGTTCACTAGAAATTGGATGATTTTTTAGTTCTTTATGTAAAAAACTCACTCCATTAGAAAAAAGAACTTATGTTCAAATTAAAAATGATTTCAAAACGAAATATTAAAAAGGAGAACCAAACAATTATAATTTCCCCATTCAAAGAGTTTCAGATAAAAAATTATGAAATTAAACAATAAAAAAGTAAAAATCTAGATAAAATAATGAAGTAGAAAATGTTTAGTCTTCCATTGATTATTTATTCAAAAATTAGCTCGAACTCTACAAGGTTCTCTGCTCTAACTCCACTCTAAAAGTCTCTCTTGGAACTTTCTACATACTAATTATTGATACCCCTTATATATGGAATTTGGAACATCCCCAAAATATTCTATTATGCTCTCTATTTAAAATATTTCCCTCTAACTCACATAAATGAGAACTAACATAACTAAATACATACCTTGAAAAAATTACATGTATAAGAATTTACTATTCCACTATCATTTAGATATGTTATGAACAGATCCCTCCTAAATAAATGTGATATAACCATGAGAAATTTTTTTGACTCCTTTGAATTTTAACTACGATTCTATTCTATCTTGATTCAGAACTCTCATCTTTCTCATAAAATCATCAGAAGCTTCCCCTTCACCCTTTAACATATTCCCATGATCATTTTCTCAAACTCCTTTTTTTATCTTTGATTTGGTTATTATGGCCTCCAAATAATTAAACATTTAATCCATGTAACATTACATATCTTCAAAATTGGTGGAAGTACCCTTAAGAATACCTTTACGTGAGGGGAAAGTGGAAGAAAACCCATGTGTGTGTAATTTCCCTTATGTGGTAAAGTGATTCTACCCTTAATCAAGATTGATGATGTGTGACTGAACCTTATGTGGGATTAAAAAAGCTATTATTACACTTATAAATATGCCCACATACACATATGTAACTTTCATATGAAGAACTACCTTATCCCATTTTCACTACCTCTATGTAGCCTCCTGTTAATCCTGCTCAAGGTTAGTTATTTCAAAATCATGTTTCCAGCACCAAATCATTTCCGACATCAATATCATACATCATTATCCTCAATAAAACTTATTAATTTTACCATAACATTGGTGTGGTTGATCTCTTTCCATCTCAATTAGTGAAATCAGGAGTCACAAGATCACCTCTAACTTATAAATCAAATAAGCATCCTCTTTATCTAAGCTCAAGTCTCTATCTCACTATTTTTCATCACCCCGTTTTTATCTGTTCGATGTGGAACCCCTAGTTCATCTTCATAAGCTCAAAAAATATGTATTTCATCCATTTATTAGAGAATTTGACCATATATTTTCTTCTTCTATATGATATTTGTACAATCATAGGAGGTGTTCTTCAATCTACTCTCCATTAGCCTTAGGTAAATAATGAAACCTTTTTTGGAAATGATTAAATTATTCTATACTTTCAACATTTTAGAGACCCAAACTTCTCATACATAAATATGACATCTTAGTAGATGAATATTCATTACATAATATAATTATATATGATCTATTCATTTAGGACTAGTTCCTATTGAAACATGGAATCATAAACATGTTTTCTATAAGAGAGCTACTCAATCTCCTCATAAGTTCTTCCTAACTAGAATGCTTCATATATATATCATACATAATGCATTTATCCATATATGTGGGAAAGGAAACATAAGAAATGGTGATCTAATATGCTCAGTAAGGATACAAAATGGATATATCAATGCAACATGTCTATATGGGTACATGAATAGGAGAATATAAATTGAAAACCACACCCTAAAGATATAATATCCTAAACGTGATTCATGGTATACATAATATCAGTTCATAAGTAAAGAATCATAATGAGATCAAATAATGTGAGACATGAACACTACCACAAAAGTGTCATGATAGACGGTGATTTCCCAAAAGTTCTAGAATTAAACTAAGATGGTGCACATGCTCATGATCGGACTTTGAATAAACCATAATATTAACCATTAACACAACCACAAAAGTGTCAAGATTTTAAAGGAATATCCAATCCATAAACTGCATAAATACTACAAGAGCATTAGTTATAACAAAAGGCATAACAAGATATTCATAATTGTCATACCTACTTATGAAGGGTTTCTTCGATATATCAAACTCCCAAACTCTGATCTGAGGATCACCTAACCGAATATCAGTCTTCAAGAACCACTTTTCTCCTTCAAATGATCAAACAGATCATCCACCCAAGGGAAATGTAATTTTTCTTAACCATTACCTGATTCATATTTTTATATTCCAAAAATAAAATAAGTGAACCATCTGATTTCGTGGAAAATATAACTGGGGATTACCAAGGGGAAATTCTAGGGAAAATGAGACCTTTTTCTAAGAGGTCATACAACAGAATATTGAACTCTTTTAACTCTACTAGTACCATATGATAAGGAGGTAACGATATCGGATGTGTACCTAGCACCAGATCAGTCATACACTCTACCTCTCTCTACGGAGGAAGATATGAAGAATATTATGAAAAAACGTGAGGAAAATCTAAATCAACAATGGGAAAATCATCAATAGAAGAAACCTCGTCAGTCTCAAATGAAATAGTGTCCAACAAACTCTTAATCTTCATGCAGGAAGGCCCTATATGACTAGACCTTAAGTCCAAATCCCCCTAAAACATGCGAGATATCCCATTGGTATCATTAAAATAACACATTGGTGATTACAATCAACACAAGCTTGATGAGCGATAAGCCAATACATAATGATGATGATGTCAAATAGATCTAAATAAAGAATGTGATAATCCCCGACTAACTCTGTATCGACTATTGTTAATGAACAATAAAGACACTGAAACACCTAATATTTCCTCGTACTAAGAGGTATTTCTAACACCATTTTAAAGGATATGACTTCCATTAGAAGTTTAAGAACATCAATAAAACATGAACATATAATTTATTGGGAGGAACTAGTATCAAATGAAGAAATTTCTATTGAAGATGAAATAAGTATAATACCACTCACTATTGCTAGACCTGCATCGAATTCCACTAGAAACTCATTTACTATGTGAAAATTCATCACTCATAAGGTATGTGGATGGAGCCCTTTATTCTTTCAAGCTTCTGACTGCACTGTAGTAACCTTTGGATCTAATAAACCCTAAATATGTTGAGGCATGTTCATAGTCTGATAGAAACATTATAGATGAAAAATATGCCCACAACTATTGCAAATCTTCACAGTCATAGGAAAAGAATGTCAAGTGAGTCCTCCCTTGCCTCACTGATAGAAATTCAAAGACACACTACCAGCTATAACAGATGGTGCAGAGAAGTCTTTCTACGGAGACCCACCTCCACAACTTCTAAGATGGTCTGCCCCCTTCCTCTTCTTCCAATACACACCATTAAATCCTTCACCAAATAGAATATAATAGGTGGAAAATATGACCTTTCTTGCCATATTAATCTCTTCCATCATAGCTCTGTCCATAGTCACTGTATAGGTAGAATGTTTGATCATAAACACCTGTTATCTGATATCTTGTCTCATACCCTATAGGTTCTTTTGAAATTTCAGCTGGTCATTCTATTCCATGTTTGGGAAAAAATAGAACAGCTTAGAAAACTTGTTGGTGAATGTCAACACTGAACTCCCTCTTAGTTATAAAGATAAGAACTCCAAATACTTCACGAACACTAGTGAATTTGGAAAAAACTACATAAAGAATAGGGTTTTGAAACCATCCCAATCCAAGACCACATGTATGTATGCATGGACCATAAAATACAAAAAAATCATTCTAGAACCCTGGAGTATAAATGTTGCAAAATTCACCCGAATATTCTCAGGTGTATCTAGGAATCATGAGATTTTATTGATCATGTAGATCCAATATTCTGCCTCTTGAGGTTCAGTCGTTCCTTTAAAGGATGGTGGCTTCTCACGTAAGAATTCCCGTGATTGATTTCCCTCCCTCATGCTCCATGTTTTATGTCAGAAATAGAATTTTGAACCCATGGTACATCCTAATCAATAGGAAAGACTACCTGCTTGCACTTTCTTGAGGGAATCAAGGAAAATGTCTCAAAGGCAGACTACAACACACCAAAACATAAGAATGATTAGACAATAGAAAAAATATCAGTCCAAACTAGAAAAGTAATAATAAAAAACTAATATTTATTTAAAAAAAACCAATACTGACGACACACATCCCAACATCCCATGGAAACTTGAATCTTGTTATGAAAAGAGATGGTCAGGCACTCATTGCAATATACCGCTCAATTCCTGACAATCCTATATAATATCTAATATATGTCTCAAGACATAGACTCTTGAAGATAGACCTCCTCTAATACCAAACTATGATGAACTGAACCAGGTTTCCCTTAAACCCAGAACCCGACCCATTTTGTCACATTCCTGAAGGGTGTTACCGATCCCCACATCCTGGAGACAAGCACCTTGGCATCAAACAACACAATAGAGGGAATGATTTCTCCCAACCTGATCAACCACATGGAATACATACATAAAGCAAGAAAGAAATAGTAGAAGACTAATGAAAATATATATGATATAACTCCAAGAAAAGCATCAGAACCATAATAATTTTAACACTAGCTAAAACTCAAAATGAAAAGTCTAAATGAAAATAAATTCTACCAATAGATTCTCTAAGAAATGGTGTGGAAAATGTCCCACCAAGTCACCACAATCTACCCAACCATCTGACATGAACCACACTACCTCACTATGGCGCCCTTCCTTCTGCTACACTGGAAGACAAATGAAGGTTTATGCACCACTAAAGAGGTGTGTATGGTGTGAGCCAATAGGCTCAGTAGGATCTCACCCAGGTCTTCCATAACAAGTCATTGTATAAAAAATCATGTATGGTTAATTTAAATTAAAACATGGTATTATAACCAGTAAAGAAGTTTTATAGAAAACAATGTATACATTTCCCTTTTTCATAGTTGTAAAAAATACAGGTATATCAATTTCAATGTATATCATTTCATATCATCTTGCATAAGAATAAACATGAAAATCAAGGCTAAATTAGAAATCCAAGAAGTACAAAATAGAAGAACAGGTATCACAACACCAAGGAATACTATAGGTCTTCTGCACGGACTACATGTACCACAATTATCAAGTGCCCAAAATTTGATCCTAGAACACATTCCTAATAAGATGAGGAATACCCCATGAGTACACCCCCAAAAATATCAATATTGGTCCCATAGAACAATGGTCCTTGGAAACAAAGGGAAGCCCCATGAAAAACCTCCTTGACAATCAAAAAATAATGGATGATGACCACAAGATAAACCTTACATCTATGTAACCAAGGTAACCCATGAATTATTTTTCAAAAATAATTTCAATGATTTGAAAACCATTTCAAAACCATTTCACAATTTCCATTTCAATGCTTGAAAATACCCATTTTCTCTTCATTTATCAACAACCATTGAAGAATTTTTTTTCACTAAAAACCCTTTTCAACGTACAAAAAACAACCATGAAAATTTCAAGATACAAAATAGTTTATAATGAAAAGAAATCAGGTTCATCAAATGTATGTTTGAGACTAAGAAACCTACCTTAAAACTCAGGTCGGCACACCCACAACAGAATCCAAAATCAAAGAAACCCAAAAAAATCAATGAAGGCCCAGAAATAAAATTCCCATATATTTGGATTGATCAAAATATAAACAAAAGAGGTCAGTGGAAGTGAGGAAATCCACATACCTCAAGGACGAACACCTTCCGCACTACAACCAACAAAGGAAAAGGCCTTCAAAATGAGGTCTCACAACCAATCTAGAAGAGGATATGAGGGGACATATAACTTAGATAAATGGATTCAGTACCTCAAATCTTGGGGGGTACCATCATCAATCATTACGAAGAACTGGAAAGATCACTTACATAGATATCTGCACTAAAATCTCAATGGAGTTCAAACATCGAACAGATAGATCTAGGGAGAAAGGACCCTCTAAAAATCACATAGGATGAGTTCTAGTTTGAGATCCAAGGGTTTTAGAGAAGGATACATGAAAATACAGGCGCTAAACTATTTTTAAAATTGGTTGTTGTCCGAGTCATGTAGTGTAACTCCTAGCCGCATCATGAACTCCACAATTTACAAGTATGCTGAAAAAATAGTCACATCAGGTTAAAAACTATCATTTTAACAAGTCACGTCGTGTAATCCCTTGTCACATTGTGTACCCTTTCACAGTGTGGTCTCCCCTTTCAAGAATTGTGTCTAGCAACCATTAACAGTATCTATCAGGGTTACATGGCATGTAATATTTCTCTAGCCTACAAAAAATCCAGAAAACAACATTTATAGATTTTCAACCAAAGGGGAACTTGGAGAGAGGAAAAATCATACCTGATCAAGGTAATGGGATGTAACATGTAATGTCATAATAATGATGGGTATTTTCAGATATCATTTACCATAAGAAAGTGAATGATCATATAAAGATCAATAACCACAAAACTATAGACCATATAGGTTTGAATACAGTCATTTATATCATCAAAAGTGATATTAACATTATAAAATATTATTTCAATATCATTTCATAATTTTAAATAATTTTCCTGGGAAGATATACTTACTTGATTTCACTCCATTTTATAAACACAATTTCATCCTTCGGTTATGCCTTGAACAATTTACACTTAATCTATTACTCCAAGAAATGAAAACGAATTTCTTATGCTTAAAGTACTAACATCTCAGAAGATCCATAATAGAATGTTAAGTCATTCTTTCTATATATAGTTATAAAAATGGTTATTAATCGTCATATACTATGCATAAATCTTGATATGGTGATTTAATACATTAATCTCTAAAACCTCATCCAAAATTTAAACTTAAACTATTTCATAAATGGTTTACCATATGATTTTACAAAATATTAAAATAAGGGACATTAGAAAGAAGTTAACTAAATTTCAAAAATGAAATTATCATTAAACCCACAAACAACATGGAGTAACTCTTAATTTCCACGTACCAAACATTTCAATACCTCAATCATATATTCTATTAAAACATAGTAATAACCTAAATTACCATAAAACTATATTGAAAACATAAATTATTCCTTATACCTTAAAAATATAAATTGTTGTATATAATACATAAATCCAAAAATTCAATAAACTCTATCAATGATAGCATAAACCAATTTTTCAGCAAATCATTAATCAGTTCCATGGTAATTCATACTATAAAATTTAATCTATCTATATAAATCATATATTTATCCTAATTTCATTATCTCAACATCAGGAACCAATTAAGTGCTATCATTCCTTTAATAATGTGTTTTCCTTGAATATCACCTTAACATTAAATCAATTTTCTACGTCATCAGCACCATTAAACATATTCCTAAAAATACATATGTAAATCCTTATAATTAAAAATCCTTATATATTTCATAATTCTTGAATTCCAATACATAAATATATAGATAATTATAATTCAATCTTAAAACATTAACTTCGGGTCATCATCTTATTCTCTAATACCTCCTTACTATAATAGAAAATATTAATCTTGTATTCACATTCATCAATATCAATTTAATCATGCATCTCAAATTTAACAACAATAATACTAATAGAGAAGCTAATACCAATCATATGTCATTTATTGTCTCTTCATCATCAACAATATAACCATTATTCAAAAAACATTACTTATTATATTCACATGGTTTTCCCATTGGACATATATTTTCATAATTCTCATACTTTCAACATTTAAAACATTTATCTGTTGAAAATACATTAGGGAGACCAATATTCTCATCAATTGTGTTAAATAAAATTTTCATTTATCCTTGGAAATTTAGTAATCTATGATCTTATTCACCACACACAAAACATATTTTTGTTCATTTGATACATTCCACATTGTGATTATTCACACATTTTCAATATATAGGAAATTTAGTCTTCTATCCTCCATGGTCTTCACCACTCAATACCTCAATGAATCTATCCCCCTCTTATGTGTTGTGTATAAGAGATTGTGGATTTGTAACTTGTTAATAATATATCGTGATAACTAATTAGGAACAATCATAATAAATTTCACTCTAGAAATCATCCCATTTGGTTTCTTATAAAATCCCTATTAATAACATTCAATGTTTTCCAAGTTCCTTCTAGTTCCCAACCTTTACTAAAACAAAAAAAACATAGTGTGAGAAACAATAATCATAATAGGGAACCATATAATAATGAGGAATAATTTTTTTGGATGTCTAAATCATTATACCATTTTTTTCAATCTATGAAACCTTAGGATTACTATTGATCGTTATTAAAATACTTCATGATGTTTCCTAAAGAATTTGGGGATTTCTAATGATTATCCCTCAGGAGTGTCAGACCAGGTGTGAAGAAAAGCCCATTTTCATGTACTAGGTAACTCTCGATTCAATATCAACATTCCTTTTTTAGGGTTATTAATTCTAATTACTTTGTTCTATAGTAACATATACTTTTAGTATCTATATAGGGATGTAATATCCTAGAAAACACTCATTCTATCATTCAAGAATATTCCAAGAAATTTTTCTATTCTTTTAATTATCCTTATATATATCGTTATACACATCCAAGGAATACCACTTATGTTTTCTCATCATAGTTTCCAATGTATAACTAAACCTTTATCTATTACAAATTGTTGAGACCCAATCTTATCATACATAAATTTTTGATTATAATGGATGAATATCAATTACATAACAAAATGATCCATTCTAGAACTGTTTTGGTCTAGTGACTTTACAAAATTGGAAACATAAAAACTTTACCAAAAGTGATCTAAATTGCCTCCCACTAATTTCATTATAAACAAAACCCTTCTTATAAATTTCATACATAAAACCATTCATTGTATCATAAGGAAAGGAAACATTAAATAGGGTGATCTATAATGCTTAGTATTGGTAAATAATTGTGAGATTAATGTAACATGGGAATATGGGTATGAGAACATAAGAATAACAATTGAAACCCATTCCATTCATATCATAGATCATAAACATGAGTCATGGAATAAATCATGGATTTTCATAAGATATGAATCATACAGAAATAAAATAACTTATTTTATGATAGCATAACATTGAAATAATACATAGATTTTTGGAATATATATACGAATAGAAAATATTAGGTCTAGGATACCCATAAGGACCTTAATAACATGTTAGGCTTGGTCTAACCACCTGTGTACCTACTTTAGGCTTGGTATAGCCTCCCATGTACCCCCCCCTTTTGTGATTGGGATAACCACACTTGTATAACCTTTTGGGATTTGGATAACCCCTCATGTAAACATTAAACTAATATAATATTAATCATTTCCCAATGCATTTGAGGGAGATCTATTTCCAAAAATTCTTGGTAATAATGAAACCATCATCCATGGTTATAACATAACCACCATCACATATTTAAAATCATGTATGTGTGCCAAAATATCATAAAACATCTATAATATCATAACCCATGAAAAAAGGAATGGTTTTAATAATAATTAAATCATACCATAACCCATGGAAAATAAGTGGTATTCATATACATTTCATCATGGCTTATCCCAATGAAAAAAATATGGGGTTTATTAATCATTTTATCATGGTATAACCAATGGAAGAAAAAATGGTTTTCTTAAACATCTTGACATCATAATCATAAAACATTTAGATAATGAATAAGAAGGGTATAATTTAATTATATCCCCATTAAATAATAATTTACATAAAAATATTTCATCTTAGATGGAAAATTATTTTAAAAAAACTCATGGAACATTTATTGAGGAAAGTAACTTTTCATTAAAAATCAAATTTAAAAATAAAAAATCATAAAACATTATGGAAATATATTTATTTTATAATATTATATGAATATTATAAATTAATCTCTAAGACATGTAGTGTTCACAATGGCATAAAAAATTGTTCATTCCTTACCTGATTAAACAAATATTCCTTTCACATTTTTAGTAAAACCAAATGGTTAATATTTGGAAAACTACATGAATATTCCGTTAAATTTTTTTTTGTGAAAAATAAAACATGGGTAAAATGTATTCAATTAATAATTTGGAGATTCTATAAAACTTTTTGAAAACAAATACATGAATGTTTAAGGAAAATTATTTTTAACCAAAGATGGAAGTAAAGTTGATTTTTGTTAAAAACATTTTTTTGTACTGTTAATTAAAAAAATAGTGTAAAATTAAATGATAATTTACTCTCATTAAATAACCAAATAAGGATAAAATTAATTATTTTATTAATAGATTAATCATAATATTTCATCATAAAAAAATAAATATTAACAACCTAGATAAACAACGTGATTATAACATTAAAACTTTACCACTTTTTTATCATTTCAATCACATGCCCCATTAAATAATAACATAAAATGAAACTTTTAATATCTTTAAAAGAAGTATATTAATAATATAATACGCAAAAGTGAAATTATATACACATCATATGTTATGATAGGTGCATAGCATAACATATTTTTCAAAGAGGGAAAATTGAGACAAAATTACCTTGCTGCTCTGGTAGTCATTTGAATTATAAGCCCAAATAAATCATAAAACAAAATTAAACAATCAATATAATTAAAATTAGTGAATTAAGTTTTAAAAAATAGTATAGGGGTAGTATATACCCCTCAAAAAAGAAATGAGTGTTGAATTCTCATATGTCTCCCAGAAATAAAAGAGAGACTATAAATCCCTTACCATAAGTCTCAACTTCATTTATACACCTTCAAACATCCATTAAAATAAATATATGTTTAAAATAACGCTATTATAGAACCATAATTATATATATCATACCATAAATGATTTACTTATTACCTTTTATTACCCATTCATTAAGAATTCCTTGTTAAAATCATGTTTCAGATAATAACCATGTCTTTTATGCATGTTTTTTATCCTCTTATTGGGATCATGGTAACATCATATCCATACTATTAAACAATATATAAAGGTCTAATATAATAATTATATATTTATTCATAGTAATCCATAGATTTTATAGATAAAAAATAAAATACACCATCCATGTAGACGGTAGGTCGTACATACGCAAGAACATTGTTTCACTTTTTTGATGGATTGAACAAAATGAATGTAAATATTATATTACCATCACATTTTTTATTTAATATATATATATATATAATATATTTTTACTTAAAAATATCTTTATTATCTTCCATGTAAAGCGTATGTGAAGAAAAAATCACATCGCTTCTCGTGGCTGTAGTTCGTCGTACACAGGAGCGACGCTATCATATTCTCACAAAATGAAAATTTAGGAGATATATGTGATATAATAATTTTAAAAGTTTTAATATGTTACCAATATCATATATATTTATTTAATCTTTCATTATTACCATCGATGAAAATTATAAATGAAAAACACATCACATCAATTCGTAAGGTGGTAGTCTGCAGTACAATAATGCTATCATATACCATTTGATAGAAGAGGAAAAGGATTTATGTTATGAAATTAACATAATAAAATATTAGTATATGGAATACAATTATTATCTTAAATAATCATGGTTTAATAATAATTTATGGAGGTGGAGGAACAAATAAAATAAAATGCTTAGTTAGAGATGTTACATTTGTTTCTGAAAAATTATTTTTTTGCACAAAATGACATATAAGGAATTATTTTTGAACAATATAAGGTTTCTTATAAGATATGTGGTGATTAAAGAAGATATTTTTTCATTTTCTTGTTAAATTTTTTTTTTATGTTTAAAGAGGAGAGAAGAGTGTGTGTCCTTTGATAAGTGATATGAGTGGCACAATTGTAATTTTTTGAAAATAAAAAGGTGTAACCATGTTTTCCCCTTTCCAATAAGCAATAAAAAGGTTATTCACATACCTTTGAGGTTATAATAATATAATATGTCTATATAATTTTTTGTACATATTTATTTCTAATTTTACTCCTTATCCTTTGAGTTTGAGCCCTATAAATCCAATTTCACCTAACCAAGGTAATTAATTTTTATTGGTTTTACTATTAATTATGGTAAAAAATTATATTGAATATAATATATAATATATAATATGATAATTTTTAATATGTAATTCCTTTTCAGAAATTCCATTCACGTTAGTGGAAAATTTTAATGTAAATTTAATCATGTAGAGACCATGAAAAAATGTTCAAAAGATTAAAAATATTTTATATCCAAATTCAAAATGAAATTGATTCTAATGAAATAAATTATATATATATATATATATATGGTAGAACTAATTTTGATTTTAAGACCATATTAAAATAATTTTTATGTTTTTAAATGCTTTAAAAGAAATATAGAATCTTAATAAAAACTATTATTTTTTACAATTTATAAAACATTCTTCTCAAAATATTATCAAAAAATAACCATAAGAGAAATTTTATATGATGATTTCAAAGAATAATTTAATTTTTTCAAATATGTTTTTGAATTCGGAAAATATAATTTTAAAATAACTGTGAAAATGGTCATAAAAATGTATTTTATAAAAACATAGTTTCAACCATAATATTGGAGTTATTCATATCTATAGTATAGAAAAAACATAAGATGAATGTTAAAACATTTATTTAATATTTAATATATAAATTTAATTAAAATAATTCAGGAAATTATATTTTTTTTGTTCATTCATATAATATGTGTTTGTGTGCATAAAAAATTTTTAAAAAAAGATTTTATTTATTTTAAAATTGTTTTTATATTAATTTATAATTAATTTACAAAAAATGATTTAATATAATATACTTTGTAAAGCATATTTTTTTCATAATTTAGTTAACTCTATTCAAACCAACTATTATAATTTCTAGTAAATGACTATCATATTAAATAATAATATTTCTATTGTGTGTCAAGTTTTAATTAAAATCAGTGTGTTATGTAACACAAGATAAACATGATGTTGTGTGTAAAAAAATATAAACTCAGTGTTGCATATAACACAAGTTAAACACAGTTTTTCGAGTAACAAAAAATATTATAAATATTAAATTTATTTTATAAAAAATATTTCAAAATATATTAGGGTGTTTAATACACACTATGGTCTGCTGTCTTTATGCTCCCCTCATCATTTTGGATATCCATCACCAAGTAGAGCATCTTCAATCAAGGTTGATGTTGATCTCAAAGGTTTTTGGATTCCATATTTAATAATCTTGAGTTCAAACCTTCTTCAACCACTCTTCTTTGATTTTAGTCTCATGGTAGCACAAGAGAGGGTTAAGGTATAAAATCCCCTTACAATGGTAGTGGTTTTAAGTCCTCAGGATAGTGGGGTTAAGAATGAAAGGAGATAGTGGTGGCGGTAGCATAAGCATAGGTGGAAATAACATAAAAGGAAGATTGTGGGACCATCCTTAGAGTGGTAGAATTTACTTTGATGGTAGAACATGGGTTTCTTGAGGTAGGAATTTTAAAAAACCCTAATATACTAAAATTTTGGTTGCATATTTTTTTGGGGTATCATGAAGAACTACCGGTAGTATATTATCTAGAAGTAGCTGGTAAAACTATTAAAAGTAGAAAAACATAATTATATCCCATTTAATGAACAATAAAAATATAATCAGAATAAAAAATATAAAGGGAACATGAAAGAACTATAACATTTAAAGAATATATATATATATATATATAATTTAAGATTGATTCTATAGATTACAAATAAAGTATAATGTTAAAAAGTTCCAAATGTAAAGTATATAAAATTAATAATTTAAAATTTAAAATTCGCGTAAGAAAGTAATTGATTAAATTTGAAAATTATTATCATTTTAAATCCAAATAATTTTACAAAAAATACAAAATGCTTCGACATAATTGATTAATTAGTTAATTAAAAAAATAAAAAACATAAAAATTAAATCCACATAGAATGAAAATTATTGATTAACATTAGAATTAAAATTCAAAAAGAAAATGAAAAATCAAATCAAAGTATAAGTATATTGAAGAAGAAAATTAAATGAAATTGGTATATCAACATAGTTATCCTTATTTACATTAATTTTATAAATAAAAAATAATTTACTCATTATGATATAAATATCTAATTTATTTACATATTTAACATTAAAAACATAGTTTACAATCCCAAGGTGATGTGGAAAACAACGATAAGAAAAGGTGAAATCAATTTCCAAAACACATAATATGAGTCTTATACTAAAGAAACCGTATAGTATATATTTATTAGTAGAAAATGAACCTTAAAATTGGAAAACTAAAACACCCCAGGGAATTGATTTCCAAAATGATTTTCCCTAAAGGATTTAATTGAGTATAAAATGTTAATACCCTCTAGAATTATATACCTTTACTAAAATTATTGTCAATATTTTAAAAAAAGTATTATAAATTTAAAATTCTAATTTTAGTTTAACAATAATAAATTTGAATCCAAGTCAAAATCTAAACATATCCTTGGAGAACATACTCACATAATTTACGAATCCATAATAAATAGAAACCTTTTTTAATTATGTAGAGTACTAATTTATTTATTAAATAAATAACACATAAAATTTTAAATATATAATGAATAAATATTAGAATGATTAAGAAGCTCAACCTGGATTTAAATTTTCAATTCATAATCCATTTTCATGTATATATTTCTATTTAAATTGAAATTAATAAGATTTAACGTAAATAATTATTGTATAACATTTTTAAAATTTATAACTGATTGCAATATTTTCCAACAGGACAATAAAAATTATTTTCCTAATTAAATCCAAGATTTAACAATGTTTAACATCCAAAAAGTGGATTCTTAAAATTTAAAATATGTAAAAATTATCAACCACTGAAAATAAAAAAGCTATGTATAAAAACTCAGAATTTTGAAAAAAAATTAGGGTATTTAATTGGTTAAAATAGAACTATAAATTAGATAAATTAACACCTCTAACATACATTTAAAACTAAAAATTATCCCCATGTATATATCTCAAGGTATGATACAAATTTAAAGCATTTTTTATTTAATTGAATTTAAAATACTGAACAGAGATAAACAATTTTTAGGGGTAACATCTAATCATATTAAACATTTTTACCAAACAATTATCAAACAAAAAAAGTTTTTTTACAAAATATCCTTAGTGAGAACTACTAAGAAATTATTCATTGAGAAATAATTTATTATGGTTTCACACATCATGTGAGTTCAAGAGTGAATTTCAATGTAGTGAAAAACTGACATATAATGACATCAATGTAATAAATCAGAATATTTTCAAAATGAGTAGTGCCTGAAAAATATTTTTTTGAGTTTCATTATAGAGGAAATATTTTCAAACTAGAAGAATCATTTAGGAAATTAAGGATAGTAATAAAATAAATAAAAGTCATACAATTACCCCTAAATATAAAATATTTTTCCATTGTTGTACATTAAAATTATTCTCCCTCGATTCAATCATTAATAATTTTTTTATTATTATTTTTAATCTCTTCAAAAATGACCAAATTAGTATAAAAAATAATAATTTAATTCTCATAGAGATTATAACCGGATATAAAGGTTAAGAGAGTTGTATTCTAGTTTTCAGCTCCAATTGTAGCTCTTTAAAGATAATGAAGATTGATTTATTTCAAATCCAAATGTTCAAAATTTTTTGAATGGTAGTATATTCCTTCCATAAAATAGGAGATAATAATTTAATCCTAGTAAGAAGCACAATATTATGTATTATTTATTTAAAAATTGAAAACTATCGGAAAAACAATGGTTTTCCTCTCATGTAATTATAAATTCATATTCTTCAATTAGAGTCAATGATTTCTCAATTTTCATGGAATGAGATTATAGTTATTCCTTTTGTCTCCACCTCAATATCATATCAGATTATTAGGCTATTCACCAAGTTATTTCTCTTCTCTTATCCTACCAGCTCAATAACACCATTGATAAGATCTCTATTAATAGTGGAAGGTCTTGACCACTTGGATTTGATCTTTCTAGGAAAAATCCAATGAATGGAATTTAAAAGTAAAAACTTTTAACAGAATGTAGATTTTTTTATATTAGTCTCCCATAATCTCATCTTCATAACTCAAATCAAGATGTATTCATTCCTATACTATCTTAAAATTGAGATTTTGGGTATCTATTCCTCAAAAAGAATTGTGTTGAAGATCCACATGAAAAGGAAATGATTTTCCAAAAATAATTCAATATAGATACATCTTTATTGTAATTTTAAGAATATTTATGTATTCTCTTATTGAATCCCCATCTTTTAATAACTAGCCATTCGTTTAATATTTATCAATTTTCTCTGTGAATTTTTTAACTCCTTATTAGATTTTTTTGCATGTCCACTAAAATGTGTACCATAATAAGTTCAATATTTGTGTAAAAGTAAATATTCCCATAAAATTTTTGAATTTAAATTTTTTTAAATGGGTTCCATTATTTGAGATTAATTCCTTTGGTATGCCAAATATAGTAAATAATTTTTTCTTAATGAATTGTTTTACATTGTTTTATTGATTACAAGGAAATGCCACTACCTCAACACATTTTTAAACATAGTAAAAAACCAAAAAAATATAATCATTATAACACAATAAAATTATAAAATATTAAAATATATTTTTTTAGAGTATGTGACATAGAATAATGAACTTAAGAAATCGATGAAATATATTTCTTTAAATTTATTCTCTTCAACAAACTACGGAACACGCAACCCTGATACTAAATGACCTATATTATAGTATACCATTATGAAATAGTTTCTAAATTTTATGTTATGAATAATAATAAATATCTTATGAAAATTATGGTTATATAATGATTATAAATAAAATAAGAATCATTTAAAATTAAAAATAAATATTTCTGAAAAACTGTATTTTTTATAACAGAATATTTTTCATAATTTTCACATATAATATGTAATTAATTTGTAACACTTTTAGAAAAATTATTTGATAAAAAATCATTATGGAAATAGTAATATCAGAATTAGGTTAGGAAGATTTTTTTTGGATTTTTTTGAAATGTTTCATTTTTTGATGAATAGTGAATGTTTTTTATTTTTAAGGGAAACTACATTTTCATATAAATAATTTGAAATTATATATTACATTTAAATTTTTTTAAAAAATAATATTAGCTAATTTTTTTAAAAAAATATCTATTTTATATCTTTTGAATAAATTTAATATTGAATTTTTTATATTAATACCTTCTGTACATAAGAGAATTTTCTCTTTGAAAACACACTTTTTATTGTGTTTGTGGGAATAATTTAAAATTAGATTCAACCATTTATCTTAATTAAATTTAAAAAAATGGATTATATATTTTTAATTAGGATAATTTATATTATGTAAAAATATCAACATAATTTTTTAAAATTATTAATATTAAATGAAAAATAACTATTGTTGTTAAGGTAAAAACTGAATTACCTGGGTGTTAAACTAAGAAGCTAAGGGTTAAAATGATTTACCAACTTGTATAAAACCCATTTTATGGAACAATTTCGACCTTATTACCAATCAGTTTGTCTAAAGAATCATTTAAGAGGATTTTGGAAGGATAAATCATTATTCAAATTAGTTCTTTTCAAAAATTCATTGTGTCCCCTCCCCTCACCTATAAAAGTCCAACCCATATCATCCAATTTTCGTACATCCTATCCAATTTGGTTCATCCACGAACTTCCCAAATAACTTAATTAATTCCCTTTAAAAATCCTAGATCCCTTTGTTTTATTATAAATTTATTCTATAAAGGCTTTTGGTGAAAACATAAAGAAGTTTTCCAATGTAGTGATAACATTCATAAATGAGTTTTTTTATTTTTTTTCTTATTCAAAATCCTAAAAAAATTATTTAAACATGAATATATAATAATTTTAGTATCATATATATACTTTTATGTTATTTTCGTATGTTAAAAACCTATATTTATCACCAATTCCCTCAAATGGGAAACAAAACCATTGATTTTGTATATAGTGGACTACCGCCTCACGAACCGATGTAATTTATTTTCCAAAAACACCTCTCAAATATATATATATAATGATATATTTAACATGTATATATATATATGATATTTATGATATTATTATAGTTCTTTTATTATAATATCATATATACCTTCTTACTTTCCATGACGTTTAAATTTTTTTTACACAGATCATGTGTATGGTGAACTACCACCTCATGAAGAATTGTGATTAGATTTTAATATACTTGTTACATGGAAATAAATAATGATATTTTGAATGGATATATATGAGATAATATTTATTATATAATATTGATATATATACCACTTATTTATTTGTTAACTCATTAATTGTAACATCCAAACCTGGGTTCTATACACCAGTGTCACGAGCAAGACCACCACATGACCCCAGGTATGCCTCCCCATATGTCAGAGGCTACTGACTAGCAGTGAGGATATGGTAAGTTATTCATGGGGAGACTATAACCTCATTTATCAAAGTAAAAAACCAGAAAAAGTAAGTTAGCAATATAGTAAGAAAATATAATCAAATACAATACAAATATCTAGATATAATAAATTAAGAAATACAGTATTAAACTGAAACGGAAACTTTCCATGCCAAAGTAAGTGTAAAACTATCTAAAATACAACTGAAAGTAAGAACACTAAGGACTCCTAAGTAGGTCCCGAACAGCTTCAGTTTCCCTCATCAAATCTCCATCTACAATTAGCAATCTAATCTAGGGCCCTTTCCCATAACTTTTCCTTTAACAATAAAGTCTATTCAAGTACCGATCAGGTATCTCGAGTAGGGTGTTAGTAAAAATCAATAAGCCACAACAAATTGTGTCTGAAATAATCTAGTAAAAAATAGTGTATGCATTAGTATAAAGAATAAATATAGCAATAAAGTATATAGTTTACTTTTATTCTGTTACTCTTTATTAAAAACATTTTTTTCTGGGATGCCGTGGATACCCGAAACACAATACCTACTCTGTCCCTCAAAGAAGTCTGAACTATCCTCAAGAGACTAAACAAATCTAAATGTCCTTGTTACCATTCTTTTTCATATTTCATATTAAATTTATCAAATACACAAATCTTTTAAATCAGTTATGCATGAGTAATGTTAAATATGGGAAATAACCTCTAGGTTCTAAAGTGAGTAATACTGAACAAGTATAAAAGTTTCCATTGAAAAATAGAAAAACATTCATGGTGTTTCCCTTGAACACTCATACTGTCTTTTTCCCTTGAATACTCACACATTCCTCCAACAAAAAATATTATAAGTACTCATAGAATTCTTCCTTTAAGGCTCCCATGGTCCTTAAGTAAACAATATTAGAAGCTCTCTCAATATTCTCCCTTTAATCTCATTCCCACACCCCGGTTATCCCATGTACTACTCCATGCCAAAATTATCAAAGACAATTCTAATTTCACAAATCTTTCTATTAAATAATTCGAAATTAATTAATGATATAAAACCCATCAATTAATTCAATAATCAATTGGTTATTTCATGTCTATCAATTAATTCAAAAATTAATTAACTACCTCAATTTCCATTAATTAATTTACCAATTAATTAATCATAACATACTCCCATTAATTAACCTAATGGATAATTAATAACATGAATTTCCCAATTCAATAATTGATAATAAATTAATTTATAAATTAATTAATCACATCAAAATCACTAATTAATTCCATAATTAATTAATCAAATCTACCATTTCAAAATCCTCATAATTAATTCATCAATTAATTATTTAAGCTACTAAATTCTATTCCCAATTTCACATTTCTATTAATTAATTAATTCACCAAATAAAATATTTTAATAAAGAATTCAATTTATAAATATATAATATCAATTCTATTATTAAATACATATAATATTAATAAAAACTGTGGGATTAGAATTTAGACCACCTACCTCAAGATTATTGATAATGAACACTCACCAACAAATATCCCCAAATTGAGCATAATCAATCAAGAATGTGTTAATGAACTGGATTTAGATCTGATTCCTTGAAAGTGGAGGAGGCGGTGGAAAAACCCAACCTTTGTGATAGTTATAGGCTACAAGATTCCTCTCAATAAGAACCTGATAATCTATTATGAATGGATCTAGAAGTATAATAATAACCAGAATATATACCTTAAAAATCTAGGTTTGGATATCCATGATTTTATGCGAGATCACTTCGGGATTGAAGCAGACTCCCAAAAATCATCTCTAGAAGACCCGAAGCAATGAGGGATGTGTGAAGAGGGTATTTGGTCAAAGATTGTAGTGCGCATGGGAGTTTTAGTCCAAGTCATAGGTGTTCATGATGTCTTTAGTCGGAGATGGTGGTGTGCATAGCATCTACGACAAAGAAAAATGGGTTTTTAGGGTTATGCATTACTAGAAATGTGTTTTTTAAAAGTCTAGGTGTTATAATTACACGATGTGAATCCTTATTTAATGTCCTATAATGATTTCTAACTGATTTTCCATTTTTCTTGAGGAAATCCGATTAAACTAATAAGAATCATTAATCAAAGATTACACGTGATGAAACCTAATTAAACATGGTGAAATATTATATGTGGTGAAATATGATTCTATGAAATTTTGACACATGGTGAAAGATAGTTATAGGGGGTGTAATATACTTTCCTGACATGTTGACACATGGTGAAAACTACTTATAAGGGTTGTAAAATTTAAAGGTTTTGAATTAATTTAGGCTGTGAATTAAATTCAAAACAACCCATATTGATCAAAATTTTAAAAATATTCATACATGGAAAAAGACATGTTCTTATAATCTCCCCACCTCAAAATAGCTTATCCTAAAGATACAATCCCAAATCTATATAAGATTCCAAGTCAAAAATCTTAGGCCACTAATCCTATATATATGATTCCATTTTCCAAATCTCCTCCCAAACTCTTCCAAGTTTCCACAAAACATAAAATATCAGCATGATCTTACCCCGAAACACTTTCTCAATATAATCCAATACACGTATCAGATTCTCCACAAATGACATATCTATCCCAAGTTTGACCCCATACATATCGATCACATGAGAATGTTTAGGGTGATACTGCCAAAGTTTTGATACATAGAAAACATCATGTATAACATTGTATTTCTATGGAAGAACCAGTTGGTATGCTACTACCCAAATTCTCTCCATAATCTCGAACGGCCCGACAAACCTGGGCACCAAATTACCCTATCGTTGAATCCTATGGTGACCCAAACTAGACAACACCCAAAAGAAAAAAACAATCACCCTCTGTAAAATCTAGGGGTCCTTTCTATCTGTCAGCATATGAATTTTTCCTACTCTGATCCATAACCATATATTTCGGAATCAGCTGAACCTTCTCCAACATCTCCTGCACAAGACTTGATCCAAAAAACATGGACTCACCTGCTTCTGTCCATCATATTGGTGATCAATATAGCCTAACATGAATATCCTTGTATGTTGTCATCTGTATATTTTTGTGATTACTATTATCATAGGTAAACTCCACAAGGACAAAGTGTTTCTCCCATGTCCCATTGACGTCTAGAACACTTGCCAATAGCATATCCTTAATAAGTTTTATAGTATGCTCCGAATACCCATATGTATGTGGGTGGAAAGTTATACTCAATAATACATGTGTGCCTAGAACCTTATATAAGAACTACTAGACCCACGAAGTAAAGCGTGAGTCACAGTATGAAACTATAGTCTATGGAACCCCATGTAGACGTACTATATTCCGAACAAATATTCTCTTAACTACTCTACTATAAAGGTTTCCCATATTGGGAAAAAAATTCAACCATTTTTAATTGATCCATAATAACCTAGATGACATCATTCTCCCTCACCATATTCAAAAGACCTGCCAAAAAATCCATGGTCACGTTATCCGAATTCTATTCTAGAATGGGAAACGGCTGTAGAAATCTTCCAGGTCATTGACACTCTACCTTCACCTGATGGAAGGTGTAGCATCATGTTAAGAAACCCATTATCCCCCTTTTCATTTATAGCCAAAAAACTATTCTCATAGTTCATGTTACATTTTGGTCACACCTGGATTCACTTGACACCTTAAAGCATGAAATTCATGAATAATATCCTCTCACATGATCAAAGTAAAAACAAATCAATTCTTCACATAGATGATCTTGTCCTCATCTATCAACTAGTTTGAAGGAGTCTCTCCACCTTCAAATATTTCCCTCAATGCTATGCACTTTGGAACCTCATATTTTCTATCCCTGATCCATCTCAAAAGTTTAGACCCCACTAAAACTAATACAAGATCCATATGCTCTTGACTCTCCTGAACCACAATGTGCATCTCAGCTTTCAACGTGATCATCTACCACTCAAAACTAGACTCCAGAGCTACCTGAGTCATATTTTTCCTGCTCAAAGCATCAGCCACACTATTTCCCTTCCCAGGTCTATATGCCATATAAAAATCAAAATACAACATATACTCAACCCATCTCTACTCCCAAATATTCAAATATTTTTTGAAAAAGGTATACCTGGAGCTCTTGTGGTCGGTATAAACTATAAAATATTCACCCAAAATATAGTGTCTTCAACACTTCAGATTATACACCACTAACACTAGCTCGGGTTCATGCATTGGGTACTTTAATTTATGTGGTCTCAACTACTGAGACCCATATTCCATGACTCGATCTCCTTGCATCAGTATAGATCCACATTTGGTCTCAGAAGCGTCACAATATACTGTATATTCCTCACCTGGATTAGGTAGAATCAAAATTTGTTTCGATGTAAAACACTTCTTCAACTCTTGGAAGGCCTTCTCACATTCTTATAACCATTAAAAATTTATCCCCTTTTTATTTAATCCCGATAGTGGCGCTTACAAATGGAATATTTCCTAGATGAATCTCTGGTAGTATCCAACTGACCCCAAAAAATATGCATATATTAAAAATATTCTCGGGCTACTCCAAAGATACCACTACATGAACCTTCTCTAGGTTCCCTAACACACCTTCCTCCAAGATGTTATGTCATAATAAGTGTACCTAATCAATTAAAAAATAAAACTTATATGGCTTGGTGTATATCCAATGCTCTCTCAGTGTACTCAAGATGATGTCAAGATGTTTTTCATGATCATCATGAGTCTTGGAGTACACTAAGATATCATCCACAAAACCACCACAAACTAATCTAGGTATGGATGGAAGATCATGTTCATCGAGGCCGTAAACCCCACTGGTGTGTTCTTTAACCCAAATGGAATTATGAAAAACTCATATAGGCTGTACCAACTCCAGATAGCAGTCCTCGATTTATCAGAATTCTGAACTCTCAAAAAATGATACCCGGATATAAAGTCAACCTTATAGAACACACAAGCTCCTCTGAACTGGTCAAATAGATCATTGATACATGGAAGATGATATTGGTTCTTCACAGCCATCTTGTTCAACTTCTGATAATCGATTCACAAGTGTGACCTCCTATCATCCTTATTTCAAAACAACATAGGAAAACACCAAGGTGATCTACTCAGATCGTTAAATCCATTACCTTCAATTCCTCTAGTTGAGTCTTCAACACTTGAAGCTCTATCGATGTCAATCTGTTTGATAGAATAGATACTTTCACAGCCCCCAATAATAGATCAATAGTTAATTCCATATCTCTCTCAAGTGGCATCCTTGAGAAGACCATATGAAATACATCCTGAAATTGTTCCACTACTGGTAAGAGGAAATATTTCTTAACAACCCTTCATCAAACAATTAAATAGAAATTTGGGTTGTGAGCTCACCCAGTTGCTGATTAATTTCCACTTCTTGACCTTCTTGGATATCCCACTATCCCCAGTGAATGTCATGATCACTCTTAGGAGATGTAAACATAACTATCCTATGGTAACAGCCTACATGGGATTGGTATGTGACTAGCCCATACATAACCATAATTAGGCCAAAGCCTGTCATTTCAAGAATATAGAGATACCACCTAAAGCGGTACTCCACAATCTCAATAGAATATCCATTGCACACCCATATTTCTCTAAATCTTACTCACAACGGTGTTTTTATCATCATAACCCTACTCACAAAATCCACCACCATGATCAAACTATTAACAAGTTTAGAAGATATAAAGGAATGAGAGGAATTGTTATCAAATAAGGCACTAACTAATATAGAAACTAAAATAATAGTACATGTCTCTATTGATGGTCCAACCATACTATAAAAAATTGTAGGATTAACCATATATATCTATCATTCCCATATTCCCTACGATGTTGTCTAACTCCCCTATCATTCACTATTATACTATTGCAGGTTCTCTTACCCAGAAGCACCACATCCACTACCTCTATCACCTCATCTAGTGGAACTCCAGCTACCCACCTAATGTAGTGTGAAAGATCCCCTTATCAAACCTTGATTTTGCCTAGATATATTTTCATTGCCTACCTACCCCATGTTCCTTCAGATCCTCTGTAGATGTCCCATATTTCTATATCTTCATCACTACACTGGTGGTTGGGGGAAATACTTCTGTAAATGCACTGAACTACCACGTTAGTGGAAAACCACATAGGTAAGGTCCTGTATCACAAAAACTCCCCCTAACTACTCTTCCTACCACTACTCTAAGAGAAATTTTTTAAACAATGTTTTCTTCTCTCATAAGATGTACCTCCATACCATCCAGCAGAAACCACATGTCCACCACTGGAAGCCTCCCTCAGGTTCCCCTCAAAAAATGAGATCCCAGTTTAATACTTCTGTAAACTTCTTCAGCCTAAATATATTCTCTGGGGACTTAATTTCATACTTATGTCCATCCTGAAATTATTATTTTTGAAGTAGCCTCATCTTCTTCCAATGTTGGAGAAAAATGATGCAAATTTATAAAGCATCCATTATAGTCCATCAAGGACATATTTACCTCAGTCAACAAAATGAACCCATCTACTCTCTCATGTCTCAATATATCTGGGTAAAATTTATCAAATAACTTCTCCTAAAATACATTCCATTCCATAGCATCCAACCAACCATCCTGATTCTGGATATCCCCCCATTGTTTCTCTTGACCATGAATCATATAATCTACCATCTTAACTCTCTTCTCAACAGAAGTCTCTAAGTGGTCAAGTAAAGTCGGGATAGATTCAATCTTGAACTCATCTCTCTCAGGCCCACCCTCTCTAGTAAAAGTCATAGTGTGCTGCAATTGGAACTCCCTCATTAGATTATGAATGATTTTTACAACCCTCCGAGGGCCTCTTTCAATCAATTTCATGAAACAGGTGACGTTCTCTCAGAAATTATCTCATGCTTTCTCCTCTGGAACTATAAGTGCCACGGGTTCCACCATTAGAGGATCATCAACAAACATGTCCACTGGTCATCCTCTCAACAAGCATCATTATAGAGGCATGTATCTACAATTCCAAAAACTTGTATTAAGACTCATAATACAACTTTATCACATTTACGTTAGAGTGAAACTGCAATATTCCACTAAAATTATTTTCCCCAAACCCTCACCACATGGTCAAAACCAAGGTTTTATTACTACCCCTAAACACCCAACACCAAGGTATGGTTAATAGGGGTAATAACATTATCATTGTTCAGGTTTTTCATTTAGAAAAACATTTATTCACATTATTACATCATTTTTACCACTTCCAAATTCATATTAGACACATTTTCCTTTGAATTTCATAATCTAGGAAAATAGTTTAAGTTTAAAAACTTTCTCAAAAACTTGTTTTCTCATGTGTTCATAGAAGATTTGTGTAGTAAAATAATATTGAGTGCCTAGAATGGTTCATGCATACTCAACTCTCATTCCATTCAACTTCGTGAGTTAATCACAACAAATCTCAAAAATAATAATCACATCACATAATAAGTGTGTCACCCAAGGTGATATAATTTTTAGCAGTAAAAAAAGTACAATAACAATAATCCCACCCTGAGTACTTGGGTTTTCCCTTGAACATGGTTCTGAAACTCCCATGCACAAGAAAATTACCTAGCCTCAACTCTTCATAGACTTCTATCAACCTTTCCCAAATAGTAATACAAAAGAAGAAGATAGAAAATTGGACCTTTGATAACAATTTGTAACATCCCAACCTGGGTTCCACACACTGGTGCCCCGAGTCGGACCGCCAAATAACATTAGGTGAACCTCCCCATATACTAGATGCTACTAACTAGTAGTGAGGGTCTATTAAGTTAGTCATGGGGATACCATACCCTCTTTTATCATAGAAACACACCATTAGAAGTAAATAAGCATTAGAGGAAGCATATATAATCAAAAACAATACCAATATTTATATATAATTAAATAAGGAAATACAATATTTAACTGGAAGGGAAACATACCATTCCAAAGTAAGTGTCAAACTATCTAAAATGAAACTAAATGTAAGGAAACTAATAAATCCCAAGTGGGTCCCAAAACATATCTGGTTACCTTATCTAATATTCATCCCCAATTAGTGATCTAATCTAAGGATCGTTCCCTTAATCTATCCTACAAAAAAAATTCTATTTGGGTATCAATTTGAAATCCCGAATAGGGTGTGAGTACAACTCAGCAGGCCACCACTGATAGTTTATAAAACAATCTATTCAAATAATGTGTATGAATTATTATAAATAATAAATATAGAAATAAAGTAGATAGTTTACATTTATTAAATTACACTTTATTAAAAAAAATCATTCGAGATCTTGTGGACACTCAAACCAAAATACCTGCTTCAAACCTCACTGAAGTTTTAATTATCCCCAAGAGATGTCACAGATTTTAATCTTCGTGTTACCAATCATTAACATAGTTCATATAGAATTTAGAAAATGCATAAATCTTTTGAGTTGGTTAGGAATGAGTAATATTCACTATGGGCTCTATCCTCAAGGTTCTATAGTGAATAATATGAAACAAGCATAAAAGATTCCTTAGAAAAATGGATAATCTCTCACGGTCTTCTCCATTGAAGGCTCACAAGGTATTTTCCCCGGAAGACTCACATAGTCCCCCAACAAAAAATATTAAAAGCTCTCACCATCCTCTTCCCTTAAGGATCCCATTGTCCTTATGTAAACAATATTTGAGGATTTCTTGAACATCTCCTTTTAATCTCATTCTCACACCCCAGTTATCCCATGTGCTACTCTATTCCAAAATTATCACTACCAATTCCCATTTCACCAATCATTCCATTAATTATTTCAAAATTAATTAATCAAATAAAACCCTTCAATTAATTCAACAATTAATTATTCATTTCATCTCTATCAATTAATTCAACAATTAATTATGTACCTAAATTTACATTAATTAATTCACCAATTAATTAATCAATATACACTACCATTAATTAATAAAATGATCAATCAATCACATCCCAACTACTGATCAACTCCACAGTTAAATAACCAAATCTACTATTGTAAAATCCTAAAAATTAATTCATCAACTAATTATTTAATCTAACAAATTACATTCCCAATTTCACATTTCCATTAATAAATTAATTCAACAAATTAATTAATTTAATCAAGAATGCTATTTTGTAAATATCTAATAGAAATTATATAATTACGAATCCATAATAGTAATCAAGGGTGGGGGATTGGAATTTATACCAACTACCTCATAATCAGTGACGAAGAAAACTCACAAAAAAATCCCCAAATTGAGTTCAATCAATCAAGAATGTACTGATGAACATGATTTTGATCTGATTCCATAAAAGTGGGGGAAGCGTTTAAAGAAACCCTAAATCTGCAATAGTAATCGTCTACTGGATTCCTATAAAATAGAAGTAGATAATCTGTTAGCAACAGATCTAGAAGAAAATTAATAACTGAAATAAATACGTTAAAAATATAGGTTTAAATATTCATGATCTGATGCGAGATCACTTCAGGATTGAAGAAGACTCCTAGAAATAATTTTTAAAAGTCCCAAAGAAAGAAGGGAGGTGGACAGAGGGTCTTAGGTCAAGGATTATGGTGTCTGTGGGAGTTTGTGTCCTTGGTAGAGGTGTGTGGGATGTATTTGATTGATGATGGTGGTGCATGGAGCATATATGGTTAAGAAAAATGATTTCGGTGGGTTACGTGGTGTTGGAAACATGTATTTAAACATATTGGGCATGATAATTACACGATGTGAGTCCTCATTTCACATCATGTAATGATTTGTAACCTATTTCTCCTTTTTCCCAAGGAAATATCATCATAATTTTAAAAAACAAATCCAAGATTAGATGTGGTGGAATATAATTATATGTGGTGAAATCTAATTACACATAGTGAAATATTATTTCATGACATGTTGACACATGGTGAAATACATTTATAGTGTATGTAATATACTTTCATGACATGTTGACACATGATGAAAACTACTTTCAGGGGGTGTTAATTTTCAAGGTTGTGAATTAATTTAAACCATGAATTATATTCCAAACAACCGATCATGACTAAATATTTTAAAATATTCATACCTGAAAAAATATTGGATCTTATATTAAGGGAATTATATTGTCGCTCATTAATACCTACGACCTACCATGTCCATAAAGCGATGCTATTCATTTTATATTTCCAAAAATCTAGAAGGATTCTTAAAATTTATATAATGAGAAAATATGATATTTATAATATTAATATTATTCTAGATATGATGGATGTAAATGATGTACCCAATAACCAAAACATTCATGATGAATCACAAATGAGAAAATAAGCAATTAACATCTCTAACAATGAAAATAATTTAATATTATTTTCTAATTGGTGGTAAAATGTTATTAAAGGATCATATATTATATTATAAATATAAATATCGTTCTTTTATAAATTAATACCATTCTTAAAAACCATTTTATATGATGTTAAATCTTGTTCATCCAAAAGGAAGCATGAGGTAATAGACTTCATCTCAATTTCTCTTCATTGAGGCATATGTAATTTTATGCACTTAATTATATTATTATGGTTTATATACTTCCACTCCAACATGTAGTATCATGAATAATTAAGAATTTAGGATATTTTATGGTTCAATTGGAGACATTTATTCTAAATGTAATTTTCCTTAAATGTTACCAAGTTATAAAGAATTTCATAATTCAATTTCCTTCCATTTGGATATATTACCATTTCATTGTCTATGAAATTGTAAGATTATGTGTGTAAATAATCTTTAATATATTGTATTTCTTATCCACTTGTTTTATTTTGATTTAAATTTGATATTTATAATATATCCACATATTAATCTTTACTTAAACCATATGATCACTCTAAGGGTTTATTTCACAATCTCATTTTAATCAGCATTATTTATACTAGAATTTACATTGAAGGAAAACATTTTATTATTATCTAATAAACCCCCTTAATTTTAATATTTTATGTATGTTAATGATGTTTTAATGTAATATTTAAAAAAATCACTCTCAGTAATTGAAATGATTGAAATTTTTTTTAGTAAAAACCGAATTTCTTTCTCACATATGTCAAAAATAATTTTCCATCCAAAAATCTATTTTCTAAAAATGTGTTCAAAGACGTTTTTAAGATTATCTAAATGATTTATTGATGTAATTTTTACCCATGTTTTAATTTTTAAAATTTATTATTGAAATGAATCTTTGTGTAATTTTCTAAACAAGGACTACATGGATTTTAAAAAATTATCAAATGAATATTTGTTTTAATATTAACGACATGTCCTACTATCATGACCACTCAGTTTTTTAAATATTAATTTATTTGTTCAAAGGTCATTTTAAAATAAATTAATCTTTAAAATATTTTATAAACATTTATTTTTAAAAATATTCAAAATGTTAAATTTATTTTCCTCAATATTATTTTTAAAGATAGTTTTATGGTATTTTTATCCATCAATGACAAAAAACCCTTTATTTTACTTATAATATAATGGGGATGTGTTATATTTATACCATCCTAATTCATTGTATGGATGTTTTATGATCATTTGAATAAGGGTAGTATTGAAATTTACTTTATTGATTCATTTTTTCTGTAATTAACTTTTGATTGGAATATTCACTTTCATGTGATCATTGGATAGTAAATTTACCCTTTATATCAATATTATTTATCAATAATATAGTTATTTATTGAATAATATTAAATTTATGCACACAGTATTTTATTTTTAAAGTTATATAATTAAGATGGTAAATTATTTTGAATACATATTCCTAACTCAATACATAAATTTATTGACAAGGATTATTGTTCATGAATTAAAAATATCATTCAAAAGATGTGGAATGATTTATAAATGCAGATATGTGTGGTCCCTGGTTATAGATATTCCCTTAATGAAGTAGTAGATTCAGAGATGAATCAGATAACCTTAGTTAAATGGTTTTCTAGTATATGCCTACCCATCAGTTTTAAAATATATTTTGAATGGTCCTAGTATTAGAGTTATCAGGATACCAGAAATCATGGAATAATATAATTAAGTATTTCCTTCATCTGGAATACAATTATTATTATTCCTAATGTTTTTGAAATGATATAATCTATGGATTAGTTTCATTATTAGTTTATTAATTAAATTTAATTTGTTTTTAATTATTTACCTTTTCATTTTTATTTTACATTATCTAGTTATAATAGTCATGTTATTGATTAAATGAAATATTTCTCAGTTATTTATCTTTTCATTTTTATTACTCTTGAAAAATTATTTAAATGGAATGTGTGTTGATTTATAAACCTTTTCATGATTATTCTTATTGATTCATGATATATTTATCTATACCTAACCCTTATTATGAATTTGATCACCCCCTCACTATTTTTCATTTCCTAGGAATCTTGGATAAGTACTAAGAATGATATTAAAGTATATTCCAGAGGGAATATTGGTATTATCGAAATAAAAAAAATGTTGTAATTTTTATTTTCAAATGTAATTTGGTAATCATGTATATATCTACTTTACCAAGTTTACTGAACTATTTGGTTCCATGAGATATTATTCATCATATCTTATGAAAATATAATAAAGTAAGACCATATACACTGTTTACTAGAGTCAGGGTCATTACAGTTGGTATTAGAGGAAGTTTAATAGAATCCTTATGAACTAAATTTAGGCAAAAAATAGGTTAGGGAACATAACCATATGATAATCATTGAAGATATGTATGGAAGAACCTCATAATGTTTTGGTGAAGTATATATTATGTGGTTTTTTATGGAAATACATCCATTTATAAATAATATAACTGCAAATGGTTCTAGAAAATATATACATTGGAGAAATAACTCCCAAAAGGGCACATTGGTCTTAACATTATTGTCACCTAGTTCATAACAATGGGTCTTACTGCACACCTAAATTTAAACACTCAGGGGACATGATTAGGATAATTCAAATGTTCTTTATAAACCATTATAAAATCTTTGAATAGATAATGATAATGAATGAGCTTGGCTAAACCTAATGTGTCTTATATAGAAAATAATTTTTCAAGATTTAGACACATTATAAATGATTATAGGGTTTTCCCACTATGATTATTGTTTCTCACACTTTTTTTTTGTTTTACTTGATGGATGGAACCCGAAGGAATCATAATAATATTGAATATGAAGGACATGAGAAACCAAATGGAATGATGTTAAGAGTGGAACATATCGTGATTATTCCTAATCAGTTTTCAAGAAATATGATTAACATATTATACCTTAACAAACTCTCGAACACACCAAATAAAAGAATGATGAATTTTACTATAAGGTTCAGTAATAGAGACCATGGATGAAATAAGATCATATTTCTTTCATGTCAAAAATGTGGAATGTGTCACCCAGTAATGTTTCTGAAAGGAACATGATTTTTTTATATGTGGAAAATAGGTAATAAAAAAATGAATAATCGAGGGAAAATGGAGAGTATGATGGAAGAAAATAAATATCATCCTTAGTATCCTTTTATTGTTTGTTGTCCTAAATGTGGGAAACTTGGGTATTATTTGAGTTAATAAAATATTCTAATGGTTATCTCATGGACCAAGGAAGGTCCTATGTTGAAATAATTTTTTTGAAGTATTTAAGTATTATGATTTATGAATTAAATTTTGGAAGTATTTTAATCATCCGTATTTTTGTTATTAGAATCATGAAAGATCTATGGATTGTGTTAAACTTCAGAAATATATATATCTTATTTAGAAATATATTTATGGATACCAAAATGGGTTTATGAGTTTAAGGTTTATAATAATTTCAAATTCATAAACACTGGTTATTGAATATTTGTGTGGTCAGAATGTCACATTATTGATGATATTTTTTGAAACCATATATGGGAATACAAAAAAAATTAGTATATGAAATAGTTGTTTGAGGAATAATGCATTTTTACTTTTATAGAAATAAGATTAAAGGTATTGGATACCTTTAAGGTTTATCTTATCTATGATTTTTTAGTAATTGTGGGTTATCAAAATTTGGGAATGTTATAGTAATTATATTAATATAGTTTTAGATAAAGGACCACACGCAAGTCAGGTAACAACATATTGCATCCTACAAGGTCGCATGACTTAATCCCACAACTTCAGGATGATAAGTGTTAGTGGCTACCACTAGACTATGTGATGTTCTAGTTAATATTTCATTATTTTTAGATATATTATTGGGTTAATAAATATTATTTAATAACTTTTGGTTTTACTGTTTGGGTTTATAGATTCATATATTATATTGTATTACTTATGCTAACTATATTGGGTTTCAAAAATATTTAAAGATAGAAGGAAATAATTGTCACTATTTTATAGATCATAAGCCCTGATAAAAGACAATTTAACTACTTCCACAATAAAAAACATTTTTGGATATTCATTTCTTTTATTAGGCGATGAATTGGAAATTGATAAAATAATAACCAATGGATGAAATTAAAATTATAAAATAGAATCATGTCAAGTAAGTATATTGAATTATATTAATATATGGTAAATAAATTCATAAAATCTAGGAAATGTATATTTAAACAAAAAGTTTATCTTATTAGCTTCATATCGAATGAATCAAATGATGTTTTCCATTGATCATTAAATTTATTGTGATAAATAACCTATGTTATTCTCTATAATTTTTTCTTATCATTTTCTTCCATATAAATATCCTCAATTTCCACAAATATTATCCAATATAGAGACATGTTTATGTGTTATTACATATGACCATTTTACATACCCTTATCTATTATAAAGTGGATTTTTTATTAAACCATTTTACGATGTGGGTTTTTAATAATGGAATTTTCAAATATAAAATCCCGGATTTCTGACTGCTATATCAAATTGAAAGGACCCAATTTATTTAATGTGGGGGGAATGTTTCACCCCAAAATTATAAAATAAGAACATTTCATTTTATTTCATATGTTACATGCAACACCAAGATTGAACAACCAATAAATTATTTTTCTTTATATTGAATCTCTTTGATATCATGCGGAATAGACAACCCCAAGTCTAAATGAACTGTAATATAGTATACTATTTTAACCTAGAAAATAAATTTATGAGGATGAATATTAATAACTAAAATATGAAAATTATTCTTATGTATTGATTAGAAATAAAATAGGTATCAATTAAATGAAAAATAATTGTTTCTGAAAAACTATATTTTTTTTCTAAAAGACAATTTAGGTACACTTTGAACACATAATTTAAAATTAATTTTTACCAATTAAATAAGATTTATATGATAAAATTAACTTTATTTTTAAAATCATCATATCAAAATTATTTTATGGTGATATTTTGGGATTTTTTTTGAAAGGTTTTCTTTTTCGATCAATAGTGAAAAATACTGATTTTTATGGAAAATTGTCTTTTGTTTACATATTTGACAAGGATAAATTAAATTTGAAAATAGTATTACTGTAAAATTAGTTAAATTTATTTATATTTTACTTGTTTATGTTATTTTAATAAATAACATATTGAAATTTTATATTAAAAACTTATATACTTTTGATAATTTTCCCTTTTAAACCGTTCTTTTTTGTCCTGTCTCTAGCTGTAATTTTAAATTGAAATCTACCACTTCTATGAATTTAATTTGGAAAAATGGATTAAATATTTTGAATCCTAATAATTTATATTATTAAATAAATAAAAATTAATTTTATTACAATTATGAGTAGTAAAATGAATAAAAATTAATCATCATGGTTAAGGTAAAAAATGATTTATCGGGGGTTGTTAAACTAAGAAGATAATTGTTAAAAATGAACACAAAACATGTCCAACACCCATTATACGGATATATGTTAACCTTATAACTTTTATGGGTCGATAATGACCCATTTTTTATGTTTTTCCTTGATAAAAACATGGTTGTAATTGATTTTTCTCAAAACATCCATGTGTGTACTCTCCCCAATTTATAAATGGCCACACCCTCTACTCCTCAGTTCTCACTTTAAAATCCATTTGTTTCAGCCAAAACCAAACCCAAATAATTAATTATTATCTTATAAACATCCTAGAGCCTTTTTCATCAAAAATCCATACTATGATGGTTTTTGGTGCAAACCTAACCATGTTTTCCAAAGATGAGGTATCATTCTTAAATGAGTGTTTATATTTTGTTTTTTTATCCACCTAATTAAAATATTATAAAATAATTTTTATATAATAACCATAGTATTTTCCATATAATGAAACATTATTATGTTAAGGTAATGAACTATATCTATCTCCTCTTCCTTCAAATGGTAAATAAACCCATCGATCGTGTGTACAGAGGACTACCTCCTCACAAACATATGTAATTCATTTTCCATATCCACCTCTAATGGGTAATATAATGATAGATTTAATATATATATATACATATATTTCATTTATTATATTATAATAAGTATTTAATTATAATTTCACATATATGTTCTTACACTCTATGTCATTTAAAATATGATAGTGTCGCCCCTGTGTACGGTGGACTACCGCCTCGTGAAGCGATGTGATTCGTTTTTCATTTATGGTTTACATTGAAAGTAATAATGATTAATTTAGTGACTAAATGATATATATATGAGATGATATTGATTATTTAAGATTAATATACCATACAATTCCATATTCATTCACTCATTAATGGAATGATATCATCGCTTGAGCATATATACGACATACCGTCTCCATGAAGCGATGTGATTCATTTTACATGTCTATCCTTAAATAATGATTATAAAAGTGAATATAACGAGACAATATGATATTTATAACATAAATTTCAATCTATATATGATTTATCTATATCATATACCCATGATAAAGAACATTCATGATAAAGAACGAATAAGAAAACACGGTAATTAACACCACAAAATAATAAAAATAATAAAATATTATTAAAAATTGGGTGGAAATGTTATAAAAGGATCATGTTTTTATGACAAGACCCGATCTAGAGCTTGATCCAAAAATACCCCAAGCCTTCCTTTATAGGCAAGGGGATAACGACCAGCATCGAAGGCATAACTAACATTGGGAGGCATTTTCCTACGTACATGTATGCACACAAACAACCATCCCAATAATGATGTGTAGAGGAAGTAAAGGTAGAATAATAAAAACACATAGAAAACAACCATGCATGAAAACCTCTAGATGGTAGAATAGTACAATAGTGTAAACTAAAAATTAAAGGGGAAAATACATTCCTAATAAGAAATATGTCTCAACCTGAAAAAACTAGAGATTAAAATTATAATATAGTCCATCTTCTTATATCCATGCTATGTGCAACAAACACGGTCCAATGTACCCGGTATCCCTATGCTCCCCTATAGTCATCTCAAACATGTCTCTATTTATAAGACATAAAACATATACATTTTAATCCCATATCGGGTTTCTTTTATACATTCTTAGTAGGATGCCCCATAATCTAAAGGCGGATTAGTAAGAGATATAACCAGAATAGAAATACAGTAGATAACATAAGATGCAGAAAACAGTTAAAGAGAATAGAACAACCCAAACCATGAGTGAAAGTATCCTCATATAAACACAAGGTGATAATCAAGGTGTGTATATAAAATACACATTTAGAATCCTTCACTTATAGTGGGAGAGTATACTCATCCAACCATGATAGACTAAACACATATTGTATATGTAATACCCCACTCGACTTCAAATCTCATGAAAAATGGGTAACCAAATCCAAAGTTATGGATAAATAAGTTATATATATCATTAGTAAAAAAGAATAGAAAATTGGAGAGTAAGGTGATATTCATATCATAGTTCATCCCAGGAAGAAGAGTATCCAAAAGTTCCAAAATTCCATCAATGATGCCCAAAATCCCACACATCTTCCGAGAAGTAATAGTTCAAGTCGCACCATGCCTCTCAAGTGTGCCACATAGTCAAGGGGCCAAAATATCTAGGTAAAGGACTCATTATCAAGTAAAATAGGAAGATTCCACTCTGAAGTTAGAGGACCCATGCACAACTTAGTTGGAAGGTTCCCCGCTAGATGTCTTCGAGGACCCAATTCTCATCTCTACAATAGGGTACCACTCAGAATTGTCAAGGACCCACTGCCCAACTCTACTAGAGGGTACCACTTAGAAATCATTGAGGAATAACTGCCCAAATCTACTGGAGGATAATACTTTGAAGTCATCGAGTACCCACTATCTGTATATACTGGAGGTTACCACTTTGAAGTCATCAAGGACCCACTACCCATCTCTACTAGAGGGTACCACTCAAAAGACATCTAGGACTCACTACTCAGCTCTACTAGAGGGTACCGCTTGTAAGTCATTGAGGAACCACTATCTAGATGTAATATATTTTTCCACTCATAAATTATTCAAGTACCCACTATCTAACTTTACTAGATGGTACCACTCGTTAAGTCATCAAAGACCCACTACCCAGCTATATTGGAGGGTACCACACAGAAAGTCTCTCGTGATCCTATATTAGAATGACTTCCATAAAGCATAGACTATCCAAGAATCATTCCCAGAAAATTCTACATAATATCTCAAAATCTACAATGGATATAACCATTTCATTCTATGTGAAAAAACACTCATGATAGGCTACTTACGGGCCGAAATATGATTTCAAACAAAGGAGATACAAATAATTTAAGTTTCCTCAAAATTAATCAAGTAGTACACAGCGTGTGAGGGGACCCCAATGGATTGTGGTCTCATTCCAATTCCAGTTGTTCATATTTCCAATGCATAGATCTCATGCCATTTAGAATTAAATAATGTGTTGGTGGACTACATGGAATTTCTAATCGATCTGGGGTTGGGATGTGTCCTTCTGGCTGTGTTCGTGTACTTGACCTCATGTCCAAGTACTTCAGTGCACTGTGTATTTATTCACTTGAGATATCTCCCATTTATTCTGTTCATTACCAGATACTCAGTACATGTGGAACATACCTATACATGTTTTCTATCACAAATCCCACCCACACTGAGAAGGTGGTACATAGTGTGTGGGATAACTACAAGTTGTTCCACCATTATAATCCTCTAAAACCCTAGTTGCTACTCCTAGAAGGCTACATGATGTGTGTTCATCAAGATACATGGCGTGCAGTATTTTCTTCATCTATTCAAATATTTTCATCCTATTCTTTGATTCAATCCATTTTTCTATAGATCATGCATCATTTCCAACTAAAATAAGAATATCCATCCATGGTTCATTGTTTCCAACCATAGTTCATCGGAAATCAGATTTTGATAGTCGTTAGGGGTTTTGTCACTCGACCCATACACAAAAAACCTTCCATCGATTATGAATCATCCATTGATCATTTATATGATATTCTACAGTCCAAAAAATCCCATATATATCTATACTTCATCTATCTCTTCCCTTTTCATGAAATCATTATGATTCTGGAGGGTCTGATTGGGTTCAGTACTGGCCAACAACATTAAACTGGGGCTACAGTTTCAAACCATGGAAGAATGTAAATCAATCAAGGGAGAAAAGAACAAGAAAAATTTTTAATTTATATTTTCCAAGAATTATTATCCAATGATCAATAATGAGGCATCTAGGGTTATAAAAAAATCAAACTAAACTGGTATGTAGAAGCATGAAAAGGTTTAAATTGGTGTAGATTAATAGAAGAGATTGGTATTCTCAATCAATTTAATCAAAAAGGGAGTAAACCAAAAATGTATGAGTCATACCTAGATATGTTATCACTTTTCCTTAAAGAACATTCTCACCAATGATTGATGAAATTCATTGTGTTTGTTGTGTCCTGATATAGTCTAATGAAAAGTTTCATCTTTATCCAATTTTATCCACCAATAGAAGGAGAAAGTATAAGCTCTTAGTAGATCCCATGATTATTAGGATAACTTTGAAAAAATCACCATAGTAGTATATTTATAAAATTTTCATTTAGGTTAAAATTAATGAATTAATTAATTAACTAATCCAAGAAATGTACCTCCAATATGTGAGATGTCTAAACACCTAGTGTCGACTCATTTTAGGATGCACCTAGGTTAAAATTTATGTTCTATACTCAATCGTGGTCTCATATTTATGATCCAAGATTTATTTTAATATTTATTCCATTTTGTATAAAAAATTCATGTAATTAATATAAAATATATTTTATATTTTTTAAAAATTAATTTTGGGAACTCCAGGCCTCAAAATCACATGTTGTCATTGTGCCAATCTCTAAAATATTTATAGAAATATTTATAAGTCTTACAAAGAATTAACTAGGTCACTGCATCATTCCATCCTTTAATATTTTCTTCCTTGAAAATAAAAATTAAATAAACAACTTGGGATACTAGGCTAATAATTGGATATCATACTCCCAAGATCTCTCCTATATATTCCCAAGCTGCCAAAAAAAGTGAACCAATAGGATAGTCCGTATACACAGGGTCATCTCATGTCGATCCTTGATCACAAACAGGTTCTTCGCAAAGGTGTCACCATCCAATATTTACATCATTCCCTTGTCGATGATGTTGGTAGGTTCATTAACATATCACCTTAACTGCAATAGGTAGAACATATTTTCCCCCCGCTCTAGTGGTGGAGGTAGGAAGATGCGGTATGAAACCCCTACAACCCTCTATACAATCTTGAATGGCCCAATGAAACTCTGGGATAGCTCTCCCTCCAAGATTATCCTCCATAATTCTCATTGTGGGGATACTCTTAGGAAAACTTGGTCTCCCTAATTGAACAACAGGGGCCTATGAAGGTGATATTTGTAATATTTCTTCCTACTCTAGTCCATCCTCATCTGCTCATAGATGATTTGGACCTTCTTCATCATCACAAACACTATATATGGCCCAAATGAGGCATCTTTCTGATCTTTGTCTGCCAAAAGGGTAACCTAATGGGTCTACCGTGTAGGTCCTTAAAATTGTTCATGTCTATGGTAGATTGGTAACTGTTTTTGTTTGCAAACTATTCAAAGCTAAGCTGTTCCTCCATTCTTTGATTGAAGTCTAATATGCAATACCTTAGCATATCTTTCTACACTTGGATAGTGTGCTTGGTATACCCATCATTCTAGGGGTGAAAGGGTATACTCATCCTAATTTGGGTCCTAAATTCATCCAACAACACTCTCCATAATCATAATGAAAACAACATGTCATGATTAGAGACACTCATCAAGGGAACCCAGAATATGTTGAATGATTTACCTTATATAAAACCACCACAAAATCTCGAATGAACTCTTCTACCTAGAATCAAGGAAATGTTTAGACTTCTTGAGGTAGTCATTTATCACCTAGATTCCAACATTGTACTTCTTTTTATATATAATCCTTTTACAAAGTCCATGGATATGTTTCCTCACTTCCTCTCTAGGATCTCAAGGGGATGCAACAAACCTATCGGAACATCATGGTCAGCCTTCACCTACTGAAAGGTGAGGTACTGACTGAAAAACTCATATATGATCAACCTCATAATGAACCACCAAAACTATATCTGAATTTCTCTATACATTTTCCCTACACCAAGATGTACAATAAGTGGAGAAGTGTGGAATTCTAAAATCACCTCATTTAGTATCATGACTGGATCCACCATTCATCCCTGCAAAAATATAACGTGATTACCTCCATCATAATATTCATTTTTAGAATCCCATATGGATATCTAGTTGTGTATGACTTCCTAGTTGATGTCTCCCATCTAGGACTCTCTCACATGATCGATAAAAAAAGGAACCAATGCCATCAACTGTAGAAAAAATGTTCCCTCCTTTTTTACTAGGGTTAGATGCAAAGAGGTCAACTTCTCTAAAGATTCCTACACCAACTACGATTGAGACTTCCTACTACGGCAATATTATACTACATTTCCCTTCCCCATAGTATAGATTGTCTCAAATTCATATTTCTTCAGGAACTCCAAACAAAATTGTTGTCTCAGGTTTATGTCCCTCTATGTAAAGATGTACATGAGACTCTAATGGTATGAGTAAACCACAATGTTCTCTCCTTATATTTAGTTCCTTAAAATACTCAATGAGAATAATACCCCTGGCTTCTCTAGGTTCCAAGTCACATAGTTATTATTGTTGGGTCTCAATTACCTCAACCCAAATACTATAACTTCCAGTCGCTACATCAACATGCAGCTAAGACCAGTTCCTGAGGAATCACAAAACACTAAGTAATACACACCCTCTTATGGTAGTCTCAACAAAGTAGAATGATTTATATTCAACCTCAACTTCTCAATGGCCCTCTAGCACTACTTAGGGGAGGTAAATGTCCTCCCTTTATACATCAGGGTACTCAAAGGGGCATAAATTCTAAACAAGTTTTAAAATATTTCCCCTATAGTACCTTGTTAATCCAAGAAAGATCATCCCCCATGACATGATCTTGGGTGGATCCCAAGGAATCACTTCATCAATATTTGATAGGTCTATATCTAAACCATGCCCAGAAATGACAAGCCCTATAATGTGAACCTCTTGAATCAAGAAATGGCACTTGGAGAGTTTCCCATTAAGTTGGTCCTCTTGAATAAAATATAAAGCCATCCTCATGTTCTCTACGTGTTACTCCTTTAATGAAAATTAGATGAGTACTTTGTTGATAAAGAAAAAAAATTAGTTTAAATATGGCTGAAAAAAAACTGTTTCATCAAATCCATAAACATGGTGGGGGAACTATTCATGCTAAAGGCCATCACTAAGAATTAATAGTGTTCATAGAAAACAAAAAATTACGGATTTGGAATATTCGCCTCGGGATCCCTTGACCGGTGGTAGTTGGACTTGTGATCGATCTTTGATATCCATATCACACCTCATAACTATTCAATGATGTCATCAATCCTTGGAAATGGGTACTTGTTCTTTATCATTCCCTAGTTCAGGTGAAAATATTCCCCACAAAGTTGTAAGATCCCATCAGATTTTTTCATGATAAACACTAGGGCTACCCAGGGTGAAACAATGGGCTTGATTGAACCTTTCTCTCAAATGTACTACAACTGCAACCACAACCCCAGTATCTTTGTAGGGGTCATCTGATATGTTGAAGAATATATCAGAGTAGTTCTAAGATATAATTAGATATAAAACTCTATCTTCTACATCATAGGTAGTCATAGAATGTACTCTAGTAAGATACCCATATAATCCTCCACAACTAAATAACACATATACTTGAATATCCTATTGCACCAAGGTATACACTCTCTAACTAATGAGTGATTGGTTTTAGCCTCTTTCTCTCAAAACCCACCCTACCTTTGATGTGATACCTTTCATAAAAAATGAAGAATCTCAACCCATCATTGTACATGCATCTGACTCAACCAAGGTGGCAGTCAATTTCGGCTCAGACAATGGAAAAACAAATTCATGCCCAAGATGAAGTCACAGAATTCAATTATAATGATCAATATTTCCCTTGTGAATGTATCTCCATTAAGTGATTATAAGGGCTCGGCCTTAAACATTTCTTATTATTGAATTAAATGAATAATTCACATTGATGATATTTTCAGGTTTAGAGTTTTAGAGAATTAGGACATAACTATTAAATCTCAAAGATTACAAAGTAGACACATCTACTCAGCTTCCTTTTTTTTCAAAAAATAAAAAATCTTGAACACAAGAGTCATGTATAGTTCCTTGTTTTAGACAGCCTCACATTTCCTTGATCCCATCCTTGACCCTATTCATCTTTATGTCCAGTGAAAAACATTTCAAAAAAACTTGGGATGAAAATAAAAAGCTCAGTAAGGGTTATAACAATACAAAAAAGAAAACATTAGTCCATGTATACATAAGAATCAATGAAATAATACTTTACTCATAAAACATAATCAATTTAACATACCTCATGAAATCATGAATACATCATAGAAATCATAGGACATAAAGGTATATTGAGGAATTCATAACATTCTTAAGTAGGGAGTAACCCTCATAGTTACGTTTGGAATACCCATCACAATATATTCCCGAAATCCCTTCGGATAAACCTTAACGTTTAACCCCTTCACGTTACCCAATGCATTGGAGAGCTATCATGGGATCACCTGCCCTTAGTTTATCACGGAACCACCCATCTTCATAAACAATGCCCAAGAACCATAACATAATCATAGAACATAACTTAAGCATAAAGGAAAGATAACATTACCACATTTCAATAACAATATAACAATTTAAGATATTGAAATAATGAATCCATTCTAAAAACCATTTTCAAAACCATTTAAAACATTTAATAAAGAGTTTTTTTAATCAATGTGTCCCATACCACTTTGAATATTTTAACATTTTAAACCATTAATTTCCATATAAGTAAATCCTTAAAACCATTTTGAAAATATGGATATTAATGAGAAATATTTATAAGAATAAATCATTAAAACATTTAAAACAATATTTTAGTTAAAGGGTTTTTAACAAAATGAGAGACACTTGAATACAATAATTGAGGAAAAACATTTAATCATAACTTTATAATATCATGAAAATAAAGGGATTCATGATATAATATTCCAAAGGACAATATATACACCATATAAGAGTGAATTGGTGCATAACAACAATGAAGTCTCAATAGAAATGTAAAATGAGATGAAATCCCCTATAAAGAATGTATCCTTAAATTAAGGATAAATCAATCTAATAATTATCTGTGACAAATATAAATACACCCAATATAAGTAGATATTAAGTGTAAAACAATAAAATTTCATTCACACATATTCAAAGGATTACATATTCAATAACTACATGTTGAACACACAGAAATCAAAATTGTTTTAAGAAGTTCCCTTGGTAAAATTCGACAGCCTAACGACGTCACGTTAAAATTCATAAAATTAGTTGATGAGAGATAAAATGGTATCTCATAACATGGACATAAAATTTACATCAATAAGGATATATAATAACATTTCCCAATATAAAAATAAGTAAATTGAAGTACATAACAAAATATGTCTTTTAAAAAGAGGAGGGTGAAAGGTTCCATTACTAATTTGGGTAACTTTCGAAACATACACCCCATGAAAGAAAGACTATACAACATTGATGTAAATACTCATAAACAAAATTATATTACACAAATAGTAGAATAATGGGCAGTCCATATACCACTCAAAGAAAATGGTGTAAAATGTAGCATAAATCTCACGGGAATAAAAGTGAGATGAAAACCCCCTTATGAAAACTCGGCAGCCTAACGACACCAATTAAAACTTCCAAAAAATGGATTGATGAAATAAAATATAGTCTCTAATCATATGAACATATAAATTATAGTAATTGTAATATAAATGAACATCCCCCAACTAAGTAATAGGATCTTAAAAGAAACGACATAAAAGAGAGTAGTTAAAAAGAAAGAGAGAGGTAGGATCCTTTACCTCAAGTCTGACTTGTCTTGTTCGTTTCTTTATATTATTGAATAATAAACTTTGGTAAATTTAAAATTTCTTGAGGAACTTTTCTAAATATTATTATTGAGTTCATATCACATATTATAATGTTATAATAATTGGTTAATAATGTGAGTTCATATCAGACATTTTTGTCGATGATCGGTACATGAGTAAAAATTGAACTTGTTGGAAAAGAATTTTCCATGTAGTTATAAGTACATCATCTCCAGAATAGTATTAACGATTTAAATATCATATATATACAGTATATATTCATTTTATACTATTACATAACATTTGGATATAATAAAAATGAAATCCACTGTTCATGGAGACGATAGGCTGTACGTACGCACAAACCATACTTTCATTTGTTTTGTCATATTAATTGAATTAAAACAAAATGAGGGATATATATATATATATATATATATTATAATTAAAGTATAATATAAATATTATATATATCACATAAGTTTATAAATTTCATTCTTTATACATTCCATGTATTTCATGAATGAGTCACATCACTTGAGGGGGCAGTAGTCCACACTTCCTCAAATGAAATTATCGCATTTGAACAACATGCAAAGCATAAAGGTATGTATTAAATATAAAATACATTATAATAGAGATGAAATAAATATAATATATATCATAAATAAATATATTTCCATCATAATGGCCACTATGAGAGGTGGTATGAGAAGATACAACAATCATCGTTTCGTGAGGCAGTATTTCGCCATCCACGGAAACAGTATGTTATTTAACCATTAGACGGAGGTTAGTGTTAGTGTAGCTCTAATACTCATCATAAAAATATCCTATTATATTTAATATATAGGTTTTGATACAAAATAAATAAATAAAACAAGTTTAGGGGGTTGGAGAATAAAAATAAAACAAAAGAACACTAGGGAAGAAATTACCTTTATATCAGGTAACTCTTTTTGATTTGAGCTCAAAGGATTCCACACAAAGTGAGGCTTTTAGTAGTAAGAGAGGGATGTGTAGAGACAAAATGAGTATAGGTTGTTCGAGACAAAGGATTTAGAGGTGTGGGTAAGGTGGTAGAGGTGGTGGCCTTTTATAAGAGAAGAGTAGGGGCACTCTTTGAAAGTTATAAAATATTACATTATTATAAAATGATTTTCAGATTTTAAAGGTCCAAAAAGGATATATTTCGAGGCTAAGGTGATAAGGTTTCTCAATCCCCCGATAAAATATGTTTTTGACAAGTGCAAGACTTAGATTTTACCCTATCTGCTCATTTTATTTAAATCGTTCATTTACGAGGTAATCACTGCATCATCATGGTGTCATAAATTAATTAATTTATTTAATGTCTAAAAATTATTAAAAAACTATCATGATGTACTAAATATTTTTAGATTTCTAATGAATATTTATAGTCAAAAACATGACTTGTATAACCCCAGGTAAAAATTGTTTTAGTAAAACAATACATGTTTGTGACATTTTAATTTTAACTTTAAATAAAACATTATTATTGTCATTTTCCAACCAAAGTGGCTACATGGGGTCCCCAAGTTGACCCATGGATTTTCTTGGTCAGACATGACTCATACAATAAGGGTAGGACATGTGTCAAGGTCATTTCATATTATTATAACATTATCTTTACCTTAAATTACACTAATTATCTTTAATCGCGATTAATAAAACTTAAAAGTTACTATTCACCAAAATATTATTTTAATCTCATTGAACCAAATTTTACTTCCTAATGACAACCATGTATGTCGGATTTTTGAAAATCAAATCACAGAAGTGGTAAAGTTACATTTAAATGAAAAATCTGTTTCTTTAACAACCACTTAGTGGTTTCACTATTCATCAAAAATTGAAGTTTTTCAGAAAAATACCAAAAATATTCCCTAAGATATTTTTGATATTCCAAATTCAAAAATGATGTATAATTTAAAAAATTAAAAACATATATGTTTCATTAATTAATTTAATATTTAATTCCCGATGTCAAAACAAATAGCCAGTTTTTAAGAAACAATATCTATTAAAAGATTGACACTAGTTTGAGTCCAATTTCAAAGTAAAATTAATTCCAATGACCACCATTAGATTTAATGGTAAAAATAAATTTTAAATAAAATTAAATCTCAATTAAAAATATAATATATCCATATAAATAAATCAGATTAAAAGGAGGTTTTGAATTAAAATGCAACATTTTCACTAAAAATGATCTTTATCGGAAAAATAACAAAAATTTACACAAAGTAAATTGTGATGTCCAGATTCTAAATAAGGATTTTATTTTTTCAAATACAACATATAAAATTGTCAAAATTATATTTAAAAAGGGTTCTCCATCAAAAGTTGGTTAATCGTCCTTTTAATGAATATTAGAAGATTTATGCTTAAAATTGGATTAATTTGCATCTTATGCCTCTAACATTTATTGGATAAAAGTAAAAATATTTGACAAACATATATAATCATTTTGTAGTTAGTTCCGTTCTTTCCCACCATTACAATGGTTAGGCGTTAACTACCATTTGAAATAATATTATTTTATTATTAGAGTTCAATGTAATATTTCAAAGGAACTCGTTGTCGCGTATTAGGTACTCTATCGAGCATAGCGTTCCCTTTAAAGTAATATTAATATTTTATTCACAATTATGGATAAATATAAAAATTTCATATTCTTTATTTACCTGGGGTGTTACATACTTCCCCCCTTTTAGGAATTGCGTCCTTGCAATTTTAAAATTGGGCTCGGAAACTTCATTGAAAGCCCCACATCAGAAAAGAAGTAAATTAAACTATCACTTTAAAAGAAATAAAGGGAAGTACAAAGGTCACCTGAGTTAACCCATAATAGGATTCCATGTATGAAAACATGGATATGGAATAAAAAACAAAGGGTCAGGTTCTAATGGAGAGTGATAGAATACATGTGTAGGAGAAAGTTAACCACAAGAAAATCACAAACTTGTGATGGGTTAAACGGTATTTGATTCCCCAGTAGGAAAAATTAACAGGCAACAATTTTGTTTTAAGTTATTTTTCATTGAGTAATTTACTTATGAGATTAACTAAAACATAAGGAAACATACTTACTTGTCATGTTGACTTTCAACTTTTACTAGATTTCTTACACGAACTCATATTTTCTCCAAAAGACGAGTATTTAGGATGACTTGTTCACATTAAGAGATCTATAATCAACTTCTAGAGAATCACCTAATCCACAAAAGTGAACTATATACTTCCCATTTCTTTAGACCTTAACCAAAACTAAAACCAAAAAGGTTAGTATGAGATCAGATAATACCCAAAAATGATAATCCTTTATATAAAATAAATATATTCTTAATCTCCAAAATTTGTCAAACAATACCCAAAGTTCAACAAAGACAACTCAATAAACATCTATCCATAAAAATATTCAAAGTAATTAAAACTATGACCGGAACCCAAATCTCTAAAGGATTTAATCACATAGTCTTCAAAGGTACAAATTAACATTTATCTCCAAATAACATTAGATTCTCTTAAAGTCTCATATTGAAAAGTAATTAACCTTATCACATATCCTCCATGATAGGTTAATCATTTCCATAGATAATCCAAAATAAACTTACTCTTTATTCTTAAAATCATCTCACTAAAAATAATTAGTCAAACTAACTGGGGACTTCACGTAGTCCAGTGGTACGCGATAAATACCAGTCGCACTTTGGTTGTGGGTTCGATTCCCGTAGCTTCATCAGACGTGACAGGTTATCACATGGTCGACATGTTGTCCTTTTTCCAAAACTACATAATTATTATAACATTCCCCAAAAAGTGATAAAATCTTCAAAAATAACCATAACATAATTTAACCTCAAGTTTATCTCATGTCGTTCATATTCCATCATAACATATAGTAACCCATAATTACCTCAAAAGTAAGGATCATATAAACCCTAATGGTTACCTTTATAATTATTACCTGAACTTCCATGTCGATTTGGTTCTCTCATAGATGATGCATTAGAGAAATCCCCAAGGTTCAAGTGGTTGATCATGACTCCTGATAGTTGGTTTAGAATAACCATGATATTTCTCATTGAATCCCCCATTTCGTCCAGTCTCTTAATCAGAGAACCACCACAGTTTCCTTCAAACCCATTGTCACTTTGGTGACTGCTAGATCCATCCATTTACTAAAACCAAAAATGTCAGTGTGAGTATATCAACAAAATCATCATGTACTAATGAGGAAGATAAACACTTAGATATACTTACTCATTCACTTTATCTAAAAACTATGACTCTTTTTGAAATCCTAGCCATTATGGTAATGTCACTTATGCTTAAAGAATACCCTAACCTCTAAAGTTATCTAAACCGACCTCTGATACCAACTATAAGGACCCATCCTTAAACATTACTTATTATTGAATTAAATGAATAATTCACACTGAGGATCTTTTCAGGTTTAGAATTTTAGAGAATTAGGACATAACTATTACATCTCAAAGATTACAAAGAAGACACATCTACTCAGCTTCCATTTTTTTCACAAAATAAAAACTCTTGAACACAAGAGTCATGTCTAGTTCCTTATTTTAGACATCCTAACATTTCCTTGATCCTATACTTGACCCTATTCATCTTTATGTCCTGTGAAAAACATTTCCAAAAAACTTGGGATGAGCATAAAAAGCTCAGTAAGGGTTATAACAATATGGAAAGAAAACATTAGTCCATGTATACATAAGAATCAATAAAATCATAATTTACTCATAAAACATAAGCAATTTAACATACCTCATGAAATCGTGAATAAATCATAGAAATCATAGGACATAAAGGTATCTTGAGGCATTCATAACATTATTACGTAGGGAGTAACCCTCCTGGTTACGTTTGGAATACACATCAACATATATTCCCTAAATCTCTTCGGAGAAACCTTAACGTTTAACCCCTTCGCGTTACCCAATGCATTGGAGAGCTATCACGGGCTCACCGGCCTTAGTTTAGCACAGAACCACCCATCTTCATAAAAAATGCCCAAGAACCATAACATAATCATAGCACATAACTTAAGCAAAAAGGAAAGATAACATTACCACATTGAAATAACAATAGAAAATTTTAAGATATTGAAATAATGAATCCATTCTAAAAACCATTTTCAAAACCATTTAAAACATTTAATAAAGAGATTTTTTAATCAAAGTGTCTCATACCACTTTAAAGATTTTAACATTTTAAACCATTAATATCCATATAAGTAAATCCTTAAAACCATTTTGAAAACATGGGTATTAATGAGAAATATTTATAGTAATAAATCATTAAAACATTTAAAACGATATTTTAGTTAATGGCTTTCTAACAGAATGAGAGACACTTGAATACAATAATTGAGGAATAACATTTAATATTAACTTTATAATATCATGAAAATAAAGGGAATCATGATATAATATTCCAAAGGATGGTATATACACCATATAAGAGTGAATTGGTGCATAACAACAATGATGTCTCAATAGAAATGTAAAATGAGATGAAATCCCCTATAAAGAAGGTATCATTAAATTAAGGATAAATCAATCTAATAATTATGTGTGAAAAATATAAATACACCCAATATAAGTATATATTAAGTGTAAAACAATCAAATTTCATTCAAAAATATTCAAAGGATGACATATTCAATAACTACATGTTGAACCCAAAGAAATCAAAATTGGGTTAAGAAGTTCCCTTGGTAAAATTTGACAGCCAAACAGCGTCATGTTAAAATTCATAAAAATAGTTTCTGAGAGAGAAAATGGTATCTCATCACTTTTAAATAAAATTTACATCAATAATGATATAGAATAACATATCCCAACATAAAAAGATGTAAATTAAAAGACATAACAAAATAAGTCTTTTAAAAAGAGGAGGGTGAAAGGTTCCCTTACCGATTTGGGTAACTTTCTAAACGTACACCCCATGAAAGAAGGACTATACAACATTTATGTAAATAATCATAAAAAAAGTATGTTACACAAAGAGTAGAATATTTGGCAGTACATATACCACTAAAAGGAGTTGGTGGAAAATATAGCATAAATCTCACGGGAATAAAAGTGAGATGAAAAACCCCTTACGAAAACTCGGCAGCCTAACGACACCACTTAAAACTTCCAAAAAATGGATTGATGAAATCAAATAGGGTCTCTCATCATATGAACATATAAATTACAGTAATAGGAATATAAAAGAACACCCGTCAACTAAGAAAGAGTATCTTAAAAGAAACGATATAAAAGAGAGTAGTTAAAAAGAAAGAGAGAGGTAGGATCCCTTACCTCAAGTCTGACTTGTCTTGTTCGTTTCTTTATATTCCAAAATAATAAACTTTGGTCAATTTATAATTTCTTAAAGAAATATTTTAAATACTATTATTCCGTTCATATCACATATTATAATGTTATAATAATTGGTTAATAATGTGAGTTCATATCAGACGTTTTTGTCGATGTTTGGTACATGAGTAAAAATTGAACTTGTTGGAAAAGAATTTTCCATGTAATTATAAGTAAATAATCTCCAGAATAGTATTAATGATTTAAATATCATATATATCCATTATATATTAATTTTATTCTATTACATAACATTTGGAGATAATAAAAATGAAATTTACCGTTCATGGAGACGTAGGTCGTACGTACGCATGGACGCTACTTTCATTTTTTTGTCATATTAATGGAATTAAAAATAAATTAGATATATATATATATATTATAATTACAGTATAATATATATGTTATATATATCACATAAGTTCATCAATTTCATTCTTTATACATTCCATGTATTGCATGAACGAGTCACTTCACTTGAGGGGGCGGTAGTCCACACTTCCTCAAATTAAATTATCATATTTGCACAACATGGAAAGCATAAAGGTATGTATTAAATATAAAATAAAGAAGAATAGAGAGGAAATAAATATAATATATATCATAAATAAATATATTTCCATCATAATGTCCACCATGAGAGGTGTTATGAGAAGATAGAACAATCATCGTTTCGTGAGGCAGTAATTCGCCATCCACGGTAACAATATGTTCTTTAACCATTAGATAGAGGTGTGTGTTAGTGTATCTAGAATACTCCCCATAAAAACATCCTATTATATTGAATATACTAGTGTTGTTAAAAAATAAATAAATTAAAAATGTTTAGGGGGTTGGAGAAACAAAATAAAACAAAAGAACACTAGGGAAGACATTACCTTTAAATCGGGTAACTCTTTTTGATTTGAGCTCCAAGGACTCCTTGGAAAGGATTATGCCCAAAGTGAGTCTTCTAGGAGTAATATAGGGATGTGGAGAGACAAAATGAGCAGAGGTTGGATGAGCCAAAGTCTTGAGAGGTGTGGGTAAGGTGGTAGAGGTGGGGTCCTTTTATAAGAGAAGAGGAGGGGCACTCTTGGAAAGTTATAAAATATTACTTTATTATAAAATGATTTTCAGATTTTAAATGTCCCAAAAGGATATATTTCTAGGATAAGGTGATTATGTTTTGAAATCCACCAATACAATAGGTTTTTGGAAAGTTTAAGACTTATATTTTACCCTATCGTCTCATTTTATTTAAATCGTTCATTTATGAGGTAATCACTGCATCATCACGGTGTCATAAATAAATTAATTTATTTAATGTATAAAAATTATAAAAAAATATATCATGATGTATTAAATATTTTTATCTTTCTAATGAATATTTATATTCAAAAATAGGACTTGTATAACCCCATGTAAAAATTGTTTTAGTAAAACAATACATGTTTGTGACATTTTAATTTTAACTTTACATAAAAAGTTATTAATGTCATTTTCCAACCAAAGTGGCTCCATGGGGTCCCCAAGTTGACCCATGGATTTTCTTGGTCGTCCATGACTCATACCATAAGGTTAGGACATTTGACAATGTCATTTCATATTATTATAACGTTATCTTTACCTTAAATTACACTAATTACCTTTAATCGTGATTAATAAAACATAAAAAGTTACTATTCACCAAAAATTATTTTAATCTCATTGAACGACATTTTACTTCCTAATTAAAACCATGTATATCTGATTTTTTAAAATCAAATCACATAAGTGGTAAAGTTACATTTAAATGAAACATCAGTTTCTTTAACTACCACTTAGTGGTTTCACTATTCATCAAAAATTGAGGTTTTTCAGAAAAATACCAAAAATTCACCCTAATATATTTTTGATATTCCGAATTAAAAAATGATGTATATTTTAAAAAATTCAAAACATATATTTTGGATTAATTAATTTAATATTTAATTCCCACTGTTAAAACAAATAACGTGTTTTTAAGAAACAATATCCATTAAAAGATTGACACTAGTTTAAGTTAAATTTCATAGTGAAATTAATTCCAATGACCACCATTGGATTAAATGGTAAAAATATATTCTAAATACACATTAATCTCAATTAAAAATATAATCTATCCATATAAATAAATCAGATTAAAAGGAGATTTTGAATTAAAATCCAACATTTTCACTAAAAATGATCTTTATCGGAAAAATAACAAAAATTTACACAAAGTAAATTTTGATGTCCAGATTCTAAAAAAGGATTTTATTTTCTCAAATAAAACATATAAAATTGTCAAAATTATATTTAAAAAGGGTTCTCCATCAAAAGGTGGTTAATCGACTTTTTAAAGAATATTAGAAGATTTATGCTTAATATTGGATTCATTTGCATCTTACGCCTCTAAAATTTATTGGATAAAAGTAAAAATATTTGACAAACATATATAATCATTTTTTAGATAGTTCCGTTCATTCCCTCCATTATAATGTCTAGGTATTAACTACCATTTAAAATAATATTATTTTATTATTAGAGTGCAACGTAATATTTCAAAGGAACTTGTTGTCACGTATTGGGTACGCCATTAAGCATATCATTACCTTTAAAGTAATATTAATATTATATTCACAAATATGGATAAATATAAAAATCTCATATTATTTATTTACCTGGGGTGTAACAGTGATGGCTCACACTATTTGAAGATAAAATATAAAAAAGAAGCATTCCTTATAGAAACCTCAAGATGAAACTGTTGGGATATAACAACAATTGGGATCTCTAGATATCACAAAGACATTATAAAGATGAATGAGTTACTAGAAAATATATATTCTAATACTGAGTTAATATTACAATTAAAACATATTTTACATTTAATCATCTCATATGTTGTGGGGTATTAAGACTCTAGATCCATCAGTTTTCAGCAACCCATCCACTAGCTCCTTGAGCCTGATGTGGGATGTTAGTTATTGGTGGTGGTGTAAGGATCTAATATAATCATATACTACCCACATCTCATCTTTCTCCTCTTCTAGATCTGTCTCCCTAAGGAAAAACCTTCCCTCACTTGGAAGATCCTTGATCATGGAGGTTCCTCTGTCATTGTTGTCCTTCATCTTTCTGCATGTTCTCCTCAACACATTCAGTTATGATATCACACACTATATTAATTAACATTTCACAAGCATACCACTGAAACTCAATGAGCAACCCTAGTGCTCTAATATATTCTTAGACCATACGAACATGTTCTTAAATCTAGTTTTTAAATGTTCATATGTTGAGATCCCACCTACTGGAAAATGTTAGATGTTGCGGATGACTCAGTTCTATGATGCTCACCACAAACTCTAGTTATCTAGCATCCCCATGATAGAAATATCTTTGTTACTAGTGCCTGCTCCAGTATCCCATCATAGGTGTGGAAAACAATGGCACCATGATGGCATGGATCTCTCTGTGGAGTCCTTTCTCAAACATCCATGCTCGAAAGTAGCCATCGTGGATCATTTTTATGGAGTAATGAGTATGTTCTATGAAACTCATTGTTTCCTCATCCACCATCATACCTACCTGATGAATCTCTAAAAAATCTCGAATCTAGAATGAGCTCAAGTAGGTGTTTTAGTTCTCCTCATAGAAGAGCTACTGGAAGTCGGGCCACGAGAGTGTCAGCTCATCATGCATCTGAGTAACAAGACTCACCAACGCCCATCATCTTGGTGGAAAAGGATAGCTTCCATTTCCACATTATGATCCATCAAGGTCCAAACAATACTAAATATATAGACTACTAAATCTATAAAATCCACTTCTTTCTAAGGATCTAGCTTGTCGTGGAACCTCAGCAGCCTCTGTCGATGTAACTCATAGAGTGCGCAAAGCCTATGCACATCCTCAGCCAACTCTATTGGTATTATCGTCTACCCAATAGGTGGAGGTTCTTCTACCTAACTAAATGGAGGAAGAATATCATGGGATGGAACCTGAACTGAGACCTCATCACTCATCGGATCTTTATCATGATATGGTACTGGTATCCTGGCTAGCTATCATCACTTAGGCATACTAAGATTTATCAAGATGTAGCATAGCCAGATGAGCATATATATATATATATATATATAATAATGGGTAGATGACTCAATAAGGATATTCAAAGACTTAAACCTATATTATTTATGTACCATTGATCCCTGCAATCAATATCTCGATATACCAAGTTGACTAGTAGGAAGTCAAGGTCATGGTGAAAGGATATGACGGTTTCATGTACCATCACTGGACTCCATGACCTAAGAGCATCCCACAAGAAACTTTGAAACTTTTCACAACCAAACCGTTATAAGTGGACTAATCCAAACATTATCCTAAGGATTGATCCACATATGATACCGATTTTCATGACTCGACCCAAGTCGGGGCTTGAGTCGCAACAACCCCAAGACTGCCTCTATAATCAAGAGGCGCATGACTATCAATGAATACATTACCAATATGGGGAGGCCTTTACCTTTATACTTGTATGCACACACACAGCCATCTTTATATAAAATTTCTGAGGATGAAAAAGTAAAATAATAAAAACATTATGGAAACAACAATTTGTTTAAGACCTCTAGACAATAAAAGAGTATGGTAGTGTAAACAAAAAATTAAAGGGAAAAAATAAGTTCCCAACTAGAAAAAAATCCCAGCATGAAAAAACTGGAATGTAAAACACTGAGAGATCCTAGCTCCTAATCTCCAAACTAAAACCACCATTTGGGGTCCAAAGTACCAGGTATCCCTAAGATCCTCTTCAGTCACCCGTGACCTATCAATAATATGTATAAGACACGAAATGTACAGAAAAATACCATAAAGATTTGAATATATATACCTTATTGGATGTCTTGAAAAATGAAAGATGAACAATAAGAGATAAAATAGTAATAAAAAGACTACATATATCACAATATTTAGAAATTAGTGAAAGAGAACAACTCAACCATAACCAATAGTGAAAGTAACCTTGTCCAAACATAAGGGGATTAACATGGTGCATTTAGGAACTACACATACTGTCTTTTACACTTATATTAGGAGAGTATAATCATCTAGTCATGATAATATAAACATGGAAAGCACATGGAATCCTTGCATGTCTTCACATCTTATGGAAAGAGAGTAACCAAATCCAAACGTATGGATATAGAAGGAATATATATGATCAATCAAAAGAATCCCAAATGAGAGAATAAGGGGATCTCCATCTCACAATTCATCTCATGAAGGATAATAGACAATAGTTCCTAAATTCCATCAACGACACACATCATCTCATGTGACTTCCCAAAATTAACCATTCAAGTCAAACCATTCCTCACCACTATGTCACACAGTCGAGGGGCCACAATATCTAGGTAGAGGACCCATAAACCGATAAATTATGAGGTTTACACTTTGAAGGAAGGGGACCCATTCCCATAATAGGTGTAGGGTTTAACTCTAAAAGTTATCAAGGACCCACAACATAACTCTATCAAAGGTTACCACTCAGAAGCCATTGAGGCCCCACTACCTCTCTCTACTGGAGGGTTCCACTCGTTTGTCATTGAGTACCCACTTCCCATATCTACTATAGGGTACCACTTAGATGTATTTGAGGACCCACCACCCATATATACTAGAGGGTACCACTCAAAAGCCACCAAGGACCCATTTCCCAACTCTATTTGAGGGTACCACTCAAAAGTCATTAAGGACCCACTACCAAAATCTACTGGAGGGTACCACTCGGAATTCATTGAGGACACGCTTCCCAGATCTATTTAAGGGTACCACTTATATTGTCTTGGAGGACTCACTTCCCATCTATACTAGTGGTTACCACTCAAAAAGTTGTTGAGGACCCACTGCCTAGCTCTATTGGAGGTTACCACTCAAAAAGTCTCTAGTGATTCTATGCAATCACTACCATCATCAAGCATCACCTTTCCAACTTTCATGTCCAAAAAATTACAAATAGTATCTAGAAATCCACAACAGATGGATCTATAATGCTCTATGTGGAAAAAAACTCAGGATAGTCTACCCTCTGTCCAAAATGTGAGTTCAAACAATAGAGATATAGAGCCTTGATGTTTCCTCAAAAGAAACCAAGTAGTAAACTATGTGTGAGGGGACCCACATGATGTGTAGTACTACTCAGCTAATTTTCTATGTCACTAGACAGAACATGGATCCTAATCCATGTATAAGTACATTCCATGAAGGTGGACTATACGACATGTTCAAGATATCTAGGGTTGGGCCATGTGCTTCTGGCCATGTCTATATACATGACCTCGTGTCTGCGTACTTTGGTACACAGTGTGTTGCTTCCCATGAAGTGTCACCTGTAAGCCCTAGTCATGCCCATTTTCTCATTACACATTGTGTGACAATTTATTTATTCTCTATCATAAGGCTCAACCACATGGAGAATATGGTACACAACGAGTGTGAGAATGACACATCATTCCATCCTTATAATCCTTTAAAACCTAGTCGTCATATCCATGGGTATACACACTATGTCTTCATCCTGATACACGACGTGTAGTAAAGTTTTCATATATTCAAATATCAACTTCCCACACTTCAATTCATGTATTTTCATCAAATATCCCACATCGTTTCTACTCAAAATTAGATGAAATTTCCATGGTTCGTTGTTTATGGCCATCTTTCATCAGAAATCTGATTCTATTAGTCCTCGATGGTTTCGTTGCTCAACCTGTATGCACCTCACCTTATCTCAATGATGATTTGGATTTGAATCATTGAAATAATCTTCTTTACCATGCAAAAAATCTGAATCTCTCCATAGTTCATTGATCCATCTCACTTTTGTGAAACAATCATGATTTTTGGGGTTTGATCATGCTCAGTAATGCCCGACAACATCGACCAATGACCACATGGTCAACTGATGAACAAATCAATGGAATAGATGGATAAAATCATAATAAAAATTTTATAAATGATCATCAATAAGATTTATTGGACAAAGATCAAGAAAAATGAATATATGGTTAGAAAAAAAATAACAAAATAATCTTATATGTAGGACCATTCCAAGGCTTAAATTGGCGCAGCTTAATAGAAGAGATTGATCTGCTCAATCAATTAAATCAACTAGGTAATAAAACAAAAACTTATGAGTCCTACCTATATATTTAATCGTTTTTCACCATAGAACTTTCTCGCCTATGATCGAAGGCAATTTTTGCATTCCCTATATCCTGACCTTCTCTGATCTAAAGTTTTATCATCGTCCGATTTGATCCACCAGGGGATGGAGGATGGATAAGCTCTTGGAAAATCCAGGAATTATGAGAATAAACCTTGGATAATCACTATGGAGGTATATTTTAAAAAAAAATCACTTGTGTTAAAATTAGAAATTAATTAATTAATTAATTAATCCACTAAACGTACCTCCAACGGGTGAGATTTCTGGACACCTCGCACCAACTCATTTTAGGTCGTGCCTTAGGTGAAAACCAAATTCCATATTCAAATGTGGTTTCAAATTTCTAATTCAAGATTCCTTTTAAGATTTATACAATTTTATATAATAAACTACATTTTTTAATATAAAATATATTTAATATTTTTATGACATTAATTTTTCTCTCATCGGGCCTTAGAATCACATATTGTGTCAGCGCTTATAGCTGGAAATATATATATAGAAATATTTCAATGTCTTATAAGAAAACACTATGTCTATATAAATATATTATATTATAAATATTAATATGGTTATGTTATAAATTAATAACATTCTTAAATATAACTATACAGAAGTTTAATGAATGTTCAAGAAAAAGAAATAAAGAAGTAAGGGAGTTTGTCTCAGTTTCTCTTCATTGAGTAATATTGTAATGTTATGCACTTAGTTTATTTTATATTCAGAATATACTACAAAATTTATATGTAATATCAAGAATAATTAATAATTCTTTGTATTTTATATTTCAATTTGAATTATTTCATCTGAAGATATTTTTACAAAATAAATTCAAGTGTTAAATAATTTCATAACTCAATTTCATTTTAGTAGGTTATATTACCTCTTATTTATCTTTGAAATTATAAGATTATGCGTGTTAATAATTTTCACTATCTTATGTTTTATTTTTACGTTTGTATGTGGATTTATATTTGATTCACATAATCAATTAATTGATTAATCATCACTTCAATGTTAAGATTTTGTAAGGGAATATTTTAAAATCTTTTTTTAAACAGGATTAATTATACTTGAATTATCATTGAAAGAAATTATTTGATCATTATATAATAAACCCATTTAATTTTATAATACTTTTATTTTTTATTATTTTTTCAAGTAATAGTTACTTTTTTATACTCTTTGGTACTTAAATTGTTAGAAAATATGTTTTTGATAAAATATCACTTTATTTTTCTCTTTAGTCGAAAATCCTTTTACTTTGAAAACTAAATTTTCTTAAAAATTTGATAATTGTATTTAAGATTATAAAAATAAATTACTAAAGTCATTTTTACCTTTGATTTACATTTTTTAAAAAAATTAAAAATAATATTCATGTAATTTTCCAAAAAAACCCATTTGGTTTTTACCAAAAAATTTATAGGAATAATTATTTTAATGAGTAAAAAATATTCCAAATATTCCACCATCATGACCAATAAATGTTTTAAATATAACTTTATATGTTTAATGGATATTTTCAAGTAATATAATTGACAAAATATTTTATCATCTATGTATTTTAAAAATATTTTCTTAGTTCAAATGATACAGTCTTCAATAATGTTTTTAGAGATATTTTTATGGTATTTTAATTCATTATCAAAAAAAAAATTTATATTACATATAATCTAATGGGGATATTTTTTATTGATACCATACTTATTATGTCTATGTTTTTTATGATAATATTTACTAAGGAAAGTGTTGACATTCATTTTCTTGATTATTTTTTATAGTCATTATCTTTACCATGAAATATTCAATATCATTTGATAATTGGACATTAAATTTCCATAAAATATTCATATTATTTATCATGTATATGAATATTTCATAAATATTATATCATTTATACATAATGTATTTTAATTTTAATGTTATATGATTACTGGGGATATTATTGTTCATCTGCATACCTTACTAGATATAGAAATTTGTTGATAAGTCATATTATTAATGAATTAAATCAATAATTCATTATATATGTAATGATTTGGATGTAAATATATCAGTGTGTCACATTTATAAATATACCCTAGATTCATCTGTAGTCTCGTGATATGAATTAGTTGTCTAGCCTTAGCTAAATCAGTTTTTGGTGTATATTTCCCCATCATTTTTAAATGGTCTTGTGAAAGGTCTTGATTGTAGAGTATTATGGTGACTGAGATCATGATGTCTAATAATTAATAATTTTCTTCATAAATAATATAGTCATTATTATCCATGATATTTTCATAATGGTAATATCCTTGGATTAATTTAAATCTTATTTTACTGATTAAATTTTACTTTTTTTAAATTATTTACCTTTCCATATAGATTATGCATTATTCAGTTATGATATTCATGTAATTGATTAAACATTAAATTATTTACCTTTCCATATAGATTATGCATTATTCAGTTATGATATTCATGTAATTGATTAAACATAATGTTTTTCTAGTTAATTTTATTTTCTTATTGATTAATCTAGTCAAAATATTTAAATTTAATGTTTTTTAGTTATTTATATTTCCATGATTATGCTTATTAATTCTTGATAGCTTCTATCGTACTTAACGCTAAATAGGGATTTGATCTTACCCCCATATTGTTTCCTTTCCTAGATATCTGGTAAGTGTACTAAGAAAGATATTCTAGGATATTCTAGATGGAATAATGATATTATCCAAAAAAATATAGTTTGTGTTTTCAATGCAATATTAGAATCATGTTTCTGTCCAGTTTTTGAAAACTAAAAAATATTCAGTTCTTCAGGATGTGATTCCATGCATCTTATTCCAATATAATAAAGTAAGACACTAGCTCTCGGTTACTCAATTTTAGGTCATTACAATGATTACTATAAGTATATGGAATCATATGCACAAATTATAATCCCCTAATTTAAAAAATCACAACCTCCAAAATAGATTCTATAGGGGATCCTACTTTCTCCCCATATTTACAATCCTCTAGAACATATCATATTCAAGAACTAATGTAAATTTATCTTTAATAGAGAATTCCAATAAATTCCAATTTGAAAATATTTTTGAGTTATTATATCTCCTCTATGGTGACATCACATTAGTGAGGACTAACAACTCTCTATAATTGGGAACATTTATTCTTCTAGCACACACCATATCAAGATTCCATCAGAATATATTCTAAAATTTAAAGTATATTCCCACATATAGTACTGAAGATTAGATACAAATCTATTCATTTTATAATGTGAAAAAAATTGAAGGAAACCCACTTCTAGAAAATTATAGAAAAATTCATATCAAAGAGACTTATTAAATAAAACAATGAGTAAATGATAATCCTTTGGTAATAACCCTCTTTCTATAAACCTTAGTAAAAATCCATATTTCTATAAATATTCCCAACACCAATGATTCTTTCAAGAGGTTTAATTTTAATAATCACATCTATTTTGGAAATATCAACCTCAATTGTCCTCTTAGAAACATTATATACTCGCATAGTTCCTATAGTCCCCATAAACTAGAATTTATCACAGTGGAGAACTATGTTGATCTCTTCAGACCTTTCTAAATATAGCTTCATATTTTCTAAATACCTCTTAATAGATTTAGAATTATGTAAAAAATCATCCATTAATACCTCAATTATTCACTATATCATTTCTGAAAATATATCTATCATGCACATTAGAAAGGTGGTTGTGAAACCATTCAATCCAAAGGGATTTATCCATTATGAAAAATGTTCCAAATGGGAATGATAAAATGGTTTTCTCTTTGTCCTATAGGGATATAATGATATGGTTGTAACCACAATAGCCATCTGAAATATAAGAATTAATTTATAACTAACCTATGTAGAATTTGATCTATTAATATAATGAAAAATTATTATTTCAAGTGGCTGAGTTATATTGTCTATAATCAATACATAATCTTTATTTAGTTACCTTATTAACATGGATTTGATTATTTTTTTCACTGGTCACAATATTCAATTATTCTTTATTTGGGCCTATGTGAAATAAAATAAACTATGAACTATCTAAAATGATATTAATGACACTAAAATCTACCAATATGATATCCTCTTATCATACAATTATTTTCATGTTGTTTTTCAATCTCTTTTTACCCATAGCTACTGGTAGGGGGTTTTGTTCAATAAGAATCTTATATAAGTAGAATAAAGGGCTAAACAATTTATTGTATCCTTTAGAGTAAAAAATTATAGTTTTGAACATTTTTACAAAAATCATAAATTGTTAATATTGATTTTCATTATCTTCGGAGGAAATAATAATTTTCAGTATTGAATTTTTACCCAAGAATTGATATTTAAGGTGTAATGGAAAAGAATTAAGATATAAAGTTGGATATATCTGACTCGAAGGAAGAATCGTGTGCCTTGGAGGTATGAGGTATTCAATATGGTTTATAACAATAGTTTGAAAATTAGATAGATTTTTAATTTCTATACAAGATTTATGTTTTTCTAAACTACTAAACAAGGTGGATATCCCACACTCATGAATTTTAAAAACATAATTCAGAATTATTTTCAATGAGAAAACATCATATTATTCTAACAATTCTCCATAAAAAAATATCAAATTATTCCACTAATTTATTAGTGGCAAGAAATGGACTATAAAGATCATCCAAAATAACAATTAATATTGAAATAAAAAACAATATTTAAAAAAAAATCCCCTCAAAGGGAAAATACCTAGTATAATCCTTTGTAAAACTATCGAGAGTCTCTTATAGAGAACTCTCAAAATAGTTATAAAGATTACTTTTTTGTTGTAAAAGAATTTATTATATTGTTGAATACTTAACTAACTCTAAATATTATTTTTTGAGTGATGATGTTTTATCATTTCAAATGATTTTTTTGTTCTATCAAAACAACCATAGGGACATTTTCTTCCAAAATTGGGTTTATATGATTTTAAACACATGAAACTCTTCTCCAAGATTTATAAATTTGAAAATTGACTTACCCTTTCCTACATTGATAAAAAAACCTCCGATATAAAATAATGGAATAACAATGATTATTATTACCTTTCTTCCATACACCTTATCTAGAACAATAAAATTAGCAATGAAAAATAACTTACCAACTCCATCCTAAAAGTCATCAAATAACCCTATTGGATGGGTAAATGATCTGTTAGCAAGTTTTAAGAGGAAGATAGTGGGTTGAAGCTCATCCAATATCAATTGTTTAATAAATTATAAAAGTATAAGATTTATAGTAGAACACATATCAAATATATAATTTATATGGAAACTATTTTCAAGGGTGTGGGGATTTAAAAAATCTAGATAATTATGTTTTGGGAAGATCATTATTTTAAAAACAATGATATTCACTTTAGAGAGGTTTTAAGATTGAAATTAATCTAATTATTTAATATTTTTAACAATTTTATTGAGTTATTTAAGACAGTAAGGAATATGAATTAAATATTAGATTAATTAAATATTCACGTTTATCTTGTGAAACAACCCAATTTTTTTTTGTAATTCTGTTTTGTTGTTTTTGGACTTCAATAATTGAGGGAATGGGATAGATGGGGTAAATTTCTTAAGGACATAGGGCATTTACACAATTTCATCAATAATATTTTATTTAACCTTACTATTTATCATTTACAAGAAATTTTATAATTTATTTTTATGTGTAATATATTTATTTTTTTGGGTTTTAGTCATACTTTATGTAATTTGATATTTATTGTTTCTCAAATCTTGGTGTTAATATTTTTGTAGATTTTCAGTTTCTTCACTACTTATGTAAGATCATACATCCTCTTGAGTTTTTAATCAACTATTAATTACTATTTACATGACACTATCCATAGTATTAATTTTGGTGGTATTATATTGCCTATAATTATCTCTTAATATATAGTGACCATCTAATTTATCTATTTTCATCTCTAAGTTATGAATTATTGCTTCAATTTGTTCATTATTAGAATTGGTTTTTCTTTCATGAATCAAATTTACCCATAAATTTCTTATAATACCTTTTAACACATCTTTAGGATAAGAAGATTTATACTAATATTTATTATATAACTAGTCTCTTTTCTAATTGGGGGGGGGGGTTGGTATAAAGTTGTTTTATAAGCATTTCATGTTCTCTCCATGTGCTGTTGGGATATTTACTATTACCAAAATTTTAATTTTCTGAAAAACTATATTCTACTAGTTTCATCCTTTGGATATAACCTTAAAAATTAACATTATCTATGGGTTAAGCTGGCATGTAAATTTTTCGATAGTATGTGCTTTAGTTTTCCAAAGAAAACACATTTTTTAAAATTCTATTAATGAGTTTTGTTTTGGTTTTGAAAACCAAATGGATTAACAATTTGTTTAAAATATATATTCATTTTAGATATAAGATGATCTATTATTTTATCCAATTAGGTAATCATTTCTCCTTTGAAATTGGGTTATCATATCCTTTATTTACTTTTCTTCTTTATCAATCTTCATGTTGTTAATTAAGAGAAAAAGTGTTGAAAAGTTTTATTTTTTATTCATATATATTTTATTAGTGTACTTTACCCCATCATATTGGTCATAAATGTTCTAAAAATATGGTGTCAAACCAATATATAATAAACCCATATATTGGTGGGAATGGATTTTTTGATGATAAAAATACCTAAGATGGTCCATCAACTTATCCCATGCCTCATTAAAAGCCTCTAAATAATATTAAAAGAATATATTAATATTTTTTATATGTTATTCCATAAGTCCTCAAGGATAAAATTCCATTGAAAAAGAGTTTTAAATTTTTTCCACTATTTAAAATATATGATGATCCAAAAACCAATTCCTTTTATTTTAGTTTAAAGAGAATATGAAAACTTTGATCTTTAATTAATTATCACTATGTCATTGTAGTAGATATTTCCATACTATATTTTATAAATACCTAAATAAGTATAGGGATTCCTCATTAATAATTCCTCTAAACATGGGAAAAATTGAATTTTGTGACTTTTGGAACTCATTATTTCGAGCCCTAGTCATAATTCTGATTGAAGAAGCATTGGATGACACCCTAGAGAGTGGATACACTATTATCATAGGCCATTCAATATTTTCTTGTATTATTTTATATTGAATATTTTTATAAATATATTAATTATTAATATCTCTCAAATTATAAATTTTAAGGATTAATTTCCAAATAGATATAAATTTTTTAAATTTTTTGTTTTATGGGTTCTAAATTTTGGAAATAATTTCTTTTGTTCATGTACTATATAAATTTTCTTACACAGACAATAGATTATTTTTTAATAATATTTGGATGATATTTTTCTTGAATTTTTATTTTTTAAAAAATTACATATATTCCTATTTTTTTCAATTTTGGATGTGTGAAGTCTTCGCTAGAAATGGTGCAACAAAATTAATTCTATATAACTAGTTCAAATTTAAATCTTGAAAACAACTAGATATTACTGAGTTATTCTATCAATCCTAAATGGATTTTTTGGTGGGTATTGTCATGTAAGAGAATAAGAATCAGACGCAAAACATTAATAATATGCATGAATTACCAAATATGAGGATAATTCACTTTTTAAACAACATTGATGAAGGTTATTTGAGGAATAATAAAAAATTAAAATTAAGAATTGGTTGGAAAAAAATTAAATAGAAAGTATATTTTGATAGTTGGTTTAATATAATTCATTGTTCGTGATGTTATAATTAAATAAAAATTCAATATTTGGTAATTAAAATCTTTGTTGACTATGTTGATAAGTAATCAGATGATTTTTTTAGTTCATCACATAAAAAATCATCCAATGATTAAAAACAAGATGTATATTTCAATTTAAAAATGATCACAAACAAAAATATTAAAATGATGAACCATAAAAAAATAATTCCCCCACTCAAATAGTTTTAATGAAAATTTATTATTAAATCAAGTTGTAAAAAATTATAGATCAAGAAAAATTAAATAATAATAAGATGAGGATACTTCCATTCATTAAACACTCTATAATGAGCTCATATTCTGTTTGTTTCTCTACACTAACTTCACTCTATAAGTCTCTCTAATATTTTTCTATGTCTCTATGATTAATACCCCTAAATTATGGATTATGGATCACCCGAAAATGAGTGTTCAAATCTCTATATTTAAAATTTTTTCCCAACACATAGAATTGAGCATCAAATAAACTCATTCTTTTACCTCAACAACTTGCACATGGTATATTTTAGTGTTCTACTATCACCTTAATATGAAATTAACCTATCCCATCTAATTAAATTTTGCAACCCTAAGAGTAACATGTTTTGACTATTACAATTTGAACCAAGATATCATTCCATATTGATTCATAACTATCAACTTATGCACCAAATCTTTATAGGCATCCCCAAAACACTTCAACCTCTTCTCATGAACTTTTTCTCAAAACCTATTTTCATATCTTAGAGTGGGTTATTAATGGATTTATCCATATAAAATCCTAATCCTTTTAAATTTACATTGAATAAATATTTGTAGAAGTACCCTTATGATTAAATTTTCATGTGTAGAAAGCATTGAAACAACCCTTACTTGTGTTCTGAACCCTACACAACATGGAGATACTATCGTTATGTAATTTCGGTGATGTGTAACTGACCATTACGTGGGATACCTTAGGTTGATGTTTCACTTACAAAGGATCTCATTATCCCTCACCTACCTATAATATGTAGAACATAATTTAACCAAATTCACTAACCATATAGAAACTCTTTCAAATTCTTCTCAATTTCGGTTCATTCAATATCATGATACCATCACAATGCACTCTTCACCTTCAACCCTGGACATAAATCTCATCAAACTCACTTATTCATTTTAGTAAATATTTTGTCTTTAAGAGCTATTCCCTCCGCAACCGGTGCAATTAGAAGTCACAAGGCCTCCAACACAAACTAAAATAAAAAACCTCATTATTTGATATCAAGTCTCTCTTTTACTACGTTTGATCATAAATTCTTCCACGATTTATTTTAGAACCCCATGCTCATATTTCTCAACTGGGAAAAATTCAGATGTCTTCTATTATCATGAGAAAGAGACTCTTGATCTTTTTCTTCAAGAATAACTTCATAAAAACTCAGAAGAAGTTATTAAATCCACTCATCCTCAACCTCATGTAAAACAAAAGACCATATACATTAATTATTCGAGTCCATCCTTAGTTTCTTACTAATTTGGTTCAGCGTTATCATACTCTACCCTATATTTTTTTCTTTATCACCATGTTGAGCATATTCAATCAGGGTAATCATTTACCTCCCATGATCAGGATTATCATTTCAAAAACTCTTAAGGATAGAGTAGCATTAACCACATTACATTGATTTAGGTATAATTGTACCACAAGTTAAAGACATTATAGAAGCTCCTATTTAAATGTTAGTGGTTTGTTGGGTTGGAAATAGTGTGGTTAGGAGCAGTTGCGGGGTTAGTAACGCTATCAGATAGGGGTGGGGTGGCTGTATTAGAATAATAGGTGGTGGTATTTTAATTTTATGGTGGTGGGATCATCCTCACAATGGTATAATTTCCATTGATTGTATAATATTATTACCTATAGAAATCATTTTGGACTACTAGTGAAAGATTGAACTACTTGAATCATCTTCTCTATTTGTATGAGGTAGAATTACGAGTAGCAACTTCTACGGTGGTAGGAAGATAAACTAACGATATTATGAAAACCATGTTGTATCACATTAATAAAACCTGTAAAAATACAACTAGATTAAAAATTATAAATTAACATTTTAAGTACTAAAACATTTAAATCAATGGATTAAAAATTAAAAAAAGAATATGTAGATTAAAAAGAAAACATAATGTAAAAAATAAAATGTGTTAAAAAAATAAAGAATTTAAAATTTATAAATTTAAGTTCTGTTATATATGTAATTAATTAAATTAACAAAGAATTTATACATTCTAAAACATAATAATTTTAAAATTAAATAGAAAATGTTTCTAAATAAGTTATTAATTAAAAAATACCATGGTATAAAATATAAAATTCACATAAAACAAAAAATATTCTTAAAAAAATAAATATAATTCAAAAAGAAATTATAAAAAATTAATTAATAATTTAAAATAAGAATAAAATTTAAAATAAGAATATATACAAAATTATCCTAATTTAAATATATTTAATAAATCTATTATAATTTAATCACTAAGCTATAAATATCCAACTTAATGACATATTTAACATTAAAACACATTTTACAAATAATATTGATGTTAAAATCATCACAAAAAAATTTCCATATTAGTAGAATCATTCCTTCATAGATTGATTAAAAATGAAAGGAGTAGAAGTAGAAAATAAAACAGAAATTTTGGGTTGAGATTATTAACTTTCCTTTGGATTTTCATCCAAAGGTAACACCATAAGGCTCCTTCGATTTGTCATTGGTTGACATCAATGATTAAAATGAATGGAGGTGTCTGAGAGAGACTTGGTAAATGTGTTGGTTGAGCTAAAGAATTATAATTAGAGAAGTAGTAGGGACGATGTGATCTCCATTTATATGTTAATAAAATGACACTTTTGTAAAACCCATTATTTCTAAATAATATAACTACATTATTAAAGGAAAAAAGGCTCCAAAATGACCAATAATTATGTGTGGAAATATAAAAGGTCAATCCTACCTCCAACATCCAATATCAAACATTTTTTACTTGTTATAACCTTTTTCATAATGTTTAACCACTTTTACCCTAATTTACACTTATTGTGGTAAATATACCTTCACAGTTGGAAACTTCTGATAGTGACCAAATTTAAAATTGAAATTATCTACTAATTTTATTATATTGATTTAAAATATTTAAATTATTTTATAAAATTAAATATTCATGATATATAGAAAGTAATTTTAGTATCAACACATATAATGCATAAATATAATTTCTTAGAAAATTTATATTTTAAGAATAAAATTTAAGCATTGAATCAGATAATCATTTTTATCAGTCTTTATAATATAGATTATTTTATTATAAAAAAATAAGTGTTATTTTGTTTTTAAATCAATTCAAACCCGAATTTTATCAAGATATTTTTTATGAAATTAAAAATACTAAAAACAATATTTTATTATAATTAAAATACTGCTTATGTTTTATGAGGTTAAATATAAGAATAATAAACTGTAAAAAAATAATAAAATGAATAATTTTTTTCACTAAAAAAAATAATCAATTAAATTATTAATACTAACAAAAGTCAGCATTTAGGAAGAACATTATTTTTCATCTAAAAATCATTTTTTTAGAAAATTCCAAAAAAAATATCCTATATTAATTTTCACATTATGAATCCAAAAATGAAATTTATTTTATTATATTCAACTTATTTAGGTCAAAAAATAATTTTTTTAATACTAAATTTTTAATCTATTAAACATAATTTTGTAAAAGTTATTAGTTAGGTTATAAAATGTCAAATATGTGTTTGTATATTAAAAGGACCATTTATAAATTTATACAGAAAGATATAAAATGCATATTTGGTCTTAAAATAATGTTTTAGTAATTTACAATTCATACTTATACACTTAAAATGTCGTAAATGTTATATTATTTATAGAAATGGTATTTTGCAGCATTCACATAAAGATTATTTTTTTATGAAAAAACCTAAAAAATAATCTGAAACTAATATTGATATTATAAATAAAAAAATGGTTTTAATTGTGTAAATATCTATTTCTATAATTTTCTATTTTAAATTCACATTAAAATTAAAAAATACAAATATAGTGAAAATTATTGGAAGATAACTGTATAAATTACTAGTTGTTCTAGTTCTTAATTTCAATAAAACACAAATAAAGATATCATTATCTATCAATATTATATTTATTTCAAATCATCATTTGACATAAATATAGTTAGTTTTATATAATAAAAATTATAGCACATAAAAATATAAATTCTTATATAAAACAATTAGTTATGTAAAGTTGTATAAAAGAACTTTATATGGATATATATATATTAGTTTATTTCACAATTCAGTTAGTCTTATTCATATTTACTAACTCAATGTCTAGTTTTTAATAGTCTAATCATATCCTAGTTTTTTTGTTTGGTGATTAATGTAGAGAATGTTAGAAAACATATTTTACATTATTATATAGGAAGATAATTTAAAATTTTGGGTTGTTATAGTTCTATCCCATCACCTCTATCCATGCCTAGTCTTCCAAACTCAAGCAAACCATTTCAGACACATGTGGAGTGATGAAAATGACCAATTTGAATTTCAATAGCTCCTTCCTAAGTATATTTGTATAAACTCCATACAGTAATGGCCCATGAAACACAACATGAACATTATCTTCCTCCTCACTAGAGCACACCCAAAAAATCTCTCATACAATATATTTTGCAAAAGTGAAGTGAATCAACTTGAATTTATTTTTGAATATGTCCCCAGATCGATCATAGTAGGAGAGTCTAGAAAATATACATGATTTATGTCCTCATATGGGGATATATAGACCCTCTTTATTTACATGTTGAAACCATCATAGGAGTGGAATCTATTATGATAATTTTAGGAAGGTTTTCAGAAATATCAAAATATATGGGGATAGAAAAGATATTTGTTCTACTCATGTTATTGAAACATTGAAGTGTGAAAAGAAACTCCAAAAATTATTCATTAAAGGATCAAGTATTCATTGATTTTAGTGGGATACTTTCATGATTACTTCTTGAAAAGGTAAGATAATATTAATCCTTAAAATTATGTTATTTTATTCTTTTTTTTAATACTCTTATGATGGTAAACTCGACCCTTTGTGTTAAATCCAAGAAGATTCCTCTAACACCAATTTTTAAGGAATAATGTATTTTAATTGAATATACTATTTTTTAATATCTATATATTTATTGTAGTGTTTTATATATTTATGATATCTACTTACAACTCTATATTTTGAATTTATCATCCATCTTTCACTAGATTACAAACACACGACACTTAGGTTCTCTCCACTAGTTTTGATCATGTGTATTAGGATATAAAAATGGTGATTAAATATCTCTAATACATAGTATATGTGAGGTAAGAGAAATAAGTGATTCCTTCATTCCGTTGTTCAAGAAAAAAAGGTAAGGATAATTGAGGGTGGTTTCAAATGATTTAGTAGTGAATAGGAGAATAGAAGAATAAAAACATGATTTAATAGCAGTTGATGGGATATCTAAGGGAAAGTATCATCATTTAAAACTAAATTAAAATTCAATTCCATTTAGCCATCTTTTCTAGAACTGATCCAATATAACAAGAGAAGGAAAAACTAGAAGTACTCACCTCTCCGTAAAAAACTAATGTCCACTACTACGATATTTAATTTAGGTTAATAAATTCTTTTTTAATGGTCTCATGATAGGAAACACAACATAAAACATGAAATGATTGATAAATGAAGTTTAGACACACTTATATCTGGTTATCATAAACCATACAATGATCTTTCATATATTTTCCCTTTAAGATAACCCCAATGTCATAGCTTCTCTTCCTATGTCTGTCTTAATTCCAAATATCTTTTATATTATACATGATTCATCATCAAAAAAAATTAATATAATTCCTAAATTAACTTCTAGATCCTCTGTATATATCTTCTATCAAGAAATATGTTCTCTACATACAAATGTTGTATCATAAAACCGTTATAAATCTACACTTACTATCTCAATAATGATCCACATTTCACTGAGTGAAACATTATTCTGCCATGAATAAAAAAAAATTAGTTTATACTACTTCAACATATTCATAAAACTATAATGAAATATCTTCATATTACACAACATTTTCATGTTTTGATTGTCCTAAAAAACATCGGTTGCTTTATGAAAATATCATTCTTGAAGTCAACATAATGGAATTCAGTCTTTATATCTATCTTCCCAAGAAATATATTTTAGTATGCAACCATAATAAAAACTAAAGTGGTTAGTCACATTATTTACTATGATAAAATATATTTTTTCAGTTTAGACCTCTTTTTTTCCATTTCCCTCCATTCATGTTTACACTACTTCCTTCCAAAAGAATCGTGTTTCAATTTAAACAGAAAAATATTCTTATGTTATTTTTTAATATTTATTAACTCAATCAACTAACATGATCCATTCATGTATAATTGATAAATTTATTTTTCATACCTAATTCCACCTATTTGGTTCAACTGAGTGTGGGAACCTCTTTTGGGAGTTCATAATCTCCTTTATCCATAAGAGTAGAATTTTCATTCAAGACCAAAAATATTTGACCAACCACATAAATATCAATGTAATTTTCTATTAAACAATATGATTATCTCTATCTGGTAATTAATTTTATGTTTATATGTATTAAAAATTCCTCTATTGGATACAATACATTTTGGGTAATTCCCTTGGGATTTATAATACTTAGAGTGATTTAGAACATATTTCATTGTTTTATTATCCAGACCAACTTTTATGTAATCTAAACTCATCATAAATATCATTCTTCTAGATTACCCATTCATATAATGTTGTATTTGATCATTAAATTCCATTAGATTTTTTTCTACCTTAAACAATTTCCAATTCTACAAAGGAACTGTCTTATTGAAGTGGATTTATAGGATCCTAGGTATAAAACACTAAGATTTCATTTTGTGTTCTCCATTAAATAATACCAATGCTTAGGATAACTTAAGGTATATGCAAATTTTAAATAAAACGATTAAGGATTTATTATGATACATAACTATAGACTGTGGATGATAGATAAATGAAATGAAATTGGAAAAATAAATTATTTTAAGAAAAGTATAATTATTTTGTTTCACATAAGAAAATAAAACTAATTATAGAGAGACCGTTTTGATGAATTGAAATTTTTTATAAAGGTTATACTTATGAATAAACAATATCCATAAAATATATTCAAAAAATTCAACAAATTATTATTAAAATAAATTAATAACATTTAAAAATTATTAGTTAATTATAATAAGATGTAATCTAATAATATTATCTAAACAGAAATGTTTTTTAAAAACCATTATATAATATTTTTTAATTAAAAAAATATTTATTTTATTTAGAGGATTAAATTTATCGAAACCATTTTTTTCTAAATGTAAATAGTTGAATAATTATTCATACATCTAATAAAAAATATTTATAATTGAGGATGAAATCATTTGGCGAAAAAGTGATATTTTTCAGAAAACCTTTTTATGTGAAAAATTATTAATTCGTCTTAACAAATTAAATAATACTCTAATGAATAATTAATTAAATGAATTTTATTTATAATATATTTAATAAAATAAAATAAATTAAATTAAATGAGTTTTACTAGAAATATTACTAGAATAAATTAATTTTTATGATTAATGTTACTTTTTAAAATGGTTTTTGTGTGTTATGTTCGATAAGATTAAAATTAGTTTTTACCACCATTAGAAATTGGAACATATAAAAAGGAATAAAAATTGTGAATTTGAATTTTAAAATTATTAAATAGGTTCTATTTCAAATTTTTCACAAAATAATGCTACCATATTAAAAGATATTCACCACAATAAGGGTTTAGATGGGCTAACGAGGGGTTAATATAAGGGACAAGTCTTCAAAACATCACTAAACATTATGTAAATTTAGTTATATGAGTGTATTTAGACCCTGTGATATCCTATCAATTAATTTTGGGTGGATTGGTTCAACCTGACCATGTGATAATAATTTATATTAGTTTTAATTATAGATTACTTACAAATGTTCCCCTTCTCTCACTTATAAAAGGGTTTCATCACCCCCGGACCCCACTCATCCACAATGTACAAGAATATTAACATGAAATAACTCTATAAAACCCCTCCCCAAAACTCTGAGACACATACTATGAATTCTTGTCTCATAATAGTTCCCCCATTATAAGGGGTGAACCACCTAGTAATGGATCCCTCCCAAGATGTAAGTAGAGAAATTTAAATTACACTACACATTTAAATTTTATTTTTAAACACTTACAAATCTATATTACACATTCCAATATTATTAAATTGGTATAATTAACATATATGGATGTTATTATTTTAATGGGATACACAATATCTACCATCCCATTTAATTTTATAAAATAAAGGAACCATCATCCACGTTATGTGCAGACTACAACCTCCATGGATGGTGTGAAAAGACCATGTTGATAGTTGGTGAGTGTGGCTGTATTTGATGTTAGAAAATTATAATGAATCAAATTCAATGTATGATTAAGTCTTCTATGATGAGTGATTAGTAATTGAAAAAGAATTATGTAAACTCAAATCAATTAAGAATTATTAAATAAGGGTAGTGATGATACTTATAGAAATTTTATGGATTCATGAAATGTAATTAGATTTCATGCTTATACAATTATCTATGTTTAACTATGATTAATATTGAACTATTATTACATTCAAATACATGTTCCAATTTCACTAGGGGTTCATATTTTCAATAACATTTAACAAGTTAATGGTCGTATAGATATTTATTTCCATAAATAAAAATTGAATAAGATCGTGACAAATTTTTTTATGAAGAATTGCAGAACAAATGTAAATGAAGAGAATTGAAAATTCAAAATAAAAATAATTAGTAAGTTGACATAAATGAATTTAAAATATAGATGAATACTATTAATTTTTTTTCCTTGAGGATGTCATAATAAGAAGTTAAATTAAAGAAGATCATGAAACATAACTATTATTATATGGGGAGTTATTTAAAGGCCATGGTGGGATAATATTTCAAGATGATGTTGTGAAGTGAATACATTCTATATTTTGAAATTATACATAGTTTTATACTATTTATATTGGTTTGGTTTTTTCAATAACAAGGTGGCCCAACTTTAGGCCAACCAAGTACCCCCTCAACTACACATGTGGGACCCATGGGTCACCCTTGAGAGGGTCGACCTATATATCCATGGCATAATGATTGTGATCTCTTTCACAAGTAGACATGAAGGTGCATGTGGGGGTGTGGGTGTGGCATGGAAAATTTGGGGCATAACTGTTGTATATCTTGGTGCCAATAATAGTGTCAACTCAATGATAAAGTGATAAGGGGAACTGTTATATTGTGCAGATCACCAATATAAAAATCCAATGTGGGATAGGAAATGTAGGTCACTATTCACTAACATAAAATAATACATTTATATCATTTCCGTCCAATCCATATTATCTCCACCATCTGATCACATGCCCCATATTCATCTTCTACCTCAAGGAATTTTTTGGGATTAACATGTTCTTGGACTCTACTGTACATCATCAAGATTATTATAGTTTCCTAAATGGCCATCTCTAGTAATCTCACCCAAATTATGAGACTCTTGATGACCATCCAAACATCATTCATGCAATCCATATCATCCACGAATGAAATATTTTGGTAAATTTGAAAAATTACAAGGATAATATCTAGATATAGTGTTTTTCAAGAAATTAATTTTGAATGAGTGTGTTCATTAATCCATGATATATGGATGAATTCAAGAATCCAAAATATTATAGATCATGAGATTGTTTTTAGATGCACATGAGGATTCTTCGCTTAAAAAAAGACACCATGTTTTTTTGATTTCATATAACCCTTGTTCAGAGAATGTAAATTCCAAGGTATCATTATTTCATAGAAGTATTATCATTAAATATTTGTCAAATATTCATATATTTTAATCATTCAGGAAAATTCGGCAGAGATCTCGCTTATAAATTTCGATCGTCTGAGATCCATAGGGTCACTTCCATTCAAGAAATATTTCATTTTTAGTCAAATAATAGAATCCCTAAACTATTGTTTGATGAAGAGAAAATCCCCTGAAGATTTATTCTTATATTAAGAAGAACCTCCCATAGCCTTAATTGTCTATATGAAGGAGATAAGATCTTACACTTTTATGTTCATAGTGATAAGATAATACATACACACTATGGTACATGAATCATATTCTAGTTTCTACAGATATCTATTATTTATGAATGAATAATGTATATTCTTTTATCTCTATGAAATAATACCATTCACTTTAGATATATCATGCTATGAACTTTCATGATATAATGTTTTATTTTTTGGTAACCCATTCTCAAATATGTGTGTGAAAGTAGGTAATGATTTTCTACATGATATCGATGAATAAATAAAATATTGAAGGCATTGTATATTTTCAGTTTGAACTAAGATAGAAAAATAATATTTGTGCTTGAAATATATTTCTCATGAAAATTGTAATGGTTTTGTGACCCTTATGGGGAAGGAAGCGTGTATATATGCATGTATATAAAATTACACCAAATTGTATTAGGTTGTGTGTTCTGAAATTGTATAAATAAATAAGGAAAAAATGTAATATAAAAACATATAAATAATTTCCATAAATTTTATATTTGTATTGTTTTAAAAATTATATTAATGAGAAATGAGAAGTGGGTAAAATAATAACAATATCTTTTTTATGTACTAGATAAGAATTCAAGAAGAATAACATGATATTGTTCATGATTATTCTTCTATAAAATAATTTTGAAGAAATTTTTTTCATCCCTTGAATAAATTTTATTAAAACCAATAACTTCATTATTATATGGAGAATCTATCTAAGAATTTCATATCATGAAAGAAGAAAACATGCATTATGTTGAACAATTCTTCCGTTGATCATTCTAGGAAAGGTTTTTTTTGGAGTTGAAGTTTCATCATCCAATTATTGAAGAAAATTTGGACAACATGAATATAATATATATATATATATATATATATTTCATCCAAATAAAGTTAAAGACCAATATTTTAGGAACCTAATAATTTAGTTGATGAAAAGGCATCTGGCACACTAGATATTTATTGATTAGAAGTTATTTGAAAATCTTTGATTAACTATTTGTTCTTTTATAAAAAAATATATTAAAAACTAGTGGTAATAGTATAAATAATATTAACAACTCTGGAATATTCATTATTTCCTACTTGAATATTGTGTTCCAAATGTAGGATTTTGTAATACCTAAAATGATATTGTGAACATTAAATCTATGAAATAATAAAATGTTAATCATGGAAAGTTATAGGTTCTCACATTGAGATTAAACCCTGTAAAAATATGTGCTTGTTTTTATTTCTTTAATTATCTAAATTACATGTTTATGTGATTTTTAGAGTTCATAGCATATCCATTATTCTTATCTAGAGAAGATGTTTTCTAGAAAAGGGAATAATTGAAATAAAAGTATTAAATTAGTAAATATTTGGGTATAATAATTCAACATGCTCTCAACGTACCAACATGATCCATATGGTCTCTACAAGTCATATCAAATATAACGCATTTCTCTGATTATATCAATGTTTTTACAAGTTTTATAAGAAGTGCATATTTGATCTCTATTATGAAGTACCTCAGGTGGAAGACTCATACTCTACTTTTGTTGAATAAGACATGAAGGTCTCTATAAAGACTATGAAAAATATAAAGAGGATAGAAACCAATAGATTATGTAAAATCACAAAGAAATAAGAGAAGAAAAAGTGAACTATTATCAAATTTGGTGACAATGATTCATTTATAGAACCTATCTAAAGCTATGGAGAGTATGAAGAATATGATTTTATCAAAACCATTAAATACTTACATATTCAATTTCAATGATATATGAATAATTTCACTAATAAATTGGGTATATATATATATATATTTTAAAAGATATTCTTGATAAATAGATCCCAATATAAAAATGAAATCAATAAATAGAAGGATGGAATTGGTAATAAATTCTAAAGGTGTAGTTTTCTCATAGACCACATTGAATAAAAGAAATAATATGTGATTATTTGTAATTAAAATATTTTTGTAATTGAAGAATAATTTAAATGGAATGTTTATGAGAAAATTTATGAATTTTTTTATTAAAGTAATCTATGCACTTGAATCATTGTTCTATGTTTCCATTAATGTTAGAGAATCCCACCTGGATTAAAAAACACATAAGGTCAAAGATACTGACATGTTAGTGGAATAAAAGACAATATTCCATGTAGAATATATTCATATTATACATTCTATATAATAATCCTAATAAGATACTATTTGTTTCTGAAGTGCATTGTGTTGCATTTGTTGTCAATGAGGCATGAAGTTGTCTTGGAATGAGTGGAAGTCAAGGAGTCAAGATGTGAATGTCAAAGGATGTGATGGTGATGGTGGTGAAGGAGAATGGCCATGGTACTAAGATGTATGTCACTTTGGAGATTCACTAAGTTGTATTGGGAATTGTGGTTGAAACATTCTCCATAAAAATCAGACAATTGTTGAGCTGCTTTTTAAGTTCAAAGAACTTGTATCAACTGGATACAATGTCACAACATGATTGAAGACCATGCATTGTAGTGACAATGCATGAGGTGTTGAAGAAGATCCATCCACAAGACCTAAGTGGATGAAGTGAGCTAAAGAAGTCCATGCACTATCACTTAGTGCATGAGAATTAGAAGAAGATCCAATTGATCTCTGATTAGATCAATGAAGCACATTGAAGAAATCTTTGATTCAGGAGCATCGGTTGATGGAAGAACCTTCAAGAATTCCATTCTTAAATGATGATTATATGTTGAAGAAGGATGATGAATTCTAATGAAGAAGAAAAAATAAAGAATATGAAGAATGGCTAAGAAGAAGAGTTGTGGCATTTGGCATTTGAACTTGGTCACTTTGTTTTTACACAAAGGACTTGTTCTATACTTAAGCAAAAAATAAGCCACCAAGGAGGCCAGCCGAGGGATCACCCAAGGCACTTGTGGGACTCCAGGTCACCACGCCCATGGGGAACCCTCAAGGCCAGGGCAGCATCCTTGAGGCAGGGGCGCACCCAAGGACACTGCATGGGTGCCTGGGGCACGCCCAGAGGAGCGCAGAGGGGCCGTGTGTAAGCCCCCGAGGACACGCGGTGGTGAAACCCGCGCGCCCGAGGTGCATAGTGGGCGCTAGAAGCGCGCCCGCAGGGAGCATGGTGGGCACAGAGCGCGCCCACAGAGAGAACCCGGTGCGGGGCGGCACCGGGAGGGAGGAAGTTCAATTTCCGAGTTGAGGGAGCGGCTGGGTAATAAACCGCAGCAATTCCTCTCGCCGTTTCGATGTGGGACGCGGGATTTTCCCGCGGAAGAGATCCTGGTCGTCCGTCTCATCGCGCGCTTGATCTGCACCGCACGATCCATCCGCGGCGCCGCGATTTGATCCAGGCCGTCCGAGGATAATTGATCGCCTGATCCTACGGCTCCCAGCGTCGTCTCCTTCGTTGAGCTCGACCGAAGCCACCCGACGTCCCCCGCTGAACCAGTGGATTCCCGAGCACTGAAGTCGAGCTCCCGGCTGTCTTTCTCGAAGCCGATGGCACCATTGTGCTCGTCTCTCCGTAAGGAACATATACATGCAATAAAAAATACATGCAAACGTTGGATGGAGAAATTCGATGATGGCCGAGGCAAACAATGTTGCTGAGGCCTCGGTGTATTCGTATTTTGCATGGAGGGATTTTAATGAGGCTCTGCATGTTGTTCCATGCACATGCACGTGAGGAAAAATAAAAGAGAGAACCCGCGGAGAACCGAGGAGCAAATTCAAGATTTGGAAAGTTTTTAAAGATCCGAAGATCTCGGGAGTTTGAGATTTATCACGCGGATGAGCCGAAGCCGCCTCTGCCTATAAAAGGATCACCCGAGGCATTCTAAATGCTTGCTGATGCGCTGAATTTTTGAAGTCCCGTGAGTGCATCTCTCTGCCTCGCGAAGTAGAAGCCCCGCGCAAAGAACTTGCGCGGCTGAAGGTTCCGGAGCCACCCGAGGCTTCGAAGGTCCCCTGCGCGCTAATCCTTTGCGCGACAGGAAGGAGAGGAGCTTGCGCGATCTTGCGCGCTCCCTCTGTGCACCGTGCCCCCTGCGCGGTAGCACTTGCGCGCCCGCGGTGCCTTGCACCCGTGGCTAGTGCAGCCTAGTGGCCTTGTGCTCTTGCGCGGCCAGTGGCACCAAGTGTGCCTTGCGCTTTGAAGAAGAAGAGAGGTCGCGGCTCATACCTTGTGCTCTTTGAAGAAGAAGTGGAACTGGCCGCACCCTTGCGCGCCTGGTTGCACCAAGTGCACCTACTTGGCAGTGTTGGAGAAGAAGACCCGAGGCAGTATACCACACCCTTGGTTGTGGGTGCTTGGCAAGGAAGAAGGCCGAGGCCTTGCCTCGTGTGTGTGCCAAGTGAAGTGGAAGACCACACTTTGTGTGTGTGAGAGGTGAAGAAGGAAGGCCGAGGCCTTTGTGCCTTTGTGTGAAAAAAGAACAAAAAGAGGCTGTAGCCCTTGGAGGTTGTGCACACTTGAAGATTAAAAGAGAAAAAACAAAGTGTGTGTGCAAAGTGGAAGAGTACAAGAAGGGCATAGGCATTTGTGTACAAAAGAACTAAAAGGCCGAACCTAAGTGTGCACTAAGAGTGTATACACTTGGAGGAATAAGGACATCCACACTAAAGTATAACACACTTTTATGTGTGTGAACAAATTGAACAAAGTGTGTGAGTGAAGAAGGTGTGTGTGCTTAAGGAGAAATTACACTCTTTGAGTGTTTATCACACCAAGGAAGAGAAGAAGAGGAGTGCATGCATGCATACATGCACGTGCGCACGTGAACAAAGCTAAATCAGGTTGTGTGCATTTGAGGAGTCCAAGACCAGAAGATCTTGAAGATATTGTGATGCCATGCATTCAGTGCATGAAGTTGTTTTGAACTGAGACTGGACCAGACCGAAGTTAAAGACATCATTTGTCTGGGTATTCAGTAGTTGGAGGGAAGCCAGGTCATCCTTAGAAGAAGGAGATAAAGCCTGAGCAAGACGAGAAGACCTGATCATCACAAGTGATCAGAGGTACAGAGCAAGGCCAGCAGTCTTTATCCCAGACTGCTGAAGATACTTGAAGAAGCTTAAAGAGAAGAAGAGCTACTTGTGTGACTCGAGGAGCCAGGAGAATACCCTGTGGGACTCAGGGAGAAGAAGTCTTCAGTGGGATTCTGGAGCAGGCCAGTGGGACTCTGGTAACACTGTGGGACGCAGTATAAAGACCCTCCTGTGGGACTCAGGAGAGATACGGTGGGAATCTGTATCGACCATTGTAATACTAACAGATTATAATGGGAGAATCCATGCTGGGAGAGCATGGCAAGAATGTAGGCCTTTGGTGCCGAACCTTGTAAATCCTTGTGTCCAGTGCCTTTACATTTACTGCATCATTCGTGGAAAGGTGAGAGATACAAGAAGAGTGGATCGAGGCCTTAACAAGCCATAGAGGTTTAATTGATAAAGAATCAATTAGTAAAAAGATTTGAAGGGATCACTGATTCACCCCCTCCCCCTCTCAGTGATTTTCACTGATCTGGGCACTTCAATTGGTATTAGAGCGAGGTTACCTCTAAAAGATCCAAGGGGGTCTTTATGAAGTGAAGATTTGAGGAAATGAGCAACCAGCCTCAAATGGAGATATCTACCAAGACTCAGAAAAATAGAAAGAAGAAACAGGCCAAGAAGATGAAGAAAGCATGTCCTAGCTGTGATGAAGTTGGAACAATGAAAGATCTTCAAAGTGCAATCGAATATCTTCAGAAGACAGTCCCCAAGGAAGTGGCAATGTGTATAGCTACAGGCATCCTTGATCTTCAAGAAGAAAAATCACAGTTAGAAGAAGAAGCCAATGCTATGGAAGATCAGCTGGCTAAAAGGGTTGGCATAACCAACACTCTCAGAAAGCTGGTAAATGCCAAAGATGAAACAGTATCTCTTTGCAATGAAAGATATGAAGACACTGCTGAAGAATTGCAAAGAAGCCTTTCTGAGAATGAATTCTTTGAGATAATGGTCAAAGAAGTGTTCCATGCACTGGAGAAGCTGCATAGAGTGTCAATGATTGTCAGAGATTCTCAACTTGAAGAAAAAGTCAAAAGGGTGAAGGAGCTTGACAACTCATTGCATGAAATAAAGAAGGTGCATGAAGACCAGATGAAACAGCTGGAAGAGAAATGGGAAGGAAAGCTAAGAGCTGTTGAGGATGAGAAGAACTCCCTTAACATGAAGTGTTTAGAATTAGAGGTGATATTGAAAAATCAGCAATCACCCAAAGCCAAAGCCTCCCAGACAGCTGGAAGAAGAAATGTTGCCACTCAAGTGAGCTTTGAGCAGGATGATTCTAAGAGAAAGACATCCTCTAATAAAAGTGCAACATCTTCTAGAAAGAAGGTACCATCCATACCATCTTGTACTAATTCTTCTAATTGTGTTTCCACAAAAAGTGCAGGATGGAAAAATAATTCCAAACAAGTATGGATGAAGAAAATTAAGAAGCAGAGCTCTCCTGAAACAACACAACTTGTCAAGAAAAGTACCCAGCAATCAGAAGGACTGAAAAGGTCAAGATTTGTGGGTCAATGTTGGTGCTGTAATAAGTATGGGCACTGTGCAAAGGATTGTTGGTACAATCCACTGAATGTCAAAGCCCAAATGAAGCCCATGCCAAGGGGGAGCAAGCCAGAAGAAAAGAAGCAGCATCCACAGGTCCAGAGACATCTGTTTACTGCTAACAGATTTGGATTGCTTGACAACATCTGGGATGTTTGCAAAAGTGGTCAAAATGATACATGTCAATCTCCAACTGTATCCAAAGATGAAAAGAAGAGAAGATCACTGAACCTGGCCAAAAAGGAATCCTTGGGAATCAAGAAGAAGAAAGCTGAAAATGCTCCCAAGAAGATGTTGAAAAAGGAAGAGAAGTCCTTGGAGTCTAAATCCAAGAAGGGTGAGTCATCTAGAAGGACCACCAAGAAGACATGCTTCTACTGTGGCAAGAAAGGACATATCATGGATCTTTGTGAACAATCCATGAAATTCAATAGAGGCAGACCGGACTCAAACAGACAATCAATCCAGAAGAAGCAGAAGGGATTGGTTGAAAACAAGTTGCCTAAGAAAGGTAGCTTGACAGCATCTAAGGAACCATGTGGAACTTCCAGAACTGGGGCCACTCTTCCAAATGATTTACTAGTCATATGGCCAAATAAGTTGCAACTTGCCAAAGATCTGCAAAAAGCTGAAGATAAAGTTCTGGCAATTGCTAAGGCAAAAGGGAAGAAGAAGATTTCACATGAAGATGTTTTGAGAACCACACCAGCACAATCATCAATGAAGATCAAATGTGCAAGTGTGAAGACTGGTGAAAATGGGACATCTCGGTTGAGAGAATCTTCTCAACCTTGTTGTTCACATTGATGAACCAAGTAGGTTCCATCTTATTCCCTTATACTCTTGGTATATACATGTGCTAACATTGCAGGGAATTGAAGATGATGATAATTCTCATCTGGAGGATGGTTTGGACAGAATAAAGTGCACCCCTTGAGGGGGAGCCAATCTGGAGAAGATGGTATTCTATGATTTAATACCATCTTGAAAAAAGATGAAGGTATTCCAATCATACTATCATCCCTTGTTTCTTAATTGTGTTCATCATGACAATTAAGGGGGAGTATTGATTGAAGACAAATGAATGAAAGGGGGAGCTTTATCTTTGCACTTGAACTTTCTAATGAGTTTTGTGAAGTTGTGCAGGATTTAGCAAATTCATTGTTATATCTGAAAAAATTTCAAACCCCTAAGCATGATCTCACATGTATAGAGAATTATGGACAGCTTTGAATTCCTTGGTTATATCACTCTTGTTTTCTACACCGGGTTAGCCCAAGTAGACTTAGAGATGATTTACTAAAGGTTCTTTGCTAAAGAAGAACATGTGACATCATCCCTCTCCTAGTGTTTTTCAAGAAGATGCCATTCAAAGGGAGGAAGAGATTTTTGAAAGTGAACCACACCACACCTTTGCATTTTATTGCCAATAAGGGGGAGAAAATATTGGCACACATACTGACCCATTCATATGTGCTGAAGGAGTGTATTGACAACAAATACAAAGGGGGAGATTGAAGTGCATTGTGTTGCATTTGTTGTCAATGAGGCATGAAGTTGTCTTGGAATGAATGGAAGTCAAGGAGTCAAGATGTGAATGTCAAAGGATGTGATGGTGATGGTGGTGAAGGAGAATGGCCATGGTACTAAGATGTATGTCACTTAGGAGACTCACTAAGTGGTATTGGGAATTGTGGTTGAAACATTCTCCATAAAAATCAGACGATTTTTGAGCTGCTTTTTAAGTTCAAAGAACTTGTATCAACTGGATACAATGTCACAATATGATTGAAGACCATGCATTGTAGTGACAATGCATGAGGTGTTGAAGAAGATCCATCCACAAGACCTAAGTGGATGAAGTGAGCTAAAGAAGTCCATGCACTATCACTTAGTGCATGAGAATTAGAAGAAGATCCAATTGATCTCTGATTAGATCAATGAAGCACATTGAAGAAATCTTTGATTCAGGAGCATCGGTTGATGGAAGAACCTTCAAGAATTCCATTCTTAAATGATGATTATATGTTGAAGAAGGATGATGAATTCTAATGAAGAATAAGAAATAAAGAAGATGAAGAATGGCTAAGAAGAAGAGTTGTGGCATTTGGCATTTGAACTTGGTCACTTTGTTTTTACACAAAGGACTTGTTCTATACTTAAGCAAAAAATAAGCCACCAAGGAGGCCAGCCGAGGGATCACCCAAGGCACTTGTGGGACTCAAGGTCACCACGCCCATGGGGAACCCTCAAGGCCAGGGCAGCATCCTTGAGGCAGGGGCGCACCCAAGGACACCGCATGGGCGCCTGGGGCACGCCCGGAGGAGCGCAGAGGGGCCGTGTGTAAGCCCCCGAGGACACGCGGTGGTGAAACCCGCGCGCCCGAGGTGCATAGTGGGCGCTAGAAGCGCGCCCGCAGGGAGCATGGTGGGCGCAGAGCGCGCCCGCAGAGAGAACCCGGTGCGGGGCGGCACCGGGAGGGAGGAAGTTCAATTGCCGAGTTGAGGGAGCGGCTGGGTAATAAACCGCGGCAATTCCTCTCGCCGTTTCGATGTGGGACGCGGGATTTTCCCGCGGAAGAGATCCTGGCCGTCCGTCTCATCGCGCGCTTGATCTGCGCCGCACGATCCATCCGCGGTGCCGCGATTTGATCCAGGCCATCCGAGGATAATTGATCGCCTGATCCTACGGCTCCCAGCGTCGTCTCCGTCGTTGAGCACGACCGAAGCCACCCGACGTCCCCCGCTTAACCAGTGGCTTCCCGAGCACTGAAGTCGAGCTCCCGGCTGTCTTTCTCGAAGCCGAAGGCACCATTGTGCTCGTCTCTCCGTAAGGAACATATACATGCAATAAAAAATACATGCAAACGTTGGATGGAGAAATTCGATGATGGCCGAGGCAAACAACGTTGCCGAGGCCTCGGTGTATTCGTATTTTGCATGGAGGGATTTTAATGAGGCTCTGCATGTTGTTCCATGCACATGCACGTGAGGAAAAATAAAAGAGAGAACCCGCGGAGAACCGAGGAGAAAATTCAAGATTTGGAAAGTTTTTAAAGATCCGAAGATCTCAGGAGTTTGAGATTTATCACGTGGATGAGCCGAAGCCGCCTCTGCCTATAAAAGGATCACCCGAGGCATTCTAAATGCTTGCTGATGCGCTGAATTTTTGAAGTCCCGTGAGTGCATCTCTCTGCCTCGCGAAGTAGAAGCCCCGCGCAAAGAACTTGCGCGGCTGAAGGTTCCGGAGCCACCCGAGGCTTCGAAGGTCCCCTGAGCGCTAATCCTTTGCGCGACAGGAAGGAGAGGAGCTTGTGCGATCTTGCGCGCTCCCTCTGTGCACCGTGCCCCCTGCGCGGTAGCACTTGCGCGCCCGCGGTGCCTTGCACACGTGGCTAGTGCAGCCTAGTGGCCTTGTGCTCTTGCGCGGCCAGTGGCACCAAGTGTGCCTTGCGCTTTGAAGAAGAAGAGAGGCCGCGGCTCATACGTTGTGCTCTTTGAAGAAGAAGTGGAAGTGGCCGCACCCTTGCGCGCCTGGTTGCACCAAGTGCACCTACTTGGCAGTGTTGGAGAAGAAGACCCGAGGCAGTATACCACACCCTTGGTTGTGGGTGCTTGGCAAGGAAGAAGGCCGAGGCCTTGCCTCGTGTGTGTGCCAAGTGAAGTGGAAGACCACACTTTGTGTGTGTGAGAGGTGAAGAAGGAAGGCCGAGGCCTTTGTGCCTTTGTGTGAAAAAAGAACAAAAAGAGGCTGTAGCCCTTGGAGGTTGTGCACACTTGAAGATTAAAAGAGAAAAACAATGTGTGTGTGCAAAGTGGAAGAGTACAAGAAGGGCATAGGCATTTGTGTACAAAAGAACTAAAAGGCCGAACCTAAGTGTGCACTAAGAGTGTATACACTTGGAGGAATAAGGACATCCACACTAAAGTATAACACACTTTTATGTGTGTGAACAAATTGAACAAAGTGTGTGAGTGAAGAAGGTGTGTGTGCTTAAGGAGAAATTACACTCTTTGAGTGTTTATCACACCAAGGAAGAGAAGAAGAGGAGTGCATGCATGCATGCATGCACGTGCGCACGTGAACAAAGCTAAATCAGGTTGTGTGCATTTGAGGAGTCCAAGACCAGAAGATCTTGAATATATTGTGATGCCATGCATTCAGTGCATGAAGTTGTTTTGAACTGAGACTGGACCAGACCGAAGTTAAAGACATCATTTGTCTGAGTATTCAGTAGTTGGAGGGAAGCCAGGTCATCCTTAGAAGAAGGAGATAAAGCCTGAGCAAGACGAGAGGACCTGATCATCACAAGTGATCAGAGGTACAGTGCAAGGCCAGCAGTCTTTATCCCAGACTGCTGAAGATACTTGAAGAAGCTTAAAGAGAAGAAGTGATACTCGTGTGACTCGAGGAGCCAGGAGAAGACCCTGTGGGACTCAGGGAGAAGAAGTCTTCAGTGGGATTCTGGAGCAGGCCAGTGGGACTCTGGTAACACTGTGGGACGCAGTATAAAGACCCTCCTGTGGGACTCAGGAGAGATACGGTGGGAAGCTGTATCGACCATTGTAATACTAACAGATTATAATGGGAGAATCCATGCTGGGAGAGCATGGCAAGGATGTAGGCCTTTGGTGCCGAACCTTGTAAATCCTTGTGTCCAGTGCCTTTACATTTACTGCATCATTCGTGGAAAGGTGAGAGATACAAGAAGAGTGGATCGAGGCCTTAACAAGCCATAGAGGTTTAATTGATAAAGAATCAATTAGTAAAAAGATTTGAAGGGATCACTGATTCACCCCCTCCCCCTCTCAGTGATTCACACTGATATGGGCACTTCAGTTTCAAGGATTCTAAATTATAAGTTAATTCCAAAAGAATTATTGATCTCAACAAATCTAGGACTAAAGGAAGTAGTCCGAATATCGCACAGACTAATAAAACAAAATGTAAATGCGTAGGTTGGATAACATAGATTTTGAAGTGTAATTTTCAATCATCATGGAATTTCTTGAACAATTTCTTGAATTAATAAATTTCAAGGAGACATAATTTGTAATTTCTTGAGTTTCTAAGAAAAACAATTCTTTCCCAAAAACATATGAAAAGAGTTAATCCCCAAAAGGGGGTTTTTCAACAAAAAGTTTTGTTGAGACTCATTTCACTAAATAAACTCATTTTATTTGATAAAAGAACTCATAATCATCTCTTTATGATCATTCTACAAGCTAATTAATAATGGTAACCCATTACCTAATAAATTTTATTCCCACTAATAATGTATCATCTGATAGTATAAGATAAAATCTAAAATCTTAGATGATGTGGTTAGATAGAAATACTAACAATTACACTAAAACATTAAAGGTGGATAAATTTAAGATAAAGATAAATATAACCCTAAATGATTCTCCAATTAAGGAAAAGAAAATATATAGATAAGAATTCAATAGATAAAGTTAGATGGGGAGAACAACAAATAGAAGAAGATATGTTGGATACATTTAGTGCTACAGGAATCTTGGACATCAGGATACTATCCTATGGAACATCATGATAATGTATCAAGATTATATAAAACATAAATTCAGGGGGATTATATGTGAATAAATTAATAAACCTTCTAAATAAGATCAGATTCTATAGAAGTAATTAAAATTGTACACTGTAAATAGATTCAAATGGCTAGAATATTTTTGAGAGAACTATAATAGAAGTCGTCACATGGAAGAATAATAATGGTACTTCACAACATGATATAAATACTATGATAATGTGAATATAGGTTCATAACCAAGAAAGATGTAGGTCATAATATAAGAAGAACTAGCTCCCTTGGGAGATACATAGGTGAGGAAAGGTGTTAAACATTTGAAAATAACTAAATAAACTACTAATAAGAAGAATAAGAATATGAATTCAAATAATTTCATATCAACCAAAAAAATATGATTATACTATAGAAAGATAGTTTATAACACATACCATTGCAAATAAGGCATGAATATTAAAATTAATGGATATAATATGAAATCAATAATAGAATCAACACATGAGAGAAATAAGAAGATATGGTTGATAGAACACATTAATGAAGAAGATATTGATATGTAACCTAAGAAATGTAACTAAAAAACATTGACGAATTCTTATGTAATCCCTAAAAAATAATATGTTAATATAATGTGATTTTTCAGGACCAAGAGAAAGATTCTAGAGAAATGTTAAAATATAAAGCCGAATAACTATCTGGAGTAAACAAAAAAAGAAAAATAGGTTGTTCCATATGAAGAGGTATTTTAATTTCATGAGTGGTTATCAAAAGATGATAGTTCAAGTGTCTCACAAAAATTTGTGGTTGTTTCAAGTAGACTAGAGATAATGTAATAATTGTATGACTCTTCTAACTTCCCAAATGGAGATCTTGAGGATAGGAAAACAAGAATCTGGGGATGTTATTAAACTTTTAGGATATATGGGGATAAATAATCCCAATAAAATTAAGGTGAATGAAAGTAAAGTGTCTAAGGTTAAAAATAAATCTCATCATATGAAATTTAGAGTATAAAAAAGAAAAAATAGTAACATACACTTTAGAGAAACTTGGAAATGAGTCTCTTGGTTGAGATTAAATAATCAACCTTTTTTCACATATTTATAATCTCATAAGTGTTCCACCTTATTGATTTACATATTTTATAATATATTTATGATTACATTGGAGGGAATTGATGGTAAATTTCAATCCCAATAGGAGACTTAAGTAAATAGTGATGGAATTATTATTCATGATCTGATAGGAATATGAATTGTTTCTCATTTTGGATCATCAATATGAAAATATTTAAGACAATCTAATGAAACAATACACCAGTATAAATGAAGGTCTTATACCTCATTAAGGAGAGAAAACATAAAAGAGACGTTATCATTTTTTAATACATGATTACCTAGATATCCAATTCATCTCTATAAAAGATTAAAATGATGATAACCCAATAATACTTCTTATAAATTCCTTGATTATATCAAATATATGTAAAAAGGATGGATTTTAGTTGATTATTATGATCATACAATATGATATTAAATTATACATTCATGTGAAATTTCTGTTGTGTTGTCTAATTTGTGCCGGAAAATATATTTTTAGATAAATATATTATTATGTACTCCCTATTTGAGAAATAAGTATGTTTTGGACATGATATCACCTACATGGTAGTTAATGGACAACATTGACAACCTTGGGTGTATCTCCCTTGTTTGAAACACCATATTATCCCACATAGAGATATGTTATACCCATAAAATGACACTTTTCTAATAGACCCTTATTTTACTATCATTCTTTCACAAAAAGGATAATAGAACCTCAAATTCCTGGAAATACATAATAATAAAATAGAAAAAACAACCAATAATTTATTGAATTTATTTTCAATATAGAGGATATATTTAATTAACTTTATTGAGGTTATGGTATTGATAATAAAGCTATATGTGATTTTGAAAGTCCCATGAGGATGGTTAATGAGTATGGTTGTATTTAGGTCATCATATTTTATGGAATCAAATTCATTTTTAGATTAATTGTTTAGTTATTATTGATTAATAATGGAAAGAGAAATATGGAAAGATAGAGAACTTGATAATCATTAAAGAAGTCTGGTGACTATTCTTGGATAATTTTTATGGATTTATGAAATTGAATTAGTTTTCATGCTTAAAAAATTCTCTATTTTTAACTCTAATAAATTTTGAACTATAATTTTGTTCAAATACATGTGGAAATTTCACTATGATATTATAAATTATCTACATCATTTAACCTTTTCAAGACCATGAAAAGGTTTATTTTCATGAAGATATTTTGAACAAGTCTATTTATAATGTTTTTTGTATAAGGGGTTGTTGAAAAACTAGAGATAAATAGAATTTATAATTACAATTAAAAATAATTATGAATATTATTTGGAAGAGGTGATATGAAATATTAAGATAATAAAAAATAATGTTTTTCGTGATGATGACATAATAATAATAGAAATTAAAGAAGATGTTGAAATATAACTACTATTTCATGAGGAGTTATTTAAAGTACACACCTGAAGAATAAATTAATATGATGTTGGCAATTGGATTGATTTTATATGTTGTTATTATAATTATTTTTTTACTAAGTATATTTGTTTGGGGTTTTTAATAAAATGGGGTAATCATCAATAGCCCAATCGAGGACCCCCCCCCCCCTAAATAATTGTGTTAGAATAATGGGTCAACCTTGTGGAAGATTGTCACGTACACTCATGATTTGTTTTGGTGGTTTCCAAAGGTTTTATTGAGAATATGTGAGTTTTCATGAATTGGGCCAAACTGTGAGCCCAATTCCAGATTTAAAAATAAATTTTGTTTCATTTATAACATTTTCAATTTTTAATATTTTTGAATCATTCCAACTCCTAATTGTTCTCCCCTGATATAGTAACCCCACAATTAAATTTGGGGCCTTTATAAATCCATAAGCATGGGGGATTTTTGTTTTTATTTGAGAATTGGGCCAACCCGAAGGCCCATTTTCCAGTTTTAAATTGTTTCATTAATTTATTAATATCTTATTCATTAAAATGGATTTGTCGGTGATTCCACCTCCCTCTCGACCCTAAGAAGCCCAGGCGCGCTCCCATTGCCTTTCACCCCCACTTTGGAGATCTATTTCAGCGCGATTTGGTGATGACATTCTTGTGGTTTCTAAAATCGGGAAGATTTGAGGAGGTAAGTTCATTCCATCATAAATCTCTCAATTCTTACTCTTTTCCCCCCATTCAAATTCATAAATTATCTCAAAATCCCTGTTTGAATTTCACTTCAATGGTTGGGTATTTTTAAATTCATATTCTGGTGTAGGTTAGGTCGTTTTCTTCAAGATTAGTTTGGGTAATGTTTCTCTTTTCAGTTCTTCTCTTCTCCTTAGGGTTTCCACCCTATCTCAAGAGTTTATAGAATTTCCAGAACATAGGGGTCGAACATATGGCCTTATTTGGTATCTTTTGGGTCAATTTTTGGTGGTCTAGGTCTGGATTTATATTCCTTGATGTGCGGCGGTGGTGCAGTTGATGTTTCGCACCATGTTTTGAGGGTTTCGGCATAAAAGGTAGGTGATTCCATGTGTAATCATTTATAGATGAGTTAGTTTTCTTGAATTACTTATTATGAATTTACTAATATGATGTGTATTGTGTGGGAACTGTTTATTTTGTATTTGGTAAAGCATTTGTTTTTACAGTTTCATTTTAGTTTAAAAAAATTGGGTGTTTTACATGTGCAACCCTTTGGGTATTGTTTGGGTGTGTTTTATAACATATGAAATTGGTTTAATAAATCTTGTTTGGGCTGAAAATTCTGATTTGGTAGAGTATTGGTGTTCCATTAGGTTTTAAAGAGGTTTCTTTTAATGGGTTTAAGGTGTAAAGCCTTATTGTACTTCTTTAAAGTTATTTTGAAAATGTGTGCTTTTCATGTGGATCTTTTGTGGTATTGTGTGAGGTGTTTTTATAACACATGGAGGTAGTTTAATAAATGTTTTTGGGGATGAAAATTCTGTTTTGAATTTGTATTGGTGTGATTTTGTCTTTGAAATAAGGTTTTGAAATTAGTTTTTTTGTGAAAAGATTTGGTACACTCTTTAGAATTGTTTTATGAAAGTTTCGAATGGTTTAATGATTTATGTAAGATGTGAAACCATATTGGAAAACAGTTTTGGATTGTTTATACTTTATAATGGAACATTTTAAATGTTAATAGTTCTGTTATGTTGGGGATCGGGAACGCCCTTCAGGACTTTCCACGGGTCGGGTTGGGTGCCGGTTTTTGCGGCGACCAGATTCGGTTCGTGACAAAATGGTATCAAAGGAGGTTCTGGTTAACTCTTTGGGTCATGTTATTTAGGGAACAGTCGGGATAGATTAGAGTTAGAATTGTTGGGACTTTTTAGTTCAGTTATGGGTAGTGTTCCTGATCACCACACCTCATGACGGGATTCGAGTCACCAGGGGATGTCGGGATTTATCTATGTTCTTTGTTTTTCTTGGTTTAATGATGATTAGGGGAAATGAAAAGAGAGTTGGGTTAATGGTCTCAGTGAGCTCACAGGGCCTGGCAAGCCATGTGGAGCCGGGGATATTCTCTAGAACACTCTCTGTGACAGTGAAGTGATTGGGATATGGTCACCAACCATATTTCCAATTCACCCACTGAAACTAGTTTCCTCTCAGATTGTTTTGTACTATAGTTTTTCAATCTTGGAACTTTGTTTTTAAAAGGACTTGGTTTTAAGAAGTATAAAGTTTTTCTGAAATTATTTTCAAATAAATAAGGAATAGATTTATTTATGAAATGGTGGAACTGAATTTTTAGAATTGTTTTGAAATAGAAAATGGTGTTTTTACACCTCTTTTGAAAGGAAGAACTATATTGATGTTGGTTTTGAAAAGTGTTTACAATATAGTTTTCTAAACAATCAAAGAGTGTTTTAATGGTATGAGATGTTTTGAAATTGATGTGAATATATTGAAAGTGAGTTATTTTCTAAATGGTTGTTCATTTCTGAAAATTTTTGTAAGATGTGAGTTGGAATTTGATCTCGTGGTTAGCGGTTTTGAGAAAAAGGATGTGTTGGTTGACCATTTTGGTTTTGAAAAGTGGAAAGAATTTTAGTTTTAACCTTTGGTATTTTCATGAGCAACCACATGCATGGGGTTATATGGGAAGAGGGATGGTTGATGACATGAATGGATGAGTGTTGGGATGGATATGAGGAGGGTGCCCGGTGTGGCATAGAAACATGCATGTGTAAGGCCCATGGGGTACCATTGGTGGATGCGCTAACCGCTGAACCATTTGTTTTCAAAGAAATGTTTTAAAAAAAACATTATTTCTTGATGATTTTTTTTGGGATGGTGTATATTATGTGTTTTCGGAAAATGTTGATGTTGTGGGATGTTTTGAGTCAAAGAACCCCTCCTGTTTGAAATGTGTTTTGGGTTTGGGTTTGGTCAGTAAGTTGTGTAGTAGGGACGGTTAGTGGTCTCTTTTGAAAAATGTTTCGGGACGCCTTTATGATGGTTCCCTACATGTGTTTGGATCTGGTTTGTGGTATATCTTGACCAATGGACTATCTTGGTTGGGTCCTTGGGTTCAATCATTGGATAAGGTACACCCCCATTAAAGGTTAGTGCACAATTGAAGTGAAACCCGGATTGTTTCGCCGTTTGAAGACCCTCCAGTTGGTCAATATAAGGAATCTTTTTCTTGAGATTTCTAGATTGAGTCTACACCCATTCCATTCATTTATTTTTAGATCCTCTTATAACGGGAGAGTTCTCTTGGAAGGTTGAGAGAGACCTTAGTTTCTTAAGTTTCTTGATTCATCGAAGGTGGATATGGTCTAGGGTTGTTAGTGTGGATGATTGTCTCGATGGTGTCTAAGAGGGCCTTTGGGTTCTTCAAAGTTTCTTTGAATCATGAGTTCATGTTAAACCACTGGTGTGGGAAATATGGTCATGATAGGATATTGTGGCCACTTTCTGTAATTGTGTACTGTTTGGGGATGTTGTATAAGGTCCCTCTCCATGAATTGTTTATATCAGTTGAAATGGTCATGTTTGGTGATGCCTTATGATTTCATATACTCGATTGACTGTATAGGTGAAAGTAGTGAAATCCTCTGAGAGTCCCTGTTATGTTGGGAAAATGTCTCCCTTGAAAAAAACTTCAAAATAATCTATTTTAGATGAATGTGAGTGTAGGTGTTCTTTACTTCTATTGTTTCTCACCTGAAGAAACAAGTTGTGATGTGTGTGTGTGTCTTCATAGCCCTTGTTTCAGTGAAATATAGGGATAAGGTAAAGTGAGTTTGGAATGTGTTATGTCTAGAAAACCTATTTGGGACTGCGGTGTAGTTTTTGGTGGCACTGAAAAGAAGAATTCTCATTCAGTGGGTTTCCAAATATTAACTACAAGGCCGAAGATGCTTCAATCATTTGAACTTCAGCCATAGGTCTCGGAGAGAAGCTGGCTCGTAGTCAGGGGAAATCCCAGGGCCATTTAAACCCTTGTACAAAGTCCTATCCTTAGTATGAAAAATGGGAATAGTTCAAACCTCTGGTTTCATCATGGTTGAGCACATAGTTTGTGAACGTTTAGTAGTGGTCGTGTTCTAGGAAGCCATGTAGAAATAATTATATTCATAGTTAGTGCACAGTTTCCCAAACCATGCGGACTAATCCTGCGCCCTTCCTAAATCTTTAATTTCTTTTTGGGTCTTTCTGTGTCGGCCCATGCTGGTCGGTTAAGATGGTCAGTTCTTATGGTGGGGAGACCCACTATTATTCTCATTAATGTTCCTTCATAAACATTTAATGGAAGTATATCCCTTGTACTAGATAGTATGTTTGGTCCTCCCACTATTAGTGTCTTGATTCTATCTCAGGAAAACAATTTGAGTTGTCTCTTATGGTGGGGAGCCCATTTGTGTCTCTTCATACGAGTAACTCATTTTTTTCCTTGGAATTGTCTGGGAAGTAGGTATTATCATTCGAAGATATCTAACTACCTACATATTCATTGGGTAAACATTAATATTGGAGAGTTTCCAACGGTTTAGTTATTGTAGGGAAGTGTAACCTTGTTCAATGTGGTTGTTTTTTTGGGTAAATTGATTGAGTATTGTTCAGATTGTGTTTGAGGAGTTTTCATTTGGGATAAAGCCTGAATGTACTTGATTGTTTCAGGAACGTGGTGTAAGTTTGGTTTGTGAGAGTATTCCTTCCATCATTGATCACTGGAGGTGTTTTGACCATTGGGGGTGAAACCTGGCAAGGGTGTGCCTATTGGTTTCTCAGTTGGGTTTGGTTGTTGCTTTGACCTTGCTGTGACTTTCCGGGGCGGAAAGTTTTCAAGGTGGGGAGAATTTTCACGTACGTAACCTATTTTTGGGTTATTTTAAATTTATTTTCCACTCATGATTTGTTTTGGTGGTTTCCAAAGATTTTATTGAGAATAGGTGAGTTTTCATGAATTGGGCCAAACTGCGAGCTCAATTCCAGATTTAAAAATAAATTTTGTTTCATTTATAAATTTTTCAATTTTTAATATTTTTGAATCATTCCAACTCCTAATTGTTCTCCCCTGATATAGTAACCCCACATTTAAATTTGGGGCCTTTATAAATCCATAAGCATGGGGGATTATTGTTTTTATTTGAGAATTGAGCCAACCCGAAGGCCCATTTTCCAGTTTTAAATTGTTTCATTAATTTATTAATAAATTATTCATTAAAATGGATTTGTCGGTGATTCCACCTCCCTCTCGACCCTAAGAAGCCCAGGCGCGCTCCCATTGCCTTTCCCTCCACTTTGGAGATCTATTTCAGCGCGATCTGGTGATGACATTCTTGTGGTTTCTAAAATCGGGCAGATTTGAGGAGGTAAGTTCATTCCATCATAACTCTATCAATTCTTACTCTTTCCCCCCCATTCCAATTCCTACATTATCTCGAAATCCCTGTTAGAACTTCACTTTAATGGTTGGGTATTTTTAAATTCATATTCTGGTGGAGTTTAGGACGTTTTCTTCAAGATTATTTTGGGTAATGTTTCTCTTTTCAATTCTTCTCTTCTCCTTAGGGTTTCCACCCTATCTCAAGAGTTTATAGAATGTCCAGAACATAGGGTTCGAACATATGGTCTTATTTGGTATATTTTGGGTCAATTTTTGGTGGTCTAGGTCTGGATTTATATTCCTTGATGTGCGGCGGTGGTGCGGTTGATGTTTCACACCATGTTTTGAGGGTTTCGGCATAAAAGGTAGGTGATTCCATGTGTAATCATTTATAGATGAGTTAGTTTGCTTGAATTACTTATTATGCATTTACTAATATGTTGTGTATTGTGCGGGAACTGTTTATTTTGTATTTGGTAAAGCATTTGTTTTTACAGTTTCATTTTAGTTTAAAAAATTGGGTGTTTTACATGTGCAACCCTTTGGGTATTGTTTGGGTGTATTTTATAACATATGAAATTGGTTTAATAAATCTTGTTTGGGCTGAAAATTCTGATTTGGTAGGGTATTGGTGTGCCATTAGGTTTTAAAGAGGTTTCTTTTAAAGGGTTTAAGGTGTAAAGCCTTATTGTACTTCTTGAAAGTTATTTTGAAAATGTGTGCTTTTCATGTGGATCTTTTGTGGTATTGTTTGAGGTGTTTTTATAACACATGGGGGTAGTTTAATAAATGTTTTTGGGGATGAAAATTCTGTTTTGAATTTGTATTGGTGTGATTTTGTCCTTGAAATATGGTTTTGAAATGAGTTTTTTTGTGAAAAGATTTGGTACACTCTTTAGAATTGTTTTATGAAAGTTTTGAATGGTTTAATTATTTATGTAAGATGTGAAAACATATTGGAAAACAGTTTTGGATTGTTTATACATTAAAATGGACCATTTTAAATGTTAATAGTTCTATTATGTTATGTTTATCCTCTTGGAAATGTTTTATAAAAATGTTTAATGGATTTACTAAAATGTGAAAGAGGTGTGAACGTTATATGGGCTGTTTGTGTGAGTGCGATGTGAAAAGTGGATTGTGTTTATAAAAAGGGTTTTAGGAAACATGTGAGTGGGATGTTATGTGATGTTTAGTATATTTTTAGGTATTTTATAAAATTGTTAATGGATGTTTTGGATTGTGAAAGTTATGCAAGAAGTGTTGTGGGCTATTTTGGTGCGGGTTTGATTTCAAAATGCATTTGAATGAAAAGTGGACTTTTGTGACTTGTGTTGTATACATGTGGGATGTTTGGTGAATTTATGATATGTAAATGATATTTTCATGTGAAATGTATATTCATTGACTTGTTTAAATTGTTTTAGCACAAAGGGAAAACACGGGTATCTAGGTGGGTGGACGTGTACTAGTATGCTAGTGATCCCGTGGGGTTTGGCCTCAGTTTCACTTAGCAAGATTGACACTTACAACTCTAACTAAACTAAGATGATGATGATTGGGGACCACTAGGTTATGGGTATGTTCCCTACTAGTGTCTCATGCACAAGAACGAATATTTGTGATGGTTACTCTCACCGAGATACGAGGTACCTGGGACCCACAGCTAGCTAGTGCCTATGGATTATTTCTCATTTCTTGTGCTCACTGGATATTTTGTGCTTACCGTCGGCATATGGTACATTTTTCTGGAAAATTAAGTAGCTTTGGTGTTTATTTTAAAAAGTGTTAATCCTTTAAAATATCCCACTTGAAAACTGTTCTTATTCAAATTTGCAGCTTTTAGAAATTGTAACTAGCTTTTCATGTTTTTGAAAACTTGCATGCTTTTCGTCTTTAAATACTTATTATATGGAATCTGTTAGTGGTGGTATCCTATTGGGATTTGGCTAACACCCTACTTACACCCTTGGGTGTAAGTAGACATGGTTATTTTGTTGTTGCAGGTTTGGGTATAACTTTTGTGCCAACAGTTCGGGTTTCCACCGGTCATTCATGATGCAGTGTTGTGGAGATGGCTTGAGGAAGATGCCTCTTTCCATGTTGAGGTTCTTGGGATGTCTTTTCGTGGGTTTGTACCTTTGTAATGATCTTCAAACATTGTTTAAAATTGTGCAATTCAGTTCTGAATTTATTAAAAAGATGTTTTGGTTTGAAAAATCCAGATTTGGTTTCTTGGATTCATTTGATGTTTCAAGTATAAAAACTCGGGTAAACCATTCCCAATTTTTAGTTTTTGATACCCGGGCACTTGTGCCAGCCCGTGGGGATCGGGAACGCCCTTTGAGACTTTCCACGGGTCGGGTTGGGTGCCGGTTTTTGCGGCGACCAGATTCTGTTCGTGACAAAGATGGTTGAAAAATCTATTGTATGTTTCCATGGGTGCGAGTTACTAGGTGGGTATATATGAATCTAGATGACTAAGGGTGAAAATTACCTATAGTTTGGGTGTAATAGTTCCCAAGGGAAAGTGCATGAGTGTGGTGTGAATCATGTTGGTAATGGGAGTAGTGTACCAGTGTCCCAACCTCAGTACCAACTTGATGGTGAAGAGGGATGGGAAACTATTATATGGATTGTCTCAATCATGTGAAAATCCAATATGGGGTAGGGAGTATGGGATAATATTCACCCATATAAAATATTTCATTTATGCCATCATTTTTTGATCTATCTAATATCAATGTCATAATAATGTGCAACATATTAATCTTCTTTTGATGGATGTACAATAGGGTTTTCATGTTTCATAACATTATAGAAAATTTCCAAGCTTACACTAGCCCCAAAAATTTCTATCATCAGTGATCACACCCTGATAATGATACTCAGTTTATCATCTTGGAATCATGATTTCAATGTAACTATTTAATTCATGGAATATTTTAATGAATGTGAATACTTTATAAGTGAATATTACTATACAACATGTCAAAAAAAATGCAGTAGTAGGATTTTTTTCTTCCATCTGAGATATTAGGATGAGTTCTATATTTTAGAAAATGATGGAGCATAATATTTTTTCTTATTTATTTGAGGTTTCACCACAAAATAATGGATTCCATGTTTTTGAAAATCATGTTACGCACATTCATAGAATATAATGACTATATTTAGGGAAATGAAAATAGGAATAAAATGAAATATTTCTTAGGAATTCATCTTGGTAATCCTTGGAGACAAACATGGTGGAGACCTCACCTATAGATATATATATCATCCATGATAGAGAGGGTCACTTAAATTTGATAAAGGTATCATTTTTTTAATAAAAAATCATCTATGAAATATTTTTTCAAATAGAGAAGTTCCCATGACGATTTCTACCTGCATGAAGAAGAACCTGTAATGAGAAATAGTTGGCTGTGTGAAGAAGATGAGATCTTGTGGTTATATTTTCATGAAGATAATATCCCATGTACACTCATTATTTTAAGAATCTTATTTTATTTTCCAGTAATATATATGCTTCCATGAAGAATATGTTATGTGCTCTGATGTCAAAAATAGAATACTGCACACATGAGGCATCTCGCAATAATAACTTTCTCCATATGTTGTTCTATTTGAGGTAAAACTTTCCTCAATACTTTAATGAAGGCAGATAAGAATTTCTTATATTATTCTCATGAATATTAGAAATAATGAAGACATTGTATGATTTCAAATTATGATGAGACATGAAAATAATATTTGTTTATGAAATATATATTTTTGAGGAAATATGTGATGTTTTTTCATCCATAATGTAAATGTAGAATTTATTCATTCATGCATATGAAATAAAACCTACATTTTTTCATTTTTTCATGCTTTAATAGAAGAAAATTTTACGAAAACTTTCATACCACAATTATATATTTATAACTGTATTTTTTTATTTTTAGTATTTCACAATGTATAGTGAATAATTTTCTGAGGAACATAGAATAATAAAAATATAATTTTTTATTTTCTAGTTCGGAACTCAATAAGAATATTATGAGATTATAAAATATTTTTATTAAATAAAATAATATTGAAGGAATTCAGTGCATCACCAGGACATATCTTATTGTGGTTGGGAACTTCATTAATTTAAGGAAAATTTACCCGATCATTTTATAATCTAGGAAGAAGACGTCATGAAATACATTGTGAAATTAATCTATTGATCATTATGATAATGTTTTGAGTTGTATGGGAAGTTTCATATTCAATTTATTGAAGAGTATTGGGTCAATTTACATATAATCAATATTGTTAATAAAATATTCATGGAAGACCAATAGTTAAGGAATAATGTTAGTTTATGAAAAGACAGCCACTAAATTAGAGAGATATTTTTTATAATTTTATTTAAAATATTATAATAATATGTGGTTCTTGTAAAAACACTATTTATAAACTGGTAGTACCAATATAGAGAACCCAAATAACTCACGAATATTGATTATTTACATCCTGAACATTGTGATTTAATTATAGGTTTTTGTAATCACTACCATATTATAGTGAAAACAAAATCCATGAAACAACCATAGGTTGATCACGATAATGAGCAGGTTCTCACATTGAGATAGTACCTTGAAATAATATCTATGTATTATTGTTTCTTTTATTATTTTCATTACCTGTGTATGTGATTGTTGAGGTAAAAAAAAATATCCATTACTCTAAAATAGGGTAGATATTATAGAGTAAGAGGGGATAATTGAAAAGAATGTATAAACTCAAAACAAATGTGGGTATACATATTCACCCCCCTCTTAGTGTCCATGCACGATCTATCGAGCATCTACATGATTTATTATTTTTTTACTACCTTATAGGGATAGCCAAAAATATGTTTTTAATGAATAAATGTTATATTTATTAAATAATTATAACTTCTAAAAGAAAAAAACATTATCAATATTCCTTAAATATCATTCGTTAGAAAATGAAAATTCCACACATTTGTATGTGTAGATTACTGCCTCAATGAATGCAATTTTTCATATTCCATTACTACTAGAAATAGAAAGTTCAATTAATGAATATACCAATATAATATTATATTTATATCATGATTATGGATTTTTTATGTTTATGTGTATACATATATATATATATATTTATTAAATACTATAATTATTTCTATTTAGGTAATTATCATTTTGGAAAAATAGGTTATTAAGTTCTACATTAGATTCACCACAACAAGTTCCATGAGGTGGACATAGAACAATACAAATATTTCAAAAACATAATTTACGCCTTTATAAAAATTATTTAGACAATGAACTCATAGAATTATTACGATAACCAAAACCATTACACCAAAACAAATAAATAGTGATTGAATTGCTAACAACTATTGATCAATATTTACTAAAAATAAGTAATGACTATGTTATAAATGAAAATAAAAGAGTAATATAAAATCAAATAGACATGTAAAAAAGTTTTAATATTAATATTTAATGAATAAATGTTTATTATTTAGTATTTTATAATATGTTTGATCTTTTAGGTATTCATTGTATGGGGAATCTTAAATCAATTTCAATTCATTGCGTAATATCACCATTTTATTGACTATATTTTGAAAATATTATTCATTTTATTAAATTTTATAGTATTATATTATATATTAAAACCTTCTATATGGATTTAATTTTCTTTTCTCTTTGTCAATTGATTTATTGATCCTTACATAAAAAGATATTATCTTTTTATGGGTTTATTTTATAATCACACTTTTTATTAGTATTTTTTTTAATATCCATTAGGGGAATTATATGTTATTTTTATCCTAATACCATATATTTTCATATCATTTAATTTTTTCAGGTGTCTCATTGATTGTTTCTATTTTCCTCACATTATCACTCAAATCATAGTAATGAATGATTATAAGGAAAGTCAATTTAATTTATTTTTTATTTGGGAATCTTGATCTTCCATGTCCATATTATTTATTTTCATAATAAGCTATACTTTTAAATATTTAAAAAATTTATAATTATAGTTTTCTATTAAGATTTAAATTCTATTAAAAAATTTAAAAGTGTTATTTAGTGATTTTTTGTAAGTAACTTATAACTTTCTTTATAATAGTTTGAAATACATCTATTTTTAAAATTTTGTATATGATATTATTTTCTAGCAATCATAATCATTATTCATTTTTTGGATTCCATTACATGATTTAATGGTTTGATATTTTAATATATATTATTCTTTATATTTTAATTTTTTAAAGGAAAAATGCATTATTACCGTAATAGTTTTAAAAGGGGATTTCATTTCAATCATGTAAAGTTTTTTCTTCCACTCCATATTTCATATCATTAACTTATTTGTTTTCAAGGAATATTTATTATTATTATTTATATATAAAAAAATATTAAATATCCTATATATAAATATGAATATATTTTAACATCTTAAAATTTTGGTATTGTAAAAATAAGGTTGTTTCTATGAAATGACATCCATGTATGGATAAAAATAGGTGGATGTGGGATATGTGACAATGAATCGTTGGTAATAACCATAAAATATGATGTTGTGTGAGAACATGATCTTTTATTAGTGTACAACTTATATTCCTAACTACACACTTGTTTTAATACTCCTTGAGGGATGCGCTATGAATGTTTTTCATTATTCTTATCATTTGTCGAACATTTGGTATCAGACAATCCAACTCTTGGTCACTTTTTATGTGGTCGATTCAAAAGTATTATGCAACCCATATTTTAATAAATTTTTAGTATATGTAAAAATATTTTAATGTCTCATATTATTCTCAAGGTATATGTTTTAATGATCCCATCCACCTGATTTCCTTTTATGGCTTAACAAAACGTTTTAAGATTTTTTTTATGAAACACATTTCATTCTAATGGGTTGCTTAAGATATGATGAATTAATTAATCCATTAATATTAATAAATTTTTAACTTGTAATATTTATATCCTCTATACTGAATTGATGGTATTATTTCATCCTTTATAAATTTATAGTTTATTCTTTGCATTTTTCATAAGGATTATGTTCAATTTCACTCTCCTCCCTACATAAATTATTTTTCTATTATTGTAATTATTCATTATTCTTAAGTATTTATTATATATATCAATTATATTATTAAATTAAATTTATATACATTAATATATACTTTATATATTCCATAAAAATTTAAATGTGTTTTCCATGAAATTTACTCTATTTATTGACAGGGGAATTATTAATAATCATTATACTAGTTATTTTAATATGGATGATTATTTATTTAAATTACATGTTGATTACATAATTTTTATTCATTCCATTAATATTGTGGTTTCATTAGAATTATTTTTTAGTGGTTAGGTATTAGAATTATATATCCCTTTAACGCATCAGTAGGTCTCACAAGAAAAAACTATTTTGGGTATTTTTTGTATACCATTGAAATTATTCAAAATCGCATGGAATGAATCCTAGAAAATAAGGTTAATATGTATAAAAATACGAAATCTACCATTATGTAATAAATTATTGGTTCTCATGTGATTATTTACACTGTAATATTATCCAATGAAATATTTTATTCACATGTTATTTTTTAAAATTCGATGATTAATTTTTCCTACAATTTTTAACAGGCCTTGAGTATTCTATCATTGATTTCATATTATGTTAAAACTTAGTGTGAATTAAATCTCATCCATTTAGTGACCAAGTTATCAGTTTTTTAGAGTAATTATTTTTTTAATTTTATAATTCTTTGAACCTAAAAGGACCTAGGTATGTAAGTGACTCAATGTTTATTTATGAAATTATAACAATGAAAAACTATTTTCCTCTTGTTATTTGGTATTAAATCTACTATGTAATGATTATTTTTTTAGAACTAGATATTTTTGTACAAGTATATGTAATTAAAATTAGTATGAGGGTAGGATTTATATTATATTAGTGATTAGAATGGTAACAATTATGAATGATTTAAGAAGTGATAAATATCATAAAGTGTTAGTATGTTTTTGTTTGATCATAATTTAAAAGGTATAAAAATCTTTTTGATGTATTATGTTACTATATTTAATTTAATTACATATATTTTGTAATGCATTTATGTTAATACATGATGAAGGTAAATATGACCCATGGGTTCACAATGCAATTTTTTGTGGTAGTTTTTTTGAATAATATTATTTTTGGGGATAATTTGATGTTATAAATATCAACTTGGTTTAGTATATGAATTTAATTCATATAAATTTAGGCTGTTTTGGATTTGATTAATATATTTTTAAGAGAATGTATTTCAATGATTTTTGGGTTTAGGATATGGTAAGGAAATTTTTTAATTATTATTGTAGTTCAATAATTTTAGAGATAATAGTTAACTTGATTTCAAAAGATAGTATGATTAATTCATTCTGATGTTGGGGTTTCAAAATTTTTTCAACCTTATATTTTATATTTTATGGATTACTTATTTTTGGAAGGATTTATTTAGAACCTTGGGACTTATTGTTTAGGCTTTAAAGAATAACGAATTGTTTCTTTACATGATTTTATAACCATATTGAGTACAATAAAAACCCAATCTATCCATTATTATGTTAGTGAATGATTAGAGATAATAGAAATAACTTTTCAATAGTTTTTTGATCATATAAACCATTATAAGATATTTTCGGTACTATAGGAATGTAATAAAATCTTCATGGAATGTTAAATTAAATAGAGTATTAAATTGATCAAAACATGTCTCCAAAGGATTAAATTACACTTAAAAATGGAAATAAATCATGTATGCATATTTTATCATAATTTCAATATTAATGGTAAAATAAGTCCTAAAAATCATTCAAAAGGAAGATAAATTAATAGACTTATCAATCATCTAATAAGATAAATTTTTGGAAATAGAAGTATGACTATTAAAATAGTAAAAAAAGTTTCCTATTATTAACATATAAATTTTTTATCAAGATAAAATCTATATATGAGGCTATACATATGGAAATATATTTTATTTTTTTAAAGAAAAATTAATAATTCAAGGACATAATTTTTTTAATGGAAAAATAATGTAACACCTAAATATTTTAATATGTATTCTCATTTAAAAAAAACTAGTATGTATGATAGCTTGTGCTATATGAGACACTAAACTAATGCTATCAATTCATTATTATAAAAATTAAATTAATATAGTTAAACTATTTTTAAATTAATCATAACTAGAAGAATAAATGATTTTTTAAAAATAAAAAGGGTTTTATTTCACATATGAAAATACCATTTAATCTAAAGAATCTGTTTGAATGAATTACATAATTTTGATAAATGTAATATATTTTATGAAATAATATAAAACATATATATAAAAATTATGATATGATTAGTGATATATATTATGAATATACATAAAACTATAGGTAATTATAAGTGTTTCTAATATAATAAATCATTTCTAAATGGAAATAATTTTTTAAAAAAATATTTTTATTATACATTTAATTATAAATATAGTTTTATTTATTTAAAGAAATTAATATATTGAAAATAATTATTTATAAATTAAGACACATTATTCATCATTCATACATTTATTATAAATTATTTATAAATGACAATTGGTAAAATGGGATATTTTTCAAAATAACTTTTTCTTTTTAGGAAATAATGTTTTTATCTTAATAAATTAAATTGATCACTAATAAATAATTAAATTTATTAAATTTATCTATAATATATTCAATAAAATAAATTATAATTCTTCTAATGGTTGTTACTAGGAATTGAATTAGAATAAAATCATTTTTATGCTTAAATATATTTTTTTTCTAAACATTATTATTAAGTATTTTGTTCGCTATGATTTAAATTAATTTTCACCATCTAAATAAATTTAATTTTTAAAATTTTATTTATATTTCTATAATTATAATATTCTTATTATTTAATATTTTCCATTTCATTTTTTACTATTTAATTAAGTTACAATACTAAATGTTTTTCACCATGGTAATCGTTAAAAGGGGTTTATGAAAGTGATAAACTATATGATAAGGCTTCAAATATAAATACATCGTTTATCAACTTGATTAGATGAGAGGTTATCAACCATAAATTATAATATATTCTAATATTTTTCAGCATAGTTAACATTTAGCATGACATAGACATTTATGTTATTTTAAAGATGATAATATTTACAAAAATTTCATGCCTCTCACTTATAAAAGGATCCCTTCATACTCTCACCTCATCATACTCTTTATAAATATTTTCATTACAAAACTCTACCAAAAAAACTAATAAAAACTCTTATAAAAATTATAAATCTTATGGTATCATCAACATATAAATATTTTAAGGAATAAACCACTTATTGAAGGATCCCTCCTAAGATGTAAGGTGACAAAATTTAATTACTTTTCTCATTTATGTTTTTTATTCTACCACCTCCAAATTTATCATACCCATTAAAATATAATGGAATTAATATAATTAATTTAATAAAATTATATTATTTTAATTGTAAAAAATTATGGACATTCATATTCCATTTTCTATAATAATGGAATTATCACTCATGTTACAAGTGAACAGTTACCTCCATGGACAATGTACTATATTTTTTGTCACCAACTCACATGAAAAGTAATAAAAGATATCATTAATGATAATATATTATATATATGAAATATTTATGACTCTATAATTATAAACCATCCCATTCATTAAAAAATTTAAATTTCACATGTTTTTCTGTGTGGACTACTACCTTTATGAATGATGTATTTCAATTTCCACCACAACATAAAATGGAGAGTTATAATAATGTATTTATCAATTGATAATGATATTTATAAAATTATAATGTTTATATACTTTTTATATAAATATTTTTTCCTAAAAATAATATCAATTCATTTTATGGAATTAGATTTTTTTTAAAATGATATTTTTAAGCATTATAAGAACATCATAACTATATGTTCAATTAAGTGGCCATAGAACACCAGAAATATGTCATAATCATACTATAAAATTCCATAAAACTTATGTATATGATTAAATCATGAAAATATTGTGATTAACAAAAGTGTTACTCTAAAATAGTGATAGAGTATTTGAATCACTAACAACCAATTATCTTTCTTTTTTGAACTAATTAAAAACTTTTTTAAAAATGAATATAATTATTTAATATAAAATTTCATAAACATGAATAATATTCTTAAAATTTTTATTATTAATATTATTTTAATATTTTTGAGGTTAAAATATATATGGGGAAGAAGAGATTTAGGCTAATAAAAATTCTAACTCAGTTTTCATTCATTGGGTTATATAACTTCTTCATTTTCTAAGATATAACATGATTATGTGTGTTATGACCTATATTTGTTTTATGATTTATGTATAATTTTTTTATGTTGATTTAATTTTTTTATATTAATAAAATCATTTATTTATCTTTATATCAATTTTTATTATCCTTTTTTAGGGTTATTTTATAATCTCACTTTTTGCAGTGGTTGTTTTTGTTTCAATTTACATTAGGGAAATTATATTATCTTTACCACCTAAAACCCATATATATTTTTCATATACAATTATTTATTTAGTTTGATTTATTATTTCCATTTTTTATCTCTTTGTAACTCTAATTAACTAAAATAATATTTTTATGAAAATCTAACTTAATTTTGTGATTCTAATTGAGGTTCTATTCTATGACTATTTTGTTTGTTTTTTCTATAGAATAGTATAGTTTATATTTAAATGGTTTATAATGGTAAATTTATTTTAACTTTAACCTTCAATTAAAATGGATAAAAGATATAATTTCCCAATTTTAGTGCATGTAATTTTTTTACTTTCACTACAAAAGTGTGAAAAGAATCCCTTTTTAATGTTTTCCATAATAATGGATTTTTAACCATTATGAGCGATCATTATTTTTTATATTACTTTTTATTTTTTGATATTTTACCAATTTAATATATATTCCCATTATTCCGTAAATTTTTAAGAGGAAAATAATTTTATTCTCTATAATGTTTTGAAAATGGATTTTATTCCACTAAAATAAATTTTTATCTTCCACTCCAAATATCATATCATTACTTGTATCACTACATGGGTTATCTATTATTTTAAATTATAAATATAATAAATATTTAGAAATCCTATGGAAAATCTAATTATAGGATAATATCACTAAATTATTGTAAAGTAAAAACTATGTGGTATCCTAGTAATGAAATTTATATCTATGTATAAATTAAATGATGTAGGCACTTTCATAGACGTACCTAGGGGTAATAATAGTGGGTGAGTACGGTTGGTTGTTAAACTAAAATTAATTTAATAAAAAAATATTTTGAGTAACTATACATCTGGATTGAAACTCCTAGAGTTTATGTATTGTATAATTCAAATTATTACTATTAACAATTAGACTTATGGTATCAAACGATCATACTCTTGATATCTTCTTATATGATAACATTCAAAAGTGTTGTATAAATTATTTTTTTATAATTTTTTTATTCATTTAAATCAATTTTATTTTAATAATTCACCTTCTTTAATTTTAATTTATGGTATTGATGTCAACCACCATCCTTCTCTATATGATTTATGATAATGTCTTAATGAATTTTTTATAAAACCTCTTTCTTTTCAATTGTAATGTTATGATATGATGAAATTATAAATTATTTTGTGTGGAAGAAAGGTTACAATTCATCCTAACTATTAATTTTTTATAAATCTATGGTCTTTTTCCCTCACTTATAAATTAATGGTTCATACCATACATTTTTATAAAGGGTTGTGCTCTATATCTATCTTTGTCTCTCTGAGGACTTACTTTTTATCCTTAATATTCATGTTATTTAATCTTATGTTTTAATTATATATAAATAGTAACAATGAAATAATTTTTTTCAATTATAATATATAGTGTGAACTCTATAAAAATTAAAGGGTGTTTACCAGGAATGTTATTCCATTAATTGACTGGGGAATTATTGAAAATAAGTATATTAGTTATTTCAAAAAAAAAATATTACTATGGAATGATTATTTTATTTTTTATTAATTTCTTTTATATAATGGTTTCATTATAATTATCTAGTGATGGGATGTGCTCATAATTATATTGAACCTCGATGAATCAATATGTCTAATGAGGAAAACCAGTTTGGTTATTCAGTATATACCATGTAACTTTTTATAATTTCATGGGATGAGGCCTTAGTAGTAAGAGTAACATATCTAAATTTTTTTCTTCTATCATTATATAATCAGTTATTAATTCCCATGTTATTTTTTAAATTTTTATATTATCCATAGGAATATTTCATTCATATTTTATTATGTAATATTTGATTATTATTTCTTCCTTACATATTTATCATACCTTTATTATTACATGGTGGATTCACTATATATGAAACATTACTATGCATTTGAGGTTGAAAGTTTTACTATTTCAATTTCCCTTGTTACAAAGAAGATTAAAATGAATGAAATATCTTGAAGTTTAATATGGGTGGAAAATTATGGGGTGGTTTTCAAGACATAATATTATATAATAAAATTTTATTATTATGTAAAATATATCCATTGGGTGAGAATTTTTTTGGTTTTTAAGATTAATATTTTCCCAATTTCACTATGGCTCAAAATAAAGTGGTTTGGAAGTATGTATGCTCCAAAATAATTATTAATGAAATTATCATTATGAATGAGTATATTTGGGTCATATTAGTTGGTATCAAATATAGTATATAAGGATTATTTTGTAGAAATAGATTTATGGGTATAGTTTTGGGGAGTTATACTATTGGATTTTCATTTTTCATCATCCATTATCTAGAATCCAAAATCATTATCTCCATATAACACAATAAAATTTTACATGAACTTCGCCTCAATTTTAATATATCATTAGCATAGAAATGGATTTATATAGGTCTCTTAAATATATTATGGTGTATAACATATATTGGTTTATTTAACCATAAGAATTATGGAACATCACGTCTCATTTGAGAAAACAGTCATCTATTTGTGAGGTACGTTGTTTTGTTCACTACTTCCACTAAAATATTAATGGTAATTCCTAAGTAACTATCATGTTTTATCCTTATTAATTAATTTATTTACCATTATATTGACCAAAATATAATACTATAAGGTTATATGAACTATTATCTCCTTTAATATCGAATTCATCTGATAGTTTTTTCTGGACATTCTCTCTCATTTACTGACCACCATTACCATATTTTAGGAATTGTTCTTCCTATAAGTTTCCCTCTATAACACGACTATACATTAAATTAAGGATAAAAATAAATTAGACAAATGATTCGTGATTTGAATCCACACTTTACTATTTTAATCATCAATATAAGTTATAATATGAAGTAACCCTCTATGGTATTGATTTGCAGTTGGTCGCCAAATAATAGAGTAAACCGCATATTAAACTAAATATTTGGGATCCCATACATTCAAACTAATGTAAAAAAATATTTAATATAGAAATAAAAAGTCCCTAAAAATATATAACACATTTTGAGAGGGTTTTGACTTACATTTTTGTTTTAAAACCTTTATATTCCTCTCACTCTGATTTTGTGATATAAATTCCACAACTATGGACTATTAGGAATTAATACAAAAACAATTACAATAAAATATGATATTTAGATCAGATAAAGGTTATCGTCTATTAATCCTTATTCTAAAACCATGTATCCTAGAGTATCATTGAAAAATCCATTTGATAAGATAGTTCCATAACCCACCTTATCTAGATAATCTATAGAAATTAGGATCTTGCATAACCTTGCTGTAACATCCCCATTACTATCATTAAGTTGTTTTTATCAATAAATATGATCTATGATGTTTGGGTGTTTTTTTAGAAGTTTAAGGTAACACCCTTCCAAAATAGGTGGTACAATGCCATAACACTGAAGACTACACTACTTGGATTAGGCTACATTTTTAAGTCATTTAGTATGTCATAGTGCTGTTATAGCAGTTGTGGACACTCCATTGGGGAAACGGCTACATTGTAGTGACCCCAAACTATAAAGGGTGTGTTGTATCTTTCTACATGGAAGGGAATTTGAAAATTGTTTCAACATGGTGTCTCATACCACACAAAAGATAAATGTTCCATGTATGTTTCAGACTTTTTTAGTTGCTTTTTCTTCAGGAGTTTATGTCCATTAATGTGATGTTATAATCTTTTAATAGACATCTATTTTTTTTCAATTCATGGTGTTAATTATAGATTTATGTAGTGTCTTTAATATTAATATAACTCCTATAAATACTTATTTTCCCCTTTTATTGGTTCTATTCTAATGTTTTTTTGAGAAATATTGAGGCTATACCTCTTTTATTCAAAGTAATAAAATAAAGGAAACCCAAGAGAGTGTAGGTAAACAATGCATAGTTACCAAGGCAAATAACTAGCTACCTATATTTTTCCTCAATCTCTCTGTTAGAATCCTCTCCTCATACGAGATTTTATGCCATCCAGGCCTTCCTCAACCATGTCCTCGACCTCTCGATCTCCCCCTTCTTGGGGGAATTGATTTAATCCTTTTAAGTAGAGTCTCTACATCATTTCTTTTTGAATCAGAACTGTCTTGATTCTCCTTGCATGAATCAGAAGAGACTTCACTTTCCATTGGAGTCGTCACCTTCTAGACCTCCATAACGTGACTCAAAGAGATAGTATCCTTGTATGTTTTCTCATTTTCCTACATCTCAATAGCACTAATGTAGAGACCCAAATCTTGACATACATGGACATTACATAACTTTTTCGGAATACATAATACATAAAAAAACAGACACAAAAAGACTGAAATAGTTTAGTGTCTTTGGAAACTTGGAACGTAATCTTCTAATCGTGGAAAAATATCTTCAAAAACTCCCATAAAGATCTTCCCCTTTTGGTTTTCTTACCTAAAACCTTTATTTAAATCCTAGGGAAAAGAAAACATATAAATGGTGAGCTCAAATTCTCAGTAAGGGTAAGCATGGATAAAATAAAACAAATCAAATACATTTGAACTTAAAAAACATGATCATAATGTTTAAACATCAAAATCTTGTGCAATGACATAAAACATGGCAGTGCATAAGGCATAGATCATAATGAAACATTAATCATGATAAAATTGCATGGGATAAAAACATGTAATTGTGGAAAACCATTAAGCACATGATATTATTTCCAGAGTAGCCAAGGCATTGCTGCCAAGACCATCTTAGTGGACAAAGTCCCTTTCTAAATCGAGTTCACTCCTCATTCCAGTCCTGTATTACTGAACCAGATTAACTTAACATTCCATCCATGTCTATCTCATTAGAAATAAATCTTTACCCAATGCATTGGAGGGAGATATAGGTCCCACCCATCTCATAATGAAATCATTTTTTCGTGTGCCACAAAATCCTAAATCATACATCATATCATAACCTAGGTAATAGAATGGGATTCTTAAACATCATGCTATCATAACATAATCCATATAAAAAAAGGATATCATTTCATCATAAGAATAATAAAACCATGTAAATAATGGATACATTATACTTGAAACATAAACATATAAAATAATGTCATTTTTAGATGGAAAATAGTTCTGATAAAACACTTGAAATGAATTCTTGAGGAAAATATCCTTTCGTCTTCAAAATCATTTTCTTTTCATAAAATTCCATGCAATATTAATAGAAAAGGGTTATGTTGAAAATAATCATGCAATATTGTAGAGGAAGATTCAGGAAAATGAGGCGTTATGAAACCGTAAAAATCCATTCATGCCATATAAGTTAAAAATAACATTCTCCTCATACTTTTGTCGGAAAAGTCAAAAAGTACCTCGTATGGTAAAAAAAGAAAGATTCCATACATACCATGTAGTAAAAGTAAAAAAATGGGTGAGAAGGTATTTAAAAATTAATGAAACCATTTATATAAAACAGGGACATGGATGATAACAATAACCCCAGTAAATACTTACGAATAAACAATCTCGGATAAGAACAAGATTGGAATAGTTATCCCTTACCTTACGTCTGATATGCTTCGTATGTATCTGAACCTCCTGTATAATGATTTAAATAATGTCATTGACTTATTATAGAATCATATTCATTGTTATGATATCATATATGGTTCACTTATGACTTTATATTACCCTTTGTTTTTTAAATTCCATGTTAAAGTAGCATTTTGGGTAAAATCGTTTCATTTATTGTACACATTTCGACTTGTTGTTTTTGATATTATTACTTATATCCTGATTTACTTGATTAAATAATGTAAAAAAGTATTTATATATATACATATTCGTCATAACATATATATATGATAGATCGATAAATTGAATTAAATACACCGTTCATGGAGTCGGTAGGCCGTAAGTACGCATTAACGTTGTTTTCGTTTCCTTATTGAATTGAATCGAATTAAGTAGATGAAATACATACATATATATACATAAATCTAGTATCATTATTATTTCATATATTTCATGATTAATTATTATATATACTTTATAATCGTTCATGAATTTTTAACATGGAGAATGAATGTCATCGCGTCGTGGAGACGGTAGTCCGTACGTACGCACGAGTGATGATATCATTCCCATGATTGTGGAATTGTATTGAAGTGTATGTATCATTTTTTAGAATCAATATGACTTTACAATAATCATATATAGTTATTTACTTACACCATAATACCCATCCAAGTAAGGTGGTGGTCGAAAACAGATTACACCATGGCGTGGAGACGGTATTCTGTACGTACGCACACGCGGTGATTTCGTTTTCCATAGGATGGATAGAAGGTGAAATAGGGTTGTTTCATATTTATAATAACATATCAGTATATAAGTAATACTAATGTTATTACTTTATAATGAGACAACTAAAGAAGAATAAGTAGAAGAAGAAAGGCACTAGAGATAATCTGAAGAAGTGATTACCTCTTCTTCGACGCACCTCCTTTAAGCCTTCTCTTAAGGAAGTAGAGTTGGTGTTTGGAGAAGACCGGAACCTCCAGAATGTTTCTATGGAAGTGGATAAGAGAAATGGTCAGGGTTTGGAAGAGATACAAGGCTCAAAAGTGTGTGAAGAGAAGAGGGAAGGGGTGCTCTTTTTATAAGGGAGGAGAGGGGCAACTTGGGAAAAACTTATAATATTATTTTATAATAAAGTCAAATTCGGTTTTTAATAGCTCCAAATTGATTTATTTCTAAGATAAGGTGGGTATGGGTCTAAATCCTATCAACCAATATATTTTATATAGGTTTGGGTCATTATATTAACCTTATCGTTTAGTTTTAACTCTTAGTTAATTAGATTGACATTTACCATGTCACATAGTATTTTCTTATTATATAGTTAATAACCTTACCATATACATCCAAGAGACCCCCCAAGTGGTACATTAATGATACACCTATCATGATATAAGTATATTTTATTACCCTTAGATTTTTAGGAATATAATAAAAATTAATAATATAATATTTGTTTTAAAAACTATTTATGTCAATTTTGACACTATTTGGTAATGGTTTTTTGTGAAAATGATAACAGAATTATTAGTTCTCAAAATTTTAATTAATTCAATACTAACATGTCATATTAACCAATAAAATTAGTTTAATTCATAAAAAGTCTCAAATTACATTTATTTGGGTATTTATAACATCAGTTATTTTAATATTTCATTAATAAGATAATTACTGCATCATCATTGTGTCATAAATAAATTAAATTATTTAATGTCTAAAAATTATTAATAAACTACCATTATTTAGGAAATTGTTTTATCTTTCTGAGGAATATTTATAGTCTAATTTATCTTATATATAACCCTATATTAAAAATGTTTTAGTTATTAAACTTTGATTTTAACCATTTTAACCCATCTTTAAATAAATTAATAATAAATGTTCTAATCTAATCCATGTGGGCCAAAATGATAATATTTTATTCTTGAGGTTGTTTTGTTTTATAATTACACATATCTAATAGAATTATGACATATATTAGGGTAATAATAATATCATTTTTACTTTTAATTACCCTATTTACTTTTAACCGTGGTAAATAAAAGTAAAAAAGTTATTATTCACCAAAAATTATTTTTGTAACACCCCAAGCTTCTACGGTACGTTTCCCTTCGAATAATGCAATAGCGTGTGTTGTACGCAACCTCGAGTTCTAACACACACCACAACTAATTAAACTAGCCGTTGTGAATAGTAATACCTACTTTTTGAAATCATATATATTCTATATTTCAAAATGGACTTCATTTTTGGATTCGGAATATCAAAATTAGCCTAGGGTGAAATTTTGGTACATTTCGGATAACTTTCATATTTTGATGAATAGTGAAAATTACTAAATTTTAATTAAAAACAACTTTTTTAATAAAAATAATTAATAGTGATAAATTGTGAATTTGAGTGGTTTTAAAGTATATTTAGAATATATTTTTACCATTTAATATAATCTTGGTCATTGGACATAATTTTACAATTAAACCGAACATAAACAAGTGTCAATCTTTTGATAGTTATTATCTCTTAAAAACACGCTTTTTGTTTTAACAGCGGGAATTAATTTTAAATTAATTTCTGCCACTTCTGTGTTTTGAATTTAGGAAAATGGATTCCATATTTGGAATCAGGATGTTCAAATTGTGTAAATAGGTAACTTTTATTTTTAGACATTTTGAATAGTTACTGTGGTAAATATTTTATTTACCATGGTTAAAGGGTAAATCCGGTAAATAAGGGTTAAAAAAATAATATTATAATAATAAAAAATTACCCTAAAACGTGTCCTAACCTTATTGGTGGACACATACCCGACCATGGGCATCCTTTGGTCAATTTGGGGACCCCTTGGAGCCACTTGTATGTGGTAGGGACACTTTATATTAATAAAGTTAAAATAAAAATAAAAATGGCACAAGCTTACATCTTTTAGAAGAACAATTTTTACATAGGGTTATACATGTTGGCTTTTCGATTATAAATATTCATTAGAAAGCTAAAAAGATTTCCTAAATAATGATATTTTATTTATAATTTTTAGACATTATATAATTTATTTTATTTATGACACAATGATGATGCAGTAATTACTAAAATAGTGAAAAATAAAAATAATTGATCTTATAAATACCCAAATAATTATAATATGAAACTTTTAATGAATTAAACTAATTTTCTATGATAATATGATATATTAGGATTGATTTAATTGACTTTGTTCGAAGTAATCAATCTGTTAGGAGTTTCACAAAAATCAACTATTGAATAGTGTCAAAATTGACATAAAAGAGTTCTTAAAACAAATATTATATTATTAATTGATATTAAATTCCTAAAAATCTAAGGTTCGGCCAAGAGACTTATATTATGATAGGTTAATCATTAATGGACCACTTGTGGGTCGCTTGGATGTATATGGTAAGTTTATTAACCATAATATATAAAATACAAAGAGACATTGTAAAAGTGAAACTAATTAACTTAGAGTTAATACTTAAAGATAAGGTTAATATAAGTACCCAAACCTGTCTAAATTCTATTGGATGAGTTGTTTTCGACCTATCCCCACCTCATCCTTTGAATAGTCAACTTTGGAGCCTTTAGAAACCGAATATGAATTTATTATAAATTAATATTTCTAGCTTTTCCAAAGGTGCCCCTCACCCCTCTTATAAAAGGGAACTCCTCCTTCTCATTTCTTCACACCTTCAAAGCCTTTTGGTTCGGCCAAACTCTGCCCAAATACTCTCCCAACATCCCTCAATACAACCTATAGGCCTTAGTTTGATCAGAAAGCCAACCTAAGGAGCCCTTTTGATCAAATCAAAAGGAAGAACCCGAAGAAGAGGTAATGATCTCACCACCCTTTTCTAAGTTCATTTCTTCTTCCACTTCTTCTTCCTTTGTTCTTACCATTCTGAAATAATAACTCCAGAATCTCACATATACTGTGATGTTATTATAAATATGGTACAATCATATTCAGTATTCTATCCACCCTTTGAATAACATGTCACCATACGTGCGTACGTACGGCTTACCGTCTCCACGTCGTGGTGTAATTGTTATTCAATATAATATTATTTGGATGGGTATAATAATGATGTGTAACTCATGTAAATAATAAATATAACATGTTAATGATTCTGTATATATGATATACCATCCATTTATATATTATTTTAATATCAAAAGAATGATATTGTCGCTCGTGCGTACGTACGGACTACCGTCTCCACGAACGCGATGAGATTCATTCTCCATCGTAACCATTAAAGCGTAATTATCATTTTATGATTTAAAAATGATGTTTAAGGACTTGATATCATTCTGGATATGAATAATATACAACCTATCCTTTACAAACATGTCTTACGTAACAAAACATATGAAAGAAAACAAGTAAGTTAACACCCGAAACAACGATAATACTAAGATATTATTATCAAATCTATATTAAAAGATCATATATGATATCATATTAATGTATATGATTCTTGTATAATTTAATAACAATTATTTCACCATTATACAGGAGGTTAACCTACCCCAACCAAGGAAAAGTACAAGGTAAGGGTTATTTCACAATCTCTTCATTATCCGAGGTTGTTTATATGTAATAATCTACTGGGATCTCTTTATCATCCACATCCATGTTTCTTAAAAATGTATTTCAAAACATTTTTACTATTTACAAGAATATGGGTTAAAGTCATTTATACCTTTTTTTGACTTTTTATAAGAGGTTTATAAAGGAATCTTTCCGTCGTTTTCAAAACAAGGTCCTTTTTAACCTTTTCGACAGAATTGAGGTAAGAATGTTTTTTTTAACTTATACGGCGGGTGCGGTTATTTTACGCCGTTATAAAATCTTCAAAGCTTTCCTTACAAGCTTATAAGAATATTTTCAAAGAAAATGTTTTATTTTATATGGATCTTAAATGATTTCAAAATAAAAGGAGATATCTCTTTAAAAAGAATTTTGATTTCATCTATGTCAACATCCTTTGATGGATTTTAAGATTATTTGAAGTTGATTTATTATTATACAAAACTTCTATATTGTATTGAAGGTTTTGTGATATGTTTGACTGTGGATGTGCTATTTTTATACCATTCATAGTTTATTGTGAAAGTATTGACATTTCGTATGCTAGTTTTAATACGAATGTTTATGTTATGTTTAAACCTTTTCATATGGGAATGCATTGGACTTAATAAGTGACGGGTGGAGCCCGCTATAGCTCCTCGATGCATCGGTAGGTCTCATGAGACAAACTAGTGTCTTGGCACAAGGCCTTGACAAAATCTTATTTGTAGCCTTGGCACGAGGCCTTGGCTATGTGGTTATGATAGTCTGGCATTATGCATTCCAACATTATGAAAGTGGTTATTGATTTTTGCATGTGATTATTCGATTAGTAGAATATCCATGTGAATAAGTAAATGGCATTATTTCATTTTACTTTTGACATACCATGTTGAAGTTCAATTTTAAAAGGCTTTTGTTTTAGTAATGCATTGCCTTAAATGTTTATTCTTATTTATGAAAGTTTCCGCTATATTGTTATCCTTACTGGGCATTTGAGCTCACCCCTTTTCTATGTTTTATTTTTCCCCAGGATGTGAAGAAGTAAATTATGAATGACCTGCAGGGACATTATGAGGGGATAGTAGTGTGGATTATGGAGACATTATGTTGTTGTAGTAGTTTTTGATTTTATGATGTAATGTAAAACTTATGAATATATCTAGTGTTTCCAAGGCTACTAAACCAATCGGTCTTTCGAGATTTGATCTTTCTTGTGATCATGCCAATGTTATGTAATAATGCACCGACTCTAGGCAACTAGGGTCGGGGCGTTACAGTTGGTATCAGAGGAAGTTTAGTACAAACCTTGGAAGCTAGATTTAGATAAACTCTGATTAGAGCACATAGACCTAAGATGAACATTGAGGATTAGTATAGAAGAACTTCCTAGAATTTTGGTATTGTAGAGACTTTGTGAGTTTTCCGAGCAATACATCCCTGTCTGGATACGAGCAGGTAGAGGCGGCTCTGGCACAGATGTACCTAGGGGTAAAACCCGAAAACACCGCTTTGAGCTAGACTCGAACGGGAACTGGTGCACGACAACGGGCCTTGCTGCACTCTTGGTTACGACACTCCCGGGGGATATGCTTAGGATAACTCTCACTTTCTTTACAAATCATTATGAAGGGTTTATGAGTATATACTTCCTCAAAGAAAACATATTTATGATTATGGATTATATCCATAGATAGTTCAATTTATGTTAAGTGTTTTATAAGTATGGGATTATGTATTTTGATTCATAAACTGATCTAGTTTATGCCATTGTTTAGAAATGGCGCCTAGTGGAAGAAATGGAAACCGTATCAATGCACGCACTCCATGTAGGGATTGCCCTCCTGCTCAAGATAATTATAGTGGGGCTGGTGATGCAACTGGTGCTGATCAGCTAATCACCGTACTGGGACAACTTACTCAGGTTATGAATAATAACCTTACCCGTATGGAGCACCCTGATCCGCAGCGTGGAGGATCAATGTTAGATCGATTCATGAGACAACAACCACCAACGTTCAATGGAAGTACAAATCCCTTAGTAGCTGAGCAATGGATATTTTCCCTAGAGAAAATATTTCAGGCTTTGGGGAGTAGTGAAAGGGAAAAAGTTACCATGGCAGTTTACCGCCTCACTGGAGATGCTGATCAATGGTGGTCATTGATTCAAAACATGAAGGAAGATGATGAAGTATCAAACATGGAATGGAGGGAGTTCAAAGATCTCTTTTTAGAAAAATACTTTCCTCGCGACCATCGAGCAGATATGGAAAGGCAATTTCTGAGTCTGAGACAAAAGGAGGATGAGAATGTCACAAAGTATGAGGCTAACTTTACAAGGTTAGCGAGGTATGCTGGAGATTATATTCGCAACCCAAGAAGTAAGATTGATCGTTTCTTTGATGGGTTAAAACCATTTCTCCGTCGAGCATTAGTCTCACAATCCTTTTCATCGTACGAAGACATTGTCTCATGTGCTATCAAGCCCGAAAAGGAATTCTCTAAGTCTTATGACTTTAAAGAAAAGCAAGAGAAGAAGAGACCTGCTGATCAATCTGGGAATGGAAATAAGGGGAAGAAGGGAAAGGTTGAATATCCATCTTGTGGTAAGTGCGGGAAGAAACACCCCGGTGCTTGCCTGAAGGGAATGGGAGTCTGTTACAAGTGTGGTGAAAAAGGCCACCAAGCTCATGATTGCAAGGGGAAGAAGGAAGCTACCAACGTTCAGTGCTACAATTGCAGGGAGATGGGGCATTATGCAAATGCATGTCCTAAGCGTCAGGAGAACTTACCTCAGAAAAGGCCAAGGGATCAAGGCCAGGCTTATGCTATCACTACTGCTGAGGTAGAAACTCCGAAAGACGTGGTGGCAGGTAATTTAATGGTTTCCTCAAGTTTAGCAAATGCATTATTTGATTCTGGATCATCGCATTGTTTCATATCTTCCCAGTTTGCTAAGAAAATTAGATATTTCCAATTTGATTTAATAAGGGAGTTGTCAGTTAAAACTCCTAAGGGAAGTATCGTTGCAACAAAGTTTTGTGAATCAGTCCCCATTAGAGCACATAAATTTTCTTTATCTGCTGATTTCATCGTCATACCTATGATTGAGTTTGATATAATCCTCGGTATGGACTGGCTTTCGGACTATGATGCGAAGATTTATTGTAAGAAGAAAGAGGTTACGATTCTTGATGATAATGATAAGGAACACCTTATTTTTAGAGCAGAATCGTCACCACCTAATTCTTATTTAGACCCACCCCCAGTAGCTCAACTTAATTCAATTATTGGGGAGGAAGAGAATGAAGTAACTATCGGTGAGGAAAGGAATGTTCAAATAGAGGGTGTACCTGTTGTGAAAGAATTTGTAGATGTATTTCCGGAAGATTTACCTGGACATCCTCCAGAACGAGAAGTTGAGTTTTCCATTGATTTGATTCCTGGATCAAGGCCTATATCGAAGACCCCTTATAGAATGGCCACTGTAGAGTTAGTCGAACTAAAGAAACAACTAGAGGAATTGAGTAATAAGGGATTTATTTGCCCTAGTGTTTCTCCATGGGGAGCCCCTGTTCTTTTTGTTAAAAAGAAAGATGGATCTATGAGGTTATGTATCGACTACAGGGAGATCAATGCTATAACGATAAAGAACAAGTATCCCCTACCTCGTATTGATGATTTATTTGACCAACTGCATGGAGCTCAATACTTTTCAAAGATTGACCTTCGATCTGGATACCATCAGTTGTGTGTAAAGAAGGAAGACATTCCGAAAACAGCATTTCGAACCAGGTACGGGCATTACGAGTTTACTGTAATGCCGTTTGGATTGACTAATGCACCCTCTGTATTCATGGATCTGATGAATAGAGTTTTCAAGGAGTATCTCGATGAATTTGTGGTGGTATTTATTGATGATATCTTGGTATACTCCAAAACCTACAAAGATCATTAAAATCACTTGCGCATTATCTTGAAGACTCTGAGGAGGCATGAATTATATGGAAAGTTTAGCAAGTGTGAATTCTGGCTTCAGGAGATTTCTTTTCTTGGCCATATTGTCTCTAAAGATGGAATCTCTGTTGATCCTTCTAAGACCAAGGCAATCCAAGAATGGCCAGCACCTACGAGTATAACTGAGGTACGTAGTTTTATTGGCTTGGCAGGTTATTATCGACGTTTCGTCAAGAATTTTGCCCGATTGGCTAACCCATTAACGAAGCTCACACGTAAAGGGGTTAAATTTGTTTGGACAAAAGAGTGTGAAGAATGTTTCGAAGAACTGAAGAGAAGATTAGTCAATGCTCCTATATTGACTCTACCATCGGGGAATGATGGGTTCGTTATTTATAGTGATGCATCAAAGAAAGGACTTGGCTGTGTCCTTATGCAGAATGATAGAGTTATTGCCTATGCATCACGACAGTTGAAAATTCATGAACAAAACTATCCTACTCATGATCTTGAGTTAGCAGCTGTGATCTTTGCTTTGAAGATATGGAGGCACTACCTCTATGGTGAAAAATGTGAGATTTATACTGATCACAAGAGTTTGAAGTATATTTTCTCACAAAAAGAACTCAACATGAGGCAAAGGAGATGGCTTGAATTACTCAAGGATTATGATTGTACGATACACTACCACCCGGGGAAGTCAAACAAGGTGGCAGATGCTTTGAGTAGAAAAGACCATGGAGTTTTGAACAATATGAGAATTGAAAGGGATCCAATTTTCATGGATCTAGTGAAAATGGACATGGGAATAACCAGGGAAGGTGAAACATCAATGCTTTTTCAAATGGTTGCCAAACCATCTTTACTAGAAAGGATTAAGAGTTCTCAGACCGATGATGACGAATTCCAAAAGAAGATTAAAGCTGTGAATGATGGGAGATTGAGAGACTTTGTGTATGAAGATGGAATTTTGAAATTCGGGAAGAGACTTTGTGTTCCCAATATACCTGATCTAAAAAGGGAATTGCTGGATGATGCTCATAGTTCCAATTTCTCTATACACCCTGGGAGCACCAAAATGTATAGAGATTTGAAGGAACATTTTTGGTGGGACAACATGAAGAGGGAGATTGCTGATTTTGTGTCAAGATGTATGGTTTGTCAACAAGTGAAAGCTGGAAGGCAACATCCTGGAGGAGTCATGCAACCTCTTCCCATACCGGAGTGGAAATGGGACAATATTACGATGGACTTTGTCATGGGGCTACCAAAGACTCCTAGAAGGAACGATGCAATATGGGTTATTGTTGATCGTCTTACCAAGTCAGCACATTTTCTTGCTATAAGAGAAGATCTACCCCTGGAACGTCTAGCAAGACTATATATTAATGAAGTTGTGAGACTTCATGGAGTACCCCTATCGATTGTTTCTGATCGTGATCCCCGTTTTACTTCAAGATTTTGGAAAAGTCTTCAGAAATCCCTAGATACTGAACTTCATTTGAGCACTGCTTACCACCCTCAGACAGACGGACAATCAGAACGGACTATTCAGACCTTAGAAGACATGTTGAGATCTTGCTCACTTGATTTTCAGGGTATGTGGGATCAATATTTACCACTAGTAGAATTTTCCTATAACAATAGCTTCCATTCGAGTATACAAATGGCACCATATGAAGCGTTATACGGAAAGAGATGTCGTACACCAACCTGTTGGGATGACGTTGGTGAAAGAAAACTTGTAGGCCCAGAGCTGGTGGAGGAAACGGTGGAAAAGGTGAAAGTAATCCAAAATCACATTAAAGCAGCTCAAAGTAGGCAGAAGAGCTATGCCGATAATCGAAGGAAGGATTTGGAATTTCAAGTCGGTGATCATGTTTTCCTGAAGGTATCTCCATGGAAGGGAGTCATACGTTTTGGTAAGAAAGGTAAATTGAGTCCCAGGTACATCGGACCTTTCGAAATTCTAGAACGAATTGGGGCTGTAGCTTACCGATTGGCAATGCCGCCAAGTCTCTCCAAAGTTCACGATGTGTTCCACGTATCTCTGTTGAGGAAATACATGCCTGACCCAACGCATGTACTCACCTATGAGGAATTAGAACTGGAACCCGATCTTTCCTATTGTGAAGAGCCCGTCAGGATTCTTGATACAAGAGAACAAGTACTGAGAAACCGGACGACGCGTCTGGTAAAAGTTTTGTGGAGAAATCATAAGATGGAAGAGGCAACGTGGGAACCCGAGGAACTTATGATGAAGAACCACCCGAGTCTTTTTATGCAGTAATACCCTAGAAATTGCGAGGACGCAATTATTTGAAGGAGGGGAGAATGTAACACCCCAAGCTTCTACGGTACGTTTCCCTTCGAATAATGCGATAGCGTGTGTTGTACGCAACCTCGAGTTCTAACACACACCACAACTAATTAAACTAGCCGTTGTGAATAGTAATACCTACTTTTTGAAATCATATATATTCTATATTTCAAAATGGACTTCATTTTTGGATTCGGAATATCAAAATTAGCCTAGGGTGAAATTTTGGTACATTTCAGATAACTTTCATATTTTGATGAATAGTGAAAATTACTAAATTTTAATTAAAAACAACTTTTTTAATCAAAATAATTAATAGTGATAAATTGTGAATTTGAGTGGTTTTAAAGTATATTTAGAATATATTTTTACCATTTAATATAATCTTGGTCATTGGACATAATTTTACAATTAAACCGAACATAAACAAGTGTCAATCTTTTGATAGTTATTATCTCTTAAAAACACGCTTTTTGTTTTAACAGCGGGAATTAATTTTAAATTAATTTCTGCCACTTCTGTGTTTTGAATTTAGGAAAATGGATTCCATATTTGGAATCAGGATGTTCAAATTGTGTAAATAGGTAACTTTTATTTTTAGACATTTTGAATAGTTACTGTGGTAAATATTTTATTTACCATGGTTAAAGGGTAAATCCGGTAAATAAGGGTTAAACAAATAATATTATAATAATAAAAAATTACCCTAAAACGTGTCCTAACCTTATTGGTGGACACATACCCGACCATGGGCATCCTTTGGTCAATTTGGGGACCCCTTGGAGCCACTTGTATGTGGTAGGGACACTTTATATTAATAAAGTTAAAATAAAAATAAAAATGGCATAAGCTTACATCTTTTAGAAGAACAGTTTTTACATAGGGTTATACATGTTGGATTTTTGATTATAAATATTAATTAGAAAGCTAAAAAGATTTCCTACATAATGATATTTTATTTATAATTTTTAGACATTATATAATTTATTTTATTTATGACACAATGATGATTCAGTAATTACTAAAATAGTGAAAAATAAAAATAATTGATCTTATAAATACCCAAATAATTATAATATGAAACTTTTAATGAATTAAACTAATTTTATATGATAATATGATATATTAGGATTGATTTAATTGACTTTGTTCGAAGTAATCAATCTGTTAGGAGTTTCACAAAAATCAACTATTGAATAGTGTCAAAATTGACATAAAAGAGTTCTTAAAACAAATATTATATTATTAATTGATATTAAATTCCTAAAAATCTAAGGTTCGGCCAAGAGACTTATATTATGATAGGTTAATCATTAATGGACCACTTGGGGGTCGCTTGGATGTATATAGTAAGTTTATTAACCATAATATATAAAATACAAAGAGACATTGTAAAAGTGAAACTAATTAACTTAGAGTTAATACTTAAAGATAAGGTTAATATAAGTACCCAAACCTGTCTAAATTCTATTGGATGAGTTGTTTTCGACCTATCCCCACCTCATCCTTTGAATAGTCAACTTTGGAGCCTTTAGAAACCGAATATGAATTTATTATAAATTAATATTTCTAGCTTTTCCAAAGGTGCCCCTCACCCCTCTTATAAAAGGGCACTCCTCCTTCTCATTTCTTCACACCTTCAAAGCCTTTTGGTTCGGCCAAACTCTGCCCAAATACTCTCCCAACATCCCTCAATACAACCTAGAGGCCTTAGTTTGATCAGAAAGCCAACCTAAGGAGCCCTTTTGATCAAATCAAAAGGAAGAACCCGAAGAAGAGGTAATGATCTCACCACCCTTTTCTAAGTTCATTTCTTCTTCCACTTCTTCTTCCTTTGTTCTTACCATTCTGAAATAATAACTCCAGTATCTTACATATAATGTGATGTTATTATAAATATGGTACAATCATATTCAGTATTCTATCCACCCTTTGAATAACATGTCACCATACGTGCGTACGTACGGCTTACCGTCTCCACGTCGTGGTGTAATTGTTATTCAATATAATATTATTTGGATGGGTATAATAATGATGTGTAACTCATGTAAATAATAAATATAACATGTTAATGATTCTGTATATATGATATACCATCCATTTATATATTATTTTAATATCAAAAGAATGATATTGTCGCTCGTGCGTACGTACGGACTACCGTCTCCACGAACGCGATGAGATTCATTCTCCATCGTAACCATTAAAGCGTAATTATCATTTTATTATTTAAAAATGATGTTTAAGGACTTGATATCATTCTGGATATGAATAATATACAACCTATCCTTTACAAACATGTCTTACGTAACAAAACATATGAAAGAAAACAAGTAAGTTAACACCCGAAACAACGATAATACTAAGATATTATTATCAAATCAATATTAAAAGATCATATATGATATCATATTAATGTATATGATTCTTGTATAATTTAATAACAATTATTTCACCATTATACAGGAGGTTAACCTACCCCAACCAAGGAAAAGTACAAGGTAAGGGTTATTTCACAATCTCTTCATTATCCGAGGTTGTTTATATGTAATAATCTACTGGGATCTCTTTATCATCCACATCCATGTTTCTTAAAAATGTATTTCAAAACATTTTTACTATTTACAAGAATATGGGTTAAAGTCATTTATACCTTTTTTTGACTTTTTATAAGAGGTTTATAAAGGAATCTTTCCGTCGTTTTCAAAACAAGGTCCTTTTTAACCTTTTCGACAGAATTGAGGTAAGAATGTTTTTTTTAACTTATACGGCGGGTGCGGTTATTTTACGCCGTTATAAAATCTTCAAAGCTTTCCTTACAAGCTTATAAGAATATTTTCAAAGAAAATGTTTTATTTTATATGGATCTTAAATGATTTCAAAATAAAAGGAGATATCTCTTTAAAAAGAATTTTGATTTCATCTATGTCAACATCCTTTGATGGATTTTAAGATTATTTGAAGTTGATTTATTATGATACAAAACTTCTATATTGTATTGAAGGTTTTGTGATATGTTTGACTGTGGATGTGCTATTTTTATACCATTCATAGTTTATTGTGAAAGTATTGACATTTCGTATGCTAGTTTTAATACGAATGTTTATGTTATGTTTAAACCTTTTCATATGGGAATGCATTGGACTTAATAAGTGACGGGTGGAGCCCGCTATAGCTCCTCGATGCATCGGTAGGTCTCATGAGACAAACTAGTGTCTTGGCACAAGGCCTTGACAAAATCTTATTTGTAGCCTTGGCACGAGGCCTTGGCTATGTGGTTATGATAGTCTGGCATTATGCATTCCAACATTATGAAAGTGGTTATTGATTTTTGCATGTGATTATTCGATTAGTAGAATATCCATGTGAATAAGTAAATGGCATTATTTCATTTTACTTTTGCCATACCATGTTGAAGTTCAATTTTAAAAGGCTTTTGTTTTAGTAATGCATTGCCTTAAATGTTTATTCTTATTTATGAAAGTTTCCGCTATATTGTTATCCTTACTGGGCATTTGAGCTCACCCCTTTTCTATGTTTTATTTTTCCCCAGGATGTGAAGAAGTAAATTATGAATGACCTGCAGGGACATTATGAGGGGATAGTATTGTGGATTATGGAGACATTATGTTGTTGTAGTAGTTTTTGATTTTATGATGTAATGTAAAACTTATGAATATATCTAGTGTTTCCAAGGCTACTAAACCAATCGGTCTTTCGAGATTTGATCTTTCTTGTGATCATGCCAATGTTATGTAATAATGCACCGACTCTAGGCAACTAGGGTCGGGGCGTTACAATTTTCATCTCATTGAACCACATTTTAGACCTTCATAATAACCGTTTCTCTTGGATTTTCGAAATTCAATTCACAGAAGTGGTAAAATTTCATTGAAATGAAAAAGTCCATTTTTTAACTACCACTAAGTGGTTACACTATTCATCGAAAATTGAAGTTTTTTAGAAAAATACCAAAAAATCAGCCTAAGGATTATTTGATATTACGAACATAAAATTGATGTCTATTTCTCTAAATTAAAAACATAAAAGTGTAATTAATTAATTTTAAAATTAATTCCCATTATCAAAACAAATAGCGTGTTTTTAAGAAACAATAACAATCAAAAGATTGATATTTGTTTATATCTAATTTCAAAGTGAAATTAATTCCAATGAACAACATTGGATTAAATCGTAAGAATATATTATAATTACACTTTAAAACCAATTAAAAAGATAATCTAACCGTATAAGTTATTGCGATGAAAAAAGTTGTTTTTAATTAAAATATAGCGTGTTTTTACTATTAATTAAAATATGAAAGTTATCAGAATAATATGAAAAATTTATCGAAAGTAAATTTTTATATCCTGATTCCAAATAAGAATTTTATTTTTTCAAATTGAGATTATAGGCAGGTCAAAACAATATTTAAAGTGGGTTCACCCTCAAAAGCGGCAAAACTGCATTTTTTGAAAAAATACTTATTTTATCTGAAAAAACATATTTTGTTCTCATAACATGTTCTAGAAAATATGGAAGATGAATAATAATGGTATAAAATTCAAAATTTATTTAATAATATTCATAAAGGCTAGTCCATAATAATATTATAACAATATATCGTTGTTTAGTGAAACCAGATATTGCGTACAACACATGCTATCGAGGAAGGTCGTGATTGCGTGTAATGCAATCCAAGTCAGGGGTGCGTGTTGTGAAAGACTCATTTGTTGTTTCTTATAACGTAATACAACCATATCTCATTTATAAATTGAATATATATATATATATACACTCAATGTTGCGTACAATAACTACTATCAAAATTGTGTGTAACATGATCCAAGAATAGTGTTGTGTATACTGCAAGCTAATATGATGTTGCGTATAGCGTAAGGTAATCTTGGTGTAGCATACAACACAAGATATGAATGAAAATAAAAAGAATATATATCTTCTAAAATCTCGGGGTGTTACATTATACCCCCCTTAAAACGAATTTCGCCCTCGAAATTCGTTAGGGTTCTAAATCATTTACTACTTGAAAGTTTCTTTCATAGAAACCCACATCGTAAAAAAGAATACCAAAACTTGACTTTAAAAACTAATGTATGAAATGTAATGGTTACCCAAATTAACTAATCATTGGGTTTCCACATAGGAGAACATAGGTGAAAATATGGATATGAAAGAGAAATATAACCATCAACTTCTCATGAAGAGTGGTAGAGGACATGGCTATGAAAAAGCCAACAATCACAAAGCCATAAATTTGTGATGATCTAAGGTACCATCCAATTCATCGGATATAATAGCACTAGGAAAACATTTTTGGTTTTATTATCATTTCCCTAAAGTTTAAAATTTTGAATTAGAAGAAATATTTACATCATTTTAGTACAATATCACTATTGTTTGAACCATGAACAATTTCCACTTCATCTCTTAAAGAAATGAAGTTGAATTTTTCTTCCTTTAAGTGTTAGTGGATCATGCGATAGAATGACCGGTCATTCCATCTGTCTTAAACAAAAGGTTAGAAAAAGTTATCAAACATACATAAGTCCATCTATGGTGTGGTTAATCATATATGATTCCAAAAATGGACTTACACATCATCTATCATACTGTTTAATAAAATAAAACTAGTTTCTACTAACCAGGGGATTCCTGTAGGCCAGTGGTAGGAAATAAAGGTCTGTCGCACTTCGGTTATGGGTTTGATTCCCATAGCCTTGTCCGACGTGATGGGTTGTCTCCTGTTCTGTAGGTTGTCGTTTTTTTTCTAAAAATACAATATTATAACTTTCCATCAATAATATTGAAAAAGTTATAGCCTTAAACAATACTAACTTATGTCCAACATAATCCATTTCAATCTTCAGGCTTATCCAAAATACTGCTGTCCATTCTCATATTATAGTGAAAATGATTGCTAGAGAGTTCATATAACCAGCATTTTAATACTATCGTTGATCCCCATATATCATAAGATATGTCTTTTTGGTCACATTCGAAGGCCTTAATCATGTATTATCTTGAAAAATGAATACCCATTGAACCTTAGTGAAAACATGAGTGCTGTAAAAAGTTAACTCTTTCCACATACCAATCCCCCAAAATTCTAAATACTCAAACCATGATATAACTATTTCCTTATATCAGTCATGAGCTCATGAATACTGTCAAACATTTCATTTTCTCCTTATCCCTTCATTATGTGCATATCATCTTCTTTCCAAAAATATCTCAATCACTTTCCATGGTTACCGGTACCATAAAATTATTGGAAACCACAATAGACCAATACATAAATATTCTAATATTCCACGATACTATATACAACATTATTTTGGAATCCCATTACATAAACACTTAATCCATCCACCACATCGTTGTCATATTCAACATCTCCAATAGTGATCGCATGTGACTTCCCTTTGTCCTTTTCCTTAAGTGGTTGCTCATGTCGATCATCATTAACCCTTGGATTAGGGCATTGATTAGCATAATGCCCCATTTCATTGTACTTGAAGCATTGAAGTGTTGGTGGTGCGTTCTCTACAGTCTTTTCTTTCTTCACATCATTAGCAACCCTTTTTCTATTACTTCGACACCCAGCTGCTTGATGACCTTCTTTTCCACACATAAACCATTTTCTAGTCCCTTTAAGACAATCTCAACCATGCTTCTTTGCACACTGTGAGCATAAAGAAACATTCATCTTCTTTTCAGCATTGTTATAAGATTCCTCCTTGAACTCCATCTTTCGTTTATTGTCCAAACCATGAGATGGATATGTAACACCAAGTTCCATTTCTACCTTGATGGAACAACACACAATTTCTTCATAGTAACTAAAGTCTCTTATGGCTAATTCCCTTCGAAGACTTGGTTTTAAGCCCCTGAAGAATCGATCAACTTTACTATCAGGTTGGATGATAAAGCCAGATGCATACCTTGAAAGCCTTGTAAAATTTGCTTCGTATATACCAATTGATTTATAATACTTTTTATTATGTTCAAGGAACTCCTTTTCCATATTTGTTTGATGAATATGAGGGAAGTACTTACTGAAAAACAAGTTCTTGAACTCATCCCATTACAAGGATTCAATTTCATCTTGGGGCCTTGTATTCTTAATTAGAGTCCACCACTGGTCTGCTTCACCTTCTAAACGGTAAAAAGATAGAATGACTTTTTCATGTTCCATACAGTGAAGTATGGAAAATATCTTTTCAATGGTACTGATCCATTGTTCAATAACTAGTGGATCAGAAGACCCATTGAAAGAAGGTGTATGTTGCCTCATGAAGGACTCAAAAGAATATTGTTCCCTTCTCTGCTCATTCGGAAGTCCAGAATGATTCATAGATTGCATAAGTATAGAAATAAGATTTTTCACTCCATCTCCCATAACAATGGTTTGTTCAGGAGGAAAATCATTGCATTGTCCATTACATTGATCAACACGGTTCCTTCGGGTTCCAACCATCGTCTAAAACCCAAAAAGAATAGTGTGAGAGGCAAAATTCATGATAGGTAAAACAACATAATAAAGGGGGAGTACCTTCAATATCTAACATCTTAGTTTTAATTATAAGATAGTTACAATAATTCTAACAATATAACCTATACTTATACTTAACCTTAGGGACATCCCTAGACATACCTTAGAAATATCTCAAGGGATCTCACTAAAGATTGTGCATCCTAGTTTCCAAAGGTTGACTAAACCTTTCCTCTGATAGCAACTGTAGAGACCCAAAGCTTGACGTACATGGAAATTACATTACTTTTGCGGAATACTTAATAAATAACAAAAATAGACACACAAGGACCATAATAGTTTAGTGTGTTTGGAAACTTGGAACGTAATATTCTAATCGTGGAGAAAGATCTTCAACATCTCCCATAAATATCTTCCCCTTTTGGTTTTCTTACCTAAAACCTTTCTTTAAATCCTGGGAAAAAACATATAAAGGGTGAGCTCAAATTCTCAGTAAGTGTAATCATGTATAAAATAAAACAAATCAAATACATTTGACCTTAAAAACATGATCATAATGTTTAAACATCAAAATCTTGGGCAATGACATAAAACATGGCAGTACATAAGGCATAGATCATAATGAAACATCAATCAGGATAAAATAGCATGGGATAAAAAATATAATTGTGGAAAACCATTAATCACATGATATTATTTCAATAGTATCCAAGGAATTACTTCTAAGACCATCTTAGTGGACAAAGTCTCTTTCTAAATTGAGTTCACTCCTCGTTCCAGTCCTGTATTACTGAACCGGATTAACTTACCGTTTCGGCCATGTCTATCTCATGAGATATAAATCTTTACCCAATTAATTGGAGGTAGATATAGGTCCCACCCATCTCATAATGAAATCATTCTTTCGGGTGCCACAAAATCATAAATCATACATCATAGCATAACCCATGTAATAGAATGAGATTCTTAAATATCATGCCATCATAACATAATCCATATAAAAAATAGATATCATTTCATCATAAGAAGAATCAAACCATTTAAATAATGGGGAAATTATACTTGAAACATAAACATATAAAATAATGTCATTTTTAGATGGAAAATAGTTTTGATAAAACACTTGAAATGAATTCTTGAGAAAAATATCCTTTCTTCTTCAAAATCATTTTCTTTTCAAAAAATTCCATGCAATCTTAAAAGAAAAGGGTTTTTTTTAAAATAATCATGCAATATTGTAGAGGAAGATTCATGAAAATGAGGCGTTATGAAACCATAATAATCCATTCATGCCGTATAAGTTAAAAATAACATTATCCTCGTACTTTTTTTGGAAAAGTGAAAAAGTACCTTGTATGGTAAACAAAAGAAATATTCCATACATACCATGTAGGAAAAGTAAAAAAATGGGTAAGAAGGACTTTAAAAATAAATGAAACCATTTATAGAATAAATGGACATGTGTGATAACAATAACCCCAGTAAATACTTACGAATAAACAATATCGGATAAGAACGAGATTGGAATAGTTATCCCTTACCTTAGGTCTGATATGATTTGTATGTATCCGAACCTCCTGTATAATGATTTAAATAATGTCATTGACTTATTAAATAATCATATTCATTGTTATGATATCATATATGGTTCACTTATGACTTTATATTACCCGTTCTTTTTTAAATTCCATGTTAAAGCAGCATTTTGGGTCAAATCGTTTCATTTATTGTACGTGTTTCGACTTGTTGTTTTTCATATTATTACTTGTATCCTGATTTAATTAATTCGAGAATGTAAAACATTATTTATATATAATATATATTCATCATATACATATATATATATATATATTTGATAGATCGATAAATGGACAGAAATACACCGTTCATGGAGACGATAGGCCGTACGTATGCATGAACACTGTTTTCGTTTCCTTATTGAATTGAATGAAATGAATTAGATGACATACATATATATATACATAAATACAGTATCATTATTATGTCATATATTTCATGATTACTTATTATATATACTTTACAATCATTCATTAATGGTTAACATTGAGAATGAATTTCATCGCGTCGTGGAGACGGTAGTCCGTACGTACGCACGAGCGATGATATCATTCCCATGATCGTGGAATTGTATTGAAGTGTATGTATAATATTTTAGAATAAATACCAGTTTAAATTAATCATATATAGTTTTTTATTTACACCATTATATCTATCCAGGTAAGGTGGTGGTCGAAAACAGATTACCCCATGGTGCGGAGACGGTTTTCCATACGTACGCACATGCGGTGATTTAATTTTCCATAGGGAGGATAGAAAGTGAAATTGGGTTGTTTCATATTTATAATAAAATATCAGTATATAAGTAATACTTATGTTATTACTTTATAATGAGACAACTAAAGAAGAAGATGTAGAAGAAGAAAGAAACTTGAGAGAATCGGAAGAAGTGATTACCTCTTCTTCGACGCACCTTCTTTAAGATTTCTCTTAAGGAAGTAGAGTTGGTCTTTTCAGAAGATAAAAACCTCCAGAATGTTTCTAGGGAAGTGGAGAAGAGAAATGGGTAGGGGTTGGCTAAGCTTCAAGGCTCAAAAGGGTGTGAATAGAAGATGGAAGGGGTGCCCTTTTTATAAGGGAGGAGAGAGGCACCATTGGAAAAAACTTATAATATTATTTTATAATAAAGTCATATTCGATTTTTAATAGCTCCAAATTGATTTATTTATAATATAAGGTGAGGATGGATCGAAATACTCTCAACCAATATATTTTAGACAGGTTTGGGTCATTATATTAACCTTATCTTTTAGTTTTAACTCTTAGTTAATTAGATTGACATTTACCATGTCACATAGTATTTTTATATTATATAGTTAATAAACTTACCATATACATCCAAGAGACCCCCAAGTGGTCCATTAATGATACACCTATCATGATATAAGTATATTGGCCGAACCATATATTTTTATGAATATAATAACAATTAATAATATAATATTTTTTTAAAAAAATATTTTATGTCAATTTTGACACTATTTGGTAATTGATTTTTGTGAAAATCATAACAGCATGATTAGTTAGAAAAAAGATAATTTATTCAATACTAACATGTCATATTAACCTATAAAATTATTGTAATTCATAAAAAGTTATTTGGGTTTTTATAACATCAATTTTGTAAATATTTCATTAATAAGATAATTACTGCATCATCATTGTGTCATAAATACATTAAAATGTTTAATGTCTAAAAATTATAAATAAAATAAAATTATGTAGGAAATATTTTTATCTTTCTAATGAATATTTATAGTTGAATTTATCTTATGTATAAACATATATTAAAAAAAATTTAGTTATTAAACATTGATTTTAACCATTTTAAACCTTCTTTAAATAAATTAACAATAAATGTCCTAATCTAATCCAAGTGGGCCTAAATGGTCATATTTTATTCATAAGGTTTCTTTTTGTCGAATTACCCTTATCCAATAGAATTATGACAGGTGTTTGGGTAATAATAATATCATTTTTACCCTTAATTACCCTATTTACTTTTAACCGTGGTAAATAAAAGTAAAAAGTTACTATTCACCAAAAATTATTTTCATCTCATTGAACCACATTTTTTTCCTTGATATTAACCGTGTCTCTCGGAGTTTCGAAATTCAATTCACAGAAGTGGTAAAATTACATTTAAATGAAAAAGTCAGTTTTTTAACTACCACTAAGTGGTTTCATTATTCATCGAAAATTAAAGTTTTTCAGAAAAATACCAAAATTGATGTCTATTTTTCCAAATTAAAAACATATAAGTGGAATTAATTAATTTTAAAATTAATTCCCGTTATCAAAATAAATAGCGTGTTTTTAAGAAACAATAACTATCAAAAGATTGATATTTGTTTATATCCAATTTCAATGTGAAATTAATTTCAATGAACAACATTGGATTAAATGGTAAAAATATATTTTAATTAAACTTTAAAAACAATTAAAAAGATAATATAAACATATAAATTATTGTGATGAAAAAAGTTGTTTTTAATTAAAATATAGCTTGTTTTTACTATTCATTAAAATATGAAAGTTGTCAGAATAATATGAAAAATTTATCCAAAGTAAATTTTTATATCCTGATTCCAAAAAAGAATTTTATTTTGTCAAATTGAACTTATAGAAATTTTAAAAAAAAAGACTTAAAGTGGGTTCTCCCCCAAAAGGCGGCAAAACTGCATTTTGTGAAAAATACTTATTTTATCCGAAAAATTTATTTTGTTCTCATACCATGTTCTAGAAAAAATGTAAGATGAATAATAATGATATAAAATTCAAAATTTAGTTAATACTATTCATAACGTCTAGTCCATAATAATATTATAACAATATATCATTGTTTATTGAAACCTGATATTGCGTACAACACACGCTATCGAGGAAGGTCATGATTGCGTGTATTGCAAGCCAAGTCGGGGTTGCGTGTTGTGCAAGACTCCTTTGTTATTTCGTATAACAGAATCGAACCATATTTCATTTTTACATTGAATATATATATATACACTCAATGTTGGGTAGAATACCTACTATCAAAATTGTGTTTAAATGATCCAAGAATAGTGTTGCGTATACTACAAGCTAATACGGTGTTGCGTATAGAACAAGGTAATCTTGGTGTAGCTTACAACACAAGATATGAAAGAAAATAAAAATAATATATATTGTTGGTCGGAGTGGACACTCAAGAGGGGGGTGAATTGAGTTCCAATTAAAATTTATGTTTAAAAACGTTGTCTTAAAAACCACCAATTAAAACACAGAATTAAACTGTAGTGAATTTATATCAATATAAAGGTTCTGTTAGGTTCTCAAGGGATTGATTATTTCCCAGTTAATCAAATCAGAAGAATTGATTAACTTTTGAAACTAACTTACTTATTTACAACTAATATAAACACTTGAGAGTTTAATTATCAAAGTGAATTTTAAAACAGTTTTGGTTTTAAAGTAATTTGCAGCGGAATAAAAAGAACATTGAATATAAATAAGCACAGCAGATTTAACCAAGAGGTTCAATCTCAAGATGATACTTAGTCCTCTCAAAACTTTATATAAAAGTGATCCACACCCTAGATCGGGGATAAACAACAGTATACAACTGTCCAGGTCACACAACCTCTACCACTGTTATCCATGGGAACAAAAACAACAGCACCAGCTGTCCAGGTCACACACGACCTCTACCACTATCCCAGTGGGAAATAAAAGATGTAAGAGAGTTGATTGAGGATTTGAAAATCCTCCAGTTAGAGTACAGGATACAATGTGTGTGTGTAAAAGACAGTATATAACACACACTGCTCAATATGTAAAAAGATAAATCATAGAGCAAATATTTAGAGTTTAGAAATCGATCTAGTGAATGTCATGTAGTTCTGGACTCCTTTGATTGATCAGAATTCACTCTGATTCATCTTCTGGTTTTTTTCTGGAAAACAGAGTATCGTCTGTTTCCTTGACTTCCTGGTGTAGAGACAGTCAATAAAGCTCTTGTGTTATGTTCTTGTTCTCAGCTCTTCACTGGTATGCAGTAATGATTGAGTTCTTCATGTAAGTTCAGTCATCTCTTTGCATTAATGCGTAGTTATTCATTTAGCACACCTCGTGGAATATATATCTCTATGTATTCATCTATTCATCTCTTCTTTGTAGTAGCACATCCTTCCTTTATTTAAAGCATGAGCTCCGGAAAAAGATGATTTACTTTTTGCAGGTACGAGGTACGGTTCCCTGAAACCCAACAAACTTCATTAAATAAATGACAGAGCATTAAAATTTTCCTAATATGACCGTTGGTTAGATTAAATAAAGATAAAGAAATTAAAGTAGTGTAGGGTTATGTCTCTAGAAAGGTATCTCTTGATATCGGTAGACTTGTGTTATGGTAGGTGTCTGTATCGGTAGACTTCATTTGTAATGGTAGACTTTGTTTCGGTAGCTGCAACTGTAGACTTGATCACATCAGTAGCGGTGGACTTGTAACAGTATCTATGGCTCTGCCTTGTATTGGTAGCGGTAAGTCCCTATCGGTAGCTTTCTTGATGTATCGGTAGACTTTGCATATCGTTGGACTTCAACATATCGGTGGACTTCAGCATATCGGTGGACTTCAGCATATCGGTAGCTCTGTATCGGTAGCTGTTGACTTCAATGTAGCGGTAAACTTGAGTACTGGTGAACTTGATGTATCGGTGAACTCCGTATCAGTAGCTCTATTAGATATCGGTAGCTCTAAGTCATAATGGTAGCTACTGTTCTGCATCGGTAGCCATAAAATGTTTAAGCATTCTATTGGCAGAATGTGTTAGGTCAGAGTACATATATCCAAAAGAGTTGTATTAAGCATAATTGAAAGTTACAACATATAATAAATCATATTTGAGATGTATCAAACATAATTAAGATATAAATAAAATATTGTCGGGATTATCAAAATATAATAAAGCAACTCAATTCCCAGAGGGTTCAACATATATCTTATAAAATCTCGGGGTTTTACAACTAACATCATTTTTATCAGAAAGAGGTGCAGGGCTACTTGCATTCAGTGTTTCAACCACCACAGAGGTTACAATTGGAGGCTTTGTCTTCTTGTATGAGAAAACCTGAAAACCATCTCTATCAACCAAAGGTTTTGAAGAAGCATGAAATGATTTAGAAGGAATACAATAGAGAAAATTCCACACCATCGAACCTATGTTTTGTCATAGGGGTTGTGTTCGAGTGCTTCATACACTATAGTAGACCCTTATTCCTTATGTTTTTCTTTATACATGAATTTATTGTATCCTATATTATGTTACACATTTCCAATTCAACTTTCTACAAAATTTTTCCATATTGTTCCATAATGTTTGATTTTACACCACATAATCTTTATTTCACTTTAGAGACTCCCAGTTTTCTAGATACTTCACACCCTAACACAGTTAGTTGTTTGAATGATTTTCCATCCTATTATAATTCATTATTTATTGAGAATTCATAGTCATTTATTCCCTAATATTAATTCATGTTCTAGTTATGTTTATCATATTTTTCAATTAATTATTCTTTGGACCAAATCATTTTGATTTAAACATGGTGTGAATAAATAGATTTATAATCTCACTATTTTTTGTAAAGTTTTGAATTCCATTTTTTTCTTGATTTATTTTCAAATATATTTTTAATAAATTCTATATTAATCTTGTTGATTAGTTCTAGGTTTTTATTTATAAAGTTAACTTTGTTATTTTATATTAAAATGGAAGATATATGAAATTATATACAAGGAGTTTCAAATTCTTGAATTTGAGAAAATGACCAAGATCCCATTTTGAATGATTTTACCCATGATTATAAATTGATAATTCATGGAATATTTGAAATGAGTGACTTTTTTACATGGAAATAACTTTTAACCCCATGTTATCGAATGTCTTCAAACTATTCTAAATTTTAAAACTTCCATTGAATTGCATAGGATTGTTGTGAAAAAATGGTCTAATTAAAAGTTTATAATTTCGATGATTATTTGGAGAAGGAAGTGGGTTTTGTTATAATTTTTCAATTTTTTTTTCAAGAAATGGTTTTGTATTGAATTTTACGCTACTTTACTACCCAACTCACACTTTATGACGATCCAATATTCTAATAATTCTTTAATGTAACCTCATTGAATCTTGTGCATCCCATTTATGGGGGTTGAAAAATGTATTATTTATATTGAGGGAGTTGATAAGTGAGGGAGAGATGTGAACTGAGGGTATGTTCTAATGATGATATAGGTGAGGATCCCCATTATGATCCATGTGACTTTATTATCTCACTCACAATCATTAATTGACAATGGGATCATGATTTGTTTGATGAAATGACATAGATGTATTATTTTCTAGAAAACTCACACCCCATGTTATACATATGTTGAGAACATGATAGGTTAAACCTACCGACATGTGGTCTCGATGGTGGGTGTGCATTGAACTCATTTTCATAAGACCTATGAGATAATATGTAATCCCATTGACCGGTCATAATTTTTTGATTATTTTAAAAATTGTGGACTAAAAGTAATATCTTTGTTATACCCATGAAATCCTTAAAATAGATACATGATTCCAGATAGTGTTTTTTGACACTACTATCCACTGGAGTTTCCTTTCTTGATATATTTCTATTCAGGATTGATCTATTCCTCTAGATGATGAATTTGAACTCTATTATATTTAATCTTTTAGAATTTTTAATATTAGATTCATGTTATAATGATTTCTTGATTAATTTAACTGTATTTGGAGAAATGTTTTTCAAATATTTTAATGAAAATTTATAGTTTTAGAAATTTTGAAAAATAATTTTTTCAAAAAAAATTAAATGATTATGAAAAGATAATACTTTTGTTTTAACTAATAAATATTGTAATATTATGCTGATGGATTTATTTTCCTATCCAGAAAAGTAATTCCTTGTATACACATAATTGTAATCCCATTTTATGGTATTGGAATTACCTTATGAAGAAACTATATATAATCTTTAGTGTAATTATACTGGGATATTTTTTACACACCCCTGTTATACCTTTCAATGTTTTAGCCTTTATTTTCTTATAAAAGGTACTTGAGTTATCATCATCAACCTTGTGGGGAAATGTATGTTTGGTCGATGCATGGTGTCTTTGAAGATGGTGGGTTGTTTTGGAAAACTAGGTTAAGGGTTTTGTATTTATTACTTATTTTTTGTTTTTTATCATATATTTAAACCGATAGGGGTTTTATTGATTTATTTATCTAATTATATTTCCATATTATATTATGATTATTGTTATCTCTTATGGGAGAAATAATTCTAAAATGATATTTTTTGGATGACCATGTGATTTCTACTAACCAATATAGAAATGGAATTCTCTTTATATTAGTGGTGAAATAGATTGGATACTAATTTAGATCTTACCTTGGGATGGTTCATTATAAATTCAATCATAGTTATTATTTTTGGAAAAGAATTTTCTTTTCCTTAAAATACCATACATTCATTATGATGAGTTATGTTAAAAAGTATTAATAATGTTTGAGGACTAAAGAGGCAGCCATGAGTTGATTTTTGATTAGCACTACTTGACGATGAGATTTTTGTTACCAATAAAATTCCTAAGTTGAGTTTTTATTTTGATTTTTAGATTTCTTAATGATAAAATAGATTATTATTCCTAAAGATATTATGTTTGATTTTAGAGAATTCCATGTGAGTTTTTGATCGGAAGATAATGCTGAACAAATGCGCATTGTGCCTTCACAGTCCAATATACCATGGGGAGTCAGTGTGACTAAACTGGAAATAAATCCAAGAACAGCTATATGGTTGGTGCTTTGTTTACTAGCATGTGTGACCACACCTTGATTTGTTTTACTTTAAAATAAACATGGTTCCATGTCCATTAATTTCCAAAATATATTCTCTCATGCTAGGTTAGTTTATAGGGTTATGGATGTAGTTGGTTTCATTATCTTTTTGGTTTTTTCTTGTTTAATCCATTTGTTGACGATTTTATAACCTTTGTTAAAACCTTATTATGTCTTAAAATATGTTTTTTTTGCATTCTTTGATATTTTTTTTCAATTATCAAAAAGTGATTTTTATGAAATGTTTGGTTTGGAAAAATAATTTTCATTAACTGTTTATTGATGTGGTAAATAAATTATTTTAGGATAAATTTTTGTTTATAATGGGTTTGAAATGGAATGGGTTTTTGAAATTTTAAAATGGGGTTAATTTTATTGAATCCATAGAGGAATTTGTATGAGTTGGATAAGGATTTTTTAAACTCTAATAGATTTATATCATGATTTATAATTCTTAATAGAATGTAAAATGTTTTATAAAAGGGGAAATATTGTGTGTTTCAATGTATTAATGTTTTAATGAATGTGGTTTCTAACCTTTTTGAAAAACGTTTGTCATATTTTTATTTGTGATCTATTTGAGTGTTTTATTATACTTGAGTTGAAGATCAAGATTTAGGATTTCCATAATGTCCCCAATAGTGATTTCTATAAAATATATAATGTTATATTTTTTATCCCTTCATTGGAAATTTCCTTCCCATTATCCGGAATTGACATAACTAATTGATGAATCTACCTAGACTCTGAATCAAGTGGTAGAGATGGAGCATTTCCAAAAATTAGATCACACCCAGGTCACCTTGATTTTTCATCGAAATTCTTCTAATAAGATAGATTTGAATGACTCATTCATAGTCACATTATCAAAAATATGTTCAACTAGGTGGATCATAAGATCTATCTAGGAAGGGAAATTCTATTCAAGGAAAGAATAAAAATATAATTCCATTCTAGTTTGGATAAACTGATCATTCTATGATGTGATTGGTGATTGTTATGAATGATTGAAAATTGTGTGGTCGATTGGGTATCCTCATGAGGTTATGTATGTTAGGATACTAAAATAAGAAGTTTTTTCCATGGATTATCATCTCTTGGATATGGAGTATAAAATTCAATAAGATACCAGACTCTATCCGTGGGCCTAGAAGTGAATATTTTCATGCAGTGGAGGATCAATTGGTTGTTATGGATATTGACCCAACATGTAGTTTTTCATATCTGAGTGGAAACCATTTGTGTTTCCACATTATGTGGTTATTCTATTTATAGAAAAAAAATTAGGACATTTTAATGGCTTATTTTTATATTTTTATTGGTGGTCTCTTATGTACATTGTTTATGATCATTATAATGTTTTCATTTTCATGATATCATTGTGGCTGTGCCTTAGGGATGTTCACTCTTTATAGTTTTCATTCATCTAGAATGATTTTGTACCCATGAGGTTTATTGTGGTCTTGGTGATGGAGTTGAATCTTTCATTTCGATCCTTTATATATTGGTGTAGTTATTCTTAAAAATCCCAAATATTTCTTATTTACTTGGGGTTTCGCCCATGGTTTGGGCAGGATAGCATCAGGTTGGTTGTTGTTCCTCTATATCCTCTTGTTTTTACCTAATGGTTAGAGCTCAGTCATGGTGTGATGGATGATCTCCCTTTTGATATTATAATGACATGTTTTTCACTAACATTATTATTATATGATCTTTTTTGTTATAGTTAGATAGGTCGTGGGGTAGTACTCATGTAACTAGGATGATGATGATTCTTAATATAAATGGAACCTGTTGTTTCTAGTGAATTTTTTGATGAGTTCATCAATTGGTGAGGCTCAGAATTGAAAATTCCTCCATTGCCATCATGTACTCTCTCATGGTTGAAATCCACATAAGATTTATTCCATTCTAGGGAAGATTTATCATTGATAGATCATGAGTATGTTGTCTCTTATAAAATTTTTGAGGTGTTTTTTTATTCATTTGATACCTTGGTTTTATATTATAATATCTTACTATTGAGTGTGTATTTTTATACTTTTCTTTGGAATTGAAGAGATGTTTCCTTCACGTGTTTCACTATTTTTAGGAAACATTAAATAGTGGGGACGCCTATAAAAGATCCCCAATTCTTTCCAGTTTTTCTATAGATCCTATATATGTTTTGTTTTGTTTTTGTGATAATGTGTGATAGTCTTGGATTTATGCAGCATTACAGTTTTTGGGTGAGTATTTGTACTGGTTAAATGAACTTACATGTCACCAGTGGAGTGAGGGAATTTTGTTCCCCATTTTTTTCTATATATCTTACTATAATATTTATAGATATAAGAAGTTATATTGTGGGAATAATGTGATATCCCTTTATTATATATCAGTTATTTTTATCCCTTATCTTTGACCTCCACTTGTATTGTTTTTTTGGGATTTTTTTGCCAACCCCTTCCAAAACATGAGGTACCACACCAGAGTACTAAAGAGTATTGTGTAGTGGATTAGGATTCATCATGGAGTCATTGACTATTACATAGTGGTACTATGGTTTTTGAGTCCATTTCATAGGGGAAATAACTATGAAATAGTGACCCCGACCTCTAAAGGATATAAAATATCCTTCTCCATCAAGGGATATTTGAAAATGGTTGTGTTGTGGTTTCTTCGACCACACTGTAGAGCTCTATTTTGCATCTATTTCAAAGGTTTTCAGTTTATTTTCCTTTGGAAATTTAATTCCTTTAATGTTATGTAATAATCATTGAATCGAGATCTATTTATTTTTTCTTTTATTCATGGGGTTCATTTAATATTTATAGAGGGTCTTATATGTCCATAAAACTATAATAAATATTGATTATTCTATTATCTCAACTCCATTTCAAAATTATGAAGGAATGATGTAGAGCTACATTCATGTCGTAGAACATATATTATGTTATAGGGGTTATGTACAAGTGTTTACTACACCATAGGAGTCCCTTGTAAATATTATAGGTACTTCCCACACTAAATTCAGGCATCATATGTTGTGGTGATCATTTATAATGAACCTTTTCACTATTTTATTCCAGAATATTCCATGGTGGTTGATTATACTCCACAATGACCAATATACACTGTTGAGCCTTGTAGTTTCCTAGATTATTCACTCCCTTATCTTGGTAGGTGTTTCAATTCTATGAATTAATCATGTAATTGACTTTTTAATATAATTCAAATAAATTTAATTACTCTTTTTAAGACATGTTTCATATGTATTGATCTTGAATTTCCCTAAGAGAATATTTAGACCTCATCTCTATGATTTAATCATGGAATTGATAAAATGAATTTTACATTTCAATATTTTTTTTTAATTTTTGGAAATCCATGTTTTTCATTATTCCTTTTCAAAGAGATCTTTAAGAATGTTTTCATAAATGTGGGGGCTTTGTACTAGGTTTTTATTTTTAAAGTGAAATGATTTGTTTTGAACTAAATGGGATGATATATAAAATTATTTCCAAAGGGTTTCAAATGAATAGTCTTTAAAAAATTTACAAGACCCATTTTTAATGATTCTCACCTTGTTTATTAAATTTTAATTCTCAGATTATTTGAAATGAGTGACTTGTTTACATAGAAACAAGGTTTAAATCCCTTTTTGAAATTACATTAAGAATTTATAAATTGGGAAAGTTCATTTGAATAACTTAGGGATATTTGGAGTGAATTAATTTTTTTAAAGTATCATTTTCCATTTAACTGATTATCTATTAAAATAAGGGAATGTGATTACCCTTTATAAATTTTTATTTCAAAAAAGGTTTCGAATTGTTATTTATGATTTTGGTTATCCTGATTATCACTTTATAATGATTTTATCTTCTAATAATACATTTTTATAACTTTCTTGATTCTTTTACAACTTATTTTTGGCATTTGTTAAAGGGGTTATTTAAATTGAGGGAGTTTAGGGGTGATAGTGAGATATGAACTAAGGGAATGATACCATGACTAGAATGTTGAGGACTTGATCCCATACAGATACTAGTTAGGATCCCCATTGTGATTGATGTGACTTTATTATTTCACTTTCCTTCTTTAACTAGCCTTGGGAACTTTTGTGGATACATAATGTAACATAGATATACTATTTTCTATAAGATTCACACACTATTGAATAGATCCATCGAGAATATCATAGGTTGATTCCATAAACATGTGGCCAATAAAACGTGTCTATATAGAAATAAATGCTTGAGACCAGTAAGATAAGATGTAGTCCAGATGATCATTGATAATTTATTAGGCAGTTTCATTATTATGGACTCACTATCACATCTTTCTTGAACCCATGACATCCTTATTCTTTACACTTTATATATTTACAGTTATTTTGCACTACCAGGAATTGAAGTTTTCTTTCTTTTATTGATTGTTATTCTTGATTGATCTATTTATTGATATGATTCATTTTGACTCTATTTTATTAAATCTTGTTAAAATTTTGATATGAGGTTCATGTTATTACCCTTTTCTAATTAATCTTACTTTATATTTTAAAATGGTTTCTAAATAATTTATATATTTTATTTCAAATGATGAAATATTTTTTTCCAGCTTTAGTAGGATAAATGATTTTGAATAGTTAATTCTTCTTTTTAAACCTATAAAAATTTAAAACTGATTCTGGTTGCTATATTTTCGTATCCTGAAATTTGAATCATTGTTCTAACATTATTACACTCCACTTATAGAATATATTGATTACCTTAAAAAGAAACCTTTTTGACTCATTGGTGATATTCTACTAGGATTTGTAGCTCACGTCATACTTATATGATTTTTTGTATAAAACCTTTTTTTATTTTTTATGGACTCATGTTATCATCAACCATGTGGGTTCATGCTTAGTTATCTGATAGAGGGTGTCTTGGACATTGAGGGTTGTCATGGACTACTAGGTGATGTATTTTTATGTTATGTATTACATTCAATTTTTTATTATCTCCTTATAACAATGGTGGATATATTTAATATTTTATATTATGATTTTCCATAGTTTACTATGACTATTTCTATATCTCTTCAGTGAAATTGTTCCCAAATATTATTTATAGATGGGTAGATACCTTTCTTCAGCCCATGGAGATCCAGAATACTATTCGAGTTAGTTGAGAATTATGTTGGATACCTTATTAGATGGTACCATGGGATGGTTAATTACAGTTGAGTTGTGTCTAGATTAATTAACGTATCAAAAACTCACATTTATTATCAAAAAATTGAAATATTATTTCCCCATGTTATTTATATAATAATTCCCCACATATATAACTTTTTAATTATTTTTTGAAAATAATTAACAGTGCATTATTTCTCTATCATTGATTGAAATGATGATTCTCAGTTAATCATCAATAACTCCACTGAAATATTGGCACTATGTAATAAGAAATTTTGTCCCTTATATATATGAATTCAATTTAAAATAATAAATCATAATACCTAATATAATCCTCTATATTATTTTTTAAATTTTTGTTAAGATTTTCTCTGATCACATAATTTGGTCATTTAGGACATAGACCTGTTGATTTGCATTAGATTCTCTCTCGGGACCTATCATCTAACAATTTTCAACAATTTCAATATTTATGGGCTATAATTGTAAATAACCAAACCTTAGTATCCTAGATTCGGTGGTTACTTTATTATATTGGTGCAAGATACAAGTGATGGAATCCCAAATGACTGAATTTTTTATCAATCTTGGTAAACTACATACATACATGAGTCTCATAATACTTTTTAAAACATGAAATATAATATTTTTAAATTAAAGACAATGCATTCATGAAGTCATTCAATGCTTCCTTCTTAATATCATAGGGAAATGAAACAAAATAGTTCTGAACTTAGATTCTCTGTAAGAGTTGTGTAAAATATAATATAGATTGAATGGATAAATAATAATCAATAAGTCATAATAAATATAGAAAGGTAAATATTTGAAAAATCATTTCATTTAATAAATAAATTTACTACCATGATTTTATAAGGCATAATCAATATGTAATGGTAAATAAATGTACACACACTCCATTTAATCATAAATTGAGGAAAAAAAGAATCCATGGATAATATCTGTAACACCCCGAGATTTTATGAAAAATATTATTTTAATTTCATTAATGTCTTGTGTTGTATTATACACCAAAATTATCTTGTGCTATACGCAATACTGTATTATCTTATATTATATGAAAACACTATTCTTGGCTTGTGTTGCACACAAGAGCAACCTTCCTCAATAGTGGGTTTTGTACGCAATACTGAGTTTCACTAAACAACGATATGTTCTTTTTATGAACTAGATGTTATGAATAGTAGTAACTAGATTTTGAATTTTATGACACTATAATTCATCTAACACATTTTATAGAACATGGTATGAGAACAAAATATATTTTTCAGGTAAAATAATTATTTTTCAAAAATTGCAGTTTTTCCGCCTTTTGATGGAGAACCCACATTAAATTTAGTTTTTGGAATGTTTATAAGTTCGATTTGAAAAAATATAATTCTTATTTTGAATCATGATATAAAAATTTACATTGGATTAATTTTTGATATTTTTCGGATAAGATTCTTATTTTGATGAATAGTAAAAAAAATACGCTAAATTTTAATTAAAAACAACTTTTTTCATAGAGATAATTTATATGGTTAAATTATAATATTTAATGGTTTTAAAGTGTAAATAGAATATATTTTTTACCATTTAATATAATTTAAGTCATTATCATTAATTTTACACTGAATTCATAAGTAAAAAATTTCAATCTTTCGCAACGTTTTAACTTTTAAAACCCGTTTTCTCAACAGCAGGATTAATTTTAAATTAAATACTGAAAATTTTGTGTTTTGAATTTGGAAAAATGGATTCCATATTTGTAATCAGTAGGTCCAAATTATGTTAATAAGCTACTTTTTATTTTTAGGCATTATGAATAGTAACTGCGCTAAATTTTATTTACCATAGTTAAAGGTAAATCAGGTAATTAAGGGTAAATATAATATTATAAATTTACCCTGACAATTGTCTTAATATAATTTTAATGTTATATTTTTCCTTAAATCATACTTTGGTCAAAATGGAATCTAATAGAACCCACTTGTATTTGATTAAGACATTTTATTTATTTTATTTAAAGGAAAGAGAAATATGTTTCACTCAAACTTTAATAATTATATTATGTTGAAAATAAGGTTATTCAGAATATAAATTAGATTATAAATTACCTTTTGAAAGATAAAATGTTTTTATTTATCATGGAAATTTTGTTGTAATTTTTAAGAAATATTTATTAACCTTAATAGTTTATACATTAATGATGTAGAAATTATTTATTTAGTGAAAAAATCAATAATATAGTTTTTATTAAAATACCAATACCTACCAAAGGACTATAAACTTTAAAAAACATTATGTTTCGAGTATATATGTACCTGAATCATAAAAGGGTCTGTTTTGGGACCATTTGGAGCCTTATAAAACCGATTTGGATATTTATATTATTTTATGTCAAAGATGTCACCTTCATAATTTAATAAATATAAAAATTTAAATTTTGTGATTTTAAGATGATAAATTCGAGTAAAAATATTATTATGAAAGGTATTCTATGTATCTTAATCATAGAATTTTATTTTTAAATTTTATTCAAATAATAAGTATATTAAAATATTATACAAAAATGATGTAGTAATTGTTTTATTAAGCGAAATATCAAATAAATAGTTTATAAATATTAAAATAAAAATTATATGAACTAATTAATGTTCTCAACAATTTTTATAGGTTAACATGACATGTTAGGAATCTATTAAACATTTTTTTTTTCGAATATATCCTTTGTTTGGATTTTATTTAAATTCAAATAAATGAATAGTTTCAAAATTAACACTATTGTTATTTTATAAAAATAACATATTAATAAATTGTTTAAAAATCACATAAATATTTAAAAATTATAAATTTTTATTTATATTTTCTAAAATTTCATAAAGTACCCAATTATGTATAATTCAAAGAACATAAGTAATTATTTTTAACAATTTTGAATTTTGAATTTTATTACCACAGATAAAATTAAATAGATGAAATAATGATAAATCAAGTTGATAAGGTTTAAAATAAATCTACAACATGTCTAAATTTTATTTTTTTGATGATATTACAACACAATATCATCTAATATTTGAATATGAGTCATTTTTTTAGGTTTTTAAGTGGGGTTTGATTTATTATAAATTAATATTTTTGAGGTTTCCAAAGGTGCCCCACTCCTCCGTTATAAAAGGGCACCACCTCCATCTCCTCTTCACAACAATTTTAGCCTTAAATATTGGCCAAACCCTGACCATTTTTCTTATCCACTTCCCTAGTAACATTATTGAGGTTATGGTCTTCTCAAAAGGCCAACTCTAGTCCCTTAAGAGGAATCTTAAAGGAGGTGCGTCAAAGAAGAGGTAATCTCTTCTACCGATTCATTCAAGTTTACTTCTTCTTCAATTTCTACTTCTTTAGTTGTTTCATTATAAATTAATAACATCAGTATCAATAATATATTGATATGTTATTATAAATATTAAATAACCCCATTTCAGTTTCTATCCATCCTATGGAAAATGAAATCACCGTGTGTGCGTACGTACGGAATACCGTCTCCACGCCGTGGTGTAATCTATTTTTCCACCACCACCTTACCTGGATGGGTATAATGGTGTAAATAATAACTATATATGGTTCTTAAAACATTATACTGATTCTGAGATATTATATCATCCACTCCTATTTCTTTCAATAATTATGGGAACGATATCATCGCTCTGGCGTACATACAGATTACCGTCTCCACGACGCGATGAGATTCATTCTCCGTGTTAACCATTCAAGAATATTTATAAAGTATATATAATGAATAATAATGGTATATATAAAATAATAATTCTACTATATTTATGTATATATATATGTGTGTTATCTACTTACTTTGATTCAAGTCAATAAGAAAAGGAAAACAGCATTCATGCGTATGTATGGCCTACCGTCTCCATGAACGGTGTGTTTCATTTCATTTATCTTTCTATTATATATATATATACATAATATATATGATATTTAAATCATTTTTTACATTATGTATGTAATTAAATCATTATATAATTAATAATAATATCAAGAACAACAAGTCCAAACACGTACGATAAATAAAACGATTTTACCGAAGAAGCTGCTTTAACATGGAATTTACAAATGAATGGGTAATATAAAGTAATTAGTGAACCATATGTGATATCATAACAATGAATATGATTCTGTAATAATTCAATGACATTATTTAAATAATTTTACAAGAGGTTCGGATACATATGAATCATATCGGACATAAGGTAAGGGATAACTTTTCCAATCTCATTTTTATCCGAGATTGTTTATTCGTAAGTATTTACAGGGGTTATATTTATAATCCATGTCCCTATTTTCTAAAAATAGCTTCATGTATGTTTAAAGTAAATTTTACCCATTTTTGACTTTTACTACATGGTATGTAAGGCGTATTTCTTTTGTTTACCATATGAGGTACTTTTTTAATTTTCCGTTAAAAGTACGAGGAGAAAGTTTTTTTAAAATTATATAGCATGAATGGATTTTTACGGTTTCATAATGCCATATTTTCATGAAGCTTACTCTACAATATTTCATTATTATTTTCAGAAAAATACTTTTCTTTTAAAATTTAATGGTATTTTGTGATAAGAAAATGATTTTAAAGAAGAAACGATATTTTTCTCAAGAATTCATTTCAAGTGGTATATCAAAACCATTTTCCATCTATGATGACATTATTTCATATGTGTATGTTTCAAGTATAATGTCTCTATGATTTACATGGTTTCACTTCTCTTATGATGAAATGATATCCATTTGTTTTATATGGATTTTGTTATGATGGGATGATGTTTATGAAACCCATTTTATTCTTTGGGTTATGATGAATGATTTATGTTTATGTTGTGGAACACTTAATAATGATTTCATTATGATAAGGGTGGGAACTATATATCCCTCTAATGTATTGGGTAAATATTTATATATCATGAGATAGACATGGCTGGAATGGCAAGTTAATCCGGTTCAGTGATACAGGACTGGAACGAGGAGTAAACTTGATTCAGTAAGGTACTTTGTCCACTAAGATGGTCTTAGCAGCAATGCCTTGGATACTATGGAAATAATATCAAGTTCTTAATGGTTTTCCACAATTACATGTTTTATTTCCATTCTATTTTATCATGATTGATGTTACATTATGATTTATTCCTTGTGTAATGCTATGTTTTATGGCATTGCTCAATATTTTGATGTTTAAACATTATGGTCATGTTTTTAAGTTAAATTGTATATGGTTTGTTTTATTTTCTCCATGCATACCCTTACTGAGAATTTGAACTCACCCTTTATATGTTTTCTTATCCCTAGGATATAAATAAAGGTTTTAGGTAAGAAACCAAAAGGGGAATATCTTTAAGGGAGATGTTGAAGATCTTTCACCATGATTAGAATATTATGTTCTGAGTTCCCAAAGACACAAAACTATTATGATCCTTGAGTTTTAGTTTTTTTTATGTGTTATGTATTCCGCAAAATTAATGTAATGTCCATGTACGTCAAGTTTAGGGTATCTACAATATCATTTCAAAAATATTGTCAATGATAATAACTGAGTTCTTAATAAAGGTAATGATTAATGTTAGATGTCATCATCTAAGACATCATGATATTTATTCTATCAAGACCTTTCATAATAGATTATAAAACTATGATCAAAACCTATTAAATTCTATCTTACTGATTCACCTCATAAGGCTACTAGTGCATCAAGGGGATATATAATTATGGGTCCCAATCATCACTACATTTCCAATTAATTCCTCAAATATCTAATGATAGATTTAATATGTAAACAATATTCCAAATAAATAAATGTTTGTATTGAATAAAGAATTTGGAATATCAATATTTCACTAGTAAATAATATAAATGTCGATGAAAAAATCATATATAGAAATGATATTTGGTTTCAAGTAATAGGAATATTCATGATAAATAATATCGATATTTAAGAGAAATGTAATTTCAATTGATCACAAGTATTTGAAAATCTCAAGGGAAAGATTAATGATTATAATAATTAGTTAAGAAATATAATTTCAATACATTCCTTGTTCAATTTGATTGTAAACCATCCAAAAAAGAATAAGTATGGTATCATTACAACATATCCCTAGTTGAGTTTATGTAAAATAAAGGCTTGATGTTATTGATGAATAAAAATACAATAAAAATATCTTTAAAAACATTCTAGTGGAAAATAAATTTTTAAATTTGATAATAAAATTTAAAAAATAAAAAATCCCATAATATTAGGAAAACCATTTTTAAAAAAATGACATTTTAACATGTAAAGTAAGCTTCAAATCATTGAGTGGTCATGATGGTGGGAATGTTTCCTTCAAGTCGATTATGTTAATCCAATGTTTTTATCCACATTTTTTTTAAATATCAAATAACGAGTAAAAATGAAATTAAAAAAAATACTAAATACATATTTTTGAAATATATCTATATAAAATGGATTTGAAAGAAAAAGGATTTTCGATGTTAGAGGAAAATGAAATCAGATTTTATGAAAAACAATTTATCAATCATTTTATGTTCCCAAGAGAAGAAAATGGTAAAATTACATGAATAAATAATGAATAACTATAGGAGAATAAAATGGAAGAGGATTATTATATAATGATAAAATAATTTCCTCTAATTTATATTCAAGCATTAAAAATCCCAATTAAAATGAGATTGAACAATAATTCTCCTACCAATTTGGAAACATTTGAATTGTAATTCCCATGAAAGAAAATACATCAATTGAAACATTAAATAACATGAATATCATTATATTAACTATATAACATATCAAAGGGCCAATGGATTAACTTTATAAATGGATATAGTGGTAAAACCAAACATATATCCTAAAGAAGACAATTTGAGATGAGAAACCCTTACAATGATCATAATGTTGAAGTGAGAATTAATTAATTAATCAAATATGTGTATAACATTTTATTCCATATAAGATAAATGTAAATACAACATAATATAATAAAAATTAATTACACACATAATAATATAATATCAAAAATAATGAATAATTGATACAACCAAATGAAAAGAAATTGAGTTATGAAATTATTTACCACTTGGCAGATTTTAAATCATAACACATTGTATAAAATAATTCAAATTAAAAATTAAAAATTAAAATACCAATAATAATGATGGATTCATGATATTAAATTTAAAATGGGTAGTATATAAATAATATAATATAAATTTGATTTATATTATTGCAATATGCCTCAATAAAAGGAAATGGAGACAAAATCCCCCACATCACATTTTTCTTTAGTCAAAAATGCATTAACCTCATCTTTAATGATTTTAAGCATGTTTTCAATTTATAAATGGACAATACTTGTTTTTATAATATCATATATGATCCCCTTTTATGAAATCGTGTCTTACGACATGGAAAAGGAAAATTATTTTCCTAATGTTGCACAGAGGCTGACTATGGTCATCTAACTTGAGGAGCATTCTCAGTTGTTCATTCACTTAATCAAATTCACCTAAACTAGTTTTTTCTATTATTTTTATTTAATCTTGGAAATTTATAGAAATAAAATGAAATAAAATATTAAACTAACATGAAATTAAAAGATGTGATTATTGAAGAAATAACTTTCCCTTTGGGGTTTGGTTTGTGGGTTCCATCATAATTGTAGTTGGTGTTTAGATTAAGTTTGATAATTAAAATCTAATATCTCATTTTTGAATTACTATTATTTTAATTAGTGGTTTGAAATACTGAATTAATATTTCAATTTTAATTTCACCTCCTTCTGTAATCAAGGATAATGTTACACCTCGATCAAGAGTGTGACATCTTTAAGGGCCTGGTTCCATCATATGCCATTTCATCCACTGAATGGCTCAAATACATCATATAAATATCTTATATCCTATATAAGGTAGGTAAAAGATTTAATATACTAATATAATGAGTTTTAGATCCGTTTCATAGTGGATGATCAGCACACCCATGAACACCACTCTTGCTCATCAAAAAATTAAAAACAAATGAATATATGTGAAGAATGAATATAATATCTACTTACCTCTCCCAGGAAAAGAATCAATATAGCCTCATATTTTATAGGGTAAGAAGTCACAGTTGAATAATAAATATAGGAAAATAAAATAATTAAAATAATAGAAGAGATATTATTAAAATAGTGAGAGTAAGATAAAATAAAAGAAATATATAAGAGGTTAAAATAATAAAATAGTTAAAATACATAATAAGAATAAAATTAAAAGAAAATAAGAATAAGTGAATTAAAAAATAAGAATCTAAGAAAAATAACTATATGGGTGGAGGGAATACTTTAAAAAAAGGATGTAAGAATTAATTAATTAACAAAAATTCAAATTATATGATAAATAAAACAAAAAATAAAAATAAAAAGAATGAGAAAAATAAACACCTGTTTGGACCTTTTCCTCCTATCCATAGAGGTTGTGCAACTCTCCTTCATCTTTGGTTAACTACTCCTTATATATGAAAATGGGGTGTCATCCTTCGGTATTTAAATTTATGATAATCTAAATCTCTATTTAAAATATCCTTCGGATTATATCCACTGGATGTTTGCTTGTGGTATACCCATATAATTACATAATTTGGGAATGGTTTATTCTTAAAAGTTTTTAATTAATGTCTTCTAAATTTGAGCATAAAAGGTTATCTTCATCCTCTTCCTTTGAAAAAATTTATATGATGTTTACTCTCGACATTTATTTTGTCCATGCAGAATATTTTAATTTTAGAAATCTGATTTCTCATGAATTTATGTCTTGGTATTGGATGATTCAAGTGGGACAATATTTATTAAATTTCGTCCTCCATATATTCTCATTATCATTTTAGAAATTGTACTCCGATTTTTCATCAATTTATAAGATATATACCCATCTCTATAAATCACCCTAACAGTAAATAGATTTTGACACCTGACTTGTGATATTATTTTAGGCCTTAAAATGATATATTAAGAGGGAATAAGTGTTACCAATATTCAAATTCCAAAGCAATAAAATTAAACAATAATCTATGCCAAAAAATATCAAATTTCATATAAAAGAATGATTTAATGTCCCATTTTTTAAAGAAACAAACAATTAATTATTTTACATTTCCCCTTTGAAAAATGATGGAAATTCTCCTTTAAATCATTTGTGATCCTAAATTAATTATTATTAAACATACCAAAGCATGATCTACATTGATTTTTAATATTTTCACTCATCACTCATGATAAAATTCAAGTGTAGTTATGCGAATATAATGAGAACATGCTCCTTATCTATAGGCTTGTAAAGGAACACTTTTATCCACTTTGTAAATAAAAATGGCACATAAAATCATGAGGACTTTACTTTAAGGATTAAATAATGTTGACTCTTAGGTTTTTTGGGAATTTATGTTTAAAAATTAAGTCTAAAGGTTGATGTTTATATCTTAAATAAAATTACATGATATCAAAATTAAAAACTCAATGATTTTATCCCCTTAAAATTATAATATATTCTATTTACCATAATAAATGTAAGGTAATGATCAATGTAAAACATAATTAAATATTTTTTAACCCTCTTGAATATTGTTTATTTATTTTTATAATTTTTTATTTTTAAATAATGTTTTCATTTTTGTTATTTTTTGAAAGTTATGGTTAAAATAAAGCTCGCATCCACCTCTTAACCAAATATGATAATGATAAAAGGTCACGTGATATTTATTTTTGGTTTTCCCAAACCAAAAACTATTTTTTCTTATTTTTTTTGTTCTTTTTTTCATTTTTACTTATTTTTTTCAATAGGGGAAAAGCAATAAAGTATAATATATGAATCAAAACCTTTTTCAATACCCAAAATATCACTCCCAGACTTATTCATTATAATGAAAATAATACCTTTTAACATTATTCCCTTCACCCCCACACATCAACATTGAAATATCATGAAAATGTTGAGTGTAGTGTAGGAATGGGTGAAAATGGATTGAAACAGGGTTCATCAATAACAAGGTCATTAATGGCTTATATGGGCTAAACAAGGATTGATGCAATGGTGGTGTTTTAATAATAAGGTATTTTCAAGATATTCCTTAATCATTTTAAATGTTTTTTATACATTAATAGCTTTTATAAGTTACAATAAAAGTTTTAGTAGGTTTTGTGTACCAAGATCACTCATGGAATATGCTCAAGAATAAAATAGTAAGTACTTTTCCTATAAATCCTCTCAAGAATGGGAATTATAAAATTGGAAAATAACTCAAGGAATTGTAATTAAAGTAAAATCAATTCACATGAATTTATTAAAATCAAATCATAAAAAATTGTAGGGATGTTTCATTAAAATGAATCATTTAATTCCCTAAAATCATGAGTACTGATTATAATATCCATGATTAACTTCAATCATTTAATTCTCAATTTTAGTCATTAAATTTCATCAATAGTGAAATATAAAACATGTAATCACTAGATTCCTAATAAACTCATGTATCATTGATAAGTTAAGTTAGTTTTAGTTCAATCATGGGCTTTAAATTTTAGTTTAAATCTCAAATCATGTTTTTGGAAAAGAAATATAAGAAGTTTAAAAGATAAACATTAAAAGTGAACTCCCATTTGAAATAATGAATTAGTACTATTCCTCTATTTTTTGGGATATTTCTTCTTATATCCTTAACCTATAAAATAACATTACTCAATTTAGTATAAGGATCATGTAATCTAAGGTCAAAATGATAAGTAGGGAGTGGTTTGTATGTTGTACTAATTATAAAAATGAAATTGAAATATAAAATTCTAAGAAAGAAAATGGAAAAGCAAGTCTTAGTAGGATCTCCAAAGTGGGCCATAATTTTTTTATTTATCAAGATGGATGTACCATATATTATATATAATCTGGTGGTTGGTGGATCTTCTTGGATTTGAACAACCACATGTGTCTTTTCCCATCTTGTACTTATTCCTTCTTGGTATGGAATGATCCATGGATAGAGTATACCAGATCCACCACCTTCAAAATTATATATATCTTGCATTCTAGGGTATAGGATAAAGTATGGATATTCCGAATTTGTTTCTACATGTGAAACATTTTCTTCTTTCTCCAGTTTTTATCCATATATGATGCACTAAAATAATAATCAAAGGCTGATTTTGAATGCAATATAAAATGTACAAAATTTAAATTCAAAGAATTAATTTTAAAATATTCTCTTTTAATGTTGGAAGCCTGTTTCTCTAGTTCTTCCAGAATATCCAATAATATCTATTCTTATAACCCCTCCCCAGTAAATATTTGATGTTTTTAGGGAGCTCAAAGTGTTCCTCAACATGTGTATGTTCAGTTTCTTCAAATTATTATAAGTCATAGCAAGGATTGACCAATTCTAAAAATTCAAAATAATTATGGGTGATACTCAAATCATATTGAATAAAATCATAAAATAAATAGTTCAAAGAAATATTATCTTCCTAAGTTGGTTCTGGTTTAATCACTTGTTATGTGGTAAGTTCCTCTTGAAGTTTCATCTCAATTGATGGAGGTAGGCAGTCAGGCTCCTGCATCCTTTCTTCAAATTACACCTCATGGGTGGTTTCCTCCCCTTCCATGCCTAAAGACAAGTAGAGTGTCGTTGCATCTTTTACTCTATAGGGAATGGGGATATCATTTTGTAGCTTATACTCATTCTAGAATTCATCCAAATCTTATTGATCTCCCACGTGTATATCAATAATTGAGTCTTACTAATCATTAATGCACTCTAGATCATTATGGTATTCATGGATCTGATTCATAAAATGGTTGAGTTATTGAGTTCCTGAAGTGTGTCCTCAAACAATTTTATTTCTTCACTAAAATTGGGAATCTCCAGTGGTTCTTATTTTTTTAGGATATCAATTTATTCCTCTCACTCATTATAGAAGACATTTAAATATTATTGATATCCCACTTGTGGATAAGGTTTTGGATGATCAATAAGTGCACAAACATAGTCAAATTATCTTTCCATTATTCTCCCTAATTCATCTAGAGTTCCACTCGTCTTTTACACCCAATAATTTAGATCACCATAATCACCTTCTTATTCTTGGAATTTCACTTGGATGTAACCCTCCCATTAAGAATAATTTTATTTCAGGTACAAAATGGGGAAAATATTTTTTTTATTTTTTTAAAAAATTAAAGAATATCTAAAATATTAAAATATAAATAGAAAATAACCTATTGATTGGATCCTCAGAAATAGGACCAATTTCGACGCATGATCTTCATAGGGCATGGAAAAATAAAATTATTTTTCTAATGTAGAATAGAGGCTAACCGTGGTCATCTCACTTGATGAGCTCTATCATTTTTTCTCTCACTTTATCTAATTCACCTAAACTACTTATTTTTTTTATGTTTAATCTATAAAATTAAATAAATTTAAATAAAATAAAAGATTAAATTAACATGAAATCAAAAAAATGTAATTAGTGAATAAAGAACTTGGAATTTTTGGTTCATTTTGTGGGTTCCATTATTCTCCTTATTAGTGTATATATTAAGTTTTTTAATAAAATTATGAAATCTTATTCATGAATTAATATTATTTTATTTAGTGGTGTAAAATACCAAATGCGTTTAAGAAATATTAATTCCACCTCATCCTAAAATCAAGGTCGATGTCACACATCGATCAATATTGTGACATATCCGAAGACTTGGCTCCATTGTATGCCATTTTATACAATGAGTGGCTCACCAATCTCATATGTAGATATTGTATCCATTATAATGGAAGGAAAATATTTAATAAAACAATTGGCATTATTTTGAGATCTATTTCAGGGTGGAAAATCACCACACCCATTCACATCATTCTTGTTTATCCCAAACTTACTAAAACATAGTAATTTACGTTTAGAATGAATAGAATTGTCACTTACATCCCATGGCCTGATCCTTGGGTTAGTCCCTCTTTTTTAGGGTAAGGTTTCTTGGTGTAATGAAAAACAAATAGAGGAAAATAAAATAATAAACATAATATAAGAGAGATAAAGAAGAGTGAGTGAATAAAATAAAATAAAAATAAATATATAATAAGTTAAAATAATAAAATAGTTAAAACAAGTAATATGAATAAAATAAAAAGAAGAAGAAGAAGAATATAATAATAAGAATAATAATTTAAGAAAAATAATTAAATGGGTGGAGGGAACACTTTAACAAAAGGATGAATGAATTATTTAATTAACTAAAATTCAAATTACATGATAAATAAGACTCTAAATTAAAATAAAATAAAAATAAAATAAGTAAAATTAAAATCAAAATGTCCCTTGGCCTCCTCTATATTGGGGGTGCGCAACTATCCTTATTAATGGGTGAACTATTCCTTATATAGGACAGTGGGGTTCTATCTTTTGATATTTAAATTCAAGATCTTCCAAATATCCCTCTATGATGTTCTCAAGATTATATCCACCAAAAGTTCACTTGAGGTAGACCCATTTAATTCTGAAATTAGAAATGGATTCTTATTTAAATTTTTTAATAACTCTCTTGTATGTTTGACCAAAAAAATCACCTTCATCCGCCTCTTGTGAAAAATGTTATATTCCATTTACTCCAAACATTTTTTTTAGACAAGCAGAAATTTTGAATTTCTAATATCCAATTCGACATGAATTTATGGAATGCTTATTGGAAGATTAAAGTGTGGAAATATTTATTAAAGTTGGTCCACTAGATCTTCTCATTGTTAATGTCTAATTTAAGCTCCATTTTGTGATCTATTAATGAGATATAGGCTAATCTTCAGAAATATTCAAATTTGCAAACATATTTTGAGGGTTGACTTATAGTAATATTTTAGGTCTTTAAATAATAGATTAATATTTGGTTCCATTACAATTATATGTATTCCAATATGTATTAAATCCTAAAATTTATTTCATACATTAATTTAATGTAAAAAATGTTATGTCCAGAATACTTAAATAAACTAAAAAAGTAATATTCCAAAATTAGGCCATTTTTTTAATTAGTCCCAAAATGATAATAAAACCATAAAATGTGATAATTAACCTTAAAATAACACATTGGTTGTGTTTAAAACAACGAATATGAAATTATAATATTTTTTAAGAAAAAATCACCCTTATAACATTTTATCACCCTTTGTTAATAATATTTCATTACTTTCATTATTTCATGTCTCAATTGCTTTTTATCTCACATGTTTTTTGTCATGAAAGGTATATTTATTATTTTAGGTTATAGTTCCATCATATATTGAATTTAATTAATGTTTATGCATCATATTTACAAAATATATTCATTTTTCAAACCATTGATGAAATTTTGGACGTGGAAAATGAGTCGCATCGCTTCATGGAGACAGTAGTTTATATGTACACATGAGGAATGATATCATTAACTTAATGGGATAAATGTTAATTAATTATATGTTATATTAACATTAATGAACAAATTTAATTTTCTTGGTATAATATATATTAATTATTTCCACCATTATGGTTATCTATGTGAGTTAGTGATGGAAAAAAATTGCATCTGTTTATGTGGTGTGGAATTTTTGTAAAAAACCAAAACTATTAAATAATATGAATTAAATAACCCCTAATTTGTAAAAACTTATATTATTTATGATATATTTCATAAGAAATAAATTTAAACTGTTCAATATTTTGTGATACACAAAATCCAGAGTTTAAGAGAATCATAAAAATGTATACCATTATTACCAAGAGGTGAAGTTGGGGGGTATTAATATAAATAAATAATTATGAAATAATATATGTGTTAAAATTTTACATTGGTTATATATTTATTATAAATATAAATAAAAAATAATTTTAATGAAATTGAAATGTTTTCTGAAGAACTGTATTTTTTCTAAAAAGTTCTTTTATCACATCTGGTGAACTTATGATAAAATTAATTTTTTAAAATTTTATAAAAACTATTTGATAAAATTAAATTCATGTTTTAAATTAGAATTTCAAAATTATCTTAGTGTTAATTTCTAGTATTTTTCTAAAAAAATTTATGTTCAATGAATAGTAAAAAATAATGATTTTTATTGAAAATTGCAATTTGTTTAAATTATTTAAAATGTTAAATTATATTATAAAAAGTAATTAATGTAAAATTAGTTCAATTATATTATATTGTAACTAATTTTTTTCATAGTAATCAATTTAATATTTAATTTTTATATAAAAACCTTTTAAAATTTCAAAAAACAAATCTTTGAAAAAAATCATTTTTTAACATGTCGGTGGTTTTAATTTTAAACTGTGTTTTGAAACATAATTTAATTTAATTAAGAAAATATATTACATATTCTGAATCATAATAATTTATATAATATAATATTTTAAACATAATATTTTTTCTTAATGAATTTTAAAAACATTAAAAATTATTTACCGTGGTTTGCATTAGAACATGATTGTGAGGGGGTTAAACTAAAAATATAAGGGGTAAATGACTAAAAGCCTAGTTAAAAACAAATTTTATGTATATATTAAGACATTATCACATATAAGGATATAAAAATGACACATTTTATAACATTTTTGGATTTTAAAACAATTGGTACACTTTATTCGTTTTTAAAATTCCATGTATGTACACTCTTTTACTTAAAAAAGGCCACCCCCACTCCTCCCTTTTTCACACATCCAAAATTTATTCTTTCATACATTAACTAAAACAATAACTTACATAATTATCACCAAAATTCTTATAGGATTTTTATTTCTTTTAAAACTATCTTAAGAAGGATGTTTTGTGAAAATCTAAAGAAGTTTTCCGAAGAAGAGGTAACATTTCTAAAAGAGAATTTTTATTTTATTTCTTCTTTAAAATCCTTAAAATTTTATTCAAAAAATCTAGAATAATAACACCATTAAATATTATATACTGATATTTTATTATGTTAATTTAATAACATATATCCATCTCCTCTCCATCAAATGAGAAATGCAATTTTCAATTGTGTGTACATCGGACTACCGCCTCACGAACTAATGTAACTATCCTTCTATAAACAATTAAAAAATATGTATATAATGGTGTATTTAATTTTTATATCTAATATTTACGTTATAATTATAATTTTTGAATTATAATATCACATATAACTTCTTATATTCACTACTGTTCATAATATGATAACATCTCTCATGTGTATGATAGACTACCGCCTCACGAAGTGATCTAATTCGTTTTGATGTTAATCTTTACATGAAATTTTATAAGGATATAGTTAGTGAATATATTTTATATATATATAATTATATAAATTCTATAAAATTAATATTTCATACACTACTTTACCCTTTTACCCATTAAGTGAATGATATCATCACTTCTGTATACGTACGGCCTACTGTCTCCAGGAAGTGATGTGAATCATTGCCTATATCCAATTTCCAAGAATATTTATAAATATTCATCAAATGAAAAATAATAATAACATTAAAATAATTTTATATATTATGGATCTATATCCTATTTACAAGAACTAGAATATTCATGACAAAAAACACATGAAAAAATAAGTAAGTTAACACCCGAAACAATTAAAATAAAGAAATAGTCTGATAAAATATGTGGAATTATTTTATAAGAAGATTATATATGATATTATAAATAATATTATGGTTCTATAATAAATTAATAACATTAATACTACCATTTTACATGAGGCTAAATCATGATCAACTCAATGAAATCATTCTGTACGGGATTTTATTTAAATTTACATTCCATTGAGAAATATTTGTTAATATGAACCTATTAAATTTTATGTGTTTTATGTAATACCCCTTTGATTTATTTAACATTAATAAGTATTTATTAATGATGTTTAATTCTTCAATTTATGTTTATTATTTCATGGTTTTTCAATTTAAAATTTACCCAAGGGATATGAATCTATTTTACAATCTCACTTTCTTTTGGGATTTCTTTTATTATAATTAAAGTACTCTTACATTTTATCCTTCATAATATCCAATAATTTTATTATCCATATGCTATGTATCATGGATAATATTTTTTCCAAAACATTATAACAATTGTACATATCTTGTTCACATCGGAGTTTATTCGATTGACTATAGAAATATTGATAAATCAGTATTCTCTAATCAGTACATATAATTGTTGATAAGGTATATTGTTAATTAATTAAATAGATAAGTATATATATGAGTAATGAATTAAATACAATGTTATGGGTGGGTAATGGTTATAGATAGACCCATGATGCTTTAATAGTTCTCATGAGACAAATCAGTTTTCCAATTTATATGGGGTTTCACCCATAATTTTAAATTGCTTTACGAAAGGTCATGACAGTAGAGGTATCGTGATTCCTGAGATCATGAAGTCTAATAATTATGAATTTACTTCAATAATAATTCAATTATTATAATTATTATCCATGATATTTTCAAAATTCAATTATCTATATATTTATTTTATTCTCATTTTATTTATTAAATGGTAGGTGTGTTCAGTTAGTTACCTTGCCATATTGATAATACATTATTTCGAACTCAAGTTATTGATTAAATGGAATGTTTTTTCAGTTATGTACCATAACATATTGAATATGAATTTTTTTTATATATGATATCTTCCACTGTATGTATCCCTTACTAGTCATTTTTTCTCACCCTTATTTTATTTCCTTTTCCCACGATATGAAGAAGAAATCTTTGAATGAGTTTCAATGATGTAGATCATTTGTTTTTGTTAGGTATTATGTTTTATTTTCAACTCATAGAGTAAAATTGATATCGTTTATACATATAGTTATTCTAGACTACTAATGTATTTGGTTTATTGGGATGTGATATCTTTTATATAGTTATAATTAAATAAATAATACACTTACTACGTGCTACTAGAGTCAGGGTCCTTACAATAGGTATTAGAGGTTGTTTAGTAGAAACCTAGGGAATTCGATTAAGGAAAAAAAATAGCATAGGTAACATTTCACTATGACAGACTATAAGGATGGGTATATAATAACTTCCAAATGTTTTTTTGAGGAAGAGTTTATATGGTTTTTTCTAGAAATAAATCCCTTTCTAGATACAACAAGTGGATAAGGTTCTGCAAAACAGATGTACCTAGTGGTAGTAACTCTAAAAGATTTGTGTTTATCTTGACTCAATCATTACCTTGTACATGACTACATGCCTTATTGTACACCTTTTTTGACACCCATTGAGGATATTATTAGGATAATTTCCATTTTCAATACAATCCATTATGAGGGATTTGAAAATAAAGATAACCCCAAAGAAATAATGTTTATGATTCTGAGATAAAAAATGTCTAAATTTTTTAATCATCTTAAGTGTTAAACCATACATAGAATTATACACTATGATTTAAAATTTTCAATTTTATGAGTAAATGTAGTTTATGAATTTTTTTATAAATGGTTCATAGAATAAAGAAGGGTATAAATACTCATGGTCAATGTAGAGATTTTCTATATAATAAATGAATATAGTGGGTATAAGAACTAAGAAGATCATCGATATATTAGGGAAGAATAATCAGGTTATGACATATATCATTGACCTAATAGATAAATTAGTCTTTTCAATATGTGATTCTCCTATATTGGATCACTTCATACGACAAAGACCCCATCATTTAGTGGCACTACTAATCCAATGGAAAATGAAAACAATATTTGGTCCCTTGAGAAGATATATCTATACATGAGATGAGATGAAATGGAAATGGTTACACTTTTAGTTTATTGTATCAAAGGTGATTTTGGTCAATTATGGTCATTGATCAAGAATACTTGAGATGAATATGATATATAATATATGGAATGTAAATATTTTATGGAGACATTATTCAAAAACTATTTCCCGCATGAGAAACAAACTAAAATTAAGTGAAATTTTTATACCTTAAAGAAAAAGAAGAAGAAAGTATTGTAAAGTATGAGGGTATCATTATATGGATATGATGGTATTTTATTGATTACATATGTAAAAAGGAATAAAATATTGACCATTTATTCAATGGTATAAAGCCTAGTTTTCAAAGGACACTAGTCTCTCAAACATTTCCTTCAAATGATGAAATAGTTTTATGTGATGTCAACACAAAGATATAATTTTCTAGATCCTATTAGTTTAATGGAAATCAATAAAATAATAGGTCAACTGAGCACTAATAAAAAGGTAATAATTCATGAAATAATAAGTGAATGAAGTAATTTACATCTTATAAAAATAGTGGAAAGAATAATCCTGGGAAATTATTTAAGGAAATGTGAGTTTTTTATAAAAGCAGAGATAATGGTCATCAAGTTAAAAAATTGAAATGGTAACAAAGAAGACAATTTTATTCATTATTTAATCTATAATGAGATGGGGCACTATGTAAAAAAAACTCCCCAATCATTATGGGAATCTACAAAAGAATAGGATAAGGATAGAATTCAATGCTTATGTGATCATTATAGTAGTCTTGAAAGAACGCAATTATATGGTGGTTGGGAGATTAATTATAGCCCCAACATTAGGTAATTCTCAATTTTAATTTGGATCATCTAAATCTTTTATATATTCCATGTTGTAAAATAAAATTAGATATTTACCTAGAACCTTATAAAGAGAGTTTTCAGTCAGAACTCATAGTGGAAGTCTCACTTTAGTAAGGATGTGTCAGGAAGGCCCCATTATGATAAATAAATGTGATTTATTTGTGTAATTTGTTATCATACATATGGTTGATGTATTTATAATCATTTTTATGCGATTGGTTTTAAATTAGGTTGAAAAAATTTACTCTAAAGAGATAAAAATTGTTATTCTTGAAGAAGATGTGTAATTCCTTATCTTTATAATGGATACATCATCATCTATGTCATGTCTAGATCCACCCCCATGTATATTTTGAATAAAATTATTGGGGAATAAGATCAAACAAAATATATATATAGAGAATGTAATATTCAAATTGATGATGTACCTATTATATAGTAATTCAATGGTGTATTTAATAAGGAATTACCTAGACCTCCAACAGAGAATAAAGTGGATATTTTCATTAATTTAATCTTTCATACAATACAAATATCAAATATTCCTATATAATCAATATTATTTAACTTGTGGAGTTAGATAAACAATTATAGGAGCTGTGTGGTAAGGGTTTTATTCTACATTGTGTTTCTCTATGGGAATCACATGTTCTCTTAGTTAAGAAGAATGATCTATCCATGAGTGTCTTATTTGATTATAAGTAAATAAATTCTATTATAATAATGAAAAAATATCATATACCTCACATTGATGATTTATTTTTATCAACTTCAAATAGATAAATATTTTTCAAAGATTGAACTTCATTTTAGGAATCATCAATTGAGAATAAATTAGGAATTCATTCAAAAGACAACATACTAAAAAAATTATGGAAATTGTGAGTTTATAGTAAATCCATTTAGATTGAATGATTCAACCTCTATTTCTATAGACCTAATTAAAATTGAATATAAGGAATATCTTCATGATTCATTATGGTATTTATTAATGATATCTTGTTGTATTGTAAAAGATTGGAGTACCATGAGAATCACTTGAGAATCATTCTTAAGAATCATAGAAGAAAAAAATTATATAGGAATTTTAGTAAGCATTTTTTTTTAACAACATCAAGTTTCTTTCCATGTAAATATTTTCTACATGGATGGAATCTCAATTGTTCCAATGATGAAAATTGTATTTAGATAATATCAGAAACCAAAAAATATAAATGAGGTAAAAAGTTTCATGCATATTTAATGTTATTATCAATGACTCATTATGAATTTTTCATGATTGGCTAACCCATTAACCAAACTTACCCGTAAATGGGATAAGTTCACATCGAGAAAAAATGTAAATAATTTTTTGATGAATTAAAAATATATTGGTCAATGCATTGATTTTAACTATACCATCAAAAAATTATGGGTTTTTGATATATATTGATGCATAAAATAAAGGACTGTATTATTTACATATAAAAAATGATAATTTTATTCCATGTGAATCATGGAAATTGACGATTCATGAATATAACTTTCCATACCATAATCTTGAGTTAAAATATATAATATTTTCATTGAATATATGGTGAAATAATATATATGGTGAAATATGTGAGATATACACTAACTATAAAGGCCTAAAATACATATTTTCACATAAAGACCTCAACATAAATAAAAGCTGATGGGTTATAATACTCAAATATTATTATTTCTGAATACACTACCACTAAAGGAATGAAAATAAGGTAGAGAATACATTGAGTGGAAAAGATCATAGGGTTATGACCCAAATGAGGATTGATATATATGGTCCAGGATCTGATAAAGATGGATATAAGAATTTTTAAAGAGGTGGGGACATCACTCCTTTTTTTCTTGTGAATCTACCTTTGTTAAAAAATAAATAAATTTCTTAGTTTGATGATGATAACATTCAAAATAAAATTAAAGTTGTTAATGATAGAAATTATCCAACTTAATTTTTTGATATGGTGTTCTAAAATTTGGAAATAGATAATGTATTAATTTTATAATTGGTCTAAAAAGGGAATTTATGAATAATTCTAATAACTTGAATTTCTCTCTACACACTGGTAGAAAAAATATGTATCAAGATTTGATGGAAAAAATTTATTGGGACCATACATAATGGGAAATTGTTGATTATGTATCTTGATGATTGGTTTTTCAACATGTGAAAGTTCTGAGACAACATAATAGAGGATTTATTCATCCTATTCCTATTCTTATGTATAAATGGGATGACACTAATATGTACATTACTATAGTACTACCTAATTATCCTAGTAATAATGATTTAATATTAGTTATTCTTGATCACCTAACCAAATCTACAAATTTCCTTTATATAAGAGATGATTTACCTCCTAATATCCTCATGCTGATCTATATTAATGATGTTATAAGACATCATGGCACACCTCTTTTGATCATTTCTAATCAGGATCCCCATTTTTCATTGAAATTATTGAAGATCATGTATAAGGCTCTTGATACTGAGATTCATTTGAGTACCACCTATCGTCCTCAAACTAAAGGATAGTCTAAATTGACTATTAAAAAAAATAAGACATGTTGAGTTCATTATCAAATAACTTTCATGGTATATATGATCAGTATTTTTCTTTAGTAGAGTTTTCTTATGAAAATTGTTTTCATTCATGTATTCAAATAGCGTTGTATGAATCATTATATAGAAGGTGATATAGTACTCCAACTAGTTATGATAAAGTTTGTGAAATAAAACATGTAGGTCTGAAACATGTAAAAGATACAAATTCATTGGTAATGGCTATTCTGGATGATATTATGGAAGATCAAAGTAGAAAAAAGTGTTATTCTTATAATCGAATAATTTTCAATTTCATGTAAGAGAACATGTTATCTTGAAAATATCTTAATGTAAAGGTGTTATACAGTTTTAAAAGAAGATAAATATGTGTGTTACACCGTGACCCTAGAAGCTCGAAGTTAGTTCATTATTTTAATACAATGTCATGATTACAATGGATCAGGTCCTGAAGGACCGATCAGTTTAGCTGTCTTGGAAAATAGATTACATACATGAATATTACATTACACATTATAACATACAACATAACATAAATATTACTTTGATAATTCCATTATTCCCTTATCATAACCTTTAATATCAATCATAAAACACTTCTTGGAATCCTACAAAAAGAAAACATAAGAAAGGGTTGAGCTCAGATGCTCAGTAAGGGTAAATAATTTAAAGAAAGCTATAAAATTTTAAGTAAATATGTTAATTAAAAACAAAATACTTTTAAACATTAAATTGAACATAATATGGAAAAAATAAATCAAGAATTACCATAAAAATAGACACATGTCATTCTACTAGTCGAATAATAACATGTATTAACTAATTTCATAACGAGGGAATGCATAATGTTAGACTTTATGACCCTAGAGTCAAGGCCTCGTGCCAAGACTAAAGTTAATTTTTTTTTCAAGGCCTTTTTCCAAGAAACTAGTTTGTTTCATGAGACCTACTGATGCATATAGGGGATATAGCGGGCCCCGCCCGTCCCTTACTAAGTCCAATGCATTCCTAATATGAAAAGGGTGGGACATAACATAAACATTCATATTAAAAATAGCATACGAAATGTCAATACTTTAACCGTAAACCAGGAATGGTATAAAAATAGAATACCCATAGTCAAACATATCATAGCTCATTAAATAAAATATAGAATATTTTATTATAATAAATAAACCTCAATCATGAATAATATCCAATAAAGTATGTTGACATAGTTGAAAATGATCAGTAAAACTCTTTGAGAGAAAAATCCCTTTTTCATGAAGTCATTTAAAATTTAAATAATTTAGAAAGAAATACATTTAAAATACTTTATCAAATCAAATTTTCTCATACCACTTTAAATATTTTGAAAGGAATTGACATTTTAAAACATTCATGTCCATATAAATAAATCCTTAAAACCATTTTGAAAACATGGACATTAATGACAATGATTTAGAAGAACAATTATTTAAACAATTTAAAAAGATGTTTTAGTTAAAGATACCCTTTAAAAGAATCCTTTTTAACACTGTTTTATAAAATATGAACATGGTTAATAAATATGTCCCCTTAAAAACTTACACATAAACAATCTCTGATAATAATGAGATTGAGGAATTAACTCTTGCCTTTTACTTTCCTTTGGTAGAGGGTACGTTTAACCTCTTGTATAATGACCATATAATGTTATTAAATTATAACATACCCATATTAATATTTATGATATCATACATGATTCATTTATGACTGTATACTACCCATTTAATAATAATTTACATGTTAAAATAACATTTTTTGTACTAATCGCTTTCTTTATCGTATGTGTTTTAAGTTGCTATTATTGATCATATCACTTAGATCTTGATTTAAAAAGATCCATAATATAAAACATGATTTATATTTAATATATATTTATAATAGAAGTATGTATAATATATATATATATATATGAAATGAATATTCTATTCATGAAGACGGTAGTCTACAAATATGCATGAACGTTGTTTCCGTTTTCCTATCGTAGATTATGGAAGTAATAAACATATATTTATCTACATAAATATATCTTATTATAGTAGAAATCTTATTTCATATATCTCATTCTTAATATATATATATATATATATATATATTATAAAAATTCTTGAATGGTGATCATTGAAAATTAATCTCATCGCGTCACGGAGATGACAAGTCGTACGTAGGCATGAGCGACAATATCATTCTATCGATGGTGAAATCATATGTAATTTGATAATATAATATATATGAAGAATAATTAACATGTTATGTTCATTATTTACATAAATTATACTCATTATTATTCCCATCCAAATAATGAAGTGTTGAAAAACAAACCACACCACAACGTGGAGACGGTAAGCTGTACGTACGCACATGTGGTGACTTTGTCATTCATAGGATGGATAGAATAGTGAATATGGTTGTACCATGTTTATAATAACATCTCAGTATGTATAAGATAATGGAGTTATTATTTTATTACGGAAACAACAATGAAATAGGAAGTGGAAGAAGAAAAGAACATTGAAAGAGGTGATGAAGTAATTACCTCTTCTTCAGGTTCTTCTTTTTGATTTGATCAAAAGGGATCCTTAGTTTGGATTCTAATCAAATTGAGGACTATAGGTCTAATTTAGTTTAGTTGGGAGGATATTTGAGATAGGTTTGGCCGAGCCAAATGGCTCTGGAGTTGTGAAATTAAGAGAAGGGTAAGTTCCCTTTTATAAGAGAGGTGAGGGTCACTTTAGGAAAAGCTCCAAATATTATTTTATTACAAAATAATTTTCGGTTTATAATGGATCCAAATGCATTTATTTCGAGGATAAGGTGGTTATGGGTATAAATAAACTCAACCAATAGGTTTTAGATAGGTTTAGGTCACTATATTAACCTTATATTTTAGATTTAATTCTTAGTTAAATAGTTTAACTTTTACTATTTCTTCTTGTATTTGTATATTACATGGTTAATAAACATACTATAAAATGCCAAGAAAACCTCAATTAGTTTATTACTGTAATATATATCATTATATAAGGCCTTTGGACTAAACTTATATTTTTAGGAATATTATATCATTTAATAATATATTATTTTTTTAAAAAACTCATTTATGTCAATTTTGACAATATTTAGTATTTGATTTTTTTGAAAGTCAAAAAAATGTGATTATTTTAGAAACAATACATTATATCCATACTAACATGTTATATTAACCTATAAAATTATTTTAATGCATCAAAAGTCTCAATTTACTTTTATTTTTATATTTATAATATCAATTATTTTAATATTTCATTAATAAGATAATTATTTCATCACCATTGTGTCATAAATAAATTTAATTATTTAGGGTCTAAAAATTATAAATAAAATACCATGATGTAAGAAATTTTTTTATATTTCTAATGAATATTTATAGTCAATTTTATCTTATGTATAACCCTATATTAAAAAAAATTTCTTATTAAACTTTGAATTTAACACTTTTAACTTTTCTTTAAATAAAACATAATAAATGTCCTAATCTAATTCAGGTGGATAAAAGGGATCATATTTTATTCGCAAGATTGATTTTGGACAAAATAAACATATCCAGTTGAATTAGGACTTATTTTGGGGTAATTATAACATCTTTTTACATTTAATTACCCTATATATACTTTTAACTGTGGTAAATAAAATTCAACAGTTACTATTCACCAAAAATTATTTTCATCCCATTGAACCAAATTTTACTTAATGATGTCAACATTTTCTCTCAGATTTTTGAAATTCAATTTATAGACGTGGTAAGATTATGTTTTATGCAAATTTTCTAATGTGCCTAGAAGGTGGGTAAAAGGCATTGAAAAGATCAATAAAATTTTATATATCTAATATTATTATAAAATGACTCTAATGAATTAAATTTTACTAATATATGAATTATGTATCTATTTTTACTTTATGATAATTTTTTATTTAAAAAAATTATTTAAATGAAAAAGTTGGTTTTTATGTATTATGCAGTATTTCCATTATTCATCAAAAATTGAATGTTTTCAGAGAAATACCAAAAATTCACCCTAAGATAATTCTGATATTAAAAATTCAAAAATGATTTCTATTTTAAAAAATTCAAAACATATAATTTTCATTAATTAATTTAAAATTAATTCTCATTGTCAAAACAAAAAAAGTGGGGTTTTTAGAAGTAAAAAACAATCAAAAGATTGATATGTGTTTATGTCTAATTTAAATGTAAAATTACTTCAAATGACCAGAATTGAATTAAATTATTAAAATATAATCTAATTATAAATAAAAACCATTCAAATTTATAATGTAACAATATAAATTAATTTGATTAAAATGTTTTTTCAATTAAAATTTAGTATTTTTCACTATTCATCAAAATATGAATGTTTTTAGAAAAACACCAAAAAATTTCAAAACTAAATTTTTATGTCTCACTTCAAAAGAAGAATATTATTTTTCAAATTAAATATATAAAAGTGTAAAATATTATATTTAAAAGGGGTACTCTATTAAAAGGCGATAAAATTGCATTTTTTGAAAAATACTTCTTTTATCTGAAACATAAGAATTTTTTCTTATATTATGTCTAAGAAAACCATAATATAGAAAATAAAATTATATTATGTATATAAAATTCAAAATTCAATTAATATTGTTCATAACCGCTTTTTGAATAGCTAGTTTGGTATGTCGTTGTGCACTCAAACTTGGTGTTATGTGTAGCGTAAGCTATTGAATTGCTTTAAAAAGATATCGTACTATGAAATCTTGGGTTGTTACATTATCCCCTCCTTCAATAAATTTCATCCTAAAAATTTGAAATATTTATTCCAAAATAAAAGGATTGAAATAGAAAATACCTTTGCGTAAAACCCACATCAGAAATAGGGTTAAAATTTAGTCCTAATAAGAGGGAAAGAGAAATAAAAATGTCACAAAAAATTAGGGTTTTGAATAGAAGAACATTGGTGGAAATTATAGACACATAATTGGAGGAAAAACAAAAATATTTATAGGTAGTGATTGAGGCCATCAATCACAAATAAGTGAAAAATAAATAAAAAATTGAGGGCCTCAAAGCCATAAATCAATGATGACTTAAAATATCATTTTTTTGTTAAAACATAAGGTATAAGGATAACACATTTTTGGTTTTTAGATCCTTTCCATAATGTTTAAGAATTAATTTCTTCATATAAAAAAATAATTGACAAGCATAGTTTCATCCTTCGACTAATTTCTACCACAAACTTAGCTTTCACTCTAAAAGATAATAGAACTCAAAAATATTCTATTTATCTTAATCGTATAGGGTTTCAAGAAAATGAATTTATAATTAAACAACAATATCATTTAAAAAACTAAATTATACAGACTAGGACATCACATAGGTCAGGGGTAGGCGATTCAGCCTTGTCGTGCTTTAGTTTTGGGTTCAAGTCTCGTGGCCTTTCCGGACGTGACAGGTTGTCACCGGACCTTCGGGTTATCCTTCATATAAAAAACCCAACAATAATCTTAAGAAATTTTTTAACCTTAAACCATAGTATCCATTTTCCAACTTACTCCATTTAAATATTTAGAGTTAATCAAAAAAAATTTGTCCAAACTCAAACTCCAAAAATTTATAAGAATGTCAACATTACATAATGAAGATATCTTTTTTCCACATAATAACATGTGAGTACCTTAATCATGTATTCTCTAAAAACATGATAACACCCCCATAAAACCTTATTGATTACATTAATGACCCCATATTCATTTTATAATACTAGATATATTCCTTATATTGAAAAATTTTGAATACTCCAACAATGATGGAACAAACAAACCATTAATCAGTTCCATGGAAGTTAAGAATATGCAATATAATTTATCCAAATCAACCATCTCTTATTCCCAAATCACTACCTCGATATGAGAACCATATTAAGGTTTATCTTTTCTTCAACCATGATTTTTATAGAAAGTTTAAATTGTTGTTGAGTCACTTTTCTAAGTACCATGTAATATCAAATCCTCAAGAAATTGTACTGCAGTACAATTCTTATTTGATTCCATAATTCATATAACCAGTATATCATTGATACAACACTAAAATTACATAATTATTTAATAACAACATAATAACACTAGTCATTACTCTTCATCTTTTGTAGTATCATAACTTGATTATTATCCAAAACCATTATTTACAGTATACTCTGATGATTGGGACATTGATTTGCGTAGTTTCCCAACTCCTTGAAGATGATGCATTGTACATTCGAAACATTATTCTTACACTTTCAATCATGAACCTGGTGTCCTTTTTCTCCACACTTATAAAAAACTCCCATTCCTTTCAAGAACTTCCCAGGGTGATTATTTCCACAATTATCACATATGAGAAAATTCTTATTTCCCTTATTCCCTTTATCCATCTTTCTCTCTCCCATCCTTTTATTCTTTGGCTTCCCATCAAAGTCGTAGGACTCATAGAAATATTTACTTATCATAATATCACATGATATTATTTCTTCATATGATTAGAATATGTGGGATACTATTTCCCTTCAAAATTTTGGCTTAAGACCACGAAATATATGACCCTTATTACTCATTGGATCATGTGTATTGCTAGAGGTCTCATTCCTTCTAATGGGAACCATTTCAAAATGGAGACATACACTTTGTTAAATCATAGAATAATTTTTAATCAAAAAAAAATCCCAACATTAATTGAATATTTTCACATATCTAGTATTATAATCATAAAAAGGGTTTCTTTTCTGACATATTTACTCATAAATCCTTCATAATGGTTTGTAAAGAAATTTTGAATTATCCTAAGTATATCCCTCAGGAGTGTTGTAACCAAGAGTGTAGAAAGGCCCATTATCGGGCACCAGTTCCCATTCGAGTCTAGCTCAAAGTGGTGTTTTTGGGTTTTACCCCTAGATACTTTTGTGCCAGAGCCGCCTCTATCTACTCGTATCCAGACAGGGATGTATTTCTTAGAAAATTCACAAAATCTCTACATTATCAAAATTATTGGAAGTTCTTCTATACTAATCCTCAAATTCTATCTTAGGGTATTGATTCAAATTCATATTTTATCTAAATATATTTCCAAAGTTGTTACAAAACATCTTATGATACCAACTATAATTCCCCTATCGCAGAAGCCTTGAGTCGGTGCATTATTTTAATACATTGGCATGATTACAAGTGATAAAGTCCTCAAGGAACAATCGGTTTAGAAGACTTCAAAAATATATTACATACATGAATGTTACAATACACTTTCTAACATACAACACAACATAAATAATCCATTGACAATGCCATTATTACATTAGCATAACCCTACCTATCAATCATAATACACTTCTTGGAATCCTGGGAAAAGAAAACTTAAGAAAGGGGTGATCTCAAATGCTTAGTAAGGACAAATAATTTACCGGAAGCTATAAATTTTTAAGGAAATATGTATAAAAAAAGAACATCCTTTTAAACATAAACTTGAACATAATATGGAAAAAATTAATCATACATTACCATAAAAATAGGAAGTAATAACTAATTTCATAATGAGGGAATGAATAATGATGGACATCATAACCACATAGTCAAGGCCTCATGTAAAGACTACAGATAAACATTTTTTCAAGGCCTTGTTCCAAGACACTAGCTTTTCCCATGAGACCTACCGATGCATTAAGGGGCTATAGTGGGCCCCACCCCTCACTTACTAAGTCTAATACATTCCTCATATGAAAAGGGTGAAACATAACATAAACATTCGTATTAAAACTAGTATATGAAATGTAAATACTTTAACCATAAACTATGAATGGTATATAAATATCACATCCATAGTGAAACATATCATATCTAATTCAATAAAGTATAGAATATTGTATTATAATAAATAAATCTCAATCATGAATAATATCCACTAAAGGATGTTAACAAAGTTGAAAATGTTTAGTATAACTCTTTGAGAGAAATATCCTTTTTCATGAATTCATTTAGAAGTCACATAATTTAGAATTAAAAATATTTAAAATAAATTTTTGAATCAAAGTGTCTCATACCCGCTTTGAAACTTTTTAAAGGAATTAATATTTTAAAACATTAAAGCCCATATAAATAAATCCATAAAACCATTTTGAAAACATGGACATTAATGAGAATGATTTAGAAGAAAAACTATTTAAACTATTTAAATTGATGGTTTAGTTAAATTGTACCTTACAAATAACCCTTTTGAAAAATCTTTTATAAAACATGGACGTGGATAACAAATTTAACCTAGTAAAAACTTACACATAAACAATATCGGATAATAATGAGATTGATGAATTAACACTTACCTTGTACTTTCCTTTGGTAGAGGGTACGTTTAACCTCCACTATAATGAACATATATGTTATTAAATTATAACTTAACCATATTAATATTTATGATAACATACATGATTCATTTATTACTTTATATGACACATTTAATAATAATTTACATGTTAAAGTAACATTTTGGGTAATATTCACTTTCATTATCATACCTGTTTTAACTTTTTATTCTTGATTGTATCAATTAGATCCGGATTTAAATAGTTCCAAAATATAAAACATGACTTATATATCATGTATATTCATAATAAAAAATATGTATAATAGATAGATATATGAAATGGAAACACCATTAATGGATTCGGTAGTCCGTACGTATGCTTGAACGTTGTTTCCATTTTCTTATCATATAGTATAAAAGTTAGTAATAAACATATATTTATCTACATAAACATATATTATTCGAGTAGAAATATTATTTCATATATATCATACTTAATCAATATATATATATATATATATTATAAAAATTCTTGAATGGTGATCGTTGAAGATGAATCTCATCGTGTCTTGGAGATGACAAGCTATACGTACGCACGACGGACAATATCATTTTTTTTATGGTGAAATCATATGTAATTGGATGTTATATCATATATATAGAATCATTAAAATTTTATATTCATTATTTAAATCAATTATACTCATTATTATACCCTTCCCTAAAATGAACTGTTGAATAACAAACAACACCATGACGTGGAGACGGTAAGTCGCGCGTACGCACGTATGGTGACTTTGTCATTCATAGGATGGATAGAATAATGAATATGGTTGTACTGCAATTATAATAACATCTCATTATGTATAAGATACTAGATTTATTATTTTATTATGGAAACAAAAAATAAAGAGGAAGTGGAAGAAGAAAAGAACTTTGAAAGAGGTGATAAAGTAATTACCTCTTCTTTGGGTTCTTCCTTTTCATTTGATAAAAAGGACTCCTTTGGTCGGATTCTGATCCAATTAAGCCCTATAAGTTAAATTGAGGGTAATTGGGAGGATATTTGTGCAGGTTTTGGCATATCCAAATGGAATTGGAGGTGTAAAATTAAGAGAAGGGGACTACCCTTTTATAAGAGAGGTGGGGGTCACTTTAGGAAAAGTTTAAAATATTATTTTATTATTGAATCATTTTCAGTTTTTAATGGCTCAAAATGGATTTAATAAGAGGATAAGCTGGGTATGGGTCGAAATCCACTCAGAAAAATAGGTTTTAGACATGTTTAGGTCACCATATTAACCTTATCTTTTAGATTTAATTATTAGTTAAATAGTTTAACTTTTACCATGTCTTCTTGTATTTTTATATTACATGGTTAATAAACATACTATAAAATGAAAAGATAAACTCAAGTGGTTCATTAAAGAAATATCTATAATTATATAAGTCCTTTATCTGAACCTTATTTTTAGGAATATTATATAATTCAATAATATAGTATTTGTTTTAAAAACTCATTTATGTCAATTTTGACATTATTTAGTTTTTTTTGAAAGTAAACAAAACTTGTTTATTTCAAAAAAAATACATTAAATCAACCCTAAAATGTCATATTAACCTATAAATTTTTTGTAATTCATCAAAAATATCAATATACATTTAGTTTGATATTTATAATATCAATTATTTTAATATTTCATTAATAAAGTAATCATTGCATCATTATTGTAACATAAATAAATTTAATTATATAATGTATAAAAATTATAAATAAACTACCATGATTTCGAAGATATTTTTATCTTTATATTGAATATTTATTGTCAAATTTATTTTATGTATATCCCTATATTAAAAATGGTTTAGTTATTAAACATTGAATTTAACACTTTTAACTCTTCTTTAACTAAAATATAATAATTTTCCTATTCTAATACAAGTCGATAAAAAGGATCATATTTTATTCCTAAGGATTATTTTGGTCGAAATACGCTTATCAAATAGAATTAGGACATGTTTTTGGGTAATTATAATATCATTTTTACCTTTAATTATCCTATTTACTTTTAACGGTGGTAAATAAAATTCCAAAGTTATTTTTCACAAAAAATTATTTTCATCACATTAAACCACATTTTACTTACTGATGTCAACTGTGTCCCTCATATTTTTGAAATTCAATTCACAGAAGTGGTAAAATTATGTTTTATCTAAATTTTCTAATTTTCCTAGATGGTGGGTAAACAAATTTATAATGTTCAATAAAATTTTATATATCTAATCTTATTGTAAAATGAATCTAATGACTTAAATTGTACTAATATATGTATTATGTATCTATTTTTACTTTAAGATAAATATTAAATGAAAATTAATTATTTAAATGAAAAAGTCAGTTTTTATGTACTATGTAGTATTTTTCACTATTCATAAAAACTTGAATGTTTTTTAGAAAAAATACCAAAAATTCACCCTAAGATAATTTTGATATTCCAAATTCAAAAATGATTTCTATTTTATAAAATTCAAAACATATAAGTTACATTAATTAATTTAAAATTGTTTCTCGTTGTTAAAACCAGAAAGCGGGTTTTTGAGAGGTAAAGATTATCAAAATATTGATATGTGTTTATATCTAGTTTAAATTTAAAATTACTTCCAATTACCAAAATTAGATTAAATGATAAAAATATAATATAATTATAATTAAATATAATTAAAATGTATAATTTAACAATATAAATTATTTTTATTAAAAAGGTTTTTTTCAATTAAAATTTCATATTTTTCATTATTCATCAAAATATGAAAGTTCTCATAAAAACACCAAAATTTTATCCAAACTAAATTTTTATGTCCCGATTCTAAATAATAAGATTATTTTTTCAAATTTAATATATAAATGTGTCAAATATTGGATTTAAATAGGGTTCTCCATTAAAAGGCAGTAAAATTACATTTTTTTAAAATACTTCTTTTATCTGAAAAAAAAATGAATTTGTTCTTATATTATGTCTAAAAAACACATAATATGGATTATAAAATTATATGGAGTATATAAAATTAAAAATACAATTAATATTGTTCATAACTTCTTTTTGAATGGCTAGTTTAGTAAGTCGTGGTGCGCTCAAACTCGGTGTTGCGTGTAGCGCAAACTATTGAATTACTTTAAAGAGATAACACTATATGAAATCTTGGGGTGTTAAAATGTTCCCCAGTTACATTGGAACTTTTTAAATTTTTTAATGTGTTGGATATATGGTTTACTAGTTGGAAATGTCACCATGCCTCCCTAAAGTACATAATGTTCTCCATATATCATTGTTATTGAAGTACATGTCAAACTTAGTGAATGGCCTCACCTATGATAAAATAGAATTGGAACCTATTATATATTACTATGAAGAAACCATATAGATTCTTGTTACTCGAGATAAAGTATTGGATAATTAGACGACTCGATTGGTTAAAGTACTTTGGAGAAATCATAAAATAGAGGAGGAAACGTGGGAACTGGAAGATATTATGAAGAACTAACCTCATTTGTTTATAAAGTAATTATCATGAATATTTAAAGGATTATGTTCTTTTAGGTGGAAAAAATGTAACATCTTGGAGACTTTATGATATAATTTATTTTAAATAAATTTAATATCTTTGATAGATTGTGACATGCGCAATACCGAGTTCAATAGAACCACAAAACAATATACCATTTCAACCGATCGATTAAATTTGCAGGTATGAATATAAATAAATAAATTATTAAATATATATTGGTTAAATTTTTTAGTGGTAATATATTTATTATAAATAATTTCAAAAATAAATTAAAATTAAAATAAATGCTTTCTAAAAACTGTATTTTTTTCAAAAACATTGTTTCATTGTGTCTTGTAAAATTATACTTAAAATAATTGAATAAAATTTTATAAAATTTATTTGATAAAATTAAATAAATTTTTTAAATCATAATATAAAATTTATCTTAGGGATAAAATTTGATATTTTTTTTAAAAGAGTCATTTTTCGATGAAGAGTAAATATTATTAATTATTGTTTAAAATTTTGTTTTCATTGTAATTTTTGAAAAAGTTAATTTATATTTTAAATTATTTTTAATGTATAATTAGTTCAAATACGATACTATTTAAATAATTTAGATCATTGGAATTAATTTCATATTAAAATCTGATAGAAAAAACATTTTAACCTTTTGAATGTTTTTATTTGAAAGAAATGTTTTTTGATGTGTCTACATGTTTAATTTTTTGTTGGATTATTACATTTATAAAAATATAATTTGAAAAATTTGATTCCATATTTTTAATGAGAGAAATTTATAATATATAATAATTTCAAATTTATTTTGTTCATAAGGAAAAAAAATAGTAAAAAATATTTTATGTGGTTATAGTTAAAACATGTTTACTTAGGAGTTAAACTAACAATAATAGAGTTAAAATGACCTAAACATTTTCCAAAATACAATTTGATGATAATATTTAGACCTTATAAAATCTTAGGTTCTATAATGGAACATTTTGGATCCTTTTTATATTTTGAAATACGTAGGTATAAATTATTTTTTTCAAAAAATAATTATGTGTCTTCTCCCCATATTATAAAAGGCCACCCCTATCTTCCCATATCGACACATCCAAAACTCATTGGATCTTCCTATACCTACCCAAATAAGTTTATTACATCCATAAAAACCATATAGGTTTTTTTATCATAAAGACATTCTAGTAAGTCTTTTTGTGAAAACTTAATGATTTTATTTGAAGAAGATGTAATATTTTTAAACAAGTATTTTTATATTTTTTATTATTACACCACCTTAAAATATTATTCAATAATGATAGTAAAATTAAAATATTATCTCAAATTTTTTGTGATGTTATTATTTTAATTTCATAGCATATATATGTTTCCTCTTTCATCAAATGTGATATAAATTTGTCGATTTTGTTTACGGCACACTACTGCCTCATGAACTAACATTAATCATTTTCCATAAAAATTTATCATAAATAATTGTAATGATGGATTTAATATATATATATATATATTATATAATTATACTTCTATAATTATAATATCACATATTCCATCCTAATTTCTATTCTGTTTAAAATAAGATAATTTCCATTGTATGTAAGGAAGACTACCACCTCACAAAGTGATGTGATTCATTTTTCAATTATTCTTCACATAGAAGGTGATAAGGATAGATTTAATGATTATATGTGATATATTATAAATGATATAAATTATGGAAATTAATATTTCATACACTTCCTTAAAATTTCACCTATTTGGTAAAATATATCGTCGCTCATTCCAATATATAGCCTACCATCTTCATATTGAAATGAAATTAAAATTTTATGTATAATTATAAAAATTTATTATAAAAATTTATATAGTGATAAAGAATAATATTTGTAAAATTAATATAATTCTGGAGATGATGGAACAATATCCTCTTTTCTAGATCTAGGACTTTGTTGACAAAACATGAATGTGAAAACAAGTCAATTAACACCTAAAATAATGAAAATAATTAAATATTATTAACAAATGATGGGTAAAATTTTATAAATGGTTCATATATTATATTATAAATTAGTTTATTTTTATTTAATAAATTAATAAAAATCATAAAATCATTATATATGGGGATAAATTACGTTTAACTAAAAGAAATCTTGAGGTATTGGATTTCATCTCAATTTTCATTACATTGAGAAATACTTCATAACATGTTCTTATTCACTTTTATGCGGTGTAAATACTGCACAATTTATGTATTTTGAATTAATACCTATTTATTCATGATGTTTAATATTTCAATTAATGTGTGTTTCTTTCATTGGGTTATTATTTAAAGGTTACCAAAGTGGTAAGAATCTATTTGACAATCTTTATATTTTTTGGGATTTCTTTTACTATTGTTAGAGGAATATTATCATTTATACTTTATAAGGTCCATTAATTATTATATACATAGTATTTGTATCTAGGATATTATTAATTCATAAACATTATACCATTTATACATATGGTGATTACTTTGAATTTTGTATGATTAAGTGAGGAAATATTGAGAAATTTTTATTCTTTTCTCAATATGGATATTTATGGTTAAATATTAATTTTCATGAACCTAATAGATAATTAAATATATTATGAATATTTTGTACATTAATTTATGGTGGTTACTTACTATATATATCCCATTAATGAATCGACAGGCATCATGTGACAAATTATTTGGCCAAGTTAAGTGGGTCCTTAGCTATAGATTTAAACAGTTTTGTGAATAGTATTTGTAGTATAGGTATCATGGTTCTTAAGATAATGACATCAAATAATTAACAAAATTAATTGATAATTAATTTATTATTATTATTATAAAATATAAACTGACAATGATATTACCTCTTTATGCATTTCATTCTCATTTTTTTGATTAAATGGAATGAGTGTTCTGTTAGTTACCTTTTCAGATTGATTATTCTATATTTTACACTAATGTTATATATTAAATTCATTTTCTTTTATTTATCTACTATTACATATTTAATATTATTTATTTACTCCAGACATATTCTATATTATGTAATCCTTACTGAGGATTTGAGCTCAACCTTATTTCTCTCCCTTTCCCTAGGATAAAAAAAAGAAATCCTTGAATGAATTTTAATTATGCATATCATTTTTTATATATTAGGTATTTCTATATATTTCAAATGTAAAAGGACTATAATTTATATATATATATATATATATATTAAATAATACTAAACTACTACGTCCTTTGGGATGTGGTTTCTTATATCTATTGAGTATGTAATAATGTAATTAGAGTCTCCAAGATACTAGAGTTGGGTTCATTACACCAAGATCCTGAAAAATTGATAAATAATAGATTATAGGGAAGTTTAATATGATATAACACTTCACCACATAAAAAAAGAAACTTTTTTAAACATGTTCTTAGTTATCCTCAATGTTTCCTTAATTTTATATTTTTATTTTTTACCGTTGTAATATGTTTATTTACCGTATGTAATTTATCATTTAAGTCTAAAATAAGTTGAGAAATATTATAAAATTTGGACCCACTAATCCTAATTATTAAAAAAAATATAAAAAAATATTATGTGGGTAGAATAATAATTTTAATACAAGTTCAAAAAATGCGCAAAACCTCATTTTAACCATAACTATTGTAAATAAATTTTAACATCATTATTAATTATTATGAAAAGAGATAAAGTTGTAATTATTATATAATATTAATTATTATTATTCCAAATATGAAATAAATTTTACAAAATTCAACTCACATATGTGAGAAATTTTAATTTAAAATAAATGCTCAAATCATGTTGAAAAACAGTTTTTCGGGAAATGCAATTTTCAAGTGTAAGATGATATTACAAGAATTATATGAATCATGATCATAATAATATGTATTTAAATTAATATATTTACATATATAACGTATTAATTTAATTTTAATATTTCTTGGATATTTGTTATTTTAATTAATAAAAATTGGGGAACATTATGCATTTAAAATTAATTTTCCGAAAAATGTGTTTTTATGGCTAAAAATAAACATATACCAAAATTGGGTATAAGGATGATTAAAATATAATTATTTATTTATTTATAATTAAATAATAATTTTTAAATTGAAATCAAAATCAAATCATAATTGGAATTTTATATTTATTAATTTATTGAAAAGAAATGACAGTTTTACAAAAAGTGGAATTTTTTACTATTCCAAGAAAAATCACTCTTTTCAAAAGAATAAAAATATTTCACCCTAAGATAATTTTGATATGATGAATTTAGAAATTATATTATTTTTTAATATAAAATTTTTAAATGTGGTATAAATTTATTATAATTCCTAAAAAATGTAATATAAAACCATTTTGAGGATAATGTATTTTGAAGCATAAATTTTATTTACTAAAACAATTAGAGATTATTTACTAATAATTTTTCTAGAATTTTTTTTTGATTTGTAACTATATATATCTAATAATTTTATTAATCATATTTATACCTTCTATTTCAATGGTTAGTTTATAATGGTTATATTTAAATAATTTATTCCATGGGTCATTAAGCACATTGTTGTGTGTTGTATATGTTATCAAACACAATATTATTATTTTAAAATATCTTTTTGGAATATATCAAAATCTATAAAAGATATTAAATTTATTTTAAATAAATGTACTCTAAAATCTTTGGGTGTCACATTCTCCCCACCTTCAATAAATTTTGTCCTCACAATTTGAACATCTACTCAAAAATAAAGAGTCTCTATATTTGAATATTACTTTTTAAAAAACACACATAGTGAAAAGGGTTAATTGAAAATCCTCTTAAATGAGGGAATGGAAATTGTGAAGTTCATTTGAAATAATTCATAAATAGGTTTCCATATAGGAGAAAATTTGTGGGAAGTGAAAATATGGACATGGAAAAAAATAAATAATAATTATGGAGAGTGATAGAGACCATTTGTCATAATAAATTTAATGATCAAGAGAAATTTAACAAACACAAAACCAAAAATTTGTGATGGTTTAAAAGACCATTTTGTTTATTGGATATGATGTTAATTGGATAAAACTTCTATTTCATGACCATTTTCTTAATGATAAGGTATTTGTTTGTTGTCTGTGAATGTATGTAAACATACTTACATGATATTATTCTATATTTTAATCACAATTTCACCACATTGTTGTTTTAGATCAATTTATAGGTCATCCCTTACTCCAATAAATTAATATCCAATAATAATTTTTATTTCAGAAGAACTAGAATTAAATTGTAAAAGGTCATAAAATCCATAAAAGAGTGAAAAGTAATTATGTTTGTCTCTAAATATTTTTGAAACACAAATGGTGAGTAAATTTTATCCAACATATTACATTAATATATAAAACTCAATATTAAATCAATTATTTCAAAATTAATATTTATCATTAAAATTATTTATGTAAAACCAATTACTTATTAATAAGAATATCGTGTTTTCTAATGGTAAGTGTTAAAACCTTATCGATCTTTGGTTGTGGGTTCAAGACTTGTGGCCTCACCGGATGCGATGGGTTGTTTCATGGAATGCGGGTTGTATTTTTTCCAAAACTATATTAATATATTTCCTTTATTTATTACAAATTTTAATTACCCATAATTGACTTGAAATCAATGAAATGATAAATCCTAAAGGATACTAATACCTTTAATCTTATTACCAAAAAATGTCAAGGTATTCCTCCATAAAAAAATTATATACTAAACCAATATATTTTATTATTATAAATGTCTCTAAAAATATACCTAATCTTGATAAACTGACATCACATAAAACCTCAAAAAGGGTATGTTTAAGAAATTTAATTTATGAGAAACCTTAAACTCATAGATCCATGATGGTATCCATTACACTTAACTTAATATAACATGACAAAATATATTCTTCGAAAATTAACCCAAACTATAGATGTTTCATAGTTGTCATAACCGAAATACCATTGGTAAAAATACTTTATAAATAAAATTCTTGAATCTAAATAAATAAATTTTGAATCCATTTTATATAAAGTTAGGTAATTTCTTAATCTATGAGTTATCCTTTAAAATTTTTAATTGAATTGGATAATTCCTAGGTTCCCCACAAAAAAGATAATGATCTATAAATGGATTTTTATGATTAAATTTTAATCTATACCATGAAATCCTCACTTTTCCTTAAAAATTTGTCCATCTATTCCCTACATTTCTACACACAGACAAAATTATTTTTACTTCATGATATTATTATGGGTTTCTCTTGCTACATTTCATGCAAGAAGTAAATCATGCCATTTTTTCTCCATGTTCTACACCACAAGAGCTCTTAATGAGCTCTATCCTTCGATTCATTAGTGAGTCTATGAGTTTTTCAGGTAGATATTATTAATCATATATTGTGATAACTATTTTTCCATAATGATTTTATCCTTAAATCCTATCAAAATCCCATTTGGTTACTTATAATAACCATATTTTCCATTATATTAAATGTTAACATGATTCCTTTAGGTTTTATCTGTTAACAAAAAAAATCATATTATGAGCAATAATAATAATAGTGGGAAACCCAAATAATCTTTTATAGGATGTATAAATCATGACACAAAATATTCAATATTATAAAACTTAGTTTTATCCTATGTACATCATTCTCGTCATCTATTCAAGTCCTGAGTAATTGTTTGCAAAGGAAATGTGAATTATCCAATGTGTATCCCTTAGGAGTTTTAGAAGAGGTGTAATGTAATCCCATATTTCATTCACCAGGTGATGATCGAGTTAAATACCAATGTTCCATTTTCATAGTTATTACCACTAGATACAACTGTGATTGAACCACATCCACTTTTAGAATCCATATATTTATTTATTGTTAGGAAAACCACATAATATATTCCACACTAAAACATTAAGACGTTTTTATATACTTATACTGAAAGTATATTGTCATGACCCCCTCCCTGCAAGGTGTACCCCTCCTGGGCTGGCAATGTGAGAAGGGAGATAGTGACCCATGAGTCCCACCTTTAATAAGCCCCGGGTTAGTGACTAGCACCAATGGTATAGTAAACACATAAATATAAGGCATTACCCTCTAAGAGAACACATGTGAAAGAAAGAGATAAGAAAGACATCAATTAACTCCAACTTAGAATGAAATATAAAACAAATCCCTATTTCACATATGTAATGTCATGAAAAACTCATACAATTGGAAGGGAAAACTTCAAGTACCAAAATAAAGTAAAAATGATAACAACCACGAAGCTCGAACAGCTCCTACAACCCCAATCTATTAGTAACCATCCTGATCTCAAACCACCTCCAAGTGACCTAAAAACAGTTTATATATACCTAGGGTGAGTATAATAGTATACTCGGTAGGATCCTTCCTGACTCCTCTCATGAAAAAGTAAAGGAAGAATGCTAAAGCACAGTGAACAAGAACTGAAACTAACCCATCACTTAAATAGGTATACTAAGTTCCCATCCTCACTATGGATACTCTCACCAAGTATTTCATAAAATATTATATAATATAATAAATAATATCAAATGTAACCCGCTACTAATTTCCCACTGGTTTTCCACTTTTCCCCAATATCGCACTTCCTAAGTTTCTCTCTCCAAAAGGCTTGCCCATAGACACCTGGGTGAAGCACCACAACATGCACCTCATGCAGCAAAACCAACATGCCCACATAACCAAAGTAACCAAGTAGTTTCAGGGAGCCACCATATCTCGTATAATATGTATCATACATCAGGAAATAAACCTCAATCCATTATACCCCATACACCGATTAAGGATCCTTAAGACATCACAGCCTATACACATTACACTTATAGAAGTTCATAGAAAACTATATCCTGAATATATGTGTGTGATTAACAGCAAAACAGTATACCCTATACACACATATATGTGGAAAACTAATGATTGTGCCTACCAAAACTAGTTACTACCATGAGAAGAGAGTGGAGAAAAGTGGGTACTTGGCCATCCATCCTCCCATATGAATGTTGGGGAAAACACCCCCTAGGGATCAGAATCCCTAGGGTGTTAGTTTCCCTAATTTATGGGGTGGAGTATCATATATAAACAAAAACAATACATAATATACTATACCTAACAACCACACTATGGTCATAACCTAGTCTTAGACTCATCTGCAGCTAAAGTCTCTCAGACTCCTGGCTACCACTGCTAAGACTAGGTATCCTTTAAGAACACAACCATTTAAAGAGATTTTTAACATTACTTCACTTCTATTTTTATCAGTTTCATTTTATGTTAATTAATTATTTAAACATTAATTAATCATTAACAATTAAACATTATATTTCATTAGCATCACACAGAAGTTCCATTCCCTCTTGGAATTCCAAACCAAGTCCATGACTTATCTGAAATATTACCTCAGAATTGCATCCTATTAAGCTCCAACCCCATGAGATAACATCATTTATTCAATCATTTATTAAAATAATTATTAGTTTTCCATATTCATAGGCATTCTAGAAAAACATTCTAAGCTACTAAGCACAAGGGTCTCAACCCGCTGAGTTGATGAACTAACCTTAAAGTATTTTCCACCTATAGAATGAGTGTTGACCCATCCTCCCTCAAGAATCTATACACGGAAATCATGTGGCATAACCTACACATCTTTTCCCCTTTTGGAAGGTGGGTAAGAAAGACCAGCTTCCTTGAGATGTGGGAAAAGTAAAGAAGATAAAAAACCAACATGATTCAGTATACATGAAACATTTACATCCAACCTATTTCATCATCTCTAGTGTCCTCCCTGACACCCATGTGTATAAACCAATGCATCTCGCCACTCTAGGCATCAACTGCTGCCACAACCAATGGGCCATCCTACCCCCCCCCCCCCCCACATATCATAACATCCACCCAGGCTCACATCAAAACACAAGCATCAGGAAATAAACATCATATCAACTGGGCTCTTGGCCCTTAAACAAGGCATTCATCCTTCAAACATAATGAGCACTTGTGGCTCCAAATCAAAAGGCACTCATATTTATAAGAAAGAGGGTAACTCAGAACCCTAGAATCAAATATCTTTTTATCAAATAGTTGATTCTTTAATCCATCTATAATTAACCAATTTATTATTCGTAGGTTCTATATACGAGAAACCTAAATAGTAATCTATTACAAATAATTTAACTTGATTACTACATCAATTTGATTAACATCAAATTACAACAACAACAACAAAATTCATTTACATGCCTCTTTATCTTTGATAAATAATAATTACAATTAATCCTAGTTTAGGTTATTTACCAATTTCCCTCAAGAACAACAGGCTTGACAAGGAAAGTATAGATATCACATGAACTAGAAAAACCAAATGCAATAACATATGATCAATACCAATTTATTTATCTAGTTCAAATATTTATTATTTCAATTCCATTTTGGTCCAGTTGCTAAATCATGCTAACTCTACGATTTCATGTAAAATAATAGTGAAGCCACAAATCCCCTACCTCAAAAGGTTCTGGAATTTATTTATACAAGAACGATCCACACAATGGTTTATGATCACCTCCCCCCACGACAACTGCATCCACCTGAGGAAGTTGCGGTACAACCACACCAACTGAAACCTAAGAAAACTCTATTAGAAACATGGAGATCACATTCCATAACATGGTAAGGAGTAATGGGAGAATAAGTATTGAAGAAAACATAAGAACGGTGGTAGATCATACCTTCTATCAATGACAGATCAACACTTACTGCTTGCACCAAAACAGGGGGTGCACATGTAGCAAGAAGAAACGCCAAGGGGAAATGTTCCAAGGATTATGGTTCGATCACACCTGTGACGACCCGTCCTCAGGGCATGTGCCATGACTACCCCAAACCCACCTTCCATAGGCCAGGGGCTGGTGACTAGCACTAAAGGCAGAAATCCCTAAGTAGGGAAGGCATTGCCTTTATAAAAAGTAATCACACGCAATCAGAGTACACAACTGAAAGCAAAGCACTAAACAATACTGTATACAGAAGAACTGATGGAAAGTAAAAGGGTTCAGAAATACAATCCCAATAGTAAAGCACAGGTACAACTGTATAAATACAAATAAACGCAAGTACAACCAAAAAAGGGACAAATAGCTAAAAGGTAAAGAACATATCATGGTTCATCCTTCGGGGATCCTACCTGAAGGGTAGGTACATATGGCCACCTTAGCACTCCACGTTCATCAAACTCCTCTATCTACCGACTCGTCGTATGGTTCACCTCTGCGTACCGTCCAGTCTTGGCGCTCTCAACCTCCGTCATTGTTGTCCATCGTCTGCATCCAACACAATGAGGTGTCGGCACAGCTTGTGCATGGGTGAGTATAATGATACTCAGTAGGGTCCTCGAGACCCTCAAGGTCTCACAATATCCAAAAACAATAAACCACAAAGTAATGAAATTAATGGATAACCCATACTTAGTTATATTACCATACATATACCTAAGTAATCTAGTAACCCATCTCAATCATGAGGAAACACAAAAGTAATTGAATCAACTCAAACCAGGATTTCAGTGAAGTATAGAAGTATAGATGATTATTCACAAAGCTAGATCATCTTATTCTATCAAGAGGCACTGCTTCTGACCATACGTAGTCTGAACAACATAGGATCGATAGGTACTAACACCCGTAATGACCCACACTGGATCTGACCCACACAGGATCGGTATGCGCTAACCCACACTAGATCGATGAGTACTGACCCACATAGGATCTGACCCACATAGGGTCGTTATGAACTAACCCACATAGGATCGCTGAGTGCTGACCTCCGTATGATCTGTCTCCAACCTCAACCTCACTATCAGCCACTGGATTCCTCGCACCTGGTGCACTCGAGTTCCGTAGAATCTACCCTCGAGATATTGTTCACACCTCAACTTCTACTAAACTCCCCAAATTAGAAACCCAAAGTAACTTCATGTCATAAGGGTTCCAATGCAACAGACGGTGAGTCAATCGGACACCTGGTTTGTGAGTTATTGGCATTTCCGTCCTAGGGGCCCAGTTGGTTTTTAGGTTCAACCAACCTAACCATACCACAACTGTGTCCAAACCACAAGTGGGGTATGCCAAAAGAGTCGTCTCTCTCTAAGCTTTCTGTCGCCATATACGGTTCTTTGATCGGACACTTGTATCCCAAGATACAGGTAAAAAGGTGTATTCAGGTCAAACGGGTCTGAGTCCAGTCCGACCCGGGACTAGACTGGGGTCCGATCCGATCCGTGGGTCCGACCCAGCCGGAGGGTCCGGCTCGGCCGAAGGGGACAGCTTAGACCAAGTGGGTGGCCCGGCCCGATGGGGGCCCGGCCCGGTGGGGCGGCCCGGCCCGATGGTGGTTCGGCCCGAGGCGGCCCTGCCCGAGGGAGGCCCAACCCGAGATGGCTCGGCCTGAGGGTGGCCCAGCCCGAGGTGGCCACACCCAGCCCAGCCTATGGCCGGCTGGTTCGGTGGCCCGGCTGGCCACGCCTGGGGGGTGCGTTGCCCCCTAGCCTCCCAAGGAACTGGCACTAGGCACCGGTTCAGTGACCCTCGGGACCCGAGGGGTCCTGCCTGTAGCACGCACCGGTAGCCGGCTCAGCCGGCCGCCCTGGCTCCTCCACCACGACGTGACAGTTTTACGGTTCAGTAGGCCTCCATGCAGCGCGATGGCACTATGGCCCCTCCGTCGTAGCCCAGCCTAGCTGCGGCCTCCTACTCTTCCACGTGGCGCGACGGCGTGGCGCCCACCGTCCGACTGCTGCAGCCCTCTTGGCCACGGCCCCCTTCTTTCGGCGCGGTGTGACGGCACCGCACCCGTATGGCACAGCCGCAGCCTGCCTGGCCGCGGCTCAGTTCTCTGCGCGGCACGATGATTCTGCACCCCTGTGGAAACACGGCGACCTCGTGCCCCCGGCTTCTTCGGGGTCCGCCTCTGTAATCAACGAATAAGAACAACCAAAGTGGGAGGATCGGGCCGTGTTTGTGTGGTCTGATCCCTCCTCATCATGGCAATAACATTCGGCATACCATAATCCAAAAATTTGAATGATGAAGAACGGGGGTTTATACTCATATATAAAATAAATCAAATCCCCCAACCTTTTATATCTATATTCATTGACGAATTCGCGGTAAGGTGGACGTCGTTCCGTTGACGTCGAAAGAAGAAGAAGTTGACGTCGCCGGTATTCTTCATGGAGTGTTCCCTCTTCTTGCCCCGGTTGAAGAGGGAGAGAGAAATTTAAGTCGTTCTTTATTGGATAGGGGTGTTATTCATTGGGTGAATAAAGATCTCCAAGTTCGTCCAAGGCTCCTCTCTCAAAGTTCCACCAAAAGTATGTTTCCAACCCAAAAATAATATACAATCTATTATTTTAAATGGTTGGCAAGAATTCAAAGGATTCAAATTAATTAAGTTACTTCACTTAATTAAATGGGTGGAGTTTTCTCATTAAATGGAGGGGGAAGGAGAAGGGGCTCTCCATTTAATTGGGGGTTCCAAGGAGGTTATGGGAGTTTAAAGCCCATGTGGGCCCCAGCTTAATAATATCCTCCCAATAGAGGTTTTGCTCGGGTGGGCCCCGCCACCCTAACCTTCCATGGGAGGTTAGGGTGTGGTGGCCCCCACCTTCAACCTCCCTTTGGAGGTTTTAACCACCAAAATAAAAATAAAGTTAACACTTTATTTTATTCAATTTAATTAAAAATCCCCAAAATCTATCATCCATTCTTGTTAGAACGCAACTGCGGTGAAGGTCTCACTAAGCAATCACCGACTCTACGAGTTCAACAGTGCCCTCAAATTTCAATTCTAAGCACCGGTTCAAAAGTTATAAAATCTCTTATGTATGTTTACTCAACGTACCTGAACAAAACTTCAGAAATTGATTCCGGGCACACCGGACCTCGGAATCAAGCGCCATCAGAAACTACGGACTCGTAAAATTCCCATGATTTTAAGAAAACAATTTCCATGGAATTTTTGGGTCTTTACAACACCACTCTTATGGGAATAAGGAAAGGTTTTAGCATCAAGAAATAGGGAACAAGAAGGTAAAACAAGGGAGGAAGATATATCATCACTTTAGAATATTTAATGGAGAAGCGGTTTAAGATACACTGGACTTTCTATTAAAATCGGATTGAATTAAACCACATGATTTTAGCAAGTAATGGCATCCCGATCCTTAGGAAAATTAATATAAGAGTTATGGGATTTGAATTTGCCTTAAATACCTTAAAAAACCATGAATGTGTTTTTCATCAAAGAAAATGCTAAAGGTGTCAAACAGTAGGAAGTTGGAAACATTGTTCACAAAATGACTCACTAACTGCATTGTTCACAAATGACTCAACGACAACATTGTTCACAAATGACTCACGATAGCACTATTCACAAATGACTCACTAACACCATTTTTCACAAATGATTCATCGATAGAACTATTCATAAATGACTCACTGACATCACTGTTCACAAATGACTCACTAACAACATTGTTCACAAATGACTTGCTAATAGCACTGTTCAAAAATAACTCCCCAAGAAAACTATTCAAAAATGACTCACCGACAGCACTGTTCACAAATGAATCACTGAAATCACTATTCAAAAATGAATCTTCAAAATCACTATTCACAAATGACTCACCTATATCACTGTTCACAAATGAGTCATGGATAGAACTATTCAAAAATGACTCACCGATAGAAATGTTCACAAATGACTCACCAACAGCTTTGTTCATAAATGACTCACCGACAACACTATTCAAAATTGACTCACCGATAGCACTATTCACAAATGACTCACTAACAGCACTATCCAAAAATGACTCACCGAAAGCATTGTTCACAAATGAATCACATATAGCATTGTTCACAAATGACTCACTGACAAATTGTTCACAAATGACTCACCGAAAGTACAGTTCACAAATGACTCACTGATAGCACTGCTCACAAATGACTCATTGACATCACTATTCCAAAATGACTCACCTAAAACACTATTCACAAATGACTCACCTATATCACTGTTCACAAATGAATCACCAACAACACTATTCACAAAACTAGAATCACTATTCACAAAACTGGAAATTTTGGGAAAGTGTTGGAAATAAGTCAAATAGACCTCCCATAACCCCTCAAACACCATAATTTCACATTAGGATGGACAAGATAGGTCTGGGCCATTATATGATATAACTCTCAAAACGTTCTCATCCTCAAGAATTCAAAACCAACCCAAATAAGACACATAAAAAGGGGTCTGAACAACCACCCTTCAAGATTCTTATCAAGGCTATTACCACCAAAGGAGTAAAACCGCTTAAAAAGGGGACACATGTGACTACACAACAACCATAAACAACTCTAAAACACTCTCCTTGGGGATAAACCTCTAAAATGGATAATTCCACAATATAATAAAAGAAATTCATCTCATAAACATGGATTATTTACAACAACAAATGAATATCATTAAAAGAAAAGAGCTAAACATAAAACAACTTGGGGTAATAAGCATGTATATGTGACTCATATTCCAATGTACTCTCGTCTACACCACCATGTCGCCATAAGACATGAACCAAGGGGATAGCATGCCCATGAAACACCTTCTCTTTGTGGTCTTGGATCTCTACAGGCCTCTCATCGATGGTCACATCATTGTCAACATCGAAATCACCCTAATCGATGACATGAGGGTAATCATGAAGATAACAATGGATCTATGACACATGAAAAACATTATATATCTAGATCATTTGTGGGGGAAGTGAAACCCGATAGGCCACGACTCCATCATGAGCCAACACCTCGAAAGGCCCAACAAATTGAGGTGGAATCTTACTCCTACGACCAAACCATCGATGCCCACGATGGAGAGTCACCTTCAGAAATAAGTGATTCCAAAAATCAAACTCTAAATGTCTCCTCCTTTGACCAACATATGATTTCTGATTATCTTTATCTTCCTTCAACCTCTCTTGAATCACCTAAACTATCTTTTTCGTATTCTGCACTAGCTCTGGTATGAGAATTTTTGACTCTCTGACCCAATTCCAGTACAATGGAGAACGGAAAGGTTAGCCATATAAGGCATTAAATGGATCCATATCGATCGTGGAGTGACAAGTATTTTTGTAAGAGAACTCCACCAAGAGTAAGTGCCTCATCCACGAACCTCCAAAATCCAGGACACAAGAGAGCAACATGTCTTCAAGAGTCTAGATGGTCTGCTCTATCTGACCATCCATCCGTGGATGAAAAGAAGTTCTAATGCATATCTAATAACCAAAAGAATGTTGGAGATCCCTCCACACCCTGAAGGTAAAAGGAGGATTCAGATCAGAAATGACCATCTTCAAGACTCCATGCAGTCTCACCACCTTATCCAGATACTACCTTGATAAAATATCCACTGAGCTCGACTCCTTCATCGCTATGAAGTGGGATGATTTCATTAAACGATCCACTACCACCCAAATGGAATCATGGTCTCCCTGATCTCAAGGTAAGCCAGTAAAAAAGTCCATTGAGATGTCCTCCCACTTCCATTTAGGAACATCTAACAGTTTGAGCAAACCACCAAGGACACAGTGCTCAGCCTTCACCTTCTGGAAGAGAAAACATCGAGACATAAACTCAACAATTTCAGGTTTCATCCCAGGCCACCAAAACTAACTCCTCAAGGCTTAGTACATATTTGTCATGTTAGGATCTTCTACTAAAGCCGTACTCTTTAACTTTATGAGAACCATCTCATGAATTGCCAAAGGAATGAAAATCCTTCCCTGATGCAACACTCGGTGTTGTTTATCCTTAGACCAACCATTAGGGGACTTGCCACAAAAAACTCGGTCTCTCTAGAATTCCACCTCTAGATCCCCCAACTGGGAATCTTCCACCTACTACACGAGAGATGACTGCCCCGTCATCTAAAAAATACATCCTCTAACCCTAACTTCTCACATATCAAGATACAATGCTAAAAGTTCTTCTATTACTCTCCACGAATCGCCATATACACTCACTACATCACTATGTGACTTCCTGCTCAGTGCCTCAGATAAAAAATTCTCCCTTCTAAGTGTATATGAGATTTTGAAGTTGTATTCCTATTAGAACTCCATTCAAGGAAACTTCCATAAGTTCAAGTCATGGTGCTAGAAAACATACCTCAGGCTCTTATGATTTGTGAAAACTACAAAGCACTTTCCAATGAGGTAATGTCCCCACAACATCAGATAAAACACCACAGCCACCAATTCAAGATCATGGGTGGCATAGTTACTTTCATGGGTATCCAAATGTCAAGACCCATAAGAGATGATTGATCTATGCTACATCAGAACACAACCTAACCCCAGATATGATGCATCGTAGAAAACATCAAACTGAACTACCTCTATTAGAAGAAAAAGAACTGGAGAACTTACCAACGTCTCCTTAAAATACTCAAAATCTTCTTGACACTGATCAATCCACATGAACGCCTGATCCTTCCTAGTCAATCCTGTCAAAGGAGTCAGAACCTGAGAGAAATCAACTATAAACCTTCTTGTAGTATCCTTTGAGACCAAGGAAACTTCATTCCTATGCAACTATCTTTGGGGATACCGAAGATACAATTACTTCTATCTTCAATGGATCTACAGTTAACTCCTATTGGGATACAACATTCCACAAGAAACAAACTTTTTGAGCCCAAAACTCACACTTTGAAAAGTTCCCAAATAGTTTTTCTTGACGAAGGACTCCAAAAACGACGTGTAGATACTCTACATGATACTCCTCAGACACGGATTAGACAAGGATTTCATAGATTAAAATCACCACAAACATATCAAGGAACTCATGGATCATAGTTTTCATCAATCTCATGAATACAATTTCATCATTCATCACACCGAATGGCATTAAAATGAACTCGTAATGTCCATGATGACAACAAAAAGCAGTCTTCGGGATATCCTCATCCTTCACGTGCATCTGATGATATCCTGACTGAAAATCGATCTTTAAGAACCAACTTACACCCTTCAACTGATCTAATAAATCATCAATGCATGTAAGAGGATATAAATTCTTCACTTTCACTTAGTTTAAGTGGCGATAATAGATACACAACCACAAACTATCATTACCCTTCTTCACAAACAATACCGGTGCACCCCATAGTGACAAAACTCAACTGAACAAAAAATCACTATAATATAATGTCAAGTTGTATATGCAGCTCCTGTAACTCATAAGGGTCTATCCTATATGGATACATAGATATAGGAGACTCTCCTTATTGTAGCTTGATCCCAAACTCGATCTCTCATCAAGGGGGTAATGCTATAACCTCCTCTGGAAAGACATCAAGGTACTCTACTATGAACCTAGGAAACTCCAACTATTTAACCTCTGATGAACTCAGTATTAGCTCATCCATCATGGATGACAAGGAAAAAACATGACTCTGACCCATCTGAGAGTCTCACTCGCCAACAAACATTGTTGGATCTCCATCAGCATCAAAGAACACCACCTTCCTTTTGAATAAATCTATGATAGACAACACTGAATACAACCAATCCAATATGAGGATGAAATAATATGGATGTATCTACAAAAATAGAAAATATCCCCATAGGCGGTGCTTCCTAAGCAGTAGCTCACAATATCTACATACTTCCAAAAAGTCATCTAGATCCTCAATTGGAATAGTCAGTGCCCAGGGCACTAGAAGCCTATCTAACTCAAGTCCCAAATAATGGAAAAGGTAATGTGATATTAAGGAGTTTTTCACTCCTGAATCAAACAAGAAATACAACCAAGTAGGAAAAAAAGAAAAGGGTACCTTGAATGATGTCTCACTCACCTAGAAATGGCAACACTAAAGCATGATGGTCACCATGACCTGCTCCACAGCCTCTATGACCTTGATGACGACCACCACCATAGTCGTTCTCTACTCTCTAAGGATGGGGAGTCTCACGAGGCTATCCTTTTCTAGCCTCATCTTCTCTCTATTGATCTAATGCTGGTGTAACCTGATTTTACTACCTCGGCTAGAACTGCCTCAATGGAGGAACCTAGAGAGGAACACCTAGTGTATGACGACCACTCTGAAAGGTCATGCACTCTCACAATGGATGACCTCAGCCTTCATAAGAAAAACAAGAACCTGATCCCTTGGCATAGGCCTGAGTGCCGCTGCCCCTGAATAAATGAGATGATGAGGGTTGGGACCTACCTCCGGTCAAACGAAAACTCTTATACACTGAAAACCAAGACCCCCAGACCACAAATCTTCTTTGTGAGGAATCTTTATGACTCCCCTCTCATGAAGATATGGTTCTAGATAACATCCTCTCGATGAACTATTCCCTCACCAGCACCTCAATACATTTCTTCAGCATAAACAGGGGACCTAGTGTTGGATCTCTGGATTCCAAGCCACCTCGAAATGCCTCTCCATGGCCTCCTCATCGGAAAAAAGGTCCAAATCATATCATAAATGGTTCCTAAAATGGATTCCAAACTCTCACACACTAGAGATCCCCTATTGATGGGTAAGTATCTCTTGGTGACTGGAAGACATCACGATTGAAGAAAGAAAATTGACTCAGAACGTATCTCGGAACTCCTCCCATGAGATCACCAACTCCTTGTGATCCCTAAGGAAAAACAACCACCACTGCCTCACTTCCCCATGAAAAATCCTCACAATTAAAGACACCTAGTGCTAATTTAGAGAATATATCAAACTGAATGCTATCTCAACCTCCTCCAACCAATCTTCTATGACTACATCTGAAATGGAGCCCTCTTAATTTTTTAGACTATGACACAGATACTCTCGGAGTGTCCTCCTTTAAGATCCACCATCATCAACCTCTACCCTATGACGATCTACTAGCCTAGACTACTGAAAATCTTCTGTGTGAACCTTATGAGGATGTCGACCTAGAGACATAACTGTAGAATATTAAATAGTTAGAGATCCTAAACCCATAATATGGAATACTCAACATTAATTAATTAATCATTTTATTTTTTTAATTTTAGGTTAACCTATCCTAAGTTCTACCCATTCAGACACTAGAAAAAAGAAGAATGATGCATGATCTTTTCCTAAGTATCTACCATAAAACTAATATCACCTCATTTAGTAGACACTATTAACTTAAATTTCCATGAATCATATCAAAGGGGGCCCTAAACGCCTATGTCTCAGTCGATATCCAGTGTTTACATCACTTGATAAACATGACTAACACTATTTCCCTACCAACCCATGAATCCTCGCATGTTCCTAGCACCAAAATCCATCCTATCCCTCAACCTAACTTTTGATGCCACTTTTTCATGACCCCCTCCCCACAATATGTACCCCTCCAAGGCCGGTAATGTGAGAAGGGAGATAGTTACCCTTGAGTCCCGCCTTCAGTAGGCCTTGGGTTGGTGACTAGAACCGAGGGTATAGTAAACACACAAATGTGAGTTATTTCCCTCTAAGAGAAAACATGAAAAAGAGAGAGATAAGACAGACACCAATCAACACCATCTTAGACGGAAATATAAAATAAATCCCAAGTATAAATATATAATGTAATGAATAACTAATACAACTAGAAGGGAAAACTACAAGTACCAAAAGAAAGTAAAAACGACATCAACCATGAAGCCCAAACAACTCCTGTAACCCTAAGCTAGTAGTAACCAGTCTAATCTCCAACCTTCTCCAAGTGACTTAAAAAATATTTTGTATATACATTGGGTGAGTATAACAGTATACTCAGTAGAATCCTCCCTAGAGCCTCACATGAAAACGTAAATGAATCTTGCTAAAGCAAAGTGACAAAAAAGTGAAACTAACTCATCACCTAAACTGGTATACTAACATTCTAGCATCAACATGGGTACTCTCACCATGTATAGCATACAATAGTATATAATATAATAAAGAATATCAAGGGTACCCCACTAATACTTCCCCACTGTTTTTCCACTCCGCCCCAACGTCGCACGTCCTAAGTATCTCTCTCCAAAAAGTCCTACCTGCGGACACTTGGGTGAAGCATCACAACATGCACCTCATAAAGCACAACCACCATGCCCACATAACCAAAGTAACCAAGTAGTTTTTGGGAGACACCACAGCCCGTATAATATGTATCATACATCGCGCATTAAACCTCGATCAATTATAGCCCATACACTGAGTTAGGATCCTCAATCTATCACCACCTATAAATGTTACACCTATAGTAGTCCATAGGAAAATATATCCAGAATATATGTGTGTGAATAACCACAAGACATTAAATCTCTCTACAAAAATATATGGGGAAAACTAACCATTATGCCTACCAGCACTAGTAACTACCAAGAGAAGAGAGTAGGGTCAAAGGTGGCAGTCAGCCATCCATACATCCACCGAAATGTTGTGGAAAATACACCCCCCATGGTTCAGAATCCGTGGGGTGTTAGTTTCCCTATCTAACAGGGTGGAGTAGCATATGGAAACACAAAAGGTACATAATATATTATATCTCACAACCACACTACGGGTATAACCTAGTCTTAGACTCAACTCAATCTAGCGTCTCTCAAACTCTTGACTACCACTACAAAGACTAGGTATCCTATAAGAACACAACCAATTAAAGAGCTTTATTACATTACTTCATTCCATTTTTATTAGTTTCATTTTACGTTAATTAAGTCTTTAAACATTAATTAACTATTAACAATTCCACATTATATTTCATTAGCATCACACCAAAGTTTCATGACCTCTTTGCTTAACCAAACCAAGTCCACAACTTCTTAGAAATATTTCCTCAGCATTCCATCCCTGCAAGCTCCAACCCCTGGGTTAACATCATTTATTCAATCATTTATTAACAATATTATTACTTTCCCATATTCCTAGGCATTCTAGAAAAACAGTCTAAGCTACTAAACATAAGGGGGGTCAACCTGGTGAGTAGATGAACTACCCACCAAGTCTTTTCCACCTATAGTAGGAGAATAGAAACACCCATCCTTGAGAAGATAAAAAAGGAAAGCACACAGCATACCCCCACACGTCTTTACCCCTTTTGGAAGGAGGTTAAGCAAGACCATCTACCATGAGCAGTGGGGAAAGTAAAGAATGTAAACAACCAATAAGATTCAGAAAGCATCTAACATTCAAATCCAACCTATTTCATCATATTTTGTGTCCTCCCTGACACCCACATGCATAAACCGATGCATCTCTCCACTCTAGGCATCAACTATTGCCACAACCAATGGGACTCTCTTCCCCCCCCCCCAGCACACGCATGCACATATCACAACATGCACCTAGGCTCACATCAAAACACAAGAAGGAAGAAACAAACATCATATCAACTAGGCTCTTGGCCCTTAAATAGGGCATCCATCCTTCAAACATAATGAGCACTCATGGATCCAAAGAAAAAGGCACTCAGACTTTCAAGTAAAAGGGTAAATCAGAACCCTAATATGCATTATCTTTTTATCAAATAGTCTGTTCTTTAATCAATCAGGAATTAACTGATTTATTTTATTTAGGTTCCAAATACAGGAAAACTAAACAGTAAGCTATCACAAATAATGAAACATGCTTATTTCATCAATTTGATTAACATTGTTAGGTCCACTAGGCTGAATACCCTGAGAGGGGGGTGAATCAGGGTATGACTAATTAAAAATTAATGCCCGTTCTGATCTTGTTTCGCTGTTAAGAAAAACACTCTTCTCTCTCTTTACTGCTACACAATATAAACCGAAAGTAAAGCAAGCGTAGGACACATCAATTTTACTTGGTTCACCGCTAAGGGCTACGTCCAAGGAGCATACGCCGACAGGTTGCCGGTCGTACCAAATTCCACTAATCTTCACTAGTTATGGATTACAAGGTTAGGGCTAGTTCACTTCTATTCCCAGGCTCCCTGCCTTTACAAATTTAGGGTCAGCTTACTGCTTTCCCAAGGGTCACTCCATGTTTCTCTCTCTCTGGCTCACTATCGGTGGAGAGGATCACCTTCTTCCTCTTCCTAAGCTCACTGCTCTGGAAGGAATCCACTCATAGTTTATAAACCTGTAGGTCTCTTCATTTGCATGAATGAATGCATCTTTCTCTGTGTGTAGATGCTCTGTTGAAGTACAACTTTCACCCGAAGATGAATATCTCTTTGCACCGAAGGTATCGGGAAAAATTCCAGCTTCCACGCAGTCCGAGAAGCACCGCTGGAACAAAGCCTTACTTGGCGTGCAAGTCAATCACGGTGCGCAAGTATCGGCGCGCAAGTCACAACGGGCGCGCAAGTCCTCCTCTAACACTTGCGCGACACAAGCTTCCTCAACTCCAAACTTGCACGACTCTCTCCCTTTTACGCCCAAACCAATATTGGCGTGCAACTGCCAACCGGCGCGCAACTTCTAACACCAGCGCACAACTTCAACCTCTGGCGCGCAACTCCCACCTGCGCGACCACACACACCACTTGCACGACCACCACACCTGTGCGACGGGAGCTCTAAGGTGAATTCCGGTGAAAAATGAGGAGGGGTGGTCTAGTATTTATAGGCAATCTGACCACCCTACGCGACGGCGCGCAAGTCACCTGCGCGACCCAATCTCGGCGCGCAAGTCTTCTCTCTTTTTAGACACTTGCACGACCAACACCCAAACTTGCACGAACCTATTTCCTTAGCCATATTTTGATCTTATGATCTTGAAAAACATATGGCGCGCAAGTTTCCTATACTCCAAGTCCACGGTGCGCAAGTCCCTTTGCCAAACACACTTTTCTTCATTTGCTGATTTTCAGGCCCAAAAATTTGGCAAACACTGGAAAACGGCGCCACCTTGTATCTGTTCTTTTGTACTGCCTCCAGATCATCCATTCCTTTTATCGACGTTCTTGAATCAAACATGGATCGTTGACCTCAGCTCTTAAACTCGACATTCCACCATGAAATCCTCTTTGTCAACAATCACAACTCAGATGTCCACTTTGTCAACAAACACAATCACCTCAAAAATGCTTCAATGATACCTTGAGGGATTTTTGCCCAACAACATCAAATTACAACAACAAAAACCAGATTCATTTTCATATCTATTTATCTTTGAAAAATAATAATTAAAATTAATCCCAATTTAAATTCTTTACCAATTTATATTAAGAACGAGAGGCTAAACAAGGAAATCATAGATATCACACTATATAGTAAAACAAGGGGCAATAACATATGATCTGTACCAATTTATTTATCCAGTTCAAATATTTATTATGTGAATTCCATTGTGATCTAGTGGATAAATTGGGCTAACTCTATGATTGAATGTAAAATAATAGAGAATATATGAATCCACAACCACAAAAGCTTCTTGACGTTATTTATACAAGAACGATCAATACAATGGATTATGATCTCCTCCCCCACGATAACCATATCCACATGAGGGCACCCCAACACGACCGCACCAACTGACACCCAAGAAAACTCCATTAGAAGCATGGAGACCGCATTCCATAACATGGAAAGGAAAAACATGAGAATAAGGATCAAATAAAACATAAGAACAGAGGTAGATCACACCTTATATTGATGATGGATCAGCACTTGCTGCTTGCACCAAAATAAGGGGTGTGCATGCAGCAGAAAGAAACTTCAAGGGGAATTGATCCAAGGAGTAAGGTTCGATCACGCCACTCTTATGGGAAGAAGGAAAGTTTTTGACATCTCTCACTAGGGAAAAAGAAGGTATAACATGGGAGAAGATATATCATCCCATTAAAATATTTAATGGAGTAGCGGTTTAAGATACGCTAGATATTCCATTAAAATCGGATCACATTAAACAACACAGTTTGACCAAGTATAGGCATCCTGAGCCTTAGGAATATTAATATAGGAGTTATGGAATTTGAAATGGCCTTAAATCCCTTAAAAAACCCATGTATGTGTTTTTCAACAAGGAAAGGCTAAAGAGGGGAAACTGTAGGAAGTTGGAAACACAGTTCACGAATGACTCACCAATAGCACTACTCACAAATGACTCATTGAGAGCACTATCCACAAATAACTCACTAACATCACTATTCACAAATGAATCACCGACATCACTATTCAAAAATGACTCACCAACAGCACTATTAAAAAATGACTTGTCAATATCACTGTTCACAATTGACTCACTGACAGCACTGTTCAAAAATGACTCACTAACAGCACTGTTCACAAATGACTCACTGACAACACTATTCACAAATGACTCACCAATAGAACTGTTCACAAATGAATCTCTGACAGCACTGCTCACAAATGACTCACCAACAAAAATGTTCAAAAATGAATCACCGACAGTACTATTCACAAATGAATCACTAACAACACCAGTCAAAAATGACTCATCGATAGCACTTTTCACAAATGAGTCACCGACAACACTGTTCACAAATGACTCACCGAAAACACTGTACACAAATGACTCACCGATAGCATTGTTCAAAAAACTGGAAAAACTATTCATGAAGCTAGAAATTTGGAAAAATGTTGGAAATAAGTTTCCTTGACCTCCCATAACACCTGAAACACCAGATTTTTACAAAAGTATGGACCGAAGATGTCGGGTCCATTCAATCTATCATAGGGTTATGTTCACTAATCTATATTATCCTATATCTAGTTCCATAGGTTTCTTCTAATCTTCCACAAATACCAATGTTAAAGACCTTAACCCTAGTAGCTTAGAGTTAGTGGTTAAATAATTATATTAGTTGTAGATACAAGAGATCATATCCCAAAAGACTAAATAGTTTACTATTCTTGGTAAACTAGATATATACATAAATGTCACATTACATTTGAAAATATTTCATAAAATATTATGATAGTAAAAAATTCTATATCCTTAAACTTATTCAAAGATTTTGTCTTCATATCATAGGGAAACGAACCAAAATAAGAGTGATCTCAGATGATTCGTAAGAGACACATAATGTGGAAGCTGTCATGAATGAATAAAAAAATCTATAAGGATTAATAAATATGGAAGGTTTAATATTTTAACACAAATTCTATTTAATAAATCACATAAATATCATGATTAGATAAGGAATAATCAAAATTTAAAGGCAAATAACTGAAGAAAAAATCCATTTAATAAATAAATTGAGTACAAAATTCAACCATAGATAATATCAATTAAATAATCTCATTGAAAATAATAACTGAATTATTGAAAAAGGAAATGATTACTTTTAGACATCATGATCTCAGATGTCATGATATCTATACCATCAAGACATTTTAAATTGTGAATTAAAACAATCAGTAAAACCCCATTTAATGATGTATTAATGATTCACCTCATGAGACTTCGGATGAATCAAGGGGATATATATTTCTGGACCCCACCCCATCACTGTTTGTCCAAAAAATTCCTCATATATCAAATGATTTATTTAATTCATGAAAAAATATTCCTTATTAATGAATATCAATATTAAAGAAAGAATATGAGAGAAAAATTACCTATTAAATCATGTTACTTTCAATATAAAACATAATATTAATAAATGATATAAATTTTATATAATAATCATATAGATGATAAATACTATGTATATTTAGGGGAAATGTAATATCCAATTATCAGAAAAAAATTATCTTTCATTTGAATATTTAATGATTATTAAAATTAATCAAGAAAAATAATTTTAATATTGTCCATGGTCAAACTTATCATAAAGAATATATATAAAGAATAAAAATAGTTTCATTACAACTGATCCTATATTATGTATATGTAAAATAATGGGGTTTTGTCATTGAAAAATAAAAATACCATAAAAATATCTTCACAAACATTTTTGATGAAAATACTCTTAATATTTTGAAAATAAATTTTAAAAACTAAAATTTTAAAAACATTAGGAAGACCATTTTATTTAAAAATAGCCTTTTAGACTTGTAAATGAATCTTTATATAAGTGAGCAGTATTGAAGGTTGTAATGTTATGTGAATCCCAAGTACGTTAGAACAAGGATTGCTTACACATTTTATAAAATAAAGAATAATGTACCGTGATTGGAAAATTATAGGAGGATTCTATTAAAAAAATTTGTAAAAATAAAAAAATTTGTAAAAATGTCTTAAAAAATCATAGTAAAATTTTTTTATGTGGATTTGGAAGAAAAATTATTTTGTATAAAATAGATTAATGAAGTTGTATTTTATTTAAAACATTTTCTCAATCATTTACAAAGAGATAAAAATTATAATATTACTTGATAATGGGTAGTAGATACACCTCATAAAAGGGTATGGGTGTATAATATAACATATTTCCCTGAGAAAACAGATTTAGATGAGAAACCTTTACAATGATCATAACATTGAACTGAGAATTATTCAATGAATTGATTATATGTATAAAATTAAAATCCACATAAAAAAGTATAAATTTCACATAATATAATAAAAAATCATTACCCACATAATCTTATAATATCAATGACAATGAAGAAGTTATATATCTCAATGAAAATAAATTGAAGTATGAAATTCTTTACAGCATGTTAATATTCAAGCCAAATCCCCATATAAGAAATGATTAATACTGATATTTAAAATACCATTAAGTATTAATAATTCATAATATTAGATATAAAATTGGAAGTATATACATTATATAAAAGAAATAAGGTGTATATCATTATAATATGCCTCAATTAAATGATACTGAATCAAAATCCCTTACCTCGCATTTCCCATTCATTAAAAATTCATTAACATCATGTATAATGGATTCAATCATTTATTAATTTATTATATAACCATATAAATATTTATAATTTCATATATTATCCTCTTATACCATTTTACCATCTATTTTTTAACAATATTTCGTTCTTTTCATTGTTTTAGGTGTTAATTTCCTTGTTTTCTCATGCGTGTTTTTTTCATGAATAATCCAATTCAAATGTATATTATATAGTTTCGTAATTTATAGTAAGAAATTAAATATATTAATACAAGATTTACTTATTGGATTAATTTTTAATACCATTCTTGAATGTTGGATATTTAAATAAGTCACATCGCTTTTTGGAGACAATAGGTCATACAAAAGCATAAGCAACAATATTATTTTCTTAACAGGTGAAAGGGTAAGGAATTGGATGATATATTAGTTTTTTCAATTAAATATCATCTTATAGGTATTATATATATTAATTTCTTCTATCATTATGACTATATATTTGATTTGGTGATGGAAAATAAATTACAGTGGTTCGCAAGGTGGTAGTTCACCAAACACATGAGTGACTGATATGTTTCCCATTCGATGGAGACACATATGGATAAATATTATTCCATCAAAATAATAACATCTCATATTATCATAGATATATGTGTTATTGTATTGTAACTATTAAGATAAAATTGATGGTTGTTAAGGAAGAAATAAAAAATAAATATCTTTATTAAGAAGATTGCCTTATCTTGGAGAAACATCCTTTGTATATCTTCTTAATGAAAATAGGGTCTGTATTATTTGAGGGCCATAACTTCTATAATGTCTCTAATGATTTTTTATAGATATTGTGGGAGATTCTAGTCGATCTAAATGGACAGGGAGGTGTGAAGAAGTGAGGGGAGGAAGTTTCCTTTTTAAATTGAGGAGTATAATTTTTTTCAATACCCAAAACTATTCAATAATAGAAAAAAACCTCTAAACCCACATGCCTAAGAAATTAATAAATAATTAATTTTATGGATTTTAATTTAAATAAATATATTTACCGCATAAAATGAAACATTTTTCAACATGTTATTCATTATCTTCTATGATTTCTTAATTTTACCATTTTTTCTCTGTAGAAATTATTTTATTTAACCTAGATAAGTATATAATATATTGATACATATTACATAATTTGGACCCACTAATCCTAAATATTAAAAAAAATTATAAAATAAAAATTCGTTTTATGTTTCAAATTAATTTTAACAAAAGCGCATGTAACGCGCAAGACCTTGTTCTAACCTTAACCATGGTAAATAAAATTTACCATCATTACTAATAATTATGAATAAAATTAATTTGAACATATTATATAATATTAATTATTATGATTATAAATATGTAAAAAAATTTAAAAAATTCAACTTACATAAGTGTAAAATTTTAATTTAAAATAAATTCACAATTGGTGTCGAAAATGATTTTTCAAGATATGCATTTTTCAAGAATAAGATGATGTTATATTAACTATATGACTAGTGATCATCTTTATATGGTTTTTAATTAATGTATATTTATGTAATATATATATATATATATTATCATTACTTATTTTTCCTTATTTTAATTAATAAAAATAAAGGAATGTTTAGAATTTAAAAACTGTTTTAAGGAAGTATTATTAATGTTAAACGTAAAATTATACCAAAATTGGGTATAAAGATGATTAAAAAATAATTAATTATTATAAACATAATTAAATAATATATTTTATACTTTGAAATCATATTTAAATCAAAATATTATTTTAAAATTACTTAACTTATTGAAATTAAATTATAGTTTTATAAAAAGTGGTGTTTTCACTATTTAATAAAAAATCACTCTTCCCATAAAAATTCCAAAATTTTCCCAAAATATAATTTTCATATTATGATTTTAGAAATTATAATATATATATATAATATAATTTCTTAAAGTGGTATAAATTAATTGCAATCCCCAATCCTATAATACAAAATAATACCATTTTTGAAGAAAATGTTTTTATATTATGAAATGACTTTACAAAAAACTAGAGTTATTATTTACTAATAATTTATCAACAAATTTGAATTGATTAATACCTATATATATATATATATTTATTTTAAAAAATTAATCCTATTCATACACACCAATGCAATGGCTTGGTTGTAACTTTCATATTTAAATAATATATTTTACAGGTTGTTTAAACTCAGTGTTTCTTGTCATATATTCTATCAAACGCAATTTTCACCTTTCAAAAATTTTAGGGTTATGTGTACCACATTATATTAATTATATTCAATTTATTTAAAATAAATATACTATAAAATCTTTTGGTGTTACAATACTCATCTATTTTAATTGATTTTACTATGTTATAGTTCCTTGAATAAAATATTTATATTTTATTTATTCTTTATTAAATTACATACATTGTAAAAAATGACTTTTCCATGGGAATCACTCACTAAAATGTTCGATACATAATATTAAATAAGTGGTGATGGAAACAGTATCTGATTTTATACATCATATTTTAATTTTATCTTCCTTGATTCGATCTACGCTCCAATCAAGTTGAATTCAATCATGTGATCCTATATAGTGATAACATCATATATACTCTTGTTGAAAAAAATCAACACCATGAAAACATTATTAAGTTTTATCTACTTATTACACAAATATACATATTTTTTCCTAAACTCCCCCATTTTCCTAACTTATAGGATGATCAAGGACACGTTCAATTATAATGACTTCCTAAACAACCCATGTTCCTTCTTATCTAATCATTCTCATTCCTCTTGTTTCATAATTTTTTGTTTTACCACAAAAAATAAAACCTAAAAAACCCATATAAAATAAATATTAATCTATATGTATTATTTAAAAACATAAATCCCATTCGTCATAAATTTCTATTTAAACCTTATAATCATTAAAACCCATAACTTTAAAAAACTTTAAACTCTCACTAAAATCAAAATAATGATACGAAAATAGTGAATGTTACATGAGATACCTTTATGTGTATTGTTGAGAGATAAAATAGAAACATGATATTTGATATAATTTTATTACAATCAATCATTCTGTCCAGTTATTAGAATATTATTTGTAAGATAATATCCATAGTGGAACAGATCCTTCAAATGACTTTCAAAATTTTGTGTACCATAAGACACAAATCCACGTACCTCGCTCACTAAACTAAGTAAAACATTGAATACACTCAGGAAGAATCATGCCTCATATAAAATTAAGAGTGAAATATAATGTAATGTATATAATATTATGATATGGTTTGGATAATATGTCCATGTTTCATGTATGAAAGACTAATATATTTTTCATTATGAACAATTGTATCAGGAATTACAATCATTTTATCTCAATAAAAAACAATTATCACTAATTATTGGAAATACAGAATATATTTTATATACATGTCCATTTGTTTATCCTTAAGTTTACTAGTAATCCAAATTATTTATATTATGTATATTATGGTTATTATGATTCTCAAGTATTTGATATTAACCAACGACCCACCATAGGTCTATAGTGACCACTGATTACCTTTATCTATTATTGCATGACCATTGTAGTTGGTTCATAGTGAAATATACCCAGGAATTTTCTATAAATATGAAACTAATAACTTCCACTAAACATCATATATAGAAAAAAATAGTACACACACCACCGTCTAATGATATATTCATATGATAAATCAACCATCATTATAGATATACCACTACCACTATCTACAACCCATGGTTGAGTTATCATTTTTTTTGACTCCATCTCGTTGAATTACTCAAAAAATAATTATTCTTCAATACCCTACATGGGGAATTTTTTAACATGAAATAAGGTGGTACACCCTTTTCCATAGATACCCTAATATCATCCTCACATATATGACATGGTTTATTGATAATTATGAATGATTATCACACATTATGAAAATATGTCGATGAGTTCTCTATGTATTATATTACTACTCATACATCACTGTATGGATATCCTTCAAAATCATTTCTTATTCCAACTAAATCATGGTGAGAACATCCATCTTTGTGTAGGCCATATATTATATCTATTTATAAATAAATTTATGCCTAAATATTTTAATACACTATTATATCATTTTAATACCCCTTTTAGCCTCTTAAGATACTTTTATGTGTAACTAAATCATCTACTGGATTAGATTGTTTCACATTATTTGATTTTATTGCTTGAATATCCAAAACTATGTAACAAAATTTAAATTATGGACATTTTTATTTAATCTTTTTATAGTGGGGTTTTTCTATTTTACACATCCTTGATAAAGTATTTATGTGAAAAACAAAATATTATATACATTCAATAACTCATACACCTAATTTGGAAAATATATGTCTTATACATAATCATGTGAAATAAATTTCATGCACTCAAAGGATCTCCCATTCACAAAGATGAACCCAACAATGTTACCAAACATAAATTCATGTACCCCCAAAATGTAGTTTTGTTTTATAGAAATTCATATATGATCATCAAAATCTTTTACCAATGGTTAACACCCATAGAATGGAACATGTTAAAGGGGTTCACTGTAATATGTTCCTAGAACATTAAATGGTCGATGGAAGTAATATCAAGTGCACATAAGTATACAAATAATATGCTCATGCCCCAAATATTTAAAAAAATATCCATTATGTGATTTAAATTTCAACAAAATCAATGAGTAGTGATAACATCCATATATTCCAAACGCTCATGCGTTATCCTGGATAAAACACACGGGTACATGGCCTCATTTAAAATAGTTCTATACACAACCCTCAAGGTCTCTTATAGTTGAAGCTTCAATGGTTCCTTGGTTAATTATTATCAAGCCATGCTAATGTTATATGGTAATTCCTTGTCACCCATTTTCCTAGGTCATATATTTACTTGGAAATTATACACAGGTAGCTTATAGGGAACCACATTTTCAATATGAACTATATAGGAACAAAACTGAACCATACTGATCAATATTATATGGACTCCACCCTGAAACACCATTTATGAAAACTAATCTTGAACTGAAAATGGATAATTAATTTAATGTTTTATTTTTTTCATTGTGGTTGTGTGAAGTAAATTAAATGTTTTTTGATACTGTGTTATATGGAGGAGCCCAATAAATTGTGATTATATATGTTTACATATATTTAAAAGATTTTTTTATTCTTATTTAAGTATTGGAATTAATTAAATCAATATATAATCCATATATATCATATTAATGGGTAGAATATCCTCATGGAAAATAATGTTATATACTGATATAAGATTAAAGAACTAACTACAAAAATTTTTAGTAAGTTTGTATGAATATGTATCATAGATATATATTAGACATATTGTATTAATGTAATGAAATCTTGATATAATTTTGAGAAATCCATCCATGGTGTATTGTTAATTATGACCACTTTATCAGGAAAAGGGGGTATTTGGATTATGTTTTGACCTACTTTAAGGGGATTGGTATGGAACTATATTGAATTGATGGAGATCTAAATTTATTTAAATAATTAAAAAATTTATATATAAAGATGATATGTATCTAAGTCTATAATATATCTAATGTATTTATCAGTTTTTTTGAGTTTATGTGGTGAATGTTTCTCTTTACATATAGAGGAGGTTTCAGTAGATGATACGTATGAGGTGAAGTTTAATTCATAATTGAAAATGGCATGTATATTATGTTATAAGTCTTTTTTATTGTGAGAATCATCATAGAAACAAATAATATGTGATATTTAAGTAAAAAACTCTTATGTATTGGTCTCCAAAATTAGAAATATGGTAAAGAAACAACTCAAAATTTGACACATAGAATAATATAAATCATATATTATAACTAAGAATTAGAATAATGTGAAATTTTTTTGATATAAACTTAAATATTGAATGTCATGTTATTTAGGAAAATATATATCGCAATTTCTCAATGAAATGGTTCTTTATTCTTGTAAATAAAAAGAATAATCTAAATCATGGCTTGTGAGATAAGATAGTCTCACCTCAAAGAAAATTACCATGTCATGAAGATATACATGCATGCAAGTGTGGAATGAATTGATATGTATACATATTTCATAGATTTTTTTAGAGATTTTAATTATTGAAATATTCAGAGTCATGTGTTAGGTCTGAATATACAAAGTAACACAAGAGGGGGGTGAATTGTGTCTTTTCAAAAATCTTCCACAATTCTAGCTTTTGACACTCGCTGTGATTTATACGGATATACAGTGTTTACTTCTATAAAAATAATATATAATGGATAAATATAAACAATGAAAATATATTTTTATAGTGTTTCCGAGAACAATGATCCCTTAGTCTACTCTACCCATAACTCTCTCTACAAGCTTGTAAAATTTCACTAAAATGGTTCTCTTATCACAAGACCATAAATTTACAACCGAGTACAGGAAATTGAATCCTTTACAATAAGACTAATAAAAAAGCCTTCTTGTTTTATAATAGAGAACCGGTTATCCATAGCTTAGATCAAGAAGATGATACTCCACCAAAACTGAGTGTGATCAATTAAAACTCCAATAAATCAAATGATATTGATTTGAAAGGTTTGGTTTAAACTTCACAATTGGAGTAGAAAAAACTGAAAGATGATGGATCGTCTTCTTTATAAAATAATATCTTAAATAAAGAAATACTATAAAGTGATACTCACTGAAAAATGATCTTAAATATGGTATAAACAAAAATAGTCAGAGTAATCAAACAGTAGTTATTGATTGGACAAGTATATCTTAAAATTATAGCTTCTTTTAGAATAGATTATTCATTGAAGCAGCTCTTTAAAAGATAATTTTAATAAAACAATCACATATGTTAATCACTTATATCATATATATATATATATATTAATAGATAATCTGAATTAATATGTTGAATATATAGCTTCTTTAGATATTCCAATTCTAAAATAATTTCATGATTGATTGCAGAATTCAAATTCCAATTGACCAGGAGTGTCGTAACCCTATTAGGAACATGAGTAATTTTCTCCGAAGTATACAGTTCATTGAAACAATCATAAGGATCCTTTAATCGATATTCATTTCTGACTCGACCATTTCAACAATCATAGATTGAAAGTGAAAATTAAAAACATCTCCATTGTAAGCACAACGTAGGATTGAACTACGTAGTGTAGGGTTCTTTGTGTAGCGTTGGGTTCCTACCAACATATAGTTTATTAACCATAATTTCATCTCCATGTAACATAGGGAAATAAATTAGAGTATGGATGATAGTTCTTTCATTCATATTTTTTGTGAAATATCTTGACTGTAGCTTTGATTAACCATACGTTCAAATTCCCAGATGTAGGGTTGATGAATAGTAATCCCAACTTCCAGCATAGGGTTGATGAAACATACATTTGACAATTCTCTAAACATATGGATGTCGATCCAAACACAAACTATTTATTATAATGTAGGGTTGATATGATATGCAAGTATTATCTTTTTAGTGTAATGTAGGGTTGATATCATGTGTTCATCTACCTAACGTAGGGTTTTGAAATAGTGTTTCAAATGTAATTCTCATAATGTAAAATTACTTTAACCCATATATAAATTCCTAACAACTCAGTTAATGAAAACATCATTAGAAAAAAAAACAAGGGTTTTTTGAGCATCAAAATCATCATAATTTATTGATTATTTTTGATATAATACATTCCCAACAATCTCCCCCTTTTTGATGATCAAAATAACCTATAACATAATCCATAAGAAAATTTAAAGAAAATTTATGATTTGTAAACATACAAAAATATATATAGAAAATATTTTGATATTTTGATTTCACATTATTATTTAGATAAAGGAAAATAGATACTTTTAAATTAAATATTTTCTCTAATGAAATGGTGTGGTTTAAAAATATTCTTCCCCATCTCCCCACGGTCTTCATGGAAATTCTCTATATATTTTCTTACCAATATTCACCCCTTCCTTAAATATTATCCCCCTTTTGTTATATCAAATAGAAGGTTTTAAAGAATAAATAATATAAAACACAGGTAATGTAGCACTACAATATAAATGAATAGTTTATAAAAATTGATAAGAGAAATAAATTTAGGATTAGAAATTAAGTATTGAACTTAAATAAATGAGAATAAACATAAATAAGAATAAATGAAATTGATTTTAAAATGAATACAAATGTTTTTTAAAATATAGTAGAGTACAACACACAACAAATAAAGGTTCTTTAAAATGAAAGACTTTGATCAGAATTGGTAGGGTTAGAGGATGAATTAGGATGAGGAATGGCTTGGGAAGCACTATTGATATCAATGTGCATCAAAATCAGGCTTTGAAAATGATTGTTGAAGACTTATAACCACTTTTAATGTAGTATCTTTGAATCTGGTCCAATATTCAGATTCTCAACCGAATTAACCTTCATGAAGTCATTCACATATTCCCCTGACTGAATGAATGAAGTCAAATTATCCTTAACATGATTAAGAACTAAACCCAAATATAATTTATTTGAAGAAAGTTGACTAACCAAATGCATTTTATTGTCTAACAGAACACATAAAAGAATACTGTCACATTTAAGAGTGTTCATCCTATCAATGAAATGATCCAGCACTAATATAATTTCTTTAAATATTCAAATCAATTTTGGTGGTGTCTAGTGAGAGGAGGTTAAAACATGATTACTTTCCATGAGGGATTGAAATCCACTCCCTATCATCATATTGAACTCATTAAAATCTGACTTCTTGATAGATTCAATTCTCAATAAATTTAATTCTCTATATTTTTTCTAATTAACTCTTTATGGTCTCTAACAAAAATAAGATTGTATTTTAATTGTCTAAGATTTATCTTCTTAGCCTCAAATTTGATCTTAGAACTATAGTAATTTTGAAGTCTTTAAACTAATTTTTCTTAGCATCCAATTTTTCTCTAAGAAACAAGTTTTGAGCCTCCAACAGTTTTATCTTTATAACTAACGCTTCATAATTTGAATCAAAATATTTAGAATATTGATCTCTAGATTATCCAACTCCTACCAAAGCCAAACTTGGCTCACTATTTCCTTCTAGTCTATCTCTTATGTAAAATCCTCCCATAACATCAGAATCAATGAAAATAAGATATTGAGTTTCTGTATCAATAGAATCTTCTCTGTAATGTTCTTAACTATTAGCCTCTTGCTCAACATTCTCTTATACTAGATTCTCAAGCTGAGATCCAACAACAGCTTCATCTACAATCTCTAGAATGTCAACTAAAATCCTTTTTCTCTGAACAATATTTTCTTCTGGCCTAGATACAGCCTCTTCATCAAGTCTCTGTATAATAGATCCAACCGAATGAATCATTCTTTTTCCCCCTGAGTAGCTATCAACAACTTATGTTGTTGTTTCACACTAATTGGAAAAATATTGTTGCAAGAATACCTCCACACAAAAAAAACCTAACTTCTTATGACAGCATTGGTTTAGATACCTTATCATAAACTAAAATAAATTAAACTTGATGTGATTCAAAAATAAAAACATGACATACATTTCAGGGTAAAAGACTTTCTCTAGCTTATAAGTCCTTAGAAAATTTCCAGATTGAATAAATTTCATCATAACATGGTGGTCATGAATAATCACTTTTTTCATTAATTTCTTGATAGTTCTTGTTCCAAAAAACCAAAACAGAATGTCCTTTGACAAATGTTTTCAATTACCTATATTCCTTAAATCAAACTGAAACTCACCCTCATGGGGACAACATAAAAACTCATCATCATCATCCAAATCCTTTTTTTCATTTTCAAAATACGTCTTTTTGGCTGAGTGGGAACCTCACAAAAATCAGATATCAGTTCCAAAAATCACACACGTAAACCATTACATAGAAAACCACATCCCAAAAGCCACATTCTAATTCCAAAATTCAAATTCAAATAGATGGAAAAACCAAATGCTTGGGAAAACAAGTAGCCTGAGAAACCAACCATCAAGACACCTCACTGCCATCATCACCATACCATCCTATCATCTATGCATTGTCACTACCACCACATCATCAAATCACATTAGACATCAACCTCATTGGCTCATCATTGTTAGCCTATTCTCATAACACCACTGCCTGCACACTGTCGTGATCATCTCACAGCAGCACCAACCCATAACTCTAACTTCATGACTATAGTATAAGATATCTGCACCTCAACCCGAATCATGAACCCGTACATCATAGAACCTCCATCGGTCACTGTAAATGAGGCTGGAACCCCACCTCCATCCAATACCTAACCAGTTGTGGACGCCAGAGGAACAAAAGTCTCACCGGAGTCCAAACCACGCATGGGAAGTAGAAAGGTGGAGTGGGGAACCTCCAACATTGTCGACGCTACAAAAAAAATCATAAACTTCGAACAAAAAAAGCATCAATCACAAAACCCCTTACTGCAAGGATCACCATAGTTGAACCTGTGAGGGAAGTAGAAGAAAACCCGCCACCATCCCAGAAAATCTCATCATCTCCAAAGGCATGTTATCTTATCCAAAATCATAAAACGAACCATGAAATATCATTTCTTCATTGAGATAAATATTTGTAGAATCTAAATAATCAAAATTTCTTACCTTTCCTGGGAGAATTTTGTGATCTTTCCCTGAAGCATAATTAGCTTTATCCAACTCAACACCTTTAGATTTTAGAAAGGTTTCCATATCTGAAGGTTTCAAGATTTAAGGGATTGATATTTTAGGGTTTCAATAAATGAGAATCAAAAGAGTGAGATAGAAACCCTATAAAATGAATGGATGTGTAGGAGATGAGAAAGAGAGTAGGATAAAGCGAATGGTTTTTTTTACACCAATTGAGAATGTACTCGATACTTTTTAATTTTGAAAAGAAATAAAATAAAATTATTTCAAAATCTAACTAGCATGTAACTAAATAAAATAAATAACGATAAAAGTTTATATGTAGAATATACAGTACTTAAAATATAAATAGAAATATCAAAATAAAATAAATTGAATAAATCATTCATTTAAAATGAAATAATCCTAACTCTCCCTTAATAAAATTTAAACTTCCACTAGGAAGTAGTTTAGTAAAAATATCATCTAATTGATGTTCAATATTAAAAATTTATAAAGATATATCCATTATAAGGACATGATCTCTTATAAAATGATTCTATATATCAATGTGTTTAGTCCTATAATAACATACATGATTTTTTGAAATATTTATTACACTTGTATTATCCCATAAAATAGGTATACTATTAAAATTTAGTCTAAAGTCCAATAGGGTGTTTTTCATCAAAAATACTTGTGCACATCAACTACCAGCAGACACATATTCTTCCTCAGTGATTGATAGGGAAACAGAGTGTTGTTTCTCACTTGACCATGATACTAAAGATTTTCCTAAAAAGTGATAGGTTCCTGAGGTGATTTTTCTATATAATCTACAACATCCAAAATCAGCATTTGAATATAGAATTAAATTAAAATAATAGGTTTTGTGGTAAAGAAGATATCAAAAAGTAAATCCTTTAAAATATCTAAAAAATATTTTATTAGTAGTCAGATGGAACCCTTTTGGATTTGATTGAAATCTAGCACAAAGACATATAGAAAACAAAATTTATGGTCTACCAGTAGTAAGATATAACAAACTTCTAATCATGCCTCTATATAACTTGTTGTCTAATTGTTTTCTAGCTTCATACAAATCGAGTTTTATAGTGGTACACATGGGAGTTGTATATGTCGTGTTTTTTTCAAGTACAAACTTTATTAGTAAATCAATAATATATTAACTTTTATTTAAAACATTTCCATAATAATTTTGATAAATCAGATGTCCTAAAAAGAAATTTAGTTCTCCCATCATACTCATTTCAAATTATTTTTTTATTAATTTTGGAAAATCCTTACAATTATTTTTATTAGTTGAACCAAAAATAACATAATCAACATAGATTTGAAATAATAAAATATTTTAAAAAAAATTAGAATGTGTTGGATCATCAAATCCAACAGTAAATCCATTTTTTCCAAATAAAATAACTTAATGTTTCAAACCATGATCTGGGTACTTGTTTAAGGCCATAGAGAGTTTAGTAAGTTTAAAAACATAGTTTTGTTTTTGAGGATTTTCAAAACCAGTGGTTGTTCAACATAAACTCCCTCTATTAAATAACCATTTAAAAAGGCAGACTTAACATCCATCTGATATAATTTAAAATTTATATGAGATACATAGGCTGAAATGATTCTTATAGCCTCTAGTATAGCTACAGGAGAAAAGGTATCATTATAATATATACCTTCTTCTTGATTATATCCTTTAGGTAATAATCTAGATTTATTTCTGGTTATGATCCCTTGATCATCCTGTTTATTTCTAATGACCCACTTAGTTCCTATAAATGGATAACTTATTAGTCTTTCTACTACTCCAAAACATCATTCGTTTTGAATTGGTTTAGCTCTTATTACATTGATATCATTCTACTCTCATCTTTTGAGGCTTCTTCAATAGTCCTAAGTTCTAACTAAGATAGAAATGAAAAATATTACACAAGTTTTCCTGCATTTCTTTTAGTTCTAATTCTTGTGTCTAGGACACCTATTACAATTTCTATAGGATGGTACTTTAAAGTTTAAGATTTATAAGAATTAAACTTTCAGATTCCTTAGTATCATTTTCTTATGAACTAGAATTAATTTTATTAATATCATTTTCATAATCAATTTTAAGGGTTTCACGTCTAATGTTTTCAAAATAATTACTGACTTCATCTGTTTGTTCTTTCTCTTTAAGGAAAGGTTCAGTTTCATCAAACTTCACATGAACTAATTATTCAACAATCCTTGACTTTTTATAAAATGATCTATAAGATTTAGAGATATAAAAATATCCCAAAAATATTCCTTTATTGGATTTTGGATCAAACTTACCAAGGTTTTCCTTAGTATTCAATATATAAACCTTGCATCCAAAAACATTAAATTATGTTACTATAGGTTTTCTATTATTAGAAATTTTAAGGAGTTTATTTTTGAAAATATGAATTATTAAAAATATAATTATGATATAGTAGGTTGTGATCATATATTATTCCCAAAGATAGGTAGCAGGACTTTATTCATTCAGCTTAGTCCTTGACATTTCTTGAATATCTCTATTTCTCCATTAAATAATTCCATTTTGTTGAGGTGTTCATTGTGCATAGAAGGTGTGTTTAATACCCAAATTTGAGAAAAAATAATTGAATTAATTATTCTCAAATTCTCCCCCATGATCACTTATCAATGAAATTATTTTAAAACTATTTTCATTTTGACCAAATTTAACAAAACTTTCAAAAATATTGAATACTTCACTTTTGAGTTTTAGAAAATAAAACCAGGTAAATCTAGAAGTGTCATGTAATAAAACATAAATATATAATTTTCCATCCAAACACTCTACTCTTGATGATCCAAAAAAATTAATCTAAATAATTTCTAAATCCTTAGATATATCAATTTTGTAAATAGATTTGAAAGAATATTTGTGTTGTTTTTCAATTTGGAACGCATCATAGAATCTGTCATTGTCAAACATAAGACTAGGAAAATCAGAAACTAATTCTTCATTAGATAATTTATGTAAATAATATATATTAAATTTTCTATGTACTGTGTTTCAAATCCATTATTCATTTTACTTAGTAATTAAACAATTCACTTTTTTATATAAGGAATTCAAATCCAAGGTATAAACATTATCAGTTCTAGGTGCTCTAAATGTAAGCAACTTATCTTTAAACACAATGTAGGAATTTTTTGAAAAATAAACAAAACTACCTCATCATAGAGTTGAGGGATACATATCAGGTTGTTCTTTATCCATTATACATACTATACTTTATTGTTTGAGATTTTCTTTGGATCTCCAATAGTTCCAACTCCAATAATTTTTCCTTTGCCAATACCACCAAAAGTGGATAATCCTTTATCCATTTGAGTCAGTGTATTAATGTTTTTAGAAACCTCGCATATATACCTAGAATAGACACTATCCATATATCTTATGGATTTTCTTTTTTTTGTGACCTATTTCTTGAAAAGTAATTAAATTGTTTTTTTGTTTTGGTACCCATAGCTTCTTGGTTCCATTAGTGTTAGCAAAAAATGATCTGAGAATCTAGATCTGCTTTATTTTTTCATAAATTTTGAAACTTACTTCAAAAAAATCTAAAAATAAAGGGTATTTTAATACCACTCATTTTAGGATTTTTCAAATTTCAATTATTAGTTAATTGACCTTTTATTCCACAGTGTTAATAGGTTGTATTTTTTGAATTGGGCACAAAATAATTTTTATATAATTTTATTTCTCACCCTTACTTCCTATTCTAAATCATTCCATTTTAATGACATTATTTCCAAGAATTTCACTTAAAATATTTTCTCCTTTAGTAAAAACAATAGCTTCACTTTTATAGGCTTTTACTTCATCTTATAATTCTTTAATCATTTTTTCATGATCAACTTAGTTTGAGGTAGATGAGTTGAATTTTTGAATAAACTCTTTATGTTGTTTTAGAATGGTATCTCTTTCACCTAAAACAGCATTCTGAATGTTTTCAGAGATTTATATTTCTTTAATAAGGAATCATATTTTTCTTATAGAATAGAACATCAGGCTATCAATTTATCATTTGAGAAACTAAAAAAATCATAATCAAAAGATTAATAAGTTTCTACTTTTACTTCTTTAGCCATGGAGAACATATTGACTTTTAAATTTTATTGGTAATTCTATGAATCAGACATTGAATGGTTGTTGGATTCTTCAGATGCAATCGATGTAGATTTCATTGCTCTTTTTCTTTTGTTCTCATAATTTGGATTTTTCTGATATCTATTTTCTAGTCTTTTTCTTTCATATTTCAGTTGAGCAAAATCAGGTCTAGTATGACACAATTTCCTATATTCATAACATATAACTTCTCTTGGGTTTTTATCATCCTTTCTGAAGATTTTTCTTAATATTATTTTCTTTTTGAACAATTTTATAAACTTTCTGGCTAGCTGAGCCAATTCCATTTTAGAATCTGTGGAATCTGAATTTTTATCTTCTTTGGCTTCTTTCTTTGATTTTCTACAATGCTTCTGAGATTTCACTTTTAGAGTAGTATTTTATTCCTTTACTATAATTTTTTGATCTTCAACTTTGGCATGCATTTATGATTCAAACATCATTAGTGTACCAATTAGTTCTTTCATTTTCATATCTTTGACAGGTGATGACTGATGAATTTTAGCAGATATGTCATTCCATTTAAAAGGTAGTACTCTTAGTACTTTTGATGCTTGGTCAGATTTTTTGATGGGTTAACCTAAGGTTGTAATATTGTTGAAAATTTATGTAATCCTTCCATTCATTTATGTGGTTTTTTCACCATCAAATATTCTAAATGTGTTTAATTTTATCTTAACTATAGAATATGTCATATATTTGACATTATCTATTCCTTTATAAGAAACTATAATAGTTTTCCACATCTCATGGGCAGTTGGACATTGTGATACATGATTGAATTCATCTGGTCCAAGATCACAAATAATAGCATTCATTTCCTTAAAATTTATATCATAATCAACTTATGTTATAGAATCACATGTTTCTGGTTTCTTAGGAATCTTATAAGGAGTAATGATTTTTGAGTAGACTATAAATCCATGATTTTTCATATAGATAATCATTCGATATTTCCAGAAAACATAATTTTTACCATTGAAATTCCTTCTCTCAGATCAGCCATTATTATCTTTGTATAAAAATTATACTTATAACTTATTATAGATTTATCCAAAATCTCTCTTATGATACCAATTATTAGGTCGAAATATACAAAGTAACACAAGAGGGGGGTGAATTGTGTCTTTTCAAAAATCTTCCACAATTCTAACTTTTGACAACTTCTGTGATTTATAAAGATATGTGGTGTTTACTTATATAAAAATGATATGCAGTGGATAAAAATAAATAAATAACATGACTTTATATAGTGGTTTAAGGCACAAAGATCCCCTAGTCCGATCTACCAATCACTCTCTCTATAAGCATGGGAAATTTCACTAGAATAGTCTCCTTATCACAAGACCATAAATTTATAACTGAGTGTTGGTAGTTGACACCTTTACAATAAGACTAATAACAAAGACATATGGTTCTATAACAAATAACTGGTTATCCATAGATTATATTGAGATGCTAATACTCCACCACAACTCTGTATGAGAAGTTGAAACTCCAATACATCAAAAGATATTGATTTGAAAGGTTTGGGTTGAACTTCACAGTTACAGCAAAAGCAACTAAAATTTGATGGATATTCTTCTTCAAAAAAGAATATATCCAAAAATTATATAGTCTAATGTGATCCTAGTTGAAAAATTTATCATTAATAAGGTAGAAACTTAAACAACATGAATAATATAATAGCAGTACAATATTGGACATGTATATCTCTAAATTTTAGCTTCTTTCAGAGTTGATCATTCATTGCAGCAACGCTTTAAAAGATAATTTTAATAATACAGTCACATATGTGAATCACTTATCAAACACACACACACACACGTATATATATATATAAAGAGATAATCTAAAGAAAAATATAGAATAGATATCATTCTTTAGTATTCTAGATAGAAAGGAATAGTCTGATTGATCATAGAAATTAGAATTCCAATTGACCAAGGGAGCCATAAATTCCCTTATGAATATGATATATTTTTTCTGATGGATACAGTTCTTTGAAACAATCATAATGATCCTTGGATCGGTCTTTAATTCTGAATTGATCATTGTAGCAATATTGGATTGAAAACACATCTTAAAAACTTTGTTGTTATAAACAAAACATAGTATTGAATTGTATAACGTAGGGTTTATTCACATATCATAGGGTTCCTTCATGTAGCTTAGGGTTCCTTCCAAAGTATGGTTGCTTAACCATAATTTTATCCTCATGTAATGTACGGAAAAAAGTATCATAGTTATGATAATTCATATGTTTACCTTTTTAGAAAAACATCCTGAACATTGTATTGATTAACCATACATTCAAATTAACAAACGTAGGGTTGTTGAATAGTAATCTCAACTTCCAATGTAGGGTTTCTGAACCATATGTTTGATGATTCTCTGAACATAAGGGTATCAATCCAAATGGAAACTATTTAGTTTCATTTAGGGTTGATACCATACGCTAGCATTAACATTTCAAAATAATATAGGGTTGATATCATATGTTCATCTACCTAATGTATGGTTTTTAAATAGTGTTTCTAGAGTAATTCTCATAATGTAAAATTACTTTAACCCATATATAAATTCCTAAAAACTCACTCAATAAAACATCATTAGAAATTAAACAAGGGTATTTTTAAGCATCAAAATCATTATAATTTATTGAGTATTGCTGATAAAATACATGCCCAACATTATGAATACTTGAATTCATATTCTGATCAAGAGTTTGGTGATATTTTTGTGTGAATAAAACTATGAAATATCTAAAAAAGTTATAAGATCACCTGATTCATTGAATGATTGAGATTTTCCATATTCAAATTATTGAAAACTTATTCATTATATTTTTTTGAAAATAAAATAACTAGAGTAGAATAATAGAAATTTCTTGGTGATCTTGATTCAATATTATATAATTAAATATAATTATATGTATCAATAATTGAACTAATCTAGTGAAATAATTAAATATTGACATGTGTATCAGGGATGAGTGAATAGATTTCCTATAATACATTCATATTATATAAGGTGATTAATAAGAAAAGAAGAATAATATTATAGGTGTTGTTTTGAATCCCATGTAAAAATAAAATCTATTAAAACCTGTGACCTGGGATATTCCAATATCATAGGATAAAAATGACAAGACTGTTGGAGAATATTGAGTAGAAGATAAAGGTTCACATGCATGTAAAGTTTCTAATTTCATTCTTACAGTTGAGTAACTATTCATTGACTGAGTTGATCTTATCATGGTGTTACTATGAAATCCACAGTATATGGATGATCTAATTGAAATATTGTTGGAAAATATTTGGAGACTAGTTTTTCTCACATAAACAGTATAATAATCCCCTTCTAGTGACTAAATGAATTTGGGGAGATAGCCACAATTTCATGATGGTAGTGGGTTATAAATGATACCTCCCAAATATAAGTAGATTATAAATTAAAAAATATTAAATGATAATTAATTATTACATCTATGAACTATATCATAAAAATGATAATGTGTGTCTTAGTGGGATTTGACCGTAATACAATGTTGATTTCCTTATTACTATCGAACCAAATAAAAATCTATGTGTGATATCATTCAACTTATTTTTAGGATTCAATATAGAGGTGTATGTTGATTTATAATAAACATATCCATACATATTATCCATCATATTGGATCCATTTTCATGAGGGGATTATTAATAGAATTTAACATTTAGTAAAATTTATTAACACTGATTTACCCACACTCTCAGTGGAACTACACAATCCAGTGGGTATTTTAATTGATGTGAAACATACATGAGGCATAAAAATGATCCATCCACATTTTTCACTGAACCCTATAAAAATTTTAGATACACAACATAATTATTTCATGTAGGTTCAAACAGGATTTGGGTTATGATATCGAAAACCCCTTCCTCAATCCTAACAATACATAGAGTTAAGATCCTCTTATGGGTTCACAAAATACATTGTGTTGATATCCTCCTATTGGATTATTCATACTCTTAATTAAATTTTCTCCCTATCATTGCATATATTTTCTTTATTCATGATTCCAATAGATGTTTATTTTTTCAAAACATAGTATGTCTATATTCTTCTCAAGGTTCCTTAAGATTCCTTGAGTTGACATTTATATCTATGCTTATTCAAATTACATGATTTATGATAATATTATTTATTTCCTAAAATTACATGATTCATGATACTTATCTTAATTTAAATAAATTCTTTTAGTTGATATTTTCCTCTTGGTTTCCATAAAATATCTCAAGTCAAGATACCCTTCTTGGTTTCCTCAAATTCATTGAGATCATACCATTTTCCTGGTCTCCTTAAATAATTTAAATCAAAAAACACCTCTCTGTTTCACCAAAATAAAATTAGTTGGTATTTTCTTCTTTATTAACAATTTTATTAGTTGAGAAACTATTATTGGTTTTCAATTTTTCAACAGTTGATATGCTCTGAATGTTGTCTAAATTTCTATTCACCTTGATCATTTTAAAATTTAAAAAATGGATATTTTAGTAAAAGTCCCAAAATAATATATTTCTAAAAACATAATCCTAAATTAGTCTACTCAACATTACATTAAAATTCATAGAAGTTTTCATGGATGGATGTTTTCAAAATCTATATTACATTACTTTTAACATGACGTTATATGTTATCACTTATCACATTAAATTCCCCTAAAAAATAAAGCTTTGGATTCACTTAAAAAATTTATGTATGGGGAAAAATTCATGGGTATGATTTAAACTCAAAAATAAATTCATCCACCATTCACAAGATCTTAATGCCTCACTATATAGTGAAAAAATCCATCATTCTTTCCTATATGGATTTTAAAAATATATTTTTAAATATTTTAATCTAATTAGTGACACTGTAATTCCCATGTATAGTGGAATCATAAATTTTTATTTTAAGTAAATATATTTCTCTAAAAGGATAACTAGTATTATTAGTTAGATTTATTTACTGATCATTTCTTAAAATTATGAGATAGTTTAATAATACACACAACACCCCTCCTGAGATTAACTGACCTCTTATTCTCTCATCTAACAGAAGGTGTCATCACTGCCACCCTGGGTGATTGAGAGGACACATTCCATTTTAATTTAGTAAAATTGTGTGTTACTTGAAATATAAGAAGTTTTCCCATAAGACATATTGAAAGGGAAACAATGTGGTAGACAATGATATGATATAGGGTGAAATGACATGACATGCTTGTGGATTGTTGTTTTGGTATAGAGGTGGTTATTCATGTAGTGTTCTGAATATTTATTGTTAATGGTATTTTGATACACATAATCAATGAATAAATAATGGGGGAATTTTATGATAGTGGTGGGGCTATGTAAGATTATGTTTTAGAGATTATTTATATTATGACACAATCAAAGTTTGTTCCATGAAACACCCAATATGTTTTCATGTTTTTACAAAAATTATATCTAATGCACCACATATATTATTATCCAATAAACAATCACATGGAAGAAGAATCCTTGTGCTATATTGGAATAAAACTATGTATCCTGAATCACGATTCATGCCAAAATGATACCCTAGATTATGACTATTATCCCAAAAACTTCATGGTTATGCTGAAACATGAACTAGGATTGGGGGGATAAATTTTGATGTTAAGGGTCAAACAATAATATATTCTTTTATTATATTTTTTAATTGAGGAAAATTTTATGAACCAATCTAGTATTTCATCCAACCCAACACCCGACTCGATCTATGGCATATCCCTAAGGGCATTCCCTATCCCCACGGGATGGAAACTAGTGACTAGGTATCAACAACAGACTTTGGGAACAATTTTACCCATGGGTATTACCATAATAAATCAAAAAAATAAAACAATGAACCATAATAAAAAACATAACCAAACTAGGTATAATAATTTCAATAATCAAGTTTTACAACTCTAAGAAAAACGAAAAAGGTTCCACAATAAAATGGGAATAATAAATAATCTCAAAACCACCATGTAACAAGAGGGACGTCACCCTCAAGCCACCACCACCAACACCTATATGAGGAAGACCATTAGCAACCTGAACCACCATCTCCATACATCTTTCCTTTACCTAATCGAATTATGACCAAATATACATACACCTAATGGTGTATGTAGGGTGTGATCCAAATCCTAGTACGAAGCCACCCAAAATAAAATATTCTATGACAAAAACATTATATGACAAATTAAAAAGCATGTTTTTAATAAACAGGTTAGAGTCATTTTTATAGAAATAATTTTAATGAAAAAAATCTTCAAGGGATAAAAAATTTAAAGGAAAAATGGGATTTTCTTTTGAAATGACCAAAAAAGTTCACTTTATGCTAATAATAAGTATGATATCACATAAAGATAACTATGTCACATGAAATCTCTATAGGCACTAGCTATAGTAGGACACTATGTGCATCGTATCTCAGTGAAATTTGGTATAGAAATCGCACTGATCATCATCCTCATGCACGAGTCACTAGAGAGGAATCTATCCAAATTTCTAATATTCCCTAGTCATAATTAGTTTAGTTAGTTTTGTAATGCTAATCATGCTAGGAAAAACCGGGCATCATCCCTTGTGATCTAACTAGCATAGTTGTCCTAGTCTGCCCACCTAGTCACCTAGGATTCCCTTTTTTTGATTTATTTCCATATCACATATCATCTTGATCACCACATTGAAAAACATATCCCAAGAATTATAGATACACTGGGAAATCACCACTTTTTCAAATAATAAAATTGAAACCCCCATTTTTTATAATAAAAAAAATCACTTTCCATTTTTACACACACCAAACCCAAATTTAAATGCATTTCTCATCACTTATATAACCCATGAAACCCATTTGGGAACATTATAAAAAAAATCAATTTCACTATTTCATTGCGTCAAGCCCTTTTTAAATCTACTCATTAACTAATTTGACTTTAAAACATGCTTCTTATCATTTTCAAAATTCTCAAGTCATACTAAAGGTGAACAAAAATGAAGAAAACATACAAAAAATATCATTTATTTTAGAAAATATCACTTTGAACACATTTGAACCCTTAAAATCCTGTTAAATATCATTTTACATCTTCCACAAATAGAATAAAACACTTTCAAGAAATACCACAATAAATAATTCACAAAACAAGACCATTTTCCTTAATAAAATCCACTTTCTTCATATATGCATTCCAAAAACTTCAAAAAATATATTTCTCACCATATAATTAAACCATAGAATACTCTCATGGGAGCTATTAAGCATGTAAAAAATATCTAATAATGATAAAACATGGAATCAACTACCTTACACTTGTAAAATTCAAGAAATTTATGAAATACATTAATCACACAACCAAAAGACCTTAAGAAGGAAATATTTAACAATAAGCATCAATATCTCTCCAAAAATTCAAGATTAAACCCTCTTTAAGTAAAATAATCTGATGGAAATTTAGAACTCAAGGAAGAAGGGATAAGAACCCTATAAAGGTAGAGAAATGAAGAGGATAAACACATAAATGATATTTCATTGGATAAATATGGTCTAAAACATCCATGAAATGGTGCATAAGAAGTCTAAGGAATCTTGGAGGGAGCTTCAATGGCTAAAAATAATGAATGGGGAGGAATAGAGGTGGTTTAGGCTTAAATACCTAGAGGAAACAAATAGAATTTTTCAATTTTTAATGCCTTAAACAAGTTGCACAGTTTGTCCACTGGATTTAACAAACCATGTGGAAACTGTTTTCCCATCATTGTCTAAGAGTCACTTCCAACATGGTTAGCCCGCACGACCTCCCTTACCATGCGTAATCCATGTGGTACCTACTTTCTAACCCCCACACCTATCGCACGGTTACCTGGTAAAGGCACACGGTTTCTCTTGATCATGTACCAACCGTGTGACACATTATTCTTACCCCAAAGTTTTCATTCTTATCAAAAAACATAAAGTAAACCCCAAGGAAAAAATGTTAGACCACAAATAAATAAAATAAATTCTTCAAAAAAATCACAGATGTAACAATTCTCCCAACCATGAAAACTTTTCTCCCTTGTAAATACATTATTAGGTTTGATCTGGAAACCAAAATAGATACTCCTGCACAACTCAGGGAAATTCCTCTCAAACATAAAAATAATGAGAAATAAATAGCACCTTGAACAGAAACAAATATTCACAAGATTTAACTCAGAATTCCATAATGGATTCCCCACCATATTCTTTTTTCCCCAAAAATCCATGACACATCTAGTTGATCAATCAAAAGAAAAGGAACACTCACAACTGCATTATCCAACCTCTCATACCAAGAAAATCTCAACCACCTCTAAATGAAATGCATTCCTCTTTCCTAAAACAAATCAAATAACACAAAACTATTTCTAAAAAGACTGGAAAAACTAAATTCAAAACTTTTCCAATATTACTTCAAACAAGACCATTGGGTATGCTCCACAATCCCCTTTCTCATGTAGAAGAAAAAATTAGAGAAAACATCTCCAAATGAAACTTCTCATTTCCAAGCTACACTATAGACTAAACTAGATTATCAACATGGGGAGGCCTGAATGGACTCCCCACCATAGGAAGAAAACTAGAATTTATTTTCTCTAGAAGAAATATAAACGAGACTTGCGGAATGTGTCCCCACTAAAAGAACTAACTATTCTAACCAACCAACACATACCGACACAAAAAACCAAACATAGACCAACTTAGGAACTTCCCGCACATACCATCAAAAAGAGGCCAACAATCCCCTTCATTAATGAGGGAAACACCCACCCACAAAACATGCTACAACCAAAACCAATTCAGAAAGGCCAACTACACAAGGACCACCAAACAGAGATCCACATCCAGAAAGCTCAACCTTTGGAATGTCAAGAAAAAATATTACCATACCTCCTTACAACTAATGAATAATTATCAAACTACAAGGGTCACAACAATAAAATGAGGCCTTAATATCCTTTCTTCAAAAGTAAAATTTTCATAGTGAAGAAAATACCACAGGGAACTGAAATTGTCCTCATTCTAGCACCAGAGACAAAATATAGAACAAGTTCCCTCATACCCCTAGGATTCCTGACTATGCGCTAGCCTCACAATGGGTCCTATGGATGGATTATTGTTTTTTGAATCATCTACATACTCACAATCAGGAGCTAAAAATACATTCTCAGAACTCCTTCTTTTGGTTTCATAAGCAACCACAAAACACTTTAGGAATAACCAAAAGAGCAAAATGCTCCATGAGACATGATTTTCTACAACTTGAAACATTCACCAAGAAAAGGACTAATAATATACATACACATTATCCTCTTTCACCTTGAATGAGGATCAACGGAAACAAGACGTCCAAAGAACACACCTATTTCTAAAACAGAAAAGTTTAAGAATTTTGAAATGAGAAGCACACTCCCATTTAATTATATGTTCTCAAAAATATTTAATAACATCCACTTTTTTATTTTAAAGAGAATTTGACACCATAAAACACAACCATACATGACTATTATGACAAAAGAAGTATTATAAGGAAGGGGACTTTAAACCACATGCTAAACAGTGAACAAGTCTTATAAATGAGCATGATGGCTTCTTATGACCAGACATTCCACACTAGTGCCACAACATGATCCTATGTCCAAAAGGTGTTGATGAAAAATATATACGCCCTTTTAATCCCACACCCAACACCAAAAGCTTTATGTTGATTTCCCCTTCTCTTTAATTGAACTCCCCTTTACCACTTCTATATATTGGAGGAAAATCGGCTTCCTCAATAAATCATATTTAACAAACCTTCAACATGAACCACATGTATCACCATATTAGTAAAAGAGGTAAAATAAAACATTGACACCTTAAAGAATAAAGGTATTGATCTTCATCTCTAAAGACTTAGGAAACTCATGGAATTGGCATTTCTATCTATTTTCTGCATCCACTATTCTACTACGAGAGGATTTTCTTTACCTTAAAATAGAAGAGGATTTGACTTCTGAATCTCAAGAACAAGGTCTATGGATAGATCAACTAGAGGGTCTACCAATGGAGAACTACCCAAGGCCACACTTGTAATATACATTGAATCATTGTAGGGGTGTACACTAGACAATCTAGAATCCAAAGTACCCAATCAAACTAATCCATCAGCCAAAAATTAAAAAAAACCAAAAACACAAAGGGAACCAACTCAAAGGCTTCCCAAAACATTTTTCAAAAGAATCCACCAACAATTATTTCAAAACCAACTCATCGATAAGAACTCAAACATAAAACACCATTCAAACAAAAAGGAGTAATCAAGCTCAAAACACCTAGCTAGAAACATTCTAAAATTACAAGGAGACAAAACAATCAACTAAGTATTATCAAAACATCATATCTTATATTTAAAATCACTTTTTAAAAGAGAAAAAACTTGGTGAGTTGTACCCTCACCAACTGTATTCCATGGAGCCTCACACATGCATATTATCATGAAAAAACTGGGCACTCGTCCACATTTCCACACATATCCATATATGTGATCACTAATGGAAATTCCAAAGGTCAAAACATTTTTCAAGATAAAATATTTAACTGTTGCTTTCAACTTATCAACTCAATTCCCATTTAAAAAAATTCATAAAACTTTTCAAAAACTGACTCACCACGGAGTTAAAAATAACATTTAAATCCCACACATCAAATAAGTTCATCTTTTCTAAAAACATAATTTTGTGGCTTCCATTTAAAAATCCAATTCATTCTATTTCAAAACATTTTTAGCAACACAAAAAAATTACATTCCATCAAAAACCATTTGATTAAAACTTATTTCATCTTATTTAAAACAAATTTCCAAATACCTCTTAAAAATAAATTTTTTTTCCAAATAATTTATTTTGATAAACCCTAGGTTTGGATTATAAAAAATTCAATCTCAATAAACTCATCCCTATTTACTCAAAATTCATTTTATAAAAGTCCACTTTTCTAAAGATTTCTTAAAATTGATTCGGGAAACTCATTTTCCATCTTTCCCAAACCAACTCATTCAAACTTTAAAATTCATTCCTTCATAACTTCAAAAAAAGGTTTTTAAAATCAATTTTATGAGCCCAGGAATACACAAGACAATTCACAAAGGAAAATTAGTGCTGATGGGTGACTCGGCCATATGGTTGGTGGTCATGTGTTGATTATACCATTATCATAGAATTTATTCTAGGAGATTGTTCCCAACTCCATAAGGATTTATAGGCCTTGTGAGCTCATTGATACCACTGGACTAACTCTCATTTCATTTCCCAAACCCCAAAAACCCACAAGATATAAAAATATCAACAAACCCTGAACTCCCATGGACGCTCAGGGTTCAGTCTAGAAAGTGTTGGCTAGACACCACCCCATTACTACACCCCAAGCTTCGACAATCCTACTCCATCTACCTTGACATACCAAATAACATAGGGTGCTCTAAAATCAAGCTCTTCTAAAGAGTATAACCTCCTCTAATACCATTTTCACATGAACCAAGCTGGGATGCAATCCAACCTGACACCCGAATCAGTTGGTGGCATGACCTAAAGATCATTCCCAATCCCCATAGGCTAGAAACTAGTGACTGTGTATCAACAACATACTTTTGGAATGATTTCTCCCATCATTATAACCATAATAATTCAAAAAAAATAAAACAATGAACCATAATTAACAACATAAGGAAACAAGGTACAAAAAATTCCAGAATCTAGGTTTAATTATTGATCAAAAGGATCTTGTGGATAGATGGATTTATTAAATCCATAGTGGGAAATATTATTCCCACCACGTCAAAATGACCCTACTGATGAGATGGTTTCTTCTATTCCCTCCAGTAAAGCGGTTTCATTTGCAGAAGCACTTGAAGGAACTTCTTCAAGAGGGGTGAGCCAGTCTAAGCCACCAATCATCAAGCACTCAGGTGAAGGATCAATTAGAGTGGTAGTTGATCCGGATGATATTAAGAAGTGAATGGAATCCTTCAAATTATTGGTGTTTGTTCACATTTTCTAAAAAAGAGGGTCTAAATCCTATTCCTTTTCAAATCTCAAATACCATATTTTTCAATGTTGGAACTTCTTCAACTGGAGGCTTATCCCAATTGAAAAGGGATACTTTCACTTCATATTGCGAAGCCAAGAAGATCTTAATGTAAATTGACGTTTGGGAACTCTCAATCTAAAACCAGGGATATTGTGACTCCCAGAATGGGACCAAAACTTCAACCCCTTCACACAAAAGCATTCCATCGCACAGGTTTGGGATAGGATTTATGGACTCACTTGCACCTACTGGAACCCGAAAATTCTAAATGATCTGGCTTCTGGTATTGGTAATCTGTTGTGGATTGATCGGAGAATTCTTAATGGGGACCTTGGTCTTTGTGCTCGAGTTATTATTGATATTTATATGGAATTATCTCCTCTGGAACGTGTTTCTATTTATGTGAATGGTCATCTTATTGAGGTAAGTTTTGAATTGGAAAACACACCAAAATATTGTGACATTGCAAGATGATAGGCCATGCCATTGACAAGTGAAGAATTGTACAGAAATTATCCAATCCATCCTATAATAATACTTCAGTTAAAGAAGCTCCAAAATGGGAAAATATTAATACAAGGCACTATGTGTGAAAAGAATCCAAATAAGGTTCAAAAGAGGTAACTTGGGATAATAAATCTAGTACTAGTAAATCCTAGGAAACCTTGGAAGATGAAGAAGAATCCCAAGGATGTGTTCATGATGAAACTGGTAACTCTAATGGTGTAGAAATACTGAATGATTGTTCTCAAGAATCCTTAATTTTCCATGAGTTATCAGATGGTATTCTCTCTTCTTCTTTAAATATACAGTCTAAATCCCTGTATTTTTAGTTCATTACCTCGTAATTATTAAAAACAATTGATATGGATGATAGACTTGTAGCTGGATTCTGTCAGGCTGCTCTCTCTATGAAAGTGATACAGCACACCCCTTCTCAACATATAGACATCAATATAGCATATTCATACCCTATAAATCCAGAATTACAGACCATGGAAGATTTTGTTAGGTTGGTGACTGATTTCACTCCAAAGAAAATTTATTCTACCAATCATTCCAAGAAGAGGGAGTTGAGAAGATCTCATAAAAATAGGGAAACTAAGAAAAAAACGAGTATTTCCCCCCCATTCAGAAACAATGATGTGTATCCCCTTCTGTAACTGCTAGGGGTTATCCAACCCTATCACTTTATGTTCCCTTTGGCTTTTTTGAGTAAACACAAACCTTATTTCATTGGTATCTCTGATCTAAAATCTAATAACTTCACTTCTGGTCCCTTATTTTCCTAGAGTTGTTATTCTTTTCTATGTTTTGTGCAAGATAACTCTTGTATTGACAGACATTTCTTACTTTTCCATCATACTATTATTAATCATGTCATTGTTTGAGTGGACTACCAAATTATCACTTCTAGATTCCTTAAAGAGGGTCAGCTCACTTTTTGTTCAATGTTTATTCTTTCAACTACTACATCATTCGAAGAACTCTTTGGCAGCACAACAAGGATATTTCTAGAGTTATATTAGATCCCTGGGTTATAATGAGAGATTTCAATGCTATATGACATGCAGATGAGAAGATTATACATGTTTCCAATGCTACCTCAATGAGATATTTTAGATCCTGTATTGAGGAATCAAACCTTATTCAATTCAATCTGATTGGTTTTAAATACACTTAGTATAAGAGGCATCTAAATGGCACCAGGGCTAGTAGGATTGACTGTGCCTTTGGTAATCACTCTATACATGGATGTTGGAAAACTGTCTCTTGTGTCACTCTTGTAAAGAAAAATTCTGATCACCATTAAATTCTTAAAACTTTCACTACTAAGTGGGAAAAGATGCCAATTCCCTTTAGGTTTAATAATTCTTGGACCAGTCTTCTTGAATGCTCTCAGTTGGTGAAAGATACCTAGGCTATGGAGGATCATAATGGTAACCCTATCTCTTGCATTTCCAAGCTAAAATCTCTCAAGATTAATATGAAAAAGTGGAGTAGGAAAATATTCATCCCCCTTGACCAGGAAATTGACTCTTTGGAAAGCTCACTTCATGATCTCCCAGAAGATACCACTAAGAACAACTTTACATGGGATACTTCTCAGCAAACCAGCATGTCCTCCCAACTAAATTTCATCTTTAGACTTAGAGACAATATCAAAAAGGAGCTCTTTAAAGTCAAGTGTCTCATATATGGGGATCGTAACACCAAATTTTTCAATTCCCTTCAATGAGTTAAAAAAGTTAAAAGGCCTTTATCCTTAATAAAGGATGGTGATACAATCCTATAAGATCGACAAAGTTTCTCTAATTATATTGTTTCCTAGTATAACAACCTCTTCAATGGTCTAGAAAGAAATGAGGATATTAAAGATGGTATCATTCCCAAACATGTCACTGAGGTTGATAACCTTTTTTTCACTTTTATTCCTTTGGACACTGGGATCAATGATGCTATTTTTGGTCATAGCAATGGGAGTTCTTTGGGACCATATAGTTTTACTAATCACTTCATTCAATTTTATTGGTAGGTAATCAACTCATATGTTTGTAAACTTGTTAAACACTTCTTTACCAAAGGCTCCCTCTCACAATATTGAAATTCTCAATTCATTTACCCAATACCTAATATGGAAAATTCTAGTAATATAGCTCAATTCACATCAGTTTCTCTTGTCAATACCATCTACAAGATCATCACAAAAATCCTTGCCAATCATCTTGCACATATCTCTGGGAAAGTAATCTCTTAGAATCAATTTGGATATGTCAATGGGTGAAAAATCTAGGATTTCATTCTCAATACCTCTAAATGTGTCAACTTACTAAAAAGTCCACTCGAGGGGGAAATATTGTTCTTCAATTGGATATTAGAAAGGCCTTTGACACGATTGATTGTAATTTCATTGGGACATTCTCCATGAATTCGGATTTTACATGAGGTTTATTCAATGGATCAAATCTCTTATTATCTCTTCGAACTTTTCCATTCTCAATAATAGTTCCCCATAAGGATACTTCAAGTGTTCAAGGGGAGTAAGGTAGGGTGACCCCTTCTCTGCTATTATTTTTTGCAATTGTTGAAGACCATTTTAGTAGACTTCTCCTCCATATGACATGTTCGGGTGAACTCAAAACAATCAGAGTAGCAACATGCATTTCTTCACCCTATAACCATTTCTTTGTTGATGATATCATTATCTTCACCTAGGGTGATAGGAAAAACATCCAAAATATAAAGAAATATTTACTACATTATGAGCAGGTTTCGGGCCAGGTGGTTAATTGGGGAAAGTCGTTTATTTATTTTAGAAAAAACATATCTGCAATAAGGAAATCCTGCATGATAAATGATCTTGGAATTTGTGAAGTGTATCTACCCTTTACCTACCTTGGGGTCACCTTGTTCTTTGGTAAACCTAGGACCTCTCAATTTGTGGAAGTTGTGAGTCAGTTTAGAAGGACCCTCTCCTCCAGGAAAGGAAAATCACTCTCAATGGTAGGCAGGCTTTGCTTAGTTAAACATGTGGCCACTTCAAAACTAGTCTAATCCTTTATGGTGTACTCATGGCCTACCTTGCTGATTAATACTTTAAACACCTTGATGATAAATATTGGGTGGAGTGGAAGTATTATGGAATGATGTGAAATTTCCGCCCCTTGGAAGTGATGTTATAGGTTGTATGCCAAGGGTGGGCTTGAATTCAAGAATCTAGACTTATTTAATCGTTCATTTCAAGAAGAGTTCATATAGAGAATTATTAATTATAGATAGAAATCCTTGGAATTCCTCAAATCCAAGCTCCTCAAGAGGCTTATTGAGGGGAACATGAGCTGCATTCAATCCTCAATTGGGCATGGTCTGAAAAAAACTCTTCCAACATATTAATAGTCAATCTTGTTGGATAGCCAGTGCTCAATCCTCTCTCAGTTTCTAGAAACATAACTAGATAGGGTCTCCACTCAATGACATTATTGAAATCCTAGATCCAAACATTGATTATGACTCCCCCATTAAAAATTAGTTTGATCAGCATAATAATCTTCCCTATCACATTACTTCTAGGATTGATACCTATGACTTTCTAGATGATAATGATATGCTTCTGTGGGAACAAAGTATAAATGGGATCCTTGCTTCCTAAGGGATACTATAATCACCTTACTCATAGCGATTGCACAGGAATTGAGGCCTTTAATAAAAAATGGGTGATGCCTACATGTTTTCCATTACACTGGTGACTTCATCTCAGCAAGCTTCCGATTGAGGTGAACCTACAACGTGTTGGTATCAATCTCTGCTCTAGATGCGCCCTCTTCCAGTAGAATTGGGAAGATATTAATCTCCTTTTCCTCTCCTATAACACATCTACATCCCTCTGGATTTATTTTTTTGATCTCTTTGATATTAATCCCCCTCAAACTACTGATATTACTTAGTTATTACTGGATGTGGATACAATACAGCTCTCAAAACATGTGTGTGTTCTCTTCCTGGTCACCTGCATAGAGGTAATACACACAATCTATACTTGCTGAAATAAAAGACTACATGATAAATTTTTCCCCAATCACAACTCTACACTATCCAACATATTGCATGCCGTTCAAAGTACCAATGATCTTCACTCTAAACACTATAACAATTCGGTGAAAGATCTCATTGTCTTGAGAAGGCTCCGGATTCCTGGTAATTTTTCGAAACCTCTTGAAACCATTGAAGTGTTCTGGGTTCCTCCTTATTCAGGTTGGGTTAAGTGTAACATGGATGGCACCTTAAAGGGAAATCCAGGACCTACGGGCTACGGAATTGTCTTTCAGAATCACAATGGTTACTTTATAGAGGGGAAAAAGGGTAGATGTAGACATGCCACAACACTCATGGTAGATATTCAAGGCCTCATCAAAACAGTTGATATTGCTCGACAATGAAACTGGGACTCAATATGGTTTGAAAGTGATACAATTAACATTATACAAGCTGTTTGGATGGGCGAGATTCATCTAGCTTAGAGGCTTACAACCCAATGGAACAAATGCTTGAGCAATCTTGCTTCCATGAAATTTATCATCACACACCTCTATCATGAGGAAAATAAACTTGTTGACTGGCTTGCTAACAGTGGAGCCTCTGAAGGGAATTGTACTCACTACACCAGAATACCTGGTGAGCTCACAAATATACTTCAATGTGATAAATGTAAACTTTCATCCTTCCGACTTGTGTAACCTTTATTTCAATAATTTGAAGCCTCTATGATTTCTTTTCTAAAAAAATATTAATCAAAACCAAAAAGATGACACAACAGAACCGGAAAAACAAAATATCCCAAAATCATCATATAATAAGAGGGATGTCACCCTCAATCCACCACCACCGACACCTGCACAAGGAAGACCACTAGCAACAAGAACCACCATATCCATACATCTTGCCTTTACCTGATTCAAACATAACTCAGTATACATACACCAAAATTTTTATGTAGGTTGTGAGCCAAATCCCTATAAGATTCCACCCAAAAGAAAAGATTTTATTCCAAAAACATTATAAAACAAGTTAACATGCTTGTTTTTAAAAAAAAAGGAGAGAATAATTTTTTTAGAAAACATTTTAAAGTAAAATGATTTAAAGGGAAAAAAATTTAAAGGAAAAACATGCTTTGAATTTGAAATAACCAAAAAAGTACATTGTATATCGATGGTAAGTACGATATCACACAAGATCACTAAGTCACAAGAAATACTTATAAGCATTGGCTATAGTAGGACACTAGGTACATCGTATCTCGGTGAAATGTGGTATTGAAACCACACTAATAATTGTACTCATACATGAGCCACTAGAGAGGAATCCATCCAAATTTATAGTGGTCCCCAATCATCATTAGTTTAGTTAGTGTTATAACATCAATATTTTTAGGAAGAACATGACATTATCCCTACCAGTCCAACTAGTATACTAGTCATGGTCTTCCCACCTAGTAACCTTGGATTTAATTTTTTTGGCTCAATTTCCATTCCTCATATCACATAGATCACCACATTCAAACACATATTCCAATCATTATAGACACACTGTTGGATCATTTCTATCAAAAATCATAAAATAGAAACCACCATTTTTCATAAAAACCCACCTTCCATTTTTATGCATAGAAAAACCATTTGAAAACACATTTCATACAACTTATATAATACATGAAACCCATTTGTAAACATTACAAGAAAAACACAAAATCAATTTCACTATTTCCATGGGTCATGCTCCTTTCAAATCTACACATAAACCAATTTCAATTTAAAATATGTTTCCTATCATTTAAAAAATTCACAAGTCATATTAAAGGTTCAAAAAAACAAATCTGATATAAAAAATCTCATTTATTTTAGAAAACTCACCTTCAACACATTTTAACCATTAAACCCCTTTGAAACCCCATTTTTCATCTTCCACGCACTGAATAAAACACTTTCAATAAATACACCAATAAAGAATACACAAAACATGAACATTTTTATTTAAAAATATACATTATTTATCTATACAATCCAAAAACTTCCAAAAATATATTTTTCACCACAAAATTAAACTATAGAACACTCCCATTGAAGCAAGAATGAAAGTCAAAACCATCTAATAATGCTAAATCATAGAACCACTTACCTCACACTTGTAAACTTCTGGAAATTTAAGTAAAGCTTAAATAGCACCACCAAAAGATCTTAACAAGTAAAAATTTAACAAAAAACATCAATATCTACCCAAAAAAATATTAATCCCTCTTTAGGTCAAATACTCTACTGGATATTGGGATCTGAAGAATGAGGGGACAAGAACCCGAGAAAGGTGGATAAATAAAGAGGATAATAACTTAATTTATCTTTCTTTAGAGAACCGGGTTCAACCCCCCCCCCCCCAATAAATGATGCCCAAGAAGTCCAAGTAATCTTCGAGGGAGAAAAAATGGATAGAAATCATGTATGGGGTATAATGGGGGTTGTCTAGGGTTAAATCTCGAGAGGAAACAAATTTGATTTTCCAATTTTTTATGACCTGAAAAATTCACATAGTTTTCCTGCACAGTTTAACAAATTATACGGAAACCATGCACCCTTCACTATCCAAGAGGCACCTACCACACAGTTATCTTACACATCCCAACTTTCCATGCACAATCCATTTGGTAACAACTATCCAACCCCAACACCCATTGCACGATTACCTGGGTAAGTTTCATGGTTTCCTTTAACCGTGTTCCAAATGTGTGACTCATGCTTCCTTGCCCATATTTTTCATTTTTATTAAAAAACACAAAGGAATCCAAAGTAATAATTCTAGACCAAAAACAAAGAAAATAAATTCCTCAAAACAAAATCACCGATGTGATAGGGAATACTTGTCCTCTTCATATACCCCCTTCTAATTTGAAAGGTATATGTGGCTCAAGGAGGTCCATTCGGTTGGATATTTCCCTTATTCTTCCAACATTATATCCTCATTGATTGGGGTTTAATTTATAATTTATACATATCATCTTGGAGTTATGGTTTCTTCCTTCTCCCTCTATTATTAATCATCTTAGATATTCTCAAATTTTTTATGAATTAGCATAGGTGTTTTATAATGATTTGTCTATATCCTAGTGAATTCAACATAAAATGATAATGATTTATAGTTCGGTATATAGAGAATGTTAGTATATGATGATACATGCATAGTTCATTTTATTTTGATGAAGTTGAGTCGGTAAGTTAATTTAACAAGGGATTTAATTTAGTTAGTTTTTAATAGCTTGTAAATTGATTGTTGAAGTATGAGGATTTTTTTCAAAGGTGTTTCATATCCATGAAACTTATGTTATTTTTTCCATTGCATGATTTTTTTATTTAGTGGTGTGCACTTCACGAGTTTTGACATATAGTCCTCTTCTTTTTTTTATAATTATGTATAAATTTATATAATTAATTTTCTATGGTTAGTGGTATGGTATTGGGTCAAAAGACTTGGTATGTCTTAATTTGATAACAGTGATCATATTTTCAACACATTTATTATACATGTCATAGAAATTAATCCACATAATTTTTTCATTTTTAGTAAAATTTCAACTTTTTTAGTTATTTTTTATTTTTGGATTTTTTGTTAGAATGAATCAATTCATAATTTATTGATGTTTTGTTTCATTTCTAAAATTTTCTAGTTAATCCATGATTTTATTTTTTATTTTCTCGATTTTAATGAAAAGGGTTATTTTTAACATTAGTGACATGAATTTGGCTAGGTCCTTGGATTCATATGAAAATATACTCAAACATAAGATATTTTGTGGGACATAAATAGTTAAAATATCTAGATAAAATGTATAACTCATTAGATATAATGTAGAATAGAATAAATATGAAAACATCATATATATTATGTGTGAGAATAAAAAATATTACATATGGGATGATGTAAAATATGTAAAAATTATAGCATTGGAATTATTTTTCACAATTATGAGAAATTTATATGATGTATTATGTAAGATATTTATTATTATTATTCATTGAAAAAATTTCACATTTATCCAAAAAAGAAGTATTTTTGTAATGTTAAAAAATGTTACACATAAGATAAAGTGAAAAATATTTTAAACATGTGAGAAAAATTTATTATTTATAATCTCAATCGTAGATTTTTTGAAGGAAAATATCCTACATATTTTATTATAAAATATTTTTTCTAATTTATGAGTTCTTTTATATAGATGGGGAATAGTTTATTATAAATATACAACTTGAATCAAATTTTATCATGGGAATTTTTGTACACCTAAAAAATTAGAAAAAGTTGTATTTTGTGTTATTATAGTTGTAGTAACACCAAAATTATAGAAATAAAACCAAAATAAGAATAAAAATGTCACTTAATGTTATTTAGTCATTCTAGTTGCTATTGGGAATTCAAGTTCAACTTTCAGCTTTGAGGTTCCCATATGGTGAAAATGGGTTTTATTTTAATTGTTAAGGTGCATTGAGATAATCAAATAATTTTGAGTCATCCAAGAGGCATGTACTTATAATGTTACACCCTATGAAAACACTCTAACTCTATCGAATGAAAGTTAAAATTAATCTGGGTTGATGGGAAGGTTATGGGCCCTAGGAGGATTTCAATATAAAAAAATCCGTAGTAACTAATAAGGAAATAAATAGAATATCACTGCATGCAAAGATATTACCAATGAAAAAGGTGAAATCATATACCATTTAAATTTATTTTTCATGTAATATGATGAGTATACACACATGACTAGAGGAAGAAGAAAATGGAAATAAGAGGATCCCATATCAAGATGTGGGAATGTGACTAAACTATGTATATAGAATGAAAGGATACAATGATTTGTTTTTTAAACCATTTGTGCTAAAATTCCATTTACTGTCATGATATGTGTAGTCACGCATACACCACTTATAAGTATGATATTATAATTAATCTAGATAATTATATTCTTTAATTAATAACTTTTTAATATATATATTTTTTTGTCCTCTCGAATTTAATTCTCTTCTAAACTATCCTGAATTTTTGTTTAGTTTTCAAAAATAATTTAGTCATTTAAATTATTTATGTTTATTCAGAATGTTCTTATTTGACATATCCCTGAGTTAAATATAGATTGATTATTTATTGGACTTTTATTAATAGATAAAAAATTAATATGAGGGAAAAAACTTACTTATTTATTGGAATAATTTTTGAAAGAATTTAGGCATACACATTATGGTCTTAAGGAATACATTGAATAAATCAAATTAGAGAACTTAGTCAATTATCAAATAGTTGATACATGTTCACAGATACTATTCATAAATTATTTTCACATTTATTTTCAATTATTATTTTTTTATCATCATTCTATCATTTTTGTCTAATCAATTTACTAGTCTTATTTTCAAATCTCCCACAAACACGAAAAATCCTCATTTTCCTTTTATTTAAAAAAATGAATTGTTGAAAATTTCATTTTCTTGACCATATTTCATCCTAATTATGATGTAACATTGGGGGATAATATGTTATATTAATTGGGTTGATTTTTTATCATAAAAACATGAAAAATACTCTACCTTTTAAATTTGCATCATTTCTCTGGAAGTGTACAAATGTAAATGATATATTTCTTATATTTTCAAGGTTTTAAAACCTTTTTAGTAACTTTGGATATATGAAGATATATTTATAGTAACTTTATAATAAATGTAGGGATAAATAAGGAAAAAAGAACACATTTTTTTTACTTTAAAATTAGGAAACATAAGAAAATCGACCGAAAATATCTATGACATTACATGAATCTACCAACTCTCTATGTTGATAATTTTCTGAAACTAAAATAGATAAATATGATCAAGTATTTATTAATTATTTTATATTAAGATATATATATATATATAATCAGTATAATTATTTCAAATACATTGATGCACCTTCTTGTTTTAAAATATACTATAGTTTCATTCATTAAATTCCAAAATTCAAAGGACATTCAAGATATGATCCACAAAAACTTTAGAAAGAAGTTTCCTAAAAAATATTATTTTAAAACCACAAGTTGTTAATAGATATCAAATTAAATGATTACCATTTCCTTTCTCTATTATGGGACCCAAAAAAGAGTAATTTTACCACTATCACACCACATTAGTTTGGGATTTAAATTTCAGGAAAAAATATTTTATTAATTTTCATACTATTTTTTGGATAACTATAGTTAGAAATGATATAATTAGAATTATAAAAATTCATTGTGAATTATCTAATGCTTATTATTTTATTTTTAAAGTCATATGTTTTAATTTTCCCCGCTATAAAATCGTTGATCGATTTTTAATTCCATAAGTTTATAAGGGACTTATCTAACTAACAAGAGAATGTTAAATGTTTCTCTATGAATATATTTGGTTAATAAAACCCCTAATAATACATGTCATGTTATTGCAAACATGTCCCAAAATAATCATCAATTCTAAACTAAGATCCCAGTTCCTGTTAAATCTCCATAAGAAGCTCAAAATTCTAACTATGAAAACACCATGATTTAAATTCAAATCAATGATCATATTATTATGTTGTGGTCCATGATATTTTTAACAATTATTATAACCAACGCCACCTGAAAAAATCATCCAGTATCATGTTCATTTTAGAATTTATGCCTCAAATGAAATCTTTATTAACTTATTCCCACTAAGTTTAAAATATTCTTAAGCATGTAATTTAATTTTTCTTGTATAGATATTTAAACAAAACCAACCACAAACTTATCATCCCAACCAAAATGATTACTTAGTATATAATGAAAACCATAATGATATTATTAAGTAACATTAATGAAAACAGTTATTTTTTCAAGAAAAATATTGTAATTTTAACCTAGGTACTTCCATAAGAAATATGATGTCTATCTAAGATGAAATTTCATTCCTCCATCGACAACTCAAAAATCCAATAAAATACATTGATTATACTATGAAAGAACATAGAAATATATAGAACACATTGGTGACTCAAATGGGATATATTTCCAATGAAATTTGGAGTATATAGAATCAATTGAGTTGAAAATCTACATTATAATTGAAATAACCAAAGATAAAAATGGATTTAATAATACATTAATCTCATGATTAAAATAATAAATATTATAAATAGTCACAGAACACTAGGATCTAATGGTTTATAGTATTCCGTATTTTCCACATAAACTTCTTAATTTAATACACTTGAAATTTCTATATAAATGTGTACCTCTATACCCTTTCAAGACATCTCACATGATAAAATCATCCTCCTAACCATGGGATTATAAACAAAAGAATGTGGTTACATCAAATACATAGAAATGGAAAATACATATCATAAAGGGTTAGATCAAAATATGAAGTTGGAAATGAGAGTGATATAAATAACATAATAAATTATAAAAAGAGTATGGTTAATAATCATAAAAGTTTATATAGAAACAAAAGATTATAATAATATCATTAAAGAACCATAAAAAATTACAGAGATTAAAAACATATATCAATAATCAAAAAAACATGTGATAATGATATAAAAGTGTAGAATAAATTAAAAGTAATGCATAATGTTAAAAACTTTCCATAACCTAGTAAATAACCTAACAAGGTGGAATAATCATAAACATAAGATTTCATATCCTTGTGAATTTGAAAACACGCCAACCTATTTACATATCAAATTGTGAGTAGATATTTTCTCCTTTATAATCACCCTCCATGAACCCAGTTAATTTCTAAGTAGTTCACACGTAAAATTTTATATAGGGCTTAATTCTCTCACACTGACCCTTTTTGAACCTATCGACTTTCCTACTTGTTCACATGTAAAATTGTGAGTCGTAATTAATTCCACCACACTCGTAATATATGAACCTGATGACTTATAATCCTATTCACGAAAAATTTATATCTCATTATATATAATCCAATAACCAATTAATTTAAGGTATATAGAGGTCCTACCCATCTCATAATTCTTACGTTTATGTGCCACATTAAAACAATCATCACATCATAAAATGTATCGTATAAAAAAATTATTTCAAGAAATTTCCAAAAAAAAATAACATAAAGAATCAATGTAAATAAAATTGGTTTCATTGAATATATAAAATATAAATCATTCAATTTTCATAAGGATAACATCAAAATAAAATGGATTTTATAAAACATCTAAAAGGTGTAAAATAACATCATGAACTAAATCATGTTATAATGAAACCATGATCATATAAATTTATAGAATAATAAAAAATAATATATGGGGAAACAAGAATAATAAATATATTAGAGATATATCATTTGGAGATAAGGAATAAAAAACATAAATAATTGATCTTTTAAAAACAAATTATTTACCATTTTAAAAGTCGTTGTTACGAGTCAGTTTTCAAATGTATCCTTTGTTTTTAAGAAAACTGATAAGGAAAACTTTCATAGAAATAAAAATGGATCACAAACACATTTCCATATAGTTTAAATTGGTAATATCATTTAAAATTAAATTTCTTGGAAAAATTAAGTTTAAATAATAAATTGTGTAAAATAAAGAATGATGTCTATGTTATAAAGTCCCTTATTAACATTAGAACAATGGAACCAAAATCTAATATGAAAGGTAATATGGAATGGGACATTGAATATAATTAAATTTAACACAATAATGATATAAATTTTATAATGGGGTGGTAATTATACCATACAGAAACATACATGGTGTATAATGAAAACATGCCTCAATAAAAGAAAATTCATTTAGAAGCCCTTATAACATGACTAGTGAGTGGATTAAAATAAAATGTTTGAAATATTTTGAAAGAAAAAATTTATATCTCATGAAAATAGTTGATTTGTGATGAATTAATTAATTTGGGAAGTGTTTATACTATATCAATGATTTATATGTGCAAAACATGAAATTACTCCTCAATAAAAGTAAACTTGAGAAATAAACGCTTACCATATTTACATGGTTAGTTGATGACACTCTAACCTCTGGTAAAATAAAAATAGATAACTTAATAAATAATTATAAAATATTAATCATAAATATTACCCTTTTATAATATGTATTATAATTATTTATCATTAGTAAATTAATTATTTATAGTTTATTATGACCATCAGGTTTTAATAACTTTATATATTTTTCCCAAGTTTAATAATTTTGATATCATTAGTGATCATTTGATACAAATTTTACTATTGATATATAATTTAGTATTTTTTTTAAAAAAATTAATTATATTTTTTTAAGATGTTATTTTTTCAGGCCATATGTGTTTTGGAAATATTATGTAAAAATCAAATTGATAACGACTTGCTTCAGTAATTTTTGCAAACAAAAATGCTACATTAATAATAAGTTAAATAACTAAAATAATATTTGAAGAAACTTATAAAAACCATGATATAATTAATATATTATAATAATAATATTTATCTTTTACCCATAGTCTTCTATTATCATATTTTAAGGTATTTTTCAGAACGGTTTTTAAACCGACCCAGACTTAAAGAAGCTTCAACTCGATTTTTGTTTATGCTTGGGGATGTGTTTATTTTGATATAATAACATTTTAAATGTATAATAATGATATAATATTGATTTTATATCATTTTGGACCATATTTTATGATTTTTATTTAATTTATGAAAATATAAACAAAAAATAATCTTCATGGAGGAGATAATATGCACATACGCACGATTTTAATTGTCATTTCTGAATGTTTTAAAGGAGGATAAAGAGGATATTAAGTTGAAAATTAAGAATAATAAATATATAATATATAATATTAATTAATTATTTCCACCATTAATTACATCCCTAAAAATATGAAATAAAAAACAAATGATGTAACTTCATGGTGGCGGTAGTATGCACAACACACTAATGATGTTCTTTTTTTCATGTGGAAAAAAATTGATTAATAAGGGTTGTACCACTAATATAACATCACATAATTATAAAAATTATAATTATATCATCATATTATTATGATAATTTGATATTTTGAAGAGTACAATTATGAATAAAACCTTGTGTGGAGATAAAACTTATATTGGACACCTGAATTTTCTAATGAAAGTTCCCTTGAAATTTAAGGGATTAGGTTAAAAATGTGTGAATAGGGGGTAATTTTTATAAGATAGTGTTCAATAGAGATGAAAATAGAGTATTTAAATGGAGTACATCTAATGGTAGGTTTTTAATTAAAAGGTTGTAAGGGATTCCCTATTATAATATAAGAACCTCCAAGTTTTGGAAAAACCCCTTTATAATTTAATAATTCCATGATTTTTCTATAGTAAATGGATACAATGGTTCTGAATTATTGATCATGGGATTTATTTGGGTTTATAAATACTCAAAAATATATTCAGACACATTTTTTTAATATTTTATAAGGATTCTACCATTAAATTTTTAAATTTTACTCTTTTACATTTAAACTAGATAACTTTTAATTAACTAAGTGATTTTATGTCCTAATAAAAATATAAGAAAATAAATATAAAAAACTTTGTGTGTTATGGAACTAAATATAAAATCTATTAAATTCAATTAAAATTATAAATATTATAAAATTATCATTTAAATTAAAACAAATAATGTGTAGAAAAATAGTTTCTCTATAAAAATGGCATTTTGGCCATTATGGATTATTAGTTATATTTATTATTGATTAAAAATTTAATTAAATATTTATATATTTATATATCATATTATATTAAATTTTTAAATTTTTAAATTTTTTTATATAAAATCCTTGATATTTAGAAAATAATAAATTTAAAATAACAATTTTATCATTATCATGGCGATTAGAATTAATCATAATAATATAAATTTTATACATAAAAATGAAATTGGTCATATTAAATAGTAAGAAAAATATTACCTCAAATACTAGAAGTATTTTATCTAATTAATTTTATATGTGTGGGGGAATTGATCTTATATTTAGAATTTCTAAAGCATAAAACCATTAAACTTTTAAAAAAATTATATTTAATGAAAAATATATATTATATTGATAGATTTATCAATGCCATTGATTTTGAAAATTTTAAGAATAATTATTTTCATTATAATATTAATTATTTAAAAATAAAATATATCTAAAACATTATTTCCTGATGTTGTAATTAATTAAAAAATAATTCAAAAATACTTTAAATTAAATCACTGAATAAATTTTTGCAATGTTCATCATGATTTAATAAATTCAAAATAGTATTTCAGAATTCTATATTCTATTTTATAAAATATATTATTATAGTAAAAAATAATTCCAAAATTTTCATCATATTTATATAATAACATAATTTCAAGAGGGTGATTAAATTAATATATATTTTCAGTATTCTCATGAAAATCTATTATTTTAGAAAAATATCAAAAATATATCTTAAGATATTTTTTTGTGAGGAAATCGTGTATTATTTTAAATTTAAAAAATTTATATTCTAAAATATATTAATATTTTATTATTAAAATAAATATAAAATATTAATAAAATAGTTTTTATTGGAAATAAACTTTTTTATACTAACTTGTATTAACAATTTACCTTCTAGATATAATAAATAATAATGATTTACAATATTAGTTTTTATTTTAACTTTATTAAAAATTCTATATTCATGTGTTATTGTTTGTTTACATTGGGTGTATCCTGTGACACAATTTATAGAACACTGAATTTATTTTTAAAGGATCCAAATTTTTGATTCTTTATATTCTTCCCACTTATAATAAAATTGTTTCCTCACAATTTTAATTATTGTTTTCTAATGGAATAAGATAAGAGATCAGTGATAAACATAACATAAAGAGTTATACAAATATATACAACTCATTAACCACTATAATACTAAAAAACTAATTTTCAATAATCTACTTCTTAGGGATTCTTAGGGATATATCATTCACTGCTTCATTTCCTAGATCTTGATTCAACAAAATAATATATCTAAAACACTTATCACAACATCTAAAAGAATTAATGTATGGAAAAATTATTCTTCAATTGTATTTTTTTCTAATGAAAAATATATTTCAATTTATGATACTTTCATTTATAATATGTCATTCTTGGTTAATCTTATAACTCTATTTGATCTATATATGATTATATAGATTGGGTTATGTTTCACCCCTCAAATAAACAAAGAATCCAATTATTCATTTTGGATTATAAGAAGAATATGATCAACCAAATCATATCACATGGGAGTGTCAATCCATGTGTGTAGTATTTGTCCCGCTCATCATGAATCAGGTTTATGATCGAGTAAATTATCAACCAATAATTTTTGGGTTGATTACCAATAGGTACATCTATGCCATTGTAGTACCCACTTGAATGAATCCGTACATAGATGAATTTAAATGAAAAAACATACTAGAGATATTACTAAAATTCCAAGATATCATCTTATTCATAAGAGACTCCTCTATGGTTTTTTCAAAGGTTATCTAACCCTAACCCCAAAGGTAAATACACTAATCTAAAAAAATATCTAAACTAATATCCTAAATAAATTAACCCTGTTATAATACAAACTGAATTGAAAAAATATAAACATGGATTAAATAACGCATTAATATCATGATTTAATTAATATATATCACAAATATTTGTGAAACCTATGGATATAAAGGTTTATTGTCTTAGATATTAGCTATATGAATATCTTAATTTAGTACACTTTCAAATATTCCTTGATAATCATGCTCTACTACGCCCTTTCCTGACAACTTGCATGAAAAAAATCATCTTAATAACCCATTGATTGAAAAATTATGAAATGGTTGATCTCAAATTATCTATAATTGAAAATACATTAAAAATTATTAGAATATAAACATAATGAATAATTTTATAATGATATAAATAACAAAATAAATGATTAAAAGGCTATGGTTTATAACCACAAAACCTGATAGAGTAACCTACGATCATAATAATCTCGTTATGGAATTGTAAAATAAATGACCTGGATTAAAAATAAATATCAATAAAAAGAAAAACATTTTAGCATGATAGAAAAGTGGGGAACACTTTAAAAATATTTCCTAATCATGAAAATTATCATAACATGATAATCAAAATGAAAATAGAGATCCATCATAAAAATATGATTTCTTATCTTTGTGAACATAGCTACTCACCAACCTATTCACATGTAACATTCTTAATAGAGCTTAATACCTTCACACTCACCCATTTAGAACCCGGAGACATTCTAACCATTTCACATGTAAAATTGTGAGAAGATAATAGTTTCATTACACTCACCCTTTGTGAACTTATCAACTTGCTAACATGTTCACACATAATATTCTGATTAGATATTAAGGCTATCACACTCACCCATTGTGAACCTAGCATATTTATAACCTACTCATGTAACATTTATATCTCATGAAGTATAATATAGTACATGATGCATTGGAGAGAGAGAAAAGGTTCTACCCATCTTATAATCTATAAATTTATGTGAGATATGAAAAAAATAAAATCATTAAATATCCCATATAAAGAAAATAAGTTTCATGAAATGTCCAAATCAAAACATAATGAACTCATGGTAATATAATGGGTTTCAAAGAATATTCAAAATTTAAATCATTCAGTTTTCAAAAGTAAAAGATATAAAAAATGGGTTTCATAAAACATCAAAAAAGTTTATAATAACATATTTAAGTGTATAATTAGATACTGAAAACTTGGTCACCTACAATAATCACATGATAAAACAATTATATTAAGTGAATAATTAAAAAGAATCAATTGTAGATATATCATTCTAATATAATTAAAAAAAATTACATTGAAATGATATTTTTAAAACATTTTTTATTTTACATTGTAAAAGTCATGGTTACCTATATCTTTTAAAAAGTATACATTTTTAATGAAAATTGAAAAGTAAACATTTCATGGAAATATAATTGGTTCCAAAACACTTTTCTATAGAGGTTAAAAATATAACATCATTTAACATGGATGTTTATGGAAGTATGAAGTTCAAATAATAAATTTTGCAACTCAAAGAAATGAGTTTGAGTTATGAAGTACCTTACCACCTAAGAAACATTGGAACCCAAATATCATGAGAATGCTTACATGAAATGGGAAACTAAATAGAAACAAATATTTTAGAATCATGATATAAATTTTACAATGGTACTATAATTACACCATATATAAAAAAACGTGGTGTATAACATAAACATGTCATGATGAAAGAAATTTCAGGACAAAAATCCTATAACGTTAGAAGAGAATGAATAGAAATAAAATGTGGGAGAGATTATGAAATAAATATTTATATCTCATGAACAAGGATTATTTCTGAGTAATTAATTCAATTTATAATTATCTATATAATATCAATGATCAATATCTAAAAACATGAAATCATGCCTCAAATATTGTGAACTTGGAACAAGAAATACATACCTTACTTCCTTAATGAGGTGTTTATTTTGACATAATATGACTATAACATAAGAATGATTATATAATTTTTATTATTTTATTATTTTGAAACATATTTCAATATTTTGAGATAATTTATAAAAATATAAATGAAATACAAAAATGTTTCATCATGGAGGCAGCAATCTGTACATATGGATGATTATCATTCTCGTTTCTCAATGCATGAAAGGGGGTGATGGTGTATATTAAGTTAACATTTAGGTATAATTATATGATATATATATATTATTTATTATTAATTATAATCATTAAAACCATTCATGAATAGTGATAACATAAAACAAATTATACTGCTTTGTGGAGGTGGGAGTCCGCATAATGAACTAATTATGTTCTTATGTCTATCTATGTGGATGAAAATTAATAAATAAGTCTTGTTTCACTAATATAAAAACATATAAATATAATAATAATACTTATATACTATTTTTCATATTTTTATATGATATTTGGAAGAGTAATGTTGAAAATAAATTCTTAAGAGGAGATAACACTTACGTTGGAGACATGACTTTTCCCTTGAAAGTACCCTTCAAAAAAAGGGATTAGGCTATGTATGAGAGAATAGAGGCTTATGTTTTGGTATAGGGTTATAGTTAGAGTAATAAATAATATTTTAAAGCATTATTATAATGATAAATTTGTTTTAATGGATTTAATTCACCCCCTTTTATAAGAGAGGGAAAATGTTCTTTTGCAAACTCTATTTGTAATTTAATAATTACATGACACTATTACAATGTTAATAGCTCCAAATATTGTAAATTAATTATTTCTTGGTGTATTTGGGTTAATAAATACCCAAAAATGTATTTCCTCACATGTTTTGGACTTTTTATAAGTAGTTTAACATTAAATTTTCAAATTTTAATATTTTACATTTAAACTTGGTAACTAGTTTCTAACTATATTATATTATCTTTTAATAAATATATAACATAAAATGTATATAAAAAATAATTTTATTAAAATAAATTTTATTTTTATTTTTTCCAATTAAAATTCTAAATATTCTAAAATTAACAATAAAAAACAGATGATGTTTAAAATCGCAGTTTTAACTGAAAATTTTCCTTTTGATCATTATTGATTCTTAATCATATTTAGAATTGATTAAAAATTCAATGAATGTTAATATATTTATTTTTTTGCCTATAATTTATTTTATAACCATTATTTAATTTTTATTAATTTAAACAGTTGATACAAATTACTTGATTTTATTAAAATATTAGTATTAAAATAGTTGTTTCATCATCAATGTGGTGATTAGCATTAAGCCTAATAATCTAAATTTTATACCAAAAATTAAAATTTTACATAATAAAAAATTTATCAAATTATCTTTATATGTGTAGATAAATTAATCATAACATTACAACGTGTAATGTGTAAAAACCTATTTTCAGTTATTTTAAAAAAAAGACATTTGAGCAAGATAAATTTATAAAAAAAATTATTCCAATGAATTTAAAAAATTTATTATAAATTGAGATCATTTATTTAACAAAAATAGATGTCAATAAGTTCTTTTCATCGTGTTATAAATAATTAGAAAAAATAGTCAAAAAATGGTTTTCATTGAAATGCAACATGAATTTTAAAAATGTTTAGAATTAAGTTATAAATTAAAAATTGAATTATAAAACACATTATTAAACTTTATAATATATAATTTTATATGAAATAGAGTTTCATAAACGTTTAATGTTTTTATATAATAAAATAATTTCATAATAGTGACGACATGAATCGGTATTATCATTATTCACCTAAAACCCAATTTTTTAAAAAATATATATAAAAAATATATCTTAAGATAATTTTTCCATGAGAAATTTGAAAATAATTTTTAATTTATCTTTTTTAAATTCTAAAATTATTATATATAGATTTCAAAAGAAAATAGATAATATAAATAAAAAAGTTTTCATTGGAAATAAACTTTTCAATATTTACTCACATTAATTATTTACCATATTAATGTCATTACTATTAATGGTTTATAATCATAATTTTTATTATATATTTATTAATAATGTATGATTGATATTTTTTGGTTTGTTTACATATGGTGTAGTATGTTACATACGTTATAGAACATATAATCTCTTATAAAGGATCTAAAATCTCAGGTCATTAAATTCAACCCATTAAATAAATTGTATCATCTAATTATTAATTGTTTTTAAATAAAGTAAGAATCTAGGAGACCCATAATATACTCAATATATATCTTATAATCATGCATACAACTCATTATACTATGTAAGACTAGAAAACTACTTATCCCAAACATCCTTCTTTAGAGTTCTTAGGTACAAATGATTCACATCATCATTTCCTTGATCTTGATTCATCCAAATAGTAAATATAAAAATGTTATGATAATATGCAAAATAATTAAATTATGTGTATATAAATAATCTATTCTAAGATATATTCTACAATGACACATTTATTTTAACTTATGATACTTTCATTTCAACTTCGTCATTCTTGGTTAATCCTACAACTCACTTTGTTCTAACTATGTTACTTTATGTTGGATAATCTTACACTCCTCAAAATGGATATGAATTAGAAACATCATAATCATCCATATAGAGTATATGATCAAAAAAATAATATCCCCCTAGAGTTTATTTATAGGTATTCAGTCTTAGGAAAACTAATCACGCATGAAGGTCATGATTTATTCAATGGTCAACCAACCCTTTTCAAGGTGATTACCCCTAGGGGAATTTCTTACAGAACCACTCCCCTAGCATGTATCCAAAAATATATGTAATGTTATGATAACTACTTACTCATGAATTTATAAATATTTTAGGATACCATCTCTTACTTAGAAAAATCTTCTAGGGTTTTTATTGTGGTTCAATAACCCTAAAACCACATATAACTTAACTAATATCCCAAAATATCTAAACTAATGTAAAAATTAATTAAACCCTGATCTGATACCAAATAAAAAGATCCAATATAAATATGACATAAATAATACATTAATTTCATGATTTAAATAATACATTTCACACACATTCACACATCCTAAGGACTTAAAGGTTTAGTGTCATGGATATTTTCTACATAAACAACTTAATTTACTACACTTGTAAATATATATCTATATTAATTATCCTCTTTCCCCATTATAAATATCTCATAGGATTAAATCATTTTTATAACCAAGGGATTTGAAAAATAAGAAAATTGTGAGCTCAATCTCTCATTAATCTAAAATACATATTAATAATTATTATATCATAAAAAAGAAGGATAATTTGATAGTGGTATAAAAAACAAAACAAAATATCAAAATACTATGAATAGAAATCATAAAACATGAATGATCAACATAATATCATGAGAATAAGATTAATTATCCATAAAATAAATGATTTGGCGTAAAAATAATCAATAACTATAAAACTTTTGAGCATTATATAAAAGTGATAAATTCTTTTAAAATAATTTATTATCATGAAAACAAAGCATAATGTGATATAAATCTTAAAATGGTGGTATATTGATAAACATGGGATTTAATATCCTCTTGAAATGAGGATACTCTCAAATATGTTCACGCCTAAAATTGTGAGTAGTGCTTAATGACTTCACACTCACCCTTTGTGAACATAACAACTTCTTATCCTATTAACATTTAAAATTGTGATTAGATTATAACACCATCACACTTGTAACAACCCAAAATCTATAAACCTAGAGTCAGAGTCAAATTTATTAAATTTGAATAATATACAAGGGATCACATCATCATGGGTGGATTAATTTATTAGTCTTTATGAATAAGACACAATCCGACTACCCATTTCATATTTTGAAAGAAAATATCAAAACATAGTGAATGTAATGTTATGAATCCATGAAGTCATTGAATGATTATTTCTTCAAATCCATGTGATAATAAAAAAGTAATACTCAGCACAAATGCTTAAAAAGTGTAAGATATAGTGGAATCTTTCTAAAGTAAATTTGGAATAAACAATATGGTAAGGTAAATAACTAAAATCACATTACATAAAATCAATAAAATGATATTTAAATACATCAATAGATATCATTATATCTTTAACATCAAGGCCCTCTGCAGAGATAGTTTAAACTATGGGTAGGTATGCCCCAAAAAATCATTTAATAAGTTTGTCCAATTGGTATGTATCATGAAACCTATCGATGCATTAAGAGATATATAATTTCAGGCACCATGATTCACTACATTTCAAATAATTTCCTCATATATGGAATGATAAATTAAATTCACAAACTATATTCCTTATCAATATATATCTATATTTAGTAAAGGATACTGAGTATTGAGATTTCCTAAGTAAATCAAATAAAATTTATAGTAAAAACCCATATGCAGAAATGGTATACTATTTAGCGAATAAAAATATCAATGATACAAATATTATGTACATTTAAGAAAAATAAAATATTGAATGAAATATGATCACATGAAAGTGAATGTGTCAATAGAAGGTTAGTGAACATATAGTTAATAAGAGATAAAAAATTCCATGAATTCATTATAAATACATGTTTTCTAATAAATCAATATCATTTTTAAAACATATTAAAATAAGTTTTCATTGAATTATTTTATTATTAAAACCATAAAAAACTTGTAGAAGATGTTAAATGTCATAAAATGGTTCTGGTTGTTGGAAAATCCATTAATGTTTTATACATTAAAAAAATCCTTTTGACTATTTATAATGAAGTTTGAAAATGAACCTTTCAAAAATAATTATAAATATTCTTTAAATGATTATAAAAATTCAAGGATAACATAAAATTTATTTAATTAATAATTTTAGTAAATACATTGTCTTTTGGGAATCAATTATGAAACAATGTGGGCATGGAAGAAAATATACCTAATCAAAAATGGAAATAAGAACAATTTTTAATTTTAAAATTTTGATTCTTGATTCAAGTTCCAAATTCAAGAATATTTGGAGGAAAACAAGGAAACTCTTTATATATTCATATGATATAAAAATAGATGAAATTTTTGAAGTACCTAATATAATACTACATCAATGAAAAATATAAGGAATACTAAAAAATGAGATTATAAAATATATTGATACCATTTTGGTAACTTTGAAATTGAAACCCCTTGAAAGTGTGAGCATAAATTGAAACATTAATTTTATTAACCCAACCCTCATTAAAGATCAATATGAAACTATCCCAAACCCTCCACCATAGGCCATGGGCTGGCGACCATCACTGAATGAATATCTAACATGGGGAGTCCTTTTTCTAAGTACCTATATGCACACACAAAACCATCTCGATGAAAAATTTCATAGGAATAATATTAAAAGATGAAAAATACACTGGTAATAACCATTCATGTAAAAACTCTAGAGATTACAATATTATGGTAGTGAAATATAAAAAAATTAATGAGGAAAAATACATGGCCAACAAAAAATATGTCCCAGCCTGAAAAAATAGAAAAGTTACCTACTGAGAGAGCCACCATCTTTTTTCCTCTAAGATAAAATCTTCATACATGAACCAAAGCACCATGTATCCATAATATCCTTTGAAGTCATCTATGACATGTCCATTGTCTGCATAAGACATGGCACATGTAGGAAAATCTCATACAGGGGTGAGTATATACATACCAAGTAGGACACCCTGAATGATGAAGGGGGAGTAATAAGAGATACAACAGGAATATAAATATAGATTATAGTAAATAGTATGTAGCTCAACCCAAATAAAGAGAAAAAGTAACCTCATCCAAGCACAATGGGCTTAACATGGTGTGTATATAAACTACATGTCAAGTGTTTTCCACCCATATCAGGAGAGTAACCTCTTCCCACCATGAGAAGATAAACACAGAATGCGCATTCAATACCACATACATCTTCATAACCCTTAGAAAGAGAGTAAAAAAATATAATGGTATGAATAAATATGTACATATGTATTCTTAATAAAATAATTCCAAATTAGAGAGTAAGGAGATCTCCATCTCACAATTCATCCTAGGAATACAGTCACCCAAAATTCTAAAAACCCTCAATGATGCCCTGAATGTCACACATTTTCCTAGAATTAACTGAGTGAAGGCCCACACCTCACCACTATTTCAAATAGTCAAGGGGATAAAATCTCTAAATAGAGGACATATGGCCTAGTTCACCAAGTGGTGTCACTGAATAAGTATCCATAGAGTACATGCACCCTAATACATCAGGGGAGTTCCAATCTGGTTTTATAAGGACCCAAGCCTATATGATAGTGGGGTTCCACTAGGTATGTAGAGTACATATTCCCTAGTAGACCATGGGGGTTCCACTTTGGTCATCAAGGACCCTATCCCTATAATATTGGGGTACCACTTGGTAAATGAAGGACCTACACCCTAATGTCATAGGGGGTACCACACAGGTGTCATGAAGACATGTGACCTATTCGATGGGGGTACCACTCCATAGATTGAGGACCCACATCCTAATACTATAGGGTTCACTACTCATTTTTATTGAGAACTTGTACCCAATCTAATAGGGGGTACCACTCAGTAGATAAAGGACCCACACCCTAATTCTATAAGGAGGTACCACTCTAATGCCTATAGTGATCCTCTGCATGATTATCATCATCGTCGGGCATCACCTAAAAAATTTCACACCTAGAAAATATTTAATCATACCTAAAATCCAAAATTTATGGATTCATCTTGTTATATTTGAAAAAACACTCAGGATAGGGTATTCACGTGCCAAAATATCAGTTCAAATGAAGAAGATATAAAAAAAAGTTTCCACAAAAGGAACTGGGGGTACATGATGTGCGGTCCCTATACATCACCAAGTATTTTCTTGATGTTACATGTATCCCCAACCATGTAAGGATTAATAGTGTATAGGGGATAAAAATGGCATTCTCATGCCACTTGGGTCCCCGCTTCTATGATTGGTTGTGTCCATGTATCCATCCCCTGTCTGTGTACTCAAGATGTGTTTGTGTACATTTGTACACAACATACCTGGTTGTTCCCATGCCTGTGTACTCACAGAGTACTTGACTAGTTCACCAGAATGAGTTCACATAGTGTGTTGGGGTCCCACATGGCATGTGATACTTGTAATATAATGAAACCCTTGCCTCCACCACCAAGGCCTGACATGACATGTTTTCTTCAAACTACATAGCGTGTAGTCTGGAATTTTCATGAAATATAGAAATTTTCTCTTCACTTAAAATCTGGTCATTCTTCTGAAGATATTTCCTCCGCATTATCTTCAGTTGGTGGATGTATTCCTAATTTTACATTTCCTTAAATATGGTAGTTGAAAATCATTTTACATTGGTCTTCAGAGGTTCCTCGCATGTCCCGGACAACTCTGGTCCTTCCAATAAAAAATATTTTATCTCTAATCATTAAAATAATGACATACATCTCATAATTTATATATAAACACCCCCAGTTTTTCAATACTTCCCTCGCATGAATATTTTTTAGGATTATGGGGGTCCAATCAGGCTTGATACCACCCAGCAAGGTCAAATCGGGACTGTGGGGTCCAACTAGTGAGGAATGAAAAAGAATTGAGGGGGGAGTACAAAAATAATTATCATTCATTGGAAATAATTCTTCTCCAACATTCATGAATTAGGATATATGGGTTTTGAAAACTAAATAATAGTCAATTAAATCGGTACACAAGCATATACAAAAGCCACAATTGGTGTAGTCTAAAGGAGATGATTGATATGCTCAATATATTTAATCAAAAGGGGAGTAATATAGAAATTGAAAATTCATACCTATATATTGGATCATTTTTCATCAAATAATGTTCTCGTCAATGACCAAAGTAAGTAATTATGTTTACTATATCATGATCTTCTCTAATTCATTGATTCTTTATTTTTCAACGTGATTCCACCAATAAAAGGAGTGGGGGGAAGCTATTGACAGTCTCAGTGTAACATCCCAAGTAATTAAAGAATTATGGATTTTCATATATATTTATATTTATGAATTATATAGTGTTTTAGAGGCTTAAAATGAGAATAAATCCAATCTTAAGCATAGAATACTCTATTATTTTTAAAAGATTGGTTTACCACCTTTTGATGGAATACCTTTTTTAAATAAAACTTTTGACAATTTTATAAGCTCTGTTTGTTAACATAAACTTATTCAATAAAATTGGGACATTGAAATTTACTTTGGATATATTTTTTGTATTTTTCTGACAATGTTCATTATTAATGAATAGTGAAAAATACTGCATTTGACTTCAAAACTGCTTTTTCATCTAATTTAATTATATGGAGAGATTATCTTTTCAATTGGTTTTAAAGTTTAATTAGAATATATTCTTACCATTTAATACAATTTTGTTCATTTTAATAAATTTCACTTTGGAATTGGGCACAAACAAGTGCCAAACTTTGGATAGATAGTATTTCTAAAAAACCCACTATTTGTTTTGACAACGGGAATTATTTTTAAATTAATTACTGAAATTTCTGTGTTTTTAATTCGGTAAAATTGATTCCATATTTGGAATCATAAGGTACAAATTATGTAATTAAGAATCTTTTGTTTTTCGACATTGTGAATAGTAACGACGGTTATTATCTTTAATTATCGTGATTAATTAGTAATCTGGTAGTTAAGGGTAATAAAATAATATCATAATAATATAAAATGACCCCAACATATGTCCTAATACTACTGGTTGTGTCATGGGCGACCATGGGATTCTTTCTTCCAAACTTTGGGACCCCATGGAATCACTTTATTGTGATAGTGACCTTTTATTATATTATGTTTTTAAAGGAAAGTATAACCAAAGTATGTATCACCCAAGTAAAACAATTTTAGTTTTGTCTGTGTAAACGATATCTTGGAATATAAATAGTCATTGTAAATCTAAAAATATTTCCTACATCATAGTATTTTTTTTATAATTTTTATACATTAAATAAATTAATTTATTTATGACACCATGATGATGCTTTGATTACCTCATTAATGAATGATTTAAATAAAATGAAAAGATAATGTAAAATCTAAGACTTACTATAAGGCCTCAGCCTTAAACCTTACTTAATCTTGAGTTATTACAAGATTACACATTGAGGATCTTTTCAGGTTTAGAGTTTTAGAGAATTAGATCATGAAACTTGCATTACATTCTGCACTTAAACAAAGTGGTTACATAAAAGACATTATTCATTCTTCCCATCAACGGTAACATATTGAAAATAAAACATGGATTCATTCTTGACACATCCTTGACACTATCATCACATCATGTAACTTTCCCTTGACCTGTGAAAAACATTTCAAAAACTTGGGATGAGCATAAAAAGCTCAGTAAGGGTTATAAAAAAATATGGAAAGGAAACATGAGTTCATATAAACATAAGAATGAAATCACACTTTACCCATAAACATAGGCATATCAAATCATGAATAAATCATAGAAAACATAAGACATAAAGGTAACTTGAGGCATTCATAACATTCTTACGTAGGGAGTAACCCTCTTGGTTACGTTTGGAATACCCATCACAGTATATTCCCTAAATCTCTTCGGAGAAACCTTAACGTTTCACTCCTTCGCGTTACCCAATGCATTGGAGAGCTATATCGGGCTCACCCGCCCTTAGTTTATCACGGAACCACCCGTTTCCATAACAATGACCAAGAACCATAACATAAATGTATCACATAAAACATGCATAAAGGAAACATAACATTTCCACATTTCAATCACAACATAACATTTTAGTATATTGAAATAATGAATCCATTCAGAAAGAAACAATTTCCAAAACCATTTAAAATAATTAATAAAGATATTTTTGAATCAAAGTGTCCCATACCACCTTGAAGATTGAAATTCTAAACCATTAATATCCATATAAATAAATCCTTAAAACCATTTTGAAAACATGGATATTAATAAGAACAAATAATTAAAACATTTAAAACGATATTTTGGTTAAAGGGGTTTTACCAAAATCAGAGACACTTGAATACAATAATTGAGGAATAACATTTAGTCAGAACTTTATAATATCATGAGAATAAATGGATTCATGATATAATACTCCAAAGGACAGTATATACACCATATAAGAGTGAATTGGTGCATAAAAACAATGAACCCTCAATAGAAATGTCAAATGTAATGAAATCCCTTATAAAGAAGGTATCCTTAAATTAAGGACAAATCAAACTCAAAAATATGTGTGAAAAATATAAATACACCCAATATATGTGTATATTAAGTGTAAAACAATAAAAGTTCATTCACACATATTCAATGAATGACATATTCAATGACTACATGTTGAACCCAAAGAAATCGAAATTGGGTTAAAAAGTTCCCTTGACAGCCTAACGGCATCACATCAAAAAGAGTTGATGAGAGATAAAAAGAGTATCTCATCACCTGGACATAAAATTTACATCAACAAGGATATATGAGAACATATCCCAAAATAACAATATGTAAATTAAAAGACCCAACAAAAGAAGTCTTTTAAAAAAGAGGAGGGTGAAAGGTTCCCTTACCGACTTGGGTATCTTTCAAAACATACACCCCATGAAAGAAAGACAATAGGTCATTGATGTAAATACTCATAAACGAAAGTATATTACACAAAGAGTATAATAATGGGAAGTACATACACCACTTAATGAAATTTGTGGCAAATGTAGCATAAATCTCACGGGAATAAAAGTGAGATGAAAAATCCCTTACGAAAACTCGGCAGCCTAGCGGCGCCACATAAAACTTCCGAATATGGATTGATGAGATCAAATAGATTATCCCATAATATTACAATAGAATTTACAGCAAGTGGAATATAAAAGTAAATCCCCCAACATTTCAAGGAGGAGTTTAAAAGAAGTGACATAAAGGAGAGTACTTAAAAAGAAAGAGAGAGGTTAGATCTCTTACGAAAGTTCGACAGCCTAACGGCGCCACTCAAAACTTCCAAAATGGATTGATGAGAGAGAATAGGGTCTCTCATAACATGAACATAAAAATCACAGTAAATTTAATATAAAATAACATCCCAATCATAAGAATGATGAGCTTAAAATAAATGACATAAAAGAGTGTACTTAAAAAGAAAGAGAGTTGTAGGATCCCTTACCTCGGGTCCGACTTGACTCGATCGTTCTTTAATATCCTGAATAATAAACTTGAGTTAATTTCTAATTCCTTAAGAACCTTTTTCAATTTCATTATTACTTTTTTACCACTTATTACCATGTCATAAACATTATGTAATCATTTAAGTTAATAATATTTGTTTTGACGATATTTGGTTCTTAAGTCGAAAGTGGACTTCTTACAATTACATGTTGTTCATGTGGCCAAATGTTTATTATATCCAGAATTTTATTCATTATGTAGATATCATATATTTCATATATATCCAGTACATTCATGAATTTATAACATTACATAATCATTTAGTGGTAAGAAATGAAATGCACCGTTCATGGAGACGGTAAGCCGTACGTACGCATGAACGCTACTTTCATTTCTATTTCGTATTTTATAGAATGGAATAATAATGATATAAAGGAATATTATAATTCCAGTATAATGTAATATATAATATCATATTTCCATCCTTTATACATCCCACATATGGTATTTAACGAATCAAATCACTTTGAGGGGGTGGTAGTCCGCACTTCCTTAAATGAAGATATCGCGTATACCCATAATGGAAGCCATAAAGGTAAGACAAAAATTAAAAATACAGAAGCATAAATAAAACATAAACATATTATATATCATATATAAAAATAGTGACATCATAATGGCCACCTTTGAAGGTGTTAAATGAGTATTGAACAATCATCGTTTTGGGAGGCAGAATTTCACCATCCACGGAAACTGTATGTTCTTTAACCATTTGATGTAGTTGTGTGAGAGTGTAGCTCGAATAAATCTTATAACAACATCCTAGTATATTGAAGATACTGGTGTTGTTACAAAATAAGTAAATAAAAATAGTTTAGGGGGTTGTAGAAGCAAAATAAAACAAATGAACATGAGAGAAAGAATTACCTTTAAAAGTGTAACTCCTTTTGATTTGAGCCTAAAGGCTTCCTTTGAAAGGATTCTTCCCAAATGGAATCCACTAGGATGAGTAGAGGGATGTGGATAGAGTAAATGGGCAGGGGTTGGCCGAGCCAAAGGCTTGAGGAGTGTGTTAAATGAGGTAGAGGTGGGGGCCTTTTATAAGAGGAGAGGAGGGGCACTTTTGGAAAGTAAAGAAATATTACTTTATTTGAAAATGTGTTTCGGTTTCAAAAGTTCCCACATTGATATAATTCGTGGATAAGGTTATAAGGGTTCTAAATCCACCCATACAATAAGTTTTGGACATGTGTAGTTCATAGATATTACATTATATTTCCATTTTAGTTTAATCATTAAATAATGATGTCATCACTGCATCATTATGATGTCATAAATAATTTAATTTATTTAAGGTCTAAAAATTATAAATAAATTACTATGATGTAGGAAATCTTTTTATCTTTCCAATTACTATTTATAATCAAAAATATGACTTGTATAACCCTACCTAAAAATTGTGTTAGTAAAACATATCATGTTTGTGTCAATTTTACTTTTCCATTAAATAAAAATATATTATTGTCATTTTCCAACTAAAGTGGCTCCATGGGGTCCCCAAGTTGGCCCATGTCTTGTCTTGGTCGTCCATGACTCACCCAATAGGTGTAGGACAAGTGTCATGGTGTTTTCACATTCTTATAATATCATTTTTACCTTAAACTACACTAATTACCACTAATCGCGATTAAAAACTTAATAAGTTACTATTCACAAAAAAATTATTTTTATCCCATTGAACCACATTTTACTTCTTAATGACAACCATGTATGTCGGATTTTCAAAATTCAATACACATTAGTGGTAAACTTTCATTAAACTGAAAAATCAGTTTGCTTGATTACCACTTAGTGGTTTCACTATTCATCAAAAATTGGAGTTTTTCAGAAAAATACCAAAACTTCACCCTAAGCTATATTTGATATTCCGAATTCAGAAATGAAGTCCGTTTTACAAAATTCAAAACATATTAGTCACATTAATTAATTTAATAATTAATTCCCGCTGTCAGAGCAAATAGCGTGTTTTTATAAAACAATAAGTATCAAAAGATTGACACTAGTTTAAGTCTCATTTCAAAGTGAAATTGATTCCAACGACCACTATTGGATTTAATGGTAAAAATATTTTCTAATTTCACTTTAAAACCAATTAAAAATATAATCTAAACATATAAATAAATTAGATTAAAAAGTGGTTTTGAATTAAAATGCAACATTTTACACTATTCATTAAAAAAAATGAACTTTATCGGAAAGATACCAAAAATTTACACAAAGTAAATTTTGATGTCCCGATTCTTAATAAGAGTTTTATTTGGTCCAAAAGAATGTTTAATAGTGAACAAAACTATATTTAATGACGGTTCTCCATCAAAAGGTGATAAGTGAACCATTAGTGAAAACTAGGGCATATACGCCTAAAATTGAATTCTTTCCGTATTTTAAGCCTTTATCCTTTATTGTATAAATGTAAAAATATTTAAGAACATATATAATCATATTTTAGTTATTTCTATCCATTCCCGCCATTACAACGGCTACATGTTAACTACCATTTAAAATAATATTATTTTATTATTAGAGTGCAACGTAAGATTCCCAAGAAACTCGTTGTTGCGTGTTGGGTACGCCATCGAGCATAGCATCCCCTTTAAAGTCATATTAATATTTTATTCACAAATATGGATAAATATGAAAATGTCATATTCTTTATTTACCTGGGGTGTTACATCCTTCCCCCCTTTTGGGAATTGCGTCCTCGCAATTTTAAAATTGCGCTTGGAAACATCCTCGAACGTCCCACATCGGAACAAGAGTTGGTAAAAAAATCACTTTAAAATAAAGAAAGATAAGTACAGAGGTCACCCGAGTTAACCCATACTAGGATTCTATGTATGAAAATATGGACATGGAGGAAAAAACAAAGGGTCATGTTCTGATGGAGAGTGATAGAAAACATGTTTAGGGGAAAGTTAACCACAAGAAAATCACAAACTTGTGATGGGTTAAACGGTATTCGATTCCCCAGTAGGAAAAGTTAATAGACAACATTTTTGTTTTAGGTTACTTTTTATTGAGGAAATTATTCATAAGGGAACTTAATCACTTATCATGTTGACCTTTAACTTTTATTATATTCCTTACAAAAACTCATATTTTCTCCAAAAGGCGAGTATCTAGGAAGACTTGTTCAAATTAAGAGTACTATAATCAACTTCTAGAGAATCACCTAATCCACAAAAGAGAACTATATACTTCCCATGTTTTTAGACTTTAACCAAAACCAAAACCAAAAAGGCTAGTACAAGGTCAGATAATCCAAAAAAAAGGATAACCCTTTATAAAAAGAAAATCTATTCTTAATCTCCAAAATTTTTCCAACAAAATCCAAAGTTCAACGAGGACCATTCTATAACCCATTTGTCCATAAAATTCTTCAAAGTAAACCAATATAAGATTGAAACCCAAATATTTGAAGGATTTAGTCGCATAGTCCTCCAAGATAAATCGTAACATTTATCTCCAAACAACATCAGTTGCTCCTAAAGTCTCATATTGAAAAGTAATTAACCTAATCACATATCCTCCATGATAGGATAATCATTTTCATAAATAACCCAAAATAAACTTACTCTTAATTCATAAAATCATATAACTAAAAAGAATAATTCAAACTAACCAGGGACTTCACGTAGTCCAGTGGTAGGCGATAAATACCAGTCGCACTTTGGTTGTGGGTTCGATTCCCGCAGCATTGTCCGACGCGACGGGTTGTCACACGGTCTACGTGTTGTCCTTTTTCCAAAACTATATAATTCTTAAAACATTCCCCAAAATGAGATAAAATCTTCAAGAATAATCATAACATATTTTAACCACAAGTTTATATCATTCCTTTCATTTTCCATCATATCATGGAGTAACCCATAATTACCTAAAAATTAAGTATCATATAAACCCTAATGGTTAAATTAATAATTATTACCTGAATTTCCACATCGGGTTGGCCATATCGTACATGATGAATTAGAGAACTCACCAAGGTTGAAGTGGTTGATCATGACTCCTTGATATTTGGTTTAGAACAACCACGAGTTTCCTCATTGAATCCTCCATTTTATCTAGTATCTTAATCAGAGAACCACCACAGTTTTCTTCAAACCTGTTGTCTCTTTGGTGCCTGCTAGATCCGTCCATTCACTAAAAAAATAGAAATGTCAGTGTGAGTATATCAAAAAAACCACCATGTACTAATGAGGAAGGTAAACACTAAGATACACTTACTCATTCACTTTATCTAAAACTAGGACTCTTTCTGAAATCCTAACCATTATAGTAATGTCACTTATGCTTAAAGAATACCCTAACCTCTAAAGTTATCTAAACCGACCTTTGATACCAACTATAAGGCCTCAGCCTTAAACCTTACTTAATCTTGAGTTATTACAAGATTACACATTGAGGATCTTTTCAGGTTTAGAGTTTTAGAGAATTAGATCATGAAACTTGCATTACATTCCGCACTTAAACAAAGTGGTTACATAAAAGACAGTATTCATTCTTCCCATCAACGGTAACATATTGAAAATAAAACATGGATTCATTCTTGACACATCCTTTACACTATCATCACATCATGTACCTTTCCCTTGACCTATGAAAAACATTTCAAAAACTTGGGATGAGCATAAAAATCTCAGTAAGGGTTATAAAAAAATATGGAAAGGAAACATGAGTTCATATATACATAAGAATTAAATCACACTTTACCCATAAACATAGGCATATCAAATCATGAATAAATCATAGAAAACATAATACAAAAAGGTAACTTGAGGAATTCATAACATTCTTACGTAGGGAGTAACCCTCTTGGTTACATTTGGAATACCCATCACAGTATATTCCCTAAATCTCTTCGGAGAAACCTTAACGTTTCACTCCTTCGCGTTACCCAATGCATTGGAGAGCTATATCGGGCTCACCCGCCCTTAGTTTATCACGGAACCACCCGTTTCCATAACAATGCCCAAGAACCATAACATAAATGTATCACATAAAACATGCATAAAGGAAACATAACATTTCCACATTTCAATCACAACATAACATTTTAGTATATTGAAATAATGAATCCATTCAAAAAGAAACAATTTCTAAAACCATTTAAAATAATTAATAAAGAGATTTTTGAATCAAAGTGTCCCATACCACCTTGAAGCTTAAAATTTTAAACCATTAATATCCATATAAATAAATCCTTAAAACCATTTTGAAAACATGGATATTAATAAGAACAAATAATTAAAACATCTAAAACGATATTTTGGTTAAAGGGGTTTTACCAAAATCAGAGACACTTGAATACAATAATTGAGTAATAACATTTATTCAGAACTTTATAATATCATGAGAATAAATTGATTCATGATATAATACTCCAAAGGACAGTATATACACCATATAAGAGTGAATTGGTGCATAACAACAATGAACCCTCAATAGAAATGTCAAATGTAATGAAATCCCTTATAAAAAAGGTATCCTTAAATTAAGGACAAATCAAACTCAAAAATATGTGTGACAAATATAAATACACCCAATATAAGTGGATATTAAGTGTAAAACAATAAAAGTTCATTCACACATATTCAATGAATGACATATTCAATGACTATATGTTAAACCCAAAGAAATCGAAATTGGGTTAAAAAGTTCCCTTGACAGCCTAACGGAATCATATCAAAAAGATTTGATGAGAGATAAAAAGAGTATCTCCTAACTTGGACATAAAATTTACATCAACAAGGATATATGAGAACATATCCCAAAATAAAAATATGTAAATTAAAGGACCCAACAAAAGAAGTCTTTTAAAAAAGAGGAGGGTAAAAGGTTCCCTTACCGACTTGGGTATCTTTCAAAACATACACCCCCTGAAAGAAAGACAATAGGTCATTGATGTAAATACTCATAAATGAAAGAATATTACACAAAGAGTATAATAATGGGCAGTACATACACCACTCAATGAAATTTGTGGCAAATGTAGCATAAATCTCACGGGAATAAAAGTGAGATGAAAAATCCCTTACAAAAATTCGGCAGCCTAACGGCGCCACATAAAACTTATGAATATGGATTGATGAGATAAAATAGAGTATCCCATCATATTACAATAGAATTTACAGAAAGTGGAATATAAAAGTAAATCCCCCAACATTTCAAGGAGGAGTTTAAAAGAAGTGACATAAAGGAGAGTACTTAAAAAGAAAGAGAGAGGTTAGATCTCTTACGAAAGTTCGGTAGCCTAACGGCGCCACTCAAAACTTCCAAAATGGATTGATGAGAGATAATAGGGTCTCTCATCACATGAACATAAAAATCACAGTAAATGTAATATAAAATAACATCCCAATCATAAGAATGATGAGCTTAAAATAAATGACAAAAAACAGTGTACTTAAAAAGAAAGAGAGTTGTAGGATCCCTTACCTCGGGTCCGACTTGACTCGATCGTTCTTTAATCTCCAGAATAATAAACTTGAGTTAATTTCTAATTCCTTAAGAACCTTTTTCAAGTTCATTATTACTTTTATACCACTTATTACCATGTCATAAACATTATGTAATCATTTAAGTTAATAATATTTGTTTTGACGATATTTGGTTCTTAAGTCGAAAGTGGACTTCTTACAATTACATGTTGCTCATGTGGCCAAATGTTTATTATATCCAGAATTTTATTCATTATGTAGATATCATATATGTAATATATATCCAGTACATTCATGAATTTATAACATTACATAATCATTTAGAGGTAAGAAATGAAATGCATCGTTCATGGAGACGGTAAGCCGTACGTACGCATGAACGCTACTTTCATTTCTATTTCATATTTTATAGAATGGAATAATAATGATATAAAGGTATATTATACTTCCAGTATAATGTCATATATAATATCATATTTCCATCCTTTATACATCCCACATATGGTATTTAACGAATCAAATCACTTTGAGGGGGCGGTAGTCCGCACTTCCTTAAATGAAGATATCGCGTATACCCATAATGGAAGCCATAAAGGTAAGACAAAAATGAAAAGTACAAAATCATAAATAAAACATAAACATATTATATATCATATATAAAAATAGTGACATCATAATGTCCACCTTTGAAGGTGTTAAATGAGTATTGAACAATCATCGTTTCGGGAGGCAGAATTTCACCATCCACGGAAACCGTATGTTCTTTAACCATTTGATGTAGTTGTGTGAGAGTGTAGCTAGAATAAATCTTATAAAAACATCCTAGTATATTGAAGATACTGGTGTTGATACAAAAGAAGTAAATAAAAAGAGTTTAGGGGGTTGGAGAAGAAAAATAAAACAAATGAACATGAGAGAAATAATTACCTTTAAAAGTGTAACTCTTTTTGATTTGAGCCTAAAGGCTTCCTTTGAAAGGATTCTTCCCAAATGGAATCCTCTAGGATGAGGAGATGGATGTGGAGAGTGTAAATGGGCAGGGTTTGGCCGAGCCAAAGGCTTGAGGAGTTTGTTAAATGAGGAAGAGGTGGGGGCCTTTTATAAGAGGAGAGGAGGGGCACTTTTGGAAAGTAATGAAATATTACTTTATTTGAAAATGTGTTTCGGTTTCAAAAGGTCTCACATTGATATAATTCGTGTATAAGGTTATAAGGGTTCAAAATACACCCATCCAATAAGTTTTGGACATGTTTAGTTCATAGATATTACAATATATTTCCATTTTAGTTTAATCGTTAAATAATGATGTCATCACTGCATCATTATGATGTCATAAATAATTTAATTTATCAAATGTCTAAAAATTATAAATAAATTACTATGATGTAGGAAATCTTTTTATATTTACAATGACTATTTATAATCAAAAATATTACTTGTATAACCCTACTTAAAAATTGTGTTAGTAAAACATATCATGTTTGTGTCAATTTTACTTTTCCATTAAATAAAAATATATTATTGTCAGTTTCCAACTAAAGTGGCTCCATGGGGTCCCCAAGTTGGCCCATGGCTTTTCTTGGTCGGCCATGACTCACCCAATAGGTTTAGGACAAGTTTCATGGTGTTTTCACATTCTTATAATATCATTTTTACCTTAAACTACACTAATTACCACTAATCGTGATTAAAAACTTAATAAGTTACTATTCACAAAAAAAATATTTTTATCCCATTGAACCACATTTTACTTATTAATGACAACCATGTATGTCGGATTTTCAAAATTCAATACACATTAGGGGTAAACTTTCATTTAACTGAAAAATCAGTTTGCTTGATTACCACTTAGTGGTTTCACTATTCATCAAAAATTGGAGTTTTTCAGAAAAATACCAAAACTTCACCCTAAGATATATTTTATATTCCGAATTCAAAAATGAAGTCCGTTTTACAAAATTCAAAACATATTAGTCACATTGTCACGACCCGTCCTCGGGACCCGTGCCGTGACTACCCCAAGCCCGCCTTCCATAGGCCAGGGGCTGGCGACTAGCACCAAAGGCGTAAAATCCCGTTAACTGGGAAGGCATTGCCTTTATAAAAGAAAACAAGCACCACAGAGTACAACTAAAAGTGCGGAAAGTAAAAAGGGGACGGAAATACAAGCCCAACTGTAAAGTACAACTCGAAAGGGAAAACAGCGACTGAAAAGTAAAGCTGCTACGCTGAGATGTCCACTGGAAATCCCACCTGAAGGGTGGGTACAGATAGCTCCTCTGCTCCTCGGGTCCCGCCGTCTGCTCCAAGTATGTCCCGCCCAGTGGTCTGCCTCTGGGTACCGCCTCGTTGTATAGTCCACCTCCAGGTACCGTCCAGTCCTCGAACCTTCGGCTTCTGTCAGCACTGTCCGTCGTCTGCAACCAACACAACGAGGTGCGGGCATAGCCCGTGCAGGGGTGAGTATAACGATACTCAGTAGGGACCCCGAGACCCTCAAGGTCTCACTAAAACCAACAAGGATAAACACAAGAAGATCTCAACAGATAAACTTTACTTAGGTATATGCCCATACATATACCTAAGTTATCAAGTAACCCATCTCAATCATGAGGAAACACATGGATTGTGAAATCGACGGATAACCACTACCCGGGTATATGCCCATACATATACCAAAGTTAGCAAGTGACCCATCTCAATCATGAAGTAAACACAAGGTCAAAAGTCTCAGCTCAAACCAGGATTTTCATTATCGAAACCGTAACTACTGAAGAGCTCCGTCTCTAGAGTGTGTAGTGGTCCTGTCACGACTCTGAGGTACTGCTCACTAACCTAAGACTGCTGAGGTACTCCTCCTGTCGAGTACTGCGGGTTTGCGGCCAACTACCTGGCGCTCCGTCCGCTGAGGTATGTCACCCAAACACAGTAGTGCACACCCCCTAGTAGCCTGCTGAGGTACTCTCCGGACGAGTACCGCGGGTCTGCACTGTCACACACGTACTCCGTCCGCCATGGGTCTGCACCTCAGAAAGTAGTGCTCCGTCCACTGGGCTAGTCGACTCACTCCAAGTCGAGTCGGTCAAGCAGTCGTCAGGTCTCAGCTAGCTACACGGTCTCCGTACATCGCATGCTCGTCACTGGGAGGGTCCGCTCCACGAGCTACAGGTCGATACTCCAAGTATCTCAAAGTCCCACGAAGAAGTGTCTCAAAAGTCCATCTCGTCACAGGGGTCTAAACGCAACAGACGGCGCGTCGATCGGACGCCCGGTCTGTGAGTTATTAGCCTTTTCGTCCCAGGGGCCCGGTTGGTTTCGTGTGCGAACCAATCCCGGCCGTATCTCAACTGTACCCCTAACTCCCATAGGGTATACCCAAAGGGACCGTTACTCAACGTAACTACTAACGCCGCTGACGGCTCGTCAAGCGGACGTCCTGTCTGAAAGATATCAGCTTTCCCGTTCCAGGGGCCCGGTTGGATTTCGGGTACAATCCAACCCGGCCATACTCCGACTGTATCCAAAACTCGGGCGGAGTATGTCAAAAGTTCCGTCTCATCAAGAGGAAGTCAACGTAACAGACGGCGCGTCAATCGGACGCCCAGTCTGTTAGTTATTGGCTTTTTCGTCTTCGGGGCCCGGTTGGTTTTTAAGGCAAAACCAACCCGACCGTACTCCACCTGCGTCCAAACCTCGGGCGGAGTATGCCAAAAGATCCGTTTCACTAAGAGGAACGCAACGCGACTGACGGCGCGTCAATCGGACGTTCGTAGCTCAAGATATGAGCGTTTCTGCTCCGAAGGCCCGGTTGGTTTCGTGAACGAACCAACCCGGCCGAACTCAAAGTAATCCGAAACCTTGAGTGCGATATACCAAAACGACCGTCTCGATCCAAGGATCGCGTTGCCGCAGACGGTTCGTCATTCGGAGGTCCGAGGCTCAAGTTATGAGCCAAAAACCAAATCAGGTTCGAAACGGGGGGTCCGGGTCCGGGCCGACCCGGCCCGACCCCCCCCCCTCTGGACGGCGCGGCGGCCGGCGGCGGCGGACGGCGGCGGCGGTCGGCGGCGGCGGGCGGCGGCGCGGCGGCGGGCCGCGGTGGCGGCGGCGGCGGGCCGCGGTGGCGGCGGCGGCGGGCCGCGGTGGCGGCGGCGGGCCGCGGTGGCGGCGGCGGCGGGCCGCGCTGGCGGCGGGGTGCCGCGACGCCCGCGGGAGGCACGCGGGGGGCTAGGCCCCCACTGCTTTGCTTCAAGGCGGCACGGCTTAAAGCCGTGCCTTTGCAAAAAAAAACGGCCCCCGCAAGTGGGGGCCGGCTGGACAAACCGGGGGGCTGTTGCCCCCCCCTCCTTAAAAGAACCGCCCCCCCCCCCCCCCCTCATTAAGAGGGGGGTCTTGAAGGACCGACCGGGGGTTTAATCCCCCGGTTTTTATGACATCCGGCCGGCCCGCTGGCCGGCCGGTTTTTACCAACGGGACCGGAATTTCCGGTCCCGCCCTCGACTTCCGACGCCGGCGGCCCGGCCGCCGGTCTTTCCTTCCGCCGCGGCCCGGAACCGGCCGCGGTCTCCTCGTCCCGCCGCGGCCCGGAACCGGCCGCGGTGTTCGTCGTCCGGCGCGGTGCGACGGCACCGCGCCCATTTCGCCGTGCCATGAATCCTCCCAACGCGGCGCGACGGCGTCGCGTTCTTGAAGTCTCTCCTCGGCGAAGCGCGACGGCGTTGCGTAAATTAAACGCACGGTAAACCGCGTGGTGCGACGGCACCACGCCACTTTGCTTCCATCGCAAGAATTTAAACAAGAACGTTGGAGGGGGGTTCGGCCGTGTTCGTGCGGTCCGGCCCCCCTCGCGTTAATAATAATAACGCAACTTAAAGAAAATCATGCCACACGTTAATCTTGCTAAAAGCACGATCAAGAATAAAATGAGGAATCCAAAAGAAATTCGACAACCCCTACTTCGGGTTTAGGATTCAAAGGTTCGGCTACGCTCCGCGGAAGACGGCGTCGCGGAGGTCAGGTGTCGCGGTCGTCGTTCGTCAAATCCGTTGACGAAGTGCTATGCCCGAAGAGACACGACGTTGGCGGATCTTCGTTTGCCGACGAAGGTTGTCCGAAGAAGAGATGGCGTCCCCTTCGTTGTCACGGTGAACGAAGAAAGGAGTTGCGGCGTTCTTCGTCGGAAAAGAGAGCGCTCCTCGTCAAGTCTTGAGGAAAGTCAAATTAAAAGGAAACAACGAACTCAAGAACCCTTACCTCGATAGTCGCACGTTGACGGAGTCGTGGAATATCGGTGTCGATTCCTTTGACGTCGGAGGAAGATTCGTTGCCGATGGCGTTCGTCGCGGAAAAGATGATACGGAAGAAGAACGTCACGTCGCGGATAAGGCGTCGCGGAAAGTCCGTGTTCTTCGGCGAAGAAATTCTTCGTTGAAGAACGACGTTCTTCGCGTTCTTCGTTCTTCGAAGGTTCTTCGTCAAGTTGAAGAAGACGAAGGAAAGCTTCCAAAGCTCTCAAGAAAACCTCCCAAGGTGACTAAGAGTTCTAACCCAACAAAATAAGACAAAGTCTTATTTTATTCACAAAAAGAATTTCAAAGGTTTGAAATTCAAAAAAAAGGGTTTAACTCCCTTAATTAACTCACTTATTTAATATACATGAATTGTATAATTAATTAGAAGTTAACTTGTCAAGACATTAAGAGGGTGAGTGGGGAGTTGAAAAGGTGGGGGGGTTCGTGTGGGCCCCACCACACTTAATCCTCCCAAGGGAGGTTATGTGGGTGTGGGTCCCACTTCCAACCTCCTTTGAGAGGAGTTAACCTACAAAAAGTAAAATAAAAAGAATTACACTTTTTATTCAACTTTTTTATAAATCTCCCAAAAACTAACTTTCAACCCGCAACAAACGCAACTCCCGAAAAGGTCTCTTTAAGCGAAAATCGGCGCTGCGAGTTCATCGGTGCCCTCGGATTTCAATTCCGAGCACCGGATCAAAAGTTAGGAATTCCCGCTCGTTCGTTCACTGAACGTACCCGAGCCAAACTTCGGAAATTAATTCCGGGCACTCCGGGCCTCGGAATCAGGTGTCGTCTGAAACCGCGCTCTTGTAAAATTCTAAAGAAAATTAAGAAAAAATTTTCCTTGAATTTTACGGGTCTTTACATTACTCCCACCTCAGGGATTTACGTCCCCGTAAAGCTACATCAAAAACTAGGGAAACAAAAAGAGGATACTGAGCACGCATCTGAGCCTCCCGCTCCCATGTGCTCTCCTGGAGATTCCCGTGCCGCCATCAGTTGCGCACAAGAGGAATCGATCGTCCATGTAGGACCCGCTCCTGGATGACATGGACCTCTTTTGACGTGGCCCGGACCATCTCTGGTCCCACAAGAGCTGCGAGATTTCTTCTTTGCCGAAAAGAGAAACCTGTTCTCATCCCCTGGATGAACCACATTCTTTGCCTAAAACAGTCGATCCTAACATGGATGATACTAATCCATACCAAGGATGACGTCGTAAGGCCTCGACGCTACTACTAAGAGATCCAACCGTTACTCTCGCCTCCAAGGGTTGAGTCACACTGTCGGCATCAGTGTGTGGTAACTGGTCTCCTCCAGTAGATGTCTCACAAGTGAGGGTCAAGTCAACAGTCAACTGGAACCTCTTAGTAACATCACAAAAGAAGACAGGAATGAAAACATCGCAAAGGATGCGTCTTTTATTATTGCAGCTCATATTACAAGACGCTACACAAAAGCAACATCCACATGGAACTAGAAGTACAAGAGACGTATCCACTAGTTCCGCTCCTGTCCACCTGCTCCCAGAGCTCCAGCATTTGTCGCTGCCTCAACCTCGGTGGCTCCCTCCAAGCCTGCGGATCGAGGAGTCGGACAGTCACGTGCTAGGTGACCCTTTCCGCCACAGGAGTAACATTGTCCGTTTCTGGAACGCCTGGCTCTGATCCCACCTCGGGTGCCCCGCACCACCGGTCCTAAAACCCGAGATCGCCCAACTACTCGTCTGGTCCTCCTGGACCTCTGCATCATCTGTCTACTGCCCACAGATGACTCGGCTTCTGATCGAAAAACACGCGGCAAAGGCAGAATCTCCTGTACACGCTCGGGGTGTAGAGATACTGGCACAAACTCCACCCTGAAGAAGGTCTCGAAGTCTTCCCATGCGAAGTTCATCTCATCGCAAAACTGAAACAAGTGGCTCCACCACCTACCTGCTGCTGCCTGAAGGAGGCTGGTAGCAAAGATCACCATGAAGTCTGCCGGCGTCCCCACTAGCCTGAAGACTCTCACCACAGCCTCCAGCCAAACCTCAGCCGCCTGCGGGTCCGTCTCTCCCCGGAACCTGGGTGGCCTCTGGCGCTGGAACTCGTGCAGCGCGCTGAGGCGACGTGCATCGTCAGCGGCTGCTTCTGGAAGCATCGGGGGCTCGGCGGGTAGAGCTACCGCCGGTGCCACTGCTAACAAAGGGCCCTGCACCGAGGCCTCGTCGCTCGGTGGGCTGTCGTCACGTTCGATTCTCGGAACCCTAGCTGGCTGCCGTCGTGGGGCCATCCTGAAAGAAACAACGTAACACGATCAAACGATTATACCTGGTGAGCTGACCTGGTTTGAGCTGTTTTAAGGGGAAAAAACCTTTGAAAACACACACGCAATCAGTGTTTTCGTGCACAAAGTCGGAAATCAGTTGTCAGGGTCCTGGTGTATGGATACGTCGGCCGCCCGCACCAACACTGGACTCCCTGAACTGAAAACCACACTCGGTACTCTCAACACTATTGCTTCACAGAAAGAAACATCAGAGTTATAAGTTCTGCGGTAGAACCGAACTCCTTTTATACCAATTTGTCACGACCCGTCCTCGGGACCCGTGCCGTGACTACCCCAAGCCCGCCTTCCATAGGCCAGGGGCTGGCGACTAGCACCAAAGGCGTAAAATCCCGTTAACTGGGAAGGCATTGCCTTTATAAAAGAAAACAAGCACCACCGAGTACAACTAAAAGTGCGGAAAGTAAAAAGGGGCCGGAAATACAAGCCCAACTGTAAAGTACAACTCGAAAGGGAAAACAGCGACTGAAAAGTAAAGCTGCTACGCTGAGATGTCCACTGGAAATCCCACCTGAAGGGTGGGTACAGATAGCTCCTCTGCTCCTCGGGTCCCGCCGTCTGCTCCAAGTATGTCCCGCCCAGTGGTCTGCCTCTGGGTACCGCCTCGTCGTATAGTCCACCTCCAGGTACCGTCCAGTCCTCGAACCTTCGGCTTCTGTCAGCACTGTCCGTCGTCTGCAACCAACACAACGAGGTGCGGGCATAGCCCGTGCAGGGGTGAGTATAACGATACTCAGTAGGGACCCCGAGACCCTCAAGGTCTCACTAAAACCAACAAGGATAAACACAAGAAGATCTCAACAGATAAACTTTACTTAGGTATATGCCCATACATATACCTAAGTTATCAAGTAACCCATCTCAATCATGAGGAAACACATGGATTGTGAAATCGACGGATAACCACTACCCGGTTATATGCCCATACATATACCAAAGTTAGCAAGTGACCCATCTCAATCATGAAGTAAACACAAGGTCAAAAGTCTCAGCTCAAACCAGGATTTTCATTATCGAAACCGTAACTGCTGAAGAGCTCCGTCTCTAGAGTGTGCAGTGGTCCTGTCACGACTCCGAGGTACTGCTCACTAACCTAAGACTGCTGAGGTACTCCTCCTGTCGAGTACTGCGGGTTTGCGGCCAACTACCTGGCGCTCCGTCCGCTGAGGTATGTCACCCAAACACAGTAGTGCACACCCCCTAGTAGCCTGCTGAGGTACTCTCCGGACGAGTACCGCGGGTCTGCACTGTCACACACGTACTCCGTCCGCCATGGGTCTGCACCTCAGAAAGTAGTGCTCCGTCCACTGGGCTAGTCGACTCACTCCAAGTCGAGTCGGTCAAGCAGTCGTCAGGTCTCAGCTAGCTACACGGTCTCCGTACATCGCATGCTCGTCACTGGGAGGGTCCGCTCCACGAGCTACAGGTCGATACTCCAAGTATCTCAAAGTCCCACGAAGAAGTGTCTCAAAAGTCCATCTCGTCACAGGGGTCTAAACGCAACAGACGGCGCGTCGATCGGACGCCCGGTCTGTGAGTTATTAGCCTTTTCGTCCCAGGGGCCCGGTTGGTTTCGTGTGCGAACCAATCCCGGCCGTATCTCAACTGTACCCCGAACTCCCATAGGGTATACCCAAAGGGACCGTTACTCAACGTAACTACTAACGCCGCTGACGGCTCGTCAAGCGGACGTCCTGTCTGAAAGATATCAGCTTTCCTGTTCCAGGGGCCCGGTTGGATTTCGGGTACAATCCAACCCGGCCATACTCCGACTGTATCCAAAACTCGGGCGGAGTATGTCAAAAGTTCCGTCTCATCAAGAGGAAGTCAACGTAACAGACGGCGCGTCAATCGGACGCCCAGTCTGTTAGTTATTGGCTTTTTCGTCTTCGGGGCCCGGTTGGTTTTTAAGGCAAAACCAACCCGACCGTACTCCACCTGCGTCCAAACCTCGGGCGGAGTATGCCAAAAGATCCGTTTCACTAAGAGGAACGCAACGCGACTGACGGCGCGTCAATCGGACGTTCGTAGCTCAAGATATGAGCGTTTCTGCTCCGAAGGCCCGGTTGGTTTCGTGAACGAACCAACCCGGCCGAACTCAAAGTAATCCGAAACCTTGAGTGCGATATACCGAAACGACCGTCTCGATCCAAGGATCGCGTTGCCGCAGACGGTTCGTCATTCGGAGGTCTGAGGCTCAAGTTATGAGCCAAAAACCAAATCAGGTTCGAAACGGGGGGTCCGGGTCCGGGCCGACCCGGCCCGACCCCCCCCCCCCCCTCTGGACGGCGCGGCGGCCGGCGGCGGCGGACGGCGGCGGCGGTCGGCGGCGGCGGGCGGCGGCGCGGCGGCGCGGCGGCGGGCCGCGGTGGCGGCGGCGGCGGGCCGCGGTGGCGGCGGCGGCGGGCCGCGGTGGCGGCGGCGGGCCGCGGTGGCGGCGGCGGCGGGCCGCGCTGGCGGCGGGGTGCCGCGACGCCCGCGGGAGGCACGCGGGGGGCTAGGCCCCCGCTGCTTTGCTTCAAGGCGGCACGGCTTAAAGCCGTGCCTTTGCAAAAATAACGGCCCCCGCAAGTGGGGGCCGGCTGGACAAACCGGGGGGCTGTTTCCCCCCCCTCCTTAAAAGAACCCCCCCCCCTCATTAAGAGGGGGGTCTTGAAGGACCGGCCGGGGGTTTAATCCCCCGGTTTTTATGACATCCGGCCGGCCCGCTGGCCGGCCGGTTTTTACCAACGGGACCGGAATTTCCGGTCCCGCCCTCGACTTCCGACGCCGGCGGCCCGGCCGCCGGTCTTTCCTTCCGCCGCGGCCCGGAACCGGCCGCGGTCTCCTCGTCCCGCCGCGGCCCGGAACCGGCCGCGGTGTTCGTCGTCCGGCGCGGTGCGACGGCACCGCGCCCATTTCGCCGTGCCATGAATCCTCCCAACGCGGCGCGACGGCGTCGCGTTCTTGAAGTCTCTCCTCGGCGAAGCGCGACGGCGTTGCGTAAATTAAACGCACGGTAAACCGCGTGGTGCGACGGCACCACGCCACTTTGCTTCCATCGCAAGAATTTAAACAAGAACGTTGGAGGGGGGTTCGGCCGTGTTCGTGCGGTCCGGCCCCCCTCGCGTTAATAATAATAACGCAACTTAAAGAAAATCATGCCACACGTTAATCTTGCTAAAAGCACGATCAAGAATAAAATGAGGAATCCAAAAGAAATTCGACAACCCCTACTTCGGGTTTAGGATTCAAAGGTTCGGCTACGCTCCGCGGAAGACGGCGTCGCGGAGGTCAGGTGTCGCGGTCGTCATTCGTCAAATCCGTTGACGAAGTGCTATGCCCGAAGAGACACGACGTTGGCGGATCTTCGTTTGCCGACGAAGGTTGTCCGAAGAAGAGATGGCGTCCCCTTCGTTGTCACGGTGAACGAAGAAAGGAGTTGCGGCGTTCTTCGTCGGAAAAGAGAGCGCTCCTCGTCAAGTCTTGAGGAAAGTCAAATTAAAAGGAAACAACGAACTCAAGAACCCTTACCTCGATAGTCGCACGTTGACGGAGTCATGGAATATCGGTGTCGATTCCTTTGACGTCGGAGGAAGATTCGTTGTCGATGGCGTTCGTCGCGGAAAAGATGATACGGAAGAAGAACGTCACGTCGCGGATAAGGCGTCGCGGAAAGTCCGTGTTCTTCGGCGAAGAAATTCTTCGTTGAAGAACGACGTTCTTCGCGTTCTTCGTTCTTCGAAGGTTCTTCGTCAAGTTGAAGAAGACGAAGGAAAGCTTCCAAAGCTCTCAAGAAAACCTCCCAAGGTGACTAAGAGTTCTAACCCAACAAAATAAGACAAAGTCTTATTTTATTCACAAAAAGAATTTCAAAGGTTTGAAATTCAAAAAAAAGGGTTTAACTCCCTTAATTAACTCACTTATTTAATATACATGAATTGTATAATTAATTAGAAGTTAACTTGTCAAGACATTAAGAGGGAGAGTGGGGAGTTGAAAAGGTGGGGGGGTTCGTGTGGGCCCCACCACACTTAATCCTCCCAAGGGAGGTTATGTGGGTGTGGGTCCCACTTCCAACCTCCTTTGAGAGGAGTTAACCTACAAAAAGTAAAATAAAAAGAATTACACTTTTTATTCAACTTTTTTATAAATCTCCCAAAAACTAACTTTCAACCCGCAACAAACGCAACTCCCGAAAAGGTCTCTTTAAGCGAAAATCGGCGCTGCGAGTTCATCGGTGCCCTCGGATTTCAATTCCGAGCACCGGATCAAAAGTTAGGAATTCCCGCTCGTTCGTTCACTGAACGTACCCGAGCCAAACTTCGGAAATTAATTCCGGGCACTCCGGGCCTCGGAATCAGGTGCCGTCTGAAACCGCGCTCTTGTAAAATTCTAAAGAAAATTAAGAAAAAAATTTCCTTGAATTTTACGGGTCTTTACACACATTAATTAATTTAATAATTAATTCCTGCTGTCAGAGCAAATAGCGTGTTTTTATAAAACAATAAGTATCAAAAGATTGACACTAGTTTAAGTCTGATTTCAAAGTGAAATTGATTCCAACGACCACTATTGGATTTAATGGTAAAAATATTTTCTAATTTCACTTTAAAACCAATTCAAAATATAATCTAATCATATAAATAAATTATATTAAAAAGTGGTTTTGAATTAAAATGCAACATTTTACACTATTCATTAAAAAAAGAACTTTATCGGAAAGATACCAAAAATTTACACAAAGTAAATTTTGATGTCCTGATTCTTAATAAGAGTTTTATTTGGTCCAAAAGAATGTTTAATAGTGAACAAAACTATATTTAATGACGGTTCTCCATCAAAAGGTGATAAGTGAACCTTTAGTGAAAACTAGGGCATATACGCCTAAAATTGAATTCTTTCCATATTTTAAACCTTTATCCTTTATTGTATAAATGGAAAAATATTTAAGAACATATATAATCATATTTTAGTTATTTCTATCCATTCCCGCCATTACAACAGCTACATGTTAACTACCATTTAAAATAATATTATTTTATTATTAGAGTTCAACGTAAGATTCCCAAGAAACTCGTTGTTGTGTGTTGGGTACGCCATCGAGCATAGCGTCCCCTTTAAAGTCATATTAATATTTTATTCACAAATATGGATAAATATGAAAATGTCATATTCCTTATTTACCTGGGGTGTTACATCCTTCCCCCCTTTTGGGAATTGCGTCTTCGCAATTTTAAAATTGCGCTTGGAAACATCCTTGAACGTCCCACATCGGAACAAGAGTTTGTAAAACAATCACTTTAAAATAAATAAAGATAAGTACAGAGGTCACCCGAGTTAACCCATACTAGGATTCTAAGTATGAAAATATGGACATGGAGGAAAAAACAAAGCGTCATGTTCTGATGGAGAGTGATAGAAAACATGTTTAGGAGAAAGTTAACCACAAGAAAATCACAAACTTGTGATGGGTTAAACGGTATTCGATTCCCCAGTAGGAAAAGTTAATAGACAACATTTTTGTTTTAATTTACTTTTTATTGAGGAAATTATTCATAAGGAAACATAATCACTTATCATTTTGACCTTTAACTTTTATTAGATTCCTTACACAAACTCATATTTTCTCCAAAATCCGAGTATCTAGGAAGACTTGTTCAAATTAAGAGTACTATAATAAACTTCTAGAGAATCACCTAATCTACAAAAGAGAACTATATACTTCCCATGTTTTTAGACTTTAACCAAAACCAAAACCAAAAAGTCTAGTACAAGGTCAGATAATCCAAAAAAAGGATAACCCTTTATAAAAAGAAAATCTATTCTTAATCTCCAAAATTTGTCCAACAAAATCCAAAGTTCAACGAGAACCATTCTATAATCAATTTGTCCATAAAATTCTTCAAAGTAAACCAATATAAGATTGAAACCCAAATATTTGAAGGATTTAGTCGCATAGTCTTCCAAGATAAATCGTAACATTTATCTCCAAACAACATCAGTTGCTCCTAAAGTCTCGTATTGAAAAGTAATTAACCTAATCACATATCCTCCATGATAGGATAATCATTTTCATAAATAACCCAAAATCAACTTACTCTTAATTCATAAAATCATATAACTAAAAAGAATCATTCAAACTAACCAGGGACTTCACGTAGTCCAGTGGTAGGAGATAAATACCAGTCGCACTTTGGTTGTGGGTTCGATTCCCGCAGCATTGTCCGACGCGACGGGTTGTCACATGGTCTACGTGTTGTCCTTTTTCCAAAACTATATAATTCTTAAAACATTCCGCAAAATGAGATAAAATCTTCAAGAATAATCATAACATATTTTAACCACAAGTTTATCTCATTCCTTTCATTTTCCATCATATCATGGAGTAACCCATAATTACCTAAAAATTAAGTATCATATAAACCCTAATGGTTACCTTAATAATTATTACCTGAATTTCCACATCGGGTTGGCCATCTCGTACATGATGAATTAGAGAACTCACCAAGGTTGAAGTGTTTGATCATGACTCCTTGATATTTGGTTTAGAACAACCATGAGTTTTCTCATTGAATCCTCCATTTTATCTAGTATCTTAATCAGAGAACCACCACAGTTTTCTTCAAACCTGTTGTCTCTTTGGTGCCTGCTAGATCCGTCCATTCACTAAAAAAAATAGAAATGTCAATGTGAGTATATCAACAAAACCATCATGTACTAATGAGGAAGGTAAACACTAAGATACACTTACTCATTCACTTTATCTAAAACTAGGACTCTTTCTGAAATCCTAACCATTATGGTAATGTCACTTATGCTTAAAGAATACCCTAACCTCTAAAGTTATCTAAACCGACCTTTGATACCAACTATAAGGCCTCAGCCTTAAACCTTACTTAATCTTGAGTTATTACAAGATTACACATTGAGGATCTTTTCAGGTTTAGAGTTTTAGAGAATTAGATCATGAAACTTGCATTACATTCCGCACTTAAACAAAGTGGTTACATAAAAGACAATATTTATTCTTCCCATCAACGGTAACATATTGAAAATAAAACATGGATTCATTCTTGACACATCCTTGACACTATCATCACATCATGTACCTTTCCCTTGACCTGTGAAAAACATTTCAAAAACTTGGGATGAGCATAAAAAGCTCAGTAAGGGTTATAAAAAAATATGGAAAGGAAACATGAGTTCATATATACATAAGAATGAAATCACACTTTACCCATAAACATAGGCATATCAAATCATGAATAAATCATAGAAAACATAAGACATAAAGGTAACTTGAGGCATTCATAACATTCTTATGTAGGGAGTAACCCTCTTGGTTATGTTTGGAATACCCATCACAGTATATTCCATAAATCTCTTCGGAGAAACCTTAACATTTCACTCCTTCGCATTACCCAATGCATTGGAGAGCTATATCGGGCTCACCCGCCCTTAGTTTATCACGGAACCACCCGTTTCCATAACAATGCCCAAGAACCATAACATAAATGTATCACATAAAACATGCATAAAGGAAACATAACATTTCCACATTTCAATCACAACATAACATTTTAGTATATTGAAATAATGAATCCATTCAAAAAGAAACAATTTCCAAAACCATTTAAAATAATTAATAAAGAGATTTTTGAATTAAAGTGTCCCATACCACCTTGAAGCTTAAAATTTTAAACCATTAATATCCATATAAATAAATCCTTAAAACCATTTTGAATACATGGATATTAATAAGAACAAATAATTAAAACATTTAAAACGATATTTTGGTTAAAGGGGTTTTACCAAAATCAGAGACACTTGAATACAATAATTGAGGAATAACATTTAGTCAGAACTTTATAATATCATGAGAATAAATGGATTCATGATATAATACTCCAAAGGACAGTATATACACCATATAAGAGTGAATTGGTGCATAACAACAATGAACCCTCAATAGAAAAGTCAAATGTAATGAAATCCCTTATAAAGAAGGTGTCCTTAAATTAAGGACAAATCAAACTCAAAAATATGTGTGACAAATATAAATACACCCAATATAAGTGGATATTAAGTTTAAAACAATAAAAGTTCATTCACACATATTCAATGAATGACATATTCAATGACTACATGTTGAACTTAAAGAAATCGAAATTGGGTTAAAAAGTTCCCTTGACAACCTAACGGCATCACATCAAAAAGAGTTGATGAGAGATAAAAAGAGTATCTCATCACTTGAACATAAACTTTACATCAACAAAGATATATGAGAACATATCCCAAAATAACAATATGTAAATTAAAAGACCCAACAAAAGAAGTCTTTTAAAAAAGAGGAGGGTGAAAGGTTCCCTTACCGACATGGGTATCTTTCAAAACATACACCCCATGAAAGAAAGACAATAGGTCATTGATGTAATACTCATAAACGAAAGTATATTACACAAAGAGTATAATAATGGGCAGTGCATACACCACTCAATGAAATTTGTGGCAAATGTAGAATAAATCTCATGGGAATAAAAGTGAGATGAAAAATCCCTTACGAAAACTCGGCAGCCAAACGACGCCACATAAAACTTCCGAATATGGATTGATGGGATCAAATATAGTATCCCATCATATTAAAATATAATTTTACAGAAAGTGGAATATAAAAGTAAACCCCCCAACATTTCAAGGAGGAGTTTAAAAGAAGTGACATAAAGGAGAGTACTTAAAAAGAAAGAGAGAGGTTAGATCTCTTACGAAAGTTCGGCAGCCTAATGGCGCCACTCAAAACTTCCAAAATGGATTGATGAGAGAGAATAGGGTCTCTCATCACATGAACATAAAAATCATAGTAAATTTAATATAAAATAACATCCCAATCATAATAATGATGAGCTTAAAATAAATGACATAAAAGAGTGTACTTAAAAAGAAAGAGAGTTGTAGGATCCCTTACCTCGGGTCCGACTTGACTCGATCGTTCTTTAATCTCCTGAATAATAAACTTGAGTTAATTTATAATTCCTTAAGAACCTTTTTCAAATTCATTATTACTTTTATACCACTTATTACCATGTCATAAACATTATGTAATCATTTAAGTTAATAATATTTGTTTTGACGATATTTGGTTCTTAAGTCGAAAGTGGACTTCTTACAATTACATGTTGTTCATGTGGCCAAATGTTTATTATATCCAGAATTTTATTCATTATGTTGATATCATATATGTCATATATATCCAGTACATTAATGAATTTATAACATTACATAATCATTTATAGGTAAGAAATGAAATGCACCGTTCATGGAGACGGTAAGCCGTACGCACGCATGAACGCTACTTTCATTTCTATTTCGTATTTTATAGAATGGAATAATAATGATATAAAGGTATATTATTATTCCAGTATAATGTCATATATAATATCATATTTCCATCCTTTATACATCCCACATATGGTATTTAACGAATCAAATCACTTTGAGGGGGCGGTAGTCCGCACTTCCTTAAATGAAGATATCGCGTATACCCATAATGGAAGCCATAAAGGTAAGACAAAAATGAAAAATACAGAAGAATAAATAAAATACAAACATATTATATATCATATATAAAAATATTGACATCATAATGGCCACCTTTGAAGGTGTTAAATGAGTATTGAACAATCATCGTTTCGGAGGCAGAATTTCACCATCCACGGAAACCGTATGTTCTTTAACCATTTGATGTAGTTGTGTGAGAGTGTAGCTCGAATAAATCTTATAAAAACATCCTAGTATATTGAAGATACTGGTGTTTTTACAAAAGAAGTAAATAAAAAGAGTTTAGGGGGTTGGAGAAGCAAAATAAAACAAATGAACATGAGAGAAAGAATTACCTTTAAAAGTGTAACTCTTTTTGATTTGAGCCTAAAGGATTCCTTTGAAAGGATTCTTCCCAAATGGAATCCTCTAGGATGAGGAGAGGGATGTGTAGAGAGTAAATGGTCAGGGTTTGGCCAAGCCAAAGGCTTGAGGAGTGTGTTAAATGAGGTAGAGGTGGGGGCCTTTTATAAGAGGAGAGGAGGGGCACTTTTGGAATGTAAAGAAATATTACTTTATTTGAAAATGTTTTTCGGTTTCAAAAGGTCCCACATTGAAATAATTCGTGCCTAAGGTTATAAGGGTTCGAAATACACTCATCCAATAAGTTTTGGACATGTGTAGTTCATAGATATTACATTATATTTCCATTTTAGTTTAATCGTTAAATAATGATGTCATCACTGCATCATTATGATGTCATAAATAATTTAATTTATTTAATGTCTTAAAATTATAAATAAATTACTATGATGTAGGAAATCTTTTTATCTTTCCAATGACTATTTATAATCAAAAATATGACTTGTATAACCCTACTTAAAAATTGTGTTAGTAAAACATATCATGTTTCTGTCAATTTTACTTTTCCATTAAATAAAAATATATTATTGTCATTTTCCAACTAAAGTGGCTCCATGGGGTCCCCAAGTTGGCCCATGGCTTGTCTTGGTCGGCCATGACTCACCCAATAGGTGTAGGACAAGTATCATGGTGTTTTCACATTCTTATAATATCATTTTTACCTTAAACTACACTAATTACCACTAATCGCGATTAAAAACTTAATAAGTTACTATTCACAAAAAAATTATTTTTATCCCATTGAACCACATTTTACTTCTTAATGACAACCATGTATGTCGGATTTTCAAAATTCAATACACATTAGTGGTAAACCTTCATTTAACTGAAAAATCAGTTTGCTTGATTACCACTTAGTGGTTTCACTATTCAACAAAAATTGGAGTTTTTCAGAAAAATACCAAAACTTCACCCTAAGCTATATTTGATATTCCGAATTCAAAAATGAAGTCCGTTTTACAAAATTCAAAACATATTAGTCACATTAATTAATTTAATAATTAATTCCCGCTGTCAGAGCAAATAGCGTGTTTTTATAAAACAATAAGTATCAAAAGATTGACACTAGTTTAAGTCTGATTTCAAAGTGAAATTGATTCCAACGACCACTATTGGATTTAATGGTAAAAATATTTTCTAATTTCACTTTAAAACCAATTAAAAATATAATCTAATCATATAAATAAATTAGATTAAAAAGTGGTTTTGAATTAAAATGCAACATTTTATACTATTCATTAAAAAAAAGAACTTTATCGGAAAGATACCAAAAATTTACACAAAATAAATTTTGATGTCCCGATTCTTAATAAGAGTTTTATTTGGTCCAAAAGAATGTTTAATAGTGAACAAAACTATATTTAATGACGGTTCTCCATCAAAAGGTGATAAGTGAACCTTTAGTGAAAACTAGGGCATATACGCCTAAAATTGAATTCTTTCCGTATTTTAAGTCTTTATCCTTTATTGTATAAATGTAAAAATATTTAAGAACATATATAATCATATTTTAGTTATTTCTATCTATTCCCGCCATTACAACGGCTACATGTTAACTACCATTTAAAATAATATTATTTTATTATTAGAGTGCAACGTAAGATTCCCAAGAAACTCGTTGTTGCGTGTTGGGTACGCCATCGAGCATAGAGTCCCCTTTAAAGTCATATTAATATTTTATTCACAAATATGGATAAATATGAAAATGTCATATTCCTTATTTACCTGGGGTGTTACACTTACACTTGTCAAAAACCTATTGGATGGGTGGATTTAAAACCCTTATCACCTTATCCTCGAAATATATCTTTGTGGGACCTTTAAAATCCGAAACTCATTTTAAAATAAAGTAACATTTCAAGAATTTCCAAGAGTGCCCCTCCTCCCTCTTATAAAAGGCCCCCGCCTTTACCACCTTACCCACACTTCTCAAGCCATTGGATTGGCCAAAATCTACTCATTTATCTCTCAAAAACCCTATATTAATCATATAATCCTTACCTTAGGCCGAAAGCGCTTCAAGAAACCCTTTTGGTTCAAACCAAGGGGAGGTACCCTATTTAAAGGTAATGTCTTCTCTAATGTTCTTTTGTTTTATTTTGCTTCTCCATCCCCCTAAACTCTTTTTATTCCTTTATTTTGTAAAAAAACCATTATATTCAATATACTAGGATGTTTTTATGATATGTATTTTATTTACACTTACACACACCTCCGTCTAATGGTTAAAGAACATACTGTTTCTGTGGATGGTGAATTTCTGCCTCGCGAAACGATGATTGTTCAATCTTCTTTTGACACCTTTCATGGTGGCCATTAAGCTGTCACTATATTTATATATGATATATGTTATGTTTATTTTTTCCTTATGATTCTGTATTTTTCATTTATGGCATACCTTTATGGTTTCCATTATGAGTAAACGCGATAATTTCATTTTAGGAAGTGCGGACTACCGCCCCCTCAAAGTGATTTGAATCGTTAATGCCATATGTGGGACGTATAAAAGATGGATTTTATGATATTATATAAGATATTATACTAGAATTATAATATACCTTTATGTCATTATGATTTAATTCTAGTAAATACAAAATAGAAATGAAAGTATCCTTCATGCGTACGTACGGCTTATCGTCTCCATGAACGGTGCATTTCATTTCTTACCTCTAAATGTTATGTAATATTATAAATGCATGTATATACTGGATATATATGATATATATGATATCTACCTCATGAATATAATTCGGGATATAATGGATATTTTACCACATGAACAACTTGTAATTATAAGATGTTTATTTTTGACTAAAGTACCAAAGATCGACAAAATGACCATTGTTAACTTAAATAATTAAATAATGTTCATACCATGGTAATAAGTGATATAAAAGGAATAATGAACTTGAAAAAGGTTCTCAAGCATGTAGAAATTAACTCTAATTTATTATTCAAGAGATTAAAGGACGATCGAGTCAAGTCGGACACGAGGTAAGGGACTTCGTCTCAATCTCCTTTCATTGAGGCATATTTTGTTTTATACACAACAATATTTTATATGGTATATAAACCCCTTTGAATTTTAATTTTATTCAAAAGGAATATTTTTATATGAAGCATTTTACTAAATGACAAAATGGAATGTTTTTGTCTTACGTATGCGGCGACAACGACTTCTCCGCCGTTGTGACCATTATTTGAGTTTCGGCTTCCTCTACAAGCCATAACTTTTTTTTAAATGAAAAATAAATACCGTGTTTTACTTTTCTTTTATTTTGGTATTGAAAATGATTTTGATAATGTTTTGATTATATCAATTTGTTGTATTGATATCTTGTGATTGAAATGTGGAGATGTTACGTTTCCTTTATGCATGTTTTATGTAATATGATTATGTTATGGTTCTTGAGAATTGTTTATGAAGATGGGTGGTTTCATGATAAACTAAGGGCGAGTGAGCTCGATATAGCTCTCTTATGCATTGGGTAATGCGAAGGAGTTAAATGATAAGGTTTCTCTGAAGAGATTTAGGGAATATACTATGATGGGTATTCCAAACATAACCGTGAGGGTTACTCCCTACGTAAGAATGTTATGAAAGCCTAAAGATACCTTTATGTCTTATGATTTCTATGAGTTATTCATGAATCTTATGATTTCATGAGGTATGTTAAAATGCTTATGTTTTATGAGTAAAGTATTATTTAATTGAATCTTATGTATATATGGGCTAATGTTTTCATTCTGTATTTTTATATCCTTTACGGAGCTTTTTATGCTCATCCCAAGTTTTTGAAATGTTTTTCACAGGTAAATGGAAAAGTACATGATGTAATGATAGTGTCAAGGAAGTGTCAAGAAAGAATCCATGTTTTATTTTTAAATATGTTTCCTTTGATGAGAAAAATGAATACTTTCTTTTATGTAACCACCTTGTTTAAATGTTGAATGTAATGCATGATTTCAGATCTAATTCTCTAAAACTCGAAACCTAAAAATATCCTCAATGTGTATTCTTAAAATAACTCAAGATTAAGTAATGTTTAAGGCTGGGGCCTTATAGTTGGTATCAGATAGAGGTTTAGATAACTTTAGGAGTTAGAATTAGATTAATTGATTATCCAAAAATATTTTTTTATGGTCAAATTAAAATGATATAGAATTTGAAGATTACCATGTTGCTTCATCTAAGACATGTTTGTTAAGAATGGTTTTCTGCAGAGGAAACAGGGAAGCAGTACTAGGAAGGCATATAGAAGGAAATGACCTTCCAAATCAGCATCCTGAGATGGTCGGAATTGGAACAGAACAGTCTGTTGCAATAATGGTGTAGTTGAATCAAGCGATAAATGGTGGTGGTATCCATGCACGAGATCAGCCAGATCAACCGCAGAAGAACATGTTAGTGGTGGAGCATTTCATAAGGCAACATCCCCCATCATTCAAGGGATCATCTGACCATGTGCTAACTAAAGGGTGGATTAAAGCACTGGAGAAGATTTTCAATGTCATGGGGTGTATAGACAATCAAAATTATAGGCTTGATGTTTACTGTTTGGAGGGTGAAGAAGATCAGTGGTGGTCGATGGTTAAAAATATCAGGTACGCTGATCATATTGATACTCTTGACTGGGATTAATTCAAAGGTATGTTTCATGAGAAATATTTTCCTAAGGCTGTTCGACTTAGGATGGAAAACAAATTCTTGGAATTGAGTCAAGAGGATGACTCAGTGGCTGCTTATGAAGAAAAGTTCACTCGATTGGCAAAGTTTACTCAAAATTTTATCTGAGACCTTGATAGTAAAATCAAACATTTTTACTCGGGATTAAAGCAAAAATATCAAATGGAATTAGCTTCTCGTGAGTTCAAAAGATATGAAAATCTTGTTTGATGTGTTGAGAAGGTGGAAATGGAGTTTTCCAATGATCAATAGTTCTATAACAACAAAAGTAAGAAGAGACAGAGGTGGCTGGAGAAAGGGAAGAATCCTTCAAAAAGGTCTGATGGTAAGAAAACTAAGTTTTCAGTTTGTGATAAGTGTGGTAAAAAGTATGCTGGGGAATATATTTTGAATTCTGTAAAGTGCTATCGATGTGGTAAGATGGGACATAAGGCTCGTGATTGCACTGAAAAAGATCAGGGTAATTGTAAGACCAAATTTGATTTACAGTTAGTTAAATGTTTCAAGTGCAATGTGATGGGTCATTATGCAAACAAGTGTTCGACAAATAGCTCGAATGATGGGAAGAAAATAGACTACAAGCAGAAAAGTGTTGTGAAATCCTTTGCAACTACTTCAGCAGATTTTGGGCCATCAAATGAAGTGGTATCAGGTACATTGTTTATTTTTTCAGATTATTCCAATGTGTTGTTTAATTTAGGGTCTACACATTCTTTCATCTCTAAAAAATTTTCTAGTAAATTGGGAATTCCTACTCAAGAAATGAATCCATAAATTTTGGTAAAAACACATGGGGGAATGTTGAGGCAAAAAGAATTTATAATAATCTTCTTATCCTTGTCCGTGGAAAGAACCTACTTGCAAACATTATTTTTTTATCTCTAGTAGAGTTTGATGTTATCTTGGGTATGGATTGGATATCTGCTTACCATGCTAAAATTTACTGTAGAGATAAAGAAGTTTCGTTTTAGAAAGACTTTCAGTTTGTGTACAAGAATGAACCCTTACTGTTGATAACATACCAAGAGGCTGAGAAACTTGTAAAATATTGAAATGAAGGTTACCTTGCACTTATTGTTGAAAACAAAGAAACCGTTCAGATTAATGATGTGCCAGTGGTAAATGAGTATCCTGATGTTTTTCCTGATAGGTTGCCTGGAATAATACCAGATCAGGAAGTTTAATTTATTGTTGACTTAGTTCCTGATGCTAAGCCAATTTCAAAACCCCCTTATCGAATGGCTCAGATTGAACTTCTAGGGTTGAAGGAGAATTTGCAAGATTTATTAGAGGAAGGTTTCATTCGACCTAGCACATCACCATGGGGAGCCCCTATCATATTTGTTAAAAAGAAAGATGGTTCAATGAGACTTTGCATTGATTATAGAGCCTTGAATAACATCACTGTTAAGAAGAAATATCCTTTTCCTCATATCGATGATTTGTTTGATCAGATCCAGAGAGTTCAGTATTTTCAAAGATTGACTTGAGATAGGGGTACCATCAGTTGAAGGTAAAGGAAGAAGATGTTCCGAAGACCGCGTTTCATACAAGATATTTCCATTATGAATATGTATAAATGCCTTTTGGGTTAACCAATGCACTTGATGTATTCATGGACCTTATGAATATAATTTTCCATGAGTTCTTGGATAAGTTTGTGGTTGTTTTCATTGATGATATTTTGGTGTTTTTAAAAAGTAAGGAGGAGTATTAAAGTCGTTTAAGGGTTATTTTGAAAACCTTAAAAGAAAATAAATTGTATGGGAAATTTAGCAAGTGTGAATTTTGGTTTCAACAAATTTCTTTCCTTGGTCACATAATTTCTAATGATGGAATAACTGTTGATCCTGTAAAAACAAAAGTTGTTGAAGAATGGCCAAGACCCACAAATGTAACCGAGATTCGTAGTTTTCTTGGTTTGGAAGGATATTATCGAAGGGTTTTTTAAAAAATTCACGGTTATCTAGTCCAATGACTAAGCTAACTTGGAAGGGTGTTAAGTTCATCTGGACAAAAGAATGTGATGATTGTTTTCAGGAATTGAAAAGAAGATTGGTGAATGCTCCAGTTTTGGCACTACCTTCTATTAATAGTGAGTTTGTTATCTATAGTGATGCTTCATTAAAAGGACTTGGTTGTATCCTACTGCAGAATGATCAGGTAATTTCTTATGCTTCACGTCAGTTGAAAACTCATGAGGTAAATTAACTGACACATGATTTGGAATTAGCTACTGTTGTTTTCACTTTAAAAATTTGGAGGCATCATTTGTATTGAGTAAGTGTGAAATATATACTGATCAAAAAAGTTTAAAGTATATATTCACTCAGAAAGAATTTAACATGATACAGAGGAGATGGTTATAATTAATCAAGGATTATGATTTGCAATTCATTACCATCTGGGAAAAGAAAATAAAGTGGTTGATGCTTTGAGTCGAAAAATTCATGCTTCATTAACCAGGTTACGTTTAGAACGTAATCCTCTGGTTAAGGATTTGATGAATTTTGGCATAGAAGTTGTTGGTGCAGGAAGTTCTTTTGTTTTGTTTCAGGTGTCTGTGAGATCATCTCTATTAGACAGAATTAAGCAAGCACAGAAGACAGAAAGTGAGTTGCAGAAAAAGGTAGAGCTGATTCAGAAGGGTAAGTTTCCTGAATTCATCATTGATAATGATTGTGTTTTGAGATTTGGGAAGAGATTGTGTGTGCCATTTGATTCACAGTTTAATAGAGAGTTGTTATGTGAAGATCATAGTTCTCTATTTTCAGTTCATCCAGGCAGTACTAAGATGTATATAGATCTTTGGTAGTATTACTGGTGGGATGGAATGAATAGAGATATTGCTGATTATACTGTGAAGTGTTTTATTTTTCAGCAGGTTAAAGCAGAGCGGCAGTTACTGAAAGGGATTCTTCAGCCTTTACCAGTGCCAGAGTTAAAATGGGAGAATATAACCATGGACTTTGTTGTGGGATTTCTGAAGACACCTCGAGGTAATAATGCAATTTGGGTTATTGTAGATCACTTAACTAAATCTGATCATTTCCTTGCTATACGAGATACTTTTTACCTAGATCAGATTTCTCATTTGTATCTTAAATAGATAGTCAGGTTACATGGATTTCCCCTCTCTATTGTATCTAATCGTGATCTCAGGTTTAACTCTAACTTTTGGAAAGGCCTTCAGAAGTCATTGGGTACTGAATTAAATTTTAGTACAACTTTTCATCCTCAATCAGATGGTCAGTCCAAACGAAAAATTCATACATTAGAGGATATTCTACGTGCTTGTTCGATGGATTATCATGGAAGTTGGGACCAACATCTTTCTTTGGTTGAGTTTTCTTATAATAACAGTTTTCATTCTATTATATAGATGGAACCATTTGAGGCATTATATGGGAAGAAGTATTGAACTCTAGCTTTTTTGGATGAAGTGGGTGAAAGGAAGTTGATGGGACCAGAATTTGAAAGAAGATTTTTCAGAAAAAGATCAGCTGATACAGAAACACATGAGAATAGCTCAGAGCAGGTAGAAAAGTTATGCAGACAACAGGAGGAAGGATCTCTCTTTTGAGGTAGGTGATCATGTCTTCTTTAAAGTTTCACCATGGAAAATTGTGATATGATTTGGTAAGAAAGGAAAGATGAGTCCAAGGTTCATTGGACCATATCAAATTATGGAAAGATTTGGATCAGTTGCATACCGAGTGGATTTACCTTCAAGTTTATCTCAGGTACACAATGTTTTTCATGTCTCAATGTTAAGGAAGTACATGCCAGATCCATCCCATGTTTTCAGTCCAGAGGTAGTTCAGCTGGAATAGAATCCATCTTATGAGGAACAACCAATCCAGATTCTTGACCATAGGGAGAAAGTATTTCAGAATAAGGTGATTCATCAAGTAAAGGTTTTGTGGAAAAAACCACATGATTGAAGAGGCACCATGGGAATCTGAAAATGCAATGAGGGATAAATACCCCGCAATTATTCGATAAGTAAATAAATTGTGGGGATGAAATTTTCTAAAGGGGGGGATGATGTAACATCCCAAGTAAGTAAAGAATTATTCATTTACATATCTATGTCTATTTATTAATTATATAGTGTTTAAGGGCTTAAAATGAGAATAAATCCAATCTTAAGCATAGAATACTCTAATATTATTAAAAGATTGTTTTACCACCTTTTGATGGAAAACCTTTTTTAAATCAAACTTTTGAAAATTTAATAAGCTCTATTTGTCAAAATAAACATATTATTTAGGATTGGGACATTGAAATTTACTTTGGATAAATTTTTGGTATTTTTCTGACAATGTTCATTTTTTAATGAATATTGAAAAAAACTACATATCATTTCAAAACTTCTTTTTCATCTAATTTAATTATATGGATATATTATATTTTTAATTGGTTTTAAAGATTAATTATATATATATTTTTACCATTTAATCCAATTTTGGTCATTTTAATTAATTTCACTTTGTAATTGGGCATAAACAAGTGTCAAACTTTTGATAGATATTGTTTCTAAAAACCCCGCTATTTGTTTTGACAACAGGAATTATTTTTAAATTAATTACTGCAATTTCTATATTTGAAATTTTGAAAAATGGATTCCATATTTGGAATAATAAGGTACAAATTATGTAATTAAGACTCTTTTGTTTTTTGACATTGTGAATAGTAATGACAATTATTATCTTTAATTGTCGTGATTAATTAGTAATCGGGTAGTTAAGGGTAATAAAATAATATCATGATAATATAAAATTACCCCAAAATGTGTCCTAATGCTAATTTTTGTGTCATGTACGATCATGGGATTCCTTGTTCCAAACTTTGGGACCCCATGGAATCACTTTATTGTGATAGTTACCTTTTATTATATTATTTTTTTAAAAGGAAAGTATAACCAAAGTATGTATCACACAAGTAAAACAATTTTATTTTTGTCTGTGTAAATAATATATTAGACTATAAATAGTAATTGGAAAGATAAAAATATTTCATACATCATTTTATTTTTTTATAATTTTTAGAAATTAAATAATTTTATTTATTTAGGACACAATGATGATGCAACGGTTACCTCATTAATGAACGATTTAAATAAAATGAAAAGATAATGTAAAATATAAGACATACACTTGTAAAAAACCTATTTTATGGATTTATTTCGAACCCTTATCAGCTTATCCTTGAAATATATCCTTGTGGGACCTTTAAAATCCGAAACTCATTTTAAAATAAAGTAACATTTCAAGAATTTCCAAGAGTGCCCCTCCTCCCTCTTATAAAAGGCCCCCACCTCTACCACCTTACCCACACATCTCAAGCCATTGGAACGGACAAAATCTAATCATTTTATCTCTCCATATCTCTCTCATCATCATAGATTCATTACCTTGGGCATAAATCTCTTCAAGAAACCCTTTTGGTTCAAACCAAAGGGAGTTACCTGATTTAAAGGTAATGTCTTCTCTAATGTTCTTTTGTTTTATTTTTCTTCTCCAACCCCCTAAACTCTTTTTATTCCATTATTTTGTAACAACACCAGTATATTAGATATAATAGGATTTTTTTTATGAGATGTATCTGATTTACACTTACACAAACCTCCGTCAAATGGTTAAAGAACATATTGTTTCTGTGGATGGAGAATTTCTGCCTCACGAAACGATGATTGTTCAATCTTCTTTTAACACCTTTCATGGGGGCCATTAAGATGTCACTCTATTTATATATGATATAAATTATGTTTATGTTTTCCTTATGATTCTGTATTTTTCATTTATGGCATACATTTATGGTTTCCATTATGGGTAAACGCGATAATTTCATTTTAGGAAGTGCGGACTACCGCCCCCTCAAAGTAATTTGAATTGTTAATGCCATATGTGGGATGTATAAATGATGGATTTTATGATATTATATATGATATTATACTGTAATTATAATATACCTTTATATAATTATGATTTCATTCCATTAAATACGAAATATAAATGAAAGTAGCGTTCATGCGTACGTACGGCTTACCGTCTTCATGAATGGTGCATTTCATTTCATACCTATAAATGTTATGTAATATTATAAATGTAGGTATATACTGGATATATATGATATATATGATATCTACCTCATGAATATAATTCTGGATATAATGGATATTTTACCACATGAACAACTTGTAATTATAAGAAGTTTATTTTTGACTCAAGTACCAAAGATTGAAAAAACGACCGTTATTAACTTAAATAATTACATAATGTTTATAACATGGTAATAAGTGATATAAAAGGAATAATGAACTTTAAAAAGGTTCTTAAGAAAGTATAAATTAACTCTAGTTTATTATTCAAGAGATTAAAGAACGATCGGGTCAAGTCGGACACGAGGTAAGGGACTTCATCTCAATCTCCTTTCATTGGGGCATATTTTGTTTTATACATAACTTTATTTTATATGGTGTATCTTTGACTTTTAATTTTATTCAAAATGGAACTTTTTATATGAAGCTTTTTACTAAACAAAAAAAGGGAATGTTTTTGTCTTACGTATGCGGCGACAACGACTTCTCTACCGCCATGACAATTATTTGAGTTTCGGCTTACTCTACAAGAAATAACTTTTTTTAATGAAAAATAAATACCGTGATTTACTTTTCTTTTATTTTGGTATTGAAAATGGTTTTGATAATGTTTTGATTATATCAATGTGTTGTGTTGATATCTTATGATTGAAATGTGGAGATGTTATGTTTCCTTTATGCATGTTTTATATGATACGATTATGTTGTGGTTCTTGGGTACTATTTATGAAGATGGGTGGTTCCGTGATATACTAAGGAAGGGTGAGCCTGATATAGCTCTCCAATTCATTGGGTAATGCGAAGGAGTTAAACGCTAAGGTTTCTCCGAAGAGATTTAGGGAATATACTGTGATGGGTATTCCAAACGTAACCATGAGGGTTACTCCCTACATAATAATGTTATGAATGCCTCAAGTTATCTTTATGTATTATGATTTCTATGAGTTATTCATGAATCTTATGATTTCATGAGGTATGTTAAAGTGCTTATGCTTTATGAGTAAAGTATGATTTCATTGAATCTTATGTATACATGGACTAATGTTTTCATTCCATATTTTTATATCCCTTACTGAGCTTTTTATGCTCATCCAATGTTTTTGAAATGTTTATCACAGGTCAAGGGAAAAGTACATGATGAGATGATAGTATTGAGGAAATGTCAAGAAATAATCCATGTTTTATTTTTAAATATGTTTCCTTTGATGAGAAAAATGAATAGTGTATTTTATGTAACCACCTTGTTTAAATATTGAATGTAATGAATGATTTATTATCTAATTCTCGAAAATTGTAAACCTAACAAGATCGTCAATTTATATTCTTGAAATAACTCAAGATTAAGTAATGTTTAAGGCTAGGTCCGTATAGTTGGTATAAGAGGGAGGTTTAGATAGCTTTAGGAGTTATAATTCTATTAAATGATTATCAAAAAATATTTTTTTATGGTCAAATTAAAATAATATATAATTTTAAGATAACCATGTTTCTTCATCTACGATATGTTTTTTCAGAATGGTTTTTAGTAGAGGAAACAGGGAAGCAGTGTTAGGAATGCATACAGAAGGAAATGGACTTTCAAATCAGCATCCTGAGATGGTCGGAATTCGAACTGAACAGTTTTTTGTTGTAATGGCGCAGTTCACTCAAGCAACAAATGGTGGTGGTATCCATGCATGAGATCAGCCAGATCAACCGCAGAGGACCATATCAGTGGTGGACCATTTCATGAGGCAACATCCCCCATCAATCAAAGGATCATCTGACCATGTGCTAGCTGAAGGGTGGATTAAAGCACTGGAGAAGATTTTTAATTTCATGGGGTGTTCAGACAATCAAAATGTTAGTCTTGTTGTTTACCGTTTAGAGGGTGAAGAAGATCAGTGGTGGTCGATGGTTAAAAATATTAGGGACGCTGATGAGAATGATGATCTTGACTAGGATGAATTCAAAGGTATGTTTCTTAAGAAATATTTTACTAAGGTTGTTCGACTTAGGATGGAAAAAAATTATTGGAATTGAGGCAAGAGGATGACTCAGTGGCTGATTATGAAGAAAAGTTCACTCTATTGGAAAGGTATGCTCCAAATTTTATCTGCGACCTTGATAGTAAAATCAATCATTTTTACTTAGGATTAAAGCCAAAATATCGAATGGAATTAGCTTATCGTGAGTTCAAAAGTTATGAAAAGCTTGTTCAATGTGCTGAGAAGGTGGAAATGGAGTTTGTTGGTGATCAAGTGTTCTATAACAACTAATAGAAGAAGAGACAGAGGTGGCAAGAGAAAGGGAAGAATCCTTCAAAAAGGTCTGATGGTAAGAAAACTAAGTTTTCAGTTTGTGATAAGTGTGGTAAAAAGCATGTTGGGGAATGTCTTTTGAATTCTGGAATGTGCTACCAATGTGGTAAGATGGGACACAAGGCTCGTGATTGCACTGAAAATGATCAGGGTAATTGTAAGACCAAATTTGATTTACAGTTAGTGAAATTTCTCAAGTGCAATGAGATGGGTCATTATGAAAACGAGTGTTCGACAAAGAGCTCGAATGATGGGAAATAGATAGACTACAAGAAGAAAAGTGTGGTGAAATCCTTTGCAACTAATGAATCAGATGTTGGGCCATCAAATGAAGTGGTATCAAGTACTTTGTTTGTTTTTCTAGATTATTCCAATGTGTTGTTTGATTCAAGGTCTACACATTCTTTCATCTCTGAAAAATTTTCTAGTAAATTGGGAATTCTCTCTCCAGAAATGAATCCTAAAATTTTGGTAAAAACACCTGGGGGAAATGTTGAGGCAAAGAGAATTTATAAGAATATTCCTATCCTTATCCGTGGAAAGAACCTACTTGCAAACCATATTGTTTTACCTCTAGTAGATTTTGATGTTATCCTGGGTATGGATTGGCTCTCTGTTTACCATGCTAAGATTGACTGTAGAGCTAAAGAAGTTTCTTTTCAGAAATACTTTCAGTTTGTGTACAAGAATGAACTCTTATTGTTGATAACATATCAAGAGGCTGAGAAACTTGTAAAAGATGGAAATGAATATTACCAGGCACATATTGTTGAAAACATTGGAACTATTCAGATTAATGATGAGCCAGTGGTAAATGAGTATCCTGCTGTTTTTCCTGATTAGTTGCCTAGAATAATACCAAATCGAGAAGTTGAATTTACTATTGAATTAGTTCTTGATGCTAAGCCAATTTCAAAAACCCCTTATCTAATGGCTCAAATTGATCTTTTAGAGTTGAAGTATAAATTGAATGATTTATTAGAGAAAGGTTTCATTTGACCTAGCACATCACCATGGGGTGCTCCTGTCTTATTTGTTAAAAATAAAGATGGTTCAATGAGACGTTGCATTGATTATAGAGCCTTGAGTAACATCACTGTTAAGAAACAAATATCCTTTGCCTCATATCGATGATTTGTTTGATCAGCACCAGGGAGATCATTATTTTACAAAGATTGACTTGAGATCGGGGGTACCATCAGTTGAAGGTAAATGAAGAAGATGTTCCGAAGACAGAGTTTCGTACAAGATATGGCCATTATGAATTTGTAGTAATGCCTTTTGGGATAACCAATGCTCCTACTGTATTCATGGACCTTATGAATAGAATTTTCCATGAGTTCTTGGATAAGTTTGTGGTTGTTTTCATTGATGATATTTTGGTGTTTTCAAAAAGTAAAGAGGAGCATGAAAGTCATTTAAGGGTTATTTTGAAAAACTTGAAAGAAAATAAACTTTATGGAAAATTTAGAAAGTGTGAATTTTGGTTGAAACAAATTTATTTCCTTGGTCACATTGATTCTAAAGATGGAATAACTGTTGATCCTGTAAAAGCAAAAGTTGTTGAAGAATTTCCAAGACCCACAAATGTAACCGAGATTCGTAGTTTTCTTGGTTTGGCAGGCTATTACTGAAGGTTTGTTAAAAAAAAATTCACGGTTATCTAGTCCAATGACTAAGCTAACTCGGAAGGTTGTTAAGTTCATCTGGACAAAATAATGTGATGATTGTTTTCAGGAATTGAAAAGAAGATTGGTGAATGCTCCAGTTTTGGCACAACCTTCCAAGAATGGTGAGTTTTTTATCTACATTGATGCTACATTAAAAGGACTAGGTTGCGTCCTAATGTAGAATGATCAAGTAATTTCTTATGCTTCACGTCAGTTGAAAACTCATGAGGTAAATTACCCTACACATGATTTGGAATTAGCTGTTGTTGTTTTCGCTTTAAAAATTTGGAGGCATCATTTGTATGGAGTAAACTGTGAAATATATACCGATCACAAAAGTTTATAGTATATATTCACTCAGAAAGAATTGAACATGAGACATAGGATATGGATAGAATTAATCAAGGATTATGATTTTACAATTCATTACCATCCGGGAAAAGTAAATAAAGTGGTTGATTCTTTGAGTCAAAAAAGTAATGCTTTGTTAAACATGTTACGTTTGGAACGTGATACTTTGGTTAAGGATTTGATGAATTTTGTCATAGAAGTTGTTGGTGCTGGAAGTTCTTCTGTTTTTTTTAAGTGTCAGTGAGATCATCTCTATTACACATAATTAAGCAAGCGTAGAAGAAAGACAGTGAGTTGAAGGAAAAGGTAGAGTGGGTTCAAATGGGTAAGTTTCCTGAAATCAACTTTGATAATGATTGTGTTTTGAGATTTGGGAATAGATTATGTGTGCCCTTTGATTCACAATTGAAGAGAGAGTTGTTATGTGAAGCTCATAGTTATCCGTTTTTAGTTCATCTAGGCAGTACTAAGATGTATAGAGATCTTCGGGAGTATTACTGGTGGGATGGAGTGAAAAGAGATATTGCTGATTATACTGTGAAGTGTTTGACTTGTCAACAGGTTAAAGCAGAGAGGCAGCTACCGAGAGGGATACTTCAGCCATTACCAGTGCCAGAGTGGAAATGGTAGAATATATCCATGGACTTCGTTGTTGGATTCCCGAAGACACCTCGAGGTAATAATGCAACCTGGGTTATTGGTGATCGCTTGACTAAATCTGCTCATTTCCTTTCTATACGAGATACTTTTTCCCTAGATCAACTTTCTTGTTTGTATCTTAAAGAGATAGTTAGGTTACATGGATTTCCTCTCTCCATTGTATCTGCTCATGATCCCAGGTTTACTTATAACTTTTGGAAAGGCCTTCAGAAGTCGTTGGGTACTGAATTCAATTTTAGTACAGCTTTTCAACCTCAATCAGATGGGAAGTCAGAACGAACAATTCAATCATTGGAGGATATGCTACGTGATTTTTTGATAGATTATCAGGGAAGTTGGGACCAATATCTTTCTTTGGTTGAGTTTTCTTATAATAATATTTTTCATTCCAGTATACATATGGAACCATTTGAGGCATTATATGGGAATTGGTGTCGAACTCCAGCTTTTCGGGATGAAGTGGGTGAAAGGAAGTTGATGAGACCAGAATTGGTAGAAGAGTTGGAAGAAAAAGTTCAGCTGATACAAAAACACATGAGAACAGATCAGAGCAGGCAGAAAAGTTATGTTGACAACAGGAGGAAGGATCTCTTTTTTGAGGTAGGTGATCATGTCTTACTCAATGTTTCACCATGGAAAAGTGTGATGTGATTTGGTAAGAAAGGAAAGTTGAGTCCAAGGTTCATTGGACCATATAAAATTCTGGAAAGATTTGGATCAGTTGCATACGGAGTGGCTTTACCTCCGAGTTTATCTCAGGTACACAATGTTTTTCATGTTTCAATTTTAAGGAAGTACATGCCAGATCCATCCAATTTTTGAGTCCATAGGTAGTTCAGCTGGAAGAGAATCTGTCTTATGAGGAACAACTGATCCAGATTTTTTACCACAAGGAGAAAGTGTTGCGGAAAAAGGTGATTCATCGAGTGAAGGTTCTGCATAAAAACCACATGATTGAAGAGGCAACATGGGAATCTGAAAATGCAATGAGGGATAAATACCCCCACTTATTCGATAAGTAAATAAATTGCAGGGATGGAATTTTCTAAAGGAGGGAGAGATGTAACATCCCAAGTAAGTAAAGAATTATTCATTTTCATATCTATTTCTATTTATGAATTAGATAGAGTTTTAGAGGCTTAAAATGAGAATAAATCCAATCTTAAGCATAGAATACTCTAATATTTTTAAAATATTGTTTTACCACCTTTTGATGGCAAACCTTTTTTAAATCAAACTTTTGACAATTTTATAAGCTTTATTTGTCAAAATAAACATATTCATTAGGATTGGGACATTTAAACTTACTTTGGATAATTTTTTGGTATTTTTCTTACAATGTTCATTTTTTAATGAATAGTGAAAAATACTGCATTTCACTTCAAAACTGCTTTTTCATCTAATTTAATTATATGGTTAGATTATCTTTTTAAATAGTTTTAAAGTTTAATTATATTATATTAATACAATTTAATCCAATTTGGGTCATTTTAATTAATTTCACTTAGGAATTGGGCATAAACAAGTTCCAAACTTTTGATAGATATTGTTTCTAAAAAACCCGCTATTTGTTTTGACAATGGGAATTATTTTTAAATTAATTACTGCAATTTCTGTCTTTAGAATTTGTTAAAATGGATTCCATAATTGTAATCAAAATGTCCCAATTATTTAATTAAGACTCTTTTGTTTGTAGACATTGTCAATAGTAATGGAGGTTATTATCTTTAATTATCGTGATTAATTAGTAATCGGGTAGTTAAGGGTAATAAAATAATATCATGATAACATAAAATTACCCCCAACATGTGTCCTAATGCTACTGGTTGTGTCATGGATGACCATCAGATGCCTTGTTCCAAACATTGGTACCCCATGGAATCACTTTATTGTGATAGTTACCTTTTATTATATTATTTTTTTTAAGGAAAGTATAACCAAAGTATGTATCACCCAAGTAAAACAATTTTAGTTTTGTATGTGTAAACGATCCCTTGGACTATAAATATTCCTTGGAAATATAAAATGATTTCCTAAATCATAGTATTTTTTTATAATTTTTAGACATTAAATAAATTAATTTATTTATGACACCATGATGATGCAGCGATTACCTCATTAATAAATGATTTAAATAAAATGAAAAGATAATGTAAAATCTAAGACTTACACTTATCAAAAACTATTGGATGGGTGAATATAGAACACTTATCACCTTAGACTTGAAATATATCTTTTTGGTACCTTTAAAATCCTAAACTCATTTTAAAATAAAGTAACATTTCAAGAATTTCCAAGAGTGCCCCTCCTCCCTCTTATAAAAGGCCCCCACCTCTACCATCTTACCCACAACTCTCAAGCCATTGGATTGGACAAAATCTGTTCATTTTATCTTTCCAAATCCCTCTCTTCATCATATAAGGCTTACTTTATGTATAATGGTCTTCAAGAAACCCTTTTGGTTCAAACCTAGGGGAGTTACCCGATTTAAAGGTAATGTCTTCTCTAATGTTATTTTGTATTATTTTTCTTCTCCAACCCCATAAAATATTTTTATTCCTTTATTTTGTAACAAAACCGGTATATTAAATATACTATGATGTTGTTATTAGAAGTATTTTATTTACACTTACACACACCTCCGTCTAATGGTTAAATAACATACTGTTTCTGTGGATGGCGAATTTCTGCCTCACGAAACGATGATTGTTCAATATTCTTTTAACACCTTTTATGGTGGAAATTAATATGTCACTCTATTTATATATGATATATATTATGTTTATGGTTTCCATATTATTCTGTATGTTTCATTTATGGCATACCTTTATGGTTTCTATTATGGCTAAACGCTATAATTTCATTTTAGGAAGTGCGGACTACCGCCCCTCAAAGTGATTTGAATCGTTAATGTCATATGTGGGACGTATAAAGGATGGAGTTTATGATATTATATATGATATTATATGGTAATTATAATATAAATTTATATAATTATTATTTAATTCTAGTAAATATGAAATAGAAATGAAAGTACCGTTCATGCGTACGTACGACTTACCGTCTCCATGAACAGTGCATTTCATTTCTTACCTCTAAATGTTATGTAATATTATAAATGCATGTATATAATGGATATATATGATATATATGATATCTACCTCATGAATATAATTCTGGATATAATGGATATTTTACCACATGAACAACTTGTAATTATAAGAAGTTTATTTTTAACTCAAATACCAAAGATCGACAAAATGACCGTTATTAGCATAAATAATTACATAATGTTAATAACAAGGTAATAATTGATATAAAAGGAATAATGAACTTGAAAAAGGTTCTTAAGAAAGTATAAATTAACTCTAGTTTATTATTTAGGATATTAAAGAACAATCGAGTCTTATCTAATACGAGGTAAGGGACTTCGTCTCAATCTCCTTTCATTGAGGCATATTTTGTTTTATACACAACTTTATTTTATTCGGTGTATAAAACCCTTTGACTTTTATTTTTATTCAAAAGGAATATTTTTATACGAATCATTTTAATAAATGAAAAAAGGTAATGTTTTAGTCTTATGTAAGTGGTGATAACGACTTCTCAGCCGTCGTGACCATTATTTGAGTTTCGGCTTCCTCTACAAGCCATAACCTTTTTTTAAATGAAAAATAAATAAAATGTTTTAATTTTCATTTATTTTGGTATTTAAAATGGTTTTGATAAAGTTTTATTTATATCAAGGTGTTGTATTGATATCTTGTGATTTAAATGCGGAGATGTTATGTTTCCTTTATGCATGTTTTATGTGATACAATTATGTTATGGTTCTTGGGCATTGTTTATGAAGATGGGTGGTCCTGTGATAAACTGAGGGTGGGTGAGCCTGATATATCTCTCCAATGCATTGGGTAATGCGAAGGAGTTAAACGCTAAGGTTTCTCTGAAGAGATTTAGGTAATATACTGTGACGGGTATTCCAAACGTAACCATGGGGGTTACTCCCTACGTAAGAATGTTATGAAAGCCTCAAGTTACCTTTATGTCTTATGATTTATATGAGTTATTAATGAATCTTATGATTTCATGAGGTATGTTAAACTGCTTATGTTTTATGAGTAAAGTATGATTTTATTGACTCTTATGTATACATGGACTAATGTTTTCATTCCGTATTTTTATATCCCTTACTGAACTTTTTATGCTCATCCCAAGTTTTTGAAATGTTTTTCACAGGTCAAAGGGAAAAGTACTTGATGTGATGATAGTGTCGAGGAAGTGTCAAGAAAGAATCCATGTTTTATTTTTAAATATGTTTCCTTTGATGAGAAAAATGAATACTGTATTTTATGTAACCACCTTGTTTAAATATGGAATGTAATGCATGATTTATGAACTAATTCTCTAAAACTCTAAACCTGAAAAGATCCCCAATGTGTATTCTTGAAATAACTCAAGATTAAGTAATGTTTAAGGATGGGGTCTTATAATCATGGTTATTAGGATAACCCTAGGAAAATATCTATGAAGATATATTTAAAGGAAATAGGAATTAGTTCATTCAATTAAATTAATTAAATTAAACATTTTATTAATTCACATAATGTACCAACAGTGAGCGAGATATCTGAAATCCCCATACCGATATATTTTAAGTCATTCCTAGTGTAAACAATGTGTTATAAATTGAACAGTGGTCTCATATTTCTAATATGATCTTATGTTTAAGATTTATTTCAATTTATTTGAGAAACTAATCTCGTGTAATATAAAACACTTTTAATATTTTTAATAAAATTAATTCTAAGAACAGTGGGACTTATAATCTCACATCGTCTCAGCTCCTAACTCTGAAAATATATGAAGAAATATTTCGAAGTCATAAAATAATGAAATTGTTCCTCTATATCATTCCCTCCTTCAAAATTTTCGTCCCCAAAAAACAAAACTAAGCAAACAAATTTGGGATAATAAGGCCGCATCTGGATCTACCACTACAAGAAACTCTCCTACACATTCCCATGCTACCACAACTCAAAAACCAAGGGTATGTTCCATAAATGAGTGGTCCTCTCCTATAAATCCCCAATCGCCACTAGAGATCAGAAAAAGTGTCTCTATCTTTTCTGTTCATCTCACCCTAGTTGATGATGTGCATGGGTTCATGTCTGTATCTCCTCAAAAATGACATGCAGAAGACATCATGCACCCACTCTAGCTATGGGGATAAGTCAAGGTGATAAGAAACCTCTCCAACCCTATGCATGATCGCGAATGGACTGATGAACCTCAGGAATAGATTTCCTCCCTAACCAAACCTCTAAAATCCACATCATGGAGATAATATTAGGAAAACATGGTCTCCCTACTCGAACTCCAAAGGCCTATGATAGTGATTTGCAGAAGATTTCTATATTCTCTGAGATATCCTCAACTACTCACAGATGACCTAGACCTTCTCCATCGCCACCTATGCCAACTCTAGACCCATAAGAAATTTATCACTAATCTCTTTCTAGCTCAAGGGTGACATGTAAGGTCTCCCATACATGACCTAAAAAGGTTTTATACTGATGGTAGAGTGAAATTTGTTGTTGTACACAAAATATACCAAGGGAAACTGATCCTCCCAACTCTAGCTAAATTCTAACATGTATACACACAACATGTCCTCCAATGCATGGATAGTGTGCTCAGTATACCCATTCATATGGGGGTGAAAGATTTTACACATCCTCATTTGGTTCCTGAATGTATCCCATTAGCCTCTCCAAAATTGTGATGTAAATCGTGCATCACGATTAGAGACAGTCATTGAGGGAACCCCGTGAAGGATAATGATCTCTCATACGTACAACTTCCACAAACTCTTTACCAGACTCTGAACCCTTGTAGAAATGAAGTGTTCTGACTTCATGTTTTGGTTAACTGTCACCCATATATAATCATTTTCTTTCATTGTCCATGGAAATATTATCACAATGTCTATGTATATGTCATCCCCCTTCCACTCTGGGATCTCAAAGGGCTGCAACAAGCCTTTCAGAACCTAGTGCTTAGCCTTCACCTAGTGATAGACGAGACATTGACATACAAACTCAGATATGCTCTGTCTCATTCCAGACCACCAAAACTACTACTAGATTTATCGGTACATATTTCCCACATAGAGATGTATATATATGGGTGAAGCATGGGACTCTTGCATCACCTCCTCCCTCATCATGAATGGGACTACCATCAATCCTTGGAAAAGGATGGTGTGATTCCCAATTTAAGAATATCCATATGGTGAATCCATTATGGATATCTGGTCACACAAGGCCTCATAGTTTATGTATTTGATCTGTGACTCTCTCACATCCTCGTTAAGTAGAGGTGTTGACACCATCGACTATAGAAACGATGTACCCTCATTCTTCACTAGGGTCAACTGTACGGAAGCCAGCTGCTCAAAATCCTCCTGCGCCATGTGAGTCTGGGACATTCTACTAAAGGAATATACTACTAGGTTTCCCTTTTTAATACCCCAAGATTTCATAGTAAGTTATTTTCTTTAAATTAATTCAATATCTTGCGCTACACGCAACACTGAATTCGAGCGCACCACGACTTACCAAACTAGTCGTTCAAAAACCAGTTATGAATAGTATTAACTAAATTTTTAATTTTATATACTCCATATAATTTTAGAATCTATATTATGTGTTTCTGAGACATAATATAAGAACAAATTCATTTTTTCAGATAATAAAAGTATTTTTTAAAAAAGTAATTTTACCACCTTTTAATGGAAAATCCTTTTTAAAACCAGTATTTGACACTATTATATATTCAATTTAATTAAATAAAAATCTTATTTAGAATCAAGACATAAAAGTTTATTATGGATAATTTTTTGGTAAATTTCTGATAACATTCATATTTTGATGAATAGTGAAAATACTAAATTTTAATTGAAAACAAATTTTTATTTGAAATAATTTATAGTGTTAAGTTATGAACTTGAATGGTTTTGAAATATAATCATATTATATTTTTATCATTTAGTACAATGTAGGTCATTGTATGTAATTTCACAATTAAAATTGACATAAACACATGTCAATATTTTGGTAGTTTTTACTTCTTAAAAACTCGTTTTTGGTTTTGACAACTAGAATTAATTTTAAATTAATAAATGCTACTTATATGTTTTGAATTTGGTAAAATAGAATTCATTTTTTAATTTGGAATATCAAAATTATATTAGGGTGAATTGTTGGTATTTTTCTAAAAACCTTCAATTTTTGATGAATAGTGAAAAACACTGTGATATTTTTTAAAAACAGAATTTTTATTTAAATAATTATTTATTTTATTTATTTAAGTCAATATAGATACATAATACTTATATTAGTTCAATTTTATTCATTAGATTCATTTTTAAAATAATTGTAAATGTATAAAAGTTTATTGAACTTTTTACCGTCTTTTACCCACCTTCTAAGAGCATTTGCAAATTTGCATAAAACATAATTTTATCACTTCTGTGAGTTGAATTTCAAAATTCCAAGAGATATGGTTGACATCAGTAAGTAAAATGTAGTTCAAAAAAATGAAAATAATTTTTGGTGAATAGTAACTTTTTACTTTTATTTACCACAGTTAAAAGTAAATAGTGTAATTAAAGGTAAATATTATATTATAATTACCATAACACATGTCCTAATTCTATTGAATAAGTATAATTAGACCAAAAACAACCATAGGAATAAAATATGATCATTTTGGTCCACTTGTATTAGATTAGGACATGTATTATTATTTTATTTAAAGAAGAGTTAAAAGTGTTAAATTCAATGTTTAATAACTAAACCATTTTTAATATAGAATTATACATAAGACAAATTCGACTATAAGAATTCATTATAAAGATAAAAATATTTCCTACCTAAAGGTATTTTATTTATAATTTTTATACATTAAATAATTATATTTATTTATGACACAATGATGATACAGTAATTACCTTATTAATGAAAGATTTAAATAATTGATATTATACATATTCAAATTAATGTAATTTCCGACATTTTGATTAATTACACAAATTTTATAGGTTAATATTAAATGTTAGAGTTGATTAAATAAAATTTTTCGATGTAATAATGCTGTTATGATTTTCAAATAAACTAAATACTAAATTGTGTCAAAATTGAAATAAATGAGTCTCTAAAACAAATAATATATTATCGATTGATATAATATTCCTAAAAATATAAGGGTCGTCCAAAGGGCTTGAATAATATTATATATGTCATTAATGAACCACTTGAGGTTCTCTTGGAAGTTTATAGTAAGTTTAGTAACCATATAGTGTAATAATACAAGAAGAAACAGTACAAGTTAAACTATTTAACTAAAAATTAAATCTAAAAGATATGTCTAATATAGTGACCTAAACTTGTCTAAAACCTATTGGTTGAGATTATTTAGACCCCTACCCAACTTATATTATAAATAAACCAATTATGATCCATTTGGAGCTGAAAATGATTTATAATAAAAAAATATTTCAAGGTTTTCCAAAAGTGACCCTCTCCTGTCTCATAAAGGGGTACTTCCCCTTCTCTCAAAATCACATCTCCAAAGCCATTTGGCTTGGAAAAAACCAACCCAAATATCCTTTAAAATTCCCTAAAATAAACCTAGAGTCCTTACTTTGATCAGAAAGCCAACCTATGGAGCCCTTTTGATCAACTCAAAATGAAACACCCAAAGAAAAGGTAACAATTCCCCCACCCTCTTTCATGTTCTTTTCTTCTTCCACTTACTCTTTCATTGTTGTTTCCATAAAAAAATAACAACTCCAGTACATCCTACATATTATAATGTTATTTAAAATATGGTACAACCATATTCATTATTCTATCTATCCTATAAATGACAAAGTCACCATATGTGTGTATGTACGGCTTACCGTCTCCACGTCGTGGTGTAGTTTCTTATTCAAAAAATTCATTATTTAGATGGGTATAATAATGAGTATAACTATGTTAAATAGTAAATATAAAATTTTAATGATTCTTTATATATAAAATACCTTCCAATTATATATGATTTCACCATCAAAATAATTATATTGTCGCTCGTGCGTACGTACGGCTTACCGTCTCCACGAACATGATGAGATTCATTCCCTATCGTAATCATTCAAGAATAATTTTCATTTTATGATTAAAATTAATTTTTAAGAACTTAATATCATTCTGGATATGAATCAAATACATCCTATACATAACAAATATTACTTATGTAACAAAACATATAAAGGAAAACGAATCAGTTAACAACCAAAACAATGATACTGTTGAAATATCATTAACAATGAAATATTAGAAGATCATATATGATATAATATATATGTATTTGGTTCTTGTATAATTTTCAATGAATTATTTCACCATTATACAGTAGGTTAACCTACCCTATACTAAGGAAAAGTACAAGGTAAGGGGTTTCTTATCTCACTTTCAATTCTGTGAGATTTCCGTTGTTCATCACTTATTTATTGAATGTGAAGTATTGTGTATTTCCATTTGATATATATTATCATGGTTAAATTTATATTCATGGTATTATATGATTCTTTTGGTGGTTATTTACTTTTTTCATATGACTCAATTGATTACAACGTGGTAAGGGGTTTTCATCTCACTTCTTATTCCCGTGAGATTCATGCTATATTGCCACTATTTCCTTTTTTGTTGAGTATGTAGTTCCCATGATTGTATTATTTGTGTAATATACTTTAATTTATGGGTATTTAAATATTCATTGTATGATACTTCTTTCATGGGTTGTATGTTTCGTAAGTTACCAAATCAGTAAGGGAATTTCAATTTTCAATTTCCACTCATTGGGCTTTACGCATACTTCATTGATTATTTTACTCCAAGATTATGTGTGGAATAACTATTTATTATTTATGTAGTAATCTCCACTCCCCTTTCTGTGGATATAACTTTGATAGAAATAATCACTCCATTGATAAATTCACATTCCCTTCATATGATCTTTTAAGGGTAATCTTCACTCAATTTCTATTCATTGAGTTAAATATCCAAGTCATTGGTTTTGTTTTTAAAAGAATATGTGTGAATATAACCTGATTTATTCACACTTAATATCAAATTATATTGAGTGTATTTATATTTTTCACACATAATTATTTCATTGATTTATCCTTAATATAAGGACACATTCTTTATATGGTATTTCATCTCAATTTAAATTCCTTTGAGACCACTTTTTCATTATGCACCAATTCACTTTTATATGGTGTATATACTATCCTTTGAAAAATTATATCATGAATACATTTATTATCATGATATTATAATTTTTTGATTAATTTTATTCCTCAATTACTTGTATTCAAGTGTCTCTTATTTGGTTAGGAACTCTTTAACTAAAATATTTTTTTAAATGTTTTAAATATTTATTCTTCTAAATATTTCTCATTAATGTCCATGTTTTAAAATTGGTTATAAGTATTTATTTATATGGACATGAAGGTTTTGAAATCAAAATTCCTTCTAATGGTTTCAATGTGTTATGATACACTTTGATTCAAAAATCTCTTTTAAAGGACTTCTTTGATAAATAGTGTGACGTTTAAATGTTTTCAAGAAAAAGGTGATATTTCTCTCAAATTATTTTAATTACTATTTTAATCTATATAAATATCCTTCAGTGTATTTTATTCTTGATTGAGGTTGATTTATTATAATAAAATCATTCATATTATATTGAATTAGTTATGTTTGACTTTGGATGTGGTATTTTTATGTCATTCATGGTTTGTGGTTAAAATATTGACATTTCGTATACTAGTTTTAATACGATTGTTTAGATTTTGTTTCAACCTTTTCATATGAGGAATGAATTGGACATAGTATGTGACGGGTGGAGCCCACTATAGCTCCTCAATGAATCAGTAGGTCTCATGAGACAAACTAGTGTCTTGGCACAAGGCCTTGACAAAATCTTATTTTTAGTCTTAGAACAAGGCTTTGACTATGTGGTTATGAAGTATGGCATTATGAATTCCATCATTATGAAATTGGGTATTGATATTACATGTGATTATTTGACTAGTAGAATATCCATTTGAATATGTGAATGGAATTATTTGATTTATATTTTCTATATTATGTTTAAGTTTAAGTTTAAAAGGCTTGTGTTATAGTCTTATACATTGCCTTAAATGTTTATTCTTATTTATGACAGTTTTCACTATATTGTTATCCTTACTTAGCATCTGAGCTCACCCCTTTATTATGTTTCATTTTTTCCAGGATACAAAGAAGCATATTAAAATTAACCTATAGGAATTTGATAAGGGATATAATAGTGTTCAAAGGGGACACAATATTGTTTTTTTATTTCATGATGTAATGTAAAACTTATGTATGTATCTAGTACTTCCAAGGCTACTAAACTGATTGGTATTTCGGGACATTATTCCTTGTATCAAACCAATGTTATGTACTAATTCACTAATTATAGGTAATTTGGGTCGGGGCGTTATAGTTGGTATCAGAGGAAGTTTAGTACAAACCTTGGAAGCTAGATTTAGAAAAAAATCTGATTAGAAAACACATCCCTAAGATAGAAATTGATGATTAGTGTAGAAGAAAATCCAAAAAAGTTTGGAAATGTAAATATTATGTGTGTTTTTTAAGAAATGCATCTCTATCTAGATACAAGATGGTAGAGGCGGCTCTGGAACAGATGTACCTAGGAGTGAACTCCGACAAGGTGTTTCGGGCTGGACCTGAGGTATCCTGGTACACGACAATGGGCATTTCTGCACTCTTGGTTACGACACTCCTGGGGGTTATTCTTAGAATAATTCACATTTTCCTTACAAACCAATTTTAAGGATTTTAATATAAGATGAGAATAAATAACCTTGGTTAATTCTAAGGTGTTTTTGATTGAAAATAAGGTGTTATGATATTCTCTAAATGATTTTAGGACTCACACTATGCTTTCTTGTGTTAGTCAATGGTTGATTCCAAGGAAGTCATAGTAACATTGAACATGATGTATAAGGTAGGAACGGTGGTGGAAATGATCAACAAAATGGATTGTTTATAGGTGTAAAAGATATCGTGTTCATGCCAAATCAGTTTTCCAAAAATATGATCAATAACATATATATTAACCAACTCTCGGACTCAACAAAGAAGATAAAGGAGGTTAATGATAGGAGCTCCAGTAGTGGAGACCATGGAGAAAAGAAAGCTCAATTTTCATCATGTAGTAAATGTGGAAGTAGACACTTAGGAAAGTTTATCAATGGAACAAAGAAATGATTTATCTGTGGGAAAGAAGGACATAAAGTAAATAATTGCTGAGGAAAAATGAAGAGTACTATAGAAGAAAATAAAAATGATCCCAAGAATCCATTTACAGTCATTTCGCGTGAATGTAGGAGACCTAGGCATTACCCGTGTGAATGACCTATTCTATAGGATAACTTCTTGGTCAAAGAAAAACCTATGTGGAATTAAATGGATGAAGAAATGTTTAAAAGTATTAGTGATCTTTGATGATGGTATTACTTTGGAATACTTTTCTCTTGTATGTGTAACCCTATAGTTTGTTATGTGAAAATACTATTTTAGGAATAATTATCTTTTCTATTGTTGATATGGTTATAAATAACAATTCGGGTTTATATGATCCTTGAATTTGAGGCAATTACAAGTTATTAAATTTTGGGATGAAAATGTGAGGTATGAGATAACATTTGTAGTGAAATTATGTTATGGTTATTTTGAAGAATTTATCTCATTTTGGTAATGTTATAAAATATAGTTTTTTAAAATGGACAACACATAGATCGTGTGAAAACCTGTCGCGTCAGACAAAGCTGTGGGAATTGAACCCACAACCAGAGTGCAATTGAGATTTATCGCCTACCATTAGACTACGTGAAGTACCTAGTTAGTGTGAGTAATTCTTTTTAGTTAAATGATTTTATTGATCAATAATAAGTTGATTTGGGATCTTATGTCTTATCAAAGGATATCCTTAGTATAGAAAAATGATTTGGTGATTAAGTGATAAATATTGTTTTGGAAGATGTTCGCTCTGTTGGGAACACTATATGCCTAAGGAAAATAGAATACTATGTGATCTCATTTAAGGATTATTGGTGGATTTTTATCTATGTTTTTATTGTGGATTTATAATGATTTAAGTTATTTATGGAATTGATTGACCTATCATAGAGAATATGTGATTAGGAAAATTACTTTTAAGTATGTGACTTTAAGAGTAGTCAATGTTATTTGGAGATAAAATTTAATGTGGAAGACTATGTAATCAAATTCTTTTAAGTTTTGGGTTTCAATATTAGTTTGTATTATATTTAAGGATTTTAAGAACAATTTTTTATTTAATGGTATTTATTGAACTTTGGGTATTGTTGGATTAATTTTAGAAATTAAGATTAGTATTTATTTTTCTAAAGGATTATCCTTTTTGGATCATCTGATCTTGTACTAACCATTTTGGTTTTGTTTAATCTCTAAATAAAAGGGAAATATATAGTTTATCCTATGTGGATCATGTGATTCTATAGATGTTGATTCTAGCGCTTCAGGTGTGACCTAGTCATCTTGAATACTCATTGTTTGGAAAAAAAGATGAGTTAGTGGTAGAAATTTATTAAAGGATGAAACTCTAATTAAAAATTAAGTATACCTCTTTATGTTCTTATTCAATATCATAAATAAATTCCTCAACTTTATGAAATTGAACATAAAACAAAAAACGTAGTCCGTTTACTTTTTATACTTGGAAACTAATGACTGTTTATCCCATCACAAGTTTGTGGTTTTCTTGTTGTTAACTTTCTCCTGATCATGTTTTCAATCACTCTCCATCAGAACATGGAACTTAGTTTATCTTCCATATCCATGTTTTCCTACATTGAATCCTAGTATGGGTTATCTCAGGTGACCTTTGTACTTCTCTTTCTTTTAAAGTGATAGTTTTATTGACTCTTTTCCGATGTGGGACTTTCAATGAAGTTCCCAAGCCCAATTTTAAAATTTAGAGGATGCAATTTCCAAAAGGAGGGAATATTATAACACCCCCAATATTTCATAGTAAGTTATTTTCTTTAAAGTAATTCAATAGCTTTCACTACACACAACACCGAGTTCGAACGCACCACGACTTACCAAACTAGTCGTTCAAAAAGTGGTTATGAATAGTATTAACTAAATTTTGAATTTTATATACTCTGTATAATTTTAGAATCTATATTATCAGTTTCTTATACATAATATAAGAACAAATACATTTATTCAGATAATAAAATTATTTTTCAAAAAATGCAATTTTACCGCCTTTTAATGAAAAACCCTTTTTAAAACCAATATTTTCCACTTTTATATATTAAATTTAATGAAATTAAATTCTTCTTTAGAATCAGGACATAAAATTTCATTTTGGATAAATTTTCGGTACTTTTGTGATAACATTCATATTTTAATAAATAGTGAAAAATACTAAATTTTAATTGAAAACAAATTTTTTAATAGAAATAATTTATACTGTTAAATTATGAATTTTAATGGTTTGGCAGTATAATAAGATTATATTTTTATCATTTAATACAATTTAGGTCGTTATAAGTGATTTCACATTTAAATTTGACATAAACACATGTCAATCTTTTGGTAGTTCTTACTTCTTAAAAACTTGCTTTTTGGTTTTGACAATGGGAATTAATTTTAAATTAATTAATGATACTTATATTTTTTGAATTTGGTAAAATAGAATTCATTTTTTAATTTTGAGTATCAAAATTATCTTAGGGTGAATTTTTGGTATTTTTCTGAAAACTTTCAATTTTGGATGAATAGTGAAAAACACTCTGATACTGTTTAAAACTGACTTTTTATTTAAATAATTTTTTTAAGTAAATATAGATACATAATACCTATATTAGTTCAATTTTATTCATTGGAGTCAATTTTATAATAAAATTAGATGTATAAAAGTTTATTGAACTTTTTGCCGTCTTTTATCCACCTTCTAGAAGCATTTGAAAATTTGTATAAAACAAAAATTTACCTCTTCTGTGAGTTGAATTTAAAAAATCATAGAGATATAGTTGACATAATTAAGTAAAATTTGGTTCAATAAAATGAAAATAATTTTTGGTGAATAGTAACTTTTTACTTTTATTTACCATAGTTAAAAGTAAATAAGGTAATTAAAGGTAAAAATGATATTATAATTACCATAAAACATGTCCTAATTCTATTGGATAAGTATAATTTGACCAAAAACAACCTTAGGAATAAAATATGATCCTTTTGGTCCACTTGGATTAGATTAAGGGATTTATTATTATTTTATTTAATGAAGAGTTAAAAGTGTTAAATTCAACTTTTAATAACTAAACCATTTTTAATATAGGGTTAAACATAAGATAAATTCGACTATAAATATTCATTAGAAATATAAAACTATTTCCTACCTAATTTTATTTTATTTATAATTTTTATACATTAAATAATTATATATATTTATGACACAATGATGATGCAGTGATTACCTTATCAATGAAAGATTAAAATAATTTGAATTATAAATATCCACATAAATATAATTTGAGAATATTGATGAATTACACTAATTTTATAGTTTAATATGACATGTTATAGTTAATTAAATAAATTTTTGTCGAAGTAATCATGCTATTATGATTTTCACAAAAACCAAATACTAAATAGTGTCAAAATTGACATAAATGAGTTTTTAAAACAAATACTATATTATTGGTTGCTATCATATTCATAAAAATCTAATTTTCAGAAAAAGGGATTAAATAATATTATATATTTCATTAATTAATTACTTGAGGTTATCTTGAAAGTCTAGAGTAATTTTGTTAACCATGTAGTGTAAGAATACAAGAAGACACGGTAAAAGTTAAATTATTTAACTAATAGTTAAATCTAAAATATAAGGTTAATATGATCACCTAAACTTGTCTAAAACCTATTGGTGGAGATTATTTCTACCCATACCCACCTTATCTTTTAAATAGATCAATTTGGATCCATTAGAAACTGAAACGATTTATAATAAAATAATATTTCATGGTTTTCCTAAATTGACCCTCACCTCTCTCACAAAAGGGTACGTCTCCATCTCTCAAAATCACACCACCAAATCCATTTTTATTGGCCAAACCCTTCCTAAATATCCTCCCAACTTCCCCATAATAAACCTAGAGTCTTTACTTTGATCATAAATCCAACCTAAGTATCCATTTTGATCAACTCAAAAGGAAACACCCGAAAAAGAGGTAATAATTTCACCACCCTCTTTCATGTTCTTTTCTTCTTCCACTTCCTCTTTATTTGTAGTTTTCATGACAAAATAATAACTCCAGTACCTCCGGCATATTATTATGTTATTATAAATATGTTACAACCATATTATTTATTCTATCCATCCTATAAATGACAAAGTCACCATACATGTGTACGTACGGCTTACTGTCTCCACGTCGTGGTGTAGTTTGTTATTCAAAAACTTCATTATTTGTATGGGTATAATAATGAGTATAAATTATTTAAATATTAAATATAACATGTTAATGATTATGTATATTTAAAATACCATCCAATTATATATGATTTCACCATTAAAAGAATGATATTGTCGTTCGTGCGTACGTGCGGCATACCGTCTCCACGAACACGATAAGATTCATTTACCATAATAATCATTCAAGAATAATTTTCATTTTATGATTAAAAATAATTTTTAAGGACTTAATATCATTCTGTATATTAATAAAATACATCCTATACATAACCAACCTGACATATGTAACAAAACATATAAAGGAAAACGAATCAGTTAACAACCAAAACAATGATACTACTGAAATATCATTAACAAAGCAATATTAGAAGATCATATATGATATAATATTTATGTATTTGGTTATTGAATAATTTTATAAGAATTATTTAACCATTATACATGAGGTTAACCTAACCTATACTAAGGAAAACTACATGGTAAAGGGTTTCTTATCTCACTTTCAATTCTGTGAGATTTCCATTATTCACCACTTATTTATTACATGTGGTGTATTATGTATTTCCATTTGATATATATTATCATGATTATATTTATAATCATAGTATTATGTGATTATCTTTGTGTTTATTTAATTTCGGTCATACGACTCAATTTATTACAATGTGGTAAGGGGTTTTCATTTCACTTCTTATTCCCGTGAGATTTATGTTATATTGCCATTATTTCCTTTTGTGTGGTTTATGTACTGCCCATGATTGTATTCTCTGTGTAATATACATTAATTTATGGGTATTTACATCTTTATTGTATGATACTTATTTCATGGGGTGTTTTTTTCATAAGTTACCAAATTGGGAAGGTAATTTCAAATTTCAATTTCCACTCATTGGGTTTTGCGCATACTTCATTGATTATCTTACTCCAAGATTATGTGTGGAATAACTATTTATTATTTATTTAGTAATATCCACCCCCTTTCTATGGATATACCTTTGATACACATAATAAATCCATTGATAAATTCACATTCAATTGATATGATCTTTTAAGGGTAATCTTAACTCAAATTTCATTCATTGAGTTAAACATCCAAGTCATTGGTTTTGTTTTTACAAAAATATGTGTGAATATAACCTGATTGATTTACACTGAATATCCAATTATATTGAGTTTATTTATATTTTTCACACATAATTATTTGATTGATTTGTCCTTAATCTAAGGACATGGTCTTTATAAGGTATTTCGTCTCAATTTGCATTCCTTTGAGACCTCTTTGTCGTTATACACCAATTCACTTTTATATGGTGTATATATTGTCCTTTGACATATAATATAATGAATCCATTTATTCTCATGATATTATAATGTTTTTACTAATATTATTCATCAATTACTTGTATTCAAGCATCTCTTATTTGGTTAGGAACTCTTTAACTAAAATATTGTTTTAAATGTTTTAAATATTTATTCTTCAAAATAATTATCATTAATGTCCTTGTTTTAAAAATGTTTTTAAGTATTTATTTATGAGGACATTAATGTTTTGAAATCAAAATTCCTTTTAAAAGTTTCAAAGTGGTGTGGGATACTTTGATTTAAAAATCTCTTTTAAACGACTTCTTTGATAAATAGTGCGACATTTAAATGTTTTCAAGAAAAATGGGATATTTCTCTCAAATAGTTTTAATGAATATTTTAATCTATGTAAATATCCTTCAGTTTATTTTATTCTTCATTGAGGTTGATTTTTTATAATACAATCATCCATATTGTATTGAATTAGTTATGTTTGACTGTGGATGTGCTATTTTTAGGCCATTCATGGTTTGTGGTTAAAATACTAACATTTTGTATGCTAGTTTTAATACGAATGCTTAGATTATGTTTCAACCTTTTCATATGAGGAATTCATTGGACCAGTAAGTGACGAGTGGAGCCCACTATATCTCCTCGATGCATCAGTAGGTCTCATAAGACAAACTAGTGTCTTGGAAAAAGGCCTTGACAAAATCTTATTTTTAGTCTTGGCACAAGGAATTGTCTATATAGTTATGAAGTATTGCATTATGTATTATATCATTATGAAATTGGATATTGATATTACATGTGATAATTTGACTAGTATAATATCCATGTGAATAAGTAAATGGAATTATTTTATTTATCTTTTCCATATTATGTTGAATTTTAAGTTTAAAAGGCTTGTGTTCTAGTCTTATACATTCCCTTAAATGTTTATTTTTATTTATGATAGTTTTCACTATATTGTTATCCTTACAGAGCATCGGAGCCCACCCTTTTCTTATGTTTTATTTTTCCCATGATGCAAAGAAGCATATTATAATTAACATGCAGGAATAGGCTAAGGGATATAAGAGTGTTCAAAGGGGACACAATTTTGTTGTTTTATTTTATTATGTAATGTAAAACTTATGTATGCATCTAGTACGTCCAAGGATACTAAACTAATCGGTATTTTGGGACATGATTCCTTGTATCATGCCAATGTTATGTGATAATGCGCTGATTCTGGGTAACATGGGTCAGGGCATTACACCCTTCCCTAGATAATTGACTATCTCGTTGTCATTGTCTTGTACGAACTCCAACCAGTGCTGTTGTATATGGTTCAAGTATCTTTGTGTGAAGACATACATGAGACTCTAATTATCTGAGTAAACCCCAATTTTCTCCCCCAAAAGTTAGTGCTTCCACATTCTCAATTAGATGAATACTCGTAATATATATTGTTCATGATTTTCATATTTATTCATGGGGGGTATTGACTACCTCGACCCATATGTGATAAATGCTTACTGTTTTATCAACACGAAGTTGATCCCAGCTCTCGAGTCAACATAATACACTATATACACCATTACCTCCTATGGTATTATCAATACAGGAGAACTCATCAACCTCAATATAAACTCATAAAAAGATATAGGTCACTACTCAATCCATGTAAAAGGATTCCCTTTTCATGTCAATGGGTCAAAGGGGATAAAATCCTACCGAATTATTCCTCAAACCTCATGTAGTACTCCCCCAAACCAAGAAAAATATACAACTATGGCACACACTTATGTGTCTCCCAAAAAATTACTTCATCAACCTTCACTGGGTTCATGGAAAAACCATACACAGAAATGGAATTCCCCATAATGTGAACTTCATGAATATATAACTAGGACATAGATAGATTCCCATAAATCTAGTTCTCTTGATGAAAATATAGAACCATCCTTAGGTTCTCTATTTGGTCCTCCTCTAATACAATGTATATGAGTATGTCATCAATGAAGACAGCCACACACTATACCACATGTGGTTATAAAAACAATTTCATAAAAACCATAAATATGGAGGGGGAATTCGTCACACAAAAGGGAATCACCGAGAACTCGTAGTTCCCATAGAGACATCGGAATGCCAGCTTTGGGATATAATCCTTGAGAACTCTCAATTGGTGGTAGTCAGACCTCATATAAATCTTTTATAACAATATAGCGCCTTGAAACTGGTCAAAGTGGTTTTCAATCCTCATTAAGGGATCCTTTTTCTTTATCATGGTTAGGTTCAATAAATGATAATCAATGCAAAGATACAAAATAATGTCTGCATTTTACACAAACAACATTAAAACTACTAAGGGGGTCCACTGGGCCTGATGAAGTTATTCTCTCTAAGGTACTCTAACTAAAACTGTATCTCCCAAAGCTCAATAGGGGCCATATGATATACTCTAAAAGATATCAGAGCACTCTAGGGATGCAAGTTGATGAAAAACTACATATATTGCCTTAGAGGAAATCCCAGAACATCCTTAGTGAAGATATCCATATAATCCTCCACCATCATAGAAATCTAGATTCCCGAAGATTCTGTTACACCAGGGACTATAATCTCTAACTAATGGGTGACGGGGTGCATCCTAATGTCTATATAACTCACTCATCCCACCATTAGATATCTCTTTCCCATAAAGCTGAATCTCATCTCATTAGTTTGAAGGAATTTTAATCATTTGTGGTTATAGTAAATTTTGTCATAGAACATGGAAAACCTATCCATACCCAAAATGAATTAATAGGGTTCCATCATGATGAAAAAAAGGTTCCATGTGAAACTCTCTCCAATAAGAGATAACATGAACTCCCAAGAGATAAAATATACAGAAGAAGAGTTCCCTATAGGAAATTCAAGATAATGTTTTTGGGTGAGTTCCTAAAATGAGAGATATATATCTCACACAAGGATTATGTATATGAATGAATGACTAGAACCATTGAATATTAATACTGAAGGAAGAGTATAATAAACATTGATTGTGCCTTTAATAACCTCATGCGTCGCATGGTTATAAGCCTCTAGATCCTGCAGCTATCTGCGACCCCGACTACCCATCTCCTTGATCCTAATGTGGGACAACTGGAGGTTATGGTGGAAGTATATCATAGAGTTATCCACCAAACATATATACTCCCACTTCTCTTCCAGCTCCACCTCCCTCGGGATCACCCTTCCTAGTCCTAGGAGATCCCTGATCATGGTGATGCCTCTACCAGGGTGGCCCATCATTAATCTTCCTACACTCCTTGGTATGTTGTGTCGAGAAACCACACACCATGTGACCATGCCCATCATAGACATAGAACCACCCCTATCTATGATTACATGGTCCTCTACAAGTCCTTGAGCCACATGACCACTAGCATGAGGCTAATCATGGGGTGGTCTCATGTATTGAGATCCTACAAACCGGTGCCTTCAACCCAATGTAGATGACTCATTCCTGTAACATACACTGCCAGATCCAACTTCTTAGCTTCCCTATGATAGTAATCCATCTTTCACCAGTGCCCACTCTAATATCCCGATAGAGGTGGGGATACACAAGGTCACCATGGTGGAATGAATCTCTCTATGTAGTCCCTACTCAAATTTTAATTCTCACATGTATCCATCCCTGATAATTTCGATGGATTATCACATACGTTCTTTAAATATCATTACATACTAATTCACTATCATCTCTCCCCGCTGCAACAAAAAAATATCATGGATATAAACTGTTCAGAAGCATGAGGGGTAATACTCCTTATAGAAAATATATTAGAACTCAGTCCATGACAGTGTCAAATCATTGTGAATCTAGGTAACAAGACTCCACCAACACCCAGTTACTCTGTGGGAAAGTCTAGATGCCAACACTACCATCTGATTCGTCAATGTCTGGAAAATCCTAAAGAGATATACCACTGACTCTATCCAGTCTTCTTCTTCCTATGGATTCAGCTCTCCATGGAACCTCAACGACCTATGGATCTAGAACACACAGATTAAACTAAGCCTATGCACATCCCCAATCAGCTCTTCTAGAGTGATTTTCTTCTCAAAAGGTGGATGTGATGTTACTTATCCACCTGGAGGAAGAAGAACATAGGTTGGACCCTAAATTGTGGCCTCATCACTCTTCAGATTTTCATCATGATCTGAAACTGGTATCCTGGCTATCCGTCCTCATGGAGGTATCATTAATGTTTAATCAAGACGTACCGCAGTCACATGATTATATATATATAACAAAAATGGGTATCTAAATCAAGAATTAAATTCAAATACTCGGTCATATATGATACATGTACCATTTTTTCCTATAACTAATGTCTCGGTATACCGAGTTGACAAGTAGGTACTCAAGGTATAGGTGAAAGGAAACATCATTCACCTATACCATCACTAGATTCCCTATCCTGAGATCTGTACTCAAAACTTTGAAATTTGTTCCCTAGTCCCAACCAAATATTTGTAATGGGAATTCTCAAAAACCATCCCATTGATCAAACCACCTTTGATACCAATCTTACACGACCAGAACCTAACTAGGGATCATTCCGAAACTAACCCAAGCCTACCTCTATAGGCCAAGGGATGGATACCAGCACTAAAGGCATGACTAACATGGGGAGGCCTTTTCCTAAGTACCTATATGCACACACACACAACCATCTCAATGAAGAAGTGTAGAGGAATAATAGTAAAAGATTAAAAATACTTGGGGAACAACCATACATGTAAAACCTCTAGAAAGTCCAGTGGTGCAATTGTACAAATTGAAAAAGTGAAGGGGAAAAATATTTTTCCAACTAGAAATTTGTCCCAACCTAAAAAAACAAGAAAGAAATATGCTGAGATAGCCCAGCTCTTGACCTCTAAGCCACGACCATCGTATGTGGTCAAAAGCACCAAGTATCTCTAAATCCTCTAAAGTCACCGCCAACTAGTATTTCATCTACATAAGACATGACACGTATGGGAAAATCCCAACAAGGGTGATTATATGTCACGACCCGTCCTCGGGGCCCGTGTCGTGACTACCCCAAGCCCGCCTTCCATAGGCCAGGGGCTGGTGACTAGCACCAAAGGCATAAATCCCAATAACTGGGAAGGCATTGCCTTTATAAAAGTAAACAAAACACCACTGGGTACAAGCGGAAGTAAAACACTAAGTACAAAGAGAATTAATGAATGGTAAATGGTCCAGAATACAAACCCAAATGAAAGTACAACTACAACTGAACAAAGTACAACAAGAAAAAGACAACAGCTGGAAGAACGGAAGTGGCTCCTGAGTCTTCCTCCTCAGATCATACCTGAAGGGTAGGTATAGATGGCGCAGCTCCTAGATCGTCCACCACGGATCCTACCTGAAGGGTTGGTACATATAGCCTCCACAACGCTCTCACCCGTTAACCTCCTCTGAGTGTTGTCTTGCCGTGAAGTCCACCTCCAGATACTGACTCGTCGTTTAGTCCACCTCCGGGTACTGACTCGTCCTGTAGTCCACCTCCGGGTACCATCCAGTCCCTGAACACTTGGCCTCCGTCAGCACTGCCCGTCATCTGCAACAACCACAACGAGGTGCGGTTATAGCCCATGCAGGGGTGAGTATAACGATACTCATTAGGGACCCCGAGACACTCAAGGTCTCTCTAAAACCAACAAGGATAACCACAAATAAGATCTTAATAGATAACCTCTACTTAGGTATATTCTCATGCATATTCCTAAGTTTTCAAGTAACCCATCTCAATCATGAGAAAAACACCAAGATCATGAAATCAACGGATAACCACTACCCAGATATATTCCCATACATATACCTAAGTTATCAAGTGACCCATCTCAATCATGAGGTAAACACATAGGTCAAAAGTCTCAGCTCAAACTAGGATTTTCATTATTGAAACTGTAACTGCTGAAGAGCCCCGTCTCTAGAGTGTACAATGGTCATGTCACGACTCCGAGGTACTGCTCACTAACCTAAGACTGTTGTGGTACTCCTCTTGTCGAGTACCGCGGGCTTGCCACCTCACATAGTAGTGCTTCCCGCCAGGGTCTGCCACCTAAACACAGTAGTACTCCCCCCCCCCCATAGCCTACAGAGGTACTCCTCTTGTCGAGTACCGCGGGTCTGCCACCCAAACACAGTAGTGATCCCTGTTGTGGGTCTGCCACCCAAACACAGTAGTGCTCCCCACTGGGCTATACAAGTCTCTCTAACTCGAATAGGACAAGCAGTCTTCAGGTCCCATCCAGCTACACGGTCTCCATACTCCATACGCTCGTCTCTGGGAGGGTCCGCTCCACGAGCTACTGGTCGATACTCCAAGTATCTCAAAATCCCACGAAGAAGTATCTCAAAGTACCGCCTCGTCATAGGGGTCTCAACGCAACAGACGACGCGTCAATCGGACGCCCGATCTGTGAGTTACTAGTCTTTTCATCCCAGGGGCCCGGTTGGTTTCGTGAGCAAACCAATCCTAGTCATATCTCAACTGTACCCCGAACTCTCATAAGGTATACTCATAGAGACCATTTCTCAATGAGATCATCAATGCCGCTGACGGTTCCTCAAACGGACGTCATGTCTGAAAGATATCAGCTTTTACGTTCTAGGGGCTCGGTTGGATTTAGGGTGCAATCCAACCCAGACACTATCCAACTGTATCCAGATCTCGAGCGAATTATGCCAAAAGTTCCTTCTCATCAAGAGGAATTCAACGAAACAGACGTCGCGTCAATCGGATGCCCGGTCTGTGAGTTATTGACTTTTTCGTTCCAGGGGCCCGGTTGTTTCGTGAGCGAACCAACCCGACCGCACTCTGACGGCATCCTAACCTCGAGAGGATTAAGCCAAAATATCTGTCTCACTTAGAGGAATCTATCAATGTCGACGGCACGTCAATCGGACATCCGGTGTTAAATATTTAAGCGTTTCCGCTCCGAGGGCCCGGTTGGTTTTGTGTCCGAACCAACCCGGCTAAACCCAAAGTTCTCCGAAACCTTGAGTGTAATATACCGAAACGACCTTCTCATTCCAAGGATCGCTATGCGACTGATGGTGCGTCGATCGGAGGTCCGTATCCCAATACATGGGCATTTGACCGAAAGTGTTCCGAAAACGGGGGGTATGGGCCCAGGCCGACCCGGCCCGACCCCCCCCCCCCCCCCTGGGTCGGCCCGAACCGGGTCGACCCGACCCGGGTCCGACCCGGCTGGACCCGGTCCGGCCGGCTGCGGCTCGGCGTGGCCGAGCCGAAGTCGCCGAGCGGGGGGCGGTGCGCGGCCGCCCTCGCCGCTAATTGAGGCCGGCGGCGAACCGCCGCCGCCCATCTTCCAGCGGTACGCTCAAGCGCCGCCACCTCCGGTCTCTGGCGGCGCCGCGCCGGCGACCCGCGCCTCCGGGTGTTTCTGCGGGCCACCAGAGTTGCTCCGGTGGTCCGTTTTCAAAACTTTCTGAACCGGTGTTCATCTCGGGTCTCGAACTTTACTGCTCAAGCTTCAAAATTACATTGCGGCCCTATTTTGTCGTCTCCCGTTAATCCGCACGTCTATTAACAAAACGCGCCATCTTTGTGGCTCTCCGGCGCGGCGCGTTGACGCCGCGCCCCTTCGCCATGGCCCGACTTCGTCCGCGGATGTCTTCGGGTTTCTCCGACGTGGCGCGACGGCATCGCGTCCTTGTTCTTCTTTTCATGGCGTGGCGCGACGGCGCCACACATTTCCTTGTCGCATGATTCCGCGTGGTGCGACTGCACCACGCCTTCTCGTACCAAACCACAAAGGAACCAACATGAAAAAAAAGGAGGAGGGTCGGCCGTGTTTGGGCGGTCTGTCCCCCTCGCGTTATTCGATTACTATTGGTTTTAAACCACGAAGATCGTCAAGTTGGTATTCATGAACAAAATAAATAAATAAAATTAGAACCCCTACCTTGGTTTCAAGGGTGGAGCTTGTTCGGAGGTTCATCGAAGAGAAAACGTCGTGGTATAACCGTCGCGGAAACTGGTGACATGAAAGGAGGAAGTCGCGTCGCGGGAACGGCGTCGGGGAAAGAGAGACGTTGCGGAAGAACCATTGCAGAAAGAGACGTCGCATCGTAGATCGGTGTCGCGGATTCGGTCTTCGAGGACTCGGCGTTCTTCGACGGAGTTCGATGCGTTCTTTGCGTTCCTCGTGTTCTTCGTCGAAGTGGATAAAGAACTCTCGCTTTCCTTAGCTTTTCTTCTCCAAAGGCTCTCAATAAACTAAGAAACTAACCCATAAATAAATTAACCCTCACTTAATTTATTAACACCACAAAACCTTTGAAATTCAAGAGTTTGAATTAACTCACCTCATTAATTTACACAAGTTGTCAAATAAAATGAAGGGGAGTTAATGGGGAGTTGAAGAGTTGAAGAATATGAAGGGGTGGGGTTCATGTGGGCCCCACCTCCTTCATAACCTACAAAGGGAAGTTGGGTAGTTACCCAACTTCCTTCAAAAGGATAAAAACACTTAGAGTAAAATAAAAATTGTTGTTAAATTTTTATTTTTAACTTCCACAATTTTTATCAACTTCTCTCGTGTAAACGCAACTCCGGAACAGGAGTTCCTAAGAAATTACCGGCGCTACGGTTCCATCGGTGCCCTCGGAATTTGATTCTGAGCACCGGTTCAAAAGTTAGAAATTACCGCTTGTTCGTTCACTGAACTTACCCAAGATAAACTTCGGAAATTGTTTCCGGGTACATCGGACCTCGGATTCAGGCGCCGTCAGAAACTGTGTTCTTGAAAAATTCCAAAGAAAATTAAGAAAAAAAATTCCTTGAAATTTCTGGGTCTTTACATTACTCCCACCTCAAGGATTTACGTCCCTGTAAAGCTTCAACACAAACTAGGGTCACAAAAGTGGTACAGAGCATGCATCTGAGCCTTCCGCTCCCATGTGCCTACCTAGAGGTTTCCGTGCTGCCTACGAAAACGCACAAGAGGAATCGAAAATCCTTGTAGAATCCGCTCCTGTCGATCCTTGATCCCCACTGGAACCTCCGTGCATGACGCCCTATTATTGACGTCCAACTCCCTGAGGTCGATGATGTGTGAAGGATCAAGAACGTATCTCCTCAGTTGAGATACTTGGAAAAACGTCGTGCACCTGGTGCAACTGAGGTGGATGGGTCAAGCAGTAAACCTATTTTACTACCCTACTGAGGACCTGAAAAGGTCTACTGAACCTTAGAGATAACATGCCTCCTAGGCCACACCTCCATAAACCTCATCGAGGTGAGACCCGTAGGGAAACGTGGTTGACATCCTCAAACTCCAGTGGTCTCTGCCTCCTGGATGACCTGGACCTTCTCTATCGTGGCTTGGACCATCTCTGGTCCCACAAGAGCTGCAAAGATTTCTTCTTTTCCGATAAGAGAAATTTGATTTCATCCCCTGGATGAACCACTTTCTTTTCCTAATACAGTCAATCCAGACACTGATGATACTAATCCATACCAAGGATGACGTCGTAAGGCCTCGACGCTACTACCAAGAGATCCAACCGTTACTCTCGCCTCCAAGGGTTTAGTCACACTGCCGGCTTCAGTGTGTAGTAACTAGGTCTCTTCCAGTAGGTATCTCACACGTGAGGGTCAAGTCAACAGTTTAATCTAGAACCTCTTAGTAACAACACAAGAGAGGACATGATTTATAACATCACAAAGGTAAGTGTCTTTATTTTACTGCAGCTCATAGTACAAAGACACAAATACAACAACAACATCATGGAACTAGATATACACCACTAGTTCCGCTCATGTCCACTCGCTTCTGGAGCTCCATAGTCAAAAACTTGTGTTGCCTGAAGCTGAGCTCTCCCATGTCCTCCTGTCCCCTGCGTTCGGGGTGGACCTCCTAGTGGTGGTGGTGGAAACATCCCGAAACGTCGTCCACCTCTAGCTGCACGGACAGCTCCTCTGCCATGGCCGCCTGCTCCTTGCGGTCCGCCCAGATCGAACCTCTTCCTCTACCTCAGAGGTTCTTCATTTAACTGTTGGTCATCGGTATGGCGGGTCAGACAGTCACGTTCCATGTGACCAACTCCGCCGCAGGAGTAACACTACATGGGAGGTCTGGCTCTATCACTTCCCTTGGTTCCTCGCACTACCGACCCTAAGTCACGCGGTCGACCACCTGTAGGTCTGGTTCTCTTGGACCTCTGTGTCATCTGTCTACTACCTGCTGTAGAAGATTCTGGCACATGCCAGCTAGTGGAGGGTCCTGCTGCTGGAGACTGCTCAGCAAGGAAACTCTCCACCAAAAGGGCTCGCTCCAACACCCCTGTCTGTGTCGGGATGCTGAGTGGAACCACAGAAGCTCTAATATCTCGCTTGAGCCCCTGCTCGAAGGTTCGGGCCCTAAAGAACGGGTCCCGTACCATATATGTGGAGTAGTGCGAGAGGTCTGTGAACCTCGCTGAATACTGCGCCACTGTCATACTGCCCTGATGTAGCTGAAGTAGCTCTTGTATACGCACCGCTCGAAGGGTGGATGGTACAAACTCTGCCCGGAACAGGCTCTCGAAGTCTGCCCAAAGAAGAGTCGCCTCGTCATGCATCTGGAGAATCAGGCTCCACCATCTTCCGGCTGCTTCCTGAAGAAGGCTGGCAGCAATGATCACCATGAAATCCGCTAGTGTCCCCACTAGCCTGAAAACTCTCACCACAGCCTCTTGCCAATCCTCAGCCGCCTGCGGGTCCATCCCTCCCTGGAACCTTGGTGGTCTCTGGCGCTGGAACTCGTGCAGTGCACTCAAGTGACGTTCACCCTTTTCTGCTGGGGCTGGTGGAATCGGTGGCCCAACAGGTAGTAGTACCGCTGGTGCCTACGCTGGTGCCTCAACTAAGATAGGGCTCTGTACTGAGGCCACGTCGCTCGGCGGGCTATCAGTACGTACCACTCTCGGGGCTCTAGCTGGTCGTCCATGGGGAGGCATCCTGAAAGAAACAATGTGACACGATCAAACGATTTATACCTGGAGAGCTGACCTGGTTTGAGCTAATATTTAAATAAAACTTCTGGAAACACACACGCAATCAGCTTTTTCATACACAAAGTCGGAAATCAGTTGTCAGGGTCCTGGTGTATGGATACGTCGACCGCCTACACCAACACTGGACTCCCTGAACTGAAAACCACACTTGGTACTCATAACACTATTGCTTCACAGAAAGAAAATATCAGAGTTATAAGTTCTGCGGTAGAACCGACTCCTCTGATACCAATTTTTCACGACCCATCCTCGGGGCCCGTGCCGTGACTACCCCAAGCCCGCCTTCCATAGGCCAGGGGCTGGCGACTAGCACCAAAGGCATAAATCCCAATAACTGGGAAGGCATTGCCTTTATAAAAGTAAACAAAACATCACAGGGTACAAGAGGAAGTAAAAAAACTAAGTACAAAGAGAAGTGATGAAAGGTAAATGGGCCAGAATACAAACCCAAATGAAAGTAAAACTACAGCTGAACAAAGTACAATAGGAAAAGACAACAGTTGGAAGAACGGAAGCGGCTCCTGGGTCGTCCTCCTCGGATCTTAACTGAAGGGTAGGTACAGATGGTGCAGCTCTTAGATCGTCCACCACAGATCCTACCTGAAGGGTAGGTACAGATAGCCTCCACAACGCTCTCGCCCGTCAACCTCCTCCAAGTGTCATCTCGCCGTGAAGTCCACCTCCAGATACAGACTCGTCGTGTAGTCCACCTCCGGGTACTGGCTGGTCATGTAGTCCACCTCCGGGTACTGACTGGTCATGTAGTCCACCTTCGGGTACCGTCCAGTCCCTGAACACTCGGCCTCCGTCAGCACTTCCTGTCGTCTGCAACCAACACAACGAGGTGCGGGCATAGCCCATTCAGGGGTGATTATAACGATACTCAGTAGGGACCCTGAAACCCTCAAGGTCTCTCTAAAACCAACAAGGATAACCACAAATAAGATCTTAACAGATAACCTCTAATTAGGTATATGCTCATGCATATTCCTAAGTTATCAAGTAACCCATCTCAATCATGAGGAAAACACCAAGATCATGAAATCAATGGATAACCACTACCCAGATATATGCCCATACATATACCTAAGTTATCAAGTGACCCATCTCAATCATGAGGTAAACACATAGGTCAAAAGTCTCAGCTCAAACCAGGATTTTCATTATTGAAACTGTAACTGCTGAAGAGCCCCGTCTCTAGAGTGTACAGTGGTCATGTCACGACTCTGAGGTACTTCTCACTAACCTAAGACTTCTGAGGTACTCCTCCTGTAGAGTACCGCGGTCCTGCCACCTCACACAGTAGTGCTTCCCGCCGGGGTCTTCCACCCAAACACAGTAGTGCTCCCCCCCCCCCCCATAGCCTACAAAGGTACTCCTCCTGTCGAGTACTGTGGGTCTGCCACCCAAACACAGTTGTGCTCCCCGCTGTGGGTCTGCCACCCAAACACAGTAGTACTCCCCACTGGGCTATACAAGTCTCTCCGACTCGAATCGGACAAGCAGTATTCAGGTCCCAGCCAGCTACACGGTCTCTGTACTCCGTATGCTCGTCTCTAGGAGGGTCTGCTCCACGAGCTACTGGTCGATACTCCAAGTATCTCAAAATCCCACGAAGAAGTATCTCAATGGACCGCCTCGTCATATGGGTCTCAGCGCAACAGACGGCGCGTCAATCGGACACCCGGTCTGTGAGTTGCTAGCCTTTTCATCCTAGGGGTCCGGTTGGTTTTGTGAGAGAACCAATCCCGAACGTATCTCAACTGTACCCCGAACTCTCATAGGGTATACTCATAGGGACCGTTTCTCAACGAGATCATCAACGCCGCTGATGGTTCGTCAAACGGACGTCCTGTCTGAAAGATATCAGCTTTTCCGTTCCAGGGGCTCTATAACGACCCATACTTTACATACATTGTTAATACTTCGAAATTGAAGCACACTTATTACAACATATGACAAAACCACAAAGGACCGTATAGGTATAGTGTCTTTAGAAACTGGGAAACATAAACAACTGGTTCATAAATCTTCTACAGTTTCTCCCATTTATTTCATCATATCTAGGGTCCCTTTTAGCATATTCTACTTAATATCCATCTTCCTGACCTGGGGAAAAGAAAACATAAAAGGGTGAGCTCAAATGCTCAGCAAGGGAAAATAAAGGAAATAAAAATCATATCATATCTTTATGAAGATCAAAACCTGCAAAAGAGATCATAATATCTTAACATGGAATAAATCATAGAAGTGAAAATGAGATCCCCATAATCATAACATAAAACTTGAAACTTTGTGGCATGCACACATAATCATGGAAAATCATTTCTTTTTAGTCATGACTCATTTCCAAGACTATCTTAGTGGACAAAGTCCCTTTCTGAACCGAGTTCACTCCTCGTTTCAGTCCTGTATCACTGAACCGAAATAACCTTCCGTTCCAGCCATGTCTATCTCATGAGATATAAAATTTTTACCCAATGCATTGGAGGGAGATATAGATCCCACCCATCTTATAATGAATCCTTTCTTATGTGTGCCACAAAATCATAAAACATACATCATCGCATAACACATGTAACAAAAATGGGATTCTTGAAACATCATGACATCATAAATCAATTCATATAAGATAAAGGAATTCATAAACATAATTCTATCACAACATAGTCAAATCAATGTAAAAATATGGATAGAAACATAACCCTTTATTATCTTAGATGGAAAATAATTTTGATAAAACACTTGAATTGAATTCTTGAGGAAAATATCCTTTCTTCTTCAAAATCAATTTCTTTTCACAAAACATCATGCAATTTTAAAAGAAAGAGATTTTATTGAAAATAGTCATGAAATCTTTTAGAGGAAGCTTCATGAAAATAAGGCTTTTTAAAACAGTAGAAATCTGTTCGTGCCGTATAAGTTAAAAAAAACATTCTTCGTACTTTTGTCGGAAAAGTCAAAAAGTACCTCGTACGAAAAACGACAAAAGATTCCTTTCATATATTTTACAAAAAAAACTTACCGAAGGGTAAAATTGGATATAAAATATTGTAGAAGGATGAAAATAATATTACATATTGAGGAAACATGGATGTGGATGATAAAATACACCCCAGTAATTACCAATGTAAAAACAATCTCGGATGAAAGTGAGATTGTGATATTCCCCTTACCTTAGGTCCGATTTGCTTTGTTCGTGTCCGAAGCTCCTGTATAATGGTTTAAATAATGTTATTGACTTATTCCAGAATCATACATATTGATATGATATCATATATGGTCATATTATTAGCTTCTTGTTAGTAATATTTCATTGTTACTTGTTACTCGGGTCTTTATAACTTTTTGTTCTTTTGCGTGTTTTGTCGAATAAATTCTTATTCTTATATTTAGGTTATAGATAATTCATTTACATAATGGTATTAGTGTAGTATATACCATATTCATTCATTCAATTCATTTATAAAATCATTATGAAATGAAGATCATGTAGAACGAGTCGCATCACATCGTGGAGACGGTATTCCGTACGTACGCACGAGTGATGATATCGTTCCTATGATCGTGGAATTGTATTGGAGTATATATATATTATTTCAGTATCAATATTACTTCATAATAATCATATATAGTTACTCATTACACCATTATACCCATCCTTGTAAAGTGATGGTGGAAAATAGATTACACCACGGCGTGGAGACGGTATTCCGTACGTATGCACGCGCGGTGATTTCATTTTTCCGTAGGATGGATAGAAGGTGAATTAGGGTTGTTTCATATTTATAATAACATATCAGTATGTATGTAATACTGATGTTATTACTTTATCATGAAACAACTAAAGAAGAAAAAGTTGAAGAAGAAAGAAATTGAAAAGATCGGTAATGGATATTACCTCTTCTTTGGAACGCCTCTTTGAATCCTCCACTTAAGGAACTAAGATTGGTCTTTGGAGAAGACCAGGACCTCTAGGATTATTCTAGGGAAGTGGAGAGGAGAAAATGGCAGGGGTTGGCCGAGCTTGAGTGCTCAAATTGGTGTGAGGAGGAGGGGGAGGAGGTTCCCTTTTATAAGGGAGGAGAGGGGCACCTTAGGAATATCTCAAAATATTATTTTATATTAAAGTCAAAATCGGTTTATAATGGTTCCAAAGGGTCTTATTTCGAAGCTAAAGTGGGGATGGGTCGAAATAATATAAACCAATAAGATTTAGACAAGTTTAGGGTATTATTTTAACCTTATCAATTAGATTTAACTCTAAGTTAATTAATTTAACTTTTACCGTGTCTTTTTGTTTTCTTTCACTATATGGTTAAAACACTTACTATAACATGCCAAACGAACCCCAAATTGTTTATTATTAATATATATATCCTTATCTAAGTCATTTGGCCGAACCTTAGATTTTTAGGAATAAAATAACAATTAGTAATATAATATTTGATTTAAAAACTATTTTGTGTCAATTTTGACACTATTTGATATATGATTTTTGTGAAAGTCATAACAGAATTATATGTTCGAACCAAGTTGATTAAATCAACACTAATATTTCATAGTAACCTGTAATTCATAAAAAGTCTTAAATTACATTTATTTTGGTATTTATATTATCAATTATGTCAATATATCATTAATAAGATAATTACTGCATCATATTTGTGTCATAAATAAATTAAATTATTTGATGTCTAAAAATTACAAATAAAATACCATCATGTAGGAAATCTTTTTAGCTTTCTAATGAATATTTACAATCGAATGTATCTTATGTATAACCCCATATTAAAAATGATTTACTTATTAAACTTTGATTTTAACTATTTTAACCCTTCTTTAAATAAATTAATAATAAATGTCCTAATCTAATCCAAGTGGGCCTAAATGGTCATATTTTATTCCTAAGTTTGTTTTTGGTCGAATTACACTTGTCCAATAGAATTAGGACATGTGTTAGGGTAATATTGATATCATATTTACCCTTAGTTACCCTATTTACTATTAACCGCGGTAAAAAAAGTAAAAAGCTACTATTCACCAAAAAATTATTTTTATCTCATTGAACCACATTTTACTTACTGATATCAACCATGTCTGTCGGATTTTTGAAATTCCATTCACAGAAGCGGTAAAATTAAGTTTAATGCAAAATTCAATTTTTAACCTACCACTTAGTGGTTTCACTATTCATCAAAAATTGAAAGTTTTCAGAAAAATACCAAAATTTCACCCTAGGCTAATTTCGATATTCTGAGTCCAAAAATGAAGTCCATTTTGAAAAATAAAATTTATAAAATTTCAAAAAGTGGTTATTACTATTCATAACGGCTAGTTATAATAGCATATTTTTGTTTAGTGAAACTCGGTATTGCGTACGACGCAAGCTATCGAGGAAGGTCGCGTTTGCGTGTAAAGCAAGCCAAGCAAGTGTTGTGTAGAAAAAGATTCCTTTGGTGATTTATATAAAATAAAAGTCTCGGGTGTTACATTCTACCCCCCTTAAAAGAATTTCGCCCTCGAAATTCGTCACTTTGTAACAAACAGATGAGGATACTTCTCCCTCATCATATCCTCAAGCTCCCATGTAGCTTCTTCAAGTTGGTGGTTCCTCCATAAAACTTTCACCAAGCGAGTGGTCTTGTTTCGTAGGACTTTTTCGCTACGATCCAAAATCTCTATCGGATGTTCTTCATAAGAAAGATCATGCTACAGCGGTACAACTTCTGAGCTGAGTACATGTGAAGGATCTGGTATATACTTTCTCAGGAGAGATACGTGGAACACATCGTGAACTTGAGAGAGATTCGGTGGAAGCGCCAATCGGTAAGCTACCTTCCCAACACGATCCAGTATTTCAAAAGGACCTATATATCTAGGGCTCAACTTCCCCTTCTTTCCAAATCTCATAACCCTCTTCCAGGGAGATATTCGTAAGAACACTTTATCACCCACTTCAAACTCTAGGTCTTTTCTTCGGTTGTCGGCATAACTTTTCTGTCGACTCTGAGCTGCTCTTATGTGTTTTTGAATAGATCTAACCTTTTCTGCCATTTCATCAACGAGATCATGTCCTAATAGCTTTCATTCCCCAACTTCATCCCAGCAAGTTGGAGTCCTGCATTTCTTTCCATAGAGAGCTTCATAAGGAGCCATCTGAATACTGGAGTGAAAGCTATTATTATAAGAAAATTCCACCAAAGGTAGGTGTTGATCCCAACCTCCTTTGAAATCCATAGAGCAAGCTCTCAACATATCTTCTAGGGTTTGAATTGTTCTCTCAGACTGACCGTCTGTCTGGGGATGATAAGCAGTGTTGAAACTCAACTCTGTATCCAGAGTATGCTGAAGACTTCGCCAGAACTTCGAGGTAAATCTCGGATCCCGATCAGATATAATAGAAAGTGGTACTCCATGCAATCTTACCACTTCCTTTACATATATCCTGGCAAGCTGATCTAGAGAGAAATCCTCTCTAATAGGAATGAAGTGTGCAGACTTTGTAAGACGATCAACTATGACCCAGATAGCATTATTGCCTTTGGATGTTTTAGGAAGTCCTGTGACAAAGTCCATAGTGATGTTTTCCCATTTCCATTCGGGTATGGGTAATGGTTGTAACATCCCCTTAGACTTTTGTCTCTCAGCTTTAACTTGTTGACAAACCAAGCATCGAGAGACATATTCAGCAACATCTCTTTTCATGCCATCCCACCAGAAGTACTCTTTCAGGTCCCTATACATCTTCGTGCTTCCAGGATGAATAGAGAATGAAGAACTATGAGCCTCATCCAGCAGCTCCTTCTTTAATTCGGGGATGGGAGGAACACAAACCCGATTCCTGAACTTTATTATCCCATCACAATCAAGGTTGAATTCAGGAACATTTCTCACCTTCTTTTGTAACTCGACATCTTCTTTCTATGCCTCTTTAATCTTCACATGTATAGATGGTTGAACATTCATTTGAGAAAGATAAGATTTTTCCCCTTCCATTATAATTCCAAGATCCATCCTTTGTAAATCCATAAATATTGGATCCTTTGTGGTCCTCATCATGGATAAACTAGCATGGTCTTGTCGACTTAATGCATCTGCCACCTTGTTTGCTTTCCCAGGGTGGTAATGGATTGAGCAGTCATAATCCTTAATCAGCTCCAACCATCTTCTTTGACGCATATTCAACTCCTTTTGTGTGAAAATATACTTTAAACTTTTATGATCAGTATAAATATCACACCTTTCACCATAAAGGTAATGCCTCCAAATCTTTAATGCAAAGATTACCGCAGCCAACTCCAAATCATGTGTTGGGTAATTTTGCTCATGGATTTTCAACTGTCGTGAGGCATAAGCTATCACCATATCATTTTTCATAAGAACACACACCAATCCCTTCTTGGATGCATCATTGTACATCACAAACCTTTCTCCACTACAAGGTAGTGTGAGCACAGGTGCACTGGATAACCTTCTTTTCAACTCCTTGAAATTCTCTTCACATTCCTCTGTCCATACAAACTTAACTCCTTTCCGAGTCAACTTGGTGAGTGGATTAGATAATCGTGAAAAATCTTTTACAAAACGTCGATAATATCCAGCCAAACCAAGAAAACTTCGGATCTCAGTTACTGTTGTTGGTCTTGAGCATCTTTCGATAACCTCTGTTTTTGCTGGATCCACAGATATCCCCTCTTTTGAGATTATGTGACCCAAAAATGCAACTTTTTGAAGCCAAAATTCACACTTGGTAAATTTGGCATAAATCTTCTCCTTTCTCAGGGTCTTCAATATAATTCTCAAGTGATCTTCATGCTCTTCCTTACTCTTTGAATAGACAAGAATATCATTTATAAAGACTACCACAAATTGATCAAGATAGTATCTAAAGACTCTATTCATTAGATCCATGAAGATAGCAGGGGCATTAGTAAGACCAAATGGCATCACTATAAATTCATAGTGTCCATACCTTGTACGGAAAGACGTCTTTGGTATATCCTCCCTTTGGACCCTTAATTGATGATACCCTGAACGAAGATCAATCTTGGAAAAGTATTTAGCTCCGCGTAGTTGGTCAAATAAGTCATCAATGCGTGGGAGAGGATATTTGTTCTTGATAGTGATCTTGTTAAGTTCTCGATAATCAATGCAAAGTCTCATTGATCCATCTTTCTTCTTAACAAATAGAACAGGTGCTCCCCAAGGTGACGCACTAGGGTGTATGAATCCCTTATCAAGATTCTCTTGGAGTTTCTTCTTCAATTCCTGCAACTCAATTGGGGCCATTCTATAAGGTGTCTTTGAAATTGGCAAAGCGCCCGGTACGAGTTCTATTGAAAACTCAACTTCACGATTTGGTGGAAGACCCGACAATTCCTCTGGAAAGACATCATCAAACTCCCGTACAATGGGCATATTCTTAATCGTGAGTTTCTCACCAACCATTTGAGATAAATAACCTTCATTTAGTGGAATCAATACCCATAAGATGGAAGAAATTTCCACTGGAAGGTTATGTTCATCCTTGCATTGATAGACGATCATAGATTGATCTGGAATATGAAATGTGACTTCCCTTATTTGGCAATTGATATGAGCTCCATGTAGAGAAAGCCAATCCATGCCAAGAATCACATCAAATTCCACTAAAGGAAGGATCACAAGATTTGTAGGAAGCACTTTCCCACAAACTTCGATCGGAGAAGAATTATAAACTTTTGATGCGATTGATGTGCCATTAGGTGTTGTCACAACTAACTCAACATCTAATTGTTGAGGTAATACGGTGATACCCTTAGAAAAGTCTTCAGAAATAAAAGAGTGGGTGGATCCAGAATCAAATAAAACACTTGCTACTTTAGAGTGGATGGTAAGTGTACCTTTCACCACTTCGTTATCGTACTCCACATCGCTGATAGAAATTGCATGTGACTTTCCTTTGTCTTTAGCCTTAAGATTTTGTTGACGTCGACCATCATCATCAACCCTTGGATTTGGGCATTGATTGGCATAATGCCCCATCTCCTTGCACTTGAAACATTGAAGTGTAGTAGGTTCATTCTGTGTATCCCTTCCTTTGTTTGCATCATTAGACATCTTCTTCCCATTATCACGGCATTCAAATGCCCGATGACCTTCCTTTCCACATTTAAAACATTTACTTGTCCCTTTAAGACAACTCCCTCCATGTTTCTTTCCACACTTTGAGCATAATGGAAAGTTCATCTTCTTTTCAGTGTGCTCTTTAGAGTTTCCTTTGAATTCCATCTTCCTCTTCTTATCAAACCCATGTGACTGATGGGTTACTCCAATCTGCATCTCGACTTTGAGAGCACATCGAACGATTTCCTCGTAGCTATTGAAGTCCCTTATGGCTAACGCCCTTTGAAGACTTGGTTTTAAGCCACTAAAGAATCGATCGATCTTACTCTCAGGTTGGATAATAATACCAGAAGCGTACCTTGCAAGTCTTGTAAAATTTGCTTCATAGGTACTAACAGATTCATCATCCATTTGCTTTAGTTCAAGAAACTCTTTCTCCATCTTTGTTCGGAGAATACGAGGGAAGTACTTATTGAAAAATAAGTTCTTGAACTCGTCTCATTCCATAGACTCAATTTCATCCCTTTGCCTCGTATTCTTAACAAGATTCCACCATTGATCAGCATCTCCTTCCAAACGATACACTACTAGGATGACTTTATCATGTTCAGAACATTGAAGAACTGAAAATATCTTTTCAGTAGTACTAATCCACTGTTCAGCAACTAATGGATCAGTAGACCCGCTGAAAGAAGGTGGACGCTGCCTCATGAAGGATTCAACAGAATGTTGCTCCCTCCTTTGCTCGTTTGGAAATCCTGCATGATTCATAGCTTGAGAAAGTTGTGTGAGCATAGCTACAAGATTTTGCATTCTAGCTCCCATATCGTTTGGTTGCTCAGGGGGACAATCATTGCATTGCCCATCGCATTCCGCATTAACACGGTTCCTTCAGGTTCCAGCCATTGACTAAAACCAAGAAGAATAGTGTGAGCAACACTAATTATAATAGGAAACCACATAATTCAAGAATAAAATTTTCATGCTTAAGGTCTTATCCTAGGTTATTCAAGGCCATTTCTAAAACACTAAGATTGTGTTCTATGCTTAGACTTATCCTTAGGGTTCTTACTAAGGCTTTCACATCCTAGTTTCCAAAGGTTGACTATACCTTTCCTCTGATACCAACTATAACGACCCATACTTTACATACATTGTTAATACTTTGAAATTGAAGCACACTTATTACAACATATGACAAAACCACAAAGGACCGTATAGGTATAGTGTCTTTAGAAACTGGGAAACATAAACAACTGGTTCATAAATCTTCTACAGTGTCTCCCATTTATTTCATCATATCTAGGGTCCCTTTTAGCATATTCTACTTAATATCCATCCTCCTGACCTGGGGAAAAGAAAACATAAAAGGGTGAGCTCAAATGCTCAGCAAGGGCAAATAAAGGAAATAAAAATCATATCATATCTTTATGAAGATCAAAACCTGCAAAAGAGATCATAATATCTTAACATGGAATAAATCATAGAAGTGAAAATGAGATCCCCATAATCATAAAATAAAACTTGAAACTTTGTGGCATGCACACATAATCATGGAAAATCATTTCTTGTTAGTCATGACTCATTGCCAAGACTATCTTAGTGGGCAAAGTCCCTTTCTGAACCGATTTCACTCCTCGTTTCAGTCCTGTATCACTGAACCGAAATAACCTTCCGTTCCAGCCATGTCTATCTCATGAGATATAAAATCTTTACCCAATGCATTGGAGGGAGATATAGGTACCACCCATCTTATAATGAATCCTTTCTTATGTGTGCCACATAATCATAAAACATACATCATCGCATAACACATGTAACAAAAATGGGATTCTTGAAACATCATGACATCATAAATCAATTCATATAAGATAAAGGAATTCATAAACATAATTCCATCACAACATAGTCAAATCAATGTAAAAATATGGATAGAAACATAACCCTTTATTATCTTAGATGGAAAATAATTTTGATAAAACACTTGAATTGAATTCTTGAGGAAAATATCCTTTCTTCTTCAAAATCAATTTATTTTCACAAAACATCATGCAATTTTAAAAGAAAGATATTTTATTGAAAATAGTCATGAAATCTTTTAGAGGAAGCTTCATGAAAATAAGGCTTTATAAAACAGTAGAAATCCGTTCGTGCCGTATAAGTTAAAAAAACATTCTTCGTACTTTTGTCGGAAAAGTCAAAAAGTACCTCGTACGAAAAACGACAAAAGATTCCTTTCATATCTTTTACAAAAAAAACTTACCAAAGGGTAAAATTGGATATAAAATATTGTAGAAGGATGAAAATAATATTACATATTGAGGAAACATGGATGTGGATGATAAAATACACCCCAGTAATTACCAATGTAAAAAAAATCTCGGATAAAAGTGAGATTGTGATATTTCCCTTACCTTAGGTCCGATTTGCTTTGTTCGTGTCTGAAGCTCCTGTATAATGGTTTAAATAATGTTATTGACTTATTCCAGAATCATACATATTGATATGATATCATATATGGTCATATTATTAGCTTCTTGTTAGTAATATTTCATTGTTACTTGTTACTCGGGTCTTTATAACTTTTTGTTCTTTTGCGTGTTTTGTCGAATAAATTCTTATTCTTATCTTTAGGTTATAGATAATTCATTTAAATAATGGTATTAGTGTAGTATATACCATATTCATTCATTCAATTCATTTATAAAATCATTATGAAATGAAGATCATGTAGAACGAGTCGCATCACATCGTGGAGACGGTATTCCGTACGTACGCACGAGTGATGATATCGTTCCTATGATCGTGGAATTGTATTGGAGTATATATATATTATTTCAGTATAAATATTACTTCATAATAATCATATATAGTTACTCATTACACAATTATAGCCATCCTTGTAAAGTGATGGTGGAAAATAGATTACACCACGGCGTGGAGACGGTATTCCGTACGTACGCACGCGCGGTGATTTCATTTTTCCGTAGGATGGATAGAAGATGAATTAGGGTTGTTTCATATTTATAATAACATATCAGTATGTAAGTAATACTGATGTTATTACTTTATCATGAAACAACTAAAGAAGAAAAAGTTGAAGAAGAAAGAAATTGAAAAGATCGGTAATGGATATTACCTCTTCTTTGGAACGCCTCTTTGAATCCTCCACTTAAGGAACTAAGATTGGTCTTTGGAGAAGACCAGGACCTCTAGGATTATTCTAGGGAAGTGGAGAGGAGAAAATGGCCGGGGTTGGCCGAGCTTGAGTGCTCAAATTGGTGTGAGGAGGAGGGGGAGGAGGTGCCCTTTTATAAGGGAGGAGAGGGGCACCTTAGGAATATCTCAAAATATTATTTTATATTAAAGTCAAAATCGGTTTATAATGGTTACAAACTGTCTTATTTAGAAGCTAAAGTGGGGATGGGTCGAAATCATATAATCCAATAAGATTTAGACAAGTTTAGGGTATTATTTTAACCTTATCAATTAGATTTAACTCTAAGTTAATTAATTTAACTTTTACCGTGTCTTTTTGTTTTCTTTCACTATATGGTTAATACACTTACTATAACATGCCAAACGAACCCCAAATTGTTTATTATTAATATATATATCCTTATCTAAGTCATTTGGCCCAACCTTAGATTTTTAGGAATAAAATAACAATTAGTAATATAATATTTGATTTAAAAACTATTTTGTGTCAATTTTGACACTATTTGATATATGATTTTTTTGAAAGTCATAACAGAATTATATGTTCGAACCAAGTTGATTAAATCAACACTAATATATCATAGTAACCTGGAATTCATAAAAATTCTTAAATTACATTTATTTTGGTATTTATATTATCAATTATATCAATATTTCATTAATAAGATAATTACTGCATCATCTTTGTGTCATAAATAAATTAAATTATTTGATGTCTAAAAATTACAAATAAAATACCATCATGTAGGAAATCTTTTTAGATTTCTAATGAATATTTACAATCGAATTTATCTTATTTATAACCCCATATTAAAAATGATTTACTTATTAAACTTTGATTTTAACTATTTTAACCCTTCTTTAAATAAATTAATAATAAATGTCCTAATCTAATCCAAGTGGGCCTAAATGGTCATATTTTATTCATAAGTTTGTTTTTGGTCGAATTACACTTGTCCAATAGAATTAGGACATGTGTTAGGGTAATATTGATATCATATTTACCCTTAGTTACCCTATTTACTATTAACCACGGTAAAAAAAGTAAAAAGCTACTATTCACCAAAAAATTATTTTTATCTCATTGAACCACATTTTACATATTGATATCAACCGTGTCTGTCGGATTTTTGAAATTCCATTCACAGAAGCGGTAAAATTAAGTTTTATGCAAAATTTAGTTTTTAACCTACCACTTAGTGGTTTCACTATTCATCAAAAATTGAAAGTTTTCAGAAAAATACCAAAATTTCACCCAAGGCTAATTTCGATATTCTGAGTCCAAAAATGAAGTCCATTTTGAAAAATAAAATTTATAAAATTTCAAAAAGTGGTTATTACTATTCATAACGGCTAGTTTTAATAGCATATTTTTGTTTAGTGAAACTCGGTATTGCGTACGACGCAAGCTATCGAGGAAGGTCACGATTGCGTGTAAAGAAAGCCAATCAAGTGTTGTGTAGAAAAAGATTCTTTTGATGATTTATATAAAATAAAAGTCTCGGGTGTTACAGGCTCGGTTGGATTTCGGGTGCAATCCAACCCGGCCACTATCCAATTGTATCCAGATCTTGAGCGAAGTATGCCAAAATTTCCATCTCATCGAGAGGAATTCAATGAAACAGACAGCGCGTCAATCGGACGCCCGGTCTGTGAGTTATTGGATTTTTCGTTCCAGGGGCCCGGTTGGTTTCGTGAGCGAATCAACCCGACCGCACTCTGACGGCATCCTAACCTCGAGCGGAGTAAGCCAAAAGATTTGTCTCACTTAGAGGAATCCATCAAAGTCGAAGGCACATCAATCGGACGTCCGGTGCTAAAGATTTAAGTGTTTCCGCTCCGAGGGCCCGGTTGGTTTCGTGTCCGAACCAACCCGGCCGAACCCAAAGTTCTCCAAAACCTTGAGTGTAATATAGAAAAATGACCATCTAGTACCAAGGATCTCTACGCAACTGACGGTGCGTCGATTGAAGGTCTGTAGCCCAAGATATGGGCATTTGACCGAAAGTGGTCTGAAATCGGGGGGTCTGGGCCCGGCCCGACCCCCCCCCCCCCTAGGTCGGCCCAAACCGGGTCGAACTGACTCGGGTCCGACCCGGCTGGACTCGGTCCGGCCCAGCCTAGCCGGCTTGGTCCGACCCGACCGGCCAGCCGCGGCTCGGCGTGGCCGAGCCGAAGTCGCGGAGCGGGGGGCGGTGTGCGGCCGCCCTCGCCGCTAATTGAGTCCGGCGGCGAACCGCCGCCGCCCATCTTCTGGCGGCGCGCTTGGGCGCCGCTGCCTCCTGGCGGCCGGACGGCTCCGGCCGCCACCTCCGGTCGCCGGCGACCCGCGCCTCCGGGTGTTTCCGTGGGCCACCAGAGTTGCTCCGGTGGTCCGTTTTCAAAACTGTCTGAGCCGGTGTTCATCTCGGGTCTCGAACTTTACTGAGCAAGCTTCAAAATTACATTGCGGCCCCGTTTTGTCGTCGCCAGTCAATCCACACGTCTATTAACAAAACACGCCGTCTTCGTGGCTCTCCGGCGCGGCGCGTTGACGTCGTGCCCCTTCGCCATGGCCCGACTCCATCCGCGGATGTCTTCGGGTTTCTCCGACGCAGCGCGACGGCGTCGCATCCTTGTTCTTCTTTTAACAGCGTGGCGCGATGGTGTCGCGCATTTCCTTGTCGCATGATTCCGCGTGGTGCGACGGTACCACGCCTTCTCGTACCAAACCACAAAGGAACCAACATGAAAAAAAAGGAGGAGGGTCGGCCATGTTTGTGCGGTCTGGCCCCCTCGCGTTATTCGATAACTATTGGTTTTAAACCACGAAGATCGTCAAGTTGGTATTCACGAACAAAATAAATAAATAAAATTAAAACCCCTACCTTGGTTTCATGAGCGGAGCTTGTTCGGAGGTTCATCGAAGAGAAAACGCCGCTGTATAACCGTCGGGGAAAGAGGTGACTGGAAAGGAGGAAGTCGTGTCACGGGAATGGCGTCACGGAAAGAGAGAAGTTGTGTAAGAACCATTGCGGAAAGAGACGTCGCGTCGCGGATCGGTGTCGCGGTGTCGGTCTTCGAGGACTCGGCGTTCTTCGACGGAGTTCGATGTGTTCTTCGCGTTCCTCGTGTTCTTCGTCGAAGAGGATGAAGAACACTAGCTTTCCTTATCTTTTCTTCTCCAAAGGCTCTAAAGAAACTAAGAAACTAACCCATAAATAAATTAATCCTCACTTAATTTAGTAACACCACAAAACCTTTGAAATTCAAGAGTTTGAATTAACTCACCTCATTAATTTACACAAGTTGTCAAATAAAATTAAGGGGAGTTAATGGGGAGTTGAAGAGTTGAAGAATATGAAGGGGTGGGGTTTGTGTGGGCCCCACATCCTTCATAACCTACAAAGGGAAGTTGGGTAGTTACCCAACTTCCTTCCAAAGGATAAAAACACTTAGAGTAAAATAAAAATTATTGTTAAATTTTTATTTTTAACTTCCACAGTTTTTATCAACTTCTCTCGTGTAAACGCAACTCCAAAACAGGAGTTCCTAAGAAATTACCGGCGCTACTGTTCCATCGGTGCCCTCGGAGTTTGATACCAAGCACCGGTTCAAAAGTTATAAATTCCCGCTCGTTCGTTCACTGAACGTACCCGAGATAAACTTCGGAAATTTATTTCGGGTACACCGGACCTCGGATTCAGGCACCGTCAGAAACTGCATTCTTGTAAAATTCCAAAGAAAATTATGAAAAAAAATTCCTTGAAATTTTCAGGTCTTTACATTATATACAGACTAAGTAGGATTCCCTGAATGATGAAGGGGGTGAAATAAGAGGTACAACCATAATAGAAAGACAATGGGTAGTAAATAAGATGCATCTCAACCCAAATCAAGAGAAAGATTAACCTCATACAAGAACAAGGGGCTCAACATGGTGTGAATATTAACTACATGTTGATCCTTTTCCCACCCATATCAGGAGAGTAACCTCATCGCACCATCAGAAGCTAAACAAAAAATGCATGTGGCATACCCCACATTTGTTTTTAAACCATGGTAGGATAGTAACCAAATCTAAATGTATGGATATAGATGTATATATATATGCTCAGTAAAATAATCTAAAATAAGAGGGTAATGGGATTTACATATCATAGCTCATCCTAGGAAAGATTTTCCAACCATTCCAAAAGTGCATCAATGATTCCTAGTTTCTCAAGCGTCTACCCAAAAGTAACCAAGTGAAGGACCACACCTCACCATTTTTTCACAAAATATAGGAGTAAATATACAAGTAGATGACTTTTACTATAGTCTGTTAGGGGATTCCACTCAATAAGTATCCATAGGGGACCCTCACCTTGATGCGTCAGGAGGGTTCCACTCTTTTTTCATGAGGACCTATGCCCTATCTGATAGGGGGTTTCACACTATATGTATAGGATATGCACCATGATGCATTAGGGGGGTTCCACTATATTCATTGAGGACTTGTGCCCTATCTGATAGGGGTACCACTCGATAGATTGAGGACTCGTTCCATAATACCATAGGGGGTACACCTCAAGTGTCAAAAGGACCTGCACCATATACGATAGGGGTACCACTCAATGGATAGAGGAACCAAGCCCTAATGTCATATGGGTTACCACTCAGGTGTCATGAGGACCCATTCCCTATCCAATGGGGTTTTCCACTTGGTAAATGGATAACGACTCCCTAATATCATAGGGGGTACCACTCTAATTCCTCTAGTGATCCTCTTCCTAATCACTGTTTTCATAGGGAATCACCTCAAAAAGTTTCAAACTAGAAACATCTTACATCATACCTCAAAATACGAAATGGATGAAACCATCGAATTCTTTGTAGAAATACACTCATGATAGGCTACTTGTGGGCCAAAATTCAAGTTCAAATGAAGGATATACATAAGAAAAAAGTTTCCTCAAAAGGAACCAATGGGGTACACAGCATGTGAGGGGACCCACAAGTTATGTTTTCCCACACCATCACTCAGTCATGTACCTGGATGCAAAAGTCTCACCATTATTATAGGGATACACATCGTGTAGGTGATATACAAGGCATGCTAATGGCACTTGGGGTCCTACCCATATTCTTGGTCGTGTTTGTGCATCCATATCATATTCTTTTACTCGAGTCGTGTCCATGTACTTTTGTGCACAGTGTTCCTGGCTAGGTGTAACTACCCCAACCCTAGTATCCTAGAGGTGGAGGCTTACTATATTACAATTTCATTATTACAAGTAATTCCATCTTTAAAGATCGAACAATTTAGTAGTTTTAGAAAACAAGATGCATATTTGAACCTTACAATACAATTGACAATATAAAAAACAACATATAGAATCCTATTATAACACTATAAATATTCTAGATTAACCCTACAAATCACTCATAAGAAAATTCATGGAAACATGGGGAAAACATAAGAAAGGGGTAAGCTCAAATGCTCAGTAAGGTTTAAGTATATAATAAGCTATCAAAAATAATAATAAATAAATATTTAAAGGTAAATAAATAAAACATATAATGATTAATGATTAACTTGACCATAATATGAATGGAATAAAATATGGTCAAATAGTTCCTTATAAATAATCACATGATCTAAAAAACATAACGATGGATATTCTACTAATCTAATAATCACATGAAAATCAATAATTAAAATCACAAATGATGGAATACATAATTCCAAACATATGAAACATACTATAGAGGATTTTTTCCAAGAATATAATACATTAAATTTTTCATTCCAAGAATCTATCATCATCTAGGCTATGTTCCAAGAACCTTATAAGTGGGTAAGGCTTTGGTCAAAACCCAATCAAGTTTGTCTCATGAGACCTATTGATGCATCAAGGGGCTATAGTGGGTCCTTCCAGTAACTTAATAAGTATAATAAATTTTTCACATGAAATTGGTGAAACATAATCAGTATACACATGTTCATAAAAAATCTAAAAAACTTCCCCTATTGCGCAATCATAATCACAAACCATTCATATTAATATTGTAAATCGTATCAAAATAGTACACCCCTAGACAAAATAATCAATAACCTTTTAATAAAATATGGTATATGGTATAATAAGAGATAAACATCAATGATGTACAAGATTGAAGAAATAATTTTGACAAATATCAAAATACTTAAAATGATTTCCTTGAAAAAAATGGAGGAAAATAATCTTTAAACATTCAAAAGTGTCCCATACCAATTTAGAATATTTGAATGGTGAGCCCCTTAAAAGTAATAATTATCATATGAAAATTTTAATTTCATGAAGATAATTAGATTCATGATATTATATATCAAATTTTATTACATTCACTATACATAAGTAATAAGTGGTGAATAAGTCATATATCTCACAGAAGTAAAAGTGAGGTGAGAAACCCCTTACCACATGTTTTCCTTTAGTTTTGCATACATTAACATATTGTATAATGATTTAAATAATGTTATTAACTCATTATAAAACTATATTCATATTGATAATACCTTATATGATTATTTTATAACATATTACGACCTATTAATTAATAAAATTTCATTATTTTTATGGTTTTTGGTGCGTTCATTTCATGATATTATGATTGGTTCATTTCTGTAAAATCATGGATTTTATTGTCAATTGGAAATAAAACATCAAAAGTGTAATTAAATGGTATTTATTAAATTAAAAAAAATTAAATGGTCTCATTTATCATTTTTCTTTCATACATGAGGATGATTCTTTTGATAAAATTTTAATGATAAATGTTTGGTTAATTTTGGTAGTTTTTCTGAATACCAAGAACTAGTTTATTTTTATTTATTATTATGAGTATAAATTAGTTCCAAAATATTAAATTTATTATAATATACCTATTAAAATAATATTTAACCATAAAAATAGTTTTATGATGATCCATGAAGGTGGTAATGTAAAAAAGAACAAAAACATTATTTATGGAGGTGATTAACCAACATAATTGGACAATAGTTTCATTTTACTGATTAAAAGGAGGTAATAAAATGTATAGATATAATATATTACATTATAAAAATAACATTTCAGTATGTACATGATTCTATAATTATTATTCCTTGATAGATGAAATATTTTAGGACAATTATAAGAAGAAAAGAAAATAAAAGAGGTGTTTTGAGAAAATTATCTCTTTAATATCACCTCCTTGAGAGACCCTTGAGGACTATGGATTTGGTCTTTTGGTAATACAAAAATAACCCTGACATGGGTAGAGTGAGTTAGAGAGGTTTTGGAAGATATTTTAGAATATTCAAGGATTGTGGGTCGAAATGGGGTGGTCATAATTGGTATTTATACTTGAGGATAGGTGGGTTTAAGTGACTATAATACAGATTATTTTATAATTAAAGTCAACCACATTGAGGTGAAATTGACTTCAATAAATTATATTGTTAATTAATGTTTTTTATTCTCTTTAGGGTCAAGAAATACCTCATCCAACCATTAAATTTTTTAATTTTTAGGTATGTTATGATTTTACCTTTTAACATTAACCCTTGTCACTATTTTACCTATACTACGTTAAATAATTTTTTTACCATAGAAAATTTATTATACCTTAAAAAACATTAACTTATAAAATAATTTGGAAATTATTATTCCAAATAATGAATTCATTTTACCAAATTCAATTCAAAAAAATTTTCAAATTAGATTTAAAATTAATTCTGTAGATATAACAAAAGTGCAGGTTTTAAAAGTGAAAAGTTCAAAGTTTGAAATATTTTTATATCCAATTTCAAAGTAAAATTCATCCCAATTAAAAATATTAATTTTATTGATGTATAATTTAACTAATTATACATTAAATATAATTTAAAATATAATTTAACTATATAAATAATTTGGATGAAAATACAATTCTTAATAAAAATTTAATATTTTTCTCTATTCATCTAACAAATGAAATATCTCTGAAAAATACCAAAAAATACTAAGATAATTATGATATTAATCATTAAAATATAAATTTATTTTTTAAAATAAATATTATATAAGTTTAAAACAAAATATTAAAAATAGGTGTGCCATCAAAAGGCGACAAAAATGCCTTTTAGAGTAGTATAGTTTTTTTATTCTTAAATTGGATTTATTTATTATCTTAAGCCTATAAAACTCATTTAATGAATTTTATAAACCTTTGACTGAATATATAACATATAAATTTAATTTATATTTTTTTTATTAGTAATTAATTCAATTTATTAGGATAAAATACTGTTGTGGCCATAAAAATAGTTTTTTCATAAAAACACATTTTTATGTTCAATTGGATTTTATTTTCATTTATAATTACTAAGTAACTAGTGAATTGATTTTATAAACATGTCTAAAAAATATTTTCTTAATTTAGTTAATCTCATTCACTTCCACACTTCTAATGATTTGGTGATAACTATGATAATTAAATAATAATATTTTAATAGTTTGATTTAACTCGGTGTTTTGTGTACCGTAATTTACCAGAGAAATTGAATTTATTTTAGAAGAGACACATCGTAAAATATTTGGGTGTTACACTATTCTCATTAATGTGTATGCCTAAATTACATGCTGAGTTCTCCATCATAAGGTCGCATGGCATGTAGGGGTCCCATATAGAATGCGATACTTATAATCTGATGAAACCCTAGCCTTTATAGCCAAGGCTTGACACACGGTGTGTTCTTCGAACTATAGGATGAGTAGTCAAGATTTTTACAGAATTTAGATCTATTGTATAAACTTTTAATCCATAATTTATTATACATATATCACCTCCTCACCATCTATAATCAATGGATCTAGTACAATTTTTCCATTTCAGGCCATCTGGTGGTCGAAAATCATTTTTTGTTAGTCTTTGGTGGTTCGTCGCACATCCCACACACCTCCAGCCCTTTTGTCAAAGAATATTTGATATCAAATCCTCAAAAAATTACCCAAAACATTTAATCTATCTATAAAAACCCATGTTTTGTCAATATGTACCTCACACATGAATTATTTGCGACTCTGGGAGTCTGATCGGGCTCAGTACCTCCTGAAAATGTTGAACCCAGCCCGTGGGGGTCCAACTGGTGATGAAAATGATCAAATTGAGGGAGGAAGAACAAAAACAATTTTTATCAATCTTTTACAATGATTATTATCCAAAAATAATAATGGGGATATAAAAGGTAAGAAAACTAAAGAATAGTCAATTTAACCAGTACACAAGTGTATGCAAAGACTATAATTGGTGCAGATCAAAGGAAGGGATTGATATCCTCAATAAATTTTCTTAAAAAGGGAGTATTCCGCAAATTTAAAAGTCCTAACTTGAGAATAGATCATATTTCTTCAAATAAAGTTCTCTCTAATGATATAAGTAATTCATTGCATTTTCTACACCCCAATCTGCTCTGATCCATAGATTTTTTGTTGTTCGATGAGATTCTACTAATGGAAGGAGAGGGGGAGAAGCTGTTGACGATCCCATGGTTATGAGTATAACCCCGGGTAAATTAGTAGGAATCTATATTTAATGGAAATTCGAATTCATACATTCAATTAAATTAATTAAATTAAACATTAAATTAATTCACTGAATGTACCGCCAATGGGATAGATATTTTAGAGCCCTGCACCGACCTATTTTAGGTTGCACATAGGAAAACATTTTACATCAAAATTATCTTATATTTATTTCAATCAAATTAATTATAAATACATGTTTAATAATTCATATTATAATAAACTATTATAAATAATTTTTTTAATAATTAAATACTACATTTTTTATAATTCATACAACCTTATTTCTAGGAAACTTTTCAAAAACAAACCCTTGGATTATTTTTACCAAGTGTAAAAAAAATTCTCCCTACAAAAATAGAATTTTTGTTCCATAAAATATTAAAATTTTCATTATACTATAGTTTCATTAAAATTTAATGTTAACTTACTATAATTATTTTGTGGCTCTTACATTCTTTACTCCTTTAAAAATTACAACTTTGATATTTTCATTGACGTTTCTTTCTAACAAATGAGGTTGGATCTTCATCATAACATCCTATGTTTCCTGGGTTTCTTCCTACATTTTATGATTTATAAAAATTATATATTCCAGTTGAGTTAGTTTATTACTAAACACTTATTATCTAGTACTGAGAATATAGATAGGATCTTCAGAGTATTATAGATCTGGTTCCAATTCTATTTCTTCATAGGTGAGAACATGTGTTTGGTCTATCATGTACCCTCTTAACAATGATATATAGAACACATCTAATACTTTAGTGGGTTTTGGTGGAATTTTATAACATTAATACACATATTTGACTCTTTCAATAATTTTAAAAGGTCCAATGTAGCCATTTTATTGTTTTCTTTTCCTACCAAACCTTATAACACACATCCATAAGACAACATCATCTAAACATGATCTCCCACTTGAAACTCCAAATTTTTTCCTTCAATTATCGGAATAGAACTTTTTTATTTTTAGGATAGTTTAATTTGTGTTTAAATAGTATTTATGTTTTATATTTTCTTTTCAACATTTTTTGGTCCTACAAGATTCACTTCCCCAACTTCATCGCAACATGTTGGAGTACAACATCTCATTACATATAATTCTCCTTATGGTTCCATTTGAATACTAGAATGGAATCTATAGATATAGGAAAACTCAAAAAATGGTGAATATATATCCCACATATCATAAAATTCATGTGGCCAAGTTCTATACATGATTTCTAATATTTTAATAGTCTTTTCTTACTATTCATCTCTTTCAGGAAGTTAGGCAGTGCTCAAATGAAGCTTAGTATCAAGAGCCTTATAAATAAATCTAAATAATTTTGACATAAATCATGGATTATAATCACAAAAATTGAAAGAGGTGAGGCATGATGTCTTAAAACTTCATTAATATAGATCCATATATGGTTTTAAAGAGGTAAATGTTCTCTTATAGTATGGAAATGTGCTGATTTGGCAAGGCGGTCAATAATGACCCATATTAAATAATTTGTTCTAATAATTTTTGGTAATACAGTGACAAAGTCTATAGTAATTTCATTTAATTTCCACATAAGAATAGGTAAAGGTTCCATGAATCCTATAGTATTTTGTATCTCTAACTTCACCAATTTACAAACTAATCATCTTGATACATAGTTATAAATTTTTTGATTTGTAATATCCCACAAAAAAATATTCCCACAAATCTCTATACATAATGGTTCTACTAGTATGTATAGAGAAATTCAAGCTATAAGAGTCGTATAATAATTCCATTTTCATCTCAAGTATAGATGCAACACATACACTATTTCCAAATTTCAAAACACCTTCTTTATATACAAAGTCTTATAAATTCCCATCATTCATAACATTTATTTATTTTTTGAATGTTATAATCATTAGGAAGAGAAATTTTTATCTTTTCCAATAATGATGAATTGGAAATCATTATGAAATTGATTTGTGATTCCTCTTCCTTAATAATTTAAATATACATATTTTCTAAATCCATGAACATTGGATCCCTATAAATACTCATTTTGGTCATAAATACATGATATTTCCTACTCAATACATATGTCTCCCTATTTTCCTTCCCTGGGTGGTAGTGTATTGAGAAAAAATAATCCATTACTAGCTTAGTAATTATTGTTTCACCATGTTGATCCCTTTATATGATAATATATATCGTAGAATCTTATTATCTATGTATAAATCAAATATTTTCCTATAGAGATAATGTATCTATATATTCAAAGAAAATGTTATATATTCCAACTCAAAATCATGAGTTGGATAGTTATGTTTCATATTCTTTAACATTCTTGATAAATAGGAAATAATATTGTCATTCTATATAAGTAAACAACCAATTCCTTTCTTCAATTTATCACTATATATCACAAATCCCTTATTTCATTATGGTAGATTCAAAATAGAAGAATTGACCAATCTCCTCATTAATTATTATTCAAATTCCATTTTACATATGAACTTAACCCCTTTACATGTATACTTGTTTAACTAGTTATCCAATCAAGAATGTTTCTAAAAAAATTCCAATAGTAACCTGTCAAATCAATTAAACTAAAAACAACAATTATATTCATTAGTGTAGGCCACTCATATAAATCCTTTTTCATTGTGTGATCAATTAAGATTACATATTTTTAGATAATATTTCCATGAAATGAATCATTCTAAAGCCAAAATTCACAATTCCTAAAGTTACCATATAAAATTTTTTCTCTAAGAGTCTCAAGAATTATTCTTATGTGATTCTTATAGTCCTAATATATTTTATAATATAAGAATATATCGTGAATAAATACCCCAAAATATATCATGGTATTCCTTGAATACTTTATTCAATTTATCAATAAAAACAAAGGGTTTATTAGTTAATCCAAAAGGAATTACAGTAAATTCATATTTTAGATACCTCATATGAATTGTTGTCTTCAAAATATAATCATTAATTTCAACCAATTAATGAAACCCAAAATAAATATCAATCTTTGAAAAATATAGATATATGTGTATTTGATCAAATAAATCATCAATTCATGGAAGTTGATACTTTTTCTTTATCATAATATCATTGATTCCCCTAAAATAAATGTAGAGCCTCATATATCAATCTTTTTTTAAGAGAAATGAATTGGTGATCCCTTTTATGAGGCTCTAGGGTATATACATCCATTTTCAAAAAACTATAGTTTTTTTTTCTTTTCCTCTAATTCATTAGTGTCCATTTAATAGGTATTTTTTATATTTCGTGTATCAAGGATAGATCAATGGAAAACACAACATCAAACTCCAGTGGATTTCTATTTAATTATTCAATAAATACATCAATTTATTCCTATAAAATAGGTACATCAAAAATTTTATGACTACATTTTTCATTCATAGATTGTGTCTATGCTTCTTCCCTAAGAATATCATTTATAAGAGCTATTGGGGAAGGATCCTGACTTGGACAAGGTGATGAAGTCACCCCTATTAAGTTATATAATCCCACATCTTCATCATGAATATTAAGTTACTTATATTTGAAATAATATTTTACATTTTATTTTCAATGAAAATCCATAAAAAGGTTTATATAAAACTTAAACATAAGTAAAATAATAAGTTCTAAAAATAGGGAATGTTTATGATTCGTAATTAGAACATATCGACACATCGTTGAAGAGATTTCTCCTTTTTCTCCCGATGTGCTCTCTCGAGCACACTTCTTCTCCATCTAGGGTTCCTTCCTATGACTGTAGAGCGGCCAGTCTCTTATCTCTTTTTTTGCTTTTATTCTACTATCTAATCCTGTTTTTAGTCCTCTCTTCATCGATGACTTCAGTTTTTTGTCTCTTCGCCTCCTCAGCACTCGTGCTTCTCCTATATATTTTTGGCTCTCTCAGCGACCTTCATTTTCTTTTGGTGTCTGTTTTCGCTGGTTCTATTTCGGCCAATTTTTGTTGTTTTCATTTTGTGGTTTTCTTTCACTCACCCTCTGATCTTATCATCTGAATTTTCGTGTTAAACAACACCTGTTTTGTCATGAAGGCACTCGGGTGTTTTGGGATTGTGTTAGTGTGAGGTTAGGCGGCTTCCTCCTAGCCTAATTTTCTCTCCTCTTCTTTGGCTACCCATCCCTTTATGCTTTCCAACTTTTCAGTTTAGTATGAGGGTTTTTTCGGTGGTTTTGGGATAGTGTTGGTGGTTGCAAATTGGTGGCGAGGGCTCATCTCGACCGGGGACGTCTTCCGCTAGGTTTTCCATCATTTTGGGATATTCCTTGGTGTTTTTTGGTTGTTTTTATCTGTTTGAGAAGATTTTTTCTATGGTCCTTTGTTTTCAATTTCCTTCAGCTTTGAGCTTGATTTTTTGGTTATGTTGGTCTGATGTTGACGTGTTATGTGGTATTGACGGTGATGGCTTCATCGTGGCTTGTTGTGGAGTTCTTGTTTTCTATCATGCTACTCTAGCTTCTAGGTACATTGCTCCTTTCTAGATTGGTTGGGTGAGATGGATTCCACAGAGATTTTGGGATGTGTTTATGCAAGCAGTAGGGGATTTTATGAGGTATAATGGGAGTCTATAGTCCCTTTTATGGTTCCCTCGATGTTGGTTCTTCGTATGTGTTGATTCTAAGGCATGGTGATCCTGGTTCTTCTTGGGTGTCGATGACAATGGTTCTGTTTCCAGCCGGTTTTTTCACCGGTTCATCACATATTTCCGGTGGTGATATTGGTTTCTAGTGGATGTTTATCAATAGTGGTCTTATTTCAAGGAGGTTCGGTTTGTGTCATGGTGTGCATCGCGAGGTAGTAGGGTCGAGGTGGTCGTGATGCCTCTTTTTTGAAATTTTAATGTATGTCGGTTTGTGGAAAAATGATATGGATATTTGAATATTTGGAATTTTGTAATATGCTTTGTGTATTTTGTTTTTGGAAGATCTGTATAACTTATGTAAGGTTTCCACTTTTCCTCAAAGTGTCTTTTCATTAAAACCAAAAAAATGGTTTGGAGGACACATCGTTGAAGTTGTGAGATTATCACTGGGAGTCTTGACTAAAAACTCCTTTATTATGGTTCAAAGAAAATATATAATTTTCTTGGAAATAATTAGTCTTATAAAAAAGTACAATGATATATAATCAGATAGAGAATTAGATAAATTTTAGTCTATGATTAAAATAAATTCCACCACAAATTTATGAACATCAACCTCATCCAAAGATATCACACAGGCTCGGTATTCTCCTATCATCATATTCCATGGTAAGTTCACTTGAAACTTGGTAAATTGGTGTGAATACTTACCCATTTCACTATATTTGAATAATTATATTGCCTTATTTTATTTCTTCAACTTCATTGGTTATCCAGATGACCCTAATCTTCAAAATTATAACAAACTCCCATTCCCTTCAAGAATTTTCTAGGATGTTTTTTTCTACATTTTTTTCTTGAAGGAAATTACATCATTCCTTTATTATTCTTAGATGGATAACCTTTTTAGTAGTTATCATATGAACTCTTCATATCTTTATTTTCCTTGAATATATATTCCCAATAAATTTTTTTATCTATTGTGATGGAACATAATACTATGTTATCAAATGATGAAAACGTTTGAGAAATTTTTCCCCTTTAGATGCTTGTATTATACCCATCAAAGATAGAGACTATATTGATTTCCTAATGACATGTGTAATTCATAGAATACATGAATAGTCTTATAAAGGTAGCCTCAAAATGTAACTCCCTGTCACTAGTTACCCAGAGTCAGTTCATTATTATATAACCTTGGCATGATCACAAGATATCAAGTCTCAAAAGACTGATTAGTTTAGTATCCTTGGAAGTACTAGATACATACATAATTTTTACATTATGTCATGAAATAAAGAAAAACAACATTGTGTCAACTTTGAACATAGTCATATCCTTTGGCCTATCCCTGTAGGTTAATCAAAATATACTTCTTCACATTGTGGGAAAAAGAAAAAACATAAGAAAGGGGTGAGATCAGATGCTCATTAGGGATAACAATATTGCAGAAACTATCATAAATAAGAATAAACATTTAAGGTAATGTATAAGACTAAAACAAAATCCTTTTAAACTTAAACTTCAATATAATATGGAAAAGATAAAACAAATAATTCCATTTACTTATTCACATGGATATTCAACTAGTCGAATAATCACATTTAATATCAATATCTAATTTCATAATTATTGAATTCATAATACCAGACATCATAACCACATAGTCAAGTCCTCATTCCAAGACTACAGATAAGATTTTGACACGGTATTGTGCCAAGACACTAGTTTGTCTCATGAGACCTACTGATGCATTAGGAACTATATCGGGGTCCACCCATCACTTACTAAGTCCAATTCATTCCTCATATAAAAAAGGTTGAAATATAATATAAACAATCTTATTAAAACTACCATATGAAATGTCAATACTTTAACCACAACCATGAATGGTATAAAAATAGTGCATCTATAGTCAAACATAACTCATTAAATGAAATATAGAAGTTTTTATTATAATAAATCAACCTCAATCAAGAATAAAATACAATTAAGTATATTAACATAGATGAAAATAATCAGTAAAACTATTTGAGAGAAATAGCCCCTTTTATTGAAAACATTTAAAAGTTGCACTATTTATCAAAGAAGTCATTTAAAAGTGATTTTTGAATCAAAGTGTACAGTACCAATTCTAAAATTTTGACAAGAATTTTAATTTCAAAACATTTATTTCCATATATATAAATCCTTAAAACAATTTTAAAAACATGGACATTAATTCGAAATATTTAGAAGAATAAATCTTTAAAACATTTAAAATGATATTTTAGTTAAAGAGTTCCTAAAGAAATGAGAGATGCTTGAATAAAAATAATTGAGGAATAATATTAATCAAAACTTTATAATATCATTAGAATAAAGGGATTTATGATATAATATTTCAAATGATATTATATACTCCATATAAAAGTGAATTGACACATAACAACAAAGAAGTCTCAATTGAATGTAAATTGAGACGAAATCCCTTATAGAGACTTTATCCTTATATTAAGGATAAATCAATGAAATAATTACATGTGACAAATATATATACACTCAATATTATTGGATACTTGGTGTAAATAAATCAAAGGATATTTACACATATTCTTGTAAAAACAAAACCACTGACGTGGATGTTTAACTCCATAAATTGAAATTGAGTTACGATTACCCTTATCAAGTTCATATCAAGGACTTGAGAATTTATAAATGGAGTGATTATGTGAATCAAAATTATATCCACACAAAGGGGAGTGTAAATTACTATATAAATAAATAAATAGTGATTTCACACATAATCTTCGAGTAAAATAATCAATGAAGTGTGTGTAAAACCTAATGAGTGGAAATTGAAATTAGAAATTACCTTACTAATTTGGTAACATAAGAAACATACACCCCATGAAAGAAGTATCATAAAATTAATATGTAAATACCTGTAAATTAATTTATATTACACAAAAAATACAATCATGGGCATTACATACACCACACAAAAGGAAATAGTGTCAACTATAGCATGAATCTCACGAGAGTAAAAAGTGAGATGAAAACCCATTACCTTGTACTTTTCCTTAGTATAGGGTAGGTTAACCTCATGTATATTGGTTAAATCATTGTTATTAAATTATAAAATTACCACATACATAAATATGATATCATATATGATCTTCTAATATTGATTTTTTAATGACATTTCAGTAGTTTAATTGTTTTGGGTGTTAAATGGTTCGTTTTCCTTTATATGTTTGGTTACGTAAGTCATGTTTATTATGGATGGGATGTATTTTATTTATATAAATAATTATATTAAGTTCATAAACATTATTTTTAATCATCAAATGAAAATTATTCTTGAATGGTTATAATGGGGAATGAATTCTCATTGCCTCATGGAGATGGTAAGTCATATGTACACACGAGCGGCAATATCATTATATTAGTGTTGAAATAACATGTAATTGTATGGTATATTATATATACATAATTATTAACATGTTATATTTATTATTTAAATCAGTTATAATCATTATTATACCCATCCAAATAATTAAGTGTTGAATAACAGACTACACCACGATGTGGAGACAGTAAGCCGTACGTATGCACATATGGTGAATTTTTCATTCATAGGATGGATAGAATAATGGATATGGTTGTAACATATTTATAATAACATCAAATTATGTATAAGGTTCTGGAGTTATTATTTTTGTATGGAAACAACAATGAAAGAGGAAGTGGAAGAAGAAGAAAAGAACTTTGAAAGAGGTGATGAAATTATTACCTCTTCTTCGGGTTCTTCCTTTTGTTGTGATCACAAGGAATCCTTAGGTTGGATTTATGATCAAAGTAAGGCCTATAGGTTCAATTGAGAGTAGTTGGGAGGATATTTTAGTAGGTTTTCGTTGAGACAAAAGGCTTTGGAGGTGTGATTTTGAGAGAAGGGGAAGTACCCTTTTATAAGAGAGGTAAGGGTCACTTTAGGAAAAGCTTGAAATATTATTTTATTATAAAATAATTTTAGGTTTATAAAGGCTAAAAATAGATTTATTTAGAGTATAATGTTTGGATTGATTAAAATATTATCGACCAATAAGTTTTAGACAAGTTTAGGTCATCATACTAACCTTATATTTTAGATTTTATTCTTAGTTAAATAGTTTAACTTTTAACATGTCTTCTTGTATTTGTATATTACATGGTTAATAAACTTACTATAAAATTCCAAGAGAAACTAAAGTGATTCATTAATGAAATATATATAATTATATAAAACCTTTTTTGGAACCTTATATTTTTAGAAATATTATATCATTTAATAATTTAGTATTTGTTTTAAATACTCATTTATGTCAATTTTGACACTATTCAGTATTTGGTTTTTGTGAAAGCCCAAAAAACTTTATTACTATAAGAAAAATACATTAAATAAACTCTAACATATCATATTAACCTATAAAATTCGTATAATGCCTCAAAAGTCTTAATTAATATTTATTTCTATATTTATAATATCAATTATTTTTGTCTTACATTATTAAAGTAATTACTGCATCATCATTGTGTCATAAATAAATTTAATTATTTAATGTTGAAAAATTATAAATAAGATACCATGATGTATGAAATCATTTTATCTTTATAATTAATATTTATAGTTTAATTTATCTTATGTATAACCCAATATTAAAAATGGTTTAGTTATTAATCTTTGAATTTAACACTTTTAACTCATCTTTAAATAAAATAATAATAAATGTCATAATCTAATCCATGTGGATCAATAGAATCATATTTTCTTCCTATGGTTTATTTAGGTCGAAATAAACTTATCCAATAGAATTAGGACATGTTTTAAAGTAATTATAATATCATTTTTACCTTTAATTATCCTATTTACTTTTAACCGTGGTAAATAAAATTCAAAAGTTACTATTTACCAAAAATTATTTTAATCCTATTGAACCACATTTTACTTACTGATGTCAACTATGCCTCTCATATTTTTTAAATTCAATTCACATAAGTGTTAAAAATATGTTTTATGCAAATTTGGAAATTTGCCTAGAAGGTGAGTAAAAGATAGTAAAAAGTTCAATAAAATTTTATATATCTAATCTTATTATAAAATGACTTCAATGAATTATATTGGACTAATATAGGTATTATGTATCTTTTTGGACTTTAAAATCAATTTAAATTAAAAATAATTATTTAAATAAAAAAGTTGACTTTAAATAATAACGTAGTGTTTTTCACTATTCATCAAAAATTGAATGTTTTTAGAAAAATACCAAAAATTCACCCAAATCTAATTTTGATATTCCAAATTCAAAAATTATGTCTATTTTAAAAAATTAAAATTGTGGAAGTTGTGTTAATTATTTTAAAAAAATATTCCTGTTGTCAAAACCAGAAAGTGGGTTTTTGAGAAGTAAAATCTATCAAAAGATTGATATGTGTTTATGTACAATTTAAATGTAAATTTACTTACAATGACCAACATTGGATTAAATGATAAAAATATAATCTAATTATACTTAAAAATCATTCAAATTTATAATTTAACACTATAAATTATTTTGGTTAAAAATTTTGTTTTCAATTAAAATTTTGTATTTTCACTATTCATCAAAATATAAAAGTTATCAGAAAAGCACCGAAATTTTATCCAAACTACATTTTTATGTATCTCTTATAAATAAGAAGTTTATTTTGTCAAATTGAATATATAAAATTATCAAATATTGTATTTAAAAAGGGTTCTCCATTAAAAGGCGGTAAAATTACATTATTTTAAAAATACTTCTTTTATCTGAAAAATTGAATTTTTTCTTATATTATGTCTAAGAGACACCTAGTATGGTTGTTAAAATTATATGGAGTATATAAAATTAAAAATATCGTTAATATTATTCATAACCGTTTTTGAATGGCTAGTTTGGTAAGTCATGGTGTACTCGAACTCGGTGTTGCGTGTAACACAAGCTATTGAATTACTTTAAAAAAATAACTTACTATGAAATCTTGTATTATTACATTATTCCCCCCTTTTGGAAATTGTGCCGTCAAAATTTTAAAAATTGGGCTTGGGAACGTCATTGAAAGTCCCATATCGGAAAAAGAGTAAATAAAACTATCACTTTAAAAGAAAGAAAGAGAAGTACAAAGGTCACCCGAGATAACCCATACTAGGATTACATGTAGGAAAACATGGATATGGAAGATAAACTAAGTGTTAAGTTATGATGAAGAGTGATAGAAAACATGATCAAGAAAAATTTAACAACAAGAAAACCACAAACTTGTCTTGGGTTAAACGGTCATTTGTTTCCCAGTAGGAAAAGTAAATGGAAAATGTTTTTTGTTTTAAGTTCCATTACATAAAGTTGATAAATTTATTTATGAGACTGAATAAGAACATAAATAGATATACTTCCTTTTTAAGTATAGTTTCATCCTTTAATAAATTTCTTCCACTAACTCATCTTTTCTCCAAATGATGAGTATTCAAGATGACTTTCTCACACCTGAAGCGCTAGAATCAACTTCTTGAGAATCACATAATCCACAAAAGATAAAGTATATATTTACCTTGTCTTTATAGATTAACCAAAACAAAATGATTGTAACAAGATCAAATTATACCAAAAATGTATAATCCTTTATAGAAATAAATACTAATCTTAATTTTCCAAATTAAACAAACAATACCCAAAGTTAAATAAAGACCGTTCAATAAACAATTGTCCTTAAAATCATTCAATATAATCCAAACTAATATTGAAACCCAAAACTAAGAAGAATATAATCACATAGTATTTCATAGTAAATCTTAACATTTATATCCAAATAACATCAACTACTCTTAAAGTCTCATATAGAAGTGTAATTAACCAAATCACATATTCTCTATGATAGGTCAATCATTTCCATTAATAACCTGAATCTCTATAAAAAACATATATTTTTCCAAAATAAAAAAAAATCCACCATTACCCTAAAAATGAAATCCCATGGTATTCTATTTTCCTTAGGCATATAGTGTTCCCAACATAGCAAATGTCTTCCAAAATAACATTTATCACTTAATCACAAAATCATTTTCCTATACTAAGGATATCCATTTGATAAAACATAAGATCCAAAATCAACTTATTATTGATCAATAAAATAATTTAAATAAAAATAATTAGTCACACTAACCCGGGATATCATGTAGTCCAGTGGTAGGCGATAAATCGTAGTCGCACTTTGGTTGTGGGTTTGATTCCTACAGCTTTTCCCGACGCGATGGGTTGTCACACGGTATGTGTATTGTATTTTTTCAAAAACTATATTTTATAAAATTCTCAAAATTAGATAAAGTATTCAAAATAACCATAATATAATTTAACCACAAATGTTATCTCATACCATGCATTTTCATCCCAAAAAATAATAACTTGTAATTGCCTCAAATTCAAGGATCATATAAACCCAAATGGTTCTTTATAACTATATCCACAAAATAAAAGATAATTCTTCCTCTAATAGAATTTTCAAATAACAAACTATAGGGTTTCACATACAGGAGAAAAGTCTTCCAATGTAATCATATCAACAAAGATTATTAATACTTTTAAACATTTCCCCGTCCATTTATTTCCACATTGGTTCTTCCTTAACCTAGTGGTTATCCTATAAAATAGGGCATTGACTTAGGTAATGCACATGTCCCTTACATTTATGGAAAATGACTGTAAATGTATTCTTAGGATCATTTTTTTTCTTCCATAGTACTCTTCATTTTTCCTTGGAAAATATTTAGTTTAGGTCCTAATTTCCCAAACATAAAGCATTTTTTTTTGCATTGAGACACTTTCCTTGGTGTCTCCTTTCACATTTCCTGCATGATCAAAATTGAGCATTCTTTTCTCTATAATCTCCAATGCTGGATCTCTTATCATTCCCTACCTTTCTCTTTTTTGTTGAGTTTGGGACTTGGTTAATGTATATATTGTTGATCATATTTTTAGAAACCTGCTTCGGCATGAACACGATATCTTTTACGCCTATCAACATTCCATTTAGTTGTTCATTTCCACCATCGTTCCCACCTTTTATATCATGTTCAATGTTAATATGACTTTCTTGGAATCCATCCATTGACTAAAACCAGAAATCATAGTGTGAGTAAAAATAGTCATAAAATCATTTAAAGAATATCATGACACCTTATTTTCAATCTAAAACACCTTAAGATTAACAAAGGCCATTTATTCTCATCTTATATTAAAATCCCTCAAATCGGTTTATAAATAAAATGTGAATTATCCTAAGAATATTCCTTAATTGTGTCGTAACCAAGAGTGCAGTAAGTCTCGTTGTTGTGCACCAGTTCTCGTTCGAGTCTAAATCAAAGCGGTGTTTTCGGGATTTACCCATAGGTACATCTATTCTAGAGCTGCCTCTATCTACTCGTATCCATATAGGGATGTATTTCTTGGAAAACCCACATAATATTTACATTACCAAAATTCTTGGATGTTCTTCTATAATAATCATAAAAATTATATCTCAGGGTAGTGTTTTATAATCAGAGTTTTTCTAAATATAGCTTCCAAGGTTTGTACTAAACTTCCTCTGATGCCAACTGCAATGCCCGGACCCTAGTTACCCAGAGTCGGTTCATTATTACATATAATTAACATGATCACAAAAGATCAAGTCTCGAAATACTGATTAGTTTAGTAGCCTTGGAAGTAATAGATACATGCATAAGTTTTACATTACATCATAAAATAAAGAAAAAAAACATTTTGTCCCATTGGAACACACTCATATCCTTTGGCCTATCCCTACTGGTTAATCATAATATACTTCATTACATCCTAGGAAAAAAGAAAACATAATAAAGGGGTGATCTCAGATTCTCAGTAAGGATAATAATATAGCGCAAACTATCATAAATAAGCCTAACCATTAAAGGCAATGTATAAGACTAAAACACAAGACTTTTAAACTTGAACTTCAACATAATATGGAAAAGATAAATCAAATAATTTCATTTAATTATTCACTTTTAATATCCATATCTAATTTCATAATGATTAAATTCATAATATCGTACATCATAACTTCATAGCCAAGTCCTCATGCCAAGACTACAAATAAGATTTTGTCAAGGTCTTGTGCCAAGTCATTGGTTTGCCTTATGAGACCTACTGATACATCGATGATCTATATTGGGCTCCACCCATCACTAATTAAGTACAATTCATTCCTCATATGAAAAGTTTGAAAAATAATATAAACAATCATACTAAAACTAGCATACGAAATGTCAATACTTTTACCACAACCATGAATAGTATAAAAATAACACAACCGCAGTCAAAAATAACTCATACAATACAATATGGAAGATTATATTATAATTAATAAACCCCAACTAAGAATATAATACAATGAATTATATTGACATAGATGAAAATATTTAGTAAAACTCTTTGTGAGAAATATCCCCATTTTCTTGAAAACATATAAAAGTTGCACTATTTATCAAAGAATTCATTTAAAAGAGATATTTGAATCAAAGTGCCCCATACCACTTAGAAACTTTTAAAAGTAATTGTAATTTCAAAACATTTAATTCCATATAAATAAATCCTTAAAACTATTTTTAAAAGAGGTACATTAATGAGAAAGATTTAGAATATAAATTTTTAAAACATTTAAAATGATATTTTAGCTAAAGAGTTCCTAACCAAATGAGAGATTATTGAATACAAATAATTGAGGAATAATATTAATCAAAACATTATAATATAATGATAATAAATTTATTCATGATATAATATGTCAAAGGATAGTATATATGCCATATAAAAGTGAATTGGTGAATAACAACAAAGAGTTTCAATGGAATGTAAATTGAGACGAAATCCCTTATAAAGACTGTATCCTTTGATTAAAGTTAAATCAATGACATAATTATGTGTGAAAAATATAAATAAACTCAATATGATTGTATACTATGTGTAAATCAATCATAGTACATTCACATGTATTCTTGTAAAAACAAAACCAATTACTTGGATGTTTAACTCTATAATTGGAAATTGAGTTAAGATTACCCTTATCAAGTTCATATAAATGACTTGAGAATTTATAAATGGAGTAATTATGTGTATAAAAAGTATATCCACATATAGGTGAGTGTAAATTACTATATAAATAAATAAATAGTGATTTCACACATAATCTTGGAGTAAAATAATCAATGAATTGTGCGTAAAACCCAATGAGTGGAAATTGAAATTAGAAATTCCCTTACCAATTTGGTAACTTAAGAAACATACACCCCATGAAAGAAGGATAATAAAATGAATATATAAATACCCATAAATTAAGTTATATTACACAAATAATATAATCATGGGTAGTACATACACCACACAAAAGGAAATAGTGGAAAATAGAGCATGAATCTCACGAGAATAAAAAATGAGATGAAAACCCATTACCTTGTACTTTTCCTTAGTAAAGGTTAGTTTAAAGTCCTGTATAATGGTTAAATCATTGTTATTAAATTATAAAAGGACCACATATATAAATATGATATAATATATGATCTTTGAATATTTCTTTGTTAGTGATATATCTGTAGTATCATTGTTTTGGGTGTTAACTGATTCATTTTCATTTATACATTTTGTAACATAAATCAAGCTTTTTATGGATTGGATGTATTTGATTCATATCCAAGATTATATTGAGTTATTAAACATTATTTTTAATCATCAATTGAAAATTATTCTTCAATGGTTACGATGTGGAATGAAATCTCATCGCGTTGTGGAGACGGTAATCTGTACATACGCACGAGCAACAATATCATTCTATTAGTGGTGAAATAGTGTGTAATTGGATGGTATATTATATATACATAATCATTAAAATGTTATATTTATTATTTACATCATTTATACTCATTATTATACCCATCAAAATAATTAAGTGTTGAATAACAAACTACACCACGACGTGGAGACGGTAAGTCTTATGTACGCACGTATGGTGACTTTTTCATTCATAGGATGGATTGAATAATGGATAAAGTTGTACCATATTTATAATAACATCACAGTATGTAGAAGGTACTGTAGTTATTATTTTGTTATGGAAAAAACAATGAAAGAGGATGTAGAAGAAGAAAAGAACTTTTAAAGAGGTGATCAAATTATTAACTCTTCTCCAGGTGCTTCATTTTGATTTGATCAAAATGGGTCCTTAGGTTGGCTTCCTGATCCAAGTAAGGCCTCTAGGTTCAAGTGATGTTAGTTGGGAGGATATTTAAGAATGGTTTGGATGAGACAAATGGCATTGGAGGTGTGATTTTGAGATAAGAGGAATTACCCTTTTATAAGAGCCGTGAGGGTTATTTTAGGAAAAACATGAAATAGTATTTTATTATAAAACCATTTTCAGTTTATAATGGATCCAAATGAATTTATTTCAAGTATAAGGTGGATATGGGTCTAAAGATTCTCAAAAAATAGTTTTTAGACAATTTTAGGTCACCATACAAACCTTATCTTTTAGATTTAATTCGTAGTTAATTAGTTTTACTTTTACCATGTCTTCTTGTAATTTTATATTACATGGTTAATAAACTTACTATAAAATGCCAAGAAAACCTCAAGTCGTTCATTAATGAAATATATATCATTATATAAGTCCTTTGTATGAACCTTATATTTTTAGGAATGTTATATCATTTAATAACATAGTATTTTCTTAAATACTCATTTATGTCAATTTTGACACTATTTAGTATTTGGTTTGTTTAAAAAGTCAACAAAACATGATTAATTCGAAAAAAATACATTAAATAATCCTAAAATGCAATATTAACATATAAAATTCTTTTAATTCATCAAAAGTTTCAATTTAAATTTATGTTGATATTTATAATATCAATAATTTTAATCACTCATTAATAAGGTAATTACTGCATCATCATTGTGTCATAAATAAATTCAATTACTTAATGTCTAAAAATTACAAATAAAATAAAATGATCTAGAAAATAGTTTTATCTTTATAATGAAACTTTATAGTAAATTTTATCTTATTTATAAACCTATATTAAAAATGGTTTAGTTATGAAGCATTGAATTTAACACTTTAAACTCTTCTTTAAATAAAATAATAATAAATGTCCTAATCTAATCCAAGTGGAAAAAAATGATAATTTTTTTTCCTAAAGTTGATTTTGGTTGAAATACACTTATCCAATAGAATTAGGACATGTGTTAGGGTAATTATAATATCATTTTTACCTTTAATTACCCTATATACTTTTAACCGTGGTAAATAAAATTCAAAAGTTATTATTCACCAAAAATTATTTTCATCATATTGAACCACATTTTACTTACGTATGTCAACCATGTCTCTTGGGTTTTTGAAATTCAATTAACAAAACTGGTAAAATTATGTTTTATGGAAATTTTCAAATGTTCCTAGAAGGTTAGTAAAAGACGGTAAAAAGTTCAATAAAATTATATATATATATATATATATAATCTTATTATAAAATGACTTCAATGAATTACATTGTAATAATATAGGTACTATGTATATATTTTTAATTTAAATTAAATTTAAATTTAAAATAATTATTTAAACAAAAAGTCGTCTTTAAATAATAATGCAGTGTTTTCACTATTCATCAAAAATTTAATGTTTTTAGAAAAATACCAAAAATTCACCCAAAACTAATTTTGATATTCCAAATTCAAAAATGATGTATATTTTACCAAAATAAAAATATATAATTTCTATTAATTAATTTAAAAAAATATTCTCTTTGTCAAAACCAGAAAGCGGGTTTTTGAGAAGTAAAATCTATCAAAAGATTGATATAGATTTACGTCCAATTTAAATGTAAAATTACTTCCAATGACCAAAATTGGATTAAATGATAAAAATATAATCTAATTATACTTAAAACCCATTCAAATGTATAACTTAACACTATAAATTATTTTTATTAAAATAATCAATTAAATTTAGTATTTTTCAGTATTCATCAAAATATGAATGTTTTTAGAAAGGCACCGAAATTTTATCCAAACTAAATTTTTATGTCCCTCTTCTAAATAAGAAGTTTCTTTTGTCAAATTTAATATATAAAATTTTCAAATATTGGATTTAAAAAGGGTTCTCCATTAAAAGGGGGTAAAATTGCATTTTTAAAAAAAATACTTCTTTTATCTGAAAAATTTAATTTGTACTTATATTGTGTCTAAGAAACATATAATATGGATGTTAAAATTATATGGAGTATATAAAATTCAAAATGTAGTTAAAACTATTCATAACTGTTTTTTGAATGGCTAGTTTGGTAAGTCGTAGTGCGCTTGAACTCGGTGTTGCGTGTAGCCAAAGCTATTGAATTACTTTAAAGAAAATAACTTACTATGAAATATTGGGGTGTTACAAAAAATATAAAAAAACTTCTTCTTTATGTTCCTTTAATATGAGAAATATTTTATTCATTTCATCTCATTACTTGTGAGGGAAATATTTTTCAAAGAATGTTATATTAAAATATCTATATTCTATATGATCAATTTATTCTTCCTCCATTGTATTTTAAATCAATGAATACCATTAATATATGTCTCCATTAAGATAATACACTTTAAGTATAACATTTTCCCATTCATCACAACCTAAGGCCAGAATTATTTTTTCAAGGGACTTAAAACATTGCCCAGTTACCACTGGATTACTAGTTCCACTAAAATATGGAGTCTTCGGTCGCATTAAAAGATATAATATTGGCGTATCATGTCGTGGAACATCATATTTCACCATATGTTCATGGTTATAAATCCTAAATTTGGCAAGTTACCCTAATACAGACAAGATTTTCTCAGCACAAACGCAAGTTGGTATTGGCATCCTCAATAGTAAAATTTCTACATTGCATATGAGTATTGATATCATTCATTATTCTGAGCTCTATTTATAAATAGTGGAATATAATTTATAACTCATAACATTATGAATTTCAAATAACAATATATAATTCTAAATATTATATAAGATTTAATATAAATTTGACATTTTCGAATTATTAATCTTAGAATCAAAAACATGGTTTCTTTGTGAATATCATTAAATCATAAAAATATATTCATATATTTCATAATTGTTTCCAAAGAAAATGTAAATAAACCTAAGAATATCACCTCAAGAGTGTTAAAACAAGTGTGTAGTATGGTCTCATTCACCAGGAACCTAAAGGATGGTTGAGATATACTCAACCAACACTTTCCAATGTTTTTACCCATAGATGCATTGGTTCCAAAAACATATCTACTTATATTATCCAAACAAAGATCTATTGTAGGAAAAGAACATAATCTCTACATTACCATAAAATTTATGATATTTTCCTACAATTAGGTATATCATTAATTTCTTTCATAAGGTTATGTTCCCTAATATTTTCATTCATAAATATGGTTCAAAAGATTTCAATCATGCCAATGGTACCGACTATAACAACCCCAAATATAGTATCCTAGAGTCGTTGATTACTATATTACATTGGAATAAGATATAAGGGATCATAGTACTATTAATAAATCTACTTCATAGTCTCGTATAACCAGATATAATCATGTTTCCCATTTTACATTGGAAAAAATATATGAAAACATATTTAAAGACATATTCTACATTCTTGAAATCATTCAAAGATTCTTTCTTCATATCCAGTGGAAAGGGAAAAAATATCTTCTAGCTCAAATTCCATGAAAGGGTTATGTATAGTCGAATAAATCAATTAAATAAGGTATAATGAATATGGAATGTTATATAAATGAAAAAGAATTCTATTTAATCAATAACATGAACTTGAAATACATCCATGGATATTATCAATGCAAAAAAATATGGGATAATAAAAACACCAATCTTAACAAAGGAAATGAATAATATTGGATTTCATATTCTTATACATTATAATATCTTTAAAATCAAGTAATTTCACAAATACAGCTTAAACTATGGGTAGGTATACACTAGTAACCGATTTAATATGTTTGGACAACTAGTTTGACTCATGAGACCTATCAATGCATCGAGGAGATATATAATTTCAATCCCCACTCATTACTACATATCCAATGAATTACTCATATAGAATGAAAATTTTAATTCCTAAAAATATGATTTATCAAGAAATATATGTATTGAGTAATGGATATGTAATATCATTATTTTCAAATTAAATCAAATAACTTTCATAGTAAAAAACTATATGTAAAAATGGTATATGATTTAGGTAGTAAGAATATACATGATACAAAGAATATAGACAATTAAGAAAAATGTAATTTCTAATTAATTATGCTCATAAGAAATTAAATGCTTTAATATAAATTTAACAACCAAAAAATTAATAAGAGATTAATGATAACCATAAATTCATTAGAAATATAGGTTTTCTAATAAAGTCAAGTGTTTTGGAGAAAAATTGAAAATGTAAGAGAATAAATAACATATTTTTTCATCAAATAGTTTTATTCTTAAAACCACTAAAAACTTATAAAATAATCTATATATCTTATAACTATTTTAGCGGTAGTAAAATTAGTTAGATCCAAATATGTTGAAAATCATTCCTTTTGAATTTTTGTAAAGAAATTTGAATATGAACCTTTCAAAGAATAATTTGAAAGAACTTTTTAAAAAACATTTAAAAAGTAAATTATAAGTTAAATTTTATTTCATAAAAATTTTATAACATAAAATGTCTATTTAAAATAAATTTTCATAAAATATTGACAAGGAAGAAAAATTTACCCAATCAAAAAGAGGAATAAGATCTGTTTTATTTTGAAACATTTTATTGCTTGATTAAAGTTAAAAATTTGTTTAAAGTTGTATTAAAACATGGAAACTCGTTATATATATATACAATTTACATCCCCCAATCCATATTTTTATTTTTCTAAGGACACTTTTAAGGGGTAAGTGTGAACACAAACAAATCCAAACAATTACATGTTCAACCACTATAAGATACCACCCACAAAAAAATCAAATTTTAGATTCAAATTTCAAAGAAACACTCTTAAGCTTCCAAAATTCAAAATTTAAATGGATCAGACCCATCATACTCAAACCACGAGCCAACCCACATCACGTTTACACCAATTTTTTCATAACTTTCAACCACCACCTTCATTATTTCATGAATCGAACACATCCTATACTTTTAGGATCAATCCATCATCATCGTCTTCCTCTGAAATCTACCCACTCAAACTCATATCCCAAAGTGCCTTGAAATCCACCATGCATCTCCACCTTAGAGAGAGTAGGGGAAAGTTGGATCTATAGAAGATAAAGAAATGGACAATTGTAGGTTGAAATAGTGGTAAGAATCTCCTAGAACTATCAATTCCAAATAAAGTCATCACCACCAACACATTCAACCTCTGAACAACAACTATGATGAAGTGGTCGTTGCACCACTATTGGAACAACATTGACATCACTGGACAACCAAGCTCCCCACTTTTGTAAATTTTAAATTATATCCCTTTGAAATGGTATGAATGAATTGAAAATTTATTAAACATGAATAAATTTATATTAATTTTAACTACATCAAATATGATTTATATAAACCACATAAAAATAAATAGCATCATAATACCAAATATGTATCAATGGAGTTGAAAATGAGATGAATTCATTTACATCATGATTCTAGTTTGATGATCATGATTTAAAATATTGTATAATGGTTTGAAAATTTTTATGAATTTGTAAAAGTACCATATTAATATTTGTAATGTCATATATGATCCATTAATAATAACTTATAACCATTTTTCAACCAATCCTTAATTATTACTATTCATTTTGGTGTTAACTGCTTTATTTTCCCATGAATGTATTATCATGGAATATTAGGTTATTTAACATATAATATAGTTTCATAATCTACATAATGATATCAATGTCATAATTATAATATTTATTTATTTGATAAATTTTATAATCTTTCTTGAATGGTTTACATGGAAAATGTATCACATTACTTTGTGTATATGGTAAATCTTACATATGCAAGTGCAACGTAAAAAATTTTAAATGGTTGAAAGGGAAAGGAATTAGTTGATATGTTAAATTTAAAGGATAAATATTATATCATATGTAACATATATATTTATTATTTCCATCATTATTACTATCTATGTAAGGTGTTGATAGAAACAAATTGCATTGGTTCATAAGGTGACAACCCGTCGAATACATGATCGATGGTTTTTTCCCATTTTGATAGAGAAGGATACAGAATAAAGTTGTTTAATAAATATAATAACATTTAGATATATGGGATATATATTTTTTATTATATTTTAATTTTTATTAAATAACTAAAGTTGTTAAATGAGGGAGAAAAAAGAAATATCTTCATTAGGATGATTACATTCTCTTAGAGAAACATCATATGGATCTCTTATTATTGACCATAGGGTAGTTATTCTGAGAATAAAAAATTATAGAACGTGAACATGGATATTGGTGAGTGATTTTGGAATGGTTTGGTTGAGCTATATATATCAAGAGGTTTGAATAAGTGAGCATAAGAGGTTCCTTTTTATAATTGATGTGAGTGGAACACTTGTAAATTTTTCATGTTTTAAAATATTTTCAAGTAACATTAATGTAAAAATGTATATAGAATGAATAATATTATATTTTTATAAGGATAATGTAAAAAATAAATAATACCAATTATGCTTAAACATGTTTTTAATTTTATTTTTACTTTTATCCTTTTATATTAATTCGTGGAAAACCTATTTTGACCCTAACAATGGTAATCAATTTTTAATATTTTTACTATTCATTATGGCCTAAAATTAATCTTACCATCAAAAAAAATATTAAATATGATAATAAAAAATATAGAACACATTTTATTATATTCAATCCACATAAGTGGAAGAATTTAATTTAAAAATTAATCTGGAAAATGTGATGATTTTGACTTTTTTTTAATTCATTTTTCATTCATAAGATGATCTGACGTTAACTATGTGACTAATATTAATGATTATATGGATTTAAATTCTTATATATAGATAAATAATATATATATTTCATATAAATTGTTTATTGTTAAATATTATTTTAACTAAATAAAATGGAACGATTTTCTTTTAAAAATATTCTAAAATATATTCATTTTATTCTCCAAATCATCTTATATTTATTTTTAACAAATTGATATTAAATACATGGTTAGTTATAAATATTATATAAAATTATTATATATAAAAGTATCAATATTGAAATACTTCATTTTCCATTATTCATAAAATCTTATTTATATAGAAGAAATTCAAAATCTCATTGTTAGATTTTTTTCCCTAGTATATCCAAAATCAATATCTATCTAAAAGATAAGAATTTGTATTCCATAAAATATTACAATTTGTATTGTAATAAATATTTATTAAAATATAATTTTTACTAACTATAATTTTCACTCATGGGTTAGAACAATCGCCTTTTATGAACCTAGTAGCCTTCTTACATTTTCACATGCAAACTTGTGACTAGAGATTAAAACCATTACACCCATCCTTTTTTAACCTATATAATTTCAAACTTTTTCACATAAAATTTCTATCTCTTAAGATATAATCCTTTTCCAATTCATTTTAGGGAGATATAGGTCCCACCCATCTCATAATCCATACTTTTATGTGAGACATGAAAACTAACATCACATCATAGTATAAATATTGACAATAAAATGGGTTTCATGACATTTACAACTTATCACATAAATAAATAAAGGAAATAAAATGGGTTTCATTGAAATTCCAAAATGGAAATCATTAAATTTTTATTAGGAATCCATGGGATTAAAATGTGTTTCATAAAACAACCAAATTTTTAAAATAACATCATGAAATAAATCATTTGATACCAAAAAAATTATCAAAACAAATAATCACATAATAAAGGAATAATATAGGTTTAAACGTGAATAATAAATCCATTATATATAGATCACTCTATTAATATGAAAATAAATCATAAAGAAAATATATTTTGAAAACATTTTGTATTTATCATCATTAAAGTCATGGTAAAGAGTCTCTTTTGAAAAGTATCCTTTGTTTTAAAGAGATGTGAAAAGGAAAACATTAATGAAAATTTAATTGGTTCAAAAACTCTTCTACATATATGTGAATAAGGGAAAATTATTTAAAAGGGATAGTCCTTGAAAAAATGAAATTCAAATAATAATTTGTATAACTCTATAAAAGTATTTTCAGTTACTAAGTCCCTTACAACTGTTTGAAAATTGATAAAAAATATCATGAGAATGATAACATGATCTAAGATATTGAGTATCATGATATATACATGAATCTTGATATAAATTTTATAATATGGTTTTAGTTACACCACAAAAAAACATGGTGTATAACAAAAATATGTCTGAATTAAATAAAATTCTGACCAGAACCCTTACAAAATGATATGTTAATGGATTGAAACAACATGTAGTAGAGATTTAGAAAAAAAATTATATCTCGTGACCATGGGTGTTTTATGATGAAGTAATTAATTTATTAAATAATTATACCACATCAAAGATAAATATGCATAAAACATGAAATCATACCTCAATGAAAGTAAACATGAGGCTACAAACCCTTACCGTTCTTCCTTTTATAGTTTATGATAGTCAAAACTCCAATAAAACAAACATGGATAACTTAAAAACTCTATTACATAAACTTTCACATAAATATTAAACTATTATAATCCTTATTATATTTCATTAACATGAGTACATTAATTATTTATATTGTATTATGACCATTGATTGTTAATAACATTAATTATTCTTCTCATGTTTAATAATATAGATATCACTAACCGTCATTTGATACAAATATAACTATTTATATATAATTTATTATTCTGTTATATATATATTATTATATATTTTTTAAATGTTTTTATTTCATCCCATATTAATTTTAGTTACATTATGTGAATACAAAATTGATAATGGTTTATTTTAGTAATTTTAGTAAAAAAATATTTTAATTTAATAACAAGTAAAATGAAAAACTGCATATATAATATATATATAGAACCATACTCTAATCGTTATTTATGTAAAATATTATAGTAATATTAGTTTTTATTTTTCTATAGTCGTCCATAATCATGCATTGGTCTCATAGGCGGACAAATGGACACATACTTAACCACACATTAATCTGATTAGTGAGTATGGTTAAGGTGGTTTTTATTTTAAAAAAATATCCATATAACATATTCATAATTATATTATATTAATTTTTTAATAATTTTTAACCATATTTTATTATGTTTATATAATTTAGTAATATAAATTTTAAAAAAGAAAAATGTTTCTTTATGGAGCTGGTAATCTGCATGTATGTGAGATTAGTGATCCTATTCCTCAATGAACTATAGGGGTTCAAGGTAGATATTAAACTAATATTTGAGAATAATAATTAAATGAGATATATAATATTTATTTATCACTAATAAAATTAATATCATCAATGAAATGAGGTAATTAAAATCAAATGACATCCCATCACGGAGGTGGTAGTTCACATAACAAACCAATGATGTAATTTTGTTTTTCTATGTGTTTGAAAGTAAATAAATAAGGGTTGTATCACTAATATAACAAAATATTATTATAATAAAGATATTTAAGTCATCACATTATTGTGGTGATATGATATTTGTAAGGGTATGATTCTAAAGTGTAAGATCCTAACATTTTTTGAAGGTGTGTCAAGATTTTGTATAGGTACTCTTTTTCCTTTTTTGATTAATTTTTGTTTGAGTTTTATCTTGGGTGTATTCGGGTGAAATTTGGAAGTTTTTTAGGGACTTTGGGAAGTGCACAGTCGGCTCATGGTTTGACCAAACCACTCACCAAGCCCAAGAAAACCATGAAACCCAAAACAGAGAGGGATTTCATGGGTGGTGCGTGGTTTTAAAACAAAGATACCTCTGAGGATAAACCTTACACCCCCCCTTCCTAAAATAGGTGCACAGTTTATGCGCATGGTTTGGAAAACTGTGCACCCGTACACAAGAAACTGTGCACACAATTTTATGTAACCTGGAAATTGGTTTTAAAATTTTTAGAACCCCGTATTATATCACTAAACCTGATAACTCTACAATAATCGATTCCTCTCATTTTTATATGCTATCAGGTGAATTCATCGGGCTCTTGAACTCGGTTCTTCATGATTCAAAGCCCAGATCAGAGATCTTCACCTCTCCCGATAATAGATTCTTCTTCCATGTGATTTTCTACCTCTTTATCATTATTTTCCCATTATTTAATGGTATTTTTTGTCCTATTAATTTTAGATCTAGATCTAGGTTTCAGGGATCAGGATTCTTTTAATCTTGTTCCTTGGATTTGACTCAAGATCTTGTTCTTCATCATGGTTTTAACCTATCAGTTTCAATTTTGGGGAATTTTTTTAGGTCGATCACTCATCAACGATTTGAGGTAGGTAATATAAATCCCAACACCATAGTCTTGATTTAATTATATTTATGTAATGCTATTATCAAAATTTCCATGATTGGTAAATTGAATTGATAATTGAAATGATTAGTTTTAATTTCCATTTGTTAATTGTTTCTGATGATTTCATTGGGGCGTGCATCCATCTATTATTTAGAGGAGGACACGCAGATGTTTCCCCACATTCCCACTTTCCAAAGGCGGGAGGCATCCATCACATATTCAGGTACGTTTTCTCTTTTATAGAAACAAGATTATGGGATGTCCGTTCCTCCTTTCGTGAATTCCTCCTCGGAACTCTTCACCTAGTTCGAGTATCCCTTAAATATTAAGATGTTGTTTTTGAAACTCTTCCTAGTGCCATGTTTTCATAGACGACGGTTAATTATGCTCCTTTTGTCAGGACATTTCAATGGGTCCATCCGGGGCAGCAACCTTCAGTCAAGGGAGTAGTCATGTTAGACATCACTAGCATGTCTGGACACTGGAACACTGATGCTTCTTGGTTTCTTTCCCTTATGATAGGGATTCTAGAGGGCACAGAAGCCCGAGGAATCCCATGTCAAATACAGGGAATTTCATTTGATAGGCATGTCTCTGAGATTTTCTTCAGCTTCCCATGTTTAACATAGGATATTCCATGAGTTTAATATCTAGCGGATATGAATCAAACTGATTATAACATTGGCAGGAGTGGATCGGATGAGTGCAACCCCTGTAGGGAACTTTGATGTTGGGGATAACGTGTGTTTAGTATCCTGATTGCTACAATGAATAGCGAGAAAGTGGTTGACATGATCTCACTAGGATGTGGCGGCCTGGGTAAGAATCAGGATGGATATTGACTATTGAGAGTGGATGTAGAATGAGGTGGAGCTGACACAAGGTCATCAGTGATGTTGGGCTTGAGCATCGAAGAGACTTACTATGTATCCCCATGGTAGGGAATCAAAGTCCACGTAGTTCAGCGGGGTGATGGGGAATAGAATCGAGGTGTGTGAAAAGGACAATAAACTGATGATATACTCGGCCTTATGCGTGTTTAGCAGCCCGGGATGGTCTAACACCATGGGGGAGGACTAGAGTTGTGGGTCCCAGAAAAGGGGACTACAACGGATCACCATTGATTTCGGACTTCAACAGCTTACCACTGGTTGGGTTTGACAATGGATTACCAATTATCGGGGTTCCAACGGCTTACCGCTAGACGAGGATCACAATAGGTTACTGCTAGATGGGGTTGATCCTCATGGAGGATTCCTACATACACTATCTGGGAGACAAGGATCAAAGACCATGTAGTTCGAACGGGAACAGTTTAACATCGTGCGGGACGAAATGGGCATATTTTTTAATGTCATGAAGGATGAGGGTGGACCGACGTAGAGTGGTCAGGACCGATGGGTGTTGGGATTCAACCTCAAGGAGGATTCCTACGTACCATTCCTAGGGGACAAGGATACAAGTCCACAAAGTTCGGAAGTGTTTGGTGAACCTACATGAAGGTGTTGGGACCATTAGGTGTTGGGATTGAACCTCAGGGTGGATTCCTACGTACCTTGCCTTGGCAAGGATCAAAGTCCACATAGTTCGGGAGTGTTTGGTGAACCGATGTGAAGGGGTCAGGACTAGTAGGTGTTGGGATTCAACCTTATGGAGGATTCCTACATACCTTACCTTATAAAGGATCAAATTCTATATAGTTCGGGAGTGTTTGGTGAACAGACGTGAAGGGGTTGGGACTAGTAGGAATTGGGATTGAACCTCATGGAGGATTCCTACATACCTTGCCTTGGAAAGGATCAAATTCCACGTAGTTTAGGATGGTGGATGTCATGTTTGATGCTTACTCTAATCCCATTTGATTCATGCTTAGTGTGAGAAACAAGAGGAACTAAGGACCTGATGATCACATCGCGAAAGGTGCATCCTTGGAGAGTGGAGTGGGGCTTACACATGGTTAGCGGACCAAAGGGGAAATAGGGGCTTGCATGTGGTTAGAAGCCTAGGGAGATGGAGATTGGGACTTGCTACGAGATGGAGGCCCGATGGAGACACATCTCATAGGGATAGGGATGGGATAATGAAGGTCCATGTGCCCCTCTCACATCTAGTCTTTGGTACGAAAGAAGAGAGGAGGAGCAGGGATGTAGCATCTTACAAGAAAGGCTAGGGGATTGCACTAAGGTAGTTGCCCTTCCCCGCGGATAGGCTCCACTCCAGTAGAGAGGATATCATTCCATGTGAGGAATATCTCACTCCTGTGGAGACAAGCAGGCATATATAATGTCCTATATAAGGCACCCTGCATATGATTCATGGGGAAAGGCCATAGTTTAACATCATGTTATGACGACGATGGTGCTTGGTAGTTTAACTCCTGCAGCTCGGATGAGGAGGGTTCACTCTGCACCCCTAAAGATTACATAACTGATACCTATCCACCCTTTAGGAAGGGAAGTCATCAACAATGTTGTAATAAAGGTGTGTTGTGGAGTGATACAATAAGGGGTCCATGTTAGCATGGCTATGAGAAGAAGAAATGGCTATTACCATGCCTCTATGAAAAAGCATAAGGCTAAACAACTACATGTAAAGCACCGCCCAAGGGACCTAGAAATCCCTTCATACAAACCTGGAGGGTCGTATGGAAAAAGGGATTGTGGTGAAAAGGGGTTCACAAGAGGAGGCCTCGTGAAGCTCTAGTGCTCCATGTAGTGGAGGGGCTTCACGAAGGGGTATGTATTGTGAAGTGGGGTGTCCTTACCTAGGGATAGGGCCTAGGTGCACATGGAGGGTGCTTCGCAAAACATAAAATCTCTTGTGGAGTTGGGCTTCATGAAGAAAGGGTGCCTTGGAAATCATATCACTAAGAGGTAGTGTGCCTTTTGAACCACAGTAACCCTTCCTTAGCATGAGGTTTACATGTGCATGGAAGGTACTTCATGAAGCATGAGTGCTTCACAAAGACCCGAGTCCCCTTAGGGATCTCCTTCTTTTGCAAAGTCTTGTGGGCTTCATAAAGGGTATCACTACATGAAGATGGGTTGTGTTTAATCCAAAGGAAATGAACTTTGTGATGCTAAAGTATCTTGAAGAGCTCGTTTTTTACAGAGCAAAAAGTGCTTCATGATTTGATAGTTAAGAAGGTGAAAGGTCAGAGTATCCATCCTTTGGGATCGGGGGAATCCCAGTATTTATAGGAAAGAGGCGGATCGAAGGATGGAGTATGTGACATGAATCCATATGGTGCTTTGTCATAACTGTGGAGCCTCCTTCCTCTTTTCTCTATGGAGACTTCCCAAAAATCTTTCAGATCATGAAGCATCCCACCTCTTTGCTCCACAGAGGCTTCGCAAATGGCTTTCGGATCACAAAGCCTCCCACCTCTTCACTCTGTGGAGGCTTTAAAAACATCTTTCGAAGCATGGAGCCTCCTGCATCTTTGCTCTGTGGCACCTGTAAAGGGGGCATCTTTGCACCGGCCGTAATTCTCCAGGGCTTTGCAAATAGGCTTCCCGAGGTAGCATCAATGGAGTTGTTGTCCTCTTTTCGTTTTATTTTCCTCTTTGCATATTTTGCTGCCAACAAATGACCCCCCCCCCCCCATCAGACTTGGAGTTGAGGATGAAACGAAGGTTGAAATCTGAGGGACAATTTCCAAAAATATTAGGCCAATCACAAAGTAGGATCGTGAAGATTGGTCATGATACGGAGAAGGGACACGCGGGTTGAGAGCACCATGAAAATCATCATGGATGGGCACGCTGCAAAGCAAAGGGGGGCATTGCCTATAAATAGGGGAGTATGACCTCTCTTTTTTCATTTCTCGTCTTCGCATTTTGGAAATTTTGCTCTCGATTCGTGAAGCTCCGTGCTCTCTGCGATTGCTCTCCGCGAATCGGGATTTTCTGCTTCGCGACACATAGCGATTCCTTCAACTCTGCAAGTGTGTGCTATGTGGCTTATGTATGTGATGTCTGTGGCAAGGCTCTGCAAACATTCTCTATGACTGTGCTTCATGATTTGGGCTTCATGATCGAGCTCTGTGATCCAGGAGAAAAATTTTGAAAACTTAAAGACTGAATGGCTCATCAAAAAACTATTAGGGGGTCCTTGGGGATGTTTCCCATAGAGAATAAATGGCCAATAAATCGGGCATCAGATAATAAATAAGGAGCCATTCGGACCATGATTCACTGGTGGAGCTTCTGTTAGAGGGTCTGAAGAACTACCCTCAGTGAAAAAGGTTTCCTTTGAAAGGATTTTTCCTGAGGGATAAAGTCTTAATTCCTAAAGTGAGTAGGGAAGAGCCAGCTTACTGGTTCAAGAGTACACCATGCCAGCACCAGGGGTTCAGGGTGGCCGAAAGCCATGCTTGGGATGATTTCACACCCGTTAATGCTAATTTCCTGTACAACCATGTGAATAACATAGACGAGAATGCGTTGAAGCCAGAGATATCCCCTCCACTATACCACACCGTCCTAAAGGAAGCTCTGGGGAACCCAAAGAAGGGGTGGAATGATGAGTGGGATTTGCGCCAGGGTGGAAAATTTATGGAAGACTGGGCATGGGCCTACTGGGTAGGCACCTTGTGTAAGGAGTTCAGGGTGGAGTTGAGGCGAGTGGTCTTGTATGAGGTGGCTTGGGCTTCCCAATTTTATATATGTCAACCAAATCAGCTGATGTTAGAGTTATTGTGCATGTGGTCGTTGAGGACCAATACCTTCTATCTTTACCATGGGGAGGTTGGTATTGGCCTTTGGGATTTGCACCAGATCTCAGGGGTCCCGATACTGGGGGCAATGTACAACTAGCTCCTTCCTTCCATGAATACATGGGAAGACCTGGAGAATATGTCTCCACTAGAAATGGAATTGATGGACCTGGTGTCGGGGGAGGAAAAGTAGTCGGTGAGGTGCGTCCACATTAAACAGTGGTTCAATCAGTTCCTAAATTTCCCCGAAGATAGATAGTTTCCCATGAGGCCTCGGACCTACCCAAAGGGGGGTCAACGCGGTGGAATCCGTGTTGGCGATAGGGGATGGGTAAACCTCAGGATATCGATGCTCACTAATCTATATAAGGTGTTGTGTCACATCAGGGAGGGGATGAAGCCATAGAGGATATGTAGGTCATTCCATCTTCTGTATGGGTGGATAGTGGCACATATTAGAGGTATCTATGAATATTTGAACCACACTTCCCCTATAGGGTCTGATTTCTGCCCAGGGATTTTGAATACAGTGGGGAGATTTCTAACTAAGTTGACTCTGTAGTTGGGGTTCAACATGGTCTAGAAGGTGGAAGAGTTCAACTTCCACCTGTTCCCGGGGCCAACAGGTGTTTTAAAAGATGATGGTCGTGGAAAGGAATAACATCGGTCTTACCTCCTGGCCTTTCGGGGTGGAAACCTAGTGGTGTGGGTCAATTGCGATCCTCTCTACGAACCATACACCCTGTACCACTTCTCAAGGCAGTTCTGGTGCATGCAGCGGCTGACCCCGCGGGTCTACTTGGGGGTGCGCCATGAGGATCACCCATGTGTGATGAGGAAGATATGGCTCATGTTCAAACAAGAGGATGGGAAGATGCGGAATGAGCTGCCTCCGTCCATATCTTCTTATGAGTTAGTGAAGTATTATGCCAAGGGATGGGAGGTGGCCTACCCAGGGGAGATGCTGAAGCAGAAAACCATCTATTTCGGTGATGGGGTGCTTCCCCAACCTCGAGGTTAGGGTTATAAGGCGGCGAGTACATCCCATGATGGTGGGGCTACAGTAGTGGAAAGACCCGTACTGGTCGAGAGGCAGGTGGTGGCTATGGACCCAGTGATCTTAGAAGGGAAGAGTCATCCGAAGGGGAGGTCGCCAAGAAGATTCCGCAGGATATCAACCCGGGCTCTGGGGAAGCAGTTTCACCACATATATATGCCCACGAATGTCATCTTCTCAGAGGATTGGGATATCTAGGACGTCAATATTCAATTCCTAAACCCATCTAAGATGTGGCAATATTTGAATCACATTGGGATGTATTTTCTAGGGATCAGTCCCATTAAGGCTAGCTTTGTTGTATCACAGGTGGATGGGGAGCAGTACCTTTTTTAAATGGAGGACATCATGCACTCCCTAGGTGCTCCGCGTCTGATGACAGATCGAATAAAGGTTTTTCTAGATCAAATGAACCCTCCTTAATTTTCAACTATTGTATTGAGAGAACTATTTCCATTATCGAAAGAGTCAGATGATTCCTCTTAGGGGGAGGAGTCCAGTGAAGGGAGCCCTCTGGAGGAGTGTGAGGTCGGCGATTCAGACCAAGAGCTGGAATAATTTGTGGAGGCCCTTGAAGTAAAATCCTAACCACTTACATATAGTCTTCATCTAGTTTATTTAAGACTTCTCAACTAAACATCTAAACTATGAAGGAGGGCCTTATATCCAAAACCTACTCTCATCTAACACTAGATGTGGCTGCGGGGACTTTGGGATCTACGCTCACGGCTAGAGAGAAAAATGTTCTTAGCAGGGGGTGACATCAAGGGTGGTTCTTATAGAGTTTTTGGACTTCCCAACAATATACGGAGGTCCAATCCTTGGGGTTATGATGAAAATAACCCAAGAGAGAGACCGGCTATTCGACCTCTGTGAGTCTCCTTTACGAAACTTATAATTGTCACCCATTGACTAGATCAACTGATGTGTGTGAAATCATATATGAAAAATTATTCAAATGGTGTGGGATTACTTGGTGAGGTTTTCTGAAAGTCCTGGTGATGCCTTCCACAAGGAAACGTCAGTGGTGATGGAAGCAAACGTTCAAACCGACCAAGATGCAGCACTTCTGATCATTGGTGGGACCATCAGTGGGATAGAGCCTGAGATCATTGAGGTGGGATCTAATGATGAGGATCAATCAGAAAACATGGGTCTTGACATTACTGGTGAGACACTAGATGCAGACCCTGATGATGAGTTCCTAGAGGTGTTTCCCACATACGAACTTGTCGACCCCAAAGATCGGGATGAGACGGCCTCTGACGAAGAGGGGAGAAATATCTTCTGTTTTTTGTCGTGGAAACTGATCAAGTGATTCATCAAGAAGATTCCTCAAATTAAATGTATAGAACAGATGGGGAGACTTCGTTCCCGGCTGCGTGAGATGTGCGATGGCGGAGTATATTCCCAGTATCCTCATATGCTCATTTGAGACCTCGTGGAGGAGAAGATTCAGGATCATGATTGTGGCCTCAGTGTAATATCACCATGGAGGAAATTAGTAAACATAAAGAGGCTTCAGGAGGACGAAATTGAGATTCAATGGTTGCAGGCGTGAGTAGACGAGCATTCTGCTTTCCTCAATGCACAATCGGAGCTCGTGTCATGCCTAAAGGCCCAGCTGGCGGAGGCTGGATAATGGATTGAGCGAGCCTCTAAGGAGATGGACATCATCTAAACCAATGAGGAGTGGTCCTAGATTGTGTATGATGAACTATGACCCATTGCTACCAAGGAGGATTGGGAGATAGATAAATGGCAGCAGATCCTAGATTCCTCAAGCCAAAGAGTGGCAGATATGGAACGCTCTATCAAAGAGATCAACCCATCCAAGGTAGGGGATGATCCTCAGGTGTTTCAATGCGTGTAAACTTTTTTAAATGTACTTTCATGTTTTTATTTTTTATGATAGATGCATTCATGGGTTCTGTTATTTTTTTTGGTCTACTGCATGTCTGTTACATTCATGAAATACCCAGTGATCAATCCCTAAGATCATGTGGGTCGGGCCCAATGTGATAAACAAGGAATGACCACCTCATTGTTCCATACGAATATGAGGGTGTTGACCAAGCTTTGGTTATCTAGGGTTTGAAAAACCAATCTAGATCTCTCATAAGAAAAGGGGAGGCCTGAATAGAGGAAAAAGTTCTCAAAACAGTCGAAGTTCCATTCTCTTAAGGTGACCTAGTGCATGAGTGGGGTAACACCAAGGGAGTTAGAATTAATATGAACATAGGGGAGTGGAAAGAGTGAATCACAATAACCAAAATTAGGAATACTATGGAGGTTTCATGATAATGAAGGATAACTATTGACTATGTTAGAAACACAGCATCCCTATTGTGTTAGACTGGTATGGGGATAAAAAATGAGGGTCGATCGCTGACCATGTTTGAAACATGGGGCCTAACTCAAAAATGTTATCCATTAGTCTTCTATAACATTGGTCCAGGATAGTAGGTGAGCCAAAGTCCAAGCATCCACACTACTAGGACGTTCATTTAGACATGAAATAGAATAAGGGTCTGAATAATGGGCATCCAAAGTGCGGAGGGTGGAGTGATGGGTTGTTTGAATGGATTCCAACACTCTTGAAATTATGCCAATGTGGTGAAGACACATTAGGTGAGTGCATTAGTGTGATCAAGGATCATACCTACTTCTAAACAGAACATATCCAGTAAGGACTTGGACTGCCTTTTGGTTTTACATTATACAAAGGAGGATGATATACATGTAGTTTAAAATTATACAGTGTGTACGGTGAACATATTTACAACTTCATACCTCTTGTACAATGATTGGGGCCAAGGGGCAAGAAGGGTTAATGACCATGAGGCTGGGCCCAAGTTGAAATTCCTGGGTGTCACTATGTATCTCATAAGGTTGAGAATCATGCCAAATGTATTTTTTAAACATGGCATGGTTAGAGACCAATGGTGGTAGAGGAAACCCTCTCTGACGAGGAAACTGGCGCATCCCACAGTTTATAAGGGGCATTATGAACTAGTTCGGGGTAGAACCGCAATTTAGGGTCATGTGTTGAGGACACATGGACTCGTGTAGTATAACGTCATATGATAGGACGGGGAGTGAAAGGGGAGATCCTGGGAAGGGAGTACATGATTCAGTAGCTATAAACCTTATGTGAATAAGGACATAAGGAGTCTAAAACACACCACATATCCCTAGAGGATTTTTTTTTAGATCACGGGACCGAAAGTGAAAGTTAGGCTAGGATTGGGGAAAAGCTCCCAGATGTTCCTACGTACCTTTTTAGGATGGGAATCAAGCTTCACGTAGTTCTAGAATCAGAGTTTAAAGTCATGCAGGACGAAGGGCCTATGTGGTGTAGCTGCACCAGTACATGATCCACCAACACTACTAAGCCCATGTGAGTCGTGTTCGATTTGGGAAACAAGGGGTAGCGGTGATATTTCCTAGTACCAGAAGGCACACATTAGGGTAAATGAAATTCTAGGTGATTGGCATCCCAAAATTATTGACCCACCTAATTAATGCACATAGATGTGTAGATGTGTAAAATCATGCACTAGAATTCCACTTGAACATAAGGGAGTGTACATATGTGAATCATGATGCTCGAGATATGGATCACAATGATAGTGTCATGAAGATAGAGGATAGCTATTGACCATGTTCAAAACACAGTATCTGCTTTGCATTAGCTGGGAATGGGGACATACAAATGACGGTCGGTCACTGACCATGTTAGAAACGCGGGACCTATCACAAATGTTGTCTCAGGTATTCAGGGGCATTGGCCCAAGACAGTAGGTGGTACAACGTGGCATGAGACCAAGTCGTAAAGTGTTTCCCCTCAGACATGGAAGAGCATGAGGATCCAAACAAAGGTCTCATGAAGCTTGGACATAAAATGAGGGAGTGTCCATGTGATAATTCCACACCTTGGGCTCTTTGTCACGATGCATCTGATTTAATGAAGTGCTCGTAGGGTGGTGAATTATATGAACCCAATGCATAGTTCCCATAGAGAGATCTTAGTTTAGGTTTTTAGAACTCAGACTAGGCTGGGAAGAGATAGGGGAGGTACTTGGTGCGGTTATTGCAAAATCTAATGCAAATGATATCCTAAGAGGTACTCGCCACACCACATACTTCCAAAGGAGTTCAGGACATGGGGCCAAAAATGGGGAAGGATTTAATATTCCTAGGGATGGACCTACATATGGAATGTCTGGGCATTCCTACATATCCCATAAGGATGGGAATCAAGCCATATGTAGTTCTAGAGAGTGTCATGTAGTTTGATGTCTTGCAATAAGGATGGCTAGATCTTAGTTTAATGGTCTTAGAGCTCAGACTAGAGATATAAAGGAGGGAGGGAAACACGTGGTGTGATATTGAAAAACATTACATGAATGGGGACATAAGCCAACATCACACCATGTGTTCCCTGAGGAGGTTTTAGGTCGAGGAACCAAAAATGAAAGTTGGGTTGGGCCTGAGGCAAAGTGTTCGGGCATTCATACATACCCCATTATGATGGGTATCAATCCATATGTAGTTCTAGAAGCGGCATGGTAGAGTGCCAATTCTAGGGACAATATTGTCATGTGGGTCTAGCCTACGCACTAAAAGAAGCGGCGTTTGATAGATCTTCTTTGTTCTTTAAGATGGATGTTTTTTTGTAAAGCGATAAACCTAGGATGGAGAATCCAGGTTTCACTAAAGGAATAAATCCACATGTATGAATTGAAAAATATTATGGTGAATGAGAAATACTTAACATGATGTCCCCTCGAGTGAGGATATCCCAATGTAGTGTTGTTTTTCGTCATGCGGCTAGGAAAATAATGTCATAGTCAACGGTCATATGATAGGACTTACCAATGCATTTTAATGTCATGCAATAAAGACACAACAGTTTAAAGTAATGTGGGACCCATTAGCATATTTTATGGTTATATGGCTCAGACACATACAAAAGAAATGAGGTTTTAGGGGGAATGCGCATAGTGAGATGAAGCATACTCGATGTGAGTGAGGATGAGGTCTACACCAAACCATACACGATTCCTGGGAAGAAACCTTGAGCCAAGGGGCTAGAAAAGGTCATGGAATATGGGGAAAGACCTAAAGATGAAAAGTTTAAGTGTTTCTACATATCCCATGAGGATGGGAATCAATCCATATTTAGTTCTCAGAGGATGAGATATAGGAGATACTAGCTCCTAGAAATGGAGTACATGGTGCAGATATTGAAAATATAACATGAATGAGGACATTTTCCCACACCACACCATGCAATCCTATGAATTTCAGGACCCAAAAGGTCAATCAGGAAAGGTAAATAGGGGTAACCTGAGATGGACTTGTCTAAAATATGCTCGGGCATTCCTACGTATCCCATGAGGATGGGAATAAAGTTGTACATAGTTATAGTAATGGAATAAAGTTTTACATCTTGCGACAAGGACGTTGAGATCTTAGTTTAAGGTCTTAGAGCTCAGACCATAGATAAGAGAGAATTTTCCAAATGGGTGAAACCCTCGACCATATCCCTAATCCCACGTGAGATACACTCGATATGGGAAATAAGGGTGGAGAAAGTCTTTGAAACACATGGAATACACACAAAGGGGAAATTGGTGTGGAGTCCCGAACGACGCATCACTATGAATTTACCCTTATAATGTTCCAATGTGCACTGAGGGACATTACCAAGAGTTTCAAAATTCTACTTGGACATGAGGGAGTGGAAAAGGATGTGAATCACGCAACCAATATTTGAGGCTTGATGGGGGTGACGATGGAGGATAACATTTGACCATGTTAAAAACATAGCATCCACATCATGTGACCTGAAATGGAAACAACAAATGAGTGTCGACCACAGACCATATTTGAAACATGGTACTTTTATCAGTTTATCATTCAAGATCTTCAATGATGTTGTCCCGAAATGATAGGAGGGATCTTAGGCTAAGTATTTGTATCATTTGGGGGCCCTTTTGTATTTGAAGGGTAATGGAAACCCAAATAAAGGGGACAATGAAGCCTTAGGATGGAAAATAACATGTCCATGTAGAATTAAACACCCTAGGTGCTGAACCAAAGTTCTCTTGAGCACATTGGTGAACTGCTATGGAGGGTTGAGGGGCCCAGCTAAAGAGCAGCCGACTTGAAAAGATTAGTGTGGAACAAGGGTATGAAGAGCCCTCGGGAGAGGGGAAGGTATGTGGCATGGTTGTTATAGAGTCGTTGTGAATGAGGACATAAGCCTACACCATGCCACATGCCCCTCTCCTAGGAGAACTCAGGCCAGGGGTCCAAGAAGATAAGGGGGTTTCTTAGAAATGGGGATGGACCTGAAGACTTAATGTTTAGGTGGTCCTATGTATACCATAAGGATGGGAATCAATACACATGTAGTTCTAGAGGATTCTGTTTAGTTTTACATCATGTGGAGAGGACGTAGATAGGGGCAAGGTACCTCAATGAGGGATGTGTACGGCACGGAGGGCAACCCAACGTGAATGAGAACATGATCCCATGCCACATTGTACGATCCCAAACGAAGACTTTACCTCAACGAGAGATGTGTACGGCATGGTGAGCCACCCTATGTGGATGAGAACATGATCCCATACCACACCGTATGATCCTAAATGAGGAATTCATCCAAGGGGTCAAAAAATTCAAGAGATCTAAGACAGGAAGTCCCAACTAGTTCGTAGTTTAACATCTTGTAGTGAGGAAAATAATGGAGGGATGTCCCAAGGGGATGTATGCGGCATGGAAAAAATATCCTGACATGAATGAGGATATAGAGTCTAGGCCATACTGTATAATCCTTATTGGGAACTTGGTCTAAGGGACCAAAAGGGTCGACGGACCTATGAGTGGAAGTCCTAGCCAGTTTTTAGTTTAACTTTTTGTAATGAGGACGATGGTGATCTTAGTTTAAGGTCATATATCTAGGACCGTGGACACATGACCCTTCATGTGGGTATTTCCTTCCCAAAGCTCTGAATCCCACATGAATAATTATCAGTGTGGGAAATAAGGAATAAGACCAAGCTATCCCCAACATATAAGGGTATGACAGCTAGAATCACACTCCTGCCTGAGGCATACTGATGTTTGAAGGGATAACAGGATGGAATGAACCAATACACCTAATATTTGGGACATATGGGGGTGGTGACAATAGTTAAGGATAGTTGTTGACTATGTTTGAAACACAACATCCATATTATGTGACCTGAAATGGAAAAAAAATGAGTGTCGACCACTGATAATATTCACAACGCAGGACATGTGTCAATTTTTCATTCGAGGACCTCAAGGACATTAGCACAAAATGATAGGAGATCCCATATCCTAAGTATCCATACTATTCAGAGTCCCTTTTGGATGTGAAAGATAATAGAAACCCAAATTAAGGGTGTGTGTAAAGCATGAATGTGCCTATGGAGTTTAATGTCATGCAGGATGACGAAAGTGGTGGAGGTCTCCAGGGAGAGGGATACATGGTGTCGTCATGATAAACTTGATGTGGATAAGGTAAAAATCATGCACCACCCCATTTGTTTCAGACTAAGGGGAGATTCTAGAGTTGTTGTTGGGCCTACAGACAAAATGTTTGGGCGTTCCTATGTATCCTATAAAGATGGGAATCAAGACACATGTAGTTATGAAAGGGACATGCAGTTCAATTTCGTGTGGGGAAGACGAATGCTAAGTAGTTTTACATCCTTTAGTTCGGAAGAACCACATATTTCAGCATCATGTGGCGAAGACAGAATAGTTTAAGGTCATGTGGGACTATAAGTATTTTAGTTTATTGTCAAAGATCTTAGACCGTTTTACATATTACCATCATGTGGGATGGAAAATCGGTTTAATGTCATGCAGGACATAATAGTTTAAGGTCATGTAGGACCAAATAGAGTTTAACATCATGTGTGATGATATACAGTTTAATGTCATGCAGGATATAACAGTTTAAGGTCATGTAGGACCCTATACAGTTTAACATCTAGTGGTATGACATATATTTTAATGTCATGCAGGAAAAAATAGTTTAAGGTCATGATGGACCGTATAGATCTTAGTTTAAGGTAATAGAGCTTGGACCTCTTTGCAGTTTATCATTATGTGTGATGACAAAGTAGTTTAATTTCATGCGGGACATAACATTTTAAGGTCATGTAGGACTAAATACAGTTTAACATCCTATGGGATGACATACAGTTTAATGGAATGCAGGATATAACAGTTTAAGGTCTTTAGGACCCTATACAGTTTAACTTCCTATGGGATGACATACAATTTAATTTCATGAAGGACATAACAATTTAAGGTCATAAAAGACCATATAGATCTTAGTTTAGGGTCTTAAATCTCAGACTGCTTTGCAGTTTATCGTCATGTGGGATGAAAAAGTAGTTTAATGTCATACGAGACATAACAGTTTAAGGTCATGTAGGACCAAATACAATTTAACATCATGCAGGATAACATACAGTTTAATTTCGTGTTGGACATAATAGTTTAAGGTCATGTAGGACCCTATTTCTCAGGAAAAGTATTTCTTGAGGAATTTTGCATTGGTGGGAGGGGTTATACGCTCTCCATCCATGGTAACCAGGGAGTATGTTCCATTGGGATAAACCTTGTGAATGATGTAAGGTCCTTCCAATTTGTGGTCCATCTTGGGTGGTTTCCTACCAGGTATCATTAGTGTTCTCGGGTCCAATACCAGGTCACCTTTAAAGAAGGAGGAAAGGCGAACCTTTTTGTTGAAATCTCTAGCTATATTGTTCTAATGCCTTTCTTGATTGTGCAGAGCATGAAGCATGTTCTCGCTGAGTGCTTCTAATTTAGCCAAATGGATTTCATCTACCTTATCTGGTGATTTCTTGTCATAGGAAGATGTGGGTAATGAAGGAAATTGAATCTTTATGGTTAGGACAGCCTCTGTTTTATACACCAGAGAAAATGGAGTCACCTATGTGGAATTGTAATTCGTTGTCCAATAGGCCCAAAGGGTGTTTGGGAGTTTGTCTAGCCAACTCTTTTTGTTCTGACCAACCATTTTTTGTAAGAAGTTAGATAGGGTTTTGTTGAATTCCTTGATCTTCCCATTTTCTTGTGCATGATAGTGAAAGGTATGGTTAGAATGGATACTGTATTTGGCATAAAATTTCTTCAACTCGCCTGCCTGTAAGTTGGTTCCATTATTGGTGAGAATGGTGTGAGGGACTCCAAATTAATATATGTCTTTGGAGCTCAAAATTCAATGATATAATGGGCCTTGACCTCCTTGAGATAAATTTCCTCTGCTCACTTTGAAAAGAAATCCATAGTAGTCAGGATGAATCTGCATTGGCGAGCTCTCGCAGGTTGATATGACCACACGACATCAAGTCCCCATACCACAAGGGGCCAAGAGTAAATGGTATTATGGATAGGCTTCGGCGGCCGATGAACAGAGTTGGAATGGATCTGGCATGCGTGACACCTCTTGGAAAACTCGATGCAATCATAGATCAGGGAGGTCCAAAAATACCCTAGCCTCTGGATCTGGTGAGATAATTTCGTCCCAGTCTAATGAGCTCTGGTGGAACCAGCATGAACCCCCTTCATGACATGAGAAATCTCAACTCCAAGAATGAAACAAAGGATAACCCCATCAAACCCATTCTTATGGATAATTTTCTCAATACTGGGACCACTCTGGAGGGTAAACTGTAATGTGTGGCATCTGATTCTCTCACGCTTGGCTCGATCTGTCAGGATATTGTCACGCTAGAGGTACTCGAAAAGGGGGTCCTCTAGTCGGGAGTCAGTTCTAGAACTACATCAGGGGGACCAGGGGTTCCTAACATGGAGGTGATGGTGGTATGGTGGATTACCTGGGGTCTATCATCGTCATATAGAGTGATGGTGGTTAGGAATCTTCAGTTTGTTGCGTGGATAACCAAATCAACCTGATCAGGATCTGCAACAGATGCAGATAGGTTGGCCAAGGTGTCAGCTCGACCATTTTGGGATCAAGGAATATGAGTAAATTCTGTCCAATATTGGAACTGGGCCATTAGCTGAAGGGTGTGTTCCAACAATGGTACAAGTTCTAGCTTTCTGATGACATAGTCATCGTTGATCTACTTGATGACTAGTTCGGGTTCCCCTTTCACATGATAGTGAGGAACTTCAATTTCAAGGGACTACTTGAGGCCAGTAATGAGAGCCTAATACTCCACCTCATTGTTGGTATATCCTTCTGATAATAGGAAGGAATATGGAAAAATGGTATGTGTTGTGGTAATAAAGATGATACCCAGGATTAATCTATTGAGCATGGATTCATTGATCCTTCAGCCGGTAGGGCTCCAGGAAGCACCATCAAAGTGAATTTTCTAGCACGAAATGGCTTGGTCTACCAAAATTATTGCCTCATCGGGAAAATTAGTGTCTATAGACTAGTCTGCTGGAGTCGGATGAGCGGCAAGGAAGTCTGCCAATACTATCCCATTGATAGCCTTCTGAGGGACAAACATGAGGTCAAACTACTAAAGGATCACTACCCACTAAGCTAGACGACCTATCAACATGGGGCAGTTCTGGATGTACTTCAGCGGATCCACTCAGGACACCAGTTGTACCTCATGGTGCTGCAAGTAATGTCGTAATTTATGTAATGTGAATACCAGTACAAGACATATTTTCTTTATAGGGGAGTATATGGTCTTTGTATAGAGGAGAATGCGACTGAGATAGTAAATAATGTTCTTTCTTCCCTCATTATTCTTCTGGGTGAGAAGGGCACCGAGATATCATTCTAGGGCGGTCACATAAAGAACCAATGGCTTTCCAGAAGCTAGGGGAATTAGAACCAGAGGCTAGAGTAGATACTTATTGATTTCCTTGAAATCATCCTGACATTACTCATCCCATTGATAGATAGTGCCTTTCTTCATGATCTGAGAAAATGGCTTACACTTGTCGTCCAAATTTGAAATGAATCAACGTATGTAGTTCAGGTATCCTTGAAATCCCCGAAGCTCCCAAATGTTGCTCAGGGAAGAAATCTGGCTAATGGACTTGATCTTTTCTATGTCAATATCAATTCCCTTGTATCTAACAATGAAGCCAAGAAGCTTTCCATAGGTAACCCCAAAGGCACACTTCAATGGGTTCATCTTCAAGTGGTGAGAACAGGGGAAGACAAACACATTTTTAAGGTCTTTGAGATGGTCTTGATACTAGAAAGATTTTACCACTATATTATCCATGTAACATTCCACCAATGTCCCAAGGATTATCTTAAATATGTGATTCCTGGAACACTGATAGGTGGAACTTGCATTCTTTAGGCTGAAGGGCCTTACCTGGTAGCATAAAGTACCTTATGGTGCCCTAAAGGCTTAGACTGCTCATCCTCGAGAGCTATTCGGATCTGGTTATACCTGGAATACCCATCCATGAAGGAGAGGGCCTAGAAACCAGTAGTGGCATCATTCAACAACTCTATCATCGGAAGGGGAAAATCACCCTTCAAATAGTGACGGTTGAGATCCTGAAAGTTGATGAAGACTCTGATTTGTACATTCTTCATCCTAATAGGAACAATTTTGGCTAGCCATATGGGGTACTAGACCTCCTTGATGAATTTTTCTCTAATGATCTTTTCGACTTCAGCCTCAACCATGGCACCATGAGAAGGGTGCATCTTTTTGGGAGGCTGGTTGAACCCATGGTGATTTTCCAGAAGACTGAGTCGGTGTATGGAAACCTGAGGGTCTGGTCCTGGAATTTTATTATAACTCTTGTAAAATAAATCATGGTTCTTATTCAATAAGTCCACATACTATTGTTTCACTTGGACAGGCATAGCGACATTGATCAATGTAGGTTTTGGATCTGTCTCTCTACTGAGGTTCACCGGTACCAGTTCATTGACAGTGGTGGAGACACCCTCTTCAAAATCAGGAGGATCATCCTCTAAATACTCTTCTTCACTTATAGAGGAGGGGTCCTTAGAAGGATGAGTTTCCTCTGAGTCAATAGATCCCAATGGTAAGATGGTGCCAGCCTGAGTGGTAGTGGACACTGCATTGGGGGACTCATGTGCTATCGAAACCATAAGGATGAAAGTTTTTGACCCAATCTCATATTGTATTCATCCCAAGGGGACACTCTTGATGATATCAAAGAAATAGTGGTGCATCGGATTGATCTGGTTTATCTAAGCCTGTTGGAATAGAAAGGTATGGAATACTGTTGTTGACATGGGGCGTACATCCCGATATCAAATGGGGGTAGGTGGCTTTGGGACCACCCAAGCCTAGTTCATGTAGGAATATGAGGTGATATTTCAATATCTAATATACTTGGGAATATTATTCCCCCTCATTCCTGAAACAACGAAGCATTTTCCTTGGTCCATGGTTGTCACCTCCAATCGATGGATCGGGAAGATGGAAGCATCATCTAGGTCTTTACATGGGTCGGTCGCAGCTGTAGCATGTTCAACCTCATTGTCCTGGATCTGTTTGTCCTTTCTTTTGTAATGGTCAGTATCCAGGTAGTGGGCTTCATAGGAGGCAAAGGGAGATGTGTCACCTTGAAGTATGCCCACTCGACCATTAAGGGAGTACTTAAGGAACTGGTGATACGATGAAGGGACCACTGCATGCATGTGGAGCCATGGTCTGCCCCTCAACGCATTGTAAGAAGTGTTTTTGGATACAACCATGAACTCAGTGATGGAAACTAGGCCACCGAATTGGGTCTTTAGGAAGATCTTTTCGACCGGTGTCTATTCCATCCTATCATAACCTCGTATTTTCAGGTTAGAGGGACTTATGTCATCCTTGGATGGCCCCATATTTCAGAGGATCAAGATTAGGATCAGGTTGATCCCAGAGCCTGTGTCGACAAGACAGCGATGAACTTCCATGCCATTCAAGTGGCCCATAATATACAGTGGGAAACTGTTCCCATGTATGGTAGATCCTTCATCTTTTCCAAATAAGGAGATAATATCCTAGAATTCAGTACGCTCAACTGCTTCAGCATGGAAGGCTTCTGCTACTTCTACATCTATCTCAAACTAGACAGAGCTTATCAAAGCCTCAGTAAGGGCTTCACGCATATATGCTGACAAGCGAGGGGCCTCAAGGTTAGATATCCTTTCCAAAATTCTGTAAAGATGCTTGAGGACATCATACATCAATGCTAATCATGAACTTATTCTTACAGGAGGTGGTTCTACAGCAGGGGTAATAACTGGATCCTCTGGCAGAACCGACGGTTGACTGGTGTTGGGAACATCCCGCTGCTCACTAGTCAAAGCCTGTGGAGTGACTAACATACGAAGTCCAGATGACTAAGATCAGTCTTTAATAGAGTTTGGTTGATCACAGCATGGTTGGGGTGGTTTTACCTGATCAAAAAACACAAGCGTCAGTGAAGGTAGACCTGATGATACCAGATGAGAAGGTTATGCATGATGAGCTCTGCGCTAGGCATGCTATCTAGTTTCAGTGGCATGCATATCCTGGATGGAAGTACTAGAAGAGGAACTCTGAAAACCCATATATCCATGGATTCTTCGGCATTGGAGATGGATGTGAACATTGGTAGGATCTTCCTGGTGCTCCTCTCCATCAGAAATCATGTAGGGGTTTACCAGCTCTATGATGTTAACCAAGGAAAACACTTGATCATCACCTGAAGAATACTCCACTACTGAATGGATTATTGGAATAATTTCCTTCTCTAGGGGAATGAAGTATCCAATATTATGGGATGATGACAGCATCGGTGGGGGACTTTTTTTCCTTACGCCGGTGACACCTGCTCTTCTGGGAAGAGGAAGGTCGAGACGTTGATGCAGAAGTACTGGTTACAGGTGACACAGCGACTTCAGAATTCTCAGGTCAATTAAGAAGTGTGAGGATAATACCATGGGCATGGGATACTGTCTTAGGAGCCATCCAGTCATTATAATTCTAGGATCTGTGGTTATAAATGTGATTCCACTCACCTTCATTGTCACTACCATTGTCTGGCTTCACGGAGACACATGCCACATGTGCTGGAGATGGGCCTAACCTGACTATTTTGTTATCAATATGGTATTAAAGTTAGTGTTTAAACACATAGAACTTTTTTAGGGTTTACCCAGGATCCGATGATAGGGGAATTAACTAGGGAGATCAATGAGATCCACCTCTTCTGGTCTCCTACATTTAGGAAAACGTAGAAGTTCCTATTCCAAGGCACTTCGGAAATATCTGGGGACCTGAGCCTCATTGAATGAGTAGGTTTGGTCTCTCCAGTTCGGGAATGGGGATCTGGGAGCCTGGCCTTGACGAGGGGCTAGAGGATCTTGTTGAGGAGTTGGATCCTAGTTATCTCACCTAGGTGGTAGCGGCGCATTACGCGAGGGCGCCTGCCAATTTTGATGTAGGCGCTGTTGGGCCGAAGGCTGCACTTGAGGTGGAGGGCCTCTGTGAGGCTGTGGAGGTGGCTCCACTAGTAATAACATCAATTGCCTAGGGGGATCTATCTATGCCACCCTAACGTGGTAATCCTTAGAAAGGCTTCTTGAGGGAATTGTAGGAGGTAACGGACATGCCTGGTTGGCATGCTGCAAGGATTCCTCTAGACGTTGGGCCTTATCAGATAAGTCTTGGAATCCCCCAGGGTAATTATAGGAAATGAGAGAGGGGACCAATTCTGTATTGGCATTTCCCACACACATTTTCATCAATTATTTCTGAGTTAGTGGTATATCCAGGGAATAGGTAAGGCCCTTCTACTAGGTGATGAAGTATGTGATGCGTTCGTCAGGCCTCTGTTTACACTTGAAGAGGTTTGCAATACTCGTCTTCTAGGTGATAGAGCAGAACTGGTAGAGAAACTTCCTACAGAGATCTTCCCAGCTAGTGACTGACCTGATGGGAAGCTAGTTGTACCAGACAAACATAGGCCCTTCTAATGTCTATACAAAACACAAGAGTTTGGCAGCCTCCTACAGCGCCAGAGTTCCCATCATGGGTCCACGACTTAAGATGAAGTGGGCCAGATGTTATAGTGGGCCACCAATCCTGTTAAAGGGGGAAACTTTGGGGTTTCCGAAGCTCGGGGGTCTAGTATATCATCAACCCACGCCAGATATGGCCTTCCATCAGGCAGGATTGCCACCTGTAGAGTTTTCAACACCTCAAGGCGAGCAATGAGTGTCGCCATCAGATCGTCTGGTTGGGGGTTTCTTTCTTGATGAGGATCCCTGACCACCAGTGCGTTGGGAGGTTTTTTAACATGATAAGAAGTCCTGACGGCTCATGGAGTGGCTAGTGGGATGGCCTGTATAGTAGATAGGGGAACCTGAGTTGGGTCCCATGGATTATCATGCTGCTCGAGTGGATTTGGTGACCCATATCATTCCCTCTTTCCATAAGTTCTGGCCTCTATCCTATCTATGTGGGTAGGATGGTCAGGGAAAACTGGAGACAATTTGTTGGTGGGGAATTGTGCATTCCCCTGTTTCCCCAGCTGAGGATCACCATAGTCTAGTTTTCTCTCCATGACATGCTCAGTAAGGAGATCATCGACCATATTCTTGTGCTCTATGATTTTTTGGCACAACACAAATTTTTAGGATCATCCTCCAAATTTTTTACTGAGCCAGATGGGTTATAGGGTTTAACATCTCTAAGGTTCTCTTTGCCCTTATTGGTATTCCGGATGAGAACCAATGCCATAGTGGGCACGGGAAGACCCAGTAGATTTATCTGCTGGCAAGTAACCATTCCTAATGAATCTAATAGTTGTGGCACTCCCCTGGGGGGTAAGTTTTCTCCAAGTAGCTATGTCTATGTCTCTTCCTCTGATAGATCATCCATGTTAACTGCGACTCTACCTGGAGGCATATCCTCGATATCACCTAGAAAGTCAGACTGGCGCTGGATAGAACTAAAATGGAGGGCCACCTGCTGCCCTCAACCCTAGATCTTCATGTGGGGGAATCATCCTTAATAATCTTTTGGATCACTATAAAACTTTGGACGCATTGTTGTTGGAGGGTCTAATGGCAGCCTGGTGACTCCGGATGTAAGGCCACAGGTAGTGCGGCCAAATAAACCAAACGACATTGTTGACCAATTTCTTCGAAGTGTGTTTGACTCTTAAACTGTTTTTGTTGAGATTTTAGTAAAATAAAAGAAATGATTTTATATTTTATAAAAGAAAATAAAATAAAAGAAATGATTGTGATTTATCTCCTTACATTAGGATCAATAACTTAGTAAAAGAAAAGAAATGATTTGGAATTCTCTCTATCTTGTTTGTTGAATCATTTTAAAGGAAATAAAAGAAATTATTTTTTGATACATGTAGAAAACAGGGATAAAATTGGAATTTCAAAATATTAACACCCCCCCACCACCATCATTTCTTTCCAAATCATCCCAATTTTGGATTGATTTAAAAACAATAGAAGGAGAGAAATCTATTTCTCTTCATTTCTCCCCTTATCATTTCTCTCCCCTTAAAATTATCTTTCCAAACATGAGAAACCAATTTCTCATCTTAATGTCATTTCATTTATCTCAGTATCATCCATGCCAAACTAGACCTTATATTAATCCACTCGCCAATGATGAAGATGAAAGTGGATTGCCCAGAGGGTCTGGCGAAAGCATCCAACTTCTTCATGGGTGAGCGATTCTGGTGCATTGAAATTTGGTGCTGCGACTGGCCAAAAAATCTCCAAGAAATGTTATTCTGCAAGAATATCCCACTAGTTCCTCGACTTAGACTCAAGTTACGGCCCTTGCTTTCCCCACTCGTCGACTGGAGGTGGCTGGGGAACCAGTAGCGGTGTTGAAGCAGACCGCTGAGACAGTAGGTTGGCCAGTGGAGAATATGGTGAGCGGGCTGAAAATCCACTGCATCTCGGGCTATCCTCCAAAGAGTGTGGTGACCTAGCCACCACATCCTGATAAGATAGGTTGGATACCACTGTTTCTAGCTCAATTACTATGGCTTTTGGCGGTGGATCATGTTGTTACTCATCCCCCATCAGTCCCCATAGTAACTCTTCATGATATCCGATTGAGGTAGTGAGTGCTCCTAGAGATGATGGTGGAAATTGCATGGTCAGGCCCTAGGGAGACACCAAATCTTCGTCCTCTTGGATGTATTTGTAGAGGTAGGTATGGATCCGGTGGACTTTTCATTTAGGTAGTATGAGGATGATACGCCTCATCCTTTCCCCAGCCCCTGACTTAGAGGATCTAGTTTAGGGTTCCATCACCAAATCATATTCCACCTCAGAATTTGAGAAGAATCTAGGTTTAATCTTGGTTTGAATCCTCCCAGTATTCTTTTTATGGCAGTGGTGACCCACCCTCCTACCCCAGGATGGCTCTTTGGGACATGGCAGATTTTTGGCTCGAGGAGGACCTTCAGCCTAACTAGTGATGGGGAGGATAGTAATTCTTCCTGGGTAAGACGAGGTGTAAGGAGCACCTGGATAGATTTTAAAGGGAACACAGGGAGGACCTATGTGTCCACTAGCTGATGCATGGAGGGAATCTCCGTAGGAAGTACTGGAGTGGGTAGGGCCTCTGCTAGAGCTGGTGGTAGCATGGGTAGGCCCTCCATGCTTATTTCCTCAAGTAACGTTGGTGCAATGAGGGTCCTCATACTGGTCGAATAGAACATGGGTGTTGGGTGTCCATGAAGCGAGGAAAACCTCCACTTCTCTGGTTGCTGGGATGAGAAGGACCTTCATCGGTTTCCAAAAGTACATGGGGAAGGCCCCCATGTGGACAGTTAATCGGATGTGTAACATCTTCACACCAGTGACTTGCAACAGGAGGAACATATCCATACCTGAGGTCGTGGGTGCGAAGAAGGCATTCGTACTGAGCACCACTGTAGTGGGGAGGACCCTCATTCGGATTGAAGCAGGCATTGGGAGGACCTCCATGCTGATTTTGGGAGCGGGATGGACCTATGCTCTCATTGTTGATGGTATGGGGAGGACCTCTGTACTAGGTGTCATTGCCACGTGTCAGCTCGTGGCAGGTGCTACCTACATCAGCAACTTGGAGAGTCGACCCAGTCTTCCCGTGGGGTGGTTGGGGCCTCGATCCGAGCTGGGCGTATGAGTGCCCATACTCTAGATAAATATAGGATTGATGGTATACATCAGTGGTGGCACGATCCACGGTAGTCGTTGAAGTTGACACCCCTCATCTGGCGTCCTCCTCAACCTGCGTTTGATGCTAGCGTCAGGTTAACCGGACTGGGGCCGGTGGTGCAAGTTCATAGCTTACCTTCTCCTTAGCATGTAGGGATGGATGGAGGGATTGACACAGACTAGTGGGATCCCTCCTTTCGATCCTCTGGAATGGGATATCTGTCGAGATGGCATGTACATCCCTCACCTCATTCGCATAGGGGATGGAGTCATCAAAGTGTTCTAGAGAGAGGCCCTTGAAACGGTTGTGTGTCAGAGTGGGGAGCAGTGTCTCCCTACACGACCCTTGGGGGCGGTGGTGGCGATGAGGTGAAGATGCCTCTAAGTCTTGACATGCCATATCCCAGGTTGGGATAATCCCTTCTTCCTTGTATCGTCGAACGAGGTCATTTATCACACTTCTTTGAACAATTTCAGAATGGGATTTGGGGCATGGGCACCCAACAGCTGTGGACATAGAGGATTTCATGGGAGGGATGAATCTGCATGCGATTTCTGCGTTGATGTTTCCCCTTCCCCTGTGTCAGTGGGTGCACGGCGATTGATTTCTTGTCAATACAGATTCGGTCCTACAAATTAAATAGATTTAACCATTAGTGTTGAAAGAAGTAAAGTGATGTCCAGTTCCCCAGCACTATTCTATCTTCCATGGTTGGTAAGAAGGATCCACACTGACAATGTCACAAATCAAGATGTCCAACATTCAAATGTCCCAATTTTGGGTGAGTTTCAAGCCAGGCCCACTATTTTCTTAGCGGGACCTAGCGTCAGATTCATGGATCTGGTGACATGATAATCCACTGATTTCTTGAGCACTAATAATATCCACATTGAGGAGAAGATATTCACCTCAGGTTCACCATTTCTATTTCTGAAACTTTCATCCGGGCGTGCATTTGTCTCTTATTCGGAGGAGGACGTGTAGCTGTTGCCCTGCATTCCCGCTTTCCAAAGGCAGACAACATCTGTCTCTTATTCAAGTACATTTTCTCATTGATCAAAATGGGATAATGGGATGTCGGTTCCTCCTTCTGTGGATTCCTCCTCAAAACTCGTCACCTAGTCTGGGTTTCCCTTAAATATTAAGACGTTTTTCATGAAACTCTTACAAATTACCATGTCTTCTTGGATGCATATTAATTACACCACTTCTGTCAGGACATTCCAAGGGGTCCAGCTGGGGAAGCAACCTTTGTTCAGGGGAGTAGTCACATTGGACATCGCTGGCATGTCTGGACACTGGAACACTGATGCATTTGGGTTTCTTCCCCTTATGATAGGTCTTCTCAAGGGTGTGGAAGACCGAGGCATCCCATGTCAAATGTAGGTAATTATATGACATAGGCACATCTATGAGGTTTTCCTCGGCATCCAATGATACACCGGGTATGCTGCGAGTCTAACATCTAGCGAAGATGGATCGGTCTAATAGGAACCCTAATGGGAGTGGATCAGATGGGTGAAACCCCTTGAGGGAACACTGATGTTGGGGCTAACATGTGGTTAGTAGCCCGATTGCTACTAAGAGCAGTGATAAAGTGGATGACATGATCTCATCGGGATGTGGCAGCCTGGGTAATAATGAGGATGGATATGGATTATTGAGAGTGAATGGAGAATGATGTGGAGTTTATGTGAGGGCATTGGTGATGTTGGGATTGATCCACGAAGAGACTTCCTATGTATCCCCTTGGTAGGGAATCAAAGTCCATGTAGTTTAGTGGGGCGATGGGGCATGGAATCGAGGTGTGCGTAAAGGAAAATAACCCGAAGATATACTAGGGCATACATGTGGTTAACAGCCCAAGTTGGTCTGACACCATAGGTGCAAACCAGAGATGTGGGTACCAACAAAGGGGACTACAATTGATTACTATCAATTACGGACTACAATGTCATACTGTTGGTTGGGGTTGACAACATCTTACCATTGATCAGGGTTCCAACGTCTTACTACTGGATGAGGATCACAACAGCTTAACACTGGATGGGGTTGAACCTCATAGAGGCTTCCTACGTACACTATCTAGGAGACAAGGATCAAAGCACACGTAGTTCGAATGGTTATAGTTTAACGTCACATGGGATGAAAGGTGCATACAGTTTAACGTCATATAGGATGAGGGTGGACTAACATAGAGTGGTCCGGACTGATGGGTGTTGGGCTTTAACCTCGGGGAGGATTCCTACATACCTTACCTATGGGACAAGGATCAAAGTCCACATAATTCAGAAGTGTTTTTTGAACCTACATGAAGGTTTCGGGTCCAGTAGATGTTGGGATTAAACCTGAGGAAGGATTTCTACATAACTTTCCTTAGAAAGGATCAAATTCCACGTAGTTCGGGAGTGTTTGGTGAACCGACGTGAAGGGGTCGGGACTAGTACGTGTTGGGATTGAACCTTACATAGGCTTCCTATGTACCTTGCCTTGGAAAGGATCAAAGTACACATAGTTCGGGAGTGTTTGGTGAACTGAAGTGAAGGGGTCAGGACTAGTAGGGGTTGGGCTTGAACCTCATGGAGGCTTCCTACATACCTTTTCTTGGAAAGGATCAAATTCCACGTAGTTCGGGATGGTGGATGTCATGGTCGGTTCTTACTATAGGCCCACGTGAGTCATGATCAGTGTGAGAAACAAGATTCAGAAAGGACTTGATGATCATGTTGCAAAAGGTGCGTCCGTGGGAAGTGGAGTGGTTCTTACACGTGGTTATCAGCCCAAAGAGGAAATAGGGGCTTACGCGTGGTTAGAAACCCAGGGAGATGGAGGTTGGGACTTACTCCAGGATGGAGGCCCGATGATGAAAAATCTCAAAGGGAGAGGGATGGGATAACAAAGGTCCTTGTTCCCCTTGCGCCTTTAGTCTTTGGCATGGAAGAATAGAGGAGGATCAGGGATTCTTCCTCCTGCAATAAAGGCTAGGGGCTTACACCAAGGTGGTTTCCCTTCCCCGCACACGGGCACCTCTCCAATAGAGAGGATATCATTCCATGTGAGGAAGATCTCACTCCCGTGGAGATGAGTGATTGTAGATAATATCTGATACGGGACACCCTGTGTATTATGAACAGGGAGTGTCCATAGTTTAACGTCATGTGTTGAGGACAGTGGTGCTTGGAAGTTTAACATCCTTCATATCGGACAAATCGAGTTCACTCTGCACCCCTAGGGCTTACATAACTGATACCTATCCACCCTTGAGGAAGGGAAGCCATCATAAATGTTGTAATGAAGGGGTGTTGTAGACTGATCCACTGAGGGGACCACGTTAGTGTGTCTATGAGAAGAAGCAATAGCCATTAGTGTGCCTATGCGAAGAAGCATAAGACTAAATAATGCAACGTGATGCACTGCCCAAGGGACCTTGAAATCACTTTGTACAAACCAAGAGGGTCATTCGGGAAAAGGGGTTGCAGATCAAAGGGGTTCACAGGAGGAGGCCTCATGAAGATCCAGTGCTCCATGTAGTGGAGGGACTTTATGAAGGGGTATGATTCATGAAGTGGGTGGCCTAAACTAGGCATAGGACATAGTTGCACATGGAGGGTGCTTCACGAAGCATAAAAACACTCATGTAGTAGGGATTTGCGAAGAAAGGGTGCCATTAAAAGCATAGAACTACGAGGTTGTGTGCCTCGTGAAGCATAGTGACCATGCCGTAGCTTGTGGTTCACATGTGCATGGAAGGTACTTCGCAAATCATGAGTGATTTTTAAAGACCCAAGTCCCCTTAGGGATCTACTTCCTTTGTAAAGGCTCATGGGATTTACGAAGGGCATCCCTAGTTGAAGAGGGGTTGTGTTTAATCCAAAGGAAAGGCAATTCACGATTCTAAAGTACCTCTAAGAGCTCATTTTCCAGAGAGCAGAAATTGCTTCACAGTTTGAGAGCTGAGAAGATGAAAGGTCGGACTATCCATCCTTTGGGCTCGGGGAAATCCCAGTATTTATAGGCAAGAGGCAGTGTGAATCATGGAGCACATGACATGAATCCACATGGTTCTTTATTATAACTACGTATCCTCCCACCTCTTTGTGTCATGGAAACTTCGCAAATGTATTTCAGATTGCGGAGCCTCCCGCCTCTTTGCTCCGCAACAGCTTTGCAAATGTCTTTTGGATCGCGGATCCTCCTACCACTTCACTTTACGGTGGCTTCAAAAATGTCTTTTGGATTGTGGATCCTCCCACCTCTTTGATCTATGGCACCCACAAATTGGTTGGCTTCATGCCGGCTGTGGTGCTACGGGGCTCCACGAACAGGCTTTGTGAGGCAGCCTCAATGGAGTTGGTGTCCTCTTTGTGTTTGCTTTTCCTCTCCACATATTTTGGAACCAATATAAACAATATAGGTTAATTGGGGAAATTTAATAGTAGAATTGAGTTAATTAATTGTTTAATTAATTAATTGGATACTGATATTGTGAAATTGGATTGAATTGGATTTATTAATTTTTGAATTTATTAGTGGAAAGTTTTATTTTTGTTCAATTGTTAAATTGGATTAATTAATTGTTAAATTAATTAATAGATTGTAGTGAATGTAGAATTTAATTAAATATATGTTTAATTGATTAATGGATTGTTGTGATATTTTAATTTAATTAATTAATTGGTCAAATAATTAATTTGTGTGATTGATCAATTAATGTGTTTAAAAACTAATTGATAATTGAAATTATGAGAAGGTTGGTTAAACCTTGATGTTTGTGAAAATATGGTAAGAGTTTTAATGTTTAATAAACTTGATTGATGATACATATTTGATATTGGTATATATATGATATTGTGATATATGTGTTATATGTTGGTGTGACATGGTATGCTACATCAAAATCCCACAGTGATGAATTGATTGATAAATGTGTGTGGGACATGATTTGTGGCAGAAAAATCCCATAGGGATGAATTGATTGATAAACAAGTTGTGGGATAGGGACTAAAGCTCCAAATAAACATATGAGATATGAGTATGGGATAGTGAATGAGGCTCTAAATACCCATGTGACATTCAAGTATGGGATATGGACTAAGGATCCAAATACCCATGGGGAGTTAGACACGACGTTCTACACCCATGAGTTAGTGTTGGACTATAGTTCCAAGTGGTCGTGATATGATTGAATGAGATGATAAATGATAACCATGGTAGTGTGATTTGGTTCAAACTCCAACATAGGATAAAGAAAGTATTTAGGGTTCTTGTGTCCTTAGGAACCCGGGGTTTTATGAGGTTAATTAAAGTATAATTGAAAATATGATCACTATTTACTTATACATTGTACTTTATTGTTTATACAAATACATACAATGTTATTGACTGGATATTGTTTTAGTGGCCATTAGTGGGGCCTAATGAGTTGTACTCACACCCTACTTGGGTTTCCCAATCAATACCTGAATATATTTCATGGTTTTCATATAGAATAAGGGCAAGAGATGAATGATAGATGGTTGAGTCAAGATGAAGCATGGATGAGGGAACCAGACTTGGTGTCAAGACCTGATGGGATTTATCAGTGTCTTTATTTATTTGGGGTTTTGTATATTTACACATGAAATGTATATATCATGACATGTGTACTATTTAGTTTGGATATTGTATTTCCTTTTTTCGTCATCATGTGATACTTGTTTGGTTAATTATTGGTTATATATTTTGGTGATTCTTAATCTATTTCCTCTATTGTATTACAACAATAAAGAGGATATAGTCTCCCCATGTTTTATATTATTTACTTACTACAAGTTAGAAACCTATATCATATGGGGAGGCTCACTTTAGATAATTTAATTAATAGGATCGGGGCACTGGTGTGTGGATCCTGGGTTGGGACATTACAATGTGAAATCAGAGTATTTTTTCTTTTCTTTTCTTTTTTACTATTTTTGAAAGGTATACATGAGAATAGGATGAGTCAGGCCGTGGTTTAGAGCTCGTGCATGGGTATAGATTAACTTTGTAAGAGGGTGAAATCAATGTAACTAGTATGGGATTGTTGTTATTGATGTGTATTGTTATAGTTGATGTTATTTCACCACAAGTGACACACTTGATGTGTGATGTGATTATTATTTTGGAGATTTTTTTGAGATTTGAATTGTGGCGCAGTATAGCATGAGAGTTAAGTATACATTCATAATTCTAGGCACTCAGGATTATTTTTGTGACATTAATCATTTTAATAAATCATGAAAAAACCGTTTTTGGCTAAGTGGTTGAAATTGAACTATTTTTGCTTCCCTGTGTAAATTTTAATGAAAATTATTCCTAATGTGAAAGTCAAAATAGTTTCTGATATGAAATTGAAAATGATAAAATATTTGAATAAATGGGTGTCTAATGAGGTAATATGAATATTAAAAATGTGTTTACCCTTTTTTAACCATGAACTATATGTAGGATAGTTATGGGTAGTGATATTGACATGGTTTTGACTGTGTGGTGGGGAAAGGGGGAATAACTTGTAATGGATTATATGGATCCATGTATTTAAAAAAAATTAATGGTTTTTATGTGTCCTGAGATGTGTTCTTGGAATTATAAAAAAAATCCACCATGATGATTCTTGTTGAGAGGGATACAGGAGGGAACGACTTGAGATGAACCTCTAGTAGTGGAACCTAAGGCACCGATAGTGATAGGTGAAGAAGAATGAGAGACGTTCTGTGAGAAATTTTCTCATTTTATATAGTTTAGGGAGAGATACCTAGAAAGGGTAGTGAATATTATGTCCAACATGACACAAGAGTTTCAGTTACAGCACCCTCTGGCCTTCATCGGAGAGGTGGACCTAAGGCATCTGAGTTCTAGGTTGAGTCCATCCAGAATATAGTTGACCATTTAGAAACTCCTGCTTAAAAGAGGTTCAGGTTAGATGCTTACATATTATGAGGATCAGAAAACCACTGGTGGGATGTTCAAGCCTGGATAGGGCAGTCATACAGGATATCTTAGTATGACTATTTGGAGAAGTTCTTGAATAAATTCTATCCAGAGATGCTGATACAAGAGAGGGTATCCGAGTTCATGTGGTTGAATCAGGGGAGTATGTATGTGATGGACTATGCTTGTCTCTTTACAGGATTGTAATGATTTTTTCTAGCACTGGCAGGAGATGAGAGATCTACAATAAGGCATTTTCAATAAATAATTAAATGTGAAGATAGGTCCCATGTTAATATCTTCTGATGAAAGAAGTTTTCTGAGGTGGTGGATCGGGCTCTCATAGTTTAGGGGAACCTAAAAGAGGATTATAGTGAAGTACAGGTGGTTATTTCTAGATGATTAGTGGGTAAATATTATGAAGGTAGGAAGTGTCGATATGATAATGTTGACCAGATACTAGTATAGAAGAGTGGTCGAGGTTAAGGATCAGTTACAATGGATCTTACCCAAGTGTGTTGCCACCATTGTGGTAGGCTAGGCCACTATCTTATATACTATCCCCAACCACCGTTAGACTGCTGATCTTATAGTGGTGTGGGACATATACATAGGTTTTCCAGAAACCTATGATATATGGGTCGTGATGGAGCAACTAGAATGAACCATAGTGTAGAAAATGGTTCTTCTACATCTTATCCATATGGAAGTTGATGTTATTCTAGCTGTAGCGGTTGAGGTTGTGAACATAGTGCTTCTTAGAAAGATTTCCCATACTAGCAGAGTGGTACATCTATGGGGACTCAGATAGCATCATATGGAAGAGGAGATGGACAATTACATTCCATTTATCCTACACTTGTGGATAGTGAGGTTGGACTGTTGATATTAATAGGTATTATTCTAGTAGATTATACACATTTTAGTTCCTTATTTGATATAGGTTCCTCGCATTCATTTATATATAAACAAGTTTTGAATGGTTTGAGTCTGTAATTAGTGTTTATTAGGGGGGTAATGATGATCAATACACCATTGGGAGTATGATCAAGAGACATCTGTTTGTGAAAAGTATTTTCTCTCAAGGTTGGGGAGTATCATTTTCTTTAGTATCTCTATACTCTAGATATGTTAGGATTTTACGTGATTATGGGTATGGAATGGTTAGTATCAAACTGATCCCACATCAATTGTTATCATAGGAGAGTGACTTTTACATCTCTTAAGGGCAAAAAATGTATTCATAGTGGAGCGTGGGATATACAGGAGGGCCATGAAGGGAAAGTTCATTATAAACTGAGGGAGCTCACCGCCCAGGTTTCTAGTATATTACTAGATGATGGGGGGTGTGAAACATGATATATTTCCACCCGTAGTGAATATGTTTCAGGATGTTTTTCCTGAATAATTCTTAGGGATTCCACCTATGAGAGATATGGAATTTTCATTTGAGCTCATGTTAGAGGCTGAGATGGTTTCTATTCCACCATACATAATGGAACCAACAGATATTCAAGAGCTCATGACTCAATTGGAAGATTTGATGTATAAGGGGTTTATTCGTCCAAGTACAGCGCCTTGGGGTTCTCTATATTTGTTTTCTAAGAAGGTTGGTGGGACTCTATGCTTGTATGTTGATTACCAGAACACTACTGGAAAAACAGGTATTTGCGACAGGCTATTTGCGACGGGATCCCGTCGCAAATAGCCCGTTGCGGAAAATGCCGTCGCAACTAAACTTATTTGCGACGGGACCGTCGCTAAAGCCTTTTTTTGCGACGGGCATTCTCCCCGTCGCAAATAGTATTCCGTATTTTTGTAAAAAAACTTTTTAAACAGTTATTGCGACGGGCCCGTCGCAAATACTTTTTGCGACGGGACCCGTCGCAAATAGTTTTTGCGACGGGCCCGTCGCAATAACATTTTTTTTTTAAAAATAAAAAAATTAATAATACTAGTATTTGCGACGGGAACCGGGACCCGTCGCAAATACTATTCATAGTAATTGCGACGGGAACCGGGACCCGTCGCAAATACTATTCATAGTAATTGCGACGGGACCCGTCGCAAATACTCTTTTTAAAAAAAAATAAAAAATTATTAATAATACTAGTATTTGCGACGGGCATAGTATCCCGTCGCAAATACTATAAAAAAAATAAAAAAATAAATTATTAATAAATTATTTTAATTAATATAATAATAGAATTATAATTTACAAATGAAAATAATAAATTATTTTAATTACTATAATAATAGTAGAATTATAATTCAAAAATAAAAATAATAGAATATTAATAAATAATTTAATTAATATAATAATATTATAATTATAATTCATAAATAAAAAAAATATTAATAAGTTATTTTAATTAATATAAAAATAATAGAATTATTTTACATTCAAATATTAAAATAATTCAAGTATTACAAAAAAATAATTAAATTATAATATTATAAAATTTTAATATATATATAAAATTTTATTATATAAATAAAATTTTAATATATATATAAAATTTAATATTATAAAATATAAATATTATTATTATTCATATTAATATTGTTATTTAAAAATATAATATTATTAATATTTTATAATGAGACAGAAACTACGAATAGAAAAAAAAAATATTTTGATTTCACAAATTTTATAACAGAAATACAAACTCTAATCTGTAGGAGGGGGGGGAGGTGGGGGATCTGCAGATGGTGGTGGAGGAAACTTCATCCCTAAAGCATGAGTGAGTCGGCGCATGTACTCCATCTGCTCCTGATGCTGCTACTGCCACCGACTCGTCTGCTCCTCGTACAGCTGCTGCTGGCGTCGACGCTCCTCCTCATGCTGCTGACGTATCTGCTCCTGCTCCTGTCGGAGACTCTCTATCTGTGCAGTCTGAGATCGCAACTGCTCCTCATACTGTGTAGAAGAAGATGCACGAGCTCCCCTCGAGCTGGACGCCGACATCGCAGCACTGCCATAATAATCTCCGGGAGTCAGTCGAGAGCCAATACCAACTACCCGGCCCTTCTCGAAGGCATACTGGGTGGCCTGCATCCATGCCGCCTCATCAAACTGACGGGCAGTGGTCTGATCTGATGACTCGGCCTGACTCTCAGGCCGGGCCTGTGCCGCTGCGGCCTCATATGACTCCTATAGTTGCAATTTAAAATTAAAATTGTGAATATATTATATGCAGTTAATTTTTAAACTTGAAAACAAATAATACTGACCACGATGTGATGCTGACGATCACCTCTGAGCTCCCCAGTAGCAGGATCACTATACATCCTCCGATATACGTCGTACTCTGTAATATCGGGGTGCTCGACAGCCTATAAGAATAAAAAATAAACTGTTAATATTTATAGTTATATAAAATATTTATAAATAATGTACGTACCAGATGCTGTATATGAGTACTGAAAGAACGACTCCCAGCTCGATGAGTCACCTCCTGCCTCCCCCGATTCTGCCTCCCCATCGATGATCTCCTCTGAAAGGCACCACTCAACCAGTGCGCACATAATTCATCCCATACATGGGATGAAATGTACTCTGGTCGGTGTGCTCTACATGACTCCTTAAATTTTCAAGGAAGAATGGTCTATGTAAAGGTTCATGTGAGATGATTCTTATAGATAAGAAGGGAATGACTTGGTTTGTCTGATTGCAACATTACTTTTGAGGTGATCGACCATGCAAGGACAATTATAGAGTTTACATTGGACATGGCTGACACAAGCTTTTTATTGCGCATGACCTGACAATTAGCGACCCTTTAAGATTTGAACATGTTAAGAATAGAGCAAAATCTGTTGTGAATATTGATAATTTTAATATTTTATAAATTTTTATTATTTTAATAATATTAATATTTTTTTCATAAATATTGATAATATAATTTTTTTTGCTAGGTATTCCTGAGTATTCGTGATTATTCGTGAGTATTCGTGAGTATTCGTGAGTATTCGTGAGTATTCGTGAGTATTCGTGAGTATTCGTGAGTATTCGTGAGTATTCCTGAGTATTGCTAATTATTCCTAATTATTGGCAATTATTGGCAATTATTGGTCATTATTACTAATTATTCCTAATTATTGGTAATTATTACTAATTATTGGTAATTATTACTAATTATTGGTAATTATTACTAATTATTCCTAATTATTCCTAATTATTCCTAATTATTCCTAATTATTCCTAATTATTCCTAATTATTCCTAATTATTACTAATTATTACTAATTATTCCTAATTATTCCTAATTATTCCTAATTATTCCTAATTATTCCTAATTATTCCTAATTATTCCTAATTATTCCTAATTATTCCTAATTATTCCTAATTATTCCTAATTATTCCTAATTATTCCTAATTATTCCTAATTATTCCTAATTATTCCTAATTATTACTAATTATTCCTAATTATTGATAATTATTCCTAATTATTGATAATTATTCCTAATTATTGATAATTGTTGGTAATTATTGGTAATTATTGGTAATTATTGGTAATTATTGGTAATTATTCCTAATTATTACTAATTATTACTAATTATTACTAATTATTCCTAATTATTACTAATTATTCCTAATTATTACTAATTATTACTAATTATTACTAATTATTCCAAATTATTACTAATTATTACTAATTATTCCTAATTATTACTAATTATTACTAATTATTACTAATTATTCCTAATTATTACTAATTATTACTAATTATTCCTAATTATTTGCAATTATTTGCAATTATTGGTAATTATTACCAATTATTGGTAATTATTGGTAATTATTGGTAATTATTCCTAATTATTGGTAATTATTCCTAATTATTCCTAATTATTACTAATTATTCCTAATTATTTGCAATTAATCCTAATTATTTGCAATTATTGGTAATTATTTGCAATTATTGGTAATTATTGGTAATTATTGGTAATTATTCCTAATTATTGGTAATTATTCCTAATTATTACTAATTATTACTAATTATTCCTAATTATTACAAATTAGTGGTAATTATTACAAATTATTGGTAATTATTCCATATTATTGGTAATTATTCCAAATTATAGCTAATTATTCCTAATTATTGCTAATTATTCCTTATTATTGCTAATTATTCCTAATTATTGCTAATTATTGCTAATTATTCCTAATTATTGCTAATTATTCCAAATTATTGCTAATTATTGCTAATTATTGCTAATTATTGCTAATTATTGCTAATTATTGGTAATTATTGCTAATTATTCCTAATTATTGCTAATTATTCCTAATTATTACTAATTATTCATAATTATTACAAATTATTCCTAATTATTACTAATTATTCATAATTATTACAAATTATTCCTAATTATTACTAATTATTCCTAATTATTACTAATTATTCCTAATTATTACTAATTATTTCTAATTATTCCTAATTATTACTAATTATTCCTAATTATTTGCAATTATTTGCAATTATTGATAATTATTGGTAATTATTGGTAATTATTCCTAATTATTCCTAATTATTACTAATTATTACTAATTATTCCTAATTATTTGCAATTATTCCTAATTATTTGCAATTATTCCTAATTATTTGCAATTATTCCTAATTATTTGCAATTATTGGCAATTATTGGTAATTATTGGTAATTATTACTAATTATTACTAATTATTACAAATTATTGGTAATTATTACAAATTATTGGTAATTATTACAAATTATTGGTAATTATTACAAATTATTGGTAATTATTACAAATTATTGTTAATTATTGCAAATTATTGGTAATTATTGCAAATTATTGGTAATTATTGCAAATTATTGGTAATTAATACTAATTATTGGTAATTATTAATAATTAATACTAATTATTGGTAATTATTAATAATTAATACTAATTATTGGTAATTATTAATAATTAATACTAATTATTGGTAATTATTAATAATTAATACTAATTATTAATAATTAATACTAATTATTGGTAATTATTAATAATTAATACTAATTATTGGTAATTAATACTAATTATTGGTAATTAATACTAATTATTGGTAATTAATACTAATTATTGGTAATTAATACTAATTATTCCTAATTAATACTAATTATTCCTAATTAATACTAATTATTCCTAATTAATACTAATTATTGGTAATTAATACTAATTATTGGTAATTAATACTAATTATTCCTAATTAATACTAATTATTCCTAATTAATACTAATTATTCCTAATTATTGTTAATTATTCCTAATTATTACTAATTATTGGTAATTACTACTAATTATTGGTAATTAATACTAATTATTGGTAATTAATACTAATTATAGGTAATTAATACAAATTATTGGTAATTAATACTAATTATTGGTAATTAATACTAATTATTGGTAATTAATACTAATTATAGGTAATTAATACTAATTATAGGTAATTAATACTAATTATAGGTAATTAATACTTATTATTGGTAATTATTACTAATTATTACTAATTATTCTTAATTATTGATAATTATTGATAATTGTTTCTAATTATTAGTAATTAAATGAATAATTATCAATAATTAGAAATAATTACCAATAATTATAAATAATAACATTATTAATATATTTTATTATTAATATTAAAATAATATAATTTTCTAATTTATATACAATTCTTCTTTCATCTGTGCGTTTTCTATCTCCACATACAAATAATACATGTGAAGACAGCAAACACACAGATGAAAAAAGAATTGTATATATATAAAAAATTATATTATTTTAATATTAATAATAAAATAAACTAATAATGTAATAATGTTCTTATTCCTAATTATTGGTATTTATAACTAATTATTAATATTTATTCTTAATTATTAAAAATTGTTACTAATTATTCCTAATTACCAAACAATACTAATAATTTAAATTTATTAAATAATAAAACAATGTAAACATAATTAAATTACAACTAATTAATAATAATTGAAACTAATAAAAAATTAAAAATAAATAAAAAATTAAAAATACCTTGAAAAATGATCTGTTCTGATCGTTCTTGAAAACTTTAATATCAGCTCCGGAGAAACAAATTAAACTGGAGAAAAACTCAACTCTAGAAATATAATTTTCAGAGAAGGAGAAGATAAGGAATGAGAATGAAATGAAAAAAACGGATGGGGGTATTTATAGGTTAGATTATTTGCGAAGGGACCATTTGCGACGGGATTCCCGTCGCAAATATTATTATTTGCGACGGTACCCGTCGCAAATACCTTAGCCAACATTTATTACGGTCAACCGGTAAATAGTTATTTGCGACGGGACCCGTCGCAAATAACCCCTGCCGACATAGTATTTGTGACGGGGGGATATTCCCGTCGCAAATACCTTTTACCGCCGCCGGTTATTTGCGACGGGGAAAGCAATCCCGTCGCAAATAGTTTTCCCGCGATTTGGCGCGCATCGCGGGAAAACTATTTGCGACGGGGAAAGAAATCTCGTCGCAAAAGCCTCCTTATTTGCGACGGGGAAATACCCCCGTCGCAAATAAGTTTTTAACATGACTATTTGCGACGGGAATAAATCCCGTCGCAAATAACCCGTCGCAATTGCTCATTTTTCCCGTAGTGGAAGTTGAACTGGATGACTGTGAAGAACCGATATCCTCTTCCATGTATCGATGATCTATTTGACCAATTTATTGGATCTTATATTTTCTCCAAGATTGACTTGAGATTAGGGTATCATTAGTTGATAGTTCAACATTCTTATATATATAGGATCGCTTTCAGAAGAAGGTATGGACTTTATGAGTTCATTTTAATGTTTTTTGGGTTAATGAATGAACCAATAGTGTTTATGGGATTGATGAATATAATATTCCATCTATACATGGATATATTTGTGGTAGTGTTTTTGGATTCCATCTTGGTGTACTCCAAGACTCATGATGGTCATTCCCAATATCTTGACACCATCTTGAGTATAATGATAGGGAATATGCTATACACCAAGCTATCTAAGTGTCTGTTTTGGATTGATTGGGTAATCTTTTTGGGTCACATAATCTCCGAGGAAGGTGTTTCAGTAGACCCATAGAAGGTTCGGGTAGTTGTTTCATGGGAACATACCAAGATTTTTTTTTATATCTAATGTTTTCTAGGATTAGATTGATATTATAGGAGTTTCATCCATGACTTTTCCCGATTAGAAGAACCTATTTTAGGCATGACCAATATGGGGGTAAATTTTGAATGGATGAAAGCATGTGAGAATGCCTTCCAGGAGTTGAAGAAGTAGTTAACATTTGCACCAATATTGATCTTACTCGAGCCAAGTGAGGAGTATGTATTGTTTTGTGTCACTTATGGGATAATACTCGAAGTATTGTCGATGGAGGGAGATTGAGTTGTGGTGTATGGGTCTCATTGGTTGAGGTTACATGAATGAAAATACCCTATTCATGACCTTGATTTAGCTATAGTGGTTTATTCCATAATGTGTTTTTGGCATTATCTGTTGGGATAAAATTTTACATTTTATAAGAATCACAATATCTTAAGGTATATCTTTTCACAACGATACTTAAATCTCCAATAGTATAGATGGGTTGAGTATATGAAGTCATTCAACATTGATCTGGAATATATGCTTGGAAAGGGAAACAGTGTAGTTGATGCCTTAAGTAGGAAAACTTAGAAATATGTAGTTTTGGAGTTTAGTGATGAGTGGAAGATGGGGATCTTACTGGATGAGATGCATGATGTGGTTTAGGAGATCTAGGATAAGATGACTCTCATATCAATTTCAGTGGAGTATACACTTTTGGGACATATCAGGGATAGGTAGTATGAGGATCTGTAATGTTTGGCCTTGAGGGAAACACTTAAAGGTCGGGAGTCATGTTCATATTGTACTATAGATGAGGATGAGATCATCTATGTCAAGAATCAGATTGTTGTACCTATAAGCATGTAGAAGAAGCTGATGCATTAATTTCATGCCTCAAAGTGGGTGGTGCACCTAGTTGTGACTAATATGTAACATGACCTATGATGATAGTGGATGCACGCCAGTCATGGGGTGTGTCAAAACAATATTTTAATTACCTAAGTATAGTATAGAAGTTGATCCTAGGTAGTCTCCTAAAGAGGAGTTCACACAAAACAAGGTTGTCACTTTTTAATAGTTTTATGAAAAAAATTGGTTCTAATTAATTTGAATGAAGTGTGGTAAATAAGAAGATTGATTTGATCGGTTTTAAACAAATGAGAAAGATGGTGATCAGAGCGGTTTTGGATAGACTCGGTGCTTTGCTATCATGGTTTCCAAATTTGTCCCCATTTTCTTTCTTTATCTTGTTAGAGAGATATTTTTCTACCAAGCCCTCTCTCCCCCTTGGAAAAATTATTGTGATGAGAATATTACTTATCCAAAACCTTGGATTGGTCTATCCTTCTTCAAATGTGTATAGGATTGTAGATGGTTTTCTTAATTAATTAGAGAAATCCCTAACCAGGAATTGTTGTTCCCTAATAAACCAATATTCCACATGCAATCATACAAATGTGCTGACAACCGTTGAGCGCTCACCACCCGACCCTAATCTATTCCACCGTATTCAGATTAGAATTGGGTGGAGGGAGATGTGATCATCGACAAAAGAAATATAAATTTACAGAATTAAAATTTAACACAACCTCATTCAGATTTTAAAACTAATTTTATATGAAAAAGGGGTCTTATTAAATTAAAGCACAAGAACTCAAGCAAGCACATCGGTCCAGCCTTCCCCTTCTCAATCACTCAATGGTACTACCTCTCCCTAGATGGGGAAGTTGAGATGATGTGGGAGAGGGGATACATTACAATAAAAGAACAAAAATAAATAAATCTAAATAAGTTTGTTGTCCAATTCTTCCCTCGTCGGTCGATTGGAGGAATTGTGAATGGAATGGAATGCTTTGAGAGGGAGGAGCTCCCCTCCTTTTATATCCAGAATTTGTCTCCGGAATGTTGATGCATTGTATCCCCATTAAATGACATCTTAACGTGATTCACCCTTCTTGAATGTTGTTCATAATTATATTGGACGTTTCCCCTCAAAAGCTTAGAAAATTTGGGCAATTATTTCTAGAGTTGTTCATGTTTTACTCTGACCATTTATTCTGTTCAGTCAGACTCTCCAAATCACAAACCTCTAGAATAGGATGTTATAATGACCCATTAAACTGTCAATTCAAACGTCCTATCCTTCATTACAGTTGTTCCAAAACGTCGTTTTCATCCACCCACCGAATTTCAGTGCATTTGGGCCCACCATGAACGACTTGTGGACCCCAAACCAAAACAATGCAAATTTGTAAACAGTTTTCTTGGTCCAACTTGTTAACTTCTTTTGAGCTTCCATATGGTCGATTAAGATTTTGGTCCAAAATGATGAAATGAATCTATGGATGTTTAGAGTCTAGAAAAGAAATAATATTTCAATTTTTATTAGTGTGGAAAATGTTATGGCCAAAATACAGAAATAATTTAAAAGAGTTAAAAATCTGAAATGGGCCATTTTTACTATTCAACTCAAAATAACACCAATATCATAAAAATGTACAATTCATCTTAAAGTAACACTTTTTGGGTTTAAAAAAATTAAATTCAATGTAAATTTGATTGATAATATTTTCTATATCAATAGTTTTGGTGGTTGGGCTTGAAAAAGGAGATAGCAGGGTTCATGATTTGATATTACACCTACCAATGGGTAAAGTCCAAGAATCAATGACCTGATGGTTTACTAAAACTATTTCCCATTCCATAATAGAAGTTGGATGATGTAACTATGGAATTTTTGGTGAGTCTCCCAAGGACTCCGCAGAAGAATGATTCTATTTGGGTTGTTGTGGACTGGCAGATGAAAGTAGTGTGTTTCTTACCTATATAAGAGAGTTTCTTAGTGGAGAAATTGGGAGAGTTATATGTTCAGTGGATAGTCTGTCTACATGGGTTTCCATAAAGTATAGTTTTAGACTGTGAATCTCATTTTAATTTTTGATTCTATCAAGGAGTATAGAAGTTGTTTGGTGCAATGGTTTTACTGAGTATGTAATTCCACCCACAGATAGATGGAAAGTCGAAATGTATAATATAGGTGCTTGAGTATATTCTATGAGTGTGTGTTCTTAACTTCAATCAGTCTTGGTAGAAGCACCTATATTTGGTGGATTTCTATTAAAACAATATATATTATGAAACAATTCAGAGTGAACCATACAAGTATCTTTATGGTAGGCCATGCAGATCGTATCTATGCTAGATAGAGGTAGTGAGTCAGATCTATTGGAACTGAATCTCATGTAGGAGACTTCATAGAAGTTTCAATTGATTTGAAATCATATTTATATATCTCAAATTATACATAAGTCATATGTGGATAGACTTAAATGGCCCCTTTAGTGTAAAGTGGGTGATTGTGTTTTCCTTCGAGTGTTGCCTAGATTGGGTCACCACGGGATATAGAGACAGGACAAGTTGGAACCCAGGTTTGTTGGGTTGTTTGAGGTTTTGGAGATAATTAGGCTAGTTGTATACTGATTTTCTCTTCTATAGATATACATTGTAATCCATGATGTTTTTCACATGTCACAACTTCAGCGGTATAACCCCGACCCTTCTCATTTGATCGCGGTGGATGATGTTGAGCTTGATATAGATTTGTCCTTTGATGAGAATGTAATGTGTGTTGGGTAGCAGTGATAAAGTGTTGTGGGGGAATACCATGCTGGTGTTTCGTGTATTATGGAAACATGCCTGAGTTTAAGAGGAAACTTAGGAGAGGGAAGAAAATATGGGGGCTCATTGGCCCGATCTTTTTGACTCAAAATCTTAAAAATTCTTAGGAGTATATCTCAAGGACGAGTTGTTATAATGTGGGGAGATCATAAGATCCTGACATTTTCTAGATGTGTATCAGGCTCATATATACGTAGTCTTTTTCCTTGTTTTGAGTAAATTTTTTTGGGTTTTATCTTTGGTGTGTTTGGGTGAAAGTTGAATGTTTTTTAGGAACATTAGGTTGTGCATAGTTGGCGCATGGTTTTCCCACATCATGTGCCCCTACCCAGGAAACTGTGTTCATAATTTTAATTAACCTTAAATTTGGTTTTAAATTTTCCCAAACCCATATATTATATCCATAAACCCTCTAAATCGACTATAATCAATTCCTCTCATTTTTGGAGGCTCCCAAACGAATTCCTAGAGCTCCCGAACACCGTTCTTCGTTATTTGAAGCCTATATCAAAGATCTGCACCTCTCAGGGAAATATATTCTTATTATGTGTGGTTTATACCCTCTTTCCAATTCTTCTCCCATCCATTTAAGAGATGTTTTCCCCTTTTTGTTTTATATCTAGATCTAGGTTTGATGGATCATGATCTATTCAATCTCATTCCTAGTATTTGATTCAAAATGTCATTCTTCATTAGGGTTTTGACCTTTCCATTTCAATTTGGAGAATTTCCATTGGGTGATCTCTCATCAATTATTTGAGGAAGGTGGTCTAAAATCCAATCACATTGTCTTAATTTAATTAAATTTATATAATTTCAAGAATTGAAATTTCCATGATTGGTAGATTTCATTGATAATTTAATTATTATTTTTTAATTTCCACGTGTTAACAATTTAGGTTAATTAGGAAAATTTATTAGTGGAATTGAATTAATTAATTGTTTAATTAATTAATGGGATATTGGGATTGTTAAATTATATTGAATTGGATTAATTAATTTGATAATTAATTAATGTAAGTTGTTTTGATTATGAAATTGTTAAAGTTGATTAATTAAATGTTGAATTAATTCATGGATTGTTGTGAATGTGGAATTGAATTAATCAATTTTTTAATTAATTAATGCATTGATGTGATAGTGGAATTTAATTAGTTAATTGGTTAATTAATTAATTAATATTTTGATTGGTCAATTAATGTGTTTAAGAATTAACTGAAAATTGAAATTATGAGATGGTTGGTTAAACCTTTATGTTTATGAAATTGTGATAAGAGGTTTAATGTTGATTAACCATGATTGATGAGATATCTGTGATATAAGTATATTTTTGATATTCTGATATATGTGATATTCATGTGTGTGACATGGTCTGGTGCATCAAAATCCCATAGTGATGAATTGATTGATAAACATGTTTGGGACATAGTCTAATGCATCAAAAACCCATAGTGATGAATTGATTGATAAAAATGTGTGGGATAGGGATTGGCACTCCAAATACACATATGAGACATGAGTATGGGATAGGGACTGAGGCTCCAAATACCCATGTGACATTTAGGTGTGGGATGGGGATTGAGGCTTCAAATACCCATGGGGTGTTATACACAATGTTCTACCCCCATTAGTTAGCATTATACTATGGTTCCAAATGGAAATGATATGATTGAATGAGATGATAAATGATAAAAATGGTAGTGTGATTTGATTCAGACTCTGGCATGGACAGAAGGAGGTATTGAGTTTCTGGGTGTCCTTGGGAACCTGGTGGTTTATGTGGTTACTTAAATGATAATTGAAAATGTGATAACTATTTAATAACGCATTGTACGTTATTATTTATACAACTACATGCACTGTTATTGACTGGATATTGTTTTAGACGTCATTGGTGGGGTCCTACTAAGTTTTACTAACACCCTACTCCAGATGCCTGATCAGTATCCAAATATATTTCATGGTTATAGGATAGGATATGGGAAAGAGGCATATGTTATATGGTTGAGCTGGGGTGGAGCATGGATGAGGGAATATGACTTGGTGTTCGGACCCACTTGGAGTTTGCAGTGTGTTTATTTTGGGTTTTTCATATTGAATACGTATATGGTATGAAATATCTACTTTTTAGTTTGGATATTGTATTTCCTATTTTGTTCATCATGTGATACTAGTTTTGGTTGATTATTGGTTATATATTTTGGTTATTCTTGATCTATTTGCACTATTTTATTACTCTAGAAAAAAAGTTATATTTTCCCCATGATTTATATTAAACCTTTGCTACTAGTCGGTACCCTCTAGTTTATGGGGAGGAATTCTTAAGGTCATGTAACCAACTGACTCGGGGCACTAGTGTGTGGTACCCATGTCAATATGTTACAAGAATAAAGGCATTTTATTATATAAGGATTACATTGGAGACGTTATTTTTCCCTTGAAGTTTCTCTTGAATTTGTTGATATTATGTTAACTATGAGTGACTAGAGGATTATTTTTATGGGATAGGGTTCTCAGGAGAGTAAAGGGGAATAATTTAAAGGAATAATTTTAAATTATTGGAGTGTGTTTTAAAGGGTGTAAGTGATGCCATTTTATAAGTGGGAAAAATCAATCTTTTTGAAACACAATTTATAATTTAAGAATTCCATGACACTATTCTAAGATAAATGAATCCAAAATTTTAAAATTATTTAGTGATGTGTTTCTTTGGGTTTAGAAAACTCAATAATCGATTTCCACACTTGTTTTAAACATGTCACAAGGATTTTACAATTTTTTTACATTTTACTGTTTTACTTTTAAACTTTGTAACTCGTTTTAAACAAAGTTATTTTTTGTTATATTGAACAGTTAATATAAACCATATAATAATTTTTTTGTGTGATGGATCTAAATTTTAAATATACTTTTTACTATTTAGATTTTAATTATTATAATATTACATTTTAAATTAACAGATAAAATGAGAAGAAAAAATTATTTCAGTAAAAAAATAACATTTTGATCATTTTGAATTCTTAATCATACTTAGTATTAATCAAGAAGAAGAGTGTGGGGACTAATTTTATTGTGAAAGTGGACATGGAAAAATATTACAACTAGATTTAATGGATCTTTATTATAAGTATTATGAGACACTTATGTTTATCTTATTAGGCCTATGGTTTTTTCACTGTATGCAACTCCTCACCTTGGGTTTCCATTTGCATCATGGGTAAGGTGTTCAACTTTTTTAAATCGTTGTGGAGCCTTAGACAATGTGACCTGATGTCTCTCAGCCTCTTTATCTTGGCTTAATAGGCTATTTCTTAGAGTATCTAACATCATATGGAATATGGGAAAATAAATCCTTTTAGGATTAGGGTGAGACTCCATGATCTCTCTTTTAATATTTGCAAATGATATTCTATTTTTCTTCAATAGTAGGCAAATGTCCACTGATAGCTTCCTCTGCACTATGGAGTCTTATTATTATTGGAGTGTACAAGTGATTAAAAAATAGTGTATTTCTACATACAAAAAAACAAATGATAAGAATAAGTATACACGCTCAAGATAGACATGGAATACTAAAACATTCCTTGGAAATAGATTATTAATAAGATACTATTTTTGATGGCATGATTCAGAATGTTTTGTTCAATTCTATTATCAACAAAATAACATGGAGAATTAATAACTGTAAGAAACACTTCATTTCTTCTTGAGGAAGGATTGCCTTGGTTAATAGTGTCATAACCTCTATACTAATGCATGTGATTTCGATCAATAAACAAACCCATGGTATAGTTGACATGACAAATAAAACATTTAAGGGATTTATATAGGATTCCAACCAAGGAATAATATGTCATTCGGCCTTATGGGAGATGTTGGTGAATCCCATTGAGGCTGGTGGGATCAATCTAAATAGTGTTCAAAGTTCCATGCAGGCCATGTAGGCCAAGTTATACTAGGATATTATTGATGGCAAATTATTATGGGAAAGGTTTATGTATGGAAAAATGGTGAAGAATAAAGATCCTTGGGTGAGGGTACAAAGAGGCTATTGAATTTGGAACGTTCTGTGCATGAGTAGATGTATATTCTGAGAGAAAAAGTGAGGTGGGTGGTGGGAAGTGGTGATATTAGTTATTGTAAGGATAACTAGGCATGAGGTGATCCTCTATTCTTCCTAGGATGTCTAGTTCCTAATATAACTTTCATAGAAACAATCCTTTTCCTTAGTTTTATAGACATGATACTAGAGACCAATTAGAAAAAACTGCATGCATGAATTAGTTTATGGAACAAAACCAATGAGTGTGTCTTCTCAAAAATGACATCAGGTTATTTTAATATAAAGGCTTTTCAAGTAGGGATATATGTTAACAATGATCCAGATGAAATGACATCAGTAATGAGATTCCTATGAAATTTAATTCCTTTTTTTGGGACATGAAGAGTTAGGATATTCCCATGGATGAAAATATACAAAGAAAAGGGATCTATATGAGTTTGTGATGCAAGTGTTATGATTATTCTAGCATGGAGACCATTTGGAATCTCTCTATCTGGAGTGACTATGAAATTTTCCTTTAGAGATTCATAGGATAGTGCATGGGAATCAATACTTAGGGGGAGACCATAGGGGAGGTTTTTTTGTTTCAGGGGATCAATTAGGTTGGTGCTGACCTGAAGGCACACATGGTGGTGCTTGAAATAGTGTGTTGGGTCATTTGGTATACCAGATACTCTACGAGGAATAATAAATGGTCATCATTACTTGTTCTGAATATCTGAATTATGTCTCTGGTAGAAAACTAGGATATCTCATTGATGGTGGGGGGTTAATGTCTATATTAAGAGGCCTCTTTCCAATGTCCATTATGCATCCATCAGGAAGATGAAGCACATGTATGGGAAGATGGGTCATATGGTCTCCTCTAAGACTGGGATTAAATCTGAATGTGGATGGATCCTATGAGCATAGGGTCATGCAAGGAGGAGGACTAGTATACAATGATAGATGATCAGTTTTTCATTGCTTCGGTATTTTATTTTGATTAGGGAATTCCATGGGGGTTTAAGTGAGGTCCATTCATAGTGGCCTTCTTATTAGAGAGCTCTTTGACATGAAGATTACTATGGAAGAATCTGATTCTTCAGTTCTGGTTGGCTTTCTTGACAATAAATCTTCCATTCCTTGGGATATCTCTTATATTATCAGGGATTACAGAATGATCTTGAATCAAGGCATTGAGGTCAGACATATGTTAAGAGAATATGACATTGTTATGGATGCCTTGGATAGATTTTTGACTTCCATTGAGAGTATTATTATTTATTATTCTATCATTTCTATTCCCTATGACTATAAGATCGTCCTTAGTGGTGATTCTCTAAGTCTTCACCACTTTTGTCCCTCATGATTCCTCTTTCTCTTTTAAAAATGATAATAAAATGTGGATTTTGAAGATAAACAATTAAATGAGTGATAATATATTATTTTATGTGTTTATACACAATATTAGATAAATTATTTATTCATTTCCAATTTAATTACTCAATAAAAATTGCATATCTTCTTAAAATAATAATTTTAAAATAATTGTTTCATTATTATCACGGTGACTTGCATTAATCCTAATAATCTAAATTATATACATTAAAATAAAATTTGACTTATTATATAATATGAAAATTATTATATAAAATATAAGAATAATTTTATCGAATTCAAATTAATTGTGTATGGAAATTATTCTTAATGATAGTGTCTATAACATGTAAAAATCAATTTTTTAAGATTTTTTTTAAGAAAAGAGATTAAATATTTTTATAGAATTATTAATGACATTGATTAAAAATGAATTTAAAATATTTATTATAATTTAAAGGTTTATTTATTTAAAAATAATATAAATAAAAAATTTATGTCATAATGTTATTATTAATTTTAAAAAACACTCAAAAAATCATTAAAACAGTGTATAAATTTTTTAAAATATTGAACATGGATTTATAAATTTAAAATTTTATTTTAGAATGAATTAGTATATATTAAAAAAATTATCAAAAAAAGGTTTTAAAAACACTGAATGTATTTATATAATAACATAATTTCATGAAATATAAAAAATTAATCAGTATTTTAACTATTCACCTAAAATCAGTTATTTTTTAAAAATGACAATAAAATAAATAAAGTTAATGTTGATTAAAGGAATTAAAAAATTAATTATAAATTTTCAAATTTAATTTATAAAATATGGAAAATTATCGTTTTAATATAAAACATAAAATATAATGAAAACAATTTTTATTGAAAATAAGTTTTTTAATATTAAATCATATTAATTTTTTAACTTCTGAAGTTTATAAATATTAATTATTTTCCATATTAGTATTTATTGTAGTTTTATTAATATTTTCTTATTAATATGTTGTGGTTTTTCACATTGGATGTAGTATGTGACACAAGTTATAGATCATAGAATGTATTTTAAATTATCCAAAATCATGTGTCATTATAACAACTAGAAAGAAGAATTAATAGGAATGGTAATTTTAATACAATAAAGCATGAAAGGTTTACTAAGCTATTTAAACCATAATATATACACTTTGAAACTGAAAATGTGAAATATAGTTCTTAATAATTATCACCCAACTAAGAGTTTGATGATGGAAGGCCAATTTCTGTTAAGACTATTAGAACATCAAAACCTATTTTGAAATTAAAATCATTATCAAAAGAAGAATTATTTCTTAAGAGGGCCCAAAGAGATTATAAGATATTTTTTAGACATTACAGTTGTCAAGAATTGATAAAGATGACTATGTATTACCTAAATTACCTGTTCCATAAACTAGGTACAGTAAACTGGTGAAGAATAATGTTAAGACTGACATGGATAAGGAAATTTTAAAAAAAAAATTTAATGTTTACGTTAATATTACTTTGCATGATGTTGTGAAACAGATTCCAATATATGTTATGATTTTAAATGAAATTTTATCTCAAATGAATAAATTCAACAAAGGAGAAAAAAAATAATCTTGGGTGGAATGTCTCCTATATGATTAAAAATTCCATCTCTATCAAATGTTATGATCCATAGAATTTCAACATTCCAAGAAAAATTAGGTAGTTCGAATTTATATATCCCTACAATGCATGGGGAGAATATTGATAACATATTAGATAACTATGTTATGTATGAAACTAATTTCATGTCCAAAAAATCTTTCATGTACCTATTTTAATTTCCCAAAGATTATTTGTGGGTCTAGTTTCATATCCATAATTTTATATGAGGAACTGATTTCATGTCATTAACTAAATGAGTGAACCTTTTATTATTTATACATGTTCGCAATTTGGTAAGATTATTATTATCTCATGTACTTATATTAATGATATTTTCTCATTGATCATGTTTGATTATTGATGATTCCAAACTCTTTTAACTTTTCCTCTTGTTATGAAAAATCCTTATTCCATGAATCATGCTTAAAAATATTTAATTTAATTAGAATGAATTTCTTAGGTTATTTTCATGTTATCATACACTTATGATGATATATGATCATTGATTGATATCTCTTGTGATTAACCTTACCTAGTATTTGATTTCACACTTTCTTATATTTTACTTCCCCTAGTTTGGATGGAAGGTTCTATATTTGATATGTCTATAAGGGTATTAATATGAAGAATATTGTGGGAGATGTTGAACATAATATATGAAATATGATTTTTATCTATATAGTCTCCAAATATTCTAAACCATTATAGTTTTTAGTTTGTATAATTATGTTATCTTTTGAATAGTCATTTATAATGATGTAATATTTATGTATGTTATGCCTGATTGGCATTATTTAAGATATGAATAGCATTAATAATCACATCTAAAACTAGTTCCCCTCTATTTTTAACCCATTAAAAAATTATAGTTATATCAGATGAATTATTAAATTAAGATGGGAAGAATAAAATATTGAGTTTCATGGAAGGATAAAAATGTAAAATAAAATTGTATCACCACCTAGAAGGAAATAATGAGCAGTTCAATTCATGTTCGTAGTTTCCCCTAGAGTGAAGTCAACTATATGATGATTTCAACTTATTATCCCACAATTATAAAGAATATATATACATAATTAGATGAGAAAGAAATAAGAAGAGGTAGAACTGACAATAATTAAATGGGAACATGACTAAACCTTTATAGCTAGGATCATGGATGGTGTTCTAGGTTTATATATCAGTTTCTAACTAAAATCCCATGGAATTTGTTACTAGTGGATACCTATAAAAACCCCATTAGTGTCTTATATTCAGTATTTTTTCATCTATTTTAATTATTCTATAAATTTTATTCTTTTAATAGAGAACTATTCTGCTATAATATTCTCTTCTAAACTGTTCTTAAAAATTATTTAATTTGTGAAAGTAAGGAAGTTGTTTTTACTTATTAAATTTATTAATTAATATGTTATTTTGGTGGACAATGAGTTTAGTTATGTTTAATTTATCATATTACTATAATTAATTGAATCCATTTCATAGTAGAAACAACCTTAAAACTGAGGACTTGTTATGGTTTTTCAAAACATTTTTTTACAATTTATTTTCTCAGGGTGTATACAGAATATTTCAAAATGCAGAGCATACTGAATATGAATAATGGTGTATCTAATGGTTAAAAAATTATCATGGTTGTTGTTATTAAATTTTTTTGACATTTTTTTTCCATTTCTTATATTTTTTTCTATGGTCATTTTCTTATTTTATATCAATCAATTTAATTTAGTTCTCTTCAAATCCATTAGAAACTTACTAAATCCATATTTTACCCTTATATTGAAAAGGGAAAAAAATAAAAATGTCATTTTTTATCATAATTACACTCTCCTTGAGAGGAAACCATGGGGGATATTATATTATGTTTGGGAAAAATATTCTAACAGAGAACCACATGAAAATTTTTACTATTCATGTAATTTTTACTAAGGTTGGATATCACTGTGATGATAACCAGATTGAAATCAATGATTCCTATAGCATCTGGTGAGACAATGTTTCTTGTTTATACCACCAAAATAGAAGGAAAACTCTAATATTTTATGTTTATTTACCTTGGATATCCATTTTACACAACTTCTTTATAATATTGTAGTTGATCTGTCACGAACCAACCTTAGTCGACCCTCAACCGGTCACCTGAGCCGGTCCGCAACATGTCCTGAGGGGCATTCTTGATCCCCCTAGGATGGAAACTAGTGTTGGGCATCAAAGTATATGTGAGAGAACTATTTGTCCCATAAAATACAAATAAATAAATATAAGCTAAAAAAGATAAACAATAACAACAGATATAAAATAAAGTCATTAGACCAAGCATACCTACGTGTGACCTCTTGGAAACCTCTTACCATGAAATCGAACCTACTCCAACACTAAGCAGCTAAACCTGGAAAATTAAACAAAACATAAACCTTAAATTGGAAAGATACATAGGTGGGAGCATCATGATGCTCATTAGGAATAAAGAAAGTGAACCACTAAATCCAATATCTACTTTCCAAAAAACAATCCATTAACACAAGTTTGAAATAAAAATATAAATGTAGGTTTTTCACAATTTAAAATAAGAAACATGATTTTTTTTATTTGAAAATCCAACACAAACTACAGATTATTTCCAAAACCATTTTCTATTTTATAAACAAACCCAAAGACAGGAGATACCAAGGTTTTGCTAAAAAGAAATAGGTAATAGTATAATCTAGAAAACAATTATTGATGAAATTAAACAAGAAAGAAAAAAATAATCATCGGTGATCCTAAAAATCCCTAGAAGACTACTAGATGTACTCAGTTCGGAACCACCTACCGGTGTATGGTAAAGCCCCTAAGTCAATAACCAACTAGATGACCTAACCAGTACTCACTAATGGCACATCCCTCATGGACTATCTACAACTCCAGGGGTACTAACCCATCTAATCGAGGATAGAAATCAACAATCACTCGATCAACTAAAAGATGTATAGGAACCCATGGTGTAATAATATTGTGTAAGTGGGAGGCCCTCACACATGTGACTCACCTTATCTACTATCACTACACTTCGCTACCCCAAACACAGACACACTATACGATAACCTATAAATAGATATCCCCCTATATAGGTTCACTATAAATATATACATATATACTTATATCACATTTTCACATAATAACATCGAAGGTTCCAATCAGGATGCTATAACATATAACCATTTAAAATATTTCAGAAAACAATAAGGTTTCTAAATGGCACCTAGTTTCCAAAACAAAATCCTTTCAAAGAGTCAACAAAAATATTACACTATAGATGGAAGTTTCAAATGGTCCTTTAACTTGACATGTCCAAAATAATTACCCAAAACATCACACAAATACTAATTTTACATTTTTAATGCCAAACGAGCCCTTAATATCAAAACACACCCCCAAAAAATTCAATTTTACCAAATGGGATTTTTCCCTTCTCAGACTCACACCAAAATATTCCCAAAAAGTTCCTTTAAAACTCTAAAGTGTTGACAACTTTATAAAAAAACTAAACGACCCCTCAAGCCATGTGTTCACCAAAAAACACACACCAAGAGCCAAATAAACAAAATTTGAAAGATTTCATTTCAAAACATTTTAAAGAACCATCCAAAGAGACTAACAATATTTAGAAAACAAGAACCATTTATGAAATCTCGATTTTCCAAGGAAACACCCAATTTAACATGCCATCTTCACTTGAGGTCACATCCATGTGTCCACCTAGTGCACCCATGGATCTTCCAATATCTAATGGCAGAACAAAAATCCAAGAGATAATAAAAAAAAATTCATAAAAAATACTAATTCCTTTAAAATCAAATCCAACCTTTCATATCATTTAAAGTACATAAAACACTTCCCCTTTAAACCATAATCTCTTTCTTAAAACATTTTTAACATATCCAACAAACCATGATATTACCAAATTACAAACCCCAAACCAAATTCACAAACAAAAATTTACCATCCCACCAGAATAAAGGTTTATAACTTCTTAAAAACTCATAATTCCACTTTGAATAATAATAGAATTTAGAATAAACATCCTATGTATCATAACTTAGGCAATTCACACAAACCTCTTGCAAAAACATATTTTCAGAAAATTATAACAACATACAAATTTTAATCACATCAAGCAGTAAATATAATAGAGGTGTGAATATCCTTTATTAAGAAATTGAAAATGTTCAAGTTCCAATGGATCATTTCAGAAAATAAAAATTAGAAATGTCTACCTCAAAGAATTGGTTGATCAAATTATTTTTAACTCAAACCGCCACCTACTCATGAACTCGCACTTCCACAAAAGCGTGCGCTCTTGGAATTTATCACCACACCTTAAAAAAATATTCGACGCCCATAATTAGTGAGATGAGAACCAAAACACACCCAATTAAATATGAGGGACTCACATAAACCATAATACCCTAAATTATATGGTGTAAAACCCAACATTGGGTTCCGAAGCTAACTCGAACCAATGGATTAAAAGAGAAACAAATCCATCTACCTCGACCTTGGTGATGGACATTGGGACATGGGCCAATGGGTCATGAGACACTGTTTTCATATCTTAGACACTATACAAAAGGCACAAAACACAAACCGAGGCATCAAGGTTTGGTTAAATTGAAGAAAAACACCAAAAAGAAATGAAATATATTGGAGGAGAATATGGTTGTTGGCGAGGGGAAATGTGGCCATGCCGAAGCATGGTGGAGGAGCCGCGCAGAGGGTTTCAGGCAGAATTAGAAGGCTGCTGGATAGGTATGGGCACGCGAAGGGGTTTACGTCAGGGAGGTCAGGTTGCATCGTTTCGTGCTTCATCAGGGAAGAAGAGGCATTTCGCCTCAAAGGGGAGGTGGAGTGGGTTTTCTGTGCTACTAGAGGAGGTAGGGGGTTTTCCAGATTGTGGCAGGTCGAGCGGACTAGTGTTCAGCGCACAAGAAAGGGGAAGAGGGGGGTCATCGTGAGCTGGGTAGGGAGAGTAGGGGGTTGTCGTGAGTTGTGGGGCACTACGAGCTGGGTAGGGGGAGAAGACGGGAATCACGAGCTGGGTAGGGGAGAGAAGCAGGGTGCCGCACAGAGGAACCAAGGGGGTGAGGCGTGACCCTTGGGGATGAGGAAAACACCCCTAGGGTTTTCTCCCCTTAAAAAAGAAAAAATAAAATAAAAATAAAAATAAAAAACTTAATATAAATGTTAATATAAATTTTAATAATAATTATTATAATAGTGTTAATATTAATAATAACATAATTATAATTATAATAATTTTAATAATAATAATAATAATAACTTTATAAATTTCATTTTTAAACCATCCTAATATTAATAAAAATTTAATAATGATTATATTAATAATAATTTTAATGAAAATAATATTATTAACAATTCTCTTAATAATGAAAATATTTTTATATACACAATAATAATATTATTATGGTTTAAACATTTAACATATTTTATTTACATAAAATTTTATTTATTTTAAATGTTATACATCCGCACAGTCACCTGGGCCGACCACACGGTTACCGCCAACCATGCGGTGCTCGCGCACGAGTCCAAAACCCACCAAAAATATTAACTGTCAAAAATATTTTAGACCAGCGCTCAACCCACATCTTGAAGAGGCCAACAAATACTAAGAAATAGTAAAATAAGATAATTTAAAATGGGTGGGGTGTAAAAATTCTCTCCATGAAAAAAATTTCTACCCCCAAAAAGTCACCAAGCTGACGCTTAACAAAAACCTGAGACCATGCCCCTATAAAACAGAGAAAGAACAAAAGCATCGGGTGACCATTCCCAAAACGCGTCACACCTGACCAATTCAAGGGTAACCACATCCTAATATTTAGGGGAGAACAAAGGAGGGTTCTCACCATCACGAGAATTTACTAACACATAAACTTTGAAACCCAAACACACCACCCCTGGGGGGGAAATGTGGGAACTCCCAAACTGAACCCATTGAATTTTTTCACATGGACCTCACAACAGCCCAGAGACATAAATAGAGATCTTTCTACAAAACGACCCAGAAATTTGAGGATAAGAAATTAACTCAACACCTCCCACACTAACCGAATAAAATCCTCACCACAACCATAGACTAGGTAATTCCTAGCCCAAACTTGACCCACTTTCTCAATGATGATAGAACAACTCCACCACTAGGATTAAAACCATTATGGGGTAAACCGATACATCAGAACACTGGGATGGAGGAATCCCCTATAAAACTGAAACACACTAGAGGAAAAATCCACGAAGAGGTGCCTCGTCTAAGAAATGGTCCATAAACACTGCCCATCAATCTCACAAATCCAAACATCCCCCTAACAGAAATGGTAGAAACCAAACTAAAAATAAGAATGGGTCCATTAATTCATGAGCCCAACACCCCTTAAGGAATCTGAGTGATTTAGAAACCACACTAAGAGTAGATAAGGCCACATGGATTGTAGTATAACAATCTCATCACACCCCCACAATAAGGATGAGATTAAGATGGAGATAAGAATAGAATAAGTAAAATTTGGATATTTCCATCCCAAAGAAGAGAACGTGATCCAGACTGGGGTTACACACACCCTCAGCAACTCTTGACTATGCACGAGCTTCATCTTGAGACTTGTGGCTGGGGCCCTGATGGCTGAAGCATCTCTTGCCTCATAGTCAAGAATTTTCATCCTTTGGTCCCCAAATCCTTCTTCCTCCCAATGATTCAAACAACCATAATGGTGGTACGTTTTTGAAGGGATGAAACATGACGGTCTGGAATGCCCAAACTGGCCATACTGGTGGCACACAAGAGAATGGTCCGACAAAGTGGGAGCAGGCACCGATGAAGAAGATTATTTAGAAACTGGTTCCTCTGGCACACCCTCCTCTCCAAATGGGGAACCCTCATGAAAACCAACTACACTTTTACCACACCCTAAATCCTAATGACGATGAGGCACCCAACCTCCAATAGTCCAAAACTGGACCCTCCATTAAACCCAAGACATTATGTACTTTAACAAACTCACGAGTTCCCAAACACCTGACGATATGATCTGCTCCTATCAAACCACTCCACTACTTCTAACAGACCTCAAATGCCTCAAAGGACAATCAACACCTAATAAGAACCAGAAATTGGGCATGACTCACTAGAAACATTAGCGACCTCTCTGGGAACCATACTCCAAACAACACGAAAAAACACAACTGAAATCAGCATCAATCCAAAACTCAATCAAGGAATCAACCCAATACAAGGGAAACATGATCATAAGAAAAACATATAGAAACACAAGAAAAAATTACTTTTCCAAAAAACTCCCATTTGTTTTAAATTTTAAAACTCACTTATTCCACATTATGAACCATCACATATGCATTCATCAATCCCACTTACAATATCCACAGACAAGTGCCCCCCATAAAATCTCTGTATATACTCACACACATGTAACCCTCTATAAAGAATGCAAAGGTCCAAATATCTCTTTTTCATATCAAATCCAAACACATACCAAATTTTCCAAATCGAAACACTTTCTCTTTAAAAGCCCACTTTACCCATTTAAAACAATTTCAAATAAACTCTTTTCTATTTCGAAACCACTTTCATGGTTAACACACGCTCACATCAATTGAGATCAAAATGAAACACAACCAACCACCAGAATGAGGAACTACTGCCTATGTCTAACTCGGTGACATGGTGGTGAGCCATGACCCAAGTAAGGCATGACACTAAGAGGACCTTGAAATGGGAACTTGGACTCCACATGGTTCACCACCCCATGTGAGGCCACAACATAACCCAATTCACCTCCATTAACATAACTAAATCCAATGAAACCCAAGAAAAAAGACTCAAATCCTGGAATACCCCTGGTAACTTGAGGATCAGTGTGAGTAGGAGTTAGTGATGATCCTCCCACACCTACCTCCCGGGTCCTAAAGTCCTAATGTCCTTCTACCAAACACCCCAAATATCAAGAACCTCATCTGATACCATTTTGTGACGAACCAACTCAGGTCGACCCTGAACAGGTCACTCGAGCTGGTCTGCAACATGTCCTGAGAGGCGTTATTGATCCTTCCATGATGGAAACTAGTGTTAGGCATCAAAGTATACATAAGGGAACAATTTGGCCCATAAAATAAAAATAAATAAATATAATATAAACAAAACAGATAAACACTAACAGCAGAAATAAAATAAAGTCATGTGACCAAGCATACCTCTATGTGAACTCTTGGTCACCTCTAATCACTAAACTGAACCTACTACAACACTGAGCAGCAAAACCTAGAAAACTAAACCAAATCTAGACCTACAACTAGAAATATACAATAGGAGTGAACATCAAGATGCTCAGTAGGAATATCAAAAGTGAACCAATGAATCCAATATCGCATTTCCCAAAACAGTCTATTAACAAAACTTTGAAATACAAATATAAAGGTATGGATTTCACATTTTAAAATAAGAAACATGTTTTTCCCATTTTTGAAATCCAACGCATGCTACACATTATTTCCAAACCCATTTTCCACTTTATAAACAAAACCAAAGATAAGAGATATCAAGGTTGTGCTAAAAAGAAACAGGTAACAGTATAAGCTAGAAAACAAGTATAGCTAAAAGTAAAAAATAAAGGAAAAAAACTAACCATGGGTGATCCTAAACATACATAGAAGACCCATGTACATACTCGGTTCAGAAACATCTATCGGCATATGTTGAATCTTCTAAGTCAATAACCAACTAGCTACCCTAACTTAGACTCACTAGTAGCACATCCCTCCTAGACTGTCTACAACTCTAGGGGTACTAACCCATTTAATCGGGGCTAGAAAGAAACCTTCACTCAATCAACTAAAAGATTCCCAAGAACCCATGGTGTAATAATACTGTGTAAGTGGGAGGCCCTCACATGCATGAATCACCTTACCTACCGTCACTGCACTTTCCTACCCCAAACATGAACACTCTATATGATAACCCATAAAGGGATATCCCCCATATAGTGGTTCCCCATAAATATATACATATATACTTATATCATATTTTCACATCATATCATCAAACGTGACAATCAGTCTGCCATAACATATAACCATTTAAAAAAAATTCAAAAAACAACAAGGTTGTCAAATAACACAAAGTTTCCAAAGAAAAATCCTTTTAAAGAGTCAACATAAATATTACACTAGAGAAGGAAGTTCCAAATGGGCCTTTAACTTGACATGTCCAAAAGAATTACCCAAAACATCACATAAATACCAATTTTACATTTTTAATGCCAAAAGATCCCTTAAGATCCAAACACACACTCAAACAAATCAAGTTTTCCAAACGGACCTTTTCCCTTCTAAAACTCACACCAAAATATTCACATAAAGGTCCTTAAAAACTCTAAAGTGTTGATAGTTTTATAAACAAACTGAATGACCCCACAAGTCATGCGTTCACCAAAACACACACACCAAGAGCCAAATGGTCACAGGGTCAGAGATTTTATTTCAAAACATTTTAAAGAACTAACCAAATAGACTAACAATATTTAGAAAATGGGAACCAATTTTGAAATCTATACTTTCTCAAGAAACATCTAATTTATTGTACCATCTTTACTTGAGGGAACATCTATGTGTGCACCTAATTCACCCATGGATGTTTTAACATCCAATGGGACAAAAAAACCCTGAGATAATCAAAAACCATTTCCTCAAAAACACTAATTTCTTTAAAATTAAATCCAACCTTTCATATCATTTAATGAATATAAAATACTTCCTCTTTAAACCAAAGACCCTTCCTAAAACATTTTTAACATATCCAAAAAACCATGATATAACCAAATTATACACCCCAAACCAAATTCACAAACAAAAATTTACCATCACACCATAATCAAGGGTAATAACTTCTTAAAAACTCCCAATTTCACTTTTAAGAACAATAGCATTTAGAATGAACATCCTATGTATAATAACTTAGAAAATTCACAAAAACCTCTTATAAAAATTTATTTTTAGTAAATTTTAACAACATGAAAATATTAATCGCATCAAGATGTAAATATAATAATGGTGAGAATAACCTTTAAGAAGTAATTGAAAACATTCAAATGCCAATGGATCATTTTGGAAAGGAAAAATTATAAATGCATACCTCAAATAACTAGCTGAGCTAATGATTTCAAACTCAAACTTCCCCTACTCATGAACACGCACTTCTAGAAAAGTGTGCACTCCTATAATTTATTTCCACACCTTAACAACAACATTTGACGCCCATAATTAGCATCACAATGACCAACACACACCCAATTAAATACCAAGGACTCACATAATCTATAAGACCCTAAATTAGCTAGTGAAAAACCAAACTATGGGTTCAGAAGCTTACCCAAACTAATGGATTCAAATGGAAATGAATATATATACCTCTCCCTTATTGGATGACGTCGTAACATGGACCAACAAGTCCTGAGATAGTGTTCTCGTAACCTAGATACTGTGAAAAAAGCGTGAAACACAAACCGATGCATCAATGTTTAGTTAAATTGAAGAAAAATACAAAAAAATGAAATATATAAGAGGAGAATATGATTGTAGGTAAGGGGAAATGTGACCATGATTAAGTAGGGTGGAGGCACCACACAGAGGATTTAAGGCCACACCAGAAGGCCATTGAACAGTTTGGGGTGTAAGCAGAGGTTCGCGTTGAGGAGATCGAGTTGCGTCGTGTTGTGATTCACCAGGGAGGAAGAGGCATCATGCCTAAAAGGGGAGGAGTAGTGGGATGTTCATGGTGCTATAAAGGGTAGGGGGTTCGCTAGCCCGTTGTAGGTTGATCGGCCCAGTACATAGCATGCATGAAATGGGAATATGGTGGGTCACTGTGAGCTGAGTAGGGAGAGCAGGGGGGGCCTCTGCGAGCTGGGTAGGGGGAGTAGTAGGGTGTCGTGAGATAGATAGGGGGAGCAGTAGAGAACCTCACATAAGAACTAGGGGTGATGCACAACCTATGGGGATGAGTAAGGAGCAACACCCCTAGGGTTTTCTCCCCTCAAAAAAAGAAAAAATAAAATAAAATAAAAATAAAAAATTAATGAAAATGTTGATACAAATTTTGATAATAACAATACTATTAATATTAATAATAACATAATATTAATAATAATAACATTATGAATTTTATTGTTAAGCCATCCTAATATTAATAAAAATTTAATAATGATTATATTAGTAACGATTTTAAGGAAAATATTATTATTAACAATTCTCTTAATAATAAAAATATTTTTATCTACACAATAATATTATTATTATAGTTTAAATATTTAATATATTTTACTTACATAAATTTTTATTTATTTTAAATGTTAGACATCTACACGGGCACCTGGGCTGACCACAGAGTTACCACCAATCATGTCGTACCCACTCACAGGTTTGAAACCCACCAAAAAATATTAAACATAAAAAAAAATAGACCAGTGCTCAACCTGCATATTTATGAGGCTAACTGATTCTGATAAATAAATAAAAAAGATAATTTAAAAGGGTCGGGGTGTGACATGACCAACTGCATGTAGGACTGATTCCATCATTTTCTTTCTCACGCTCTTCTCAATCATTATATTATACCCATAAAATACTCATTCTATATTTAATAGTATTCTAAAATATAGAGTGATAATTGATAAAAATTATTTATCTATAAATATACTATAATGGAAAACCAAGAATAAGAAAAACATAAAAAACTGGTAAGAAAATAATCTTCTGTGTATATCAAAGAATATATTCCTCAATGTTTACTAGTCCTAAAAAATGTCACCAAAAACCATGAGTTCTCATAAATCATAATTAATCCCTATAAAAAATATAAATTATAAAATCAAATATATAATTTCTAATAACTAAATAAAAAGTGATACAATGAGGTTATTTACTGACCAAACCCATGAAGAATTATGATATCATATTGAATCACTTACTGGAATATTATAATGTGTTTTGATATGAATAAAATTTAAATAAATGAATTATCTTATAATAATAAAATAATAATAAAAAGTATAAATATATTTTCATGTGATAATTTGGATTCTAGTATCTTTAAACAATAACCTTTTCATTTTTGTAATTAAATGTATGTGTACTCCTGGTCTTGTATTTACTCTCTAAATACAAAATACCTCTTTCCATATAATCAATATTTTTAATTTATTCAACAATACTTTGATTCATAAAAACGATTACACGGGTTATGAACCCTTTGTGTTGGGGGTATTTGATCAGTTTAAGGATGATTTGAGGGATCGGGACATGTGTAAACTAATGGAAAAGCAGGTTGATGAACCCTCTTCACAGTCTCCTTAAGTTGAAGGTGGTAGTTTCTCTAGGAAGGAAACTGTGGTTTAGATGGAGGGTTGGAGAATGAACCTCAGATCACTCTAAATTAGAGTGCTTCTACTTCAGGGGTCAATAAGCAATCATCAGGAAAGGGATTAGTCCAAGATGGTGTTCAGACCTACAACACCTTTAAGTGTTTGGACACCAATGAGCTTGTACAGGATCCTCCTTATGATCCTAAAGGACGAACTACAAAAGGCGTGGAGTTTTAGGAGGATTTAGTATTATCTAATTCTCATGAGGGAAAGATCCCTAAGAATAAGAAGGGGGTGTAAGGACTACTCACATTTACCAAAACCAATGGAAATATGATTAGGTAAAAACTCTAAACCATGTGAGAAGGAAGTTTCATCAGCCTCCATGGTTTTTGTGTAGGATAATTCTCAAGTTATGGTTTATGGAATCAAAAAAGACATGTTTTTTGTGAGTTATTAAACTAATGAAAACATTACTAAAATGACAGAGGACACTAAAGATCATATCCTCTACTCTGAGGAGGAAATGGTGGATGAATTTCTTTATGTCAACATTCCACAAAAAGAGGCTGAGATGATGGGAATGCATATTCAAGTGGAGTTCAAAAGCGAGCAGGCTAATTGGATCAAAAAATAGGATACGATCCTGATGAGAGGCTTCAATGATGGTAAAATCAGCAAATAATAGTATATTCGAACCTGGGACAAAATGGTGAATCACTTTGAGGATGTTATCGGTGAAGACCATGATGCTAACGTATTGATTATGAACTGGAAACTTTATAGAGAGAAAATCACTAATAGGCTGAGTCTATGATTTGATGGTTTTTTTCTATTATATGGCTTCGCCTCTAGACTGATTGGGACTAGTTTCTCACTTTTCCTAAAAAGTGATTTTAATAACAAAAAGTTAATTTTCAATCAGCAACTAATATATAATGATCATAAACAATGAAACCAGATTCATAATAAATAATTAGTAAATGGTGAATCTAATAATATTATCATAATAAATAATCAACCATAAATAAAATTTCATATCATAACACATTTTAACCAACATATTCTCACTCAAATCATTAAATATATTCATATTATAAGTCGATGTAAAATATAAAAACTCATTATGTAATTATATAAAACTGTATCATGGTTTCAGAAATATATGATGATATATCTTCTAGTTGATGTGTGTTCTCCTCGTAAATTATAATACTTTTTCTGTATAAATATTCTAGAACTATAAACCATAGAATTCCATATGTGACTAGTGAGCGGTCTACCTATATTCTATTATTTCATTTTAAATATCTTTATGACATGTTTTAATCCCTCTATATTTAGTGTGTTTTTAAACACAATATATGTTAAATATATTCACCATGAAATAAAATTAAGAAACAATGATTAGGATTTATAGATATCTCCACTATCTAAGATTTTCTTTCTAATATGATGTATCTCTTTGTAGTGAACATTATTGTCTTTCCTAGGTTTTCTCTGATGTAATCACAGTACAATAGTCATTCATTATGGAGTGTATTTTTTCTTTTTCATCAAGTTTACTCATCATAAATATCATCTTATTCTATAATTCCTTCATGGGTTTTTGGTTACTCAATTTTATAAATCATTAATAGTGTTCTTACCCACCACAATTTCATTGGTATCCAAATCCAATATAATTATAATGTGTTAAAAAACTATGATAATTCCTAATATATCAAGAATCGGATATTACAATTCTAATACTACTAAAAAATACTAATAATACTAAATATATAATATATCCTTAATAAATATATTAAATAATGGTAAAAAATAAATTATATTAAAACTAAACTATTAAATGCATGAAATATTAATCATATAACATACTGATACAATCATCTAAGAATATTCTATTTTCTAATGGAAAATATAATATTATTTATTGATATACAAGTAACTAATATATGGGGTTAATTGGGAAGGGTAAAAAATGTGTCTTTGATATATCCACTCATATTGGAGTTAGTTTGTGATTATTTTTGAGTGATGTCAGATAAAAGTGTGACAATGGGTCACATAATATTTTTTTATTGATTACACTTTTTATGTAACTATATTTATGATAATGAATTAATTTTGGTGAATGGGCATAGTGATGAATGATAACTGGGGTCATAGTGTACCAACTAGAGTTTTTGTATGATACATAGCCATTGAGGAGAAAAATTGACTAGATAATGGGGACAGGATAAAACATTCACATCAGGAAAAAATTATTGAATAACTAATGGGTATACTATAATCCTTGTCCATTGGGATATATGTGATGATTGGATATTATGATATATTAGTAGAAATATAACTATTGTCTTGGGAACCCAATAATTGGGATTTATTGATGATTAACCACTTGGTTTAATTAGTAATATGATCCAAGGATTTTAGGATAAGACAAAGTGGCTAACCCATTATATGATGTAGTAGGAATTTTTCATAGTATATACTATTATATGTTGGTTATGTTTCCCCATGGTTTTTTAATATTCACTATATTTTTTGTGAAATAGAAAGACTAATAAATTGATATTTTCTTTTGCTAGAATTACATGATAACCTTATATTTGGTATTTACCTTCATGTTGAGTTAACATATTATATCATATGCATCCATTATATATATTCAGATGTTGTATATTCATAATGGTGATATCATACTAGGTCTGTATTTGCAAACATGATAGTTGAAGACTAGTGGATGTGTATTCCATGTGGTTTATGATCAAAGTAATGGATGATTCATGATGAAATTATATGGTATATGTTGATGGAAAACAATGAATAGGTTCTTCAATAGCTATAGAGCTACATGAATCAATTCAAAAATTAATTTCCCAATTATAATTTTTTTAAAACTTATTAGTCCATATTGATTTTTTATAGGGTATCATATGGAATATATTACTAATGAGTTATCATTTCATGTGACATAGATACTTAAACTTATGATATATTATATAATTATTTATATATTACTTTCTAACTTTTTTTATTTGGATTATTGTTTTATTTATTTTATTAAATAGTTGTGATATTTACAGAATAGTATTCTCACATCATGGTTCAAGACATATTAGCTAGTTGATATCATCTAGCATATAGGGAGGGATGCCTGAGGTCATGTGGTGAAGAAAGATCAACAATCCTAGTTTTTGGATGATATAAAATAATATAATGTCCCAATATTATCCATTATTTCTAAAGGAACCTATATGCTTATACATAATGATTTTTAGAACATTCGTAGTAAAATCAATGTATTCCTTGAAATAATTTTTATAGTTTTTTTTTCAAGTTACCATGGTAGTACAAGATATTATTTAAGGATTTAGATGTGTTGATTTTTTTGTTTCTTTATTTTATCATTTTCAGACTGGTGAGATTTTGTGATTTCATACATCGTGTACGGGACATAATATCATATGACATTGATATATATGTATGATATTATAGGTTCATGATATGGATGAACATAACTCATGTTTAATTAAAAATTTAGTAATAAACTATATTTCATTCCTATAGATTTTATTAGACATGTTCTAATTTACATGAGATGTGACTACCTATAATTCATCGTTAGTCTATGTAGGAATCATGATTAAAAAAAATTTAAATACTCATCATCAAAAAAAAAATCTAAAAATGAATATTATAGCTCCAGTATGATGTTGAACCCACAAATATTTGTTATCCCTCATATAAAACATTCATTTTAAAGATTATAAGGATCATTTAATTCATTAAAATGAAAAAAAAATATTTATTTATCATTAATTTCATGATACCATACCATTTGTAAGAACCAGGTTCTTATTTTTGAGGTACGGGCTTCTTCTTTTTCCTTTTCCTAAAGTGTTTTTGAAAAAAATATGGAAAATGGGGAAAAATTCTAAATTTTTGAACTACACGTCGTGTACTTTTGGCCGTGTGGAATGGGTACATAGGGCGTGTAGCCTTGTCGGCAACGAGGGGTGTAGGAACCGACTACACGCCGTGTAGTGGTACCTTACACGTTGTGTAGTCAGTCGGCAGGCTTAAACTGTAAGGCAGTGGAGCAGCCACCAGCTGGGTGATAGTACACTCTGTGTATTCGGGAGAACATTTCGTGTACTCATGTCGACAGATGAACAGTGCGGCGGTGCCGCCAGAGGAACAGTTAAATGAAAGAAGTACACACCGTGTACTCAGAATTACATGTCGTGTACTTTGTTTTTTCGGCTTAAAACTGGCAGTAGCCTCCTCATTTGGAAGAGGAGGCACTTGACCCGATTTGGATCCAAAGGAGGAGGGTGGACCTTTAAAGATCCACCGGGTGTTCATCTGGAACCGGTTTCCGCCTCGGACGATCCCGTTGGAACCGCACGGGTAAGGGCCTCCACCTCCTTGGATGGTTCTTACCAATTCTTTCCTGAGGGAAAGTTATTTACATTTGAATTGGTTTTGTTCTTCATCATATCTACACCGTTCTTGGGCATTTCTGGAGTCGGCGTTTGGGAATAATGTTCATTGGCATTTAAGGTAGGTGGCTTGGTGTAAATTTCCGACTGTCGTGCGGTTTTTGTGCATTTTCGTGCCACGAACCCATGTTGGGGTGTCGTGTGGCTGAGGTCATTGCTATATTTAATGCCTAGAATCGCATATGTGATTGAATTTTAATAATTAAATGCTGGTTGGGATCGTTGCTTGGATCTGGAACCACCCCGGGGGTGTGTTTCACTATTTAGCCGTTTAGCCAGGATACCCGAGGGTATGTATTTAATGTATTAATTGTAGAATTGCCTTGAGAGGAATTTCTTATTTACTTCATTTGACATGTTGGGCATGGCCCGTTTACCTGTTTAGCCTGAGGGCGTTGTTGTGATTAGCATGTGGGCACTGCACTATTTATCCTGTGAGCCGTAGTTATTTCGGCATGAGTGAAACTTCTTCTGTGCCTGTGGGCAGCTGACTCTATGCCTGTGGGAGACACTACCTACGCCTGAGTGAAAACTCTATTATGCCTGAGGGCAGATTCTTGTGTTGGATACTCGTTACCTGAGGGTGGGAGTATACGTGTCTGAGGAAACTAGTTGTTTACTTAGAAATGCACTGTGGTGATTTTTTATATAAAATGGATTAAATGAATAATTAAATTGCAATATAACTATTAAGTTAGTTACTTTGTAGTACTTCTTACTTTATTTCATTTTACCACTGCACACTATTGTTGCATGTTAGCACGCAGTTGGGCATGAGCCTTTAGTGGGTGCCTACTGAGATATATTTCTCACACCCTATTTGGGTCACGCTTTTCTGCCCAAATAGATTACATTCTTGCAAGTGTAGATAGGGTCAAGAGTCCCTATACAGGTACTTGACTATTGCTTAGGAGTAAGAGATCATGGGACCGAGCCTAGGCTCGCGATGCCACTGCGAGCTGTTTTTCTTGTTTTGTTGTACTCTATATTTTGTTTGTACTGTATTGATGTATAACATGTTCCAGCTGTTTTCGTATAAATTTAGACATGTAGCATCATTACTTATATATTGTTGGTTATATCATCTGCAGTTGTTTATTCCAGTTTCGCTTGTGTATGGTTTAATGCTTCCACTATCTTTGTATGTTTATTTTGTATTCCACTGCGCTACACTTTGACAAATGAGGGCATAGTTTCCCCACTATCAGACTTGGGTCCTCGCTGCTAGTCAGTAGCCTCTGGCATTTGAGGAAACGCGCTTGAGGTTATGTGGCGAACCGGGCTCGGGGAACCCTTTGAGTGGCTCCCAGGTCGGGGATGTTACAAACTGGTATTAGAGGGGTTTTCTTTTCTTTGACTTACTATTTGGTGCTGTAGTCAGGGATAAGACGAATGGTAGTTGGTAATAAGTTATGCCCGGGCGTAACTAACCAGTGTATAGGGAAAAGCCAGTCTACCTAGTATTTTTCAATTCTTTTGATCTTTTAGATTTTATTATTGATTTGATTTCACTGTTGGGTGACGCACTTTGAGATTGTGTAGTTTATATTTTATCTGGAGGTTCTATTTAGTTGCAACACGATGAGATGAGGGCATGTCGTCTCATGCATCATATGGGCACATTCTAGAGATCACATTCCATGCATAGTTCCATGTCATATAGGTGCATTAGAAATTGCATGATGTTGTGATCGTTTTTGTGATAGAAAAGCATGCTATTGTGATAGCTGCTCTGATAAAATATATGTTGCGTGATAGGGTGATTTTATGTGATATTTTTTATAGAATGGACGCCAAACTTTGGTTTTTGGGGAGTATAGGCCCCCATTGACCGGAATATGGTGGATCATTGACTGTTTATTGGTTATAACACAAATAAGATGTAAAAATTTGATTTGTGGGGAGTATGGGCCCCCACGGGTCGGAATTTGACACTTAGGTGTTGTTTTACGGTATTTTCTAGGTTCTAGAGAAGTTTCTGAGGCAGACTGTCCAGAAACCCAGTATACATGCTGTGTAGTATTTTTATACACACCGTGTATGTTCTTCTGTTCGGGAAGAAAAATGAACTTTTTGAGTACACGCCGTGTACCCTGAGTACACACCGTGTAGTCTCTTCCCGTGTCACAAACTATGTGGGCGGCGACACGGGGTAGGGAAAGGCCTGGGTAAAACACGCCGTGTAGCTTGAGTACACGTCGTGTAGTGTTGACCCGGAGTTCGGCCATGTAACTAACAACACGGGTCGGTGAACTCCTGTACAGAACACGCCGTGTCAATGGTGGACACACCGTGTAGTGTGAACTGGGGACTCGACCATGTAACCAACAACATGGGCCGGTGTCACCTCTCCCTGAACACACCGTGTACCTATGGGACACGCTGTGTATTCTTGTCTGAGGACATACCATGTGGTGTTAGCCATGTGGCTAGGAAATGGGGTGTTGTACACGCTGTGTATGGGTGTCACACGCCGTGTAGTTCTAAGCTGAGTAGTCGGTCGTGTCACAGATGACACGGGCAGTTGGAAAATAACACCGTACATGCCGTGTAGATATTATACATGTCGTGTAGTTTTTGTTCAACAGAAGTCGTGTGGCTTAGCTGTGTAGAAGGTCCCAGGAAGGGGAAAGGAAGTCAAGTACACATTGTGTAGTCATTGTACACACCGTGTAGTCTTGTTTTGCAATTTTGGAAAGCCTTCTTCCTCTTGTTTCCTTTGTGGCTCCTTCGCTTTTTGGTCATAATAATCTTGAATCTAAGGCATGCTTTTGAGCCTTGTAGTGTCATGCCGCCTAGACGACCGCGACTTGTTCACCAAGAGAGCGGCGAAGACTATATGCTGGAAATGGTGGTCCATGGGCTACCAGTTGATCCTCCAGTAGAGCTAGATGCGGCGCCAGCTGCTATACCGGACACAGGCGCAGAGGCGTAGTTCCGTGAAGGCTTTATGTGGTTCATTCAGACATTTCAGGGTGCACCGCAAGCTGCCACATCTATGGTCGAGCTGACGCGTATCTTTCATCAGTATCATCCGCCTACGTTTTCAGGGGATGGCAGACCATAGGCTGCGGAGTCTTGGTTGGGGTCAATGCAGACTATTTTTGAGAATCTTGAGATGCCTCCAGGGTGGAGGGTCAAGCTCACAACTTACATGCTGTGTGATTCCACCAAGAGGTGGTGGGTTGTTACCACCCAGTCATAGCATCACAGAGACATGGCGTGGGAGGATTTTCAGGCAGTCTTCTATGACTTCTTCTTTCCTGAGACGCTGAGGGTAGATAGAGCTCGAGAGTTCATGAATCTTCAGTAGGGTGATTTTTCGGTGATGGACTATTATTCTCATTTCACCGATCTTCAGCGTTTTTCACCTGTGCTGGTGGGTGATGAGACGTTGAGAGCCAGACGTTTTGAGGATGGTCTTCAGTGTGACATTCGAGCGTTGGTGAATGTTTTTAGGTTGCCTTCAGTATATGCTATTGTGAACCAGGGGCTGATTACTGAGAGGAACCTGCAAGAATCAACTGGTATGGTCCAGGGCGGTTCAGTACCAGTTACTGGTATTATTTCTGCTGGCAAGAGGAAGAGACAGATGGACTTCTCTCAGGGCGGCATTACCAGTCAGAAGAATGCTTCAGGTGGTCAGGTTATGTGATACCAGTGTGGTAGAGAGTGGCACGAGAGGCCACAATTTCCACGTGATCCATTGGAGTGCCGAGCTTGTGGCAAGATGGGTCATCTACAATGCTTTTGTAGGGAGTTTCCACTAGTGGCTAGTGAGAGGGGTTCTGTGCAGACTCCACGTGAAGGAGTAGGACCAGTGGCTTCTTACCAGTTGGGGAACTGGAATACGTCAGGGCGTGTAGGAAGAGATGGTGGTCATGGTCGTGGTAGCTAAACACGAGGATCTCAGAGGCAGTAGGGCGGGACAGCTTAGGGTAGCCAGGCTATGTCGCAGGGTCATGGAACTAGGTAGGCATATGCAGTGCAATAGACCCAACAGGAGCAGGATCCCAGACCTTCGACAGTCAAAGGTACTATTCTAGAATCTTCTATCTTTTCTTCAGTGCTTTTTGATACGGGTGCTATGCATAGTTTCATATCTGTACCCGTTGTGGAGAGCCTTGGGCTCAGTGTTTCTTTTTCTTCTGATATCATGACACTAGACACTCTGTTGGGGACTAGAACGGCTGGTGTGCGTCAGTGTAAGGAGTTCCCCCTTGAGGTTGGAGGGTGTCACTTCCTTTGGGACCTCTATGTCTTAGAGATGAAAAACTATGATGTCATTCTCAGTATGGACTGGTTGGTTCCCTATCGAGACTTTTTAGACTGCTATCACCACAGGGTGAGTTTCACGTCCCCAAAGGGCGGAGAGTTTCTATATACAGGTGAATGGGATGTTCAGGCAAGTCGAGTTGGACCAGAGCATCATGGGCGAGGTGGAGTCACAACCTAGATTTCGAGCTTATATCTGGATGATCAGGGGACTTGTCAGATGGATTTCCCTCCAGTTGTTGATCGTTTCAGGAATGTCTTCCTAGATGACTTTTCAGGTCTACCTCTGGTGCGAGAGGTGGATTTCTCAGTCGAGCTTATGCCAGGAGTAGCATTGGTGTCCATTCCTCCTTATATGATGGTTACACAAGATTTGCAAGAGCTCAAGAGGCAGTTAGAGGAGTTATGGGTGAAGGGATTTATCCGACCCAGCAATTCTCTTTGGGGTTCTCTGGTCCTTTTTGCGAAGAAGGAGGATGGTACCCGTAGACTTTGTGTGGATTATCGGAAGCTGAACCAGTTGGCGGTTAAGAACCAATATCCCTTGCCGAGGATTGATGATCTGTTTGATCAGCTTAGTGGAGCATGAGTGGTCTCGAAGATTGACTTGAGATCAGGATATCTTCAGCTATGCGTGAGACCATCAGATATGCTACTTATAGCTTTTCGGAGCAAATATGGTATGTACGAGTACATGGTTATTCCGTTCGGAGTCACGAACGCGCCAACATTTTTCATGGCTCTGATGAATCGTGTGTTCCATCTGTATCTTGATTCTTTTGTGGTAGTATTTGTGGATGACATCTTGGTGTACTCTCGCACTCGACACGACCATGCCACCCATCTTGATATCTTATTGAGTAAACTGAGAGAGCATCGACTATATGTTAAGATCTCCAAGTGACACTTTTGGATGGACCATATTCACTTCCTGGGTCATATTATCTCAGAGGAAGGAGTTGCAGTAGACCCAGAGAAGGTGAGAATAGTAGTTTCCTAGGAGCAGCCTAAGAACGTGTTTGAGGTATAGAGTTTCTTAGGGCTGGCTAGTTACTACAAACGTTTCATACAGGGCTTCTCACGCTTAGTAGCACTGTTGACGGGTCTGACTAAGAAAGGTGTGAAGTTGGTTAGGTCAGAAGCTTGTGAGGAAGCTTTTCAGGACCTGAAGGGAAGGTTGACATCAGCACTGATCCTGATACTCCCAGAGTAGGGGAAGAGCTATACAGTGTACTGTGATGCATCAGGGATTGGGATGGGAGCAGTTTTGATGGAGGGAGACCGAGTTGTTGCGTACGGGTCTCGGTAGTTGAGGCCACATGAGAGGAATTACCAGACGCATAATCTCGAGTTGGTCGCAGTTGTGCATGCATTGCGCTGTTGGAGACATTATCTGTTGGGAGAGCATTTTGTGTTTTTCACTGACCACAAAAGCCTCAAGTATATTTTTACTTCGTGTGACCTGAATTTGAGGCAAAGAAGGTGGGTCGAGTACCTACAGTCCTTCGATTTTGAGCTTGCTTATACACCTGGTAAAGGTAATGCAGTAGCCAATGCACTGAGCAGGAAGACTCAGATATAGGCAGTGCAAGAGGCCAGTGGTGAGTGAAATCTCATGGCCTTGTTCTCTGAGATGAATTTGGAGGTGCACGACAGTCAGGGGAAGACTTATATTTCATATTTAGTTGTCACTTCTATTCTCCTGGATAGAGTGAGGATGAGGCAGCTATCTGATTCAGAAGGCCTAGTTCTACGGGAGTCGGGAGCAAGTGAGGAACCTCCTCCTGGGTGGACGATAGGCGATGATGAGATTTTGCATTTCCATGGATTATTATGGGTTCCATGGGATATACACGAGGATCTGATGCGGGAATTTCATGCTTCAGCTTGGGTAGTTCATCATGGGGTTACCAAGATGTACAGTGACTTGAGGCGTCAGTACTGGTGGTCGGGTATGAAGAGAGAGATAGCTGGTTTTGTTACGAGGTGTTCCACCTATCAACAGGTGAAGGCAGAGCATCAGAGACCAGCTGGGCAGTTACAGCAGTTACCCATTCCAGAATGGAAATGGTATGATGTCACGAGGGATTTCGTGACTGGGTTGCCGAGGTCACCTCGTAGCAATGATGCCGTGTGGGTTGTTGTAGACAGACTCACAAAGGTATATCACTTCTTGCCGATCAAGGAGACCTTCAGTGTGGATGAGCTCAGGAGGCTGTATATCCGAGAGATTGTACGTCTTTATGGGGTCCCTCGTTCTATAATTTCAGATAGGGACACCCACTTTACGTCTCGTTTCCGGCATAGTTTTCAGAGGGAACTAGGTACACAAGTGCTTCTGAGCATAGCATACCACCCTCAGACTGATGGCCAGTCAGAACGTACGATATAGGTGCTAGAGGACATGTTGTGCGCATGCGTCCTAGACTTTGGGGGCTCTTGGGAGAAACATATACACATAGTCGAGTTTTCCTATAACAATAGTTTTCAGGCGAATATCGAGACGGCACCTTACGAGGCTTTATATGGTAGGTCATGCCGATCACCTTTTTGCTGGTTAGAGGTAGGTGAGGCAGCATTACTAGGACCACATCTCATGTAGGAGACATCTGAGCAGGTCCAGTTGATTCGGAAGTGGATGGCTATCGCGCAGTCTCGACAGAAGTCATATGTTGATCGCCGCAGACGACCTTTGGAGTTCGTGGTCGGGGATCAGGTTTTCTTGCTTGTTTCACCGAGGCTGGGACACAAGCGGATCAGGAGATAGGGTAAGCTTTCACCGAGGTATGTGGGGCCATTTGAGATTCTATAGAGAGTCGGGCTGGTTACCTATCGGTTTCGGTTACCGTAGCGATACTGAGCCATGCACGACGTCTTCCACGTGTCTCAGTTGCGCCGCTATCATGCAGACCCATCTCACATTTTTCATCCTGAGGAATTTGAGCTAGAGGCAGATGCATCCTTTGAGGATCATTCGATTCGTATCGTTGACAGGAGCACGAAGGTTCTCCAAGGCCGGTCAGCTCCTCTCGTACGGGTGCTATGGCAGCATGGGAGAGTGCAGGATGAGACCTTGGAGCGGGAGGCCGATGTACATGCTCAGTGGCCAGAGCTGTTCTAAGATTTATCTTTGCCACCCTGGGAAGGGAAATTTGGGGATGAATTGCTATAAGGGGAAGTTTTTAAGAACCCAGTTTTTATTTTCGAGGTACGGTCATATTCTTTTCCCTTTTCCTAAAGTGTTTTCAAAAAAAATATGGAAAATGGGGAAAATCCTAAATTTTGGAACTATACGTCGTGTCCTTTTCCACACGCCGTGTAATTTTGGCCATGTGGAATGGGTACATGGGGCATGTAGCATTGTCGGTGAAGAGGGGTGTAGGAACCTACTACACACCGTGTATTGGTACCTTACACGCCGTGTAGTCAGTCGGGAGTCTTAAACAGTAAGGCGGTGGAGCAGCCACCAGCTGGGCGACAATACACGCCGTGTACTCGGGAGTATATGTCATGTACTCATGTCGATGGATGAACAGTGCGGCAGTGCCACCAGATGAACAGTTAAATGAAAGAAGTACACGCTGTGTACTCAGAAGTACACGCAGTGTACTTTTTTCAGCTTAAAACAGGCAGTAGCCTCCTCATTTGGCAGAGGAGACACTTGAGCCGATTTGGATCCATAGGAGGAGGCCGGACCTTTTAAGATCCACCAGGTGTTCATCTAGAACCGGTTTCCGCCTCGGACGATCCCGTTGGAACTGCACGGGTAAGGGCCTCCACCTCCTTGGCTGGTTCTTACCTATTCTTTCCCTAGGGAAAGTTATTTACGTTTTAATGGGTTTTGTTCTTCATCATATCTACACCGTTCTTGGGTGTTTCTAGAGTCGTCGTTCGTGTATAACGTTCATTGGCATATAAGGTAGGTGGCTTGGTGTAAATTTCCAAATGTCATGCGGTTTTTGTGCATTTTCATGCCACGAACCCATGTTGGGGTGTCGTGTGGCTAAGGCCATTTCTATATTTAATTCCTAGAATTTCATAGGTGATTAAATTGTAATAATAAAATGATGGTTGGGATCGTTGCTTGGATCCAGAACCACCCCGGGGGTGTGTTTCACTGTTTAGCCGTTTGGCCAGGATACCTAAGGGTATGCTTTTAATGTAGTAGTTATAGAATTTCCTTGAGAGGAATTACTTATTTATTGCATTTGACATGTTGGGCATGGCCCCTTTACCTGTTTAGACGGAGGGCGTTGTTGTGATTATCCTGTGGGCACTACATTATTTAGCTTGTGGGCCGTAGTTATTTCGGCCTGACGGAAACTTCTTACGTGCCTGTAGATAGCTGACTTTGTCCCTATGGGCGACACTACCTATGCTTGAGGGAAAAATCTGTTATACCTAAGGGTAGATTCTTGGTTTGGATACTCGTTACCCGAGGGTGGGAGTTTACATGTCTGAGGACACTAGTTGTTTACTTAGAAATGCACTATGGTGATTTCTTATATAAAATGGATTAAATCAATAATTAAATTTCAATATAACTGTTAAGTTAGTTACTTTGTAGTACTGCTTAATTTATTGCATTTTACCACTACACATTATTTTTGCATGTTAGCGTGTAGTTGGGCACGGGCCTTTGGTGGGTGCCTACTAAGATATATTTCTCACACCCTGTTTGGGTCACGCTTTTCGGCCCAAACAGATTACATTTCTGCAGGTGTAGATAGGGGAAAGAGTCCCTATACAGGTACTTGACTATTGCTGAGGAGTAGGAGAGCATGGGAATGAGCCTAGGCTCGCGATGTCGCTGCCAGCTGTTTTGCTATACTCTGTATTTTGTTTGTACTGTATTGATGTATAACATGTTATGGCTATTTTCTTATAAATTTAGACATGTATCATCATTACTTATATATTATTGGTTATATCATCTGCAGTTGTTTATTCTAGTTTCGGTTGTGTATGGTTTACTGATTCCGTTGTCATTGTATGTTTATTTTGTATTCCACTATGCTACACTTTGACAAATGAGGGCATAGTTTCCCCACTATCAGACTTGGGCCCTCACTGCAAGTCTGCAGCCTCTGGCGTTTGGGGAAACACGCTTGAGGTCATGTGGCGAACCGCGCTCGGGGCACCCGTTGAGTAGCACCTGGGTCCAGGACGTTACACCATGTTTTTAGAATCCTGTGTTTATGAGATAATAAATAATGAAGTTCTCTTATTGAATAATATTATTAATTTTTTCCTTTTTTTAAATACATTTTCATTTCATTTTTTATCTTATTACTAATTTATTCTTTTCTTTTGATCATATAATTTTATTCCTTTTGTCAATATTCAATATTGAACTATATATGGTCATAGGTACTTCAACTCATTATATATATAAAAATAACTAGTACTGCATTAAAAGAAAATTTATTATTCAATCATCATTGATCATACACCAATAAAGGTGAAGGTATATATATATAATATTAATGTGTAATCCCAATAAATATCAGAATTGAAAACATAAGAAACCAATCACCTAGTTACCTATTATTATAAATATCATAAACAATAATACACCCCCTCCTCGTTTTAGATGAATGGATTGATTGATATTTTTTGGACATGAAGGACAAAATGAAAAACAATTTCTAATATCTCTACACATTAATGTATATGCATTCATTTTTTAGAAAACTATAGGTTATTTTATTTAAAGAAAAAAATAAACTATGTATTTATTTTTATCACTCATAATGTCATTCATTTAATTTCTAATCAAATACCACCAAAATAGTCCTTGAACTTTTAGTGGTATCTTTTGAATATCATCAAAACACTTCCTTAAATATAACATATCATTTAGAGATATAAAAACACTATAAATGGATAAATATTAATAAAAAACATTCATTTTCACTTCTCTATATTGTGTCTCATTTTCAAAAACTATAAGAGGTTACCAAGAATTTTCTAATTGAACAAATTATTGAATGAGAAAATCAGAATGACCAACCAAAGCATGTTAATTCCCAACCACATTCTAATTCCTTTCGAAGTTATCCAAATATCCTCTATTCTATCCATAATATTTCTAATGGCCCCCAATATTATATATTATTTAAATTGAGAATGAATATCTGTATTAAAATGATCAAATCATATATAAAAACCTCCCCAATGTTCATTATTTCATTCAATTTCTTAATAAAATATCATTACCACATCATTATTGGTGTAAATATAGTATGGTCTCTCCACACAATCATATCAAGAATAAAACCACATAAAAATTTATTTTCCGATTTCCAGGCATGTTTTTATGTCTAAGATATTTATTCCATGTATTAATGGTCTTAAAACCATCATCCATGTTTACTATATTATGCATGTGGCCTATTATCATTTTCTTCTGAGTGATAATAGACTAACAAGACATATAAAATGTAAAATAATGGTCTCTATGCATCTTCTACTGTTATATTTTCACTATGAACAATCCCTTTTTTAACCATTTTCTCTCTAGTGTTCCTCATTTTTCATTCTCATGCAATGACCAGAGTAATGTTTTAGGAATTACATTATGTAATTGTCTTCATGATTCATCCTTTTAATAAAAAATTATCCCAATTATTCATTACAATTTATCCTTCCATAAACCATCAAAAAACCTATCATAAAAATTATTTACTAATTTATCCAAAAAAATTATATCAAAATTATTAAGAAACTGGATCTAACAATCTCCCCCTACAAATAAAAATTTACTTTTCTTCATGTAAATATTTCTATATTACCTAAATAAAATTTAGTATATTACACAATTCAATTCCATGGAAAATAATATGAGAAAATAAAAAATTTTATTTATCATTCAGATATCTCATAACACTTTAATTTTTATGAAAAATCAATCGACCACGTAGTTTGTGTTTATTATTAAATTTTAATACATAACTTTTATTCCATTCATAAAATTTAACTTATCTTCATTATTCATGAACAATAATAATATGAATTACAGGAATACAACTTCACATTTTACTAAATGATAATTTAATAGGAGTTGTCCACAATCTTCAAATATTTAAATCCTAAAAATATGCTTCTAATGATTCTAGAAATATAATTTTAATAAAAAATCAATATTAATCATGATTAATTTTATAATTATGTATATCTAATGTTACTGGTTGGTATATATTGATACAAGAATATATAAGTCATATTTTTATGTATAATAGTTATATATAATGCATAATTTAGACATCAATAACTTTGAATATCTTTTCTTTAAATTTTTATTCAAAATGTGTCACTGATGATAAATATTTTTCATCATGGAAAAGGTTTAAAAATAATGAGAATAAAACTAATAAAATATTAAAAATATTTTTTATTTATTTTCATATTATATATAGGGATTATATGAATTTATAATGTAAAATAACATGCAAGGAATTTCTTCCACAACCAATAATAACACTTCACATTCTTTAAATTTCATTATTTTAAATTCTGATAAATATCCTGAAATAACTAGTCCTAAATAGTTTCTTCATTATATTAATTCAAAAATACCATGTTTAGGGTATTATGATAATAAAATACATGTAATTTGAAATATCATTAAAAGAGTATATAGTCTTTAAGGGTTTAAATAAAAATCAAATGAAATGTACGTGTAAATGTTTTTGGTGATAAATATCATCCAAATAGCCTCAATTATATTAATATGATTTACCAATTATATTTTAAAATTTTAATAAATTAAATTTCTAATAGTCATCAAGACACATGTATCTCTCATTAAATAGGGTATCAGAAGAAATATTTTCAACTTTTTTAAATAACTACTATAAATTGGAATTTATATATTTTTTAATCACATGCGGAATGAAAATTAATAATATTTCATTTGACATAAATAGAAAATAATAAAATAATAAATTTATGTAAAGACTCATAAATTCTATATAATTTTTCTAAATTATTTGGGATTACTACGAGTCTTCGAAAATTGACGACACATGATTCCGAGGTCCGGAGAGCCCGGAACGAAATTCTGATCTTTTTTAAGGTACGTTCAGTAAACGTAGGAGTCGAGATTTCTATATTTTGAACTGGTGATCATATTAAAAATATGAGGACACCATTGAATTCGTAGCATTGGGATTCGCTTTGGTGAATCCTAACTTCGATCGACAAGGGTCGGATGAAAAAGTTATTTTTTTGGACTTTACAAAAAAAATAACTCCATGAGTTATTTTATTTCTTTTTGTAACATTTGAGTGATTGTGGTGGGACCAAAAAGTTGGTCATTCATTTTAATGATGGTTATTTAATTATTGGTTACACTTGGTTGTGTAACAATACTGTTGGGAGATTAATGGGTTCATTAATTATTCATTAATGAACCACATAATTGTGCGGAGAGTAGAACTCCTTTTATTTTATTTAATCTAGTCATTGGCGTGGGTTTTGGGATCCCACAGGAAAACTCTAGAAGAAGTGTTGACGACGTCTTCCTCTAATGAAGAGTGGATAATTAGGCGATTCCATTGAGGATTCGATCTGGAGATCGACGAATGCCAACGAACACCCTTCGAATGTGGGTTCTCCTTCCCTCTTCCATAGTGCCTTCTAATGAGCTCTAGGTAGGTATTTTGTTTAAGAGTTTCTATAATTCATCTACCCTTCATGATTTTTAACTCTTATCATGCTATAATGCTAACGCGGAAGGTGTGGGCTGAACTGAACAAGGAACGGACCCTCCGCCGATCTCGGTTTGTTTTTGTTTTTCATGGATGACGGACCAATATGGTGGCAAGACAAAAACGGGGGCCACGCAATGATGGAATCATCCCAAGAGGCCCATAAGCACAGTCGAAAAAGAAAGTGGGATTCTGGAGCTTCACCAGAGGCCCACGGAAGCTCCACCAGCACGGAAACACCTTCAACCGGAAGAGGCGGGGGCCGACTCTCACCAGCTGCAAGGATGTGGCGGCACTTGAAGGAGTCGCAGTGGATAGGGGGTGGTCGGATGATGTCGGCCGCATTGAAAGTGGTAGCGCACCGTGACAACATGTCGTGGAGGAGGTGTCTTGGCTCTAGCTGTGGAGGAGGTGCCGTAGTAAAGGCAGACCACCTCCGCAGGTCCTGCACAAGACTGTTCCACTGGACTGGTCAGCTGGAGGGGGCGGCACCAGCCTGGCACCGCTTGTTTGAAGAACCGAACAGACCATAGTCCGTTCAGGAGGGGACCAGACCCCCACGCCCATCTGGCGAGCTGCGCCCAGCTGGAAGGCTGTGCCCAGCTGGCGGGTTGTGCCCAACTAGTGGGTCGGGTTGGTCCATCGGTCCGGTGGGCCTCACCCAGCTGGGTGGGTTGGGCCGGTCCCACGGCCCAGTGGGTCGAGCCCATGGCTAGTGGGTCGAGCCCGTGACCAAGCGAGATAGATCGAGCCCAGCCGGACCGGGTCATTCTCAGCCGGTTCGGGCCAGGTCCAATGGTTTGGGTGGAGTCAGGTTGGCCCAGACCGGTTCTGGTCGGTCTGACCAGGTCGGGCGAGACCCGGACCCATTTAGGCCTAGTTTCGCTTAAAGGGGCATATCTCCTAAACCAGATGATATTTTGATGAACTGTCTGTGGTAATGGAACCCTTAAGATGAAGCGGTCCTTTTGAGATACTCCACTTCAGTTTTAGATAAATTTTTAGTACTTCCAAGTTGGATCGAACCTGAATCCAATCGGACCCTCGGCACTAAAATGCCTATAACTTACAGACCGAGCGTCTGATTGATGTGTCGTATTTTGAGTTGGAACCGCTATGACATGGTGGTTCTTTGGATTACATCTTCGTGGGAAATCGTGGAAATTGAGGTATGACCGATGGTTTGAGGATCTGATCCTCCTGGAATCAAGCATGCTAAGTGTGGGAATCCAGTGACTGGGTGTGACGTGATGAATCACCTAGTGATCCTTTATGGGTCAGCAGTTGGAAATCCTATGTGGGTTAGCACCTAGAGATCCTTTGTGGGTCAGCACCTAGGGATCCTATGTGGGTCACCACCTAGCAATCCTCTGTGGGTCAGCACCTAGAGATCCATTATGGGTTAGCACCTAGAAATCCTCTATTTGTCAGTACCGAATGACCTTGTGCGGTCTAGCAGCAAAAGCCTCTCAACAAAATAAGATGATCTAGCTTTATAACTAATCATCTTTATTCATGTTCTTTAAGTTGTATACATGGTGTGAACTGTCTTTTACATTGTGCTTTGTGATTAAGATAATGATTTGTGGTTTTTCATTTGTGGAATTATAGGAGACCTTAGGGGGTCTCGGGGTCCCTACTGGGTATTGTTATACTCACCCATGCATGGTCATCACCCACACCTTGTTGTGTCTTGTGCAGACGACGGGCATCCTTGACCAAGATTTGGTATCCAGGACTAGACAGTGTACGGAGGTGACCGGTTGGCATAGATAGTCGCAGTGACAAGTTGTACCTACCCTTCAGGTAGGATCCACGATAAATTATCTCAATAGTTATTTTTCCTTTTTGTTGTATTTTCTTTTAGTTGGATTTGTATTATGGATCATTCTTCTTTAGTTCAAACATTTACTTTCAGTAGTTATACTACGTGGTTTGTTCTTGTAGTGTACCTAGTTTGTGTGTTTGCAGTTTTAAAGGCAATGCCTTCCCATTTTAGGGATATGCCTTTTCGGTGCCAGTCGCCAACCTATGGCCTATGGAAGGTAGGCTCGGGGTAGTCACGACATGGGCCCTTGGGGACGGTTCATAAAAAAGTGGTATCAAAGGGTGTTCGGTTCTACTAGAAGAAATAAGTGTCTCTGTTTTCAATGGAGCAATTGTGTTAAGTGTCTTGAGTTCTGGTTTCAGTTTGGGGAGTCTAGTGTTGGTGCGACCGCCAATATATCCATACACCAAGACCCTGAATTCTATTTTCTAACTCTGTACACAAAAACACTAATTGTGTGTGTTTTTTAAAATGTTTTTCTTTCGATCTCTTTTGAGTCAGCTCACCAGGTATAACTTATTGACTGTGGCACATCTGATTATTTATAGGATTCCACTTCATAGATAGCCAACCCAGATTTCAGTGAGATATCATGATGATTGATCATTAAGCAATGAGGATTTGGTACAAGGCCCTATTTCAGTGATAGTACCTTCAGGTGGTGTACCATTAACACCACCACCCGTAGGGAAGTAGTTTCCACCATTCACACCAGTGGAGCATGCATGCTGACTGAGCATTTTCCATGAGTTCTAGAGATAGAGGCCTCTGATATTTTGAGGCGATACTGATCCTTAGGCTGCTAAGGACTACTTGGAGGTTTGGTATGAATTCTTCGCCTAGTTGGGACACTAGCAGACCAGATAGTGATACTAGCTACTAGCCTCTTCTATGGAATAGTAGGGAGATGGTTGAGCCTAACAATCCAGAAACACGAGGATGACACACTCTCCCAGTTGGACTTTGAGAACCTCTTCAGGTCGGAGTTTGTACCAGCTACTTTATGCTCAGTGCATATTCAGGAGCTACTTCACTTATAGTAGGGAAGCCTAACAGTGGCCGAGTACTCTGCGAAATTCACGGACCTCTCTCACTACTCCACCAACATGGTATAGGACCCATTCTTCAGGGCCCAGACCTTTGTGAAGGATCTCCAATGGGATATAATAGCATTGATGATATCTCTCAACATCTTGATGCGGGTTGGAGTGCTAGAGAGAGAACTGTTAGCAGAGATCTTCCTTGTCGAGAAGGCACCGACTGCGAGAGTTACCACCAAATGATAGGTAGCTAAGTCATTTGAAGCAGATAATAGTCAGATGATGCAGAGGTCCAAGTAGGCCAGACCATCTGGAGGATGACCCCAAGATGTGGGGTCAGAGGTGTAGAGCTCGCGAGGTAGAGGATGTCATCTGAGGAATAGAGTATATTACTCTTGTGGAAAACATGGGAACATGGATCGTGACTATTCGAATCCCCATGCGTACGATCAGCAGATGGTTGAGGTACTCTTGAGACATCGAAAGAAGTTCAACTGAGGAGGTCCACAGGGCGGCGGACGTGGCAGAGGAGTTGGTCGTGCAGTAGGAGGTGGGCGAGGATTTGTGGTTTTACCGCCACCACCCCCATGTGGTCCACCCCGACCACAGGGAGCAGGTAGACAGTGACGAGATCAACTTTAGAAAGCTGAGGCTTATGACCACGATGCTCCAGAGATGATTCGAGGTATGATATGTGTCTACTCCACACTATATAATGTTCTTATATACATTGGTTTCAGTCACTCTTTCCTTTCCATAGCTCTCATTCGAAGCTCAGAGATTCTAATGGATTCGTTAGCTCAATCCTTACGATCAGAGACTCCTACAGGAGAGGATTCAACGATTATGCAGTGGTGCAGGTAGTGTGAGCTCACTCTAGGAGGGTATAGCTTCGGTTGGGATCTCCTAGTAGTATAATCGAGGTCTTATGACATCATCTTGGGTATGGAATGGCTATCCACATTCTATGCTCGGATCAGCTGTTTTAGGAAAAAAGTTTGGTGTATCCATGAGGATGGGACTAAGTTTTCCTTCACTGGTGAGAAGGGATCCTTTTCATATCAGGATGCACTTTCTTAGAGTAGGGTTCAGCTGAGCACTCATCAGTTTTCTAGCCTTACCCTCTGATATTTTGATGAGAGGAGTCCGAGATATCCTATAGTGGTAGACCAGTATGCTGATGTCTTTCCTAAGGATTTTCTAGGACTACCTCCTCACTGAGAGGTAGACTTCTACATCAACTTGTGCCTCGAGATGGCACTGATATCTACACCAGCATATCAGATGGATCCCATAGAGCTTTGTGAGTTGAGGGTATAGCTGGAGGACTTACAAGGGAAGGGGTTCATAAGGCCCAGTGTTTCTCTATGGGCAGCCCCAATTTTGTTCACCAAGAAGGAAAATAAAAGTTTGACGATTTTAGTGGACTATCGGTGCCTGAATCAGGTGATCATGAAGAAAAAGTATCCTCTACCAAGGATTGATTATATCTTCGAGCAGCTGAAGAGATCATGGTGTTTTTTGAAGATAGACCTTAGGTCAGGCTATCATCAGCTCAGGGTATAGGATGAGGACGTACCAAAGACAGCCTTTGGATGTCGGTATGTCCACTAAGAGTTCTTGGTGATGCATTTTGGTGTGACCAACACTCTGGTAGTTTTCATGGGGCTCATGGATAAGATCTCCCAGCCTTACCTTGATTGCTTCATGGGGGTCTCCATTGACAATATATTGGTATACTTGGAAATAGAGGAGGATCATGACACACATTTGTAGATAGATCTGGATACACTCTGAGAGCACCAGTTTTATGGAAAGCTCTCGAGTTGTTAGTTCTAGATATGGGAAATCCACTTCTTGGGGAACGTCATCTTGAAGGATGGAGTTTTAGTGGATCCAAAAAAGATAGAGGCAGTGCTTTATTGGGAGCCACCCAGGACTGTGACCAAGGTGTGGAGTTTCTTGGGGTTGGCTCGGTACTACAAGAGATTCATACCTAACTTTTCCAAAGTAGAAACACCCTTTTTATATTTGAAAAATATGGTACAAATTTTCTTGTAAAATGAGATATTCCAGCAGATTTTCTAGGAGTTGAGGCAGAGACTGACGAGTGCCCCCATCTTGAGGCTACCAGAAGAGGGTGTTGGATATGTAGTCTACTACGACACATCAGGGACCAGACTTGGATGTTTCCTGATGCAGGAGCGAGCATTGATCACCTACGACTCACGATATTTGAGACAACACAATCCGAACTACACTACCCATTACTTGGAGTTAATAGCAGTGGTCTTTTCCTTGAAGATATGGAGGCACTACTTGATGGGTGAATGGTTTAGTGTCTATTCCGATCAAAATATTCTCAGGTATATATTCTCACAGAAGGAACCAAACCAGATACAGTGGTGATAGATAGAGTTCCTCCAGGACTATGACTTTGTGATAGTCTACATTCCTAGGAAGGGGAACGTGGTAGCAGACGCACTCAACGGGAGATCCGATTTATAGTTTCTAAGTGAGGTGATAGAGCAGCTAGCCACATTACAGTTATCCTTCTTGTATAGTGATGGATTGGCTTACCTCTAGTCTATGATAGTCACTCCCCTAATCCTCTAGTGAATCTAGGGGCTCAGCTTGAGGATGTTGACTACGAGACCTGAAGTGCTTAGATATCCTCGAGACAGGCTCCTAAAGGATTTTTTGAAGGTGGGGAGCACGTCATCCTTTTCAAAGGAAGTACCATGGTACCAGTGATGCTATGAGAGGAGTTGTTGAGGTAGTTCCACACATCCCCTTTGGCGATACATCCTGGTGTGGCGAAGATATACCAGGACATCCAGCATCAGAACCGGTGGCCAGAGATGAAGAAAGAAGTGGAAAAGTCCATTTCAGGATGCCACACTTGTCCGCAAGTGAAGGTCGAGCATCAGGTTCAGTAGGCTTAGCACAAACACTTGAGGTTCTAGAATAAAAGTGGGATGGAATATCCATGGACTTTATAACATGACTACCATGTACGTACAGGGGCCATGATTCCATCTGCGTGATCATTGATGGACTCACTAAGTCATCCCACTTCCTAACCATCCTAGAGGAGGGATCAGTAGAGGGCTTGGGACACCTCTACATATAGGAGATTATATGAATTCACGGGGTGAAATTGAAAATAATTTCTGATCTTGACACTCGTTTTACATCTCAGTTGTGGAAGGGATTGTAGGAGGTGTTCGGGACTTAGCTATGCTTGAGAACTACTTTTCACCCTCAGAAATATGGTCAGATGGAATGGACCATACAGACGCTTGAGGACATAATTCATGTTTGCGTCATTTATTTTGGCCATAGTTGGAAGTACCGCCTAACCATGGTGGATTTCACATACAATAATATTTATCATTCCACCATCGGCATGGCGCCTTTTGAGGATTTGTATGGGCGACTGTGAAAAACACCTCTTTGATGGACAGACTCAAGGGAGTCAGCACTTATGGGTCTAGAGTTTGTACGAGCTACCACTGAGAATGTGCAGATCATCTAGGAGTGGATGAAGAATTCATAGAGTAGGTATAAGTCCTATTTCGATAGGAGACCGAGACCCCTGGAGTTTGGGGAGGGAGGTCATGTTTTTTTCGGGTCTCACATCAACGAGGATTACAGATATTTGGCCAGGACAGCAAGTTATCTCTAAGGTTCATTGGACCTTCCTAGATTATCAGTAGAGTTGGTGAGGTGGCTTACTTCCTAGCTCTTCCCCCACATATACACTGGGTGCATAATGTTTACCATGTGTTGTAGCTGAGGTGGTACGTGCATGATCCATCCCATGTTATCGACTGGGGAAAGTTGGACATTGATGATGGGAAAGCTTTTGGAGTTCTCAATGGAGATAGAGGACTGATGTGAGTGGGTCCTTTATGGACATCCAATACCTCTGGTTCAAGTTTTATGGAAGCACGGGAATCTCCAGGAGAGCACATGGGAGCGGGAGGCTTAGATTCATGCTCAGTACCCCCATTTTTTTACTCTGCTTTTGTTGTAGCTTTTAGGGATGTAAATCCCTAAGGTTGGGAGAATTTAAAGACCCCAAAATTCCATATATTTTTTTTTAACTATTTGGGATTAATAAGAGTCTGAAAAAATTAATGGGACGTGATTACGAGGTCTGGAGAGCCCAAAACAGAATTTTGAAATTTTTTAAGGTAGGTTCAGTAAACATGTGAGCATCGATTTCTATCTTTTGAACCAGTTCTCAAATTAAAATTATGAGGGTACCGTTGAATTCATAGTGTCTGGATTCACTTAGGCGAAGCTTAACTTCAACCGACAAGGGTTGGATAAAAAAGTTATTTTTTGGGCTTTACAAAAATAATAATAAAATAACTTCATGAGTTATTTTATTTATTTTTGTAACCTTTGAGCGACGGTGGTGGGACCGCAAAGTTGATCGGTCATTTTAATGAAGGTCATTTAATGACCGATTACACTTGTTTGTGTAACCACACCATCAAGGGATTAATGGGTTCATTAATTATTCATTAATGAACCACATAATTGTGCAGAGAGTTGAACTCCATTATTTAATTTAGTCTAGTCATTGGCATGGGTTTTGAGAACCCACAGGATAACTCTTGATGAAGTGTCAGCGACATCTTCCTCCAACAAAGAATGGAGAATTTGGTGACGCCATTGAGGATTCGATCCAGAGATCAATGAATGCCAACGAACACCCTTAGAATGCGGGTTCTCCTTCCCTCATCTGCAGCACCTTCCAACGAGTTCCAGGTACGGGTTTTGTTTTAGAGTTTTTATGATTCATCTAACCTTGATGATTTTGAACTCTTCTCATTCTATAATGATAACGCGGAGGTCATGGGCCAAACCGAACAAGTCTCAAACCCTCCACCGATCTCGGTTTGTTTTGGTTATTCGTGGATAACCAACCAATACGCCGGAAAGATGAAACCAGGAGCCACACAATGATGAAAGCATCTCGGGAGGCCCATAGGCACAATGTGAAAAGAAAACAGATGTTTGGAGATTCACTGGAGGCCCATAGATGCTTTGTCGGCGTGGTGGCGCCGATGACTGGAGGAGTTGGCGGCCGGCTCTTGCTGGCTGCGAGGAGGTGGTGGCACCTGAAGGCGCCGCAGCGGAAAGGGGGCAGCCGGCTAACAGTAGCTACATTGATAATGGCTAGCCGATGCAGGATACATTGATGGAGGTGGTGCACTGCGAAGGAGGTGTCACGGATCTAGCTGCGGATGAGGTGTCGTGGCTCCAACCGTGGCGGAGGCTGACCACGTCTGTGGGTCCAGCACAAGACGGGTCCATCGCACCGGTCAGCTGGAGGGGGCGGCGCTAGCCTTTCACCGCCTGTTTGAATAACCAAACTAATCGTACTCTTTTTAGGAGGGGAGCAGACCCCCGTGCCCAGCCAGTGGGTGTGGTTGGTCCAACGGCCTGGTGGGCCTCTCCCAGATGGGTGGCCTGGGCCGGTCCCATGGCCCAGCGGGCCGAGCCCGTGGCCATCGGGTTGAGCTCGTGACCCAGCGGGCCAAACCAGGTTGTTACCATGACCCAGTGGGCTATACCAGGCCCATCCATACTCGGCTGGTCCCAGCCGATTCGGCCCGGGTCAAGTCGGGTCGACACGAACCCATTTAGGCCCAATTTCACTAAAAGGGACATATCTCCTAAACCGGATGTCTATTTGACGAACCATCTGGGGACCTGGAACTCTTAGGACGAGGCGATCCTTTTGATATACTCCAGTTGATTTTTGGAGAAAGTTAGAGTATGGCCGGGCTGGATTGAACCCAAATCCAACTAGGCCCTCGGCACTAAAATGCCTATAACTTACAAACTGGGTGTCCGATTGGCGCGTTGTCTGTTGCATTGGAACCCTTATGACATGGATGTTCTTGGGGGTTAGATATTAATGGTAATTAGAGGAATTTAAGGTATGTATGATGGCTTTTAGATATGATACTCTCGAAATCAAGCGTGCTAAGTACGGGAATCTAGTGGTTGGCTGTGATGTGATGAAGCACCTAGCGATCATCTGTGGGTCAGCACCTAGCGATCCTCTATGGGTCAACACCTAGAGATCCTTTGTGGGTCAGCACCTAGAGATCCTCTATGGGTTCGCACCTAGTGACCTTGTGCAGTCTAGCAGAAAAAACCTCTCAACAGAATAAGATGATCTAGATTTATGACTAATCATCTTTATTCATTTTATTTAAGTGTTATACCAGGTGTTAGTTGTATTTTACTTTGTGCTTTTTAATTGAGATCATGCTTTGTGGTTTTTCCTTTATGGAATTTTGGGAGACCATTAGGGGTTTCGGGGTCCATACTAGGTTTTGTTATACTCACCCCTACACAGGCATCGCCTGCACCTTATTGTATCTATTACAGACAATGGGCATCCTTGACTGAGATTTGGGATCCAAGACTAGATGGTGTATGGAGGTGACTAGTTGGCATAGAGAGCCGCAATGAAGAGTTGTACCTACCCTTTAGGTAGGATCCTTGGCAGACGATCTCAGGAGCTATTTTTCCTTTTTTTCTGTATTTTATTTTAGTTGGGTTTGTTTTCTAGCCCATTCTACTTCAGTTCACAAATTTACTTTCAATTTTTATACTACGTGGTTTTTTCTTGTTGTGTACCCGGTATGTGTGTTTGTAGTTTTAAAGGAAATGCCTTCCCAGTATAGGGATATACCTTTCTGGTGCTAGTTGTCAACCCATGGCTAATAGAAGGTGGGCTTGGGGTAGTCCCAGCATGGGCCCTGGGGGACGGGTCATGACACTTTATTTTAAAATTTATATTTATTTAAATATACCAATATTCTAAATTCATGATTGATCGAACTATTATTCTTATGCTTCCCTTATCACATCCACCCATCATCTTTCCATTTGAAAGTATTGAAGTTTTTATTTGAAATATTATGTACTGGAATCCATAAGAACCTATTTGTATCATAGATTAATAATATATTAATAAATATTTTTTTAATATGTAAATTCATAACTAATAAAAACATGCTTGAAAATATTGGCATTGTAAAGTTAATAAGTTTAAAAATAATACACAAAAATACGTTTAATTTTTTCCTTCATTGTCACATTGATATCTTATTAAATTTTTAATCATCATGGGCCTATAGAATCAAATTACATATGTGAACATACATATATCGAACCATTAAATCTCAAATAATAAAATGGTTATTAGTTTATAAATCTGAAGACAATCCAAATTTGAATCATAAAAAATACATTTTATAAACTAAAAATTTCATAAAAACTCAGGTAACATCCAAGAATTTGTTTGATAAATTTATTTTAGCTAGTCTTGACCTCAATATTAATGAAATAATAAATATTAGTTTCCTTATATATATCAATGGAAGGTCAATATTGGGATTCCTCTATCTTTAGAGTTCTTCCACCTTTATTAAAATTTATATTTACTTTATGATACGGTAAAAATTTCCCCACATCGATTTTTCTAATAAACCAATATTTTGTTAATACTAAATATTCAATAAATATTTTATGAACTAAGAAAACATATTATCCCTATATTATCACCATTTAAAAATATATTTCCAAAAATCATGTATCCTTTCAAGAAAGTCTATTTTAAAAAATTTATACTCTATTTCACCCATTTTGCATATACTTATAAAATAATCTTCTTTACTCTCACCATTTTTAGAAAAATATTAAAAATATTATTGGATTTTCTAAACAAAAATCCAATATTATATTTAAAATTTAATGAAGATAATCAATTTTAGTCATTATTTAATGACAATCCAATTAAAAAAATATAATTCTATGTATTAAGGGTGTTTCTTATTCAACAGTATTAAGAATAATAAATTCAATTTGAAACTATAATTTACCGACATCAAAAAAATTATCATTAACCATGCATTATGGATATATCATATTTTTTAGATCCCATGAATGGTGAATATTTTGATATCTGAATGGGTTTATCCTTTGTAAGGTTATCAAGAACCAAGGGGAATTTAAATTGGCTAGAATTATAGGGTGGTAAGTTAGAGATGTCTTTGATTGGATATGAATCTTGGGTTTCCCTTTGTTATCTACACATAAATAATGTTAAAAATCAAATGTTATATGTGTTTCATTTTATTTGAATTTGAGCCAATGGTTTTGGAGTTGTTGAATGACCATGGAATGAGTTCTCCAGATTTATAAGGGATATTTATATATCTATAATAATTATATGTATGATTAGAAGTTTTTTAGATGATATTTGATTCTAGTGGAAATTGGTATGAAAATTGGAAATGTATTTCATACATATGATTTTTTTTAAATAAGATATATTTTTCCATATATAATATCTCTCATAGAACTGAAAATTGAAAAAGGATAAGATCTCTATGTAATATGTATGATATTATGATATGTAATCCCTCCCATGGGAATTAAATATGATATTGGTTAATGGGAAATATTCAACATGCTTACGTAATATTCTTTAGATAATATGTAATATATTACATGTGATATATTTTTTTAGGGTGATACATGGGATCCTTCAAGATGAAAATAATTGATATGTTTCAAAACATAAGGCATTTCCATTTAATGATACATATGGTTTTCAAATTTGGAAGAGTTTATATTAAAAAACTAGAAAAAAGTACATTATGATATTTTTTTGTATTCAGTAGGTAAGGATACATGATTTATGAGGTTTTTCAATGTTTTTCGAAAATTGGAAAACATATAAAATATAAGGGTTGTTTCCTATGGTTTTCTATCCATGGTAGTTTTCATATATAATATTTTATCTTTTAATATGTATGTATTTCTACAGTTTTTTTAATGAAAATGATGATACATAATATTTTTTTATGTATAGAATATTACAAAGGGAAATTGTGATACAACTAATTAGAGAATGAGGATCACACTATGAAAATGATATAATGAAATTATCATTAATATCTAGAATAAAATTATGCAAGGGCCATATTATGAATATAATTTCCATTCCATAAAGACATAAGGTTATGTATAAGTTAGAAGATCAAGTTTATATTGTTGTGGTTATTAATATGAAGTCATGGCTACCTAAAAATTTCCTAATAAATATGAATTAGAGAGGGAATTTTTGATGTAGATAAAATTATTTACTTGCCCACATTTAGAAATGTAAATCCAAATATGAAGATTCAAAAAATTTAGCTACTATTTAAGATTTTGAATAGGGGTCCTACATAAATTCATAAAGGGATGGGAATGAGAGAAATTGAGTGTAGCATAGAGAGATTTTTTTTAATTAACTTCATGTAGAAGGATATTAGAAGAGAATAAAAGTAATATTATATGAAGCAATATAGGAAAAAGAAAATGAAAAATAGGTGGAGTAAATAAATGGATTATGTGTGTGATCATGGCTAATGTGTTTTTTGCTATGTAAAAATGAAAAATTCACACATGTTTTATAATATTATGATGTTTTGGAGCACTTTATAATTTTTTGGATATTATATTATCAAGGAAAGGGATAATATGAACCTCATTGAAGATCATGAAAGTAGTGAGACAAGTAAGTAAATTTTATAGTAGATGTAATTTTTTATATTATATAATATGATTCTAGGATATAACTTGTCCATTGTATCCACTATAGTTATTCTAGTTGATCTTGTTTTCATAGGTTTTACATGATCATTATAAGAATTAGTTTATCATTTTAAGTATTGAACCACGTACATCTACTACCCTTGATTTTTTATTTCATTGGTATGTGCAAGATTAGCAATAATATTTCTCAATCAATAAAGTGACATGTGTTAATATAAAATGAAATCCTAAAATATAAAATATATTATTATTAACTGATTCATCTCCTCTCTCAGTTAACCAATTCCATGAATAGGTCCATAAGAAGTGGTATCAAATTAGTATAAGTTTCCTTTAAATATAAATTAATTTTATTTATTTTTTATTGAAGGATATTAAGCTAAATTATTAATTGATTTATACTATACTTTAGGAATTGAGGAAGTGTATGAGTTTATTTTATATGGGTGTTCAATGATTTTGGATCTATGTTATAGTTATTTATACTTAATGAGAGTAATATTAGTTCAGTTAATGGAAAATAATTTTCCACATTCAATATAAACATTATAATTTTTGAATGGAAATAATTTTACCCAACAAACATTAATTATGTTTGGATGTTCTATATATTGCGACTAATGGTTTTATACCCATTTCATAAGGAGATTCTTTGAATCAGGATTCCTGAAATAATTTGGAATTTGTGGGATATGCATGAAATTTCATTCTTTTCCTATATTTTAAGAAATTAGTATTTAATGATGATAGGGATAAAATATTTTAAAGGAATTTTGGAAAACATAATAAATTTAAAAGTATGTAATTTAAATGTGAAAAAGGATAAATTATATATTTTTTTAATGAAGTATGAATATGTTCATATAAATAAATAAGAATTTATTTTTGAAATCATTATATTTGATAAGGTGGTGTTAAGAACCGTTTGTTGATTTTGTGAGACTATTAATTTCATAGTTCTTTGTGACATATTTGAGTATAAATAAAGTCATGGTAATTAATAATAGTTCAAATTATTATTAATTCTCATTCAATACTATGAAAAATTAAAGGGCGTGAAAGAAAACTATAGATGCTGAAAAAGATGAATTAGGAAGATAAAACTAAAAAGAACTTGTTAATGTGTGTCTGGAAGGCCTACATAGCTATTCTCTAAAAAATTTCATAGAGGAAAAGATAAATTTCATGAAAATTAACATTTATGATTTTTTATATTGAGGTATTAGATATTTTAATATGAATTTTTCAATGATGGAAGAATATGGTGATGAAGCTAAAAAGGATTCCACTTTTAATGATTCAAGGTAAAATTACATGAATTTTAGAACATGTATGTTTTCATTAAGTAATTAAAAAAATAATTCTTATATTATAAAAATGAGGATTTATTTATGAAATGTAGAAGATATATAATATTATGTAACTAAGAGAAATTATTCCACAAGTGGTGGAGGTGAGAATACATTCATTTAAATAATGGACTCTAAGGGTTCATGTAGTGAACTTTACTAAATAAATGATGAAATTGTATCATTAGGTAGTGATAACGAATTACATGATTATGATTTTTTATTCAACAAGAAGATGGAATTAATGAAGGGCCTCTCTGATGTTTTTAATATAGATAAAATAAGAGAATGAACAATATATTGAATACTATTGAATTTGATATGGAAGAAATATGAACGAAGAATGAACAATATATTGAATACTATTGAATTTGATATGGAAGAAATATGAACGAATGATGTGGGTTAAGAATGTTGAGTTACCCTTAATTATTTAGGAGGTAAGATCATACTAACTATGGGAAACATTAAATTTAAATTGGTTAAAGGTATTATTATTTCATTTGAGGATGAATGTGATTCTATCAATGATGGTTTATTAGGGAATGAAAATTATATCAAGAATTTTATATATTATTTTAAAAATTACCTGAATGGATTTGGAGATAAATAAATTAAAGAGAATTATGTTTTAGATAAACCGAGAATTCAAAATTTCTCTAAAAATATAAATATTGCCCTTTATTATTAATGTTAATGAGATCGCTAGAAAAATTGATGAATCCCAACTCAAGGTGAGAAAATTGAATAGAATCATATAATAAAACATTATTCATAATAATTTATGATCTAAATGGTCTAACATTGCATAAAAATATGCTCTTATAGATGAGAAGATAAAATTTTCATAGGTATCTACAATAATTAGGAAAATTTGTATATTATCTTAGAGTTCTAGTTCATATAAAAAGAAAAAAAAGGTTTTCAAGCTGTCAAATTTAGAAAATTTAATAAATTATAAAAACCAATAGTTCAACAATAATAATTACCTCATATTGTCTTTTTTGGTATTTCAGATGCTATGATGTAAGGAAATAACCATAAACATTGCATATTTTGGTTACATTAAACTAGAATTATCTTTTTTAAATTCCCAAAGATAATTTAAGAGTAGAGTTTTATAGAATTATCTCATATATATTACATAAAAAATCATATTTTACAAAGTGGACACTACTGATCAATATCCATTTTTAAATAATATTAAACTCTTAAAATAAAACCTAATTTATTTTCCTAATAAATTATTATTTCATTTAAAAAACATATCTTCAATATACTTTATTCCATGTTTTATTACATAAAATTATACTTAGTAAAAACCATAATATTATGAGGCCTAGTGTATTTGGGAAATTAGGTATATAACACATCATCACAATACATGGATACAATAATATTATTAAATATTTTCTTCTAAAATTTCATAGCTTTTAAAATTCTATGGGATAACTTGGGGACATGCATAATAAAGTGGTGAGATATAATGCCCACTTAGGGAATAAACAAATATTAACATGATGAAAGTATTACATGTTAGTAAATATTAATTTAAATGGGACAAAAAAGGTGTTATAATCATAAACATGAACATCAAAGAGTTATATACAATGATACCATTAAGGCAACAAGGGAATGTAAAAATAGCATCAAACATGAAATCATAAACATAGGTTAAGGATAACCACCAAGGTATTATAACATGGTGTAAATTTACATATAATGGATTACGTTTACTCCATAATCTCATACATGATGTCTCAAGAAACTAAATAATTTCCCAATTCATTAGAGTGATATATAATTTCAGTTGCACCTATGGATTACATGTCATGTACATATATAATTCTGCAACAAAATAAGATCATATCTAATCACATTTAATATCATGATTAAGTAGTGTGAAATAAATACATGTATTTTTTCAATAAAATAAGTATAGGTATGTTTTTTTAATACCATTGAGTGTAAATAGTTATGGAATTAATAATACAAAGGTTTTCATGGAATAATCATTGAAAATTTCAGCAATATAATGGGAGTTCATAATGAATCATTATAGGGATTAATGAGAGTAAAATTGGTATATAGTCACTTTTAAATCATAAGGTAAGTAAGGTTGATGTTTAAATGAATAAAACATCAATATTAATTAGAATAAAAATGGAAATACATATAAAAGGTTCTTGAATAAAGAGGAGAATGAGAAGATACCTTACATTGAGAGGGTGTTTCCAAAATCTTGATAGGTGATTATTTAGAGAATGGGGGAACATTGAGAGGGAACTATAGATTAAATGGAAGAGTATATTCATGTTACAAGGTTTTTGAGTGAATTTAATTGGGATTTTGGGAGGGTTTACATAGTAAAATAGAGGGGAGTTATTTATTATTTTCCAAACAAAGGTTTTGGACTCTAAAATAATGTAATAAAAACAAAACAAAATACCATGGTTTCTATCAAAGGGGAGTGGTTCTAGTTATTTTATAAGCCCATGAACTAGTTACATTAAAATAAAACACTTAGTGATGTGTAAGTGAGTCATTTTTATAGAGAACTGATTTTAAAACCATAAAATATAATATAGGTTTTTGAGGATTCCAATAGGGTTTATAAAATAGATAAAATAAACTCAAAAAAATTATTTTAAAGTGGAAATATATATTTGGTCATGGATCCTTTTAAAGGAACATACTACATCACTTTGGGTCATTATGAAGTCATAATACATACCATATATTTATACCGTATTTATTTTTTACCCAAAAATTTCACTATCTGAGAAAATTTTGAAAAATTCAACATTGGATAATTTCATCATTCTAATTCCAAAAATTATATTAATTTTACAAAAATAATTCTATAAATATGAGAAATTGAAATTTTGAATAAAAATCCCCTTTTATTGAAAAATAATCATTTTTTAAAATAACATATTCTTTAGACTTATAAAAAATGAAATTTGAGTTAATAAAATTATACTATTATTTATATTTAATATATAATATTTAATAATAAAATTTTATTAAATTATCATTTATTTTTAAAATTTATTAATTCATCAAAAAGAATGTATTAATTGAAATTTTATATAACTAAAGAAATACAATTCTAGTTTTTTCGTATTAAAATCTAATTTTTACCAAACTCATTAATTGATAATTTATACTTTAAAATTTTTTGAAATAAATAAAATTATTATTTTATTGAAAATTCAATATAAATATTCATAATTTTAAGGTCAATATACATATCCCTATATTACATCAATGAACTCTCTAAGGGTAAGGGGTGAGATGGTGAGATTTTCTTTGGGTGGTTCATCGAATATGGTTTGGTCCATGATCTAAATGAGCCTGAAATTATACAATAAATGGTTTTTTATGCTTTAGTTGTTGAATCTTGTATTTGGATTTTATAAGAGAAAATCCCAAATTTTTATCTCCCTTGGATGCTCCAATAAATGGGATTCATAGGGTATAGTCCTATTGGTCGAGGCCATCGCTTCTTTCAACCATGTCAATAGGATTTATCATAACCCTTAATATATACTAATCATATTATCACTATTTAGTGGATATATTATCAATGGTTATGTTTCTTAATGGTATTTTAAATCCAAAAGTATATAACATATATTTATCCAAAATAACCATAGTAGTGCATGTTTTTTCTATACCATAATTTCTTAAATAAGGTACTTATCACTTAAAATGGGATTTCATTTATAAATGTTCGAGTTTTTTCCTTATTCCCCCCTTCAAAAATTTAATCCTTGAAATTTTCATTACATACACCAAAAAATGAGGGTACTTTAATTTCTTTACCTTTTCAGGTTCCCAAGTTGCTAACTAAAACTTGTGGTTCCACCACAAATATTTGACCAGTTGAGTTTTCTTATTTCATATAACCTTTTCGCTATGATCAAATATCTTCACTTGTTTCTCCTCATATGAAATATAATTATCCAATGGTACCATTTATCATTTCAATACATGTGAGGGGTCTGGTATGTACTTTCTCAAGGGGGATACATGGAACACATCATGTATTTTAGATAGATTAGGTGGGAGTGAATGTCGATAGGCCACCACTCCAATAAGATCAAGGATATCAAAGGGGCCGATATATCTAGGACTAATTTTTCCCTTATTAACAGACAACATGACTTTCCTCCATGGAGATATAATAAGTAACACATTATCATTGAACTCAAACTCTAGGTGACAATGATGATTGTCTTTAACCATTTTTTTGAATTTTTGTGGATTTCAGGAGATGTAGAATAGTTTTAAAAATTTCTATCATCTATTGGATAATTTAAAATCCTATATGCTTATGATGTTTAGCATCATCCCATCATGTTGGATTCTAACACCTCTTCTGATATCAAGCCTCATAAGGATCCATTTGATTGATAGAATGGAAACTATTCTTATATGAGGACTCCACTAGGGGATGGTGTTGATCCCAACATCCTTAGAAATTCATTTAACATGATGTAAGAATATACTCCAGAGTTTGAATAGTCCTTTCAGACTGACCATCTATCATAGGGGGATAAGTAGTGATGAATCTTAGTTCTATATCAAATGATTACTAAAGGATTCGCCAAAACCTCAAGGTAAACTTCCAATCTATATCAGATAAAATTTAGAGTGTAACTCCATGTAGTCTTACCACTACCCTTAGGTATATCTTGTCATGTTGGATAAGGGATAAATATTCCTTGATAGTAATAAAATGCACTGACTTAGTATGGATATCGACTACCACTCATATGGTGTCATTTACTTTAGGTTTCCTAAAGAGTCCCATGATAAAATCCATAGTTATGTTTTCCAATATCCATAATGGTGTAGGAAATGGTTGAATCTTACCCTTAAAAATCTATCATTTTTCATTTATTTACTATCATACCAAGAATGAAGATAAATACTCCACAATCTCTCCATTCAGTTTTTCATCATATATCTATATAATATAGTGCTCCCTGTATGAATAATTAAGGATGAGATATGCACATCTTCTATATTTTCCCTCTTTAGTTTTTGTTTTTATGGGACACATATCTGGGTTCTTAACCATATAACTCCATATTCAGCAAAGTTAAACTATAGGATATTCACTACCTTCTCCTGTAGAAAATCATCATCATTATGAGCTTCCTTAATCCACTCAAGAATTGAGGGTTGATCATAAATTTTTCCAAGGTATGATTAATATCCTTTTATTATTCCAGTATCCATCCTTTTCATGTCCATAAATATTAGATCCCTTACAATCCTTATCATGGATAGAGTTTCAAGATCCTTTCTACCCAAAGCAACTACCACTTTTTTCACCTTCTAGGGATGGTAATGTATTGAACAACCACAATACTTGATCATCTCTCTCCACCTCCATTGGAATATATTAATATCATTTTGTGTGAATATATACATGATGATTTTATGATCCTTATCTATATCACACCTCTCCCCATAGGGATAATGCTACCAAATCATCAATGTGAAGATCACTATAGACAATTATAGTTAAATATATGGATAGTTATACTCATGAATATTTAGTCTTTTGAAGGAATATGCTATCACATTATCATATTTCATGAGTACCCAACCCAAACCCTTTTTATATTCATCATGGTAGATCAAAAATCTTTCTTTATTGGTGGGTAATGTTACCATATGTACAGTTATTAACCTCTTATTTAGTTTTTAAAACGTTCCTCGCATTCATTATTCCAATAAAGACCCATGATTTAAATATATATATATATTACTTCATTTTTTATGAACATTTATTACATTATACAAACACATTCCTGAGGATTTTAAAGCTATAGTGCCTTTGTAAAATTTTAGACATAAACAACTGGTTCAAACTTGAATTACATAATCTCCCACTATGTTATTCATAATTATCACCCTTATTAGAAAAATCATATAGAATATATTTCTTAATAACATGGGGAAAAGAAACATAATAAATTATAAGCACATTTTCTCACTAAGTGTAATCATGGGAGATACATAAACTTAACAAGAGAAAAAGGATATGAGAACAGGAGTGTAAAATTTGAAAACCATACCCTTCATATAAAATATCATAATATTGGGTGATGGAATAAATATTTTAAGTTCATAAGACATGAATCATAAGGGAATAAAATAACATGACCAATTTGATCATAACAATGTCATAATACATGTAATTTTACTATACACATAAGAATAAAAATCATTTTCTTAGTAGTACAAGGTTCATTTCCAAGACTATAATAGTGGAATGGGTTCAATTTACAAACCATCATAGTAGTCAATTTCACACCCAAGAATATCATAATGGATATAGTCCCTTACTAAAGTTGGTTCACACCCCATTATAGTCTCAATTATCTCATGAGATATCAATTGTTAACCAATTCATTAGAGGGAGATATAACTACCAACCGCCACATAATGATAAGTATATATGTGTGTGTTATAAGATCATAAAAAATCCATCATATCAGAACCCATGAAATGAAATTGTTTAAATAAACATTTCATCATAGCATAACCTATAGAAAAGAAACAGGTTTCATAATCATTTCATCATTTTATCATAGCATAAACCATGGAAAAGGAAATTAGTTTCATAAACATTTTATCATGGTATAATCCATGGAATGGAAATAGGTTTCATAAAAATATTTTCATCATAAAAATAAACCATTAAGAAAAACAATAATGGTGGTTTGCTTGGATCATATCCAAATTAAATCATAAGTACATAAAAGGATGTCATATTATATGGAAAATTATTTTGTATAAAAAATAACATTGAATGTTTCTTGAGAAAAAATCATTTCTTTGAAAATCATTTCTTAAAATTAAAAATTTAAAAACAATTTAAAAAAAATGTTCGAAAATAACTTTAAAAAAATATGAATGAATATTTAATAAAAATAATGTTCATGACATTGGTAAATTTAAGTTCATTCTATACATGTTAAAACAAATATTTCTTTCCCATTTTCTATAAAATCCAGACTTTCCTTTTTTGTAAAAGAAAATGGTGGTTACATTATTTTTTTATAAAAGTAAATTATTGGTAAATACATCTTTAATAAATTATTTTAAGAATTTTAAAATCATTGTATCTTTTTTAAACATATTTTTGGTAGAAAAAGGGTTTTTGACCGAAAGGAGAAATAAATACTATTTTAATTGAAAACATTGTTTTTTCTCTTGAGTGCATAAAGAGAGTAAAATGAAGGGAAAACATGTATTCTTGTGACATGAACATATTATATGAAATTTCATGATTTTATTTATTTATGGATCAAAATATTTCATAATCAGAATCATAATCATAAACAATCCTGATAAATGATGATATTTTAAAATAAAAGTATTTAACACTTTGGTGTCTTTTGAACTAAAAAGTAAAATTAAATATTAACATAAAATGAAACATTAAATATCCTGAAAAGTGTGATATTTATGATATAACATAAAAAAGGGGATGTATATACACCTCATAATATAATATAGGTGCATAACATAATTTATGTCTCAAAGAAAGAAATTTGAGAAAAAAATTCCTTACCTTAAACCTCGACTTCCTTATTATGTGTTCGAAACTCCTATATAATAAATAAAATATTACTATAAATCTATTATAGAAATATTATTATATATATCATACAATATATGATTTACTTATGACCATTTATTATCCATTTATTAACAATTTTATGTTATAGTCATGTTTCAATAATTAATTACTTTGTTATTTCTGTATGATTTTATTTTTTATTTTTGGTTATATTAATTTTATAATGGTTCCATAATATAATATATATATATATTCACTATATTTTTATTTTCATTAATACATAAACTATAGAGATAGAAAATGAAATACAATATTCATGGAGATGATATGTCATACTTATGCATGAACGTTGTTTCCATTTCCTCGATGGATGAAGAAAAATAATGGTAATAAATATATTAAATTTAAAGAATTGTATATATGTCATATATGTCATATATATTAATTAAATTTATCCCTTATTACCTTCCATTTAAAATATAATTTAAAACTAATCAGATCACTTTGTGAGGCGGTAGTCAGCCGTACATAAGAACGGCATTATCGTATTCTCTATGGATTGGAATGTAAATAAGGTATAGTGATAATATGTTTACATAAGTATATTTATGTTACAAATATAATGTATATAAATTATATCCATCATCATAACCATCTGTGATAGGTGTTGATGGAAAAAGTGTCACATCGGTTCGTGAGGTGGTAATCCACCAAACACACGAGCGACATTATCGTTTCCCATTTGAAGGAAGAGGAGACGGATGTAGGTAATGTTCATGAAATAGAAAAATCTAAATTTATGGAATATAATTAGGTTACTATATTATCATGGATTTATAATAATATAAGTATTTTGATCAAGAAATAAAATAAAAACACTCATTGAAGAACATTGCATCTTATTTGGGTAAACTCCTTAGGTTTACAAAAAAAACCCTATAAGGATGTATTTAAGATAAAACTAAGGAATATAGGATGATAGGATGGATTTAAGGAAGGTATTTTGGTAGTTATTGGCTGAACCAAATAATTTTGGAATTGTGAAGTGGATAGGAGAGTGGATTGCCTTTTATAAGTGAGGTGAGTGCCACACTTGTAATTTTTTTAAATGAAAATGTGTACCATCATTTTTCAAATACTTTAAGGATCCAAAATGGACCATTAAAGATAATTAAACAATATAAGGTCAAAATATATTCTTAAAATTGGTTTTTTAGATTTTTTGGATCATTTTTAACCCTTATCATTGTATTTTAACTCCCAATAAAATCATTTTTACCTTAATCATGGTAAATATTTTTTACTATTTTTACAATTCATTATGATAAAAAATTAATTTGGATTTATTAGATAATATATATTATGATTATTAAAAATGTATAATAAATTGTTTTAAATTCCATTCACTAAAATAGAAAATTTTAATTTAAAATTAACCCCGCATAAGTGATGAGAACGCAGTTTTCCAATGAGAAAACTTTCAAAAGTTTAAAAAGTATTTATATAAAAATTCAGTATAAAAATGATTATAACAAAAAAATTGGATTAATTGATATATAATTTTACTAATTTTACTTTTAAATTAATTTTGAAAAAAAATAAACTTTATAAATTCTCTAAACAAAATGGAAGTTTTTAATAAAAACCAATATTTTTTACTATTCATCAAAAAAGTAATCATTTCAAAAAAATATCAAAAATTCACCTTGAGATAATTTTGATATTATTATTTCAAAAATGATTCATATTTGGTCATATTAATATTCTAAAATTATTAAAAATTAATTTTATTATTGTTCAAAAAACATTTTTTGAGGAAATTGTATTTTGAAAACATACAAAGACTTTATATAAAATTATGTATTTTTTTCAATATTTTTTAATTATATAAAACCATTATATTTAAAAAAAATATTAATATTCATTGTACCATGTTTAACGGCTAGGTGACAATGATATTTTTAAAATAATAATATTAATAGTTTGTCATGGTTCTTTAAAACATGGTGTTGCATCTAACGCAAGCTATCAAATATATTTAATTCATTAAAAAGTAAATAAATTCATAAAAACTTGAGGTGTTACATTAAAAACCCATATAAAATTAATTTCAACATTTAAATTACACAACTTTGTTAAAAACAACTGAGGATAATTCTACATCATTACATCTTCAGGTTCCCATATAGCTTTCTTAAATTGGTGATTTCACCATATAACATTGACCGGGTGAGTGGACTTGTTTCATAGTAAATTTTATGTATAATCCATGTTCTCTATCATTTGTTCCTAATAAAAAATATAATTATCAAGTAGTATGACCTATGAGTTTAGTACGTATAAATTTTTTCTTGTGTACTTCCTCAAGAGATATACATGGAACACATCATGGACTTGAGAAAGTTTTAGTGGAAGTGCTTACTAATTTTCTACCATAGTAATATGATTAATAATTTAAAAGGGACTCATATACCTAGGTATTATTTTCCCTTTATTTATAAATCTAATTACATTATTCTATGGACAATTCTATATAAACCCCTTTTCACCAAATTCAAATTCCAAACCACAATAGTGATTATCAGCATAACTTTTCTGGAGACTTTTTTCCACACTTACATGTTGTTGAATGGATATAAAATTATATACCATTTCATAAGATATCTATAGTCCTTATATCTTTCTTTTTCCAACTTAATTCCAACATGTTGAAGCTCTACACTTCTTCCTATAGATGGATTCATAAGGATCTATCAGAATACTCAAGTGAAAGCTATTATTTTATGAAAACTCAACTAGAGGAAGGTGCTGATCCCAACCACCTTTAAAATTCATAGAACAAGATATAATTCTATCCTTTAGGGTTTTAATTTTTCTATCATAATGGAAATATATTTTTGTATGATACATAGTTTTGAAACTCAACTTTATATCAAGATCTTGATGATGACTTCGCTAGAAAATCGAGGAGAACCTCAGATCCTGATCAGACCCAATGGAATGTGGTACTCCATGAATCCTTACCACTTACTTAATGTGTATACAGGAAATATGTTCCAATGATAAGTATACTCTAATAGATATTAATTTTTCTAAATTTTTAATGATTTCAAATACAGCCCATATATACCATTACTCCCTTTAGATATTTTGGGGAGTCCAACGAAAAAATCCATGGTGATGTTTTCCCATTTCCATTATGATATAGGTAATGCGTGTAACATCCCCTTATAAGTTTCTCTCTCATCCTTTACTTGATGAAATACCATTCATTGAGATCCAAAATATGTGAAACCTCTCTTAATTATATCCCACCATAAGTAATCTTTCAAATCTCTATACATATTCATACTTCCAGGATTAATAGAGAATGAAGAAAAATGGGTTCCCTCTAATAACTTCTTCTTTAAATATTATATGTATGGGACACATACATGGTTCATTAACCATATCATTCCATCAGGATCAATGTTAAACTTAGTAACATTTCTAATATTTTCTTGTACCTCTACATCTTCCTTCTCCACCTCTTTAATCTTTACTTGGATAGATGGTTTAACATTCAATTGATCAAGATAATATTTCTCCCCTTATTTAGGATTTCCCAGTAGATAATTTTCAAATACATAAATATTGTATCTTTTGTGATCCTCATCATGGATAAGCTATCATAATCTTTTCCACTAAAATCATCGACCACCTTGGTCACTTTCATAGGGTTATAGTGTATTGACAAGTTAGAATCTAAAATTAGCTCTAACCAAACTCTCAAGAGAATATTCAAATATTTATATGATAATATATTCTTTATAAATTTGTGATCAGTATATATATCACATATTTCTCCATATAGATAATTCCTCTATATCTTTAATGAAAAAATTACCATTGCTAGCTCCAAACCATGAGTAGGGTAATTTTTCTCATGAACCTTAAATTTTTGTGAGGAATAAGCCATAACTATGTAATTATACATAATAAAACATCATATTCCACTCTTGGATGCATAAATATAGATTAAAAATTATTATCCACTATAGGGTAATGTAAGTGCAGGTGTTCTGACTAATCATCTCTTTAGTTCATTGAAATTTTACTCACACTTATTTTTCTAGAGAAACACGGATCCCTTTCAAGTTAACATGGTATTTGGATTATATAGTCATGAGAAATTCTCTATAAACTTTCCATAATATCCATCTAAACCAAAAAAAACTATGGATCTTAGTCACTGAGGTTGGTCTGATCAAATATTCAATAGACTTTATCTTTTATGGATCTATTGATATACCCTCTCTTGAGAATAAATGACCCAAAATTAAAACTGTTTTCATCAAAAATTCAGTCTTTTTAAAGAATTTCATATAATTTATCATTCCTTAGGGTATTTAGTATAATTATAAGATTATCGTAATTCGTATTCATTATATTTTAATAGATAATAATATCATCTATAAATACAACAATAAACTGATCACGGTAATCTATAAAGACTCTATTTATTAAATCCATGAAGATAGAAAGGGAATTAGTATGACCAAATGGAATAAATATATATTCATAGTATCTATATGTTTTATGGAATTCTCTCATGGGTATATCCTTATTCTTGACCCTTAATTAATGATATCCATAAAATAGGTCACTCTTGGAAAGGTATTGATCTATGTGCAATTGATCAAATAGGTTATCAATAATTGGTATATGGTACTTTTTATTGATTATGATCTTATTCAACTCCTAATAATAAATGAAGAGTTACATCGATCTATAATTATTTTTAACAAAAATATTGGTTGTAACTTAAGGTGACACACTATTCTAAATGAATCCATTATCAAGGTTCACCTGGAGTTACTCCTTCAATTCATGCAACTCAATCAATGATATTCTATATGGAGTCTTTGAAATTGGTGTGGAACCAATTATGAGTTATATTGAAAACTCAACTTCATAATTCAATAGTATAATAGTAAATTATTCACGAAATACATCATCAAATTCTATAAAGATAGTAATATCATTGATATCAAGTTTCTCCCCAACCAAATAAGATAAACACTCTTTCAAATGGGAATGAAGACCCATAAAATGGATGTGATCTCCACCAGAAGTTAATAATTATCATTATATTTATATATGATCATATTTTGGTTTGAATATCAAATTTGACTTCCTTTCCTTGAAAATTGAAGTTGGATTTATTTATAGAAATCCAATCCGTGCCTAAAATAACATCAAATTTAACCAGAGTAAGAATGAATCGATTTTCACTTCTAATTCTATATCTAGTCTTTTGTATGGACACTTGATACCCTTGTCAAATTCTTCAGATATGAATGAATGGATAGATCCAGATTCAAATAAGATATTACCAGTTATAGATATTATGGTATGTGTACCTTTCACTATTTCGTTATCACACCCCTCTCTAGAAATAATGATCACATGAGATTTCCCCTTGTCCCTTGGGTTAAGTGGTTGCTGAAATCGATCATCATCATTAACCTTTGGATTTGGGAACTGGTTAGCATAGTGCCCATAATCCTTGCATTTGAAACATTGGAGTGTGGGTGGAGCATTATGTAGAGATTTTTCTATATTCTCATCATTAACTAACTTTTTTCAATCACTTCTATAGTTTATTTCCCAATTACCTTCTTTCTCACACTTAAAACATTTACTAGTCCCCTTAATAAAATTTCCCCCTTGTTGCTTCCCACACATTGAGCATAAATAAAATATTATCTTATTCTCTCCATGGTTTTTATATTTTCCTTTGAATTTCATCTTTCTCTTATTATTGAAACTATGAGATTGATATGTATATCCAGCCTCAATTTCAACCTTGATATCACATCGAACAACATCTTCTTATCTAATGAAGTCTTTTATGGAAAAATCCATTCATAGACTTAGTTTTAATCCATCAAATAATTGATCAAAATTACTTTTAGGTTTGATAATAATACCTATAGTGTACCTCACAAGTCTAGTAAAATTTTCCTCATAGGTACCGACAGATTCATCATCCTTTTTATTTATATTGATTAATTTCTTATCCATCATTTTATGAAGAATAAAAGGAAAGTAAATATTGATAAATATTTTCATGAACTCACCCCAATCCATAGAGTCAATTTCATCATGTTTCTTTATATACTTGATAATATTATACCATTAATCTACTTCACCTTCTAAATGGTAGAAAACCAAAATGAATTTCACATTCTCCAAACACTAGAGGATAGAAAATATCTTTTTTAATGGAGTCGATCCATTACTCAAAAACTATTGGATCTGAAGACCCACTCAAAGAAGGTTGATGTTGACGTATGAAGAAATCAACAAAAAAAATTCCCTCCTTTAATTATTTGTATGTATATCATGATTCATGGAATGAGAAAGTTTTTTAAGAATAAAATGGGATTTTTAATTCCAACTACAATAATATTTTGTTTCTTAGGAGTACAATCATTGCTTTTTCCATCACATTCAATATTAGAATGATTTATTTGGGTTCCAACTATTAACTAAAACTAAAAATCATATTGTGGGAAACATTAATAATTGTGGAAAACCACATATTCATGAAAAAATCATTTAGGTTATATAAATCATGAAAACTTATTTTAATTCTAGGACACCTTAGGTTTAACATAGGTCATAAATGATCACCATTAATTTAAATTCAAAATGATGGTTCAAAAAAATATATGTAAAGAAAATAATATCCTACAAAAGTGCTAAAACATGTGTGCAATAAGGCCCATTTTCATGTACCATTTAACACTCAAGTCAAGACCAATGCGCCATTTTCATAGTTATTACCCCAAGGTATACCTATTCTATAATCACATCCAGTTGTAGTATTTACATATGGATGTTTCTTCAAGTTAAACCACATAATCTCTTCCATACCAAAACATTAGGATATTATCCTATATTTAGGCTTATCCAATGGGTTCTCAGAAAATTTTTCTCATCCTACTTTCCAAAGGATAAATAAACCTATCCTCTAATACCAATTATAATTACCCATGGTTTTTATACATAGATATTACATTATATTTTGATGATTATTCATTTCTTTACACAACAAAATGCATGGGGATCATAAAGTTATAGTACCTTTGAAAACTCGGAAACATAAATAACCGGTTCATAGGTGAACTACATCATCTCTGACTATGTTCTTCAAAACTAGATCCCTTTTTTAAAAAATCATACATAATACATTTATTCATAACTTGAGGAAAAGAAACATAAGAATATGTGAACTTAGATTATTAGTAAGGGTAAATAAGGGAGATACATAAACAACACATGATAATAAGGGTATGAAAACATGAACATAACATTTGAAAACCATACCCTTCATGTCAATGATTTTAATCCTAGGTCATGGAATAAAGAGTTGTGGTTCATAAGATCTGAATCATAAGGAAATTAGATAATGAGATCCATGAGATAATATCAATTCCATGTTACATGTAATTATGGCATACAAATAAGTATATATAAAAAATTCATTAGTAGTTCAAGGATCATTACTCAGACTATCATAGTGGAATGGGTTCACTCCCCAAAATATTGTAGTAGTCAAGGATAGCTACTAATACTATCATAGTGTATAGAGTCTCTTATTGACCATGTTTTCTCCCCATTCTAGTCTCATTTATCTCATTAGATATCAATCGTTAACCAATTAATTAGAGGGAGATATAGGTCCCACTCATCACTTAATTAGAATCATACATATGGGTTCCAAAATATCATAAAACATTAATCATATCAAAACCCATGAAAATAAAATTGTTTAGTAAAGATTTCATCATAGCATAAACTTTGTAAAAGTAATAGGTTTAATAATCATTTCACCATTTCATAATTGCATAACCTGTAGAAAAAGAAGCAGGTTTCATAAAAATTTTATCATGGTATAATCTGTGGAGGAGAAATGAGTTTCGTAAACATATTATCATCCTAAACATAAACCAATTAGAGAAGTAACAAGAACAGTATCCTTGGATCATATCTATAGTAAATCATAAGTACATAAAATGATGTTATCTTATATGGAAAATTATTTTCAAAGAAAAATCACTTGGAATGTTTCTTGAGGAAAATATCAATTCTTTGAAAATATTTTTTTAATTACAAATTAATTTAATATTATTGAAATACATTTCTTTGAAAATAACTTTGAAAAAATTATAAAGTAATCTTTAAAAAAACAATGATAATGAAATTGTGAAATTTTCATTCTTTCCATATACATTAATAAATAATATTACATACATATTTTATATAAAAGGAAAATGAGCCTTGTTTGTAAAAAAAACATGGACATTCCATTCATAACAATTTTTAAAAAGTAAGAAAATTGTAAAAATGCATTTAATGATTCATTTATATAATTTTAAAAACTTTTTTGAAAACATTTTTATAAAAAAAAATTCAAATAAAATGGGTTTTCAACCAAAGAGAGAAATAAAGAATATTTTTCAAAAAAATATTATTTTTGTCCCTTGAGTACATAAATAGCGTAAAATAAAGGTAAAAACATGTATTCTTATTAAATAACCATAGGAAAACATATATGTGAAAATATATTAATATAAGTATATTTATGTTAATAAAATAATATATTTATATACATATATATTATATTCATCGTCTTAACCAACTTTGAGAGGTGTTGATGGAAAATGGGTTACATCAGTTCGTGAGGCGACAATCCACCGTAAACATGAGTGATGTTATCATTTCCAATTTTATAGAAGATTACATGGTTATAGATCATGAAATAAAATAAAAATGTCTCAGTATATAGAAGAAACTATGGTTATTATATAAACATTTTTTAATAATAATTTAAGTATGTGGATGAAGAAATAAAATAAAAATGATTTTTGAATTACAATAACTCTTCTTCAGGTATCCTCCTTAGGTTTGCACCAACAATATTCCTATGATGGATTTAAGATCAAAATAATTCTTATAGGACTAGAAGAGTAAAGTATGGATGGTATTTGGGAAGTTCCTAGATGAACCAAAGAGGTTTTCAAGTGTAGAGAGGATATGAGAGGGGTGGCCTTTTATAAGTGGGGTTAGTGGTACACTTGTAAGTATTTTAAATGAAAAACTTGTAACCACCTTTTTCACATTAAAAATTCAAAAAAATGGACCATTATCATGGATTAGACATGATAAAGTTAAAATATGGCCTGAAAATGTGGGTTGGACAAGTTTTGTGTATCATACCAACCCATTTTAACCAAACCATACACCTGAGTCAGCCATTACATGGTGAGGTGAAGCAAGAAGATAAAACAAGTCTTGTATATAATGAAATAATACATTAAAATAGAGTACTATGTAGAATAAATAGATAGAACCATATACATAAAATCTATTCCAAATCATCTAAACCCAAAATTATGAATAATTAAGGACCAATAAGTCTTCATATAACCAAGATTCCCCACTAAAGAAACCCGCTATGAACACATAGACCAAAGGAGATGCTGACAAGCTACATGATTCCCTTTCACTCCTACAATACATCATTTAAAACTTCTTAATGAAAAAATTAGGGTATGAAAAAAAAATCCCAATGGGATATGACAATAGTGTCTATATAGGGTCCAGTCATAAGAATTAAATAGTTCTATCTTTTAAAATAAACCATTTTTACAAAGCATTTTCAAAAATCCAATTCACTTATAAATAATTTTCCCTTTGGTATTTCATAAAATAATTTCATATTATCTACCAGAAATATGAAAACTATAAGTGATAAAAAAAGGAAATTGTATCCATAAATCAAGAGTTAATAAAGTAGTCACAAATCCATTAAATAACCTACCATGTGAAGATATACGATACAACCTCATATAAAAACCTATGAGCGACAATCCATGATCAAAATAGTCATGCGATAAATAACCATAAATAAAAAATCACCTTATATTAGGACCTTTACTATGGTAAAATAAGTATTAGACACTCATGAAACTAAATAGGAATAATATTGGGTCCAACCAATATCGAATCCTACTATATTTCATCAATAAACAAAAGGTTACCTCATAGTGGTTCCACATACACTAAGGCTACATGTGTCACTTTTCGGACACACCCATGGTTACCAATATGACAATTTTCAAAATAAATTTTCAAAACCATGTTCACAATTTTATAAAACATTTTCAAACCATTTCCAATCTACCTTAGTGTTTGAAAATATATTTCCAAATAAAAAATCCATTTGAAAAGAAAAACATATATTGATAACATTTTCCTTTCCAAGAAAACCATTAAAACCATATATCACCTCAAATAAATGAAATACTAATAAGAAATTTACAATAATCATAAGTAATTCATATAATTAACCCATTTTATATAATTACCTAGCTAAAAATGGTATAAACCTTGTTTCCTTCAACAAAAGTGATCGGAAATCAAGAGATATTACTTTAAAAGACAAGGTGTGATAAGAAAATATAGTGGATCGATAGAAAACATTATCTGATCATGAATATAACCACAAATATCACCAAAACCACAAATACAACCAATGAAAAAGAACAAATAGAATGAAAACATACCTGTAAAGTTGCACTAAAACAACCCTAAAGATTTATCACTAAATGAATCAATCCTTATGGGATGGAATCACCCAAAATCTCCCTTAAGAGCTTCTAGGTCAAGATAGATAATGGATGAAAGTGAATAAAATAATAAATCATCCATGAAATTCCCTAAAATCACAAATATTGATGATTATATGGCGTGTAATCCTGTTACATGTTGTGCAATCCACAAAGATTGGAATCACTATAAAATGTGTGAATTGTTTATTTAAAAACCAATTTTGGAAATTACATATCATGAAACTTTTACACAGAACATAATTATTTCATGATCAGTAAACCCTCTTCTCGGCATATACCATGATACAAATACATGAAATCTACTTTCCCAGCAAATAGTAACCAAACTAGTTTTTCGTAGAAAACTCCAATACTAAAAAAACTCAAAAATGAAATTGAGGGAGTACCTATAAATCATAATAGGGTATTAAAATCTCCCCACCATAAATTTTTTTTGACCCAAAAAAGTCATCAAGATCCCATATTTGCAAAAATATATGGCCATTGCTACCTCATAAACAACAACCTCTCCAACATCTTATCGATATCCTATCCACACTGCCATAATTTCTAGACTAGGGGAATCATTTTATATCACAATTACTTATCCTTACAATCCATAATTTGTACTTGATGCTCAACTAAAGGGGTATCGATCTCAAGATCAAAATCATCCCATACAATCACATGGTATAGATATAGTATATACCTCTTATATGGGGAAATGTGAAACAAATCATGGATAGATGTCAAATTAGATGGAAATTCCAACTGATATGCCCCATTACCCATCCATCCAATGATCTTAAAGGGGCCCACAAACCTTCGTACCGACATACCCATTTTACCCAACCAAAAAATGTCCCAAGTGAGTTAAAAGACTAAGAAAATAAAATCACCAACCTCAAACTCTATAATCCAATGATGTTGGTCCACATAGGATTTCTAATGACTTTATGTTGTTATTAAACACCCCTAGATCAACTACACCATCTATATCATCTCTTGAACAAGACTCAGCCAAATTAAGGTTAACTCTCCAAACTCTTCCAAACCCAATGGATATCTACATGAATTATCATACAAAACCGCAAAGGGATTCATCCAAATTTAAGCCTGATAACTATAGTTATAGAAAAACATGACTAGAAGAAAATTATTTTCCCAAAATCCTCAAAAATCAAGCATGCAAGCCCAGAGAATATCCTTAAGAACATGTATAGTCAAATCTATTGGTACAACTATATTTGGATGATAATCCATGATCAATTTAATATAGGAACACATTGCATCCTATAAACCTTTCCAAAATGTGTATGTGACTTTGGGTACCTTTCAGATACAAATGTGTAGGGAACTCCAGAAAGTCTCATAGTCTCTTGGACATATATGTCCCCAAGATGTTCTAATTTCATTATCTCCTTGATAGGTAGAAAATGATCTAGTTTAATGATTAGATCAATGATAAACCAAATTTCATCCTTACCAATAGGATTTTATGGTGATACAAAAATAAAATCCATGGAAATCTAATCCCACTTCAATCCATAATGGGTAGGTGCTACAACAAAACTAGAAGGTATCTGGTGTTCTACCTTAATTCTCTAACAAGTAAGACACCATAATACAAAATTTAAAACTTACCACCTCCTCCCCTAAAAAATAATGACATCTCAATTCATGATACATCATGGTGTCCCTAGAGTGAAGGTTCCAAAAAGACTGATGTCCACTTTCTAACAACTCTTGCCTCAGGGAAAATGGAATAACCAACCTACTACAGAAGCACAAAGCGCCACTGGGAGACTGAGACCAATCATCCGAGGTATCCATACCATAAAAGATTTTACCCAAGAAATGGAACTCAGTGTATTCCACATTCATGATTTGAACTCACTCATTAATATACAATTCATTTTTAATTGAATCCAAGAACACCTATCCATAAACCTCTTCCACACCCAATATCATCTCAGTAAAAAACTCATATGAGACCACTCTTAAATTGATTCTTTCAAGACTAAAGTTGGTAATTTTATCCTCAATTCATCAACAAGCATATTTCCCTTTCTAGGGGTGTATGTGATATTAATATTAATAGTCTAAAGATACTCTACCTAGTGTCTCTATCACAAGTTCAAATCCTTTTGAGTAAAAAAATATTTCAGAATCTTATGATATTAATACACTGTAAACCACTAACCAATGAGATATTGATGCCAAATTTTTAGTGAATGCATAACTAATACCAACTCAACATCTTGGGTAGGGTACTTCTTCTCATGAGGGATTAAATAGAGTGACCAATATGCAACCTCATGTTTCCCCTATATCAAGACACATCCCAAGACCATGCCAGGGGCATTGTAGAAAACATAATAACTTGAACCATGTTTTGGAAGAATTTAAACAAGTGTTTAAGTTAACCACATCATCATATCATTAAAATATCTCTAAAAAAATTCATTATACTAATTCTTTACACCATTATGGGTGAAATTAGTCAGCAAAGTTGCGAGCTTGGAGAAATCCTGAACAAAACTTCTATAGTAACTAGCCAAATACAAGAATATTCAAATATCAAACACATTTTTAGGATTCTCCCAAGACGTAACTACTTTTATTATTTCAGGATCCACAAATACACCCCTCTCAGATATCACATGATCCATAAATTTCAATTCTCAGATCCAAAATTCAGACTTGTAAATCTTACCATAAAGATAATATTCCTTTATGGATTGAAGAATTCTATCCAAATGGTCCCTATGGTCCTATTATAACTTAGAGTGAACCAATATATAATCAACTAACACCTAAACAATAGAGTATATGAACTGATAAAAGATCTAATTCATCAATTCCATAAACTCCAAAGGAGCATTAGTCAGGCCAAATGACATTACCAGAAACTCAAAATGCCCATACCAGCTCATAAACAATATCTTACGTATATCCTCTTCCTAGAATTGAAATTGGTGTCACACTGATAGTAGTTCAATCTTTGAAAACCAACATGCACCTATGATTTATTCAAAAATATCATCAATTATTTGAAAATAATATTTTTTTGAAAGTCACCCAATTAAAATTTTGATAGTCAATAAAAATTCTGAGACACATGTCTAATTTCTAAGAAAATAGGATAGGTGAAGCCCATTATGACACTCTGGGAAGAATAAATCCTTTAGCCTCTAGGTCCCCAAGCTGGACCTTAAGTTACACCAACTTAGCAAGTGCAATTTGATAATATGGGATAGAAATGGGAATCATACCATGTATTTGTTCAATAGAAAACATGAACTCTCTCTATGGAGGTAAATAGAAAAAATCATCTAGAAAGAGATTACGGTATGCACCCACTACTACAATAATTAGACCTACCAAAACAATTCAACAAAATCCAAACACAACATTGAAAACTACCAAGATATTATCCTAACATAATAAACAATATGCCCATCCCTTCCCAATCTAGGGTCTTTCTCACCATGAAAAACATGAGTGACCCCATCTATAGATGAGAACTACACCAGGATATGATAACAGTATATCTGATCCTTAACATTAATCATCCAATACATTCTGATAATCAAGTCCAATATTTTAATATCAATAATTAATAAGTACCATTCGGTATCAAAGTCAGTTATCATCAGTTGACATGTGGGACACTTGAAACCTTGTTTTTATCTCTTTAACAAAGGAATGGAAAGATCCAAAAAGTATGGTATAAGTTCTAAAAATAATCCCAAAAAATAAACTAAATTTGACTATATAAAATAATGTGTAGCACCTATATCAAAAAAATATAGCACCATATAAGATGAAATAGACACCGTACCAATAAAAGTAGATGACCCTTCTTTAGATTCCTCTTGTGCATACTCAGTCGCATAAATTCATCTGGTCTTAGCCACATAATCATCACCATAGGCCTGAGGATTAAACCCACCACTCTTGGAATAATTGGTACGAATTTCCAAACCCTTACTGAGAGTGAATCGTGCCTTGATTCCTTCATACATCCTTTCATATACACTTTTCATATGGACTGATAATCCAAGAAAATGAAAAGACTTAGGAGCCTCTATGAAGTTAGGTATTGTATGATTAGATCTCCCACACTGATAGAAAATAACCTGACGATTCCCTATCAAATTCACTGGAACTAGTTCTAATGAAAACATCCCACCCTTGAACTTCCTCTTCTGGACAAAATATACAGCATTGCTAACAAATAACCAACTGAAGCTCCACCCAAACTTGTCTTCCCAGCTATGTTTGAATCAGACAAAGCTGATTTGTCAACTACCTCCATAGAGGTCAGAAGGCACATGGGAATCAAAAATAATCTAATATCACGCCTCATTCCCAAATCAATATTCTAGGGTTTAAGGTACTCATTAGTGACAAGCTCTGGTTATAGATGCACCATCTCAGCAAAATGGGTAGAATAATCTATAATGGTACACTCCCCATTTTCCAAGGTTAGAAACTCCTAGTTATTTTTTGCACATAACATTTTAGGGTAAAATTTTAGATTAAATATTTTCTTGAATGAAACCTAGGTAAGATCTAGGGGAAACTTAACTTTCACATTAGTGTCCAACAATCTTCTTCTTGATCCCTTAAGAACCTATTTGGAAAACCCACCATCGAGTCTTTAGGAGTCTTCTAGAATATAATGATCCTATAAATTATATCATGCCACACCTTATATTCCGACGGTCCCTTTACCCATAGAAAATGGGTGGGTACTGCTTAGTAAACTTTTATCCATGATCCACCACACGTCCTAGGTTTCCAAAACCCACTTAACCCAGAGTATGAATATTTTTTATTACATTATCTACCAAAGAAGGGTCCAATAGAGGATTATCCTATGTAACCTATCTCATAGCTTCTTCTCTTGGATTTAGAAGATCTCTTCTTAGGGTTGTTGTATAATATATATAAGACAATAACTAAATAGATCATAAACACATAGCAAAAATATCTAGACCACTTTCAGAATTAAAATCAATGCATTTAATCAATAATTAGTTAAAGAAATAAATAATTATATATATGAAAGAAATTTATAAAAATGAATAGGTCAATTTAAATAATCTTCACATACTCATTCATATGACCCTAAATCCCAAGTCAAAAACCTAGTAAAACTCCCTAACCACCCATGGTTACTCAGGTCCTATCATGAAAGTGAGTTGTCCAGGCCCATTATCCACACTTACTATCTAAATTTTTATGGTCCTAACTCCTATCTACACAATACATGGAACCAATCATAGAAAATATTATCACACTCTAAGATGAGCCTTCCCTTTGATACCAAATTGTAACATACCAACCCAGTTCAACCAAACCATATACCTTAGTCATCTATAACATGGTGAGGTGAAGCAAGAAAATAGAACAAGTATATTATATAAGAAAACAAGAAGTACAAAAAGACTACTACGAGGAATAAAAATATTCAACCAGATCCATAAAATCCAATAAAAATCGATAAACACAAAATTATGAATAAAGAAAGACCAAAAGTCTCCATCTGACCAATAATCACCTCCAAACCACCCCACTATGAAGGCATAGACCAAATGAGAAGTCGACATGCTACATGATTCCCTTCCCTTTACCTGAATCTTGAAATGAAACATCTAAAACCACCTAATGAAAAAATTAGGGTTTTAGCACAAATCCTAGTAGGATACCACCATAGTTTTTATTCAATGTCTAATAATAAGAATAAAACAATTATAACTTTAAAAAGTATCTTTCCAAATAATTTTCATAAATCCAATTCACTTGTAAATAATTTTCCCCATGGGTTTTTATAAAATACTTTCATATTATCAGACAATAAATGTGACAAGTAAAAGTGATAAAACAGGAAATCATATCCATGAATCAATAGGTGAGCATGTAAACACATATCCATGAAATAACCTATCATGTGAATCTATGTGATCCTACCTCACATAAAACCCATTGAGAAATAATCCATGATAAAAACAATCATGCGATAAATAACCATAAATGAAAAAGAACCTCATATTGGGACTTAAACTATTATAAAAATATATACTAGATACTAAAGATCTTAAATAGGAATAACGTTGGATATAACCAATATCATTTCCTATGACAATCCATTGATATCCAAAAGGTTACCTCCTAGTGGTTCCACACACACTAAGGCAACCCATGTATATTTCCTGATGCACCTAAGGCTCCTAATGTGCCAATTTTCAAAATATATTTTCAAAACCATGCTCACAATTTTTTAAAACATTTTCAAAGCCATGATAATCAACTTTTCTATTTGAAAATACATTTCAAAATGAAGAAAAACTATTTTCAAAGCAAAACCATTTTTGCAAATATTTTAATTTACAAGAAAATTTTTAAACCACATATCACATCAAATCATTGAACAACCCAAATGAAATTTACAAGATAAATAATAAATTCATTTAATTAATGCATTGTATAAAAACACCTCCTCAAAATTTTATAAACCTAGCCGCCTTCAACAACGATGATTGGAAATCAATATATCATCCACAAAAAGATAAGGAACAGCAAGAAAGTGGAAAGGATCAATTGAAAACACTATCAGATCATGAATCTAAACATAAAAACTACCAAAACAACAACTATATCTAAAGAAAGAAATGAAAAAGAAGGAATAATTACCTAGAGAGGTGCACCGCAACAACCTATAAGAATGATCACTAAACAAAGCGACCTTGGAGGGAGGTAATCTCACAAAATCATCTCTGAGAGCTTCTAGGTTGAGATGGAGAAGGGTTGCAAATGGATGAAATGAGAAATCATCCCTAAAACACCCTAAAATCCCAACTCTCAACAATTACAAGATGTATAATCCCTTTACACTTTGTGTAATCCAAAAAGGCTGGAATCACTAGAAATGCATCAGCTTTTTATTAAGAACCCAATTGTTTACATCACACATCTCAAAACTTCTACAAAAAATGTAAATATTTCATTCCCAACAAACTCTCTTCATGAAATATTCTTTGCAAAAAATATATGTCATGTAATCCCTTTACACGACATGTACTTTCCCAACTAACATTAGAAAACCCAGTTTTATGTAAAAACCCCAATTTTCAAAAATCCAAAACATAAAAACAAACCTAAAATTGAAAGTAAGTGAGTTCCTTGAATGTGTAATAGGGTGTTGAATTTTTTATCATTTTAAACCCCTTTCTTTTTAGATATACCCCCAGTAAACCCACTTTTACCTTAACTGTAATAAATATTTTTCACAGTTTTTACAATTCATTATGGTCAAAATTAAGTCGGCCTTATTATATAATATAAATTATGATTATTACAAATATTTATACAATTTTTTGAAATTACATTATCAAAAGTGGAAAATTTTAATTTAAAATTAAACCCAAAGATGCAACGAGAATGTGGTTTTCCAAAGAGAAAATGTTCAAAAGTATAAAAAGTTTTTTATCAAAGTTTAATATAAAAATGATTCTAATTAAAAAAATTGGATTAATTTATATATAATGTAACTAATTTTTTTTAAAACCATTTTAAAAAATTATAATTATATATTCTTTAAATTAAATTTTGTTTTCAATAAAAAACAGTATTTTCACTATTCATCAAAAAATTAATATTTCACTAAAATCCCAAAAATTCATAATAAGATAATTTTTGAAATGATAATTTTAATAATTAATTTTTTAATAAAATTCATTTTCTAAAAGTTTTAAAAATAAATTTTATTAATTTTTTAAAAAATCAATAAATAAAACATTTTTTTGGAAAATAATATTTTTGAGAAAAATAAAGACATTACAAAAAATTAAGTTTTTATTATCAATATGTTTTCATTATATAAAACCACTATACATAATATTTAAAATTTGGTTATTCTTAATAATTTATCCAAGTTTAACGGATAGGTAATAATGGTCTTGTTAAAATAATAATATTAATTGTTTATTGTGGTTCGTTAAAACGTGGTGTTCTGTGTAACACAATCAATCAAAGAAATTAATTTATTTGAAGAAACTAAATTAATAAAAACTTAGGGGGTTATAATTCTAGAAAAAATTGACTCCTTTTTAAGTTATCTTAGTTATGAGGCTTGACAATCATGAGATGTTTCTCACAAATAAACGATAATACCGAGCTAATGCATGGAAACTGTTGATTTCCTTCAAAGTGGTTGATTTGGGCCACCCTTCAATTGCCTCTATTTTTTAAAGGATCCATTTTTATCCCTTTTTTGGTTATTAAATTCCTTAAAATGATACTTTATCTAACTAGAGCATTCATTAACTATACTTGTCATAAATATTTTCATTTCGCAAGGTCCTCAATACAATATTCAAATGCTTCTTCATGTTCCTATTTGATTTTAGAGTATATTATAATTTCATCAATAAATAATACCAAAAAAATCAGGGTAATCCCTAAATAATCTATTCATAAAATCAATGATGATTTATAGATAATTAATGTGTCCAAATAAAATCACTATGAACTCATAGTTCTCATACCATGTATAAAATGTAGTCTTGAGGATATACTCCTACTTCACCTTTACCTAATTATATCCTAGCCAAAGATATATCCTAGATAAATACTAGGATCTATATATATGATCAAATAGGTCATAAATTAGTGGAATATGATACTTTTTATTTATTTTGATCATGTTGAGCTCATAACAATTATTACAGATTCACATTGACCAATCACTCTTCTTGAAGGAGAGGACCGGTGCACCCCATGGTGACCCACTTGGGTATATAAACCCTTTATCTATGTTATTTTATAGTTTATTATTAAACTACTCAAGTTCAAAAAATACCATTCTATACATATTCATACATATTAGGAATTCCATAGGTAAAAACTCAATTTAAAATTCAATATCTTGACTAGGAGAAAGTCCTGACAATTCATTAGGACATACATCAGCATACTCCCTCACGATGGTAATTGATTTGAGGATGATATTTTACTAAGTCTCAATAATTTTGTAAAGATATTATTTCTAATAGGGAAATAATATCCATTCTTGAGATGATTACTCTAAAGATGATTCATCATCCTCTTTAAAATTGTAAATAATTAGAGGGAAATTCATGATATGGAGGGTGATCTCATTATCATATAAATTTATATTAACTCTATATAAGAAAAGTAAATCCATACCCAAAATTAAATCAATTTTCACTAAAGGGTGTATAACATGCTTTTTTGGAAAGTTCAGCCCAAAATGTTTTATTATGGTGGAGTTATATATTTGAAATTCAATAAATTCCTCATTTTAGATTTTCACTAACATTTTTACTTCAATGCATTGTGGTGGTGTCTAAATATTTCAACTGTGTGGACACCTAATCTTTATGTACATGGAAATGACATTACTTTATTGGAATACTTAATACATGAAACAAACAAATTCCTAAGGACTGTATTAGTTTAGTTCTTTTGGAAACTCGGAACATAATCTTCAAATCATGGTGAAAGATCTTCAACATCTCACATAAAGATCTTCCCCTTTTTTTCCTACCTAAAACCTTTATTTATATCTTGGGGAAAAATTATAGAAAGGGTGAGCTCAAATTATCAGTAAGGATAAACATGGAGAACATAAAACAATCCATAAACATTTGAACCTAAAAAAAATGAATATAAAGTTTAAACATCAAAATCTTGAGCAATGGCCTAAATCTTGGAAATACGTAAGGCATGGATCATAAAGGAACATTAAACATGTTAGAATAGAATTGGAATAAAACATGTAATTGTGGTGAACAATTAAGCACAAAATATTATTTCCATTGTAGCCAATTCATTTCTGCCAAGACCATCATAGTAGACGAAGTCCATTACTGAACTGGGTTTACTTATCATTCCAGCCCTGTATTACTGAACTAGATTTACTTGTCATTCCAGCCATGACTATATCATGAGATATAAATATTTACCTAATTCACTGGAGGGATATATAATTCCCACCCATCTCATAATGAAATCATTTTTACATGTTCCACAAAAACATAAATCATTCATCATAGCATAACCCATGAAATAAAATGGGATTCATAAATATCATGCCATCATAACATAATCCATATAAGATAAATGGAATTCATAAAAATAATTCCATCATAAACATAATCAAATTAAATTAATAATATGGATATAAACATAACCCTATGTCATCTTATATGGAAAATAATTTTGATAAAACACTTGAACTTAATTCGTGAGGAAAATATCCTTTCTTCTTTAAAAACATTTTCTTTTCTCAAAATGACATGAAATTTTAAATGAAAAGAATTTAGTTAAAAATAAACTTGAAATATTGTAGGATAATATTTGTGTAAATAAGGCTTCATGATACCATAAAAATCCATTCATGTCGTATAAGTTAAAAAACATTCTCCTCGTACTTTTACCAGAAAATTCAAAAAGTACCTCATATCGTAAACAAAAGAAATATTTCTTCCATACCGTGTAGTAAAAGTAAAAAATGGGTTAAAAATGACTTTAAACATAAATATAATAATTGTAATCATTTATGAAAATATTTTTATAAAACGTGGACATGGATGATAAATATATCCCCAGAAAATACTTACGTATAAACAATCTCATATAAAAATGAGATTGTAAAATTATCCCTTACCTAAGGTCTGATGTTCTCTCTATGTGTCTGAAACTCTTGTATAGAGGATTTAAACTTATTATTAACTTGTAGAAAACCGTAATAATATTTATTATATCATATATGATTCACTTAAGACTTTATATTACCCTTTTATTTTTCAATTCCATGTTAAAGCAACATTTTGGGTAATAGTCATACGTGTTTGGACTTGTTATTCTTCATATGATTACTTATATCATGATTTACTTACTTCCAGAATGTAAAACATAATTTATATATTTCTTATATATTCAGTATATATATATATATATATAAATGAAATGGAATACACCGTTCATGAAGATGGTAGGTCGTATGTACGCATGAACACTGTTTTTGTTTCCTTATTAAATTGGATAGAAGTAAATGACATATATATATATATATATATATATATCAATTATCATTGTTATTTTATATATTTAATGATTATTTATTATATATACTTTATAATCATTCTTGAATGGTTAACATGGAGAATTAATCTCATCACGTCGTGGAGACGGTAAGTCGTACGTAAGCACGAGCGACGATATTATTCCCATAGTTGTTGAAAGCTATTGAAGTGGATGGTGTATAATATCTCAAAATTGGTATCATGTAATAATAATCATATATAGTTATTATTTCCACCATTATACCCATCCAGGTAAGGTGGTGGTGAAAAACAGATTACACCACAGCGTGGAGACGGTAATCTGTACGTACGCATGCGTAGTGATTTCGTTTTTCGTAGGATGGATAGAAGGTGAAATAGGATTGTTTCATATTTATAATAACATATCATTATATCAGTGATAATTATGTTATTACTTTATAATGAAACAACTAATGAAGAGGAAGTATAAGAAGAAATAAATTTGAAAGAATCGGTAGAGGAGATTACCTCTTCCTCAATGTGCCTCCTTTAAATTTCCTCTTAGGGCACTAGAGTTGGTCTTTTGAGAAGACCAGAACCTCTAGAATGTAACTAGGTAATTTGAGAAGAGAAATGGTCTAGTTTTGGCTGAGATTTAAGGCTCAAAATAGAGTTAATAGGATAGGTATGAGGTTCCCTTTTATAGGAGAGGAGAGGGTCATTTTAGGAAAGTTCCAAAATATTAATTTATTATAAATTCAATTTTGATTTAAAATGGTCAAAAAATTATTTAATTATAATATAATATGATGTTGGTTGGAATAACCATCATCCAATAATTTATTGACAGTTTTGAATATATTTTTTATCATTATCTTTTTGGTTTTACCCTTTTTAATCTTACCATGATATCATGTTATTTACAAATTGTGGGTTAATTTAATTATATATCATGTCAAAAGACCCAAAAAGTCATTTATGACATATTTGGACTTATATTAACCATTTGGCTGAATATTATTTTTTTATAAATTTAATATCATTTAATAAACTATTTTAGGTTTTAAGTTATGAATTATGTCAATTTTGGACACTATTCATACTTGACTTTTTTTTAAAATTTCATAACAACCTGATTCCTTAAAAAACAAGGCACTAAATAAAATATAATATGTAAATGTCATATATAAAATTCTTGGATGATGTCAAAATAACCAAATGACATTTGTTTTTATATTTATAAATTCATTTATTTGAATCCTTTATTAATAAATCAATCGCTCTATCGTCCTTCTGTCATAATTAAATTTTATAATTTAATGTAAAAAAATTAAAAATAAAATATCATGATGTATAATTTTTTTTTATATTTCTAATTAATATTTATTTTCAATGATATCATTTATATAACCCCATATAAAAATTGTTTTAGTAAAAGATATATGTTTAGGTTATATTTTCCTTAACATTAAATTAAAAGTAATTAAATGTCATTTTCACTTAAATGTGGATCCATGGGGTCTAAAATCGACCCAATGATTCCCATGGTCAGAAATGTATCATTAAATAGGGCTAGGACACATGTTAGGGTAATTATAATATTATCTTTACCCTTATTTACTAGATTTACCCTTTAACCATGGTAAATAAAATATTTTTTGAAGTTATTATTCATAATGTCTAAAAATAAAAGTAACCAATTTAAAAAATTTGACCTCCTGATTCCAAATATGGAATATATTTTTTCAAATTCAAAACACATAATTTGTATAAATTAATTTAAAATTAATTCCTATTGTCAAAACCTAAAAGTGGGTTTTTTAGAAATAATAACTATCAAAAGATTGACATCTATTTATGTCCAATTTGAAAGTGACATTACTTAAAACAACACAAATTAGATTAAATGGTAAAAATATAATACAATTACACATTAAAACCAATTAAAATTAAAATATAACTACATAAATAAATTATATGAAAAGACAGTTTTGACTTAAAATGTCGTATTTTCACTATTCATTAAAAAATGAACATTATCAAAAAAATACCAAAAAATTACCCAAAGTAAATTTTGATGTCCCTATTCAAAATAATAATTTTATTTTGTCAAATTTAACTTATAAAAGTACCAAATACTAGATTTAAAATTGGTGCACCATTAAAAGGTGGTAAAACTACATTTTTTAAAAATTACTTTTTTTCCTGAAAAATTGATTTTAATCACATAGCATGTTTCTAGAAAATGTGTAAGATGAATTATAATGTTATAAAATTCAAAATTTTGTTAATAATATTCATAAAGACTTGTTATATAATATTTTAATAATATATCGGTGTTTAGTGAAACTTAGTATTGCGTACAATGCAAGCTATCAAGGAAAGTTGCTCTTGTGTATAACACGAGCCAAGTCAATGTTGCCTATTGTAAAAACCTCCTTTGGTGTTTCATAAAAATAATATAGACTTAGTTCATTTATAAATTGAACAAAATCTATACTCAGTGTTGTGTGAAATGAATTCTATCAAAGCTACTTGAAATTGTGTGCAATACAAGACAAGAATAGTGTAGTGTATACTGTAAACTAATACGATGTTGCATATAGTGCAAGATAATCTTGGTGTAGTATACAACACAATACATCAATTAAATTAAAAAGAATCTATCTCATAAAATCTTGGGGTGCTACATTATACCCCCCTTAAAATGAATTTCACACTCAAAAATCGTTGGGGTTATAAATGGTTTTCTAGTTTAAAGTTTCTTTCATGGAAACCCACACCGTTAAAAGGGATACTAAGATATCATTTTAAAATGGAAAGATCAAAATGTAACGGTTACCCAAAGTAACTCATCACTGGGTTTCCACATAAGATAACATAGGTGGGAAGTGAAAATATAGATATGGAAGAGAAATATAACCATCAAGTTCTGATGGATAGTGATAGAGAATAAGGTTTTGAGAAAGTTAACTACTAGAAATCCATAAATATGCGATGATTTAAGGGACTATCTGATTCATCGGATAAGAGGGTACTAGGATAGAATTTTTGGTTTTCAAGACCATTTCCCTAAATTTGAATAATTTTTTGCATAAAGAGAAATACTTACTTGATTTCAATGTAATATCACTATTGTTTGTTCCCTGAAAAATTTCAACTTCATATATTATTTACAGAAATGAAGTTGAATTTTTCATTCTTGAAGTGTTAGTAGATCATATGATAGAATGATAGGTCATTCCATCTGTCTCAACAAAAAGGTTAGAAAAAATTATTAAATATGCATATGTCTACCTATACTGAGATAATACATTAATCTAAAAAAATTCAACCAGAATATAAATTATACTATCCATAAATGGATAACATTACAATCCTTCCAAAAACTAAAAATTTAAAACTTTAGAAGTAGGTGAACTAAATCAACATAACATTTGTCTCCCATGTCTCATTTGGCAGTTCTTGGTTTTCACATTCCAAACATCTGAATACCTTAATCATGTATTCTCTTTAACATATGATAATAACATGAATTACTATAGAACCTCACTGAAAACATGCATTCTATCAAAATTAACTCTTTCCACATGCCAAATATACCAAAAATTCTATATACTCAAACAATGATATCACTTTGTCCTTTTATCAGTCCAAAGCTCATTAATACTATCAAACATCTCATTATCTCATTATCCCTTCATTATGTTCACATCATCTGATTATAATAATACTTCAATCACTTTTCATGGTTACAAGTACTATATAATTATGGAAAAATATAATATACCAATACGTAGATATTCCAATATTCCAAAATACTATAAATGAGATTCTACAACACTATTTTGAAATCCCATTACATGAACACTACATCATTCCACTATATTATTGTCATACTCAACATCGCTAATAGTGATTGCATGTGACTTCCCTTTGTCTTTTTCCTTAAGAGGTTCTTGATGTCGATTATAATTAACCATTGGATTAGGGCATTGGTTAGTATAATTCCCCATTTCCTTTCACTTATAGAATTAAATTGTTGGTGGTGAATTCTCTGTAGTCTTTTCTCCATTCACATCATTAGCAACCTTTTCCCATTACTTCGGCACTCAAATACTCGAAGACCTTCTTTTCCACACTTGAAACACTTTCTAGTCCCTTTAAGACAATCTCCACAATGCTTCTTTCCACACTTTGTTCAAAAGGAAACATTTATATTCTTTTCACCATTGTTTTTGAGATTTTTCCTTGAACTCCATCTTTCGTTTCTTGTTAAAACCATGAGATGGATATGTAACACCAACTTCTAGTTCTACCTTTATAGAACAATGCACAATCTCTTCATAGCTACTGGAGTCTCTTGTACTTAATTCCCTTAGAATACATGGTTTTAAGCCACTGAAGAATCAATCAACTTTACTTTCAGGTTGGATGATAAAGCTGGAATCATACCTTGAAAGTCTTGTAAAATTTTCCTTGTATGTACCAATAGATTCATCATCATTTTTCTTAATATCAAGGAAATATTTTTCTATAATTATTCTATTAATACAAGGGAAGTAATTATTGAAAAATAAGTTCTTGAACTTCTCACATTACATGGATTAAATTTCATCTTACTGCCTTGTATTCTTAATTAGAGTCCACCATTGTTCTGCTTCACCTTCTAAACAATAGACAGCCAAACTAACCTTTTCACGTTCCGAACAGTGAAGGATGTAAAATATCTTTTCAATGGTACTGATCCACTGTTCAGCAATAAGCTGATTAGAAGACCCACTGAATGAAGGTGGATGTTGCCTCATGATGGACTTGATAGAATGTTGTTCCTTTCCATACTCATTTGGGAGTCCAGAATGATTCATAGCTTGTGTAAGTATATCAGTAAAAATTTTCATTCCATCTCCCATAAAATTTGGTTGTTCAGGAGGAAAATCATTGCATTTCACAGTGTATTGATCATTAACATATTTCTTTCAGGTTCCAGCCATCGTCTAAAACCCAAAAATAATACTGTGAGAGTCGAAAATAAAACTAGGAAAACAATATAATAAAGGGGGTGTACTTTTAGTCTCTAACATATTAGGTTTCATCCTAGGTTATTAATTACTGTTACCATAATTCTAGGACTATAACCTATAGTTATACTTAGACATAAGGACATCCCTAAACATAACTTGGAAATATCTCTAGGGATATCACTAAAGTTTCGGCATCTTAGTTTCCAAAGATTAACTAAACCTTTGCTCTCATAACAACTGTAGAGACCCAAGATTGATGTACATGGACATTATATTAATTTCACAGAATAATTAATACATGACACAAACAAATTCCAAAAGACCATACTATATTAGTTCCTTTGGAAACTCATAACATAATCTTATAATCATGGTGAAAGATCTTCAACATCTCCCATAAAGATCTTCCCCTTTTGTTTTCCTACCTAAAACATTTCTTTATATATTCGGGAAAAAACATATAAAGGGTGAGATCAAATTCTCAGTAATCATAGAAATGTAAAACATAAAACAATCCACAAACATTTGAATATAAAAACATGAATATAAATTTTAGACATCAAAATCTTGAGTAATGGAATAAATCTTGGTAGTACGTAAGGCATGGATCATAAAGGAATATTAACCATGATAGAATAGAATTGGAATAAAACATGAAATTTTGGTGAACAATTAAGCACAAAATATGATTTTCATAATATCCAAGGCATTGTTTCCAATACCATCATAGTGGACGAAGTCCATTACTAAACTGGGTTTACTTATCATTCTAACCCTGTATTACTGAACCGGATTTACTTTTCGTTCTATCCATGTCTATCTCATGAGATATAAATCATTACCCAATGAATTGAAGTGATATATAGGTACACCCATCTCATAATGAAATCATTCTTACATGTTCCACAAAAACATAAATCATTCAGCATAGCATAACCCATGAAATAAAATGGGATTCTTAAATATCATGCCATCATAACATAATCCATATAAGATAAATGGAATTAATAAAAATAATTCCATCATAAAATTAATCAAATAATAGTAATAATAGGGATATAAACATAACCATATGTCGTCTTATATGGAATATAATTTTGATAAAACACTTGAACTTAATTCCTAAGAAAATATCCTTTCTTTATTAAAAATGTTTTCTTTTCTCAAAATGTCGTGAAATTTTAAAAGAAAATAATTTAGTTAAAAATAAACTTTAAATATTGTAGGGGAATATTCTTTTAAATAAATATTCATGATACCATAAAAATCTATTCATGTTGTATAAGTTAAAAAGACATTATCCTCGTACTTTTACCAGAAAAGTCAAAAAGTACCATGTATGGTAAACAAAAGAAATATTTCATTCATACCATTTAGTAAAATTCATAAATGGTTAAAAATGACTTTAAAAGTACATAGAAGAATAGTAAACATTTTGTGAAATCATTTTTATAAAAAATGGACATGGATGATAAATATATCCCCATAAAATACTTACTTATAAACAATCTCAGATAAAAATGAGATTGAAAAATTATTCCTTACCTAAGGTCTGATTTCTTCCGTATGTGTACAAAACTCTTGTATAGTGGGTTTAAACATATTATTAACTTTTAATAGAACCATAATAATATTTATGATATCATATATGATTCACTTAAGACTTTATATTGCCTGTTCATTTGTTAATTCCATGTTAAAGCAACATTTTGGGTAATGATCGTACGTGTTTGGACTTATTATTCTTCATATGATTACATAGATCATGATATAATTACTTCCAGAATGTAAAAAATGATTTATATATATCTTATATATTCATTATATGTATATATTTATATAATATAGATAAATGAAATGGAATACATCGCTTATGAAGATGGTAGGTCGTACGTACGCATGAACGATGTTTTCATTTCCTTATTGAATTGGATGGAAGTAAGAAAATGATATACATATATACATAAATCCAGTAGAATTATTATTTCATATATTTAATGATTATTTATTATATATACTTTATAATCATTCTTGAATGGTTAACATGGATAATGAATCTCATCGCGTCGTGGAGACGGTAAGCCGTACGTATGCACAATAAACGATATCATTCCCATAGTTGTTGAACGGTATTGAAGTGGATGGTTTATAATATCTCAGAATTAGTATCATGTTATAATAATAATATATAGTTATTATTTCCACTATTATACCCATACAATTAAGGTGGTGGTGAAAAACAGATTACACCATGGCATGGAGACGGTAATCCGTACATACACATGTGCGGTGATTTCATTTTTCGTAGGATGGATAGAATGTGAAATAGAGTTTTTTCATATTTATAATAATATATCAGTATATTATTGATAATTATATTATTACTTTATAATAAAACAACTAATGTAGATGAAGTATAAGAATATATAAATTTGAAAGAATCGGTAGAGGAGATTACCTCTTCCTCGACGTGCCTCCTTTAAATTTCCTCTTAGGGCACTAGAGTTATTCTTTTAAGGAGACACAAACCTCTAGACTGTAAATAAGGAAGTTGATAAGAGAAATGGTTCGGGTTTTTCCAATATTGAATGCTCAAAATGGAGTGAGGATGAGAGGGAGGAGGTTCCCTTTTATAAGAGAGGAGAGGGTCACTTTAGGAAAGTTCCAAAATATTAATTATTATAAATTAAATTTCAATTTAAAATGGTCAAAAACTTATTTAATTATAATATAAGATGATTTTGGTTCGAATACCCATAATCTGATAATTTTTTGAAAAGTTTTGAATATATTTTTTATCCTTATCTTTTTGGTTCTGCCCTTATTTTACCCTTTTTAATCTTACCATGATATCATGTTATTTACAAATTGTGGGTTAATTTAATTACCATATCATGTCAAATGACCCAAAAAAATTTATTTATGACATATTTGGACTTATATTAACCATTTTTTATGAATATTATATTTTTAGGAATTTAATATCATTTACTAAACTATTTTATGTTTTAAGTTATGAATTATGTCAATTTTGGACACTATTCATACATGACTTTTTTTAAAAAAAACATACCATGATTCCTTCTAAAATAAGGCTTTAAATAAAATATAATATGTCAATATCATCTAGAAAATTCGTGGATGATATCAAAATAACCAAAGTACACTTGTTTTAATATTTATAAATTCATTTACTTGAACACTCTATTAATGAAGTAATCGCTACATCATCCTTGTGTCATAATTAAATTTTATTATTTAATGTCCAAAAACTAAAAATAAAATATCATGATGTAGAAAATATTTTTAGATTTATAATTAATATTTATAGTCAAAGATATCACTTATATAACCCCATATAAAAATTGTGTTATTAAAAGATATATGTTTAGGTTATATTTTCCTTAACATTAAATTAAAAGTAATTAAATGTCATTTTCACTTACAAGTGGATCCATGGGGTCCCAAAATTGACTCAAGAATGACCATGGTCATGAAGTATCATCCAATAGGGTTATGACATGTGTTAGGGTAATTATAATATTATTTTTTACCCATATTTACCAAATTTACCCGTTAACCATGGTAAATAAAATATTTACTAAAGCTACTATTCATAATGTCTAAAAATAAAAGTTACCTATTTATACAATTTTGAACTCATGATTCCAAATATTGAATCCATTTTTCCAACTTCAAAACACATAAAAGTTGGAAATTAATTTAAAATTAATTCTCGTTGTCAAAACTAAAACGCAGGTTTTTAAGAAATAATAACTTTCAAAAGATTGACATCTATTTATGTCCAATTTGAAAGTTAAATTACTTAAAATGACACAAATTGGATTAAATGGTAAAAATATAATTCAATTAAACTTTAAAACTAATTAAAATTATAATATAAATATATAAATAAATTAAATTAAAAGACAGTTTTGACTTAAAATGCAGTATTTTTCACTATTCATTAAAAATTGAACTTTATTAATAAAATACCAAAAAAATACCTAAAGTAAATTCAGATGTCCCGATTCTAATGAATAATTTAATTTTTTTAAATTTAACTTATAAAAGTTTCGAAAACTAGACTTAAAATTGGTGCACCATTAAAAGGCGGTAAAACTGCATTTTTTTGAAAAATACTTCTTTTATCTAAAAAAATTGATTTTGTTCTCATGCCATGTTTTTAGAAAATGTTTAGAATGAATGATAATGTTATAAAATTTAAAATTTAGTTAAAAATATTGATAAAAGATAGTTATATAATATTTTAATAATGTACCGTTGTTTAGTGAAACTCGGTATTGCGTACAATGAAAACTATCGAGGAAGGTCGCTCTTGCATGTAACACAATCCAAGTCAGTTTTGTGTGTAGTAAAAAATTCCTTTGGTGTTACATATAACATAATCCAAACTTAGTTAATTTATACATTTAAAAAAATCTATACTTAGGGTTGCGGGAAATGAATTCTATCAAAGGAACATGAAATTGTGTGCAACACAAGACAAGAATAATGTTGCGTTTACTACAAACTAATAGGGTGTTGCATATAGTGCAAGATAATATTGGTGTAGTATAAAACACAATACATTAATTAAATTAAGAAGAATTTATCTCATAAAGTATCAGGGTGTTACATACTGGACTTGCGAGATATGAAATGATGCATTGAAGTATGAATGATAACACTTTCTTTCAGTATTTTATTCTCATTATAATAATTTACTTCATCCAAGATAGACTTAGTGATTAAAATTTTCAAACCGTTAAACACATAAGTGAAACTATATACATTAAAGGGATAAATCATAAATGAAATATATTCATTAACCTATTAATTTCTAGGATTCAATACATGTTATCCATGATCTATTTCATAACATAAAATATTTTTTTGAAATTTTAGTTCTCTTACTAATGTTTCGTAATGAGATTTTGAATTTACCAAAAAATGTCCCTTGTTAGTTTCAAACCAAATATGTTGAAAGGCCCATTTTCATGAACCAATTCACAATCACGTCTAGCTCAGTATTCTTTTTTCAGTGTTGTTACCCCTAGGTACATATTTTTTAGAGCCACATCCGTGGATAATATCCATATAAGGATTCATTTTCTATAAAACACTTACTCAATACTTTACCAAAATTTAGGTATGTTTTATTATATTTAGTATTTTTCATAAGGATTTCTCTAGTGTTTTCTAATCCTAATCCCAAAAAATTAGACTTTCCTATGATACCAACTATGGAAACACACATCTTTAATACACATTATATCAGGATTTATTATATAAAATCAAACTTAGTAAAACCCAGAAGATCATGAGGCATAAATACTTTGGTAAATTATATATATAACACATCAAAATGATACATGGATAAAAAAACATTATTGAAAACTTCCTTAATGTTCTTGTAAAATTCCATGGCATTTCAAACTGCATGGGATAACCTAGGGAAATATATAAGAAAGGGGTGAGTTATAAATCCCAATAAGTGAATAAATAAAGAATAAATTGATGAAATTATTACATTTTAGTAAATAGGAATTTAAATGGGACATAAAATGGGTGAGAATCATAAACAATAACATTAAATCATGATATATGATGATAACCTAAAGGCAACATGGGAATGTGGAAATAACATTAAACATGAAATCATAAACATAGGTCAATGCTAACCTCCACAAAACCATAAAATATTGTTAAATGTAACATAATGGATTATAATTACTCCCTGATCCAATACATGACATCTCAAGATACTAAATCATTACCCAATTCATAGGAGCATTATATAATTTTGGGTGCAACCGTCACTTTCATTTCATGTACAAGCATAAGTGTTCAAAAAAGATCATTCAACATAAGATTATATTTTATAAAATTTAATCCCATGAAAAATTATTTTGGAATAAATATATAGATTTAACAAAACAAATAATAATAGGTTTGTCTAGGTGAATACCATTGAGGGGAGCTCTTTATTATTTTCCAAACATTGGATTGGGACTCTATATAATAAAGTAATCAAAACCAAAAACCATCCCATGTTTTCTACCGAGGAGTGGTTTTAATTATTTTATATTTCCATGAACTATGAACATTAAAATATTACCTTTGGTGATGTGAAAGTGATTCATGTTTAAAATAGTTGGTTTTAAAAACTTTAAATATAGTATACGTTTTGGAGGATTCACAAAGAGTTTATAAAATCAGTCACATAAACTAAAAAACACATTATTTTTAAATATATTTTTTTTCATGAATCCATTTTAGGTAACACATAAAATCACTTTTTGGTAACTATGATGTCATAGTATATATCATATATTTATATAATATTTAATTATTACCTGAAAATTTGAATGTCTCGGAAAATTATGAAAAAATCACTATTGTATAATTTATATGTGATTATTCCAATAAATATATTTTTTCAAATATTTCTCTAAATATGGCAAATTAAAAATTAAAATTAAAATCCAAATTTATTGAAAAATACCGGTTTTTTACAATAACAGTTTTCTGAACCGTATAACAATTTAACATTCGTGTCATTAAATTATATTATCATTTATATTCAATATATAATATTTAATAATAATATTTTATTAGTATTTTATTTATTTTAAAAAATAATTGATTCATCAAAAGTAATGTGTTAATTGAAATTGTATGTTACCCAAAAAATGATTCATGTTTGGTGGCATTAAAATCTTATATTTATCAAACTCGTTACTTAATCATTTATAAAGTAAAAAAATAAATAAATAATATAATAATTATTTTATTGAAAATAATATATATATATATATATATATATATTCAAACTATTATAGTTGGGATACATAACCCTTTATTACACCAGTGAATGCTCTAAGGGTAAGGTGTTCGATGATGAGATTTTCTTAGGGTGGTTCGGTTAACATGGTTTGGTATGAGATCTTGATGAGCTTGAACTTCTCCCAAAAATAGTTTTTCTTTTGATTTAGTTTCTAAATCTTGTCTTAGGATTGGTCAATAGAAAATCTCATATATGTCATCTCCCTCAGAAGCTCCAATAAATGGGATTCATATGATACGATCCTACTTTTCATGGACATCGCTTCTTTCATATGTATCAATCATATTTATCATAGAAAATAGGATATACTAATCATATGATAATTATTATATGGCTATATTCTCTCTTTTATTTGTAAAAACAATCATAACTCTTGAACATGCCTTTTATGTTTAGTAAATAAGTTTTAGGTCAGGATTAACCTGGATCCTGGATCTTTACGGTATCAACGGTTATCTTTCTTAATATTATTTCAAATCTAATAGGACATAACTTATAATAGTCTAAAATAAAAATAGTAATTCATGTTTTTTCTATAACCGCATTACTTAGATAATTCACTTATTCCCTTAAAAATGGAATTTCATTTATAAATGTCAAGGTCATTACCTGTCTCTCAATGTGACTTCTTCTTTTTCCCTTCCAAACCATAATTTCTACGAATAAATTTTTAAAATGTTGGATGATAAAAAAATATCATTAAGGGATATAAAAGAAAGAAATAAATCATTATTTCATTAAATCTTATAATATTTTACTTTTTTCAAAACAAACTTTAGGCTCAAAATAAACAGTTTTTTTACCCAAGAAATAACCTTCTCTACTAAAATATTTTCATTAAACATTTCCTAATAAATCTTAAAGGGAAAAAATTAAATGCATAAAGGCTTCTTTAAAATCATGAAAATATCACAATCAATTTTTTATAAGGTTATAATTCTCAACTATAAAAAGTATAATATATATTGATTTATATTGTGAAATTATAATATTTCTAAAAAAACCCCATAATAAGAATAGATAAATCATATAGGTTACTTGGGGAATAATTTTCATTTCACTCTTACATACACTTGGAAAAACAGTCTTGATTATATTTGGAATAACCATCACAGTTACACTTGAAATAACCATCAATGTTATACATGGAATAACAATCATAGTATATTAGAATAATATCTTAGGAGAAAACTAATTGATTAACTTCATCTAATATTTGGAAAAACCATCAAAATATATTCCCATAATATTTTTGGTGAAACCTAATTGGTTAACATTATCCCTTTACATAATTCATTAGAGATAAATAATGAGCTCGCATTCCCTTTTTTTATAATAGAACATACCATCCTCGTAAATAATTCCCAAAGAACATAACATAATATTATTATATGAAATCTTTCACTCATAAAAATATTCATTATACCTATAAGGAAACATTTTCAGATAATGATATATTCTTATCCTTTAAACCCCATTTTTCAAAACAAAAAATCCTATAATAAAGAAAAATATGGTTTTTCATTAAATGAAACCTGAAATATTATAAATGAATCCAGGCAACAAATAACATTTATAGCGGGAGGAAATTTTTTATCAATATATATATTAAAATAGAACATCCCTTCTTCTTTTGGTAAAGAATGTCAAAACATTCTATAAAAAGTTTCCCTTTGAAAACCTTTTAAATAAAGTAAATAGCAACATAAAATTCCATATATAAGTATATTATGTCAATATATATAAATCCATAATATTAAAAATATGAATATGGATGAAATAGAGAGTTTTAAGGGAAACTTTAAAAGAGGATTTTTAATGGAAATGCCCTTAACCTGAGTTTGAATCATTATGTATGTTCACTATATTGCTAAAAAATAAAATTATTTTAATTATTTACTTGATTAAGAACCTAGTTTATGTTTATTATTCCTTTTATCTCACTTATTACCATGTTATAACAATTACTTAACCATTTATGTTCAACCCAAGTTTTTTAACGACATTCGATTCATAAGTCCAGAATGACTTTGGTAGGTTGACTATGGTCAAAGTGTTAATTATTCCATAATATTAAAAATAATTATCTTGAAATAATTATATTTTTTAAAAAAATTATTATATTAAATATAACCATTAAACATGGTTATGAAAAAATGAACTATGTTACAATCATGAAGACGGTATGTAATACGTACGCAAGAGTAACGTTTCTATTTTTTTCAAAAATCATTATGGATTGAAATTAAGTATTATTTAAGTTTTCCATAATGATGATAATATCATAAATATAAAATTAATTATTTAAATATACTTATAAATATCATTAAAGTTATGTGATGATGAAAAAAAAAATCACAACTCTTCGTGGATGTGGTAGTCCACAAATACACATGAACAGTGTTATTATTTTTTAGTTAATGGAATGGTAAGAAGGTAAATGATGTATTATATTTTAATAATGATAAATATTTCATGTATATAATATATAAAATTTAATTCCATCATTTTAATTATCCTTGATAGGTGGTGAAGGAAAAAAAATTACATCTGTCTGTAAAGCGGTTGTCCGTCGTACAAAAGAACGATAGATTCCTTTCCCATTTAATGGACGGTGAAGATGGATAAAAGTTTTTTCATTAACATAATAATATTTCAGTATATTTTTAATACTATTTTTATAATTTTATTATGGTTTAAAATGATTTTTAGGAGTTGGAGGAATAAATTAATCTAAACCATGCAGTTAATAACTAAACCTATTAATTGGAAAGTCTCATTTTTTAATACATTAATCTCTATAATATTGGTATTATGTCTAAAATAAGGCATGTAAAACAAGTGGGATATGTTAGAAATTTATTTGAGTAGATATTTTCTAAACCAAATTTGTTTCTAAGTGTTATGAAATGAGACGAAGTTGTTCCTTTTATAAGAGAGGGGAGGGGCACTTTTATAATTTCCTAAAATATTAAATTAATATAAATTAATTGTGATGTAAACATACCTCCAAATGGATATGATTCGAATATTAGATGAATATGAGTCTAAATAATATCATCTGATAAGATTTTAACATTTTTGTAGCACATTGTTACACTTATCTTTTTTATTTTAACCCTTTACTAACTCGTTTGACAATTACCACAATAGTAATGTTTCCTACACTTTAATGATTAATAATATTACTATGAAAAATAAAATTACACATTAATGGACCATATATGATTTAATTAACCATATAAACTTAATTATTATGACTCTATGACTTTAAATAATTGCAAATCAATTAATGAAATATTATTTTTTATTAAATATCACGAATATCATTTTTAGAACTATTCATTACTTTGAATTTAATAACATGAAGACAGAAAATTAAATTAAAACTAAATATTTCAATAAATTACTATCCTATTATATTAATATATAAAATTAGTGGTTCATCTTAATTATTTAAAATTTTATTATTATTAATGTTGTTTAATATGATTTATTTGATTTTACTTTTAATTGAATAATTATTGCGTCAATGTTGTGTAAGCATTTCAGATAATTATTTATTTAATAAAAACTAAAATTAAATTTTCATTATGAATATAAATAATTTAGACTTCATGTTTTTATTTATAACTGAACATATCCTTTATTTTTTCACATGTTAAAAATATTATAGTTATCAAAAACAAGAGTGTGAAATTTTTTACATCCCTTTATATAAAATATTTTAAAGTTCATATTCACATATAAATAGAAAAAAACCATATAATAAAATCTTGGATGATTATGGATGAAATTTAATCATACAAAAAATTAATATAAGTGTTATGGTAATTTTATAGTCCTTATCATATTATTTTTAACCCTTAATTACCTGATTTACCATTTACTTTAGTAATAAAAATTACTAAGGATTCTATTTATACTGAAAAAAGAGACTTATTTAAGAAGTAAAAACCCCCTAGTTCCAAATATTTAATTTATTTTTGAAATTTTAAATAAAAAATGGGGTATAATTTAATTTAAGTTTTAATGGACAAAATGTGATGAAGAATGATTTTTCCTAAAAAATAACTATTTCAAGTATCAAATGTTTTTATAATAAATTCATGTATTAAAATCAATTAAAACCCCTAATTGGATTATTATAAATAAAAAGGATTTAATTACATTTTGAAACTAATCGAAAATATAATTTTACCTTATAAATACATTAAAATAGAAAACAGTTTTCAATAAAAATAAGTATTTTTCACTATTAATTAAAAATTGAAACAGTTCCCAAAATTCTCAAAATTTTACCATAGGATAAGTTTTATATTATGAGTTCAAAAATTAAGTTAATTTATCAAATAATTTTTAAAAAATTTAAAGAATTTAATTATATAATTTTCTAAAAAAATCATTTTTTAAGAAAATGCATTTTTTGTACAATAAAATGACTTTACAAAAAAATAATATTATTATTTAAAATTAATTAATTAATACCTTTGAAATGATTAGTACTATTATATATTTATTAATATGGGTAATATTATTCATTCTCACCAAATTAATGACTAAGTTATAATAGTAACATTTAAATAATAATATTTCATTATTCATTTAAACTCAGTCTTGTGTATCTTATATGCTCTTGAATATTGCCTTTCCATTTAAAATATTGGGATATTAAATTCTCTCCCATTTAATAAATTTCATCCTAAAAAAATTAATTTGATTTATGTATACAATGGTGGTCATTTTAAAATACCTTTGCTGATACCCTACATCATAAAAAGGGTTAATAATACTCCCACTTGAAAAGAGATCAAGGGAAATACGAAGGCCCTCTAGAATAACACATAATAGGTTTAAAAATAGAAGAAAATTAGTAATATGTAAATACATGGACATTTAATAGATAATTAACTCCCAATAACTGATAGAGAGTGATAGAGAATATGGTTAGGAGAAATTTAACATCAAAAAAATCATAAATCTGTGATGGGTTAAGATACCATTGATTCATAAAAAATGAATTTATTATGATAAAATTTTTGTTTCAAGATCCTTTTCACTAGTTTTGAGGGATTAATTTAACAATTAGACTAAAAACATAAGGAAATGTGCTTACTTAAAAAGTATAATTTCAAAATCTAATCAATTCCCACCACAATCTTATCTTTTTCTCAAAATAATCACTATTCATGATGAATTTTTCATACCTAAAGGACTAGAATCAACTACTAATGGATCAAATTATCCCTGAAAGGATAAAAAAAATATTCTTACTGTCTTTAAAAATTAATTAAAACCAAAAAAATAGCACTAGGTATGATATTTTCCAAAATTTACAATCCTTTATATAAAGATGTAATGCATTAATTTCTAAAATTCTAAAATAATTCTCAAATTTAAAACTAAATAATTCTATAAATAATTATCCTTAAAATTATTTAATACATTCCTAGCTAAGATTTAATCCCAAATATTAGAATTATTTGATCATATATCCTTCTAACATTTATCTCCATATCATGCTGATCACTCTTAATGTGTTATACAAAAATTATATATGGCATGGTCATATAATATCTATGATATTGTAATCATTCCATAAATGAATTTAATCACCATACATCCATCTTAAAATTATATATGTTTCTAAAACATAATTCACCCATTAATCCTCTAATAAATCCACATAATCATTTGTTTCTCTTAATCATATAACATTCCCAAAATAGAAGATTATTCTGAAATAACAATAATCTCACAATCTCTAAATAACTTTCCAATCACATGGTTATCTCTATGATAAAACATATGTCCCCAAAATAAACATATTAATTTTCTATTAAACCATTATAAATAATAATTTTATACTAACCATGACATCTCACAGCCTAGTGGTATACACTACACCCTTGTCTCCCTTCAGTTGGGGTGTTCAATCCCTATGACCTTACTAGATATAGATAAATTAATCATTCAACATTCTTTATTAACCAACATTTTACATCTTATTAATTAATACATACTTCCTAAAAAAAATTATGAATCATGTAATATGATTTAACAATATCATAACATAATCCAAGATATAATCCATACCTTTTATATGACATTTATTGGTTCCTAATATTCAATAATAATGTAATTAAGAATTTATAAACATTAAATTGTATGGTCTTTCTGGTACCGTTCTTGTGCATTCTCCCTAGGAAATCAATTTTCATAATTCATATACTTCACACATTTAAATAATTCAATAGATTACATAGGAAGAACTTTATTCCTATTTATTGTCTTAACTAAGATATTCCTTTTAACTTGGAAGATTATTTCTTTATTCCTACCTTTTATATATAAAAAACATCTTCCCATTCTTTTAAGACATTTTATATAGTGTTTTTTCACTGATTCATGAAATACATGCATTGAATATTTTTAATTTTATGACCATTATCACCTAAAAATCCATGTATCTTCATTTATAAATTATTTAAATACTTGGGAAACTCACCTAGGTTCATGTCTTTAATCATAACTTGTGATACCTAGTTAAGAATAACCACAAGAGTTTTAACTACAATTCCAGTTTCATTTTTTTTCTCATTCATACAACCATCAGATTTTCCTTCACAATAATCATTACATTGGTTCAAGTTGTATCCATTCATTTACTAAAACCAATAACTATCAGAGTGACTATATTAATAAATAACAATAAACTATCTTATGTAGAGGATAAAAACTAAGATGTTATAAATCATGGAATCTTAAACTCTTTTATATTCTTCCAAAATAACCCTAATTCATCCTATCACGATATCCTTTGTATTTATGGAGTATTATTAACTTATCGTCAAATAACATCATAATATATAAAGTTATCTAAAATCTAATCTAATTCCAACTATAAGGACTCAGTCTTAAAAATTACATATTCTAGTCATAGAGGAGTTTTAATTTATCTTCAAATGACATTGCAACATCTAAATTTATCTAAACTATACTCTAATACCAACAGTAAGGACCCTAACTTAAACATTACATATTCTAGTAAATTTAAACTAGAATTTACATTCTTACATTACCAAATATCATTTATGTTTTATCATTTTTGGGAATTATGTCATAAATCATACATAAAAACCATATTTAAGAAAGTGGACACCACAGATCAATATCAATTTTGTTCATAATATAAAACATTTATAATGAACCATGATTTATTTTCATTCTGAATCTTCCCAATATTCAACTTGACTTCTTTTATACCCTTACCCATCCTTAAACCCCATGAATTTTTTCAAACATGCGATGAGAACAAAAATTACAGTAAGGGACATAAATATAATGAAATAAATTGTTATTCTATGAATACATATAATAAATTTCATTTTAAAAATAAACTCTATGATAAAAATAAACATTTTCTTACCCCATGAAAACACCTTATCTGCCCAAATATTTTCATAAATAATTCCATAAAAAATTAAATGAAAAAAAATAATAAAGTTTTTAATTAAATCATGAAAACGCATAATATTTGTTTTCAAAATTTTATAATTTTTAAGCTTATGAATTAGATTATACTTTCCTTTTCATTGTGAAATCATTATATATCCATAAAAACCCATAAAAATCATCGATAAACCTTATAGGTAACTTGATGCATCATTCTCATACCACTATTACGTACATATAGAATAACCATCTAGGTTATAATTGGAGTAACCATCACAGTTAATCATTAATTAGACATAATTGTTATAATTGGAATAAAAGATGTAGTATATTTCAATAATATCATTTTATAAACCTAATCAGTTTACTTCATACCATATTTGGAATAATCATCACATCATATTCCCATAATATCTTAGGAGAAACATAATCTACAAACTCTTCCTATTTACCCAATTCATTAGAGAGATATAACATTATCACCCTCACTTTTAATATAATATAACCACCCATCCTCATAAACAACACCCATGGATCATAACATAATCAAAATATATGAAATATTTCATTAATAAAAATATTCTTTACACCCCTAAGAAAACATTTTCAGATATAGATATATTTATTTCCTTTAAAACCTATTTTTAAAAACTAAAATTCCCAGAATAAAAGAAATTGGTGGTTTTATCTAAATAAAAAAAATATTATAATGGAATCCAAACATCAAATAACAATTATGGTGATGGGAAAAGTCATTGTTGCCATATAAGATAAAATAGAACATTCATTTTGTCTTGGGTAAAGAATGTAAAAATATTCTGTAAAAAATTCATTTTGAAGACATTTTAAATAAAGTTAAAATAGACATAAAATTACCTCTATAATTATTTTATGTCCATATTAATACTGTTTTCGACGCTTTCGCTGGGGCGCGCGCGTCCGTCTGTGGGGAGGACGCGCTGCTTGTTGCCCCGCATTCCCGCTTTCCAAAGGCGGGCGGCATTCGTTCCTTGTCCAGGTACGTCTGCTCCTTGATTGAAACGGGATGATGGGATGTCGGTTCTTCCCTCCGTGGATTCCTCCTCGGAGCTCATTACCTAGTCCGGGTCTCCCTCATTGATTTAAGACGTGCTCATGAATCTCGTTCCCGGAGCCATATCTTCATGGACGTCGGTTAATTACACTACTTCTATCGAGACATTCCATGGGGTCTTGACATGGTAGCGACCTTCAGTTGGAGTAGACGGCAGCATCAGGCATGTCTGGGCATCTCTGGGTGCGTGGACATAAGGGAACCTGTATTCTTCCTCATAATAGGGCATCTCAAGGGTGAAGAACCTGAGGAATGTATTTGAGGTTTTCCTCAGCTTCCCGTGTTTAACATAGGTTATGTTGCAAGATTAACGTCTAGAAGATACAGTTACACCAAAGGCGTGTCTTCCGAGGTTTTCCTCAGGCATCTCATGTTTATCACGAGGTAGGACGTGAGTTTAACGTCTTGCGGAGACGGTTACGCCAAAGGCGTGTCATCCGAGGTTTTCCTCAGGCATCTCATGTTTATCATGAGGTAGGCCGCGAGTTTAACGTCTTGCAGAGACGGTTACTCCAAAGGCGTGTCATCTGAGGTTTTCCTCAGGCTTATCATGTTTATCACGAGGTAGGTCGTGAGTTTAACGTCTTGCGGAGACGGTATGAGGGTGATCAGAATGTCCCATAGAGATAGATCAGATTGGTATATCCCAAAGGGAGAACACCTGGAAGATGAATAGATCAGAATTCCCAATGAGGATGGATCCATGGTGGTGCGCCCCATATAGGGGAGAAGTCACACCGTGTCTGATCTGAACACCACTGAGGGCGGATCAGGGAGAGTGCACCCTAAAATGGGAGACCCTAGGGTTTACCATTGGATGGGATTGAGCCTCACTGAGGTTTCCTACATACCCTGTGTAGAGGAAAGGGATCAAAACCCACGTAGTTCGAAGGGGGGATGGTCTGGGGTGTACACAAAGGACAACGACCCGGAGACATGTTGGGGCTTACGCGTGGATAACTGCCCGAGTGCCGCAGGGAGCGGCGCTGGTGGATGAATGGCATGATCTCACCGGGATGTGGCGGCCTGGGTAAGAATCAGAATGGGTGGTGGATGGATGAATGAAGTGGAGGGGGAATGAAATGGTACCATCGTAGGGGCGACAGTGAAGTTGGTATTGAGCCTTGAAGAGGCTTCCTACGTACCCCCGTGGCAGGGAATCAAAGTCCGCGTAGTTTGGGAAGGATTGGGGCTTACGCAAGGGTGCTGCCCGGGTTCTGCTAGGGAGCGGCCCAGGGTGGATGGGGCTTACGCTCTGAGGCGGCCCACAGTGTATGGGGCTTACGCTCTGAGGCGGCCCAAAGTGTATGGGGCTTACGCTCTGAGGCGGCCCATGGTGGATGGTGAACCGACGTGGAGAGGTCGGAACAACTGGGTGGTGGGCTTGAACCTCGTGGAGGCTTCCTACATATCCCTATGGCAGGGAATCAAAGCCTGCGTAGTTCGAGAAGGATTGGGGCTTACGCAAGGGTGCTGCCCGGGTGCCGCTAGGGAGCGGCAATGGTGAATAGGGCCTGCGCTCTGGGGCGGCCCACGGTGTATGGGGATTACGCTCTAAGGTAGCCCAAATTCGATATGGGGCCTACACTCTGAGGCGGCCCATGGTGGGCTGGGGCTTAAGCTCTAAGGCAGCCCAAGGTGGCATGGGGATTAAGCTCTGAGGCAGCCCACATTGTATGGGGCTTATGCTCTGAGGCAGCCCATGGTGGCATGGGGCTTAAGCTCTGAGGTGGCCCATGTTGTATGGGGCTTACGCTCTGAGGTGGCCCAAAGTCGATGTCATGGTCGATGCGCGCTCTAAGCCCACGTGAGTCATGCTCAGTGTGGGAAACAAGAGGCAGTAGGGACCAGACGATCACGTCGTAAAGGGTGCGTCCGTGAGAAGCAGAATGGGGCTTATGCGTTGAGCGGCCCATGGTGTCTTCCTCATGTCTGGCCATGAGGGCATCCCAACTCACTAGCGGGTTGAGGTAATCACTTATGCGCTAGTGCACAAGCGGGACCTATTGGATGAGTGTATTTCAAACCCTTATCACCTTATCCTTGAAACACATCAATGTGGGACCTCTTAAATCTGAATACCATTTTCAAATAAAGTAACATTTGCTTACTTTCCAAGAGTGCCCCTCCTCTCCTCTTATAAAAGGCCCCCACCTCTACCTCCTTACCCACACTCCCAAAGCCTTTGGCTCGGCCAAACCAAGCCCATTTTGTCTCCCCACTTCCCTCTATAACTCCTTGAGGCCTCAATTTGGTCAGATGTCTTCCCAAGGAAGCCTTTTAGCTCAAACCAAAGGGAGTTACCCGATTTTAAGGTAATGTCTTCACTTGAGTCCTTTTGTTTTATTTTGCCTCTCCACCCCCCTAAACTCTTTTTATTCATTTATTTTGTAACAAATCCAGTATATTCAATATACTAGGATGTTTTTATAATATTTATTCGAGCTACACTTACACACACCTACATCTAATGGTTAAAAAACATACTGTTTCCGTGGATGGCGAATTTATGCCTCCCGAAACGATGATTGTTCAACATTCTTTTAAAACCTTCAAAGGTGGCCATTAAGATGTCACTATATATATATATGATATATAATATGTTTATGTTTTACTTAAGCTTCTGTATTTTTCTTTTTGGGCTTACCTTTATGGTTTCCATTATGGGTAAACGCGATATCTTCATTTAAGGAAGTGCGGACTACCGCCCCCTCAAAGTGATGTGATTCGTTAATGCCATATGTGGGACGTATAAAGGATGGATTTAAAGTTATTATATATGATGTTATACTATAATTATAATATACCTCTATATCATTATTATTCCATTCCATAAAAATATGAAATAGAAATGAAAGTAGTGTTCATGCGTACGTACGGCTTACCGTCTCCATGAACGGTGCATTTCATTTCTTACCTCTAAATGATTATGTAATATTATAAATACATGTATATTCTGGATATATATTATATATATGATATCCAAATCATGAATATAATTCTGGATATAATGAACATTTGACCAGACGAACAACATGTAATTGTAAGAAGTCCACTTTCGACTTAAGAACCAAATATCGACAAAACAAACATTATTAACTTAAATGATTAAATAATGTTTATAACATTGAAATAAGTGATATAAAAGGAATAATGAACTAGAAAAAGGATCTTAATAAAGTGTAAATTAACTCAAGTTTATTATTCAGGATGTTAAAGAACGATCGAGTCAAGTCGGACCCGAGGTAAGGGAACCTACTCCTCTCTTTCTTTTTAAGTACACTCTTTTATGTCATTCCTTCTAAGCTCATATTTCTTGTTATTGGGATGTTATTTTATATTACTCTTACTTTAAGTTTTATGTTCATATGATGAGAGACCCTACTCTCTCTCATCAGTCCATTTTGGAAGTTTTGAGTGGCGCCGTTAGGCTGCCGAATTTTCGTAAGAGATCTAACCTCTCTCTTTCTCTTTAAGTACTCTCCTTTATGTCACTTCTTTTAAGATATTCTTTGTTATGATGGGGGATGTTCTTTTATATTCCTCTTTCTGTACATTTTATTGTAATGTGATGATATACCCTATTTGATCTCATCATTCCATTTTTGGAAGTTTTAAGTGGCGTCGTTAGGCTGCCGAGTTTTCGTAAGGGATTTTTCATCTCACTTTTATTCCCGTGAGATTTATGCTACATTTGCCACAATTTCCTTTGAGTGGTGTATGTAATGACCATTATTTTACTCATTGTGTAATATTCTTTCATTTATGAGTATTTACATCAATGTTGCATTGTCCTTCTTTCACGGGGCGTATGTTTCGAAAGATACCCATGTCGGTAAGGGAACCTTTCACCCTCCTCTTTTTAAAAGACTTATTTTGTTATGTCTTTTAATTCACATAATATTATTTTGGGATATGTTCTTATATATCCGTATTGATGTAAATTTTATGTCCAAGTGATGAGATACCCTTTTTATCTCTCATCAACTCTTTTTCTGAATTTTGAAGTGACGCCATTAGGCTGTCTAATTCTTGCAAGGGAACGTCTTAACCCAATTTTGATTCTTTGGGATAAACTTGTACACCTTGAATATGTTGTTCTATTATTATGTGTGAATTTCCTCTGATTGTTTTACACTTAATACCCACTTAAATTTCGTGTATTCATTTGTCACACATAGTTATGTAACTGATTTATCCTTAATCCAAGGATACCGTCTTTGTATGGAACTTCGTCTCAATCTCCTTTCATTGAGGCATATTTTGTTTTATACACAACTTTATTTTATACGGTGTATAAACCCCTTTGACTTTTACGTTTATCCAAAAGGAATCTTTTTATATGAAGCGTTTTACTAAATGACAAAAGGGAATGTTTTTGTCGTATGTATGCGGCGACAACGACTTCTTCGCCGCTGTGACCATTATTTGAGTTTCGGCTTCCTCTACAAGCCATGCCTTCTTTTTAAAAGAAAAATAAATACCATGTTTTACTTTTCTTTTATTTTGGTATTGAAAATGGTTTTCATAATGTATTTATATCAATGTGTTGTATTGATATCTTGTTATTGAAAGGTGGAAATGTTATATTTCCTTTATGCATGTTTTATGTGATAAGATTATGTTATGGTTCTTGGGAATTATTATGAAGACGGGTGGTTCTATGATAGACTAAGGGTGGGTGAGCCCGATATAGCTCTCCAATGCATTGGGTAACGTGAAGGAGTGAAACGTTAAGGTTTCTCCGAAGAGATTTAGGGAATATACTGTGATGGGTATTCCAAACGTAACCAAGAGGGTTACTCCCTACGTAAGAATGTTATGAATGCCTCAAGTTACCTTTATGTCTTATGATTTCTATGATTTATTCATGGTTTGATGAGGTATGTTAAAGTGCCTAAGTTTTATGGGTAAATTATGATTTCATTCTTATGTATATATGAACTCATGTTTCCTTTCCATATTTTTATATCCCTTACTGAGCTTTTTTATGCTCATCCCAAGTTTTTAAAATGTTTTTCACAGGTCAAGGGAAAGGCACGTGATGTGATGATAGTGTCAAGGATGTGTCAAGAAAGAATCCAAGTTTTATTTTAAATATGTTTCCATTGATGGGAAGAATGAATCCTGTCTTTTATGTAACCACTTTGTTTAAATGTGGAATGTAAAACAAGTTTTATGATCTAATTCTCTAAAACTCTAAACCTGAAAAGATCCTCAATGTGTAATCTTGTATTAACTCAAGATTAAGTAAGGTTTAAGGCTGGGGACTTATAGTTGGTATCAGAGGTCGGTTTAGATAACTTTAGAGGTTAGGGTATTCTTTACGCATAAGTGGAATTACCATAATGGTTAGGATTTCAGAAAGAGTCATAGTTTTAGATAAAGTGAATGAGTAAGTCTATCTTAGTGTTTATCATCCTCGTTAGTACATGATGTTTTTTTTGATATACTCACACTGACCTTTTTGGTTTTAGTAAATGGCTGGATCTAGCAGGCACCAAAGTAACGGTGGATGTGAAGGAAACTGTGACAGTTTTTTGAGCAAGAAACTGAATGATATGGGAGCTACAATGAGAACTCTTGTGATTATCCTCAACCTACTATCTAGAGTCATGATTGACCACCTAAACCTTGGTGGTTTCTCTAAGGCATCATATATGTGAGAAACAAATCCCTACGGAAGTACAGGTAATAATCATAAAGGTAAGTGTGTTCAAAAACCTATGTGTCAAAGATGTGGAAAGAAACACCTAGGAAAATGTTTCAAAGGGACAGAAATATGCTATAGATGTGGAAATGAAGGTCATAAAGCAAGAACCTTCCATGGAAAAAGGAAGCATCCAGTTGACTCGAGGAAAGGGAAAGAAGTTCTTTCTGAGGGATCAATTGAATGTTTTAAATGTGGTGTGCATGGTTATTATGCAAACATATGTCCTATGAAGAATTTTTGTGAATGGGGTCACCAAGAGCATACAAATGTTTGTTTACCAATACCTAATGCCATTCTGATTGAGGATGAAGAAATTGACAATGACCAATCAAAGGTATGTATTATTTCATGACTATTGTTTTCCTATTTTGGAATCTTAGGATATTATTCATGATTTTGTTTGTAGGAAATAGGTATTTAGAAATAAGTTGGAAAGGAATGGTTAATGGATCATGAAGAACGTTGAATGAGTAAGATGTCAACATATAAGGGCTTCAAGAGTTATGGTGAAATTCTTAAGAGTATTAAGTCTCTTTTGATGATGGGGTTACATTAGAAGACGTTTTTTATTATGTGTAACCCTTATGTTTAATATAGGCAAATTTTATTCAAGGAATATTTATCTTTTCTTTTGTGGACACAGTTATAAAGAATCATTTGGGTTTATATGATCCTTACTTTTGAGGTAATAATGGGTTACTATATGTTATGATTGAAGTGAAAGGCATGAGATAAAATTGAGGTTAAATTATGTTATGGTTATTTTTGATGATTTTATCCCTTTTTGGGGAATGATTTGAGAATTATATAGTTTTGGAAAAAGGACAACACGCAGACCATGTGACAACCCGTCGCGTCGGACAAAGCTGCGGGAATCGAACCCACAACCAAAGTGCGACTGGTATTTATCGCCTACCACTGGACTACGTGAAGTACCTGGTTAGTTTGACTATTTCTTTTTTAGTTAGATGATTTTATTAATTATGAGTAAGTTGATTTTGGGTTATCTATGGAAATTTATTAACCTATCATGGAGGATAAGTGATTAGGATTAATTACTTTTCAATACGAGACATTAAGAGCAACTGATGTGGTTTGGAGATAAATGATATGATTTAACTTGGTAGAATATGTGACTAAATACTTCAAAATATTTGGGTTTCAATCTTAGTTTGGTTTACTTTGAAGAATTTTATGGACAAATTGTTTATCGAATGGTCTTCATTGAACTTTGGGTTTTGTTGGACAAATTTTGGAGATTAAGAATAGATTTTCTTTTTATAAAGGGTTATCCTTTTCTGGATTATCTGATCATGTACTAACCTTTTTGGTTTTGGTTTTGGTTAGAGTATAAATACATGGGAAGTATATAGTTCTCTATTGTGGATTAGGTGATTCTCTAGAAGTTGATTATAGTACTCTTAATGCGAACAAGTCTCCCTAAATACTCGTCTTTTGGAAAAAAATATGAGTTTGATTAAGGAATCTAGTAAAAGTTGAAAGTCAACATGATAAGTGATCATGTTTCCTTATGAATAAATTCCTTAATAAAAAGTAACTTAAAACAAAAATGTTGTCTATTAACTTTTCCTACTGGGGAATTGAATACCTTTTAACCCATCACAAGTTTGTGATTTTCTTATGGTTAACTTTCTCCTATACATGTTTACTATCACTCTCCATCAGAACATGACCCTTTGTTTTCTCCTCCATATCCATATTTTCATACTTGGAATCCAAGTATGGGTTAACTCGGGTGACATTTGTACTTCTCTCCCATTCTTTTAAAGTGATTGTTTTACCGACTCTTGTTCCGATGTGGGAATTTCAAGGATGTTTCCAAGCTCAATTTTAAAAATTGCAAGGACGCAATTCCCAAAAGGGGGGAAGGATGTAACACCCCAGGTAAATAAAGAATATGACATTTTCATATTTATCCATATTTGTGAATAAAATATTAATATGACTTTAAAGGGGACGCTATGCTCGATGGCGTACCCAACACGCAACAACGAGTTTCTTGAGAATCTTACGTTGCACTCTAAAAATAAAATAATATTATGTAGCCTTTGTATTGGCGGGAATGGATAGAAATAACTAAAATATGATTATATATGTTTTTAAATGTTTTTACATTTATCCAATAAAGGATAAAGGCATAAAATACGGAAATAATTCAATTTTAGGTGTATATGCCCTAGTTTTCACTAAAGGTTCACTTATCGCCTTTTGATGGAGAATCGTCATTAAATATAGTTTTGTTCACTCTTATACATACTTTTGGACCAAATAAAACTCTTCTTAATAATTGAGACATCAAAATTTACTTTTTGTAAATTTTTGGTATCTTTCTGATAAAGTTCATTGTTTTTAATGTATAGTGTAAAATGTTGTATTTTAATTCGAAACCTCTTTTTAATATAATTTATTTATATGATTAGATTATCTTTTGAATTGTTTTTAAAGTGAAATTAGAATATATTTTTACCATGAAATCCAATAGTGGTCGTTGGAATTAATTTCACTTTGAAATCATACTTAAACTAGTGTTAATCTTTTGATACTTATTGTTTCATAAAAAAACACTATTTGCTATGACAGTGGGAATTAATTATTAAATAAATTAATGTGACTTATATGATTTCAATTTTGTAAAATAGACTTCATTTTTTAATTCGGAATATCAAATATATCTTAGGGTGAATTTTTGGAATTTTTCTGAAAAACATCAATTTTTGATGAATAGTGAAACCACTAAGTGGTACTTATAAAAACTGATTTTTCCGTTTAAATGAAATTTTGCCATCTTTGTGTTTTGAATTTCAAAAATCCGACATACATGGTTATCATTAAGAAGTAAAATGTGGTTCAATGGGATAAAAATAATTTTTTGGTGAATAGTAACTTATTAAGTTTTTAATCGCGATTAGAGGTAATTAGTGTAGTTTTAGGTAAAAATAATGTTTTAATAATATTAAATGAACTTGACACATGTCATAACCTCATTGGATGTGTCATGGCCGACCAAGACAACCCATGGGTCAACTTGGGGACCCCATGAAGCCACTTTGGTTGGAAAATGACATTAATATCTTTTTATTTAAAGTTAAAGTAAAAATGAGACAAACATGAAATGTTTTACTAAAACAATTTTTACATGGGGTTATACAAATCATATTTTTGACTATAAGTATTCATTGGAAATATAAAAATATTTCCTACATCATAGTATTTTTTTATAATTTTTAGACATTAAATACATTAAATTATTTATGACATCATGATAATGCAGCGATGACCTCATTATTTAACGATTTAAATAAAATGAAAAGATAATGTAATATCTAAGACCTACACATGTCCAAAACCTACTGGATGAATGGATTTAGAACCCTTATCACCTTATCCTCGAAACAAATTAATGTGGGACCTATTAAATCCGAATAACATTTTCAAATAAAGTAACAAATTCTTACTTTCCAAGAGTCCCCCTCCTCTCCTCTTATAAAAGGCCCCCACCTCTACCTCCTTACCCACTCTCCCAAAGCCTTTGGCTCGGCCAACCCCTGCCCATTTTGTCTCTCCACTTCCCTCTCTAACTCCTTGAGGCCTCAATTTGGGCAGAATTCTTCCCAAGGAAGCCTTTTATAGCTCAAACCAAAGGGAGTTACCCGATTTTAAGGTAATGTCTTCACCTGAGTCCTTTTGTTTTATTTTGCCTCTCCAACCCCCTAAACTCTTTTTATTAATTTCTTTTGTAACAAATCCAGTATCTTAAATATACTAGGATGTTGTTATAAGAAGGATTCTATCTACACTTACACACACCTACATCTAATGGTTAAAGAACATATTGTTTCTGTGGATGGCGAATTTATGCCTCCCGAAACGATGATTGTTCAACATTCTTTTAACACCTTCAAAGGTGGCCATTAAGATGTCACTATATTTATATATGATATATAATATGTTTATGTTTTACTTAATCTTCTGTATTTTTCTTTTTGGGAATACCTTTATGGTTTCCATTATGGGTAAACGCGATATCTTCATTTAAGGAAGTGCGGACTACCGCCCCCTCAAAGTGATGTGATTCGTTAATGACATATGTGGGACGTATAAAGGATGGATTTAAAGTTATTATATATGATGTTATACTAGAATTATAATATACCTCTATATAATTATTATTCCATTCCATAAAAATATGAAATAGAAATGAAAGTAGCATTCATGCGTACGAACGGCTTACCGTCTCCATGAACGGTGCATTTCATTTCTTACCTCTAAATGATTATGTAATATTATAAATACATGTATATTATGTATATATATGATATATATGATATCCAAATCATGAATATAATTCTGGATATAATGAACATTTGACCAGACGAACAACATGTAATTGTAAAAAGTCCACTTTCGACTTAAGAACCAAATATCGACAAAACAAACATTATTAACTTAAATGATTAAATAATGTTTATAACATTGAAATAAGTGATCTAAAAGGAATAATGAACTAGAAAAAGGTTCTTAATAAATTGTAAATTAACTCAAGTTTATTATTCAGGACGTTAAAGAACGATCGAGTCAAGTCGGACCCGAGGTAAGGGATCCTACTCCTCTCTTTCTTTTTAAGTAAACTCTTTTATGTCATTCCTTCTAAGCTCATCTTTCTTGTTATTGGGATGTTCTTTTATATTACTCTTACTGTAATTTTTATGTTCATATGATGAGATACCCTACTCTCTCTCATCAATCCATTTTGGAAGTTTTGAGTGGCGCCGTTAGGCTGCCGAATTTTCGTAAGAGATCTAACCTCTCTCTTTCTCTTTAAGTACTCTCATTTATGTCACTTCTTTTAAGCTCATCTTTGTTATGATGGGGGATGTTATTTTATATTCCTCTTTCTGTAAATTTTATTGTAATGTGATGAGATACCCTATTTGATCTCATCATTCCATTTTTGGAAGTTTTAAGTGGCGTTGTTAGGCTGCCGAGTTTTCGTAAGGGATTTTTCATCTCACTTTTATTCCCGTGAGATTTATGCTACATTTGCCACAATTTCCATTGAGTGGTGTATGTAATGACCATTATTTTACTCATTGTGTAATATTATTTCATTTATGAGTATTTACATCAATGTTGCATTGTCCTTCTTTCACGGGGTGTATGTTTCGAAAGATACCTGTGTCGGTAAGGGAACCTTTCACCCTCCTCTTTTTAAAAGACTTATTTTGTTATGTCTTTTAATTCACATAATATTATTTTGGGATATGTTCTTATGTATCCTTATTGATGTAAATTTTATGTCCAAGTGATGAGATACCCTTTTTATCTCTCATCAACTCTTTTTCTGAATTTTGAAGTGACGCTGTTAGGCTGTCTAGTTATTGCAAAGGAACTTCTTAACCCAATTTCGATTCTTTGGGATAAACTTGTACACCTTGAATATGTCGTTCTATGATTATGTGTGAATGTCCTCTGATTTTTTACACTTAATACCCACTTATATTTTGTGTATTTATTTGTCACACATAGTTATGTAACTGATTTATCCTTAATCCAAGGATACCGTCTTTGTATGGGACTTAGTCTCAATCTCCTTTCATTGAGGAATATTTTTTTTTATACACAACTTTCTTTTATACGGTGTATAAACCCCTTTTACCTTTACATTTATCCAAAAGGAATCTTTTTATATGAAGCGTTTTACTAGATGACAAAAGGGAATGTTTTTGTCGTACGTATGCGGCGACAACGAATTCTCCACCGTCGTGACCATTATTTGAGTTTCGGGTTCCTCTACAAGCCATACCTTATTTTTAAAAGAAAAATAAATACCATGTTTTACTTTTCTTTTATTTTGGTATTGAAAATGGTTTTCATAATGTATTTATATCAATGTGTTGTATTGATATCTTGTTATTGAAAGGTGGAAATGTTAGGTTTCCTTTATGCATGTTTTATGTGATAAGATTATGTTATGATTCTTGGGCATTATTATGAATACGGGTGGTTACATGATAGACTAAGGGTGGGTGAGCCCGATATAGCTCTCCAATGCATTGGGTAACGCAAAGGAGTGAAATGTTAAGGTTTCTCCGAAGAGATTTATGGAATATTTTGTGATGGGTATTCCAAACGTAACCAAGAGGGTTACTCCCTACGTAAGAATGTTATGAATGCCTCAAGTTACCTTTATGTCTTATGATTTCTATGATTTATTCATGGTTTGATGTGGTATGTTAAAGTGCCTAAGTTTTATGGGTAAAGTATGATTTCATTCTTATGTATATATGAACTCATGTTTCCTTTCCATATTTTTATATCCCTTACTGAGCTTTTTTATGGTCATCCCAAGTTTTTAAAATGTTTTTCACAGGTCAAGGGAAAGGTATGTGATGTGATGATAGTGTCAAGGATGTTTCAAGAAAGAATCCAAGTTTTATTTTAAATATGTTTCCGTTGATGGGAAGAATGAATCCTGTCTTTTATGTAACCACTTTGTTTAAATGTGGAATGTAATGCAAGTTTTATGATCTAATTCTCTAAAACTCTAAACCTGAAAAGATCCTCAATGTGTAATCTTGTATTAACTCAAGATTAAGTAAGGTTTAAGGCTGGGGCCTTATACATGCCGGTTCATCCTGACATAAGAGCCAGGGGATAGGGTTTGACGGAGCTGCCTGAGGAATGGTTCGACTCAAGGTACTCGGGGGGAATTGATGATGAGAATCTCAACTCACGACATAGGAAACGAACCAAGAGGAATATGTCAACTCAAGGTGTTTCATAGCGTGCGGAGGAGTATCTCAAATCATGGTATTCCCTAGGGGGAAGGTGGCTGCGCATAAGGGCGCAATGGAGGCTGCTGCGCGAGGAACACCGGATGCGGGCGCGCAACACCGGATACGGGCGCGCAATACCGGACGCGGGCGCGCAATAGGGTGTGGCGTGCGCAATTGCGGCGGCGGGCGCGCAATAGCTGCGGGCGCGCAATAGCGGCAGCGGGCGCGCAATAGCAGCGGGCGTGCAATAGCGGCGGCGCGCAACATGCGGCGGGGCATGCAATAGCAGCGGCGCGCAATAGCGGCGACGCGCAATAGCGGCGGCGGGCAATATGCGGCGGGGCGCGCAATAGCGGTGGGCGTGCAATATGCGGCAGCCCGCGCAATAGGACCGGTGCTGCACTGGCGCGCGAAAAATCGGGCTCAGCGGCACTGTTACACGCAAAACTAATGTTTTGCGCGCCGGAGGGGAGTTTTCCACGCGGGCGCAGAAACTGCGGACTTATGCGCATCAGAGCGGCGGCCGACCTCTGGGGGGTCTTCTTCCAAAGGGGGGGGGGGTTCCCTCGTATTTATAGGCAGAACCCGGACGCCGGTGTGCAGAAAATTCCGCGCGCGTGCCGTGTTTTCTGCGCGCCAGGCGCCGCGCGGAGAATTCCACGCGGGCAAAGGCGGTGCGCGCAAAATTGCGCGCGGGCAAAGCGCTGCGCCTAAAATTTCGCGCACGCAAATATGGGCGCGTAATATTCCGTGCGCGCACATGCTTTTCCGCGTAGAACTCCTTTTTTACGCGTAAATCCATACTTCACCCCGAAACCGTCCTGGATGGCCATCCCAAGTAGTCCAACTTCAAAAAGTCGTAACTTCTGATCCGTAACTCCGTTTGGGCCCCACGACCAGTCAAATCGAAGCTTGCGGAACGAACTATGCTCTGGGATCATCTATGGGGACGTTTGGAAAATTTGGGACGCGTTTTCAGGGGTCAAAAAATACATAAATAACTTTAAAAATATGGATATAGAAGAAAAAGAGAGTTTAAAGGGAAACTTTGAAAAGGAATTATTAACAGAATTCCTCTTACCATGAGTCAAAATCATTATGTTGTTCTTTATCATCCTAAATAATAGTAATATGATGATTATTTACATGATTAATAACCTTTATAAATCTTATTATTTTATTTATCTCACTTATTACCATGTTATAACAGTCATTTAATCATTTATGTTCGTGTTAGGTGTTTTAATGATATTTGCATCATAAGTCCAAATTGACTTTGGTAGGTTGACTATGGTTAAAGTGTTAATTATTCCATCATATCCAAAATAATAATCATGAAATAATTATAATTTTTATACATCAATTATAATTTTTAATTATACCATTAATTATGGTTATGAAAATAGAACTATGTTACCATCATGGAGATGGTAGGTCATATGTACACATGAGTAGCATTTCCATTTTTTCCAATGATCATGATTTGAAGAAGCTAAGTATTAATGTATCATTAAAAAATGATCATAATTTCATAAATATCATATCAGTTCTTTAAATATTCTTATATATATCATCTATGTGATGTGTTTATGAAAAATTAATCATAAAGTTGCATGGAGGTGGTAGTCAAGACGGACGCATGAAAGATATTATCAGTTTTTAGTGAATATAATGGTAAGAATGTAAATTATATATTTTTTATTTAACATGATAATTATTTCATGAATATAATATATATTAATTAATTCAATTATTATAACCAAATGTGATAGTTAGTGATAGAAAATGAATTACATCGTTCTGTGAGGTGGCAGCCCGTCGTACACAGAAATGATGGATTACATTCCCATTTGATGGAGGTTCGAGATGGATATAGGTTATTATACTAACATACTAACATATAATTATATTTATTATAATTATATTCTTATTTTATAATTCTTGAAGATTATTTTATAGAAATGTAATAATAAATAAAACTAAAACATGTAGTTAAAAAATACACCTCTTCTTTGGAAAGTATCTATTTATTAATACCTTAAGATCTCTATGATTGGTATTATGAACCAAATATGGAAAATAGAACATGTGGGGAGATGTTAGAAAGTTATGTGAGTAGATATCGGATGAAAATATGAGTTTTTTAAGTGTTAATAATTGAGAATAAGTAGTGGCCTTTTATAAGTAAGGGAAGGTGCACTTTTGGAATTTTTTAAAATATTAAATTAATATAAATTACTTGTGATGTCCAAATGGATAAAAGTTGATAAGATTTGATGATAATATGAATATAATTCTAAATACCCTCATAAATAATATTTGAACCAATTTGAATCAAATTTTTAACCTTATTTTTTGTTTTAACACTTTATAAACCCTTTTAATTATTACAATCATATTTTCATTATCTACCCATTAAGGATTAATAATGTTACAATAAAATTAAAAAAATAATAAATGGACCATTTTTTATGTAATTAACCATATAACACTCATTTTTTTAATATAATATTTTTATGAATTTTAAACTGTCTAATAAATCATCATTTATTATAAAATATCATTACTCTCAATTTTAGAACTATTAATTAATTGTACTTTAATAAAATCATGAAAAAAAATAAATTTAAAAAAAAATACGTAAAATGTTATATACATCAAGAAAATTCATGGTTCACCTTAATTATTTAAAATTATATTACTTTTCATATTTTTAATATCATTAATTTGGTTTTTCGTTTAATTGAATAATTATTGTGTCAGGTATGTGTAATAATTTAATGAAATTATTTATTAATTAAAAATAAAATCAAATTTTCATGATAAATAAACCTCATTTAGGTTTAACATTATAATTTATAATCAAACATATCCTCTATTTTTTCACATGTTAAAAATATTATAGTGATAAAAAATAATAGTGTCACATTTTTTACTTTTCTTTACCTAAAATATTCTTAATGGTCATAATCACATCCAATTGGAAAAATATATATATAACTGAATCATGGATTATTATGGATTAAATGGACTTATCTAAAAAAATTAAGGCAAGTGTTAGGGTCATTTTATAGTCCTTATCATATTATTTTTAACCCATAATTACATGTTTTACCCTTTATCAATGTTATAAAAATTACTAAGGTTACTAGTCATATTGACCGAAAAATAAATAGGTTCTATTTAAAAAGTTTGGTCTACCTTATTCCAAATATTTAATTCATTTTTCAAAATTCAAAACATAAAATTATAAGAATTTACAGGGTTTTATAAAATTCTCTATTTTTAGTATAACATATTTTTATAATAAATCAAACTATATAATTTATATCGTAAAACATAATTGGATTTTTATAAAGAAAATGTAACTAATTGAAATTTTAAACTAATCCGAAATATAATTTTTCCTTATAAATACTTTGAATATAAAAACAGTCTTCAATAAAAATTAGTATTTCCACTATTCATTAATGAATCAAACTTTTTAGAAAATTTTAAAAATTTCACCATATGAAAATTTTGATATGGTGATTTAAAAAATTATATTCATTTCAAAAATAAATTTTCAAAATGTTCCAAAATAATTATATTATTTTCTCTAATGAATCATTTTGGAAGGAAATATATTTTATGAAAAATAAAATGACATTACTAAAAATCAAGTTTCTATTTACAAAGAATTAACTATAACATTATCAATTAATAGGAAATGTATTTGTTCTTGATGTGGTTAATACTATTCATTCCTTCCAATTTAACGACTAGGTTATAATGACCATATTTGAATAATAATATTTCATTATTCATTTAATAATAGTGTTGTGTGTCTTTTATGCTATCTAATGTTTTATTTTCTTTTAAAATATTATAATATTACATTTTATCATATTACAAGATGTTTTTATTTCAAAGGAATCAAACTTTAGTCTATGAAATGTAATAGAAGGCACAAATAGTGGGGGGAACCATTAAAATCAAAAAATACTAGGAATCATGTTATACAAAAAAAATTTAATGTAGATAAATTACATTAATGGATTGAAGGAATTGTGTATAAGTTGAGATCAATAAGGTCTTTTTTAAAAATATTTTCCATGCATTTAACTGGCTCATCATTTTGAAAAACTAGATCCTAGTAGAATTTTGTATATAGAAAATAAAATGTAATTTTTGATGAATGAATAACATCACAGGAATAAAAAAGATATTGTGGGGAAGAAATTGGAGATGTTGTTGGGATCATGATGTGTTCATCAATTCATCATATGTTTGATCATTGGATGTTCATATATTGATAGTTCATTTCGGCCTTGTCATAATAGCAGTAGCAGAAACCATTATTATGCAATTCAGTTACTAGATTTCTATAGAAATATGATAGATGATAGGTATGATGGTCTTTATATGTAGTGAAAAGTGTACTGGATGTGTCGGTTAAGTCATTTTTAGCCTCAGTTTAACAGAGAATTCAATGGATGGTTGACTGAAAATTTTTAATTTTGGTAAAATTTGTTTGAATATAAATGTATCCTTATTAAAGGAGGTGGGACCAGCTACTAAGTATGTATTTTTCTTTTTTAATAAAAGCATAACACTAGCTTACAAAAATATATTTTTTTAAATCTTGTAATTTTATTGATATAAGGATTTTATAGCATTCTCCCATTGACATCAGATGAATCTCTGTACCACATAAAATTTAATTGATTTTCTTTTCCTATTTATTCTTCGATTGATTTTGATTATATGTTTGTTTCATCATTGATGGGATGATTTGGGTGCAATATGTTTTCTTATTTTTTGATCTATAATAGAAAATAGATCAACTGGTTTTTTATTTTCAAATATAGTATCAACTACCAAGCGACATTAATTTCTAGTGAACTTTAGGTTCAACCATATGTTGTTTGAATTAGTTGTTCATTAACCTTCACCCCAATAGGTTGTATTAAGGGTTACCTTGTTGGACATACCAGAACACTTAGGTAATACTCTCAATTATATCATAGTCATGCGATTTTATTTAATTATACTATAATTATAAGTAATTAAAATAGATGAACGTGAGGTTCATGTTAGTTAGTTCAATTGAACCAAATTTGGTTTCATGATAATGAATGTGGAGGACTATATCATCATTATGTATCTAGAAGTTTGTTTGGGTGATAAATCTAGAAATATTTAGAATGCCGAATGGGGAAAGTTATATAGAAAACCATTAGGATTAGTGAGGATATCGTTAGGATGAAATGTTTCATTCAATATCTGAGAGAGGAAGCCATGGTTTCAGTTATATAATCCCTTGAAGAGATGTATGAAGAGTAGATATCCATAAATAAAGTGTTCTTGATGAGGATTTTGTATAGATTGAGTATATCATCTGGATGGTAAATGGTATATTATCTAAATTATTTCATCTTGATCAGAGGTCATCTCAAATTAATGAGACTGATATTCATAGATAATTTATGAAGAATACTACTACTTTTATCTTTACCAAAATCATGGAATTACACAGCCATAGTAGAAATAAATTACTATGGAAACTTTAATATTTTTTTTGTGGACATCCACAATTTTATCCCCAATGAGGATCTTTATAGAAGAGAGTTTCAAGTTCCTTCTTGATGTCTACTGAATACTAAAAGAAGTAGATGGTCACCTCATCCGAAGAATATACAATAATCATAGGAAGATACTAGGGTTAAGAGTAGTGAAATGATGATTGGTCTAATACTTACCTGATGTAACTTATGTATTCAAGTAAATATTCAATGAAATTGTATAAATTGAAATAAAGGAACCAGAAAAAAACTATCTAAAGTTCACAATTCATTCATGTAATAAATTTTGGTAGTGATCTGCTACTCAATGTCTATTAGACTCATGGGTGGTTGACTTTGGTGCATAATTTTACTCAATTTAAGATCAATGATCCATGATAGGTTATGTATCTAGAATAATTGGTAATATTCATCTAGTATACAATGATGTTTTGAAAGTAGTCAGAAATTGAGATGTAAATCTTCATATGTAAAACTTGAATATTATTTTTCTGAAAGGATTGAGACACATTTTGGGTGTTAGTAGAAATATCATTTCATTGGGGGTTGTTATATGATTATTTATTCAATAATATATTCATAATTTGTGTCTATAATGTAACTTCATGATCCATGGTTCTGGAAAACGGAGTAATGAATTTGACCATTTATTTGATTAGAAGATCAGATGGGAGTGTAATTGCTGAAACTTCTGCTTCTAAAAATCCCAAGGTCTAAAATTATAAGCGTGGTCACCATAGTGAGAATAACATGAATTTTTTTATAGAAAATTTTATTTTAATTATTTATCATACAACTATTAGAAGATATGAGAGCAGTGTGATTGGAATGAAGAATTTGTCCTCGTTTAATTTGAATGGCTAGAATCCCAAAGCCCAAAAGTTGGAACTAGTTCATGATAATGATTAGGGAACATCTTCAGTTAAATATAATACAAGATCATAATACATCATAACATTCATTGAATATTCATCGTGGATTTTTTGGGATTATTTTATTAAAAATAAATACATTTTTTGACTCCTTTGATATTGTTAAATATATAGGATATTTTGAAAGTTTTCGAATGCAAGGACTCATTTTCTTTTGGATGGTCATATTTTAATAAAAGTTTTATTATCATGTTAATGGGTGGGATGGTATTTAAATTATGAATAAAAATGGAAACCAAAGGGTTAAAACACCTCAAAGGAAAAAAATTATACATATACTAATTTTTTAAAGGGTTTTCAGGTCTAGTGATTATCCTGGGGATTAGGGATCAGATGTCAGGATTTTAAAGTTGCATCCTAGGATACATGGTTATCTCATGGTTAGTGATAAAAATTACCCCAAAATTTACTTCATAAGTTTTATAATAACATGGTTTGTAAAACATTGTGACAAGTAATTGTAGATAATGTGAATGTCTACTTGAAATTGTAGAGATGCCATATAGTTGGTGCATGGTCTGTGAAACTGTAACCCAAAACTGTGTGAGGTGGAAAGTCTTAGATAGTGGGGGAAGCATAGTTGGACCATGGTTTTTAAAACCATACATCCAAACTATTTTCCCTTTAAAATTGTTTAAAAGAACATTTTTCCCTTAACACCCTTAAACCAATTTACCCTAATTTGGAAATTTTGAGGCCAGAAATTCCTTTAAGAATGCCCTCTTCTCCCCTTTCATATTATTCTTAGAAATCCTCTGATTAATGGGTATTTTTATTACCTTATGTTCTAATTTAATTCTCTATGTGATTTTATCATTACACTTGTTCCTTTTTTTGATTTTCTTAGCTACCTATTTATTTCTAGTTGATTAGGTTGATTTTGCACTATTTTAGGAAATTTCTATACTCAAATGATATATATTTATTTATCTTGAATTGATGGCTTACAATAGATGAGTAAGATCATATGAGGATATGATAGGTTGTCCCTTTAAATTATCCTAATGTATTTTTTAATTTTTTGAGTGTGATGGTGGTGCAATCAAGCCAGCCTCAGCACGCATGATATAATTTTAATTAAATGTTCATAGGTTCGGTTTTACTTAGATAAATATCCATTTATTATTCCCTTAACTTTAGGAAAGGTGAGTCTCATGTTCATTTCATAAAGAGATATTTATCATGTAGGTATATCAAATTCATGTAATTCCAATGTTATGTTTTAGATAGTTTATGAGAAAATATGGTTTGAATCATTGGTTGTGAAATGAAATTTCAAAACCATTGATAATTGTATGTGGACTTGAAATTTGGGTTAGACCTAGTGAAATGGTATAGAATTATAGAATTTTTTGGGAAACCCTAAACATATAATGCAATGTTGTGATGATAATATATTTTTACCATGGAATTGAGTATTTAAAACTGATTGGGTTTTTATTATTGTAATTGTTGTGGTTTTTAAAGAGTAAAATTTTAAGGACCTTAGTTAATGTGAAGTTGAACCCCATTTATTATATTTACTATGGGTACTTAAGTATGAGAATTGTGTTTTTTAAAATGGATATGTTTAAAAAATAATAAATTGTGATTTTTGGAATTTATAATGGGACCTATGACTTGAAATGGTAACTATTGTTTGTGGTGTCCATAGTCCTAAGGAGAATTAAATGAAATAAATGTTTAATTAATTAAATGATTAAATTAATAACTAATTCTTGGGAGTTATAGGATTATATCATTGGATTATGTATAACATATGCTGTGTAGGAATGTCAGGATATGTGATGGAATTCTCTATGGTAATTAATAATGGGCAATGTCAGGATAAGGGCTCAGATTCCAAGTGATTGATAATATGGTAAGTCCGAGAAGAGTGTCTCAACTGGTGTGACCACTGAGGTAAAGTAATTATAAGTTAAGATCTTGAATTACATTGAAATTTCTGGATGAGAACACGGATTCTAGTGATAAATAAATATGGGAAATATTGGGTCATGGGGTCAGATTCCATAAGAATTCTAGGATGAGCATATGGATTTTGGGAGATACTATAGATTTCTAGGAAGACCTGTTAAATTATATCAGGATATTTATGGTTAGAATGGTCATCATGTTGTGCTTAGTGACACCTCGACATTGGTTGAAGTAGGTTGGGTCGATCAAGGTCACAAACCTAGAGACCGACAACTGTACAACAGACCTCGTCTGTCATAGAGAACCTATGGAATTTTTTTACTACTTTTATGTACTTTTTTAAAACTATTTAAATGGTTTGATTATAATAATTTTTCATTCACTTATATAATACTTGTTATTTTATGGGCATTTTTGGTGGTGCCTTAATGAGTTACACTCACACCCTACTCGAGTCGTTATGCAATTTAGGTGTCCAAGAAGAAACTATTCTTTATTGAAAGAACAGATCTTGGGAAAACCCTATTTTTTATGCATGTTTTTGGATTCCTAGGTCATATTTGGACGTTGGAATTGGGAATGACTCAATAATATATGAGGATAGGTTGTTATCCTTACTTTTATTTTTATTTATTTTATACTGCTAGTGTATGATCCACCCACAAGGGATGAATTTTATATGAAATTCATTTATTATTACATCTATGGTTTTATTTACTTATTGTAACATTATTTGATTGTGATTTTTATGTAGAATATTTATATTTATAATTTAATTGTTCTAATATTGATAATCTGATAATAAGGGAATAGTCTCCATGAGGTGAATTCATAGGTTATCACTACTATTTGGAATCCTCTAGCATATGGGGAGGAACACTTGATAAATTGTGTTTCACCATCGTAGGGAACCAGTCAGGTGGATTCTGGTTTGGGGTATCACAACGTGGTATCATAGACTTTTTATATTTCATATATCTTAATATTTTGGAATGTTATATAGGAGACAAGGATATTATCATAGTTTGATAATGAGCATGTTCCTATGTTTCTATCACCCCATGTTCAAGGTAAAACCCATGTTTCTAAGGATTTGAAAATTTTTTCCTTATTTTTTCTTTAATAGTTTATTTATTACCTCCATGACTAGTGATCTTGGGGGTGATGTTATTTATTTATTAGATTTTTATCTGATAACCCGGTATGAAATGTGTGGGTGTGTGAATTCATGAATCATGTTAAGTACATAGGATAGATATTTTATCCATGTGTATCATTTGATTGATAGTTCATGGGATTTACATGTTCTAGTTTTTATTTTCTATTTATGGATTTTTTTTTAAGTCACTTATATCTTCCTATGGTTTTAAAATATTGATAGAGATTGGTATTTATTGTTTTTGAAACCATTTATATAGTTTACATATAAGTTTATGGAGTCATTATACTTGACCAACTCTTTAGTTGGATCCTATTTAATAGGATTTTATAAAAAAATAATTATGGAGAATTTTTTGGTAAAATAAAATGCTAGAAATCAACTCATAAGTTGAATTACTTTATAACTTGTCAATGAAATTTTATCTATAAAAACCCATGGATCCTGAAAACTAATATGTTTTATAATTTTAAAATTATGTGTAATGAAAAGGTTTTAAAATTTTAATCCTTGTTTTTAAAAATTTTAAATACTAAATAAAGTGAAATATGAATTAGTGGTCTATATCCCATGTGTTTTTCCCTAGCCTCTTGTATGGGTGGTTTTGGATGTGATGGTTCCCCAATTTTGATACCATTAGTTGTGGGTTTTGAGACAGTGATCTTCTTGTTCCATGATTTGATATTGGAAGATATTACCTTTTTTTATTTCTAATGACCCTTATTATTGGTGTTGGACCATAGAGTGGTTATTGGCTTGTAATGTCATTGTAGTAGTTGTGCATTTATGGGTTTGGGACTAAGAAAAGTGGTTGAACTTGGCATGTTATATGAAATTTGTTTTGGAATTGGGGTTGAATTAAAACTTATGAGCTTAGGATAGTTGTGTGAGAATATTTTTTTAGGTACGACATATACTAATGTTGAGTTGGCACATTTGGTGAGCGATGGTGACCTTGAGAGGATTTACACTAGTGATGTTGGTTCTATTGAGTTGTAATCCACAAGAAGATACTTTGGCATGTGTAATCAATGCACTTGTAAAGAAATTTAGTTTATTAAATGGTTTATTATTCATTGGATTCATTTTATTGAAAGAATATTGAGTGATTGTGTTCTGGTTTTAATTCTAGTTTTGAAGGGCATGATGGTCTGAGTACCTAGCCCTCATGTTCTAGCATTGATTTAATGCCTTGATTAATGATGAACCTGTGTGGATGGGTCAAGGGTGGATGGATAATAAGTAAATTATTATTATATTGTAATTACACCCAAAATTATTGGTGTTCATGATGTTAGACTAGACTCGTGAGGAATGTTAGGTTTTTTGGATAATGCATCAAGGATTATTTTAGCTCAGTGACACTGATGGGATAAGATATAGGTTCAGATTATTATGTTGGAACATGATCATGGGAAGGGTAATGCTGGGTTCTTGGGAACTTGAGTTAAGTTTTTTAATGGTCTTATGGGAGCATGTGACCTCTAGGTTTTGATGTAACTGAAACAGAAATCACATGCATGAGAAGGGAAATACAATTTCAACTTTGTGGTAGGGTGGATTGGGAGAAATCCCTCATTATTATTCTGTGAGATGAAGTTGATTTGTATGTGTGGTGAAGAAATCTTATTTGGTATTTGGGTGATAATAAAATATGTTTGTATTCCTTTTAAATTCATTTTATTCTTGGTGAAGGAGTTCAAGTGATTTTTTGGATGTAGTTCCTCCATGAACATTAACACAAGACTACATGGTAGAGAGTCACAGTGCTTTGAAGAGTCTTCATTGACAAGACCCTCTTAGAGAGAGGTGGATAAATGTTAACTAGAAACTTATAAGAATGGAGTACCATATCATTGAATGTGTTTTTATATGTCATTTCATTGAGAAGAGATTTCATGGAGTGATCTGAGTGTTATGTTACAGACTTTCGGTTTCGACCCTCATGGAGTTGTTAGTGTTCAACGAACAAGTTGTGCATGGATAATAATAGAACCATGTATTATATTAAACTAAAACATTGTACATGATCCTGAAATGCACTTGGATTCCTAAGGGAATTCTAAATCTAGAAATTGGATATGGTGGTTGATCAATACTATTCATTGGATTTAGGATTGAGTTTGTGTTAAAGAGATACAAGGGTAATTAGATTAGATATGCATCAATGTGTGGTAGGATATAAGGACAGTCCTGTGAACTTGAGGATCTAACCATGTAATCTTACTAAGATATGGGTATAGGATTTTTCATTTGATTCTGGGTGTCCCCAATATGCCTACAAGCATGAATTCATTGTGACCAAGTATATTGGTGACGTGTCGGCTATTGGAGATGATCATTTATCTAGGTGAGTAAATTGAGGATGGTTTGACATGAGTTCATTTTTGAAATTGGATTCAATACATTTCGAACCTGATGTTGATTATTTTATATCATTTTAGGGTTATATTTCTGGAATCAGATCGAGTTTTTGAGGAAAATACAATGTGTCTTAGGTTTGGGAATGGATGGGGTTATGTGTATATCCTAAATTGGGTTTTAGTAATGAGTATGGGTATTGATTATAACTATAGTTAGCATGATTTTTCAAGTGAGGTGATTAGGAAACCATATTAGGAACATTATTGGAAATAAAGAGTGGTGTTTCAATAAGAAATTATAATAAAAGAGGATCCAAATCATCATAATTGGTTTTGATAATTTGATGATTATTATAGGAAGCACCATATTCCCATCAATTTTTTAGATGATGAAACCATAAATTCTTCAAGATAGATGGGTCTGGGATTGCATTGTCCCAGTTTTTTACTTCTAACAATGGTTGGTGCCTTGGGGTTTGATGTCTTGATCTCCTTGAGTTTAAGGTTTCACTTATAGCCTTATATTAGGAATCTAGGGACAAAATAAGGTCATAAGGATTTAATTTGATGACCAATGTTAGTTGGGAGGTGTTTTTGGTTAACCTACAAGACTTATTTGCAATGATACATTTTATTATGGGGAGTTTTTAATGCCTCGGTTCTGTATAGGTTCTTGGAATCTGAGGAATATTTTATTCTCAAGGTAAGGTGGTGAGACAATTTTTAAACAAGGCATCCAAAAGGATTTCTAAGGGTGGTAACCATATAAAGGGTCCAATTTTGACTTGAAATTATGTTCTTTAGAGGGTTTTGGGGATATCTATAGTGTATTAAGGGTTTGGGTCTCAAATTTAAGGTTTTTGAACTTAAAAACTTGGGTGCATAGTTAGTGAAAACTATCCACCCCAATTATGTGGCCTAAATTGTAGAAGTGTATGGTTTATATAATAATAAAACTTGTACCTATAGACCATGAAAATGTATGTATTAAATTGAAGACATGTCACATAGCTGACACAGGATCCTTGAAACTATGATCTATAACCATGAGATGTGATTGGTCCTGGATAGTCAGGGAAGCATAGTTGGAACCTGGTTTGTCAAATTGTGTGGCCATACATGACGCCCATTAAATTTTGAAAAAATTTATAATATAACCGTAATTATATTAAGCCTATATAAGTGATTTATATCCATTTCTTGGCCAAAAATCCCTCCTTACATATCCCCTTCTCCCTTTTTTCCTGCTTGGTTTCCCTCTAATTATTTTGATTTTTGCTTACCGTCACATACTATTGAAGGCTATGGGAGAGTTTATCCCTACCTCTTATTCCATATCATTCTTTTCACTACTTCCATTTTGTTTTTATTTCATTTAGGTGGGATATGATCGATTTTCATGAATTTTTTTTCTTCAATATCTATTGTTTTGGCTCAAACTAAAGGTTGATACCAGATAAGTAGTATCCTATGAGGATAAGGTAGGTAGTCCCTTTAATTTAACCTAGTGTATCACTTTATTTTCAATGTGCATTGGTGTGGTGATCAATACATCTTCTCTAATATTGATCTAATTTAATATAAATTTTATATTTTGAGATGTATGTAGATAAATTATTGTTTATTATTCAATAAACCTTTGAAAATTTTAGATTCAAGTGGATTCCTTTGGGATGGAATTAGACATGAAATGGATCAATGACTTTAAATTACTAAATTATTTTTTAATGAGTTTATGATAAAATATGGTTTCATCCATTGATTATCAAATAGAATTTCACAACCACTGATAATTGTAAGTGGTCTTGAAATTTGGGTGAGACCTAATGTAATGGTATGAAAATAAAGGAATGGGTTGGGAATCCCTAAACTTATAATGTAAAGTTGAAATGATAAAATATTTATGACATGGAATTAAGGATTTTAAATGGATTTGTTTTTTATTAAGGTAGTTGGTGTGGTTTTTAGAAATACAAAAATTCAATCCCATTGATTGAAGTGAAGTGGAACCATATTCCTTATAGAGCCTAATGGGATTTATGGTTGAGTCTTGTGTTTTATAAAGTGGATTTTTTTTGTGAAATATTAAATTTTTATTTTGAAATTTGGAATATAAACTCATATATGAAATGGTAACTATATTTATTGACGGTAATGTTCCTGATGAGAATTAAATGAAATTAATGATTAATTAATTAAATGATTAATTTGATTCCCAACTCATGGGAATGTTTGGATTAGATATTTGGATTCCATAAGATATATACTACATTGGAATGTTGGTATAACTATATAAATTCAATAATATACATGATTATTGTGAATATTGGGATGAGAGATTAGATTCTATGTGACTGATGATGTGGGAAGTCCGTGTGTAGTGCATCAAGACATATGATGACTGATGTAGAGGAATTTTGTGTTGAGTACACAAATTTTATTTGAATGATAGGATGAGTAACTTGAATCATGTGATGACTGATTTTAGGGAATTTCTAGTGGAGGGATGGGATTCCATTAGAATGCTAGGATGACTATCTAGATTTTTGGGGGTATTGGGGAATTCCAGGATGACATCATAGAATCTATGTGAATATTTATGGTTGGAACAGTAATTGAGTTGTTCTTAGAGACACCCTATCACTGTTCGAAGAAGGTAGGATAAATCATGATGGTCTTAAACCCAGAGATCAATAGTAGTATAATAAACCTAGGGTGTCATTGAGAACATTGGAAATCAGATCATGTTTACTTCTTCAACATAAATTATTATAAATTATTTATACTATTTACTTATAGAACATTTTCATGTGCTTCTATCAGATCAGATATTTTAGGGACACCATTGGTGGTGCCCTACTGAGATATACTCATACGTTTCTTGGGCTGTTATGGTATCTAGGTACCTCATAGGAAACTATTAATTATCACATGGAAAGGTTCAAGGACATACCTATTGTTGATGCATGTTATTAGTTTCCTGTGTTGGAGTTTGTTGTTGGGACTGGTAGAACTTGGGAACAGTAGTGTATAGGCTATTTGACATAGTCTTTTGGTATTGCTAATGTATAATCCCCCCACTAGGATCATGTGTAGATAGAAGTCCTTTATTATTTCATATTTTATCATATTAATTTATTTCCAGTTACCCTGATTCAGATATTTAGTTGGAATATTTATTTTTTAATTTTCATGCACTTGTATTTCTACTCTGATAATAAGAAAATAGTCTCTATAGGTATATTCATAGGGCCTCACCACTGGTTAGAAACATTTTGAAAACTGGGTAGCATGCTTGAGGTCTTAAAATGCACCATTCTGTGGCCTTATAAAAGTGGCATTTAGGGTAAGGATTCACATTGTAAATTGAAGATCATAATATTTGATAATGTTTGTTAATAAAATGGTAGAAACTTCTAGAACATAATCTTGATGAATGGGATCAAACTTGAGAGAACAGTACCTATATCTACACAATGGAATGGTGTTGCAAATAGGATGATCCAAACATTAATAGAGAATTATAGATGAATAATTATACACTATAGTATGACCAATGCCATCTAGGAAGAAGAAGTTAAAATGGAATAATAAATAACCAATATAAATCTTGAATCTATAGAGGGACAATGTAAACTTGAAAGGATATGGTGTGATGAGCAACAAAAAGTTTCAAACCTCAAAAAAAATTGATGAAAATTCATATGCTCCTGTTCATACAAAGTATAGAGAAATGATGGAGGTAAAATAAAAATCATTTTTTATTATATTATTTGAAAATGAGTAATTTAGCTACCGCCTATGGAGTGATGATAAACTAAATATCATTAGATATTAAGATGTAATCTTGGATGAAAAGACTCTATGGAACAAAGGGAACATAAATAAATTAAAAGTTGTGAAAATGTGGTCAATTGCTAATGTATAAGTTATTTTGAATGAAAGAACCCATATTTTTTAAATTCCACTAATACTATAAGTCAGCATAAATATACCATAAGTTTGAAAAATTATTGATGTTCCAAAAATCTCAATAATTTATGATGTCCAAGGAAAATCATTGGTAGTATTGAAATCAAAGGAAAGTGAACCATATGTTCAACCACTAAAAAATGATGTTCCTATGAATATAGAAACAAATCTAAGAAGATCATCTAGAGTCTGAATACTGGTCTAATGATATGAGGTTGACATGAACTTCTTACTTCTAACAGATTCTATGGAACCCAAATGTACAAAAGTGGAAGAAACTTTTAGTAACTCAAATTAGTGGGGATTATACTTGGGGGAAGAGATATGTTATTTAACATTCTAAGGAACTTGGGATCTGAATGAATATCCATATAGTAAATCAATACATGAGAAAAAAAGGATCTACTATTTAAAAAATAAGTTAAGGAAAAAAGAAAGTTCATGGAATGATTGGTGGTGAATTTATTCCAAGAGAAGGAATTAATCTATTTTTCATAAATATTTTCACTAGTAGTAAATCATAATACAATCCAAATAGTAATTAACATTTTTTTATCTAATAGATTATGCATGGAATAGTTGGATAGAAAGGCTTATTTTTTTAATGTTTGTTTAGAGGATTACATCCACATAAATAAACCCCAATGGTTTGAAGTTCATCAGATTTAGGGACTTGTTTAAAAAATGAATTCAAGTTCATATATCTTAAAACATGCACCTAGATAGTATAAATGGATGTTCAATGCTTTCATTATAAAGGATATATTCAAAAGGAGTGAATCTTATTACTATTTATAATAGAAATCTTAAAATGGTGGAACACACATAATACTCTTTCTCAATATAGATGATATGCTACTAACCAAACAATAAAGTTTTTTGATTAAGGATTTGATATTTAACCTATATATAATATTTGAAATGAATAATTATGGAAAGTCAAATAAAATCATAGGGACGAGGATAAAAAGGATCAAAAATATTCTACTCTAGAGTTATCCTAAAAGGACTACATCAAGAAGATAATTGAATGGTGTCAAATGAATAGATGTAAATCTATAAAAAAAACTACTCATTGGACACTTCATGTTATCCATGGAACATACACCTTAAAAAAAATTGAGTTATGGTACATGTATAAATAATTGTATGATTCAATTATTAGATTCTTGATGTATGTAATGGTTTGTATTTGGCCGAACTTTGACTTTACATTTGGTGCGGTGAGATTATTCACAATTGAAAAAACTGATATTTCAATAGATATTTTTCATAAATAAATTATGTGTTCAGTAGTTTATACACATGAAATAGTGAAGTAAAATGAAACTATGATAAATTTAAACCTTTAAAAACTAGTTATTAAATTCATGAGTATGAATAAGAGTAACCACATTACAAAATATAGGTATAATGAAATAATATCTATATTTTAATTTGTATGAGCCTAAATTAGTATAGCTAAAACAACTAAGAAAATCATTTTATGCTTAAAATATATTTTTCCAAAATTGGTGTTTTATTTCAAGAAGAAATGAAATTTCCTAGATTATTTAGCCCATTGATTTGTGAAAATTTTCTGGTATAGTTTTTTGGGGTGGTTATGAGGAGTTAGAGAGTGGAGGAGAGTTTTTCTAGGATTCTATAGAATGGAGTTAAGCTACTGTGGAATAGGCTGTAGTTTTTTGTATAGATTCCATTTTGGTATAGTGGATCAATGTGGATGTTTTGATGTTATGTTATTTTGGATAGTAGATTCACTGTGGATACATGGATGCAGAATTTCCCTCTCTTGTAAGGTGATGGTTAAGAAATGGAGAAACCATTTTGGAATAGGGGGCTCGAGTATAGTTTTGATACTTCTAATTTTGGCATAGTTGTGCCATGGAGGTGGGGATATGGCACAACCTTTTCCTAGTTATCAGTGGTCTGTAGCATAATATTCTAGGTTGCACAATGTTAAACCCAATATTTTATAGGATATCTAACATGTGAATAATTTTGAATCTCAATGAAATATTTGACTATAATGAATGAGATGTTGTGAGGGGTACTACATTATTGTCCCTTAAATTTTAATCTATTCTTCAGTGTGGTCCCAAGGGTTGCATCATGGTCTTATGTTTTTTTAGGCTGCGTATCAATTCCCATAATCCCTTAGACCTAATCGCTTTTATAGTGTCTCTCTCATTTCTTGGGAGACTGAATTGTGTCCCAAGGGGGTCCCTCGACCCCTTAATAGTGGATTTCAGCATTGGACATTGATGATTGTTTCATGGTGTTTTAGGAGAGTTCCCATATTTGTTTTCATACAGTTTCATCCAGTTTCTTCTTTTGGGAAGGTTTTATATCAAAAAACCATTGGTTTAATGATGTTTTAGTGATAGGATGATGTGGTTGTTGTTTTCATGGTTGATAAAGGCATTATCCTTCATTGTGTTGTCCATTGGTAGTCTTTCTATTGATTAAACATTTCACAGGGGTCAAAAATATCTATTTGTTATAGGGGATCCCTCAGCTACCATCTTGTTTATCATGCGGGGGGGTTTAATTCTATTCATCTAGGGGAAGATAATTTTCATAGGCCTAATAAATATAATGAATTTTTAATCTAAATATTTAAAGGGAAATAAAAATTAATCACACACTTTTAAATATTTTGATATTATTGATATTTTTATTGTACAAACTCAATTCCCATTGAAAATTACTTCCATTGGGGGATTTTTTTATGATAATTTTATTTTCATTTTGGAAAATTTTTTTGTGTATTTGTTGGCATAACATTATATATAATTAGATAATCACTTATATCTGATTAGTGAATTGGTTTCTCTAGTAGATTCATGGTTTAATGAGAATGACCCTAATATAAAGAAGTGGAATTTAGGAAAATCCCCTTATAAATCTAAAAAAGTTATTTATTGTGTGGTGAAAAGTTTAGTGATGTGTAGTTATGATATAGATCAGATGTGTTCTTGTTTGGTGGTGTTGTGGGGTGGTGATATATAGTTGTGATGTGGGGTGGTCATGTGATGAGTTGTGTGGTCGGGATTTGGGATGTTTGTGTTGGAAAAGTGGTTGTGTCATGGTTATGGTAAGTAAAAAGTGGATCTAGTTGTTAATGGTGGTGATGTGGGGCCATTTATCTTGATGATTATGATGATGGGTTTTTCATTTTGGTGGTGTTGTTATGTACTAGTTGTCAGGGTAGTAATGGAATTTTTAAATAATGACTTATTATAACATGATATGGGTTGGTTAGTGGATTGGAAATGGATAAAAATGAATTTAAATAGAGAGTGTGGATTAAATGGTTGTTTTTTAATGTGATATTGAAAATGGATTGATAATGTATTAGTTAAATGAATGAAATTTCTCAGTAATATTAAATCTAGAATGGAATTTATTAAGGAGGAAGATGAAATGTGAAATGTGGATTGTAGCTTATTGTGTGGTTTTTTTCATTTAGCATGGTAGTAAAATTGGTGGGGTTTTGAGGTTTGGTGGTGATGTTGTGAGTTGGATATTTATTTAGTTGTGAACTCCTATGATGGGATTATGTGTGTGACTACTATATGTACAATTTCATTTGGATTTCTATATTCACCCCATCCATGTTGATAACCATGTACTAAAACCAATATATTGGGGTGTGGTTCCAATATCTTGGTGATGATGATGGTTGGATGGCTACCCACTATTTCCTACCCTCTCTTCTAGATGATGTTGACATGTATGGAATATTATGATAGAAGTAAAAAGTGAACTGTTGAGATATTATGTGATGTGATGGACCATGTGTCTACAAGTGATATTTTATGTGATGAGATATGATGATATTAATTATGGTGGGGGTTGTGCATGGTTGGAGGATGGAATTAGGTTGATTTCCTTTATGTTCATGATACCCTACTATTCTGGGTATGGATGTGGTGTGATGGCCTAGGTGTCTTCGGGCGAGATGTGATGTGACGACCTAGGTTTCTTCAAGAGATATGTGATGTGATAGTTAGTTTCGTGTAGGGTGAATAGCCAGTTGTGATGTAATAAAGATTATATGGGAGGTCTAGTACGTACAACGATGGGGTGTGAAAGTAGAAAATCAGTGGGAAAGTGGTGCATTGTAACCTATCATCGATATGATTCATACTATGTTATTATACTTGGATACATTATTTTGTGATCATGCCATTATAAGTATGGGAATTGTTATATGACCAAGGTAGGTGTTGTTGGTTTTTTTATATGTTCACTGGGGTATTAGTATTCTCTTTTCACATGTGTGTGGGTGACTTCCATTACTCAATAGAGATTACTTGAATGCTCACCCTATGTATATAAAAACTATTTTTGGTTTCTATAAAGAATTTGTGAACTATTTCGGATATTATTATCTCAGAACATTATGTTGTTTCTATGTTTCTTCCTTATCATTTATTTAGGGAATTTATTTAGAGACACTCATTTGTATATATTTCATTTATTCATTCTTGGTGGGATGGTTTGGTTTTTGAATTTTATAACATTTCATGGATTTTCTTGTGATTAAATTGTTATGTCTCTCTATTTAGTTATTATATAGGGTAACACCTCCCATTTTTGAGATTTTTTTTCCATCAATTCTAGTTACTAACCTGGGGCTCACTAGAGGTGGGGTTCAAGAATAATTATCTCTCTTCGTTAATTATTGGACCAGGATGGTACCTTTAGAGGGAGTGGTCATGAAAGTTGTATCATAGTTATTTGTTTTGGAATAGTATTTAGTTTGGAGTTATTCATATTGAATAATTATTGGGTTGGTTGGGGAAAATGTCATTTTATCATGGTGTGTGACATAGGGTAAGGAATACTAGCTATGAAATTGGATATTAGTGGCCCCTATGACTGATGCAAGGACATTAAGCCTACTAAATGACCAAGTGAGGTGGAACCACTTACAGGGTAGATACCTAGGATAGGTACATACAACATCATTGAATGGTATTTTTTTTAATTGAGTGGTTTTGGTTTTTAATTTAAAATTAATGAAAGAAACTATAACAAAATTTCATATTGTCAATCTTAGTAAATCCATGTTTTCCCTTTCATATTTGGTTCCTATTCATCATTCGACTGTGGTTCAGGTGGTGGAAGTTTAGTAGGCTGATCTGATTGACTCCCAGAGGGTTGGTCTAACTAAGGATGATTATTAGTGGAATAAAATGTTATGCTCTTTTTAATAGGCTTTTTTGGGGAAGTATGAGGGTTATGACTCTGATTTATAGATAGAGAGATAGTATTTGGTACTTGAGATCTCTTTTAGTTTGATCCAAGTCCAGGTAGAGTACTGAGCCCCATTGGTAGTTAGTTAAATTCAGGGAGATGCATGAAAGTGGTGGATGTTTTATCTTCTTGACCAGAAGGAGGAATATGTTTCATATGTTTTCTTTTAGAAATATTTTTAGGTAGAGTTCCTTTTATCAACCATGAAGGTAGTGAAGAGGTAGGAGATTTTGTCTCTTTAGCGGTGGATTATGTCTTTATGGGAGATAGGAATCAAGTTTAATGATCAGTTTCATTTCATCTTCCACTATTTATTTTGTATGAGGAGTCACGTGTGAGAAGTTTTTAGGAGGTTCTCCATCCTTATATATAGTGAAAAGTAACTCCCTTTATGTCTCCAACATATCTGGATATTCAGAAGAAGGTGGAGGTGATCAGGTGTATGCACTCACATAGAGGTTTATCATGAGATGGAAACCAATAGATTTATTCAAGGAGTAGAGTTGTTAGTTGAAGACTTATTCAAGTATTAGAGTTGTCAGTGGAATATATGAGGATCCATGCCCATTCAAGTTTCGACTAGTGGGGCTTCGACCTCAACAGCTTCCTTTTTAGCCTTCTTGGGCTAGTTGTTTTCATGATAATCCTAGATTCTTTAGGTCATTATGATTTGGCTATGGGAATTGTGGCCTCCATCAGTATTAGTGCCTAGTGGTTTTTCAGGACTATTATATTAGAGGTGTTTAGGTTTAGCACAATTTTCAGTAGTAGATTATAGTGATTCTGTTTCAGAAACATGGGTAGTGGTTTTATGTACCATCAAGAGGAGTTTAAGTAGGAAGTGGTTAGATATAAAATTTTCATCATGTTTAGCCACCTTGACCTGAATGTGGATATAGAGATGGACCTCATCAAAGAGGTAGTTGAGTTGGGAATTTTTAGTTGCATACAGTGGAGGCAAAAACACTAAACGGGCTGAAGATCATTCAAGGTACACATAACATATCGTCTATAATTTTTTATTCTTTGTTTGATTTATAAGATTCATAATTCTTTTTTGAACCCACTATAGTCCATGCACTATGAATAGATATAGAGAGGCTTCATGTTCCATTTATGTTGACTATGCCGTTTAGAAGCAACGCCTACTTGTTTGTTTTGTTCCCATGCTTTATATTAATGATAGAGGCACATCAGTCCCACAAGGATCTATCCATGCTTCAGATTCATCCATATGATTCCATCCTTACCATCGACTAGTTTTATTTAGAGTTTGAAGTTATTAATTACTTCCATAGGATAGTTGTGTTCATGTATGTGGATGGTCGGCATGTGGTTTTTATTATCAAGTGATGTTTTCATGTGGTAAGTATACATGTGGCCCCCTTCATTCCTTGGTAGCTAAGCTATATTGGGATATAGTGGAAACTAGGATATAGGAAGCTCCTAGGGGTTTCAAAGAGTTTCTGGATGTTTTTCCTGAGAATGTTTTGACACTACCACCTCAGTGTGATGTTGAGTTCAAGATAGACATTCAACATGTTGATTCTTCAATTTTGATGGATACTAGTTGGATGGAACATTTGGAGTTGCGAGAGTTAAGGATTCAGTTAGATGATCTGATGTAGAAGGGTTTCATTTAGACCAGTGTGCCTATGTGGGGTGTTCTGTCGTTATTCACCATGATGGAGGATGGTAGTCTGAGGTTGTGTATCAACAATAAAAGGATCAATTGGGTGATGATAAAGAAGTATTAACCTCTTCTAAGGATAGATGATCTTTTCAACCAGCTGAGAGGAGTGAGTTGTTTTTCTATGATCAATCTCTAGTTTGGGTATCACCATTTGTGGGTGAAGGAGGGTGATATATTGAAGACTTTCATCAGATATAGGTATAGGAACTTTGAGTTTTTGTTCATTCCATTTGGTGTCATGAACATATCATCTATGTTCATGTGGATCATGACCTTTATTTTCAATGTGTTCTTGGAAAATTATGTATCCACATTCATCAATTATAACTTCATTTACATGAAGCTATATGAGAAGCATGACAATGTTATTAGAGTTGTCTTGCAAATTCTTCGACACGGCCATATCTATATAAAGTTGTCTAAGTGTTCGTTTTAGACATGATAGGTTTATTTACCTATCCATGTGGTGTCTCAGTAGTTTTTGGTCATGGAACCATTAAAGGTGGAGTTAGGGTTTTCTTGGACAACACCTAAGAATGTGGCATAGGTTCATAGCTTCATCAGCCTCACTATCTATTACTAGAGGTTTGTATCTAATTTCTCACATATTGTGGCCCCGTTTAAAACATTGAGTATGCAAGACTAGGATTTTATCTATTCTGATTAGTTTCAATCAACTCTTTACTACCTAAAAGGGAAATTGATAAGTCCTTTGATGTTATAGTTTCCAGAGGAAGGGATGATGTTTGAGGTGTTTTATAATGCTTTCTATTAAGGATTGGGATATTTCTTTATGTGATAGATAATAGTGATCACTTAGGTATCTATGTAGTTACATCCTCATGATCGTAACTATTCCACCCATGATATAGAGTTAGTAGTGGTTATATTTCTACTGAAGTTGTGGAAATATTTCTTCAATGGAGAGCGTATTGTGCTCTTCACTGATCATAAGATCTTGAGGTAAATTTTTTCTCATCATGATATAAATCTAAAAAAACTAGAAGTGTATAGTGTTTCATTAGTACTAAGACTCTGAGATCACCTAAACCTTAATAAAAATAAATTTCATGGTTGATGTTTTGAGTAAGAATTCATAGAAAGATGTTGTTCAGTAGTTTGGGGATGCTTGGGGGTCAATAGAGGAGTTGGAATCCATAAATTTTGAATAAATTGTGGTTGATGGTGGAAGTTTATTTTTTTCAAATGGAAGTGGGGGATTCTTTGATGTATTATGTGGATGATTCTATGTGGTGAGGCTCAAAGGATGAGGTGATCCATGATCATGTTGGCCATGGTGATGTTCCAAGGGGATGGTCAAAGGATGGTTGTTTCAGGGGAGGTTGTTTATTCTAGTAAAGATGTATGGTAGAGTCCTTTATGTGTTTCATAAATCATAATTTTTGGTAAACCTATGGGTATCAAATATATACCATGGATTGACGATAATGTTTTTGGTGGCTTGGGATGAAATTGGTAGTAGAAGATTTTGGGGCTCGTTGTCTAATTTTCAAGTTTCTAAATGAAGAACACCATAGTCCTAGGGGTTTGTTGCATCCTTTGGATGTTCTCAAGTGGAAGTTGGATGACATATAGATGGAGTTTTTAAAAGGGATACTTAATATCATGGATTTTTTTATATTATTTGGATAATTTTAGATCGGTTGATGAAATCTTACCACTTCTTAGTGATCAAGGAATCATGAGTTGTGGATATTTTGGCATGGTGGTATGTGGATGAGGTATTAAGGTTGCATGGAATCCTAAGGAACATTATCTTAAACCATGATACATTTATTACCTCATTACTCTATAGGGAATTAAAACATTATTTTGGCACATAGTTACACCTCAACATAACTTTCCACCCTCATAAGGATATGCAGATAGAGTATACAGACATTGGGGGACATTTTGTGGGTGTTCATCTTGGACATTGGTGTATAGTGGATGAATAAATTTCATTTGGTTTAATTTTATTATAATAACAACTATCACACATCCATAAGCATAGACTTATTTGAGTATTTTTATGGAAGTTCATGTCTTTCTTTATTGTGGTGAACTAAGGTTTGAGATTTCTTGGATCTTGGCCCAGATGTGGTGAAGAACATAATAGAGATGTATCAGATTGTTTTTGAGAGGATAAAAGTAGTGAATGATCGATATAAGTCTTATACTGATCATATTATGATTCCCACATAGTTCAAGTTTGGATACCACCTATTATTGAAGGTTTCCTCTCGATGTGGGTAGTGAAGGTTTGGCAGGGGGAGTAAGATCTCGCCTAATTTGTTGGGTATTTTAAGGAGTTTTCATGTGTTGGTGAAGTGGAATGTCAGTTGGAACTTATGGAATGGTTGGATTGAATCCACGACATCTTATACATCTCCCATATCCATTGTTATCATTGCAATGACTCTAATGTCATTGATTGAGGAGAGTTGGATATTGAGGATGTCATGATGTTCATGGAGATGCCATTGGAGATCTAGGATAATTATGAGAAGTTAATACAATTGAAGAATGTTATTTGGATCATGTTTTGTGGAGTCATGGTGCCCTATATAAGAGTGCCTAAGAGTTTGAGATGCAGATGTGTGTCCATTATAAGAATTTATATTGATCATTGTCTTGTTTTGCCTTGTTTTTTTCTTGGTGATTTCAATTTTGAATCTTACTGGTTTATGAAATGTTATTCTTGATGTTGATGTAATGTGTGATACAACTTATAGCACATGGGGAAAGGAAAACATGATTCCTAGTCAAGGAATTTTATACATTGCCATGATTTAAACCATATGGGTGATTTAGTTCCACCCAAAGAGGATAATATATTGTCGTGGAAGATGGAATTACTTGAATTGTGTGCTTGGGGATCAATTTTGTAATTCTAGTGATGATTGTTGTCTTGGCCTTTGTGGGGGATGAGATGGTGGTACGGTTGATTGGTATGAATTTTTTTGGTGTTATTCTTGGTGGGGTGAATGGTAAAGTGTTGTGGTGATGTGGTTGTATGGGATGTATGGTGGAAATTTTAGATGGTTGGAGGTTTGGTTTTTGGTTTTGTTTGGTTTTTGTGATATTATTGATAGGTGTCTCGTGGGATGGTAGTTCAGACCAACTTTCCCTTTTAATTCTGGGTTGGTTATGATTCTCGATGGAGATAATAGTTTGAGAGGTATCTAGTGTAAAAACCAAGACCATCCAAACTATTATGTTGAGAAGTTATGGTGGGAAAGGTGTACATGGATGTTCTAAGGTTTTAGAGAGTAGAAGAGTGTTTTTCTAGGAAGATACAATGAGGATTCAAGCTATTGTGGCATATTTTATAGTGTTTTATAGCTGTGGAGAGGCCGATTCGGCGTAGCATCTCAGGTTTTATGTTTTGAGTTTTTTTAGGGTTATCTATGTCATGGAGACTTGTTTGTGGAATATACCCCTCTCGACATTTGATGGGTGTGTCGTAGGGAAACCTCTATAGCATAGGGGGCGGATCAAGTGGAGTTTGGTGCTACTAAAAATTCTGGCATAGTTGTTCCATAGAACAGTGGATGTGGCACAACTTATTCCTGGTTGCTATGGGTCTATGGAATAGGGTTATAGGATACACCATGTTCACCCCCCACCCCCTATTTTATATAATTTGTAAAATTTGAATAATATTGAATCTCAGTGGCCAGTTTAATCAGAATTCTTGTGGCATGGTGAGGTTTGTTATGTTGTGGTCCCTTTAGTTTTAAGTTGTTCTGCGGTATGGTCCTAATGGCTGCGTCGTGGTCCTATGTTTTGCAGGCTGGATATAAATTCACAAAGTCGATCCTACTTGATCACTTTATTTGGTGTCTATCTCATTTCATCAGAGACTCATTTGTGTCCCATATAATTCCATTTAACCCCTTCTTAATTGATTTCAACCTCAGACATTTAATATTGATCGATGGTGGTTGAGGTGAATTCCCCTAATTTTTTATACTAGTTTCTTCCTATTTATTCATCTGTGAAAGGATTCTATCAAAAAATCAATAGTTTGATGATGTTTTTCAGAGAGGATGAGGTGTTTATTGTTTTCTAAGTTGGTAAATGTGTTCTCCTTCATTGTGAATAACAATAGTAGCCTTTCTCTTAGTTCAACATTTCTCAATGGGTCAAAAATCTATTTTTGAGGTAGGGGATCCCTCACTTCACATCTTATGTATCATGTGGGAGGGGATTTAATATTTTTTATCTATGTGAAGATAGTTTCACCAGCCTAATAAAGATATTGAATTTCTAATTTTAAAATTGAAAAGGTAAGGGGAATTGAATCATATACTTTTATAAATTTTGATATTATTGATATTGTGATTGTATGAGCTAAATGCCTCAATAAAAATTGTAGTTTTTGGTTGATTTGTTTGTTTTGATTTGAAATCTACTATGGAACCCTTATTGGTGTGCTATTGGACATCAATCTAAATGTAATCATCTAATCAGTTATATCTGTTTAATAAAAAGGTTTTTCATAGAGATTCATGATGGTGTGAGAATTCCCCTAAAATAAAGAAGTTTAATTGATGAAAAGACCCTTTTTAATATAAAAATTTTAATGTGTTGTGTTGTGAAGAGTTTTGTGACGTGTGGTTGTGATTTGGATAGGATGTGTTGTGGTGTGGCCATGATGTGGGGTGGTGATGTTTAATTGTGATATGGGGTGGTCATGTAATGAGTCATGTGGTCATGTTGTGGGCTGGTTGTTATAGAAAAGTGGTTGGGATATAGCAGTGGTAAGTAGGAAGTGGATTTGGTTGTGAATGGTGGTGATGTGAATCCATTTGGATTGATGAGAATAATGGGTTATTCATTTGTGTGGTGTTGTGATGTGCTAGTTTCTTAGGTTGTAAATGAAGTGGTAAATAATGATTTTAAATTCCACCAGCTGGTTTAGTTAATAGAATGGAAATGGATAATGAATGAATTTAAATGGGATGTTTTTCATAAATGAGTTTTGATTAATGTGAAATTAACAATGTTTAGATAATGTATGGGTTAAATGAACATAAGTGTTCTATAATAAGAAATCTAGAATGGATTAAATTAAAGAGGATAAAGAAATGTGAAATGTTTCTTGTGGGTTGTTGTTTAGTGTTGTGAATTTAGTGTGTCTAGGATTGTGGTCATATTGTGAGGTTCTGTGGTGATGTTGTCAGTTGGTTAGTGCATTGTTTGTAAACCCTTAGGATTAGATTGTGTGTGCGACTACTATATATACCTTGTATTTAATTTTGACTTCAATACACACCATACCCACATCGTGCACCATGTGCTGACACCCATATAATTGGGGGGTGTTTTTTCTAACATCTAGGTGATGAGTATGGATATCTAGTTACCCCCCTCTTTACCTCTCTCTATTCTAGGCAAGGTTGATATGAACAGGTTGTGATGTCCAAAAGTCAAAATTTCACTGTCGAAATGGGATGTGATGTGATGTTTGGGGTATATGTGGGAAAGATTTGATGTGATGAGATGGCTTATGGTGGGGTCATGCATGTTATGAGGAGGGAATGAGGTTGATGTCCTTAATGTTCATGATACCCTAATATTCTAGTAATGGATTTCATGTCATGGCTCAACTATCTTTTGGAAAGATGTGATGTGATGAACCGTGTTTCGAGGGGTTAGATGTGACATGATATCCAGTTTCATGCGGGGTGTTTGGAATGTTGTGATGTTATATGGAAGAGACGGGGCACTGGGATATATGACATTAGGGTGGGAGAGAGGCAAGTCAGTGGGAAAGTGGAGTACTGTGGTACCCTATCATAGATATGCTTCTTAATATGTTATTATACTATGATTCATTATTTGGTGAGTGTTCTATGGAGAGGTTGGTCTTGGTTAGTTGACATATGTAGGTGTTGTTGGTTCTATTGTTTTCTCATGGGTGCATTAGTATGATTGTTTCACATGTTCATAAGAGACATTTGTTACCCTACTGAGTGTACTTGTATGCTCACCCTACTTATATACAAACTTCTTTCAGGTTTATAGGAGGATTTTATAGTCCTTTTTGGACATTACAATTTCAGAACATTAGGTTATTGTTGTGTTTCTACCTTAGATTTTATTTAGGGTATTTATTTGGACACTTTTATCTATATCTATTTAATTTATACATGAATAGTGGGATGGATTTGGTATATTTTTATATTAATTCATGGAGTTGTTTGAATTTGTTTTATCCAAACTCTTGATCCTATTATTATAGAGGGTAATGCCACTAATTTAGGAGATTTGTATACCCTCGGTGCTAGTCTCCAACCCATATCCTACTAGAAGAAAAACTCAAGGGTCGTTATCTCACTTCCTTCATTGTTGGACCATGAGGGATACCTTTGGAGGGAGGGGTGTGAAAAAAATTTATATAATGATTAAATAATAAAAAAATATACATATATTATGATTAATAGATTACCAATAATGTAATTAGTAAATGATAAAAAATAATATTAATGAATGATTAACATTTAAAAATAATAATTTTCCAATATAATAAGTTTTCCACAAGAGTTTGGAATTTTATATAAATATTGAATTCTAACATTTTTAAAATTTAATTTTGAAAAATAACTTCATTTATGGAACATTAATTATAATATAAACATAAGATATATTTTTGAGGTTTTTATAAAACATTTGATTTTAGGTGAATAGTTCAAGATACTATTTTACTAATATTGATGGTTTTATTATATTATTAGTATATGAATATGAATTATAAAATTTTGAAACATTTTTTTTTTCTAAGGCTAAGTATGTAGATGTTACAGAGGCCAACATGTAGTTGATATGGTTACTACACATACTAAAGGTAATTAAAAAATAATAATAAGACAAAAGTTATTTTGTGACAATCAAAGTACCATCCACCATTCCAAGAATCTGGTATTTCACTCATGAATGATTTTTTTTACTAAAAATTCAATTTCATCTAGAAAATTTTAGAGGAAAAGTTATTTGAGCTATGGAAGATCTCAAGGATGAGAAATCCAAATTCAATGTTTACAAAAGTGTTATTCCAAGAGATCCTGGGGAAACATTTTTTTTAGTTGGACTCTATTGGACCAAAGGGAGATGGATGACACTGGATAAATGGGGAAGGTGGGTGTGGTTAACCCAAAGTAGTAGAGGTTGACAATGAGGTTCCTTGATGAAATATTCTAGTGGGAGATTATTGGGACCGTGAATATTTCTTCAACTCACTGTATGTTTTCTCATCGGATGTTCATACACTAGTTATTCATGGGGCCTCTGAGCGGTGTCTACCCCCTCTCCCACAGCGGCTAGGGTTTCGCTACTTCTTCCTTCCCCCTTCCCCCTCTTGCCTGAATTTGCATGGATTCATCCTGGTCTCGGTTCGGTGCAGGCGTGATATGGCTTCGATGTGGCGCATCTGGAATTTGGGGTTTGTATCTTCGGCTCCTGTTCCCGGTGTCGATGGATTGGTGGTGCCCCAGCGAGCAGCTCAGCATCTCTCCTCGATGGCTTCTATAAGGTCATCTCATCATGCGTCGACATTCTGCCCAGCATTCCTTCTGTCAGCGACGTCTTGGCATGGCTCCAATGGCCCAGTTCTCTCGGCGTTGAGGATGGTTCTGGCTTGGGGTTTCTGGCGTAATCTGGAGTCTCCTCAAGAGGTTCCGATGAGTTCCAGGGGATGCTATGTTGATCTAAAATTCTTTGGAGGGGGAGGATCTGTGTTCCTAATATTTGTTTTTTGCAGGGTTTTGGTTTTGAGGATTTGATCCCATTTGATTGGCTGTGATTTTGGTTTTTTTTGGGTTCCTAGTTTGACATCGCTGGTTCTTCTCTGCATTTTCACACTGATTTTCCTACCATCATGTCTGGTCTTCTTCGGATTAGATGAGGGCTATTTCATGGTCTGAATGAAGGCAAGCGGCGCTTCTGTTCAGGATGCCCCGGATCCTCTCATCGATGGCGTTTCCTTAGAATGTACGGCAGTGGTGGTGAGGTGTCTTGTGGATTGCGACGAGATTCGACCAGGATAGTCTTTGATGGTGGTGACATGGTCTCGTGATTGGTGGTGATGCTACTGGATTAACCGCATGTATTTTCCCCAAAGGATGTTTCAGAGCATGTGTTTCATCTTCGCAGGGCTTTTCGGATTTGGTTGTTTGAGAGGGTATGACGTCAGCCGTCGGATCGGGCCTGTGCTTCGACACATGACACTTGTTTGTTGAACTGTCATGCAAAGGTGGAGTGTTTTATACTGATTATATGCTGGGTGGGGCAGATCCATGTTGTTGTCTGGTTTTTTCTCTATTTTAACCTCGGGTCATGTGATGTCATATGTCCATGAAGTCTGGGTTCCCCCCATTATCCCCTTAAAAGGGGGATTATCTTCTCTTATAATAAAAAAAATTGAAGGCCTTCAGGCTGTTGGATGGTAGTTATTCACATCAGATCTGTTACAATAGTGGAAATGTGATCCTTTATCATGTGTGTTAGTTTACCAAAATTTCTAAAACATATTATAGATGATATCCAGACTAGTATATGGATGTAGTAAACGGCATACCAGTTTGGTTGGTTCTATTGCTGAAATCCTCAGTTGAATGGTGAAGTCAATATAAATATGATTGAAATTTTTGGATGGTTGTGAAACAAGTGTGACTAGAAATTTATCTCTATAAAAGGATTTTGGACATGTTTTTGAGTGGGTGATGTTATATATAATGAAAAATTTAATGTTGTCTTACAAAGATACAGAGTTTTTTTAATCTTTTACTTCCATTAATATAATGATTTTATGTGTTCTGAAGTGGTCATAGGGAGAAAGTATGAAACATGTAAAACTAATGTGTCCATTTACTTATCATATTATAATTCTTTTATGTATGATTATATGTTTGGTTTTTCATTGATGGGGTGATTAGAGTGAAATAATACTGTCTAATTCTTCTGCTTCAAAACAGAAAGAAAGAACAAATTGTTGGTTTTCCACAACACTATGAACTACTAGTGGATAACAATTTCAAATCATCTTATGATTTAACCATTTGGTGTTTGTATCAGTTATTTAGGAACCTTCTTCCCAATAGATATAATGATCCACAAAGAGTTTGGAAAAAATTATTTAAAAAAAATAAGGTTGAAGGAGTGATCTCAAGTAGAAGAGTTCAAAAATTAAGTATGAATAAGGTTAATCTATTTTAGGATAGTTCTGTCAAAGTTTATAAAATGAAGAAGTAAATAGAAGTAACAAAATAAATATTTTCTAGCATGACTTGTTTCTAATGTAAAGAATAATATGAGTTCTTCCTATTTTATATAGTATTTGAAGAAGAATTATGTTAATGAAAATTTTTTATAATAACTGAATTGGTTGAATACCAAGCCATGGATGTTGATGAATTAATCTCATCCTTCCCCTATCAATGGCTGTGGAATGAAGAAACCAACCACTTTCTCAAATTTTCATTGGATATTCATAATTAAGGCTGAGGAATACAATATAAATCCTTTTATTTTTATCCCTTAATATACATAAAAAGGGGTAGTAAAATAATATCATGAAAGAATTGAAATATATTTGATTAACCTAATAGGGGAGAGATCTATTATTTAAGGGGACTATATATTTATAAGGATATTTAAAAGTGGTAAGTAATAAAAGTTAGTATATGTGTGTGTGAGTTGTACAAGTTGTGAACTATTCTAACATCTTTTGTTGATTATGAACTCCAAATATTATTAAACAAAAGTTTAATGGACTGGTCTATTATGTGGAAGAAAAAATTATGGAGTAGATAAAAGTCACTATAATAAATAAAATAATATTATTGGTCTTTTGTTTTTGTTTTATGAACTGTGTTTATATGTGTAGGATTAGAATTTTTGAATGATGACCCATTTCTATGTGTGAGAAATTTGAAAATTGATTTTCTTTTAACGGTTTCTAGTGAAATAAAAAGTGTGATATTACTGACCCCACGAACGAAGAATATTAAAAATGTGATATTGGTCTAAAGTGGTTCATACCATGGGTAAGTTGTTGAGACTTGGGGGTTGATTGGACCATAAATTGAAACATATTAATTGGAAAAGTTTTTATATGGATATGATTATTATGTTGTCTTTTATTTTCAAGAAATAAATCATGTTAAAACTCTACTATTACATGGTTTCTCAGTATAAGTTATAGTGATTTAATGATCATGAAAATAATGTTTATGTTAAAGAATGGATGTTTAAAAGTATGGTGGTATGTGAAAGATGTTTGGTTCTAAGAAGAATTATTTTGAAAAATGGGAAAGTATTTCATATATAAGATATCTTGTTTTTATAGAAGATATATTTTCCTACACATAATATCTCTCAGATAAATGAATGTTAGCAACGGACAACTTCTCTGATTGTTATAGAAGATATTTTGTTACATAAAATATTTTAAGGGAATTCAGTTTTATGTTTAACAAACGAAAGGATTCTCCTAGGAAATATGATATTCATGAGATAATAAGTGATATATTCCATGTGATGTGTAAGTATAATAGGGTGATACATATAATCCTTACAATTAAAATAAATATAAAAGTATCCAAATTTATGATTTTTCTATATTGTATTAGTAATGTTTTTATATTAAGAGGAGATGAAAATTGAAAACTTTGAAATACCATACCTTGATACATGATGTGTTAATATTCAGTATAAAAGTATTTCTAAGACATGAGGGTTTTCCCTATGGTTTGAAAATTAGAATGTCCACAAAATTAAGGTTTGATAAAAAAAGATTTTCATACAATATATTTTCCTTATGAAAGATTTTATCTATGAACGTATAAGGATTTTAACATTTCTAGAAAGTAATATAATGATGTTAAGGAAATTATTTTAATCATTAAACATCACAAAGATAAATATTTATATACGTCGATGAGGAATAAGGATCACTCCATGAAAATGACATCATACCATGATCATATTGATCAAGATTAAAAGAAGATAATGATTGTTTCATGGATAATAACAATTTAAAGATGGGCTCCATGTGGAATGCACGACACATGTCTCTTGTGTTTTCCAACTTTTTGATCGTCACGCCTATCGAAGCCCTATCAGACACTCGCAAGGATCTGATGCCTCTACCTTTTGAGAAGAGAGTTGATGCCCCACCACCTCATCTTTCATACACACCAATAATTGAGAAAATGACAATATCGTATCAAAACAGATAGTTTATTACACTTTGAGACCAAAAAACATGATAAATGCCATTTAAGGATAAAAAATATTGTGTTTTTTCATATGAAAAAAGGGTTTAGTTTGATAAAAAAAAATATGGGTCCTTAACTCGAATTAGGATTCTTTTGGTCCTTAAGGTTATATTTGGTCATATTTTAGTAAAAGAAGAGAAATGATTTCCTAATTCATAAAAGAAAAGAAAATAAAGGAAATGATTTTGATTTCTTTTCAATTTGTTTGGATGAGAAATTTAGTAAAAGAAAAGAAATGGTTGTAATTTCTCTTCATCTTGTTTGGTAAAAATTTTTAAAAGAAAAGAAAAAAAATGTTTTGATAATATGACAAAAATAACCCTTATTAAAAATTATAGTTTCCCAATATTTAATTATTCCAAATAAAAAAAATATTATAATCTTAAATTGTATGTTTGATTTTTAAATAAATATTTATATTATTATAAATAAATATATATTTTTTCAAAAAATATTTATATAATTATAACTATATGTATTTATAAGTATCTTTATAAATATATATATATATATAATTGTAAAAATATTCTTTCATAAATATATATATTTATAAAATATATATATTTATTTATTTATTTATTTATTAATATATTAAATATATATTTAAAATACATTTATATATAAATATTAAATTATAAATACATATATATTTATAAAAATATTTATATAATTATAAATATATATTTATAAATATCTTTATATAATTATAGATAAAAATATTTAATAAACTAAAATCGGTATAAAAGGATAATATAGAAAATATAAAAAAACGGCATTTAATGGGTCCATTTCCTTCCAAATCACTCGGATTTTGGGGTGATTTGAAATGTGCCAGTGGGGGAGAAATGTTTCCCTCCGTTTATTCTCAAATGATTTCTCTCGCTCCAACTAATCTGTCCCAAACTGAGGATATGAGTTGAAATCGTCTCATATCTTTTCTTTTCCGCCCGTTTCTCCGCTGCCAAATGAGGGCTAAATGTTCGCCGAGTTATTTCCCTTACTCCTCGGTGTTCGGATAGGGTGGATGAGTGTTCGAAGGTGGTTCTGTCGACGGAGGAAATTGGTGATGCTGCGGCCAACCAACACTGATCTTTAGTGGCGAAGTTCAGGTGTGAACGACCGTCTCTCGCTTTCTTCTATCATTTCATCAGTTCGTGGGGCCTCGATCACCCAGTGGTGGTTTCTATGATCTCCAGGAGTTTTTTCTGTGTTCATCTTATCTCCTGGATTGATTTTGTGAAATCTTATCTCTAGTTGCATATAAGGACATGGTTTTGGGATCACTTTCTCAGGCAAAGACCCCCCAACTCGATGCCTTTGATTGAGGCGGGACCTTCTCTCGACTTTCTGAGGTTGGATATATTTTCAAAAGTATGAGAGGAGGAGATGAGTGATACTGGGAAGGGGTTCGAGCCGGATTCTCTGAGACAAGATTTATGTACCCCTAACTGGTTTTTAGCTCTTGAGGATGCAGATGGGGTTTTGGTTGTTTCCATCTTCTACAGTGGGCAAGAAGGGTGACAATTCTGGGCATGTTCCGTTGTCTGTTTGTAAGAACCCGGTTTTTTTGAGAAAGACTTTGGAATATTCTTGATGATATTCTAGAGCAGCGCCTTCAGATGGCGTGCGATTCCGAGCCCTGGAGTGGCTGGAATTTAATTTTCAGTGCGTTCACACTGGAAACGCTAAATAAATGAGATAACTCCTAAACGGATTTCCGGATCAGATATCCGAGTGTACGGATGGGTTCGGAATGGGGTGTTTACCCTAGGAACGACATAAAACTTGTCGGCGCAGGATGTTTGGACCCCTCGCCCGCTTTTGGAATGTTAAACGGATAAATTAATTAATTTATTTATTCGTTTAATGGTGAAACGCTAGTATCTCTTAGACGGTGGCTCGGATTGGGAAACCGAGGGCACTGTTGAGTTTGGAGCGTGCCGTTTATCCTAGGAGGGGTATATGTTTCGCGGGCGTGGGCCGTTTGTGAAAAATGGATCCAGGGGCGTTTTCGTAATTTAGCGGCTTCGGACGTTAAATTTTATAACTTTTGAACGGGGTCTCGGATTATAATTCTGGGACCACCACTGCACTCGGAGCATTGTGTTTACCCCAAGGGAGGCTTAACCTTGACCCTGCTGAGGGTTCGGGTTCGGGCCGACGGGCGGGTGGTTAACATTTTCTATTTAAACGCTTAACACACCCCTTCATCTTCTTCTTCCCCACCTGGACAGACGCAAGAGGCATCTTCCCCTCTCCTCCTCCATTTCTGGTGAGGTAGCTCCGGCGAAGCAGCTCCGGCAAGACGCGGCGCGGCAGCGAACTCCCCGTGAAGCTCCGGGCATCGCCCAAGAGGTAGGATGTTGCATTTGCATTTTCTATTCCCGTACCTACTTTGAGCTCATTTTGTACTGTCTATTCCTTGTCAAAACTTTTATAAAATCCCATGAATGCGTAGTATAAATTTTTATCTCTCCAGCGCATTTTTCAGAATCAAAATCCGAGCTCGGAGGAGGCCGGGGTTGATCGTTGAAGGTTGCGGGTTTTTCCGGTGGTCCGGCGAGCCCTGGCGCGGTGGGCGGCCTTAGGCGGTGTCACGGCATGCGGCGGGCGGCCTCAGGCGGTGTCTGCGGGCGTCGGCGCGGGTGTCCGGTGGAGGCGCTGGGCGCAGCAGCGGGGAGCTCGATCATCGGCGGGGGCGTCTGGCGGAGCGCCCGGTGGGGCGGCGGTCGCCAGGGAGCGGCGAACGCGGGGTCGCGGCGCGCGACCCCTGTGCGGCGACAAAGACCCACGCCGCGTGGGTCTTCATGCGGCGGCCATGACCGGCCCTCGTGGCCGGTCTGCGCGCGGACCGCGTGTCCGCGGCCGGCCCACGCGGCTAATCCGCGGGCCGGTCCAGCCCCAGGGGTCTTGCCCCCTCGGTGTTCGGACACCCGTAGTTTCCGCTACGGGTGTCCGTTTTGAGTGCCGTCTGCGGCGGTGGAACCGTATCGACGAGACGGAAAATTTGAGATGGTTTCGGGAATTTTTAATTCCAGAAACGTTAGGCCTCAGAGGTGCGACGCGTCTTTAAGTAAATTTGACGTTTTCTGGGAGTTCTTGTTTTGGACGGCGTGGGCGCATCCGACGTCCGTTTTGAGCGCCGTCAGTGGTGTTGGGACCCTGGCATCGAGGCGGAGCTTTCCAGGGTGGTTTCAGGCATTGAGGCCGAAGTTGAGGCGTGGGCCCCATGGCCCATCTTTTGAGCTGTGTGCATCTTTTAGTGACTTTTTCCTCGGACGTCCGTTCGGGGCGTGCAAGCAGTCGATGTTGGGTGTTTTTCTGAGGGCATCGCATTGGCGCAGTCTGCCGCTGTAATTCCGCACGATAGTGCAGGCCCCGCGAGGGCCATTTTGGGAGTTGACGGTGATTTCCAGCTTTATCACCGGGTGACCATTTTGGACAAGTGAATAGTCCATTTTTTGTACTTTTTCGAGAGGATCCCAATGGTGCGATCCGTTCGTTGAGTTTCGGGACCGGGATGTGGGTCCCACGTGGCACCGCTCGTGTGCGGTGCGCCAGGATGCATCTTTTTCTCCGGATATCCGTTGCACTCATGTGAGTAGTGCTTTTGACATGTTTTCCTGAGGGGATCGCGATGGTGCGATGCGCTCGACTATTTTCGGGGTCAGGGCTCGGGATCACGGGATGTTGTTCGGGCGTGAGGCGGTGTTGGTGACTTTTCCATCGGATATCTGTTGGAGGCGAGTAAGTAGTCGATCTCGCGTGTTTTTCAACGAGGATTACAACGGTGCGATCCGTTTGATTGTGAGGAGCCTCTTGCGTGGTCTTATTTAATGTGGAGCATGAGAGGTGCTCCGGTGGCGGTTCGTCCTACCTTGTTTGTTGCGGACCCTTGGCGTGTGATCACGCACTCTTGGGAGAGTGATACAAATGATTCACAAGATGTGGTTGGTCGTGCCTGGGCCTTTGAGTTGGATTTGTTACGTCACGCCTTCACGTTGACATTGGGTTCCATGTGCACGATAGCCCTTGGGATGGATACATGGTATACTCTGGGAGCATACGACAGCACTTGGAGGTACATGTGGTTTGTACCTGAGACATTCGTGCACTTAGTTGGGGTTGACTTGGGGCCACACGTCGTGTGGGCCCCATGCGCGTGTCGTGTTCTGCTATGCGTACTTTGACATCTCGCGATGCATAGGGTCCCTCGATTTGTTTGTTTGACTAGCAGGGTGGAGTTTCCCTGGCTCTGTGCTCGTTTGTTGACCAGCAGGGTTGAGTGGTCTCCCCCTGGTTTCGTTCTCGATGGATTGGCCGGTAGCGGTGCTAGTGGCACCCCGTGATGGAACAAGCACTGAACCTCTTTTGGGAGAGTTGTTCTGCAGTTGGGTGGTTGTGTGATACCCACTCCGTGTTCGGGTGGCCAGTGTTATACCCTCCAGTAGAGATGGCCAGAGCAGTTCTGAGTTTTGCCCTCCAGCGGGGTTGGGCAGTGGGTTACTCATCGACTTCTTCGGGTTTACCCTCCAGTGGGGCTGGGCAGTGGGTTACTCGCTGACTTCTAGGGTTTACCCTCTAATAGAGACTGGGCAGTGGGTCACCCGACGCTCTTAGGGTCTACCCTCCAGCAGAGACTGGGCAGTGGGTCGCCCGACGCACTTATGGTTTACCCTCCAGCAGAGACTGGGCAGTGGGTCACCCGACGACCTCTTAGGGTCTACCCTCCAGCGGGGTTGGGTAGTGGGTCGCCCGTTGTCGAGTTTCAGGTCTACCCTCCAGCAAGGCTGGGCAGTGGGTCGCCTGTTGACTTATTCCAGGTCTACCCTCCAGTGGGGCTAGGCAGTGGGTCGCCGGATGATGTGTTATGGTCTACCCTCCAGCGGGGCTGGGCAGTGGGTCACCGGATGATGTGTTATGGTATACCCTCCAGCAGGGCTGGGCAGTGGGTTGTCGGATGATGTGTTATGGTTTACCCTCCAGCGGGGCTGGGCAGTGGGTCTCTTGATGATGTGTTATGGTTTACCCTCCAACAGGGTTGGGCAGTGGGTCACCCGATATCTGGTTATGAACTACCCTCCAGCAGGGCTAGGCAGTGGGTCATCCGTCGGCATTTCCGGACTCAGTCCTTCCTACTAGGCTGGTCTGTGGCTTTCCTTCATGGTTACCGGAGCGGGACCCTTGGTTGTACGGGTCGGTGATGGAAAGGCTTTAACTTTGAGGAGACCTTTCTACTGCGGGGCAGTGATGAGTTGTGGTTTGACGTTCTCCCAGAACTCTCAAGTACGAGGGGCGCTTTCCCCACCGAGACGCGTTCTAGTGATGCGATCTAAAACTGTACAGGCGAGTCAGTGCCGCCCAAAGCAGATAGTGTCAAAGTGCGGTGATTGAGCCCCTTGGATTGCGGTTCGGGGCAGACATGCGGAATGATGGGCATCGATGGAGTTTTCTTCTGGGACTATTGGCTACTCTTTTCTTGGGCTGAGCTACGGGATGGGGATCCCCTTACGAAGTTGTTCGGGTTTCTTGTTGAGCATACTGATATGTATATACCTTGTTTCTGGTACCCACTTCTTGGGTTCAGTTACTCTCCTTCCAGTAGAGGCGAAGACGCGCGGGGTATGCCATGTGCTTTCTGTGTCTAGCTTCTTGTGGTTGGATGAGTCTACTCTCCTGCTATAGGTAGCGAAGACTCGACGGGAAGTTCATCTTCTCACCGTTTCCAGCTCCTTGTGTCTGGACTAGTCTACCTTCTTTCCTCCTGTTGGGTTGACCTGGACTCTTTACTGTACTTTCTGTTTTACTTCTGTTCTACACCCTGCTCTCTCTACTTCTCTCCCTTCGGTACCTCCTTTTTTGCTCCCTCGAGCCTTCAGGGTATCCTACTGAGTATTTTTGTACTCACCCCTGCTTGGTCTTTGCCCGCACTTGGTGTGCCCTTGCAGACGATGGACAGGTGGAGCATGGCTTCAGTGGAGCGTAGGAGCTTGGGAGCTTGGACCGCGTGTGGTGGTCGTGGCCGGGATCCAGGTGGGAGACCCGTCAGCTGTTTCTTCTTGTTTACCTATTGCCAGGTTGTTGAACTTTCTGGTTGGACGCGTGTTTTTCCCTTTTCTTTTCAGTTTGTACCTTGTACTGTTTAGAGGTCGATGCACTCTTGTGGTTTATTTATAGCAGTTTCTCTTTTACTCTGCTTGTCTCTTCTTTTACTCTGCACGGTTACATTGAGTGTGTTGCGTGTGTGTGTACAGGTACTTAGACAAAGGCCTCCCCGAGTTGTTGTGCCTTCGGCGCTAGTCGCCAGCCCCAGGCCTGTGGAAGCGGGCTTGGGGTAGTTGCGGCTCGAGCCCAGGTAGGTTCGGGTCGTGACAAAGTGGTATCCGAGGTGGTTCGTTCCTTGGGACGTTGTGCGGGTGTCCCTAAAAGAGGAATTGGTTGGGATATAGGGCAACAGTGTTAACCTGTCTTGAGAGCGGCTCTCAGGCCAGCGAATCCAGTGATTGTGCGGCGGCCGACGTATCCATTCACCAGGACCTTGATAACCCGCTTGTCGACTCGGCATGCTGAGACACTCGTTTCAGGGAAATTTGTTTGTGCATCACATAGGAATGAGTCTTGACTATCCTTATTGAGTCATCTCTCCATCGTTGTTGTTGTTGGTATATACATATATGCTCATCTGACCGTGACACTCCTTGATAATTTTCAGGATGTCTCCGCGAGGACGGCCATCCAGGATACCAGCTTTCATTCGTGATGATGACCATGTGAGCTACGAGGCCATAGTACAGGACCCATCATGTGAGCCCCTTTCTTCGGGTGGGCCAGTAGCAGCACCCCCACTTGTTGAGCAGCAGACAGTTTCAGCAGAGCAGGCTGAGCTTGAGCGCAGGTTGAGCACACTCCGCGAGTTCCAGCGGCAGGGACCGCTGAGTTTCTGTGGTGAGCCAGACCCTCATGCAGCAGAGGTTTGGCTCGAGGCAGTGGTTCACCTTTTAAGTCTTGTGCAGACGCCGACAGATCAGAGAGTGGCTTTGTAAGCCACCCTTTTTCGTGGAGCAGCTCGGTGTTGGTGGAGTCTGGTGACTCAGTTTCTTGACGAGTCATCACTTTCGTGGGACGACTTTCAGTTGTTTTTTCATTAGGAGTTTTTCCCCTCCTGCTTGCGCTCCGTTCAGATTCAGGATCTCCTGCAGTTTCAGCAGGGAGGGATGACGGTGGCCGAGTACGCGGCTAGTTTTGCAGACCGTGCACGCTTTCACCCGAACTTGGTCCATGACGACAACCTCCGAGCGCGGAAGTTTGAGCAGGGTCTCCGCCGAGAGATTCGTGCTTTCATAGTACCCTTGGGCATTTCCACATATGTCGGGGTGCTAGAGCAAGAGCTGGCGACAGGGGGCTTCCTGTCTTGTTTTGCGGTTGGTAGTGGCAGTGGGCGCGACGGAGCCGGGACGTCTGTCGTAGTTAGCAGGCGTCGGAGGACAAGACTTCGATGCAGGTGGCCTTCCCACTGCTGGTTCCGGAGACGTGGTCATATACCACTGTGGCGAAAAGGCACAGGGCCTCAGCCGAGGATGCCCTTCCATGAGTGTATCTCGAGCTGTGGTCGTACACCACAGTGGCGCCGGAGGACACCAGGGCAGCCAAGAGAGCGCCGGTGCTATGCTTGTGACGGGCGAGGTCACTTGGCACGAGACTGCCCGACCTGAGTTGCTGAGAGCTTCGGGCAGGCAGTAGGCGCACCACCACGGTAGAGGCAGCGCCGTGATCAGAGTAGTACCCATAGAGGTGGTGCTAGCAGAGGAGCGAGAGGAGCTGGAGGTGGGGGATGACGTTACGAGATCTCCCCATCACCACTAGGCGGTCCACGTCAGGCTCCGGGAGCTGACGGTTGGGACCGCAGGTAGCCGCGAGCTTTGGATGTCTACGATCCTGCAGAGCACGGAATGGTGAGAGGTACCCCTTGCGACTCTTCTACTTCTTTCAGTAGAATAGTTAGGCTCTGTGTGTGAAATGATTTTCTCCCGGATCCTTGTTTGAGTTGTTACCAGGGTGGCGCGAGGCGTCGGTGTAACCCTATGTTGGTAAAGTAAAAGGGCGTGATCCCTTTTACTTTAGTCGATGGTGTTGACTCCTTTGCCTTTTGAGCGTGTAAGAGAGCATCAACTGTGGAACCTTTCAGGACTAGATATCCTTGAGTGTTTCACCATATGGATATTCTGAAGGAGGGAATCATCGGGTCTTGTTTCAGGTGCGGGCGGTGATTGCAGTCACGTCATGCGACGTAGAGGTTCGTCCGGGGAGGTGAGCTACCCCCGAGAGCCTTCGGGCCGTTTCAAGTTGTGCAAAGGGATGGAGAGGTTCCCTACTGCCTTGCCCTAACCCCAAAGTTTGGAGTGGGTGCATGACATCGGCAAGGGCTAACCTCGCATGAACAGATCAATCCTTTGGTCTATGTGCGGTGGCACAGAGCTGTGCGTGGGTTCTTCTGAGTATGGGAAATCCAGTTGTGGGCTTAGTACCCTGTGTTGTTCCCTGGTTTTTCATTTCGAGGACGAAAATATTGAAGGAGGGAATGATGTAAGAACCCGGTTTTTTCTGAGAAAGACTTTGGAATATTCTTGATGATATTCCAGAGTAGCGCCTTCAGACGGCGTGCAATTCTGAGCCCCGGAGTGGCCGGAAATTAATTTTCAGTGCGTTCACAATGGAAACGCTAAATAAATGAGATAACTCCTAAAAGGAGTTCTAGATTAGAGATCCGAGTGTACGGATGGGTCCGGAATGGGGTGTTTACCCTAGGAACGACATAAAACTTTTCGGCGCAGGATGTTTGGACCCCTCGCCTGCTTCTGTAATGTTAAACGGATAAATTAATTAATTTATTTATTCATTTAATGGAGAAACGCTAGTATCTATTAAAGGATGGCTCGGATTAGGAAATAGAGGGCACCATTGAGTTTGGAGCGTGTCGTTTATCCTAGGAGGGGTATATGTTTCGCGGGTGCGGGCCGTTTGTGAAAAATGGCTCCAGGGGTGTTTTCGTAACTTAGCAGCTTCGGACGTTAAATTTTATAACTTTTGAACGGGGTCTCAAATTAAAATTCTGATACCACTGTTGCGCTCGGAGCATCGTGTTTACCCCAGGGGAGGCTTAACCTCGACCCTGCTGAGGGTTCGGGTTCGGGCCGACGGGCGGGTGGTTAAGCGTTTTCTATTTAAATGCTTAACACACCCCTTCCTCTTCTTCTTCCCCACCTAGACAGCCGCAGGAGGCAGCCTCCCCTCTCCTCCTCCATTTCCGGTGAGGTAGCTCCCGCAAGGCGCAGCGTGGCGGCGGACTCCCCGTGAAGCTTCGGGCATCTCCCAAGAGGTAGGATGTTGCGTTTGCATTTTCTATTCCCATACCTACTTTGAGCTCGTTTTGTACTATCGATTCCTTGTCAAAACTTCTATCAAAGCACATGAATGAGTAGTATACATTTTTATCTCTCCAATTCATTTTTCGGAATCAAAATCCGAGATCGAAGGAGGCCGGGGTCGATCATCGAAGGTTGCGGGTTTTTCCGGTGGTCCGGCGAGCCCTGGCGCGGCGGGCGGCCTCAGGCGGTGTCACGGCGTGCGGCGGGCGGCCTCAGGCGGTGTCCGCGGGCGTCGACGCGGGGGTCCGGTGGAGGCGCTGGGCGTGGTAGCGGGGAGCTCGAGCGTCGGCGGGGGCGTCTAGCGGAGCGCCCGACGGGGCGGCGGTCGCCAGGGAGCGGCGACCGCGGGGTCGCGGCGCGCGACCCCTGTGCGGCGACAAAGACCCGCGCCGCGCGGGTCTTCACGTGGCGACCGAGACCGGCCCTCGTGGCTGGTATGCGCGCGTACTACGTGTCCGTGGCCGGCCCACGTGGCTAAGCCGCGGACCGGCCCAGGCCAGGCGGACCGGCCGGTCCAGCCCCAGGGGTCTTGCCCCCTCGGTGTTCGGACACCCGTATTTTCCGCTACGGGTGTCCGTTTTGAGTGCCGTCTATGGCGGTGGAACCGTATCGATGAGATAGACATTTTGATTTGGTTTTGGGAATTTTTAATTCCCGAAACGTTAGGCCTCAGAGGCGCGACGCGTCTTTAAGTAAATTTGACGTTTTTCGTGAGTTCTTGTTTTGGACGGCGCGGGCGCGTCCGAGGTCCGTTTTGAGCGCCGTCAGTGGCGTTGGGACCCTGGCATCGAGGCGGAGCTTTCCAGGGTGGTTTTATGCATTGAGGCCGAAGTTGAGGCATGGGCCCCATGGCCCATCTTTTGAGTTGCATGCAGCTTTTAGTGAATTTTTCCCCGGACGTCCGTTCGGGGCATGCGAGCAGTCGATGTTGGGTGTTTTTTCGAGGGCATCGCGTTGGCGCAGTCTGCCGCTGTAATTCCGCACGATAGTGTGGGCCCCGCGAGGGTCGTTTCGGGAGTTGACGGTGATTTCCGGCTTTATCACCGGGCGACCGTTTTGGACAAGTGAATAGTCCATTTCGTGTACTTTTTCGAGAGGATCGCAACGGTGCGATCCGTTCGTTGAGTTTCGGGACCGGGATGTGGGTCCCACGTGTCATCGCTCGTTTGCGGTGCACCGGGATGCATCTTTTTCTCCGGATATCTGTTGCACTCATGTTATTAGTGCTTTTGACGTGTTTTCCCGAGGGGATCGCGATGGTGCGATGCGCCCGACTGTTTTCGGGGCCGGGGCTCGGGATCACTGGACGCTGTTCAGGCGTGAGGCGGTGTTGGTGACTTTTCCGTCGGATATCCGTTGGAGGTGAGTAAGTAGTCGATCTCGTGTGTTTTTTCATGAGGATTACAAAGGTACGATCTGTTTGATTGTGTGGAGCCCCTTGCGCGATCTTATTAAATGTGGAGAATGAGAGGTGCTCCGGTGGCGGTTCGTCCTACCTTGTTTGTAGCGGACTCTTGGCCTGTGATCACGCACTCTTGGGAGAGTGATACAAATGATTCACGAGATGTGCTTGGTCGTGCCTGGGCCTTTGAGGTGGAGTTGTTACATCACGCCTTCGCATTGACATTGGGTGTTGTGTGCACGATAGCCCTTGGGCTGGAGACATGGTATACTCTGGGAGAATACGAGAGCTCTTGGAGGTACGTGTGGTTTGTACCTGAGATGTTCGTGCGCTTGGTTGGGGTTGACTTGGGGCCACACTTCGTGTGGGCCCCATGTGCGTGTCGTGTTTTGCTTTGCGTACTTTGACCTCTCGCGACATGGAGGGTCCCTCAATGTGTTTGTTTGACCAGAAGGGTGGAGTTTCCCTGGCTCTGTGCTCGTTTGTTGACCAGCAGGGTTGAGTGGTCTCCCCCTAGTTTCGTTCTCGATGGATTGGCCAGTAGCGGTACTAGTGGCACCCCGTGATGGAACAGGCACTGAACCTCTTTTGGGAGAGTTGTTCTGGAGTTAGGTGGTTGTGTGATACCCACTCCATGTTCTAGGGTTTATCCTCCAGCAGAGACTTGACAGTCGGTCACCCGACGCTCTTAGGGTCTACCCTCCAGCAGAGACTAGGTAGTGGGTCGCCCGACGCACTTATGGTTTACCCTCCAGCAGAGAATGGGCAGTGGGTCACCCGACAACCTCTTAGGGTCTACCCTCCAGCGGGGCTGGGCAGTGGGTCTCCCGTCGTCTAGTTCCAGGTCTACCCTTCAGCAAGGCTGGGTAGTGGGTCGTCTGTCGACTTATTCCAGGTCTACCCTCCAGCGGGGCTGGGCAGTGGGTCGCCGGATGATGTGTTATGGTCTACCCTCCAGCGGGGTTGGGCAGTGGGTCGCTGGATGATGTGTTATGGTCTACCCTCCAGCGGAGCTGGGCAGTGGGTCGCTTGATGATGTGTTGGGGTTTACCCTCCAGTAGGGTCGGGCAGTGGGTCACCCGATATCTGGTTATGAACTACCCTCCAGCGGGGCTGGGTAGTGGGTCACCCATCGGCATTTCTGGACTCAGTCCTTCCTACTAGGCTGGTATGTGGCTTTCCTCCGTGGTTACCGGAGCGAGACCCTTGGTTGTACGGGTCAGTGATAGAAAGGATTTAACTTTGAGGAGACCTTTCGACTGCGGGGCAGTGACGAGTTATGGTTTGACGTTCTCCCAGAACACTCAAGTACGAGGGGCGATTTCCCTACCGAGACGCATTCTTATGTCGTGATCTAAAACCGTGTGGGTGAGTCAGTGCCACCCAAAGCGGATAGTGTCGAAGTGCGGTGATTGCGCCCCTTGTCTTGCGGTTCGGGGTAGACATGCGGGATGCTGGGCATCGATGGAGTTTGCTTCTGGGACTGTTGGCTACTCTTTTCTTGGGCTGAGCTATGGGATGGGGATCCCCTTACGACATTGTTCGGGTTTCTTGTTGAGCATACCAATATGTATATACCTTGTTTCCGGTAGCCACTTCTTGGGTTCGGTTACTCTCCTTCCAGGAGAGGCGAAGACGCGCGGGGTATGCCACGTGATTTCCATGTCTAGCTTCTCATGGTTGGACGAGTCTACTCTCCTGCTATAGGTAACGAAGACTCGACGGGAAGTTTGTCTTCTCACCATTTCCAGCTCCTTGTGTCTGGACGAGTCTACCTTCTTTCCTCCTGTTGGGTTGAGCTGGACTCTTTACTGTACTTTCTGTTGTACTTCTGTTCTACTCCCTGTTCGCTCTACTGCTCACCCTTCGGTACCTCCTTTGTTACTCCCTCGAGCCTTTGGGGTATCCTACTGAGTATTTTTGTACCCACCCCTACTTGGGCTTTTCCCGCACTTGGTGTGCCCTTGCAGACGACGGATAGGTGGAGCATGGCTTCAGTGGAGTGTAGGAGCTTGGGAGCTTGGACCGTGTGCGGTGGTCGTGGTCGGGATCCAGGTGGGAGACCCGTCAGTTGTTTCTTCTTGTTTACATGTTTCCAGGTTGTGGCACTTTCTGGTTGGGCACGTGTTTTGCCCTTTTCTTTTCAGTTTTTACCTTGTACTGTTTAGAGGTCGATGCACTCTTGTGGTTTATTTATAGCAGTTTCTCTTTTACTCTTCTTGTCTCTTCTTTTACTCTGCATTGTTGCATTGAGTGTGCGATGTGTGTGTGTACAGGTACTTAGGAAAAGGGCTCCCCGAGTTGTTGTGCCTTCGGCGCTAGTCGCTAGCCCCTAGCCTATGGAGGCGGGCTTGGGGTAGTTGCGGCTCGAGCCCGGGTAGGGTCGGGTCGTGACACTGTTGATGGAGGTAGGGATACTCGTGCAATGGAAAAGGTGTTTTACAATATTCCAAACATAGTTCCAATTTCATTCAGGACTCAAGGCTGATTGGAAAACTTTCACCCTGCACCATGATGACCATAATTTTATGGAATTCTAGTGTTCTGGGGGGTCTAAATAAATCTACATTCATTTCATCTGAAGCTCTTAAGTATAGGGAGACCATCCTGGTAATCCTAGAACCTAAACATAATGATTATCTTATTTCTTCTTTTTCTCCCAAACTGGGTTTTTTCTGAATGCATGCATGGTAGTCCTAATAACAAGAAAATCTGGGTCTTCGGGATGAAATTTATCATAATTGAGAAGTTATACCTTTAATCTCATCACTTCACCACCCTAGTGTCTATTTTGGGTTCAGGCTTCTCTTCTCCTTTGTTTACGCTAAATGTGAAACTAATGAGAGGAAGGGATTGTGTCTTCTTTTATCTTCTTTCCAACCAGGAAACACTCTGTGGTTTATTGGAGGGGGGAATTAATATTATTTCTGAGGAGTCTCAGAAGAAATGAGGGGGTGTAGTATACCCCCATTCAAGGAATTTATGACTTTTAATGGTATAATGGATATGGGTTTTCTGGGGATCCTTGTAATAATAAGAAAGGAGGAAGAAGAATTTGAAGCCAGTTGGATTGCTTCCTGTTTAATATTCATGGTATTGATGCATTTCCCCAAGATGAAGCTACTCATCTTCCTCACATTCTTTCGGACCATGCTCTGCTATTAGTTCATCTTGATAGGGTGTGTACCCGTAATTCGCGCTTATTTTTCTCTTGGATCTAGGTTATGATTTCATGCAGGCTTTGAGGGACCCTTGGGTTCAACCAGTTAGCGGATCTTCATGGGAAGGTTTGGGTGATCATCATAAAAGGATAATGTCCCATTTAAGGGTGTGTAACAGTAGCAGGAGTAACAATGACCTTCCTCTGGAGGATTTAAAGAAATATATTGAGGATTTGGAGGGAAAGATTCAGGTTAATTGGGACGATGACTCTTTTGTTATATTAACCAATAAACAAAACCTTCTGGTAGAAATACTGGTTGCTATCGAAAGATTGGGGAGGGAAAGGCCTAGAGCTCTCTGGATCAGGGAGGGAGATAGGGATTGTCGAGTAAATGTTGGAGGATATCAACAAGACCCTTGGTTCTAACATTATGATCATCATGATCGATATGGGATAAACTGGGTTCACATTACTTGTGTGAGTTTTATGAAGGAAACGTGAACTTGGTTCATAAATAAATATTAATTAAAAAATCATCACTATTAAATATTTATTAAAAATTATTAATTAAAAAATCAACAAATATTAAAATACTAATGAAATATAAATAAATATTAATTAAAAAATCATCAATATTTATAAAATATCAATAAATATAAAAAATAGCAATATATATTAATTAAATAATAAAAAAATATAAATAAAATACTAAAAAATATTAATAAATATCAACAAAATATTTTTCAACATTTATAAATATTTATAAATATTAATTAAAAATTAATAAAAGTAAAAATTAACAAATATTCATAAATATTAATAAATATCAATTAAATAATAATAAATATTAAATTAATATTCATAAATTTTAATAATTTTTGTAACACGTTGAGGGTGAAACCCTCTTATTAAAAATATAAATATTAATTAAATATTAATGAATAAAAATAAATATTTCTTAAATATTATTAAATGTTAAATAAATATTAATAAATGCTAATAATTATTAATAAATATTCATGAATAATAGATATCCATTAAATAAATATTCATAAATATTATTAAATATAAGTAAATATTAATATTTATTAATATTTATTAACATTTTGTAATATCTAGTAATATTTATTGATATTTATGAATATTTATGAACATTTAATTGATATTTAGTCATATTTAATGATAGTATTACTATTTAATAATTAATTTAAGATGATTATTTGTTATATTAATATGTAGTATTATAATCTATATTATATACAATAAATAATCATCTTTAATTAAGTATAAATAGTAATAATATTTATTGAATTCAAAATAATTCATATTATTAATATTTAATAACGAATTTAAGAATATTATTTATTATACATATATAGATAATAATACGAAATATTAATATGAATAGCAAATAATTATTATTAGTATTACCAATGTAGTTATTAATATTAATGTTTCAAAAATATATAACATGTATCATCAATCTAATGTACTTCTATGACCTGGATGCTCCTATATCCCACAGCCAAACGTATATATGATGCGTCCACGCTGTGTCTGTTTATTTATCTGATCTGGCGTATACTACTCCTGTATATCATTGTCGACCCCTGCCTCCACATCATCCTATGTGGCAGGCGGTGGATGTACATTCTTGTCGCCTGTACCATGTCCTGCCTCTAATGATAGTGGATTCTGGCTGGAACTCTCATCAACATATGAAGAAGATGAATGATGTGTTGCGAATGTCTGCAAAGCGGAGTCTAATAAAGTATCCAACTCAGACTAGTCAACGTTTATCTATGCCTCTGGCTGTGACTGAGTAGCTAGAGGAACATCTAGCTAATCATGATGAACACCCTCCTCGTGTGCAACATCAACATCCATAACAGGGTTGTCACCCCCTAACACATCTATATCAGGCTCAGCAGCCTCAACATCTTGTGGAGGATCAAAGAAAATCTCATGATAAATTTTGTCCATGGAAGGAAGCAACTCTGTCACAGCTTCGTGAAAATATTCTTGGCCAAATGCGTCTCATTCTACTGGATTAGAGATGTGAATGAGACGGATGATACAAATATCATGCAAAAACAAATTCTGTTGTTACGTGATGTTAATACAAAATATGTTCAACAGTGGAAGGAAGAATGATTACCAATTCATGAAAGCCTCGTGTGTGTCATGTAAAAAATCTGACTGGGACATGAAGTCCTATGATGCATAATCCAGTTGATCGAATAAATTAATATGTAATTTCCTCGCCCCTCGTAATCGGTACTCATGTCGTTTGTCTCATAGGTCAATATATCCTGCATAATACATCCTCCAATCAAAGTCTATCTTCCCTAACATCTTCAGGGAATGAAGCAAATATAAGTGACTGGGCGGGTTAGGAATGGGATGAAGGAATCTGAACTGGCTCATAACTTTGTCGTTCTGATGTCACTCGACAATATGAAAATGAATCAATGGAACCAGTAAGCATCGTCATACAATACCTCAGAAGACTCTGGATGATATCATCAGTGTATGACATCTATGTAATCCGAGAAAAAAAATGAATAATCAATTAATAAATGAAAATATGTATAATAATGAATAAATATTTAACTATATAACGAATAACCACTTACATCATTTGGATAAAGGTTGTACAACATAAGTATGTAGGTGTGAACATCGTGTTTGGTTGTATCTGAATGTCGATGTGTCTGATTCCACCTGTACATAACATTGATATAGTTATATTTCATAATAGGAAGTTATATAATTAAGTTAGACATTATAAGGAAGGAATAACATATCATCGTACACATGGAAACTCTTCTACAATATCTACAGTCAATGGCGCACGAGCATGTGGAGCTAATCGAGTGATGTTCTCTCATATCCACATCTGTAGAAGAATAATGCATCATGTGTTCTGCATCCCATTGATACGACATGCACTGCATAACGCCCTGTATATATATGCGAGACAAGAATACCCCTAGTTATACCATCCCGCCTGATCCAAATCCTCCAGTAAAGATAAATACATCAAATGTACGAATATAGTGGAGTGATCAACGAAAATCGCGTCACCGACCAACTTCAAAATGTAAGCATGTGCAAATCGCACCATGGTGATATCGTCGACATCCTCTGTTAGATGTGTGGACTGATGGTATAACCAGAGAATGTGTAATCTACTACTGATGATGGCCATGCTATCGTCATAGACCTTAATGCCCAGTAATCTATGAACAAGCTCAAACCAATCTGTTTCAACTCGCCCTATCACAACTGCACCGTTGATTGGGAGACCCAGCATAATGAATACATCTTGTATTGTAATAGTCATCTTCCTCTCTGTAAAATGGAATGTATGTGACTCTGACATCCATCTCTCTACGAGCACAACAATGAGCTGATGGTCGAAAAAGGTGAAGTCGAACATTGCTACATCATAGAACCCAGCACGGCAAAGATGGAGAATGATAACGGGAAGTGGTGAAACATGATGGAAATGATGATATCTATGTACACTCAAAGGAGGCACTAGAAATCGCTCTAAAACCAACGGTGAAATATGAGTATCCTGGGATGTGATCAATGGAGGACCTATCATCTGAAAAAATGACATCATCGTTACTTTTTTATAGTGAATTCAATAAAAATTGTAAACATTAAAAAAAACTACATAAAGAAAAATAAGGTAGAAAATTAGCATGTATAATTCACCATTACGATGAAAAAGAGGTAAAAATATATATGTGGTAGGTATTGTTGGTTTAGTCTACGAATTTCTTGTTTTATTAATCGCTAATGAAGTTTAATTTATTCTAATTTTTTTATATAAATCAGCAGTGATGAAAAACCCGCATAGAACAGGTGGCTACATGATATATTCATTTTTGTTGTCTGTTTATTTTTTTAATAGTTATAGTATCACATAATTATTTATGATAAAATCCAAAAATGAAATAAAACAAAGTTTAAATGGGTCAGAAATGAAACAAATCAGAAATAAAAGGATTCATTACTGAAACATCCGCATACGAAACAAAATATACACATTTATAACAAAATACGTAGACTCGGTCATGGATGATGGGAAATGGAGCTATGTCTTGCAACTTGGGGACATCTCTTATGAGTATGTTCTTCTGCGTGACAAATGTTGCATCATAGTCACCCTTCTCGTTGTCAAGCATGGTCCATCTCATTTCTAATTCGAGTAGACTTTGGTCTTTCTTGGGGGTGCAACCTGGTAATGTCAAACCAATAATTTAAAAAATGAAAGAAATTGAAAAAACACATAAATGAAAACAAAACCAAATTACAAAACCTGGAAATATTAGTGACGACAATCGGCTAATCAATAGACAATGAGATAGAATGAAAGTCACCAATAGACATCTAAAATGAATTATAACAGTTAACCAGAGTGCTCATGTGATACACCTGATCAACATATGACTCTCATGACGTGTTTAGCGATGCACAAGCTGCAACAACATGTGCATAAAGATATCTCAATGCTATAAAGTTGTTGCAATCACATTACTTTTTATCCAACATGACCACAAGCACTCGACAAATGTTTCATATAGACTGTTCATAACACTCTTTTACTAGAAAGCTTCTCTTTTCCCGGTAAAATGTTAGAACACTCCATCTTGATGCCTCATGTAGTATCTAGTCAATTTCACTTTAGAAATACTGAGTAAAACGCATTCCATTTTCCATCCTCTGATAGGCCTTTTGGAACCGTTCAACAAAGTAGTGCACACAGCTATAAAATATCTCTTGCACTAATCATGTGATCGACATTTTGTGTACACCCTTGAGTACCCCATTTATGAACTCCACTACATTAATGGTCATATGACCATATCTCCTGCCACCATCATATGTTAATGACTATTTTTGCTTTGAAATATACATCATATATTCATACACATATTCATTATCCATTCAAATATCTTCAATACGACAATCAAACCTTTTTTGTTGAGGCTCATTTGCTGAAATCACAAGAGAATAAAGTATTAAAATGACATTAAATTTTCTTTAAAAAAAGTAAGTTTAAAAAAACATACCCAACTTAAGGATCTACTTTTTTATTGCCTCATCTCTAAAATGATTATGCACATTACTTGAAATATGTCTAATGCAATATCGATGATACGCATTCGGTTATCTCTATGAAACTTCATCACTAATTATGTCTCTATAATCGCTCAATGATGATCAGATATCAAACACACTTCTTGGTTTTGTGTGGCATGAATATATATACATACCAAAAACCAACTCTAGGATTCAAAAATCTCTTTTTCAAAAATATTGAATGCAAGTGGTAGAGGAGAACGATTATCATTCTGTGTGACAGTAATAAGTAGAACACTTGTATACTTGTCATAAAGGAAAGTGTCATCAACCTGAATGAATTGTTTACAATAAGGAAAAGCATCAATGCATAACCAGAATGCCCAAAAAACCCTATTGAACTTCACCTTTGATCGATCAACTTGGTGATTGGGGGATATATACTCTACAGTGTCCAAAGGATAAATAATTTGATTGTTGAAAGACAACAATTCCATAATCTATGACAACATTGCATATGATTTATCCCAATCACCATACACTTTTACAATTGTCTTCTGTTTTGTGTTCTCATCTTTGTTGTATGATATCATATAGTTAAATTGGTTATTGTTCAGGAACGAATTCAACAATTTTTTGACTATAAGATATCCTACGACAAAGCTTGGAATGAAAAATATAAGACACTTTTAAGTTTATGGTGATTGAGATTAATCTTATGCAATGTTGTCACAACTTATGAAATTGTTGTCTCTCAACAATCATATTATTTATCCTTTGGACATTGTTGAGTATGTGTCACCCAATCGCTGAGTTGATTGATCAAAGGTGAAGTTCAATAGGTTTTTTTGGGCATTCAGACCACGCATCACTGCTTTTCCCTATTATAAAAAATTCATTCAGGCTGATGACACTTTCCTTTATGGTAAGTATATAGGTGTTCTACTTATTTTTGCCACATATGATGATAATCGTTCTCCTCTACTACTTTCATTCATTATTGTTAAAAAGGTGAGTTTTGAATTCTGGAGTTGGTTTTTGGTATGTATACGCATTCATGTCACACAAAACCAGGGAGTGTGTCTGATATCTGATCATCATCAAGTGATTATAGAGGCCATAAATAGTGATGGGGTTTCATAGAGAGAGTTTAATGCTTATCATCGATATTGCATTAGTCATATTGCAAGTAATGTGCATAAGCATTTCATATATGAGACAATAAAGAAGACGATCCTCAAGTTGAGTATGATTTTCCAAATTTACTTTTTTTAAAGGAAATTTAGTATCCTTTTTAATACTTTATTCTCTTATGGTTTAAGCATATGAGCCCCCAACAAGAAAGGTTTGATCGATGTCTTGAAGATATTTTAAGAGCTAATGAAAATGTGTACGAATATATGATGCATATTTTAAAGGAAAATTGGTCATTAACATATGATGTTGGCATGAGATATGTGGTCATATGACCACTAATATAGTGAAGTGCATAAATGGGGTCCTTATGGGTGTGCACAAACTCTCAATCATAGGGTTATTGCAAGAGATATTTTATAGATGTGTGCAATAATTTGTTAAACGGTCCCAAAAGGCCTATCTGAGGATGAAAAATGGATTGTGTTTTACTCAGCGTTTTCAAAGTGACATTGACCAGATACTACATGAGGCATCAAGATGGAGTGTTCTAACCTTTGATCGGGAAAAGTGCAGCTTCCAAGTAAGAGAGTGATATGATTGGCTACATTCAATAGTGGTTGAGTGCTTGTGGTCATGTTGGATAACAGGTACTGTGATTGCAACAACTTCCAGACATTGAGATATCTTTGTGCACATGTTGTTGCAACATGTGCATTGGTAAACATATCATGGAAACTCTATGTTAACTCGATGTATCACATAAGAACTCTTGTTAAGTGTTATAGTGCATGTTGGTGACTTTCATTCTATCACATTGTCTGCTGATTGGCTGACTATCGTCCCTGATATTTCTAGGTTTCATAAATTGATTTTGTTTTCATTTAATTTTTTTTTTCAATTTTTTCCTTTTTAAAATTATTGTCTTGATATTAGCAGGTTGCGCCCTCGGAGAAGACCAAAGTCTACTCAAATCATAAATGAGATAGAATAACCTCGACAACGGGGAGGGGGACAATGATGCAACATTTTTCACGTAGGACATACTCGTAAGAGATGTCCCCAAGTGGCAGGACAAAGTTCCACTTCCCATCATCCATGATCAAGTCTGTATTTTGTCATGAATGTGTATATTTTGTTTCGTATGCAGATGTTTTAGTAATGAATCATTTTATTTATGAATAGCTCCATTTATGACCTATTTCATCTTTGGTTTGTTTCATTCATGGATTCTATTAGAAAGAATTTTGTGATACTATAACTTTTAATAAAATAAACAAACAACGAAAATGAATATATCATGCAGCCACATGTTCTATGTGTGTTTTTCATCATTTCCAATTTATATATAAAAAAATAAAATAAATTAAACTAAATCAGAGATCAATAAAACAAGAAATGCATAGACTAAACCATCAACATCGGCCATATATATTCGTTTACCACTTTTTCATCATAATATTGAATTATACATGCTAATTGTCTACCTTATTTTGTTTGTTGTAGTTTTTTTAAAAAGGCTTACAATTTTTATTGAATTTGCTATAAAAAAGTAACAATGATATCATTTTTGAAAATGACAAGTCCTCCATTTCTCAAATCCCAGGATACTCATGTTTCACGGTTGGTTTTAGAGGGATGTTCAGTGCTTCCTTTGAGTGTACGAAGATCTCATCATTTCCTCTATACTGCACCACCTCCCAATATCATTCCCCATCTTTGTTGTGTTGAGTTCTATGCCATAGAGATATGAGAATTCACCTTTGTCCACCATCAATTCATTGCAGCACTCATAGAGAGATGGCATCCAGAGTCACATATGTTCCATTTTACAGTGGGGGAGATGAATATTACACTACAGGATGTGTCTATTATGTTGGGACTCCCCATCGACGGTGCGACTGTGACAGAATGAGTCAGAGAAGATTGGTTTGATCTTGTTTATAGATTACTGGACATTGAGATGCACAACGATGGTAGGTTTTTCATCAGTAGTAGATTACACATGTACTTGTTAGACCACTGCTTCACACATCCAACAAATGATGCCGACGAGATCATCATAGTATGATTTTCACGTGCTTACATTTTGAGGTTGATCGGTGGCACAATTTTCATTGATCACTCCACTATATTTGTACATCTGATGTATTTACCTTTATTAGAGGATTTGGACCATATAGACTGGTATAGTTGGGAGTCTTCTTGTCTCACATATACATACAAGGCGTTATGTAGCGTATGTCGCATCGATAAGATACAGATCATAGGATGCATTATTCTTCTAGATATGTGGATATGGGAGCACGTACCTCTCTTAGTTCTACATGATCGTGCGTCATTGCTTGCAGATATTGTAGCAGAGTCTCCACGTGGATGATGATATGTTATTTATTCCTTCTAATGTATGACTTAATTGTATTAACTTTCTATTATGAAATATAACTATAACAATTCTATCTACAGGAGGAGTCATACAAATCAGTAATCAGATATAGCCAGACACGATATCCACACCTATAGACTTTTGTTGGACAGCCTTCGGCCAAACGATGTAAGTGGTTATTATTTATATAGTTAAATCTTTAATCTTTACTGTATATATCTTCATTTATTAATTGATTATTCATTCTTTTTTTTCATATTACATGGATGCCATGCACTGATGATATCATCCAGAGTCTTCCACAGTATTGTACGGTGATGCTTACTACCAGCTCTTGCATGGTTCCTTTGATTCATTTTCATATTGTTGAGTGACATCAGACTGACAGAGCTATGAGGCAGTTCAAATTCTTTCAGTCCGTTCCTGACCTGACCAATTAGTTACATTCACTTCATTCCCTAAAGATGTCAGGGAATAGAGATTTTGATTGGAGGACATATCATGCAGTATATATTGACCTGTGGGATAGATGACAGAATCTCGATTACAAGGGCTGAGGAAAGTACGTATGCATTTATTCAATTAGCTAGATTATGCATCCTGTGTCACGACCCGTCCTCGAGGCCCGTGTCGTGACTACCCCAAGCCCGCCTTCCATAGGCCAGGGGCTGGCGACTAGCACCAAGGCGTAAATCCCGATAAACAGGGAAGGCATTGCCTTTGTAAAGTAAACAAGCACCTCAGAGTAAGCAAGCGGAAAAAGGTAATCACTAAGTAAAAACAGAGTACAACTACAAGTGCGGAAAGTAAGTGGGCCAGAATACAAACCCAAACTGAAAGTAAAGTACAACTCAAAAGGGAAAACAGCAACTGAAAGGTAAAAGATGCTACGCCGAGTTGTCCACTGGAAATCCCACCTGAAGGGTGGGTAAAGATAGCTCCACTACTCCTCGGGTCCCGTCGTCTGCTCCTAGTACATCCCGCCCAGTGGTACTCCTCCAGGTATCGTCCTGCTCTGTAAGCCTCAACCACGATCAACGCTGTCTGTCGTCTGCAACCAACACAACGTAGTGCGGGCATAACCCGTGCAGGGGTGAGTATAAGCTACTCAGTAGGGACCCCGAGACCCCCGAGGGTCTCCCAAAATCCACAAAGGATAAACCACAAAGGAAAGATACAATCACGAAGTAACAACCGACACTGCTTAGGTATATGCCCATACATATACCTAAGTCAACAATTCTAATATGCTCCAACCTCCGAGCCCAAGTACAACTCAGTCCACATAGGAAAGTATATGTATTCCACACAGGAAAACAAAAACATAATCCACACAGGATAGCACAACACAATCCACACAGGAAAGCAAACAGGATTAATCTCACACAGGTTCGATCATGAAGTTGAACCCAAAGCTATTGGGAAACTCCTTCTCCATCAAGTGCAATGGTTATGCCGCAACAACCAAGCGCTTCCCTATTACCTTGGACTGCTGTAGTTCTCCACCTATCGGGTACTGTGGGCCTGCTGCTACCACCAAGCGCTCCCTCGTGCCGTTACAAACAAGCGCACCTCTGTCGTGGGCCTTCCGCTATAACCAAGCGCTCCCCTGTGCCGCTACAACCAAGCGCACCTATGTCGTGGGTCTGCCGCTACAACCAAGCGCTCCCCTGTGCCGCTACAACCAAGTGCACCTCTGTCGTGGGCCTGCCGCTACAACCAAGCGCTCCCCTGTGATGCTACAACCAAGCGCTCCTCCGTCGTGGGTCTTCCGCTACAACCAGGAGCTCCTCTGTGCTGCTACAACCAAGCGCTCCTCCGTCGTGGTTCTGCCGCTACAACCAAGCGCTCCCCTGTGCCGCTACAACCAAGCGCACCTCTGTCATGGGTCTGTCGCTACAACCAAGTGCTCCCCTGTGCCGCTACAACTAAGCGCACCTCTGTCATGGGTCTTCCGCTACAACCAAGTGCTTCCCTGTGCCGCTACAACCAAGCGCTCCCCCGCCGGGCTATCCGTAACACACCGAGTCGTTCGATCAGCAGTCGTCAAGTCTCAACCAGCTCTAGGGTTTCCGCACACAGCATGCTCGTTTCGGGAGGGTACACTCCACGAGTTAAGAGGTCGATGCATCAACTGACATGTAGTCCGGATTTGATGTATCCCAAGATGTACCGTAGTGGTCACTACTGAAAACATGGAGGATTCCCGTACGGTTTTCATCATCATCGCAGTCGAATCCACTGAGGATCTCTGTACAGTCATCGTCATCACAGCAGCAGCAGCAGCCAGCTCTAAGGTTCCCGCACACAGCAAGATCGTTCGGGAGGGTCTGCTCCACGAGCCGAGAGGCTGATACATCAACTGACTTAAAGTCCAGAGTTGATGTATCCTAAAGTTCCATATCGTCAACAGGAACTCAACGTCGCAGACAGCACGTCAATCGGACGCTCGGTCTGAGAGTAATTGGCTTTTTTGTCCCAGGGGCCCGGTTGGTTTTTTAAGGAAAACCAACCCGACCGTACTCCACCTATGTCCAAACCTCGGGCGGATTATGCCAAAATATCCGTCTCACTTAGAGGAATCCACCAAAGTCGGCGGCACATCAATCGGACGTCCGGAGCTCAAGATATGAGCGTTTCTGCTCCGAGGGCCCGGTTGGTTTCGTGTACGAACCAACCCGTCCGAACCCAAAGTATTCCAAAACCTTGAGTGCGATATACCAAAACGACCGTATCGATCCAATGATCGCATCTCCTCTGACGGCGCGTCGTTCGGAGGCCCGTAGCTCAAGTTACGGGCAAAAGACCAAAAACGGTCCGAAGACGGGGGGTCAGGGTCGGCCCAACCCCCCCTGGGTCGGCCGAACCGGGTCGACCCGACCCGGTCCGGTCTGGCCAGGGCGCGGCCCGGCCTGGCTTGGCTCGGCCGAGCGGCCGAGCGCGGCAGCTGCGGGGCGCCGCCCCCGCGGGTTGAGGAAGTCGTGGCCCTCAAAGCGCCGCGCTGGACAACAGCGGACGCGGCTTCTGCCGTGTCCCGTGCGGGCGAGCCGGACCCGCGCGGCCGCGGGTCCGCTGGCCGCCGCCGCCGCGCCTTCAGCCGCGGCGGCCCTGTCTAGCGGCGCGCCGGTGACCCGTGCCGCCAGAGACTTCCGCGGGCCACCGGAGTTGCTCTGGTGGTCCATTTTCCTTCCCGTCTGCGTCGTTGTTCCTCCCGGGTTCCGTTCTTCACTGCGGGATCATCAAAACTCCCTTGCGTCACATTTTTTCATTGCCTGCCAAATCCGCACAACAACGAAGAACGGCGGAGGGTTTTCGGGCCGTGTTCGTTTGGCCCGCACCCTCTGTATTAGATAACAACAGTCGGGAGAATTATTCAACACATCAAACAGCAATTTTAATAAATTAAAATTGTCCTTATGAAACCGGGTTCTTTATTTTAAAAGAAACGATCACGGGAATAAAAAAGTATTTCATAAATAAAATCCATACCTCGTCAAGTTTCACACTCGCGTTCTTCGTGGAATTGATCGCTGCAGAAGGAGTCGATCGCCGCGTCGTGAAAGGCGTCGTGTCGTCGCGGAAGGGTGTCGCATCGTCGCGGAATACGGTGCGCGTCGACGAACTCTGAGGTTCAAGAACATATAGATTTAATTAATAATAATTAAATCCACATTTTTGTTTTAAACCACAAAGAAAACTAAAGAACTACAATCTCTCACCTCAACAGATGATCGAAGATTTTGTTGCGGATTAAGGAACGTCGCCGAAGAACATCGCGGGAGAAGAAACGTCGGTGTCGCGGCACACGGCGTCGCGTCGTCGATTTCTGCGGGTTCAGCGTTCTTCGTCGGAGGCCGGCGTTCTTCGTGTTCTTCGCGGTCTTCACGTTCTTCGTGAAGGAGGATGAAGAATTCTTGGTTTCTGTCAAATCCTCCCAACGAACATTTTTCCAGAAGTCGTGCGTTGGTCTTATTTTATTATTACGCCAACAGATTTCAAACAGATTAAGAAACGAATAATTTAATTCGTAGAATTAATTCAACGAAGAAAACCACCCAATTAATTTAACGAATAAAACTGCCCAATTAATTGGTGCGTTAAGAAATTAAGAAAACGCGCCAGTTGACTTTCATAATGACGGGTTTTCGCGGGTGCGTTACTTAGCGGAAAAGAAATGGTGGGGCTCGTGTGGGCCCCACCCCACAAATATCCTACCAAGAGGGTAGGATATTTTTGGATAGCATCCTATCTACAACAACACAGCTTAAGTAGCTTTAAGTGGTCTTCATGCGGCTTTAAGTGAAATAAAAATAAAATTGTCGCACAACTTTATTTTATTTCTTAACTTAAAACCCAAAAATTAAAAACCACAACCGAGAAAACGCAACTCCGGAAGAGGCGTTTCTAAGCAAATATAGGTGCTGCGATTCCATCGGTGCCCTCAGAATTCGATTCCGAGCACCGGTTAAGAAGTTAGAAAAACCCGCTCGTTCGTTCACTGAACGTACCCGAGCCAAACTTCGGAAATTAATTCCGGGCACACCGGGCCTCGGAATCAGGCGCCGTCAGAAACTACATTCTTGTAAAATTCCAAAGAAAATTAAGAAAAAAGAAAAGAAAAAAATTCCTTGAAATTTCCAGGTCTTTACATTACTCCCACCACAGGGCTTTATGTCCCCGTAAAGCTTCAACACAAACTAGGGATACAAAGGTGGTAGATCTAGGCGGTAAGCCACCTCTCCATTCCTACTGAGGACCGGAAAGGGTCCAATGAAGCATGGATACAACTTTCCACCTCGTCCAAAACTATGTAATCCACGTCGATGTGAGACCTGCATGAATATGTGGTCGCCATCCTAAAACTCTAGTGGCCTCCGCCTTCTATCAGCGAAAGACTTATGTCGGCTCTGAGCTGTCTTCATCCGCTCCTGGATGACCTGGACCTTCTCTATCATGGCCTAGACCACCTCTGGTCCCACAAGAGATGCTATGATTTCATCCTTTCTGATAAGAGAAATATGGTCTCATCCCCTGGATGAACCACGTTCTTTGCCTAATACAGTCAATCCCGACATGGATGATACTAACCCATACCAAGGATGACGTCGTAAGGCCTCGACGCTACTACCAAGAGATCCAACCGTTACTCTCGCCTCCAAGGGTTGAGTCACATTGTCGGCATCAGTGTGTGGTAACTGGGTCTCCTCCACTAGGTACCTCTCAAGTGAGGGTCAAGTCAACAGTCTAAACCAGAACCTCTTAGTAACAACACAAGAGAGGACAAGGAAGTAAATGCCACAAGAAAAGGTGTCTTTTATTACTGCAGCTCAAGTACAAAGACACAAAGCATCTACAAACATACATCAACAAAATTAGAAGCAACATGAAAAAAAGTCTCCAGGTCTAGAGCTAGTCCCGCTCCTGTCCATCTACTCCTGGAGCTCCATGATCGTAGGCCTCAATTGCCTGAAGCTGAGCTCTCCCATGTCCTCCTGTCCCCTACGGTCGGGGTGGACCTCCTGGTGGTGGTGGTGGTAACACCCCGAAGCGTCGTCCACCTCCAGTTGCACGGCCAGCTCCCCTGCCATGGCCGCCTACTCCTTGCGGCCCGCCCTGATCGAACCTCTGCCTCTGCCTGGGGGGCCCTCCGTCCATCTGCTGGTCATCAGTATGGCGGGTCGGACAGTCACGAGCCATGTGACCAATCCCGCCGTAGGAGTAACACTGCCCTCTCATGGCAAGTCGTTATCCACCCCAAGTGCCTCGCACAAACGATCTAGAGTCATGCTGTCGACCACCTGTAGGTCTAGTCCTCTTGGACCCCTGCGTCATCTGTCTACTGCCCACTGCAGAAGACTCTTCCGCATGCCGGCAAGTGGTGGGTCCTGCTGCTAGAGACTGCTCAGCAAGGAAACTCTGCACTAAGAGGGCTCGCTCCAACACCCCTGCCTGAGTCGGAATGTTGAGGGAGATCATTGAAGACCTGATCTCGTGCCTCAGTCCCTGCTCGAAGGTCCGGGCCCGGAAGAACGGGTCTCGTACCATATCTGTGGAATAGCGCGAGAGATCAGTAAATCTCGCTGAGTACTGGGTCACTGTCATGCTGCCCTGCCGCAACTGTAGTAGCTCCTGGATGCGCACCGCTCGGAGGGTGGCTGGGACGAACTCGGAGCGGAAGATGCTCTCAAAGTCCGTCCAGAGGAGAGATGTCTCATCGTGCACCTGGAGCATCAAGCTCCACCATCTGCCTGTTGCCGCGTGCAGGAGGCTCACTGCGAGGATCACCATGAGGTCTGCTGGTGTCCTCACTAATCTGAAAACCCGTACAACTGCCTCCAGTCAGTCCTCGGTGGCCTGAGGGTCCGTCTCCCCGCGGAACCTGGGCGGTCGCTGGCGCTAGAACTCATGCAGTTCACTAAGGCGATGTGCATCGTCAGTGGCTGGGGCTGGTAGCATCGGTGGATCGGCGGGTATAGGTATCGTCGGTGCCTCAGCTGTCAAAGGGCCATGTACCGAGTCCTCGACGCTCGGTGGGCTCTCGCCACGCACATCGCTCGGAACCCTAGCTGGCTGCCGTCGTGGGGCCATCCTGAAAAGGAAACAGGTGCGCCACGGTCAGAACAGTATACCTGGTGAGCTGACATAAAGTAATCACAAAGGAAACTTCAAACACACATGCAATCAATGTTTTCATGCATTAAGTCGGAAATCAGAAGTCAGGGTCCTGGTGTATGGATACATCGGCCGCCGCACCAACACTGGACTCCCTGGACTGATAACCACACCCAATACGCTAAACACTATTGCTTCACATAGAAGAAAAATCAGAGTCTGCGGTAGAACCGACCACCTATGATACCAATTTGTCATGACCCGTCCTCGGGGCCCATGTCATGACTACCCCAAGCCCGCCTTCCATAGGCCAGGGGCTGGCGACTAGCACCAAGGCGTAAATCCTGATAAACAGGGAAGGCATTGCCTTTGTAAAGTAAACAAGCACCTCAGAGTAAGAAAGTGGAAAAAGGTAATCACTAAGTAAAAACAAAGTACAACTGCAAGTGCGGAAAGTAAGTGGGCCAGAATACAAACCCAAACTGAAAGTAAAGTACAACTCAAAAGGGAAAACAGGAACTGAAATGTAAAAGCCGCTACGCCGAGCTGTCCACTGGAAATCCCACCTGAAGGGTGGGTAAAGATAGCTCCACTACTCCTCGGGTCCCGCCGTCTGCTCCGAGTACGTCCCGCCCAGTGGTCCTCCTCCAGGTACCGTCCTGCTCTGCAAGCCTCAACCACGATCAACGATGTTCGTCGTCTGCAACCAACACAACGTAGTGCGGGCATAGCCCGTGTAGGGGTGAGTATAAGCTACTCAGTAGGGACCCCGAGACCCCCGAGGGTCTCCCAAAATCCACAAAGGATAAACCACAAAGGAAAGATACAATCACGAAGTAACAACCAACACTGCTTAGGTATATGCCCATACATATACCTAAGTCAACAATTCCAATACGCTCCAACCTCCGAGCCCAAGTACAAATCAGTACACACAGGAAAGTATATGTATTCCACACAGGAAAGCAAAACGTAATCCACACAGGATAGCACAACACAATCCACACAGGAAAGAAAACAGGATTCAGCTCACACAGGTTCGATCATGAAGTTTAACCCAAAGCTATTGGGAAACTCCTTCTCCATCAAGTGCATTGGTTATGCCACTACAACCAAGCGCTTCCCTGTTACCTTGGACTGTTGTAGTTCTCCACCTATTGAGTACTATGGGCATGCTGCTACCACCAAGCGCTCCCCCGTGCCGTTACAACCAAGCGCACCTCTATCGTGGGTCTGCCGCTACAACCAAGCTCACCTCTGTGCCGCTACAACCAAATGAACCTCTTTCGTGGGTCTGCCGCTACAACCAAGCGCTCCCCTGTGCCGCTACAACCAAGCGCACCTCTGTCGTGGGTCTGCCGCTACAACCAAGCGCTCCCCTATGCTACTACAACCAAGCGCTCCTCCGTCGTGGGTCTGCCGCTACAACCAAGCGCTCTCCTGTGCTGCTAAAACCAAGCGCTCCTCCGTCGTGGGTCTGCCGCTACAACCAAGCGCTCCCATGTGCCGCTACAACCAAGCGCACCTCTGTCATGGGTCTGCCGCTAGAACCAAGAACTCCCCTGTGCCGCTACAACCAAGCGCACCTCTGTCATGGGTCTGCCGCTACAACCAAGCGCTCCCATGTGCCGCTACAACCAAGCGCTCGCCCACCGGGCTATGCGTAACACACCGATTCATTCGATCAGCAGTCGTCAAGTCTCAACTGGCTCTAAGGTTTCCGCACACAGCATGCTCGTTTCGGGAGGGTCCACTCCACGAGTTAAGAGGTCGATGCATCAACTGACATGTAGTCCGGAGTTGATGTATCCCAAGATGTACCGTAGTGGTCACTGCCGAAAACACAGAGGATTCTCATACGGTTTTCATCATCATCGCAGTCGAATCCACTGAGGATCTCTGTACAGTCATCGCCGTCACAGCAGCAGTAGCAGCCAGCTCTAAGGTTCCCGCACACAGCAAGCTCGTTCGGGAGGGTCCGCTCCACGAGCCGAGAGGCTGATACATCAACTGACTTAAAATCCAGAGTTGATGTATCCAAAAGTTCCGTATCATCAACAGGAACTCAACGTCGCAGACGGCGCGTCAATCAGACGCCCGGTCTGAGAGTAATTGACTTTTTCGTCCCAGGGGCCCGGTTGGTTTTTTAAGGAAAACCAACACGACCGTACTCCACCTACGTCCAAACCTCGGGCGTAGTATGCCAAAAGATCCGTCTCACTTAGAGGAATCTACCAAAGTTGACGGCACGTCAATCGGACGTCCGGAGCTCAAGATATGAGTGTTTCCGCTCCGAGGGCCCGGTTGGTTTCGTGTACGAACCAACCCGGTCGAACCCAAAGTATTCCGAAACCTTGAGTGCGATATACCGAAACAACCGTCTCGATCCAAGGATCGCATCGCCACTGAAGGCGCGTCATTCGGAGGCCCGTAGCTGAAGTTACGGGAAAAAGACCGAAAACGGTCCGAAGACGGGGGGTCAGGGCCCGGGCCGACCCGGCCCGACCCCCCCTGGGTCGGCCGAACCGGGTCGACCCAACCTGTTCCGATCCGCCCAGGGCACGGCCCGGCCGGTCGGACCGGCCTGGCTTGGCTCGGCCGAGCGGTCGAGCGCGGCAGCCGCGGGGCGCCGCCCCCGCGGGTTGAGGAAGTCGCGGCCCTCGAAGGGACGCGCTGGACAACAGCAGACGCGGCTTCTGCCGCGTCCTGTGCGGGCGAGCCGGACCCACGCAGCCGATGGTCCGCTGGAAGCCGCCGCCGCAGCTTCAGCCGCGGCGGCCCTGTCCGGCTGCGCGCCGGGGCGCCGCCGCCTCCGGCCGCCAGAGACTTCCGCGGGCCACCAGAGTTGCTCCGATGGTCCGTTTTCCTTCCCGTCTGCGCCACTGTTCCTCCCAGGTTCTATTCTTCACTGTGGGATCATCAAAACTCACTTGCGTCACGTTTTTTCATCACCCGCCAAATCCGCACAACAACGAAGAACGGCGGAGGGTTGTCGGGTCGTGTTCGTTTGGCCCGCACCCTCCGCGTTAGATAAAAACAGTCGGGAGAATTATTCAACACATCAAACAACAATTTTAATAAATTAAAATTGTCCTTATAAAACTGGGTTCTTTATTTTAAAAGAAACGATCACGGGAATAAAAATGTATTTCCAAAATAAAATCCCTACCTCGTCAAGTGTCGCACACGCGTTTTTCGCGGAATTGATCGTCGCGGAAGGAGGCGATCGTCGCGTTGCGGAAGGCTTCACGTCGTCACGGAAGGGCGTCACGTCGTTGGGGAATACAGTGCGCGTCGACGAACTTCGAGGTTCAAGAACATATATGTTTAATTAATAATAATTAAATCCACATTTTTGTTTTAAACCACAAAGAAAACTAAAGAACCGCAATCTCTCACCTCAACGGATGAACGAAGATTTTGTTGCGGATTAAGGAACGTCGTCGAAGAACGTCGCGGGAGAGGAAACGTCGGCGTCGCGGCACACAGCGTCACGTCGTCGATTTCCACGGGTTCGGCGTTCTTCGTCGGAGGCCGGAATTCTTCGCGTTCTTCGCGTTCTTCACGTTCTTCGTGAAGGAGGATGAAGAATTCTTGGTTTCTGTCAAATCCTCCCAACGAACATTTTTCCAGAAGTCGTGTGTTGGTCTTATTTTATTATTACGCCAACAGATTTCAAACAGTTTAAGAAATGAATAAATTAATTCCTAGAATTAATTCAACGAAGAAAACCGCCCAATTAATTTAATGAATAAAACCGCCCAATTAATTGGTGCGTTAAGAAATTAAGAAAACGCGTCAGTTGACTTTCATAATGACGGGTTTTCGCGGGTGCGTTACTTAGCGGAAAATAAACGGTGGGGCTTGTGCGGGCCCCACCCCACAAATATCCTACCAAGAGGGTAGGATATTTTTGGATAGCACCCTATCTGCAACAACATAGCTTAAGTAGCTTTAAGTGGTCTTCAAGCGGCTTTAAGTGAAATAAAAATAAAATTTTCGCACAACTTTATTTTATTTCTTAACTTAAACCCCAAAAATTTAAAACCACAACCGAGAAAACGCAACTCCGGAAGAGGCGTTTCTAAGAAAATATCGGAGCTGCGATTCCATCAGTGCCCTCGGAATTCGATTCTGAGCACCGGTTCAAAAGTTAGAAAAACTCGCTCGTTCGTTCACTGAACGTACCTGAGTCAAACTTCAGAAATTAATTCCGGGCACACCGGGCCTCAGAATCAGGCGCCGTCAGAAACTGCGTTCTTGTAAAATTCCAAAGAAAATTAAGAAAAAATAAAAGAAAAAAAAAATTCCTTGAAATTTCCGGGTCTTTACATCCTGGTACTGTAGGCCCCCAGTCATATTTCTTACACGACACGGACAAGGATTTCATGACTTGGTAATCATTCTTCCTTTCACCGTTGAACAGATTGTTTATTAACATTACTTAACAACAGAATTTGTTTTTGAAGGATGCTTGTATCACCTGTATCTTTAACACCTCTGATCCAATAGAGGGTGGCGCATTTGACTAGGCATATTTTCACAGAGTAGTGACATAGTTCCTTCCATGGATGAGATTTATCATGAGATTTTCTTGGATATGAGACATGATGTTGAGGTTGCTGAGTCTGATATAGATGTGTCAAGACTTGTTATGGATGTTGATGTTTCACCTGAGGAGGGTGTTCATCATGATCAACTGGATGTTCCTCCAACTTCTCAGCCATATTCAGATGCACTTATAGATGTTTACTGGCCCGATATGCTTTGCAGACATCTATAGCACAATAATCATCTTCTTCATATGTTGGTGAGAGTTCCTGCTAGCATCCACTATCCTTAGATGCAAGGCAGGGTACAGGCGTTGAGACTATACATCCATCGCCTATCACACAGGATAATGTGGAGGCGGGTGTCGACGATGATATACAGGAGTAGTGTACACCAGAACAAAGATGTAGATAGATATGACGTGAACGAATCATATATACGCCTCACTGTGGGACATAGGAGCGTCCAGACCACAGACGTATATTAGATTAATATTAGATTGATGATAAATGTTGTATGTTTTTGAAACATTAATATTAATAACTACATTGGTAATATTAATATTTGATGTTTGATATTCATATTAATACTTAGTATTATTATCTATATATGTATAATAAATAATATTCTTAAATTAATTATTAAATATTAATTATATTAATTATTTTGAATTCAATAAATATTATTACTGTTTAATAATTAATTTAAGATTATTATTTATTATATATAATATGGATTATAATACTGCGAATTAATATAATAAATAATCATCTTAAATTAATTATTAAATAGTAATACTATAATTAAATATGACTAAATATCAATTAAATATTCATAAATATTAATAAATATCGATAAATATTACTAAATATTACTAAATGTTAATAAATATTCATAAATATTAGTATTTATTTATATTTATTAATATTTATAAATATTTATTTAATGGATATCTATTTTCATGAATATTTATTAATAATTATTAACATTTATTAACATTTATTTACCATTTAGTAATATTTAAGAAATATTTATTTATATTCATTAATATTTATATTCTTAATAATAGGGTTTCACCCTCAACCTGTTAAAAATTTATTAAAATTTATAAATATTAAATATTTATTTATTATTATTTAATTGATATTTATTAATATTAATGAATATTTATTAATTTTAACTTAATGTTTATTAAATTTTAATTAATATTTATAAATATTTATAAATGTTGGAAAATATTTTGTTCATATTTATTAATATTTGTTAGTATTTTATTTATATTTTTTTTATTATTTAATTAGTATTTATTTATATTTATTGATATTTTATAAATATTGATTATTTTTTAATTAATCTTTATTTATATTTCATTAGTATTTTTAAATAGTGATGATTTATTTTAATTAAAAATTATGTAGGAAGCGTGAACGGGGTTCACACTTCTCCAAGCCTTTTTTTTAAATATTAGGAACCTTATTCCTTACAAAATTCAAAAACCCTTTAACAAATTTACCCATGGATATGGATAAGGCTTATGATCACATGGAGTGGAGAAATGATCTAAAGGGTATGAGGAATTTTGGTTTTTCAAAAAGGGTCTGCAACATTTTTTTTCAGGTGTTATGTGCCACCTTGGTTGTCGGTTTCTGTCATGGTGAGGTGTTTTGGCTTCTTCAAGTTAGTTAGTGGGTTTTGAAAGGATGATCTATTTTCTTCTTGTTTATTCATTCTGGTCCAGGATGTCCACTCAAGGAACATTAAATTGTAAATTGAGAGGTGGAAGATCCTCCAGTATAGTAACAAGTTGTTGATCAGTATTATTTCTCATATTATGTTCATTGATGATATATTGTTTTTTATGAATGATAGGATTCAGTCCATTGATGGATTCAACAGAATAGTGTAGAATTATTTTAAATGGAGCTAACATAGGGTAAATTCTTCTAAGAGCAATGTTTATCTATCTAAGGCATGTTTGGCTCATTATGGGAATAAAATTCCGGAGAAGTTGGGTATTCAAAAACAGCTCTTACCAATGGAATATATTCGAGAACCTATCTCAAATGGAATAATTAATAATGTTCTTTTCGATAATATTATTAATCAGATATCTAATTGTGCGTCAAACTAGAAGAACCAATTCCTCTTGTTCGGAGGAAGGATCAACCTTATCAACTTTGTTCTATCCTACAGACCAATGCATGTTTTATCTGTCATCAAGGCACCGAAGAGATTTATCTCTAAGCTTGAGATTATCATGAATTCATTTTTATGGGATGAAAATAGGATGGGCGAAGCCAAAGGGATTTTTTGGGAAAGGTTAGAGAGACCTATTGTAGAGGGATGAATTAACATAAAAAATGTTGTGGAGGGCATGCAGAGCATGCAGGTGAAGCTAAACTGAGAAATTACTGAGGGAAAGTCTTTGTGGGAAAATTTTATGAAGGATAGGTATGGTGAGAACTTGGATGGATGGGCAAGTTGAAAAAATAGGTTTTTTGGGATGGTGTGAAATATGATTGATCTCTTAGATATTTTGAAGGATAAGTTCTAATGGATTGTTTGTCGTGGTGACATTAGATACTGGAAAGATAACTAGTATGGCCGATGCCTCTTCTTCCCAGGGTGACAGATTCTGAAGATCACTTTCAATCATGAGATCATGCATCAAGGTCTAATTAATTCTACACTTAATGAGGATCAGAAACATCGTCATGCAACTATTCACGTAGTGGATGAACAGGACAAGTTTTTCATCTCAGAGTTGATAACAAGATGCTTCATAGTGACTGAGATCCATTCATTGATTCATATAGAACAGGCATTAGATGATCTGGAAAATATGATTTTGTTTAAGGACATTATGGTGAAGATTAACTTCCATGTTTGGAGGCTTCAGAATAAGGCTCTCCTAATGGATGATAATATTCAATTGAAGGGTGCTCTCTTGCCCTCAGGGTGGTGCCTCTATTGTGATGATCGTTATTTGGAAATTGTCTAGATTATTTTCTTCACATGTGGATGGGAAAAATTCATATGGGCACTTTTTTATCATTGAACGTCCATCCAGGTGAATTGGGATGCTATTTAAGATTTTATTTCATCCTGGATTCAAGGGGCGGGGAAGAGGGACAACGAGATCAGAATTCAGGCCATAGTGTTTTCTTTAGTTTTTTGGGTTATCTGGGATTCTAGGAATAGAAGCTATGAAGGTAAGATTTTTTCTAAATTATTCATTAAAGTTCACGTGCTCTCTCTGGTGGTGGAGCTCATAACCCTTCTTCCATATGGTCTATTAGTGGTCGTCAATGAGGGTCTTCTTTCTAGAAATTCATCCACCAAGGATGATGGTGTGATTCAAGGTAGGTGGATCAGTTGGTCTCCTCATAGCATAGGTCTAAAACTAGATGTGGATGGTTCTTATTGACATGGTGTCAGGTGAGGTGTATGTTTAGTGCATGATGTCAGAGGTTCCATTGTCTTTTCTTTTAGTTCCCATTATATTCTAGGTAACTCTATTGGGGTGGAGGAAAGAGCTTTTCACAGCGGCCTGCCTCCTAGTTGAAAATTCAAAGTCCATATAACCTCTATCGATTCAGACTCAAAGATTCGTGTCGAATCTATTCAAGATAATACCAACATTCCATGGTACATAGTGTACTACATCAGGAAGTGTAAGTTAATCCTTCATCAAAATATGGGATTCAGTCATATTTTGGGGGAGTAGAACTTTACTGATGTTTTTTTGGATAGAAATGGGGATGATACTCAGGAAGCCACACTATGTTGACCTGGAATGATACAAATTCTAAAGTACTCGGATATTTCTTCAAGTAATTAAAGTATGTTACTTTTTTAAACATAGAATTTTATTTTTTTTGTAAAAAATCCATTAATGTGAATATTTAGTTATTTTTTGTTATTTTTGTTAACATTGAATATTTCTAATATTCCAATGTGGAATAAAATCGGGTAATCTTGGTTAAAGGAAAATAGTTTGAAGCCTCTTCATGTAGAGTTTTTATATAATTTCATTAATGAAAGGTGAAACAATCATCGTTAAATTGATTCCAAAGTTTAAAAATTTATATTTCCTAAAAACTGTAGTATAGTGGTAAGCAGGGTTGAACCCACAAGGAAGGTTTAACTACCTAAATTTTTCAATAGAAAACAATGGGTGAAATTATTTTTTCCCTTTTGAATATTTTTTTTTATTTTTATGAAGATTATATGATGAAACAATGATATTTTCTTTTGAACTAGGCTGTAATTGGATCTATATGATGAACTAACAAGGAAAACAAAAAATGTAAGCAAGGGTAGAGTTTGAGTTAAAACTAATCAAGAAGAAATGTTCGGGGAATTTTAACTTTACTGGTATAAAAAATTTATATCTTCTTCACAAAAATATTATTATATCGAAACTCAAAAAAAATATTACTTTAATTTTCCTCACCAGAAGATCAAACTCACAGAAAATGAAATATTGGAGTTCCTCACTCCAAGACTCATCAACTATAATGAAAATTGTAAAGAATTTATGGAATAAAATTAACTATAATATACCAAGATTTGAAATTTAATATTTAAAGAAATACATTCAAGATCAATCTCACTGATTGATCTTTAAGTTTTGAAATTTAGAAAAAGATTCACAAAACAGTATTAATGAATTTGAAATTGATCACTTCAATCAATTTTGAATTCATTGTTAAAAAATGATGCGAATAAAAGAAGGAAATAACCAGAAGATTAAAAATCCCCCGAACAAGAATTTATTTAGCTGACAATCATATTGAACTCGAAAGAAAATGAAATTGCAAAAACGCACATAACAGAGAGAAAGAATTATATGAGATAAGAGGTCTCCCTTATGAACTACAATGGTGATGCTCTGCTCCTGCTATTTCTCATGCTCTCCTAGTATCTAGAATATTGTGAATGAATTATTCAAAAAAAACAATGTCCTCTTGCTTGCTTTGAATTTTTAAAGCCCTCTGTTGTTTTCCAGTTAGTCAACCACTGCATACACCGACTCATCTTGGTGTTCTCCTTTTCATTGAGCATGTGTACTTGTCCTTTTCAACACCCGTATCTTTAGCATCTCTCGTGTAACAAACTTCTTCAGGTGGTTCAGTTGAATTTGGACATAAACTTAGGTAAAGTGTGTATCTACACAGTTAAAACAAGAAGTAATTAATACAGTTTTTTAGTAAATTATTTATTGTTAATTATAAATACTTAACTTTTATAAATATTTATTTATATAATTAATTATTATTATAATTATAATATTAATTACATTATTATGTTAATTACTTAATTTATAAATATTTGTTATTAATTTATTACTATTAAATTATTAATTAATATTTTAATTAATTATTTTATTTAAAACTTTATTAATTATTATTATTAAATTATTTATTTATTTATTATATTATATTATATTCTATTATTATTAATTTATTTATATAAAAATTAAATTATTAATATTATTAAATAATATTTATTTATTTTATTATATTATTTTAATAATTAATTTTACTCTTCATTATTATTATTATTTATTATTACTTTTTTATATTATTATTAATTTAGTTTATTATTTATTTAGTTTAATTAATTTAGTTTTATTTTATTTATTTTAATTTATCTAGTTTTTTTTCTTCCCCCTATCCAAAAAAACACACGGGGGAGGGTATTTTCGACTAGTCTTCCTTCAAAGGCCGGCTCGCCCAAGCCTTCGAGCAGCGTTCCTCCGCGATGATGCTTCTCCACGGTGGTTGCTTTCTTCAACAAGGTGAACCACAACGGCGGCTTCATCAGGAAGGCTATGTGGTGATGGTGACTTTCTTCAACCTGGAGAAGCGGCACCAGAGAGGGTTTTGACACAGAGGTTAGGAGCTCGGCTCGTGGCCGCATCAGGTGTATTCAATCTCGGTGGAGGTTTGTTGGAGGGCCGACTCAAAAAGTTGGTTTGGGAACTCGAGATCTGGGAAAATTGGGTAATTTTGGGTTATGTGTTCATAGATCTGGAAGTATAGTTGTTATTTTGTTTCACCCTATGATGAAGACTTTGTGCTAAAGGTGACGATGACAATGTATAAGGCCCCAGCCTTAAACCTTACTTAATCTTGAGTTATTACAAGATTACACATTGAGGATCTTTTCAGGTTTAGAGTTTTAGAGAATTATATCATGAAACTTGCATTACATTCCACATTTAAACAAAGTGGTTACATAAAAGACAGTATTCATTCTTCCCATCAACGGAAACATATTTAAAATATAACATGGATTCTTTCTTGACACATCCTTGACACTATCATCACATCATGTATCTTTCCCTTGACCTGTGAAAAACATTTCAAAAACTTGGGATGAGCATAAAAAGCTCAGTAAGGGTTATAAAAATATGGAAAGGAAACAGGAGTTCATATATACATGAGAATGAAATCATACATTACCCATAAAACATAGGCACTTTAACATACCTCATCAAACCATGAATAAATCATAGAAAACATAAGACATAAAGGTAACTTGAGGCATTCATAACATTCTTACGTGGGGAGTAACCCTCTTGGTTACGTTTGGAATACCCATCACAGTATATTCCCTAAATCTCTTCGGAGAAACCTTAACGTTTCACTCCTTCGCGTTACCCAATGCATTGGAGAGCTATATCGGGCTCACCCGCCCTTAGTTTATCACGGAACCACCCGTTTTCATAACAATGCCCAAGAACCATTACATAAATGTGTCACATAAAACATGCATAAAGGAAACATAACATTTCCACATTTCAATCACAATATAACATTTTAGTATATTGAAATATTGAATGCATTCAAAAAGAAACCATTTCCAAAACCATTTAAAACATTTAATATAGAGATTTTTGAATCAAAGTGTCCCATACCACCTTAAAGCTTAAAATTTTAAACCATTAATATCCATATAAATAAATCCTTAAAACCATTTTGAAAACATGGATATTGATAAGAACAAATAATTAAAACATTTAAAACGATATTTTGGTTAAAGGGGTTTTACCAAAATTAGAGACACTTGAATACAATAATTGAGGAATAAAATTTAGTCAGAACTTTATAATATCATGAGAATAAATGGATTCATGATATAATACTCCAAAGGACAGTATATACACCATATAAGAGTGAATTGGTGCATAACAACAATGAACCCTCAATAGAAATGTCAAATGTGATGAAATCCCTTATAAAGAAGGTATCCTTAAATTAAAAACAAATCAATCTAAAAAATATGTGTGAAAAATATAAATACACCCAATATAAGTGGATATTAAGTGTAAAACAATAAAAGGTCATTCACACATATTCAATGGATGACATATTCAATGACTACATGTTGAACCCAAAGAAATCGAAATTGGGTTAAAAAGTTCCCTTGACAGCCTAATGGCATCACATCAAAATGAGTTGATGAGAGATAAAAAGTGTATCTCATCACTTGGACATAAAATTTACATCAATAAGGATATATTAGAACATATCCCAACATAACAATATGTAAATTAAAAGACCCAACAAAAGAAGTCTTTTAAAAAAAAGGATGGTGAAAGGTTCCCTTACCGACTTGGGTATCTTTCAAAACATACACCCCAAGAAAGAAGGACAATAGATCATTGATGTAAATACTCAAAAACGAAATTATATTACACAAAGAGTAGAATAATTGGAAGTACATACACCACTCAATGGAATTTGTGGCAAATGTAGCATAAATCTCACGGGAATAAAAGTGAGATGAAAAATCCCTTACGAAAACTCGGCAGCCTAACGACGCCACATAAAACTTCCGAATATGGGTTGATGAGATCAAATATGGTACCTCATCACACTACAATAAAATGTATAGCAAGATGAATATAAAATAACATCCCCCAACATTACAAAGAGGATCTTAAAAGAAGTGACATAAAGGAGAGTACTTAAAAAGAAAGAGAGAGGTTAGATCTCTTACGAAAGTTCGGCAGCCTAATGGCGCCACTCAAAACTTCCAAAATGGATTGATGAGAGAGAATAGGGTCTCTCATCACATGAACATAAAAATTACAGTATGTTTAATATAAAATATCATCCCAATAACAAGAAATATGAGCTTTAAAAGGAATGACATAAAAGTGTGTACTTAAAAAGAAAGAGAGGAGTAGGATCCCTTACCTCGGGTCTGACTTGACTCGATCGTTCTTTAATCTCATGAATAATAAACTTGAGTTAATTTATACTTCCTTAATAACCTTTTTCAAGTTCATTATTCCTTTTATATCACTTATTACCATGTTATAAACAATATGTAATCATTAAGTTAATAATGATTGTTTTGTCGATATTTGGTTCTTAAGTCGAAAGTGGACTTCTTACAATTACACGTTGTTCGTGTGGCCAAATGTTTATTATATCCAGTATTGTATTCATGATTTAGATATAATATATGTAATATATATCTAGTACATGCATGCATTTATAACATTACATAATCATTTAGAGGTAAGAAATGAAATGCACCGTTCATGGAGACGGTAAGTCGTACGTACGCATGAACGCTACTTTCATTTCTATTTCGTATTTTATAGAATGGAATAATAATGATATAAAGGTATATTATAATTCCAGTATAATATCATATATAATATCATAGTTCCATCCTTTATACGTCCCACATATGGTATTTAACGAATCAAATCACTTTGAGGGGGCGGTAGTCCGCACTTCCTTAAATGAAGATATCGCGTTTACCCATAATGGAAACCATAAAGGTATGCCCAAAATGAAAAAAACAGAAGCTTAAGGAAAACATAAACATATTATATATCATATATAAAAATAGTGACATCATAACAGCCACCTTTGAAGGTGTTATATGAGTATTGAACAATCATCGTTTCGGGAGGCAGAATTTCGCCATCCACGGAAACCGTATGTTCTTTAACCATTTGATGTAGTTGTGTGAGAGTGTAGCTCGAATAAATATTATAACAAAATCCTAGTATATTTAAGATACTGGTGTTGTTACAAAAGAAATAAATAAAAAGAGTTTAGGGGGTTGGAGAAGCAAAATAAAACAAATGAACATGAGAGAATGAATTACCTTTAAAAGTGTAACTCCTTTTGATTTGAGCCTAAAGGCTTTCTTTGAAAGGATTCTTCCCAAAGGGAATCCTCTAGGATGAGTAGAGGGATGTGGAGAGAGTAAATGGGCAGGGGTTGGCCGAGCCAAAGGCTTGAGGAGTGTGTGAAATGAGGTAGAGGTGGGGGCCTTTTATAAGAGGAGGGGAGGGGCACTTTTGGAAAGTAAGGAAATATTACTTTATTTGAAAATGTGTTTCGGTTTTAAAAGGTCCCACATTGATATAATTCGTGGATAAGGTGATAAGGGTTCTAAATCCACCCATCCAATAAGTTTTGGACATGTGTATTTCATATATTTTACATTATCTTTCCATTTTATTTAAATCGTCAAATAATGATCTCATCACTACATCATTATTATGTCATAAATAATTTAATTTATTTAATGTCTAAAAATTATAAAAAAACTACTATGATGTAGGAAATCTTTTTATATTTCCAATGACTATTTATAATCAAAATTTGGACTTGTGTAACCCTAATTAAAAACTGTTTTAGTAAAACAACTCATGCTTGTGTCAATTTAATTTTAACATTAAATAAAAATATATTATTGTCATTTTCCAACTAAAGTGGCTCCATGGGGTCCCCAAGTTGGGCCATGGATTTTCTTGGTCGGTCATGACTCACCCAATAGGTTTAGGAAAAGTGTCATGGTGTTTTCACATTCTTATAATATCATTTTTACCTTAAACTACAATAATTACCACTAATCGCGATTAAAAACTTAATAAGTTACTATTCACCAAAAAAATTATTTTTATCCCATTGAACCACATTTTACTTCTTAATGACAACCATGTATGTCGGATTTTTGAAATTCAAAACACAAAGATGGCAAAATTCCATTTAAACGGAAAAATCAGTTTTTATAAGTACCACTTAGTGGTTTCACTATTCATCAAAAATTGAAGTTTTTTAGAAAAATCCCAAAAATTCACCCTAAGCTATATTTGATATTCTGAATTCAAAAATGAAGTCCGTTTTACAAAATTCAAAACATATAATTCACATTAATTAATTTAATAATTAATTCTCGTTGTCATGCCAAATAGCGTGTTTTTATGAAACAAAAAGTATCAAAAGATTGACACTAGTTTAAGTCCGATTTCAAAGTGAAATTAATTCCAACGACCACTATTGGATTTAATGGTAAAAATATTTTCTAATTTCACTTTAAAACCAATTCAAGATATTATCTAATCATATAAATAAATTAGATTAAAAAGGGGTTTTGAATTAAAACACAACATTTTACACTATTCATTAAAAAAATGAACTTTATCGGAAAAATACCAAAAAAATTACACAAAGTAAAATTTGATGTCCCGATTCTTAATAAGAGTTTTATTTGGTCCAAAAGAATGTATAAGAGTGATCAAAAATATATTTAATGACGGTTCACCATCAAAAGGCGACAAGTGAACCTTTAGTGAAAACTAGGGCATATACGCCTAAAATTGAATTCTTTCCGTATTTTAAGCCATTAGCTTTTATTGGATAAATGTAAAAACATTTAAAAACATATATAATCATATTTTAGTTATTTCTATCCATGCCCGCCATTACAACGGCTACATGTTAACTACCATTTAAAATAATATTATTTTATTATTAGAGTGCAACGTAAGATTCCCAAGAAACTCGTTGTTACGTCTTGGGTACGCCATCGAGCATAGAGTCCCCTTTAAAGTCATATCAATATTTTATTCACAAATATGGATAAATATGAAAATGTCATATTCTTTATTTACCTGGGGTGTTACATCCTTACCCCCTTTTGGGAATTGCGTCCTCGCAATTCTAAAATTGCGCTTGGAAACATCCTTGAAAGTCCCACATCAGAACAAGAGTCGGTAAAACAACCACTTTAAAATAAAGGAAGATAAGTACAAAGGTCACCCGAGTTAACCCATACTAGGACTCCATGTAGGAAAACATGGACATGGAGGAGAAAACATAGGGTCGTGTTCTGATGGAGAGTGATAGAAAACATGTTTAGGAGAAAGTTAACAATGAGAAAATCACAAACTTGTGATGGGTTAAACGGTGTTGGGTTCCCCAGTAGGAAAAGTTAATAGACAACATTTTTGTTTTAAGTTACTTTTTATTGAGGAATTTATTCATAAGGAAACATAATCACTTATCATGTTGAATTTAAACTTTTACTAGATTCCTTAATCAAACTCATATTTTTTCCAAAAGACGAGTATTTAGGGAGACTTGTTCGCATTAAGAGTACTATAATCAACTTCTAGAGAATCACCTAATCCACAAAAGAGAACTATATACTTCCCATTTATTTAGGATTTAACCAAAACCAAAACCAAAAGGTTAGTACAAGATCAGATAATCTAGAAAAGGATAACCCTTTATAAAAAGAAAATCTATTCTTAACCTCCAAAATTTGTCCAACAAAACCCAAAGTTCAACGAGGACCATTCTCTAATCAATTTGTCCATAAAATTCTTCAAAGTAAACCAAACTAAGATTTAAACCCAAATATTTTAAGGATTTAGTCACATAGTCTTCCAAGTTAAATCGTAACATTTATCTCCAAACAACATCAGTTTCTCCTAAAGTCTCGTATTGAAAAGTAATTAACCTAATCACATATCCTCTATGATAGGTTAATCATTTTCATAAATAACCCAAAATCAACTTACTCTTAATTCATAAAATCATATAACTAAAAAGAATCAGTCAAACTAACCAGGGACTTCACGTAGTCCAGTGGTAGGCGATAAATACCAGTCGCACTTTGGTTGTGGGTTTGATTCCCACAGCATTGTCCGACGCGACGGGTTGTCACACGGTCTGCGTGTTGTCCTTTTTCCAAAACTATATAATTCTTAAAACATTCCCCAAAAGAGATAAAATCATCAAAAATGATCATAACATATTTTAACCTCAAGTTTATCTCATGCTTTTCATTTTCCAGCATATCATATAATAACCCATAATTACCTCAAAAGTAAGGATCATATAAACCCAAATGGTTCTTTATAACTATGTCCACAAAAGAAAAGATAACTATTACTTGAATAAAATTTTCCTATATTAAACATCAGGGTTACACATAATATAAAAAGTCTTCTAACATAACCCCATCATCAAAAGAGACTTAATACTCTTAAGAATTTCACCATAACTCTTGAAGCCCTTATATGTTGACATCTTACTCATTCAATATTCTTCATGATCCATTATCCATTCCTTTCCAACTTATTCCGAAATACCTCTTTCCTAAAAACAAAATCATGAATCATATCCTAATATTCCAAAATAGGAAAACAATAGTCATGAAATAGTACATACCTTTGATTGGTCATTGTCAGTTTCTTCATCCTCAATCAGAATGGCATTAGGTATTGGTAAACGAATATTGGTACGCTCTTGGTGACCCCATTCACGAAACTTCTTCATAGTACATGTGTTTGCATAATGACCATGCACACCACATTTAAAACATTCAATTGATCCCTCAGAAAGAACTTCTTTCCCTTTCCTCGAGTCAACTGGATGCTTCCTTTTTCCATGGCAGGCTCTTGCTTTATGACCTTCATTTCCACATCTATAGCATATTTCTGTCCCTTTGAAACATTTTCCTAGGTGTTTCTTTCCACATCTTTGACACATAGGTTTTTGAACACACTTACCTTTATGATTATTACCTGTACTTCCGTAGGGATTTGTTTCTCACATATATGATGCCTTAGAGAAAGCACCAAGGTTTAGGTGGTCAATCATGACTCTAGATAGTAGGTTGAGGATAATCACAAGAGTTCTCATTGTAGCTCCCATATCATTCAGTTGCTTGCTCAAAAAACTGTCACAGTTTCCTTCACATCCACTGTTACTTTGGTGCCTGCTAGATCCATCCATTTACTAAAACGAAAAAGGTCAGTGTGAGTATATCAAAAAAAACATCATGTACTAATGAGGAAGATAAACACTAAGATATACTTACTCATTCACTTTATCTAAAACTATGACTCTTTATGAAATCCTAACCATTATGGTAATTCCACTTATGCGTAAAGAATACCCTAACCTCTAAAGTTATCTAAACCGACCTCTGATACCAACTATAAGGCCCCAGCCTTAAACCTTACTTAATCTTGAGTTAATACAATATTACACATTGAGGATCTTTTCAGGTTTAGAGTTTTAGAGAATTAGATCATAAAACTTTCATTACATTCCACATTTAAACAAAGTGGTTACATAAAAGACAGGATTCATTCTTCCCATCAATGGAAACATATTTAAAATAAAACTTGGATTCTTTCTTGACACATCCTTGACACTATCATCACATCATGTACCTTTCCCTTGACCTGTGAAAAACATTTCAAAAACTTGGGATGAGCATAAAAAGCTCAGTAAGGGTTATAAAAATATGGAAAGGAAACATGAGTTCATATATACATGAGAATGAAATCATACTTTACCCATAAAACATAGGCACTTTAACATACCTCATCAAACCATGAATAAATCATAGAAAACATAAGACATAAAGGTAACTTGAGGCATTCATAACATTCTTACGTGGGGAGTAACCCTCTTGGTTACGTTTGGAATACCCATCACAGTATATTTCCTAAATCTCTTCGGAGAAACCTTAACGTTTCACTCCTTCGCGTTACCCAATGCATTGGAGAGCTATATCGGGCTCACTCGCCCTTAGTTTATCACGGAACCACCCGTTTTGATAACAATGTCCAAGAACCATTACATAAATGTGTCACATAAAACATGCATAAAGGAAACATAACATTTCCACATTTCAATCAGAATATAACATTTTAGTATATTGAAATATTGAATCCATTCAAAAAGAAACCATTTCCAAAACCATTTAAAACATTTAATAAAGAGATTTTTGAATCAAAGAGTCCCATACCACCTTGAATCTTAAAATTTTAAACCATTAATATCCATATAAATAAATCCTTAAAACCATTTTGAAAACATGGATATTAATAAGAACAAATGATTAAAACATTTAAAATGATATTTTGGTTAAAGGGGTTTTACCAAAATTAGAGACACTTGAATACAATAATTGAGGAATAAAATTTAGTCAGAACTTTATAATATCATGAGAATAAATGGATTCATGATATAATACTCCAAAGGACGGTATATACACCATATAATAGTGAATTGGTGCATAACAACAATGAACCCTCAATAGAAATGTCAAATGTGATGAAATCCCTTATAAAGAAGGTATCCTTAAATTAAAAACAAATCAATCTAAAAAATATGTGTGACAAATATAAATACACCCAATATAAGTGGATATTAAGTGTAAAACAATAAAATGTCATTCACACATATTCAATGGATTACATATTCAATGACTACATGTTGAACCCAAAGAAATCGAAATTGGGTTAAAAAGTTCCCTTGACAGCCTAACGGCATCACATCAAAATGAGTTGATGAGAGATAAAAAGTGTATCTCATCACTTGGACATAAAATTTACATCAATAAGGATATATGAGAACATATCCCAACATAACAATATGTAAATTAAAAGACCCAACAAAAGAAGTCTTTTAAAAAAAAGGATGGTGAACGGTTCCCTTACCGACTTGGGTATCTTTCAAAACATACACCCCATGAAAGAAGGACAATAGATCATTGATGTAAATACTCATAAACGAAAGTATATTACACAAAGAGTAGAATAATGGGCAGTACATACACCACTCAATGGAATTTGTGGAAAATGTAGCATAAATCTCACGGGAATAAAAGTGAGATGAAAAATCCCTTACGAAAACTCGGCAGCCTAACGGCGCCACATAAAACTTCCGAATATGGGTTGATGAGATCAAATAGGGTACCTCATCACACTACAATAAAATTTAAAGCAAGAGGAATATAAAAGAACATCCCCCAACATTACAAAGAGGAGCTTAAAAGAAGTGACATAAAGGAGAGTACTTAAAAAAAAAGAGAGAGGTTAGATCTCTTACGAAAGTTCGGCAGCCTAATGGCGCCACTCAAAACATCCAAAATGGATTGATGAGAGAGAATAGGGTATCTCATCACATGAACATAAAAATTACAGTATGTTTAATATAAAATATCATCCTAATAACAAGAAAGATGAGCTTTAAAAGGAATGACATAAAAGTGTGTACTCAAAAAGAAAGAGAGGAGTAGGATCCCTTACCTCGGGTCCGACTTGACTCGATCGTTCTTTAATCTCCTGAATAATAAACTTGAGTTGATTTTTACTTCCTTAATAACCTTTTTCAAGTTCATTATTCCTTTTATATCACTTATTACCATGTTATAAACAATATGTAATCATTAAGTTAATAATGATTGTTTTGTTGATATTTGGTTCTTAAGTCGAAAGTGGACTTCTTACAATTACATGTTGTTCGTGTGGCCAAATGTTTATTATATCCAGTATTGTATTCATGATTTAGATATAATATATGTCATATATATCCAGTACATGAATGCATTTATAACATTACATAATCATTTAGAGGTAAGAAATGAAATGCACCGTTCATGGAGACGGTAAGCCGTACGTACGCATGAACGCTACTTTCATTTCTATTTCGTATTTTATAGAATGGAATAATAATGATATAAAGGTATATTATAATTCCAGTATAATATCATATATAATATCATAGTTCCATCCTTTATACGTCCCACATATGGTATTTAACGAATCAAATCACTTTGAGGGGGCGGTAGTCCGAACTTCCTTAAATGAAGATATCGTGTTTACCCATAATAGAAACCATAAAGGTATGCCCAAAATGAAAAAAACAGAAGCTTAAGGAAAACATAAACATATTATATATCATATATAAAAATAGTGACATCATAATGGCCACCTTTGAAGGTGTTAGATGAGTATTGAACAATCCTCATTTCGGGTGGCAAAATTTCGCCATCCACGGAAACCGTATGTTCTTTAACCATTTGATGTAGTTGTGTGAGAGTGTAGCTCGAATAAATATTATAACAATATCCTAGTATATTGAAGATACTGGTGTTGTTACAAAAGAAATAAATAAAAAGAGTTTAGGGGGTTGGAGAAGCAAAATAAAACAAATGAACATGAGAGAATGAATTACCTATAAAAGTGTAACTCCTTTTGATTTGAGCCTAAAGGATTTCTTTGAAAGGATTCTGCCCAAAGGGAATCCTCTAGGATGAGTAGAGGGATGTGGAGAGAGTAAATGGGCAGGGTTTGGCCGAGCCAAAGGCTTGAGGAGTGTGTGAAATGAGGTAGAGGTGGGGGCCTTTTATAAGAGGAGGGGAGGGGCACTTTTGGAAAGTAAGGAAATATTACTTTATTTGAAAATGTGTTTCGGTTTTAAAAGGTCCCACATTGATATAATTCATGGATAAGGTGATAAGGGTTCTAAATACACCCATCCAATAAGTTTTCGACATGTGTAGTTCATAGATTTTACATTATCTTTCCATTTTATTTAAATCGTCAAATAATGATGTCATCACTGCATCATTATTATGTCATAAATAATTTAATTTATTTAATGTCTAAAAATTATAAAAAAAATACTATGATGTAGGAAATCTTTTTATCCTTTCAATGACTATTTATAATCAAAATTTGGACTTGTGTAACCCTACTTAAAAACTGTTTTAGTAAAACAACTCATGCTTGTGTCAATTTAATTTTAACATTAAATAAAAATATATTATTGTCATTTTCCAACTAAAGTGGCTCCATGGGGTCCCCAAGTTGGGACATGGCTTGTCTTGGTCGGCCATGACTCACCCAATAGGTGTAGGACAAGTGTCATGGTGTTTTCACATTCTTATAATATCATTTTTACCTTAAACTACACTAATTACCACTAATCGCGATTAAAAACTTAATAAGTTACTATTCACCAAAAAAATTATTTTTATCCCATTGAACCACATTTTACTTCTTAATGACAACCATGTATGTCGGATTTTTGAAATTCAAAACACAAAGATGGCAAAATTCCATTTAAACGGAAAAATCAGTTTTTATAAGTACCACTTAGTGGTTTCACTATTCATCAAAAATTGAAGTTTTTTAGAAAAATCCCAAAAATTCACCCTAAGCTATATTTGATATTCTGAATTCAAAAATGAAGTCCATTTTACAAAATTCAAAACATATAAGTCACATTAATTAATTTAATAATTAATTCCCGCTGTCATGCCAAATAGCGTGTTTTTATGAAACAAAAAGTATCAAAAGATTGACACTAGTTTAAGTCCGATTTCAAAGTGAAATTAATTCCAACGACCACTATTGGATTTAATGGTAAAAATATTTTCTAATTTAACTTTAAAACCAATTCAAAATATTATCTAATCATATAAATAAATTAGATTAAAAAGGGGTTTTGAATTAAAACACAACATTTTACACTATTCATTAAAAAAATGAACTTTATCGGAAAAATACCAAAAAATTACACAAAGTAAAATTTGATGTCCCGATTCTTAATAAGAGTTTTATTTGGTCCAAAAGAATGTATAAGAGTGATCAAAACTATATTTAATGACGGTTCACCATCAAAAGGCGACAAGTGAACCTTTAGTGAAAACTAGAGCATATACGCCTAAAATTGAATTCTTTCCGTATTTTAAGCCATTAGCTTTTATTGGATAAATGTAAAAACATTTAAAAACATATATAATCATATTTTAGTTATTTATATCCATGCACGCCATTACAACGGCTACATGTTAACTACCATTTAAAATAATATTATTTTATTATTAGAGTGCAACGTAAGATTCCCAAGAAACTCGTTGTTGCGTGTTGGGTACGCCATCGAGCATAGAGTCCCCTTTAAAGTCATATCAATATTTTATTCACAAATATGGATAAATATGAAAATGTCATATTCTTTATTTACCTGGGGTGTTACACAATGTGTCCTTGTTGCTGGCGGAATGAAGGTTTGGTTGTAGCTTATGGGGAAGGACACCCTGGCGGTGTGCGGAGACACCGCCGTAAGCTGGAGATAGGAGTGATGGTGCGTGATTCTCTGACTGGCGGTGTGTTAATACATTGTTGGTTTGATGGTGTCTCATGTGAAGAGCAACACAATGGTTTGTAAGATTTGAGGAACTCTAATGGTGCCTCATTGCAGCGGAAGTAGAGCTACTTGATAGTGCCAAAATTGTCTGTACCTAAATTCAAATTAAATACTAATAGAAAACAAAGTTAAAACTAATAAAGTAATAAAATGAGAATTGCATTAGACAAATTAATTAATTAGTTATTTACATGAAATTGAAATGAAAAAAAATAAAAACAATTAATTAATTAATTAATTTAATTAACAAACAATTAAAATTTAAAAACAAAAATTTAATTAGAAGTCTAAATGAAATTGTTAATCAGAGAAAAATAAACATTTGAAACTAGAAATATAAATTGAAATTAAACATTAAATTAAAAAAGATTTAAATTAATAATTGAAGTGAAATTAATTAATTAAATTAATAATTAAAGTTAATTTATATTAAGAGTACAAAATTAAATAATTAAAAATTAAATTAAAGATTCAGTTAATTAAATAAATAATGGATAAATTCTCAATTAATTAAAACAAAATAAAATTAATATTTTAAGTAGAATTAAAACATAACAAGAAATTAGATAATTAAATAAAGAGAAAAAAATCAATACACAAATAATGAATTTAAAGACTAAAAATACAAGATTAATTATAAAAATTGATCAATTGATAAATTAAACTATGAAATCACAAAAATGCAATTATTTGACAAAAAACACAAAAAATAATTAATTAAATGACTAAAAACATAAATAAAAGATATGGAAAATCTTGTGATTTTAAGGCCACATCAAATTCCTCCATACTTAATCATTAATTTTGCTCAATCAATACCATGTCTTTCATCATTTGAAATAGAAAATATGTTTTTTTACAAAAAACTCAAAATGAAGCATGTATAGCAATTCAAAAGGAGAGGACTAGAAACTTTGAAAAAGGTTTTTCAAAAGGAATGTTCAAAATAAGTTCTGTCTAAATTCAAATACCCTCTAAGTGATCAAGGAAACAAAGATTCATATACCTATGAGGATGTCATACCTCATATATGAGGTCACTTAATGACTTATTTCCATCCAACGGCCTGAAGGCCTTAAAATTTTTATATTATTTAAAGCAAACCCCCTTCTGAGGGAAGAAGGGGGAACCCAAACAGACATCATCGACATAAAACAAAACACAACTTGAAGGTCTAGTGAGACAAACCAAACTAACAATACAGAGCTACCCCACCCCAACTAATGATCATAAAAATCTCTTCACCGGTGCAAGGCTGAATGGAAAGCAGGTTTCCTATGTCAAAGCACAGGCACGATCCAATGGCTTACGCCATACCCTCCCAAACGTCTAAATCCATAAAGCGTTGAAACGATTAATAATAGCTCTAGAACCTCCTTTAGAGCCTGATCTGTGTGGTCGAGTCCAGGTGCATCACCGTACCAATAGGTCTCATAAACCTTTTCACCATTCCGAGAAATAAAGCCACAAAACCTCCAACAACGACCATCCTAGATCAACCCCACCATCTTGCTCAGGACACTCCCACCACCGCATCATAGAGGTCTGAAAGGAAGTCCAAAGAACATGAGTTTAGTCCATCTTCACCTAATACTGGATGACCTAACCTTGTGCCAAGATAATGCCACCGATGAGGGAATCAGGGTCTTCCTGAAACAGAAACTACGCTCTGGGCATGGATCTGCTTCGATCAGAACTGCAATGCCCCCTCACTAGGTTCTAGCAGAAGCCTCATGGTGATAAGGAGCGCAGAGAAATACCTTTGATGTTGAACCAGGACAGCCAAAAACCAGATCTAGCAGAGAGAAAAATCATAGCATCACTGAATGAAAAACAGTCAAAATATTAGAATTAGAAACTGAGAAACCTCCCCCCTCTGAACACTGCAGATCAAGCCCTAGGCCGCACCAGAAATAGAAGCACACCTGGACATGCCAGGCCATGTCTGCACCACCACCTGGACGCACCAGAGGGAGACCACGCTGGGCTGACCGCCGAAGCACCACAAAAAATATGAGGCTCTGAACCAACTGAGACACTCCGGGCAGACCTCTGAAGCACCACTAAGAGTGGTTAAGCCGACCACATTGTCACACCGTGGCACGACGAAGACAAGTGAGTGTCGTGCTGAGCTGACCACGGGTGCTCCACTGAGAATCCACACCGTTGTACAACAACGCTTCCCGCACCGAGACGGACCCACCGCCGCCACAAGCAGATCCCAACCCGAAGGGGGAAGATAGAGGAAAACCGGGAGAAACCCTAGATTCCGCGGGAGGAGGGAGAGAAGCTGCTCTGAGGCTCTGGGTTTCTAGCTTTTATAAAAATACTATAATGTTTTCCAAGAAACTTCCTTCTCTTTCCACTTAATGACTTATTTCAATTCAAGTTCAAGTAATAAAATTAAAAGTGATAATAGGTTACATAAAAGTGGAAATAATATCTTAATAAAAGACACCTTCTACTTATACATTCTATTAGGTTCCAAAAAAAATAAATATTTTTTTGAAATAACTTTATTGATACAACTTAATTGATTTTCATGTAAGTCATTTGTCCTCTTATTCATCTGGTGTTCAAAATTCCCCTCACCTTAATGAACCCGTTTTTGACAACTAGACACTTTACTACTTTTTCTTTGAATTTTACCCAACCATGTAACTTGTGCAAGGAACTTTACTCACACACATTGTGCTTAGTATCACAGAAATTCATTGTGGGTTCCCAAATGCCCATTTTACTCTAGTTTCGAAATACTATATAACAACCATTTAAATTGATTCAATAAGGTGATTAATTTTTTTAATAATTAAAAAGTGAGTCCCCTAGGATGAAGTTTAAACTTTAAGTTTCCTAAGGTTATGATCATAACTCCAAAAAAAGTATCTTATATCACTCTTAAACTTAGTTCCTAAATAGAACATTCATAAAATAAAAATAAAACTTCACTCAGCAATCACTCATCCTTAAAAATTTCAGATTCAAAGAAACTATTTACTACTAGTAAGTACTTTTCTTTAGGAAAGACATATTTTAAATACAAAATGAAGCCTAAAAAATCTCATATTGAAAAAGAATTTTAAAAAATTTGACCAATTTTTACAAGTTTTTTTTAAAAGATGAGGAATTTTATGGACTACATTACATCAAAGATTAGAACAGAGAAGGAAGACCCTCCCCCCACACTTAAAACCAAACTTTGTCCCCAAAGTCAAATTCTAAGGTGGAGAAAAACAATTTGACTTTGAAAGCTCAAAACTGATTTTCATATCAATATTTTAATGACATGTAAAAGGGTCATAGTGAAGTTCACAAATAATGTTTGTCACAAAAATATTTTACAGCATGATCATGTGAATTTTCATTATAGCTAGTGATAAAAAATTGATCAAGTTCAAAATAGTAGCATGTAAAACATTTGAGCGCAGTGAAAATGGTGTAAGAAATTTTGAGAAATTTGATTCAACCATATTTTCAATAGCAAAAAAACGTATTCTAAACACGCAACATATATAAACATATTCATTTAAAACAAGATACTGAAGATGTGGGTATTCCTCCCCCACATTTAATTTCAAATAGTAAATGAATTTAAAAGCAAAGAAGAAAATTTTTTCATTAAACCATCACATGCCCCAAATATTTCTAGTAACAAAACAACATGCACTAAAGTTTCCAGCATCAACAAGACATCAAATTAGTAATTAAGAAGAGAATGCAGAAATAAAACTAAGGAACCCCTTGATTAAATTCTATCTAGTTTTCCTTAGTAATAATCTCCAAGTGATTTGAAGAATAAAGTGAATTTTTCTCCTCTATTGACATTAACAACAACATACTTCTTACACTAAGAACAAGAACCAGAAAGACCAAGAACATGTATCTAATAGAAACAAAGAAGATAAGGACAACAACAAGGCAACACTTTATTCAAAACATATCAAGAACAAAAGTAAAAACCAAAAATAAATCATGGTTTGACTCCCATGATGCACTAAATTTTAAGTTTTCAGTTAGACTTTATTGAAAATCAGTTCTCAAGCATAGTGAAGGTAGTTAAGACCTTTGAATTCCCTTCTAAATAGAGCTTAACTCTTTGACCATTAACAAGCCTGGGATTTTTTCCCTCTGTTACAATTTCAACAACTCCATTTTCATGACTCTAACTATAATAAAGGCTCAAAACCACTTAGATTTTAGCTTTCCAGGAAAGATCTTAAGTCTGGAGTTAAAGAGAAGGGCCTTCTATCCAGGTTTTAATTCTCTATTTTGAATGAAAAAATCATGAAATTTTTTGGTCCTCTCTTTATATATCCTAGAGTTATCATATTAGTCTCTCCTGATCTCTTCTAACTCACTCAACTGAAACAATCTTCTCTCTCTAACACTCTTAAAATCAAAATTTAAAACCTTTACAACCCAATATGATCTGTGCTGCAAATCCACAGGAAAATGAAAACATTTCCCAAATAAAAGCCTGTATGGAGACATACTAATTGGGGCTTTGAAAGCTATTTTGTATTCCCATAAATCCTCTTCTAATTTCAAAGATCATTCCTTCCTAGAATTTGAAACATTTTTCTCTATAATCTGTTTTAGCTCCCTCTTATAGATTTCTACATGTCCACTAGACTGTGGATGATAGGTAGTACCAGTCCTATTCCTACATCCATATTTATCCATTGAATCCTTAAAATTTTTATTTTTAAAATGGGTGTCATTATCAGTTATAAAGTATTTTAGCACCCCAAATCTAGAGAAAATATTCTTTTTGACAAACTTAATCACACTATTAGCTTGAATGTTGGGTAATACTACTGTCTCAACCCACTTAGACACACAATCAAAAAATACTAAAATATACTAATTCCTATGAGATGATGGAAATGGTACCATAAAGTCTAAACCCCAAACATTAAATATCTCAACTACTATAATACCTTTTTTAGGTAACTCATGCTTCCTTCCGACATTTCCCAGTCTCTGGAATCCTTCACAACCCACAACATAACTCATAACATATTTGAATAAAGTGGTATAATAAAATTCAGCTTGAAGGACCTTTTGAGCTATCCTTTCTCCACCATGATGTCCTCCCCAAGGTGAGGATTAAAAACTCTCTAGTATAGGCAATATCTCTTCTTCTAGAACACACCATCTTATAATTCCATAAGCACGTCTCCTAAATATAAATGGGTCATCCCAAATATAGTACTTAAGTTCTAAAATGAATTTATTTTTTTGGTTATTTGACAATTCCTTAAGAATGACACTTACTGCGAGAAAATTGGCAAAGCTTACAAACCAAGCAGATTTCCCAATAGATACAGTGATAAGTTTCTCATCAAGAAAGGAAGAGTGTATCTCCATGGGAACTTCACAATGGGTATTAGGATTCCTATAAAGGTGGTTTGCAACTAAATTATCAGCTCCATGTTTGTCTCTAATTTCCAATTCAAACTCTTGCAACAACAGAATCCACCTAATCAGCCTGAGTTAAGCCTATTTCTTTGACAACATATATTTTAAGGAAAAATTATTAGTGTAGATAATGACTTTAGAACTTAGTAGATACTGCCTAAATTTCTCTAGAGTAAACACAATAACTAACATCTCTTTCTCATTAATGGTATTATTCGTTTTTGCCTCATCTAGAAGCCTACTAGAATAATAAACCACATGCAACTTATTATCTCTCCTCTATCCTAAGACAACTCTAATCGCCATATAACTTGTATCACACATTAATTCAATAGGTAATTTCCAATCAGGTTCAGTTATGATAGGACCTGAAGTGAGTTTTTATTTTAGTAATTTAAATGATTCAAGATAGTTTTGATAAAAAAAATGAAGGGTACATCTTTGACAAAAAGAGAACACAAGGGCTTTGTAATTTTGAAAAAGTCTTTTATAAACCTCCGATAAAAACCAACACACACTTAACATTTTTAGGAGGTGACAGTTTTTGAATAAATTCAATTTTGGAAGTATCCACCTCCAAACCCCTCTTAGACACCCTATGTCCCAACACCATCCCTTCAGTGACCATGAACTAACATTTTTTCCAGTTAAGGACTAGGTTGGTCTCTAAACATCCCTCTAACACCAATTCTAAATTTTATAAACAAGTATCACATGTGATACCAATAGTGGATAAATCATCCACAAATACCTCTATGTTTCTCTCAATCATATCAAAAAAGATGTCCATCATACACCCTTGAAAGGTTGTTGGAGAACTATATAAACCAAATGGAATTCTTCGGTAGGAAAATTTCTCAAAGGGTCATGTGAAGGTATTTTTATCCTGATCCTCCAGAGCTACTGAAATCTGGTTGTAACCAGAATGGTCAATGAGAAAAAAGAAGAATTAATTCCCATGAATCCTCTCAAGCATTTGATCAAGAAAAGGAGTTGGAAAATGGTCCTTCCTTGTGGCGGAATTAAGCTTCCAATAGTGTATACAGACTCTCCATTTGGTTTATTTTCTCACTTGAATCTCTTCATTTTTCTCATTGGTTATTATAGTGAAACCTCATTTTTTGGGGACATCTTGGACCATACTGACCCAAGTACTATCAGAAATGGGATAGATAATCCTAGTTTCTAAAAGCTTGATGACTTCCTCTCTAACAACTTTTTTAATGTTGGGATTAAGTCTCCTTTTACACTCCACTCTAGGTTTGTGATCTGGTTCCATAGGGATCTTATACATGAAGAATTAATGGATAATACCTCTAATATCAACTACGAATCATCCTATTATAGATTTAAATTTCTTCAATGCACTTAACAATTTTTCCTCTTGGTTATATTTCAGCTCAGTAGAAATTATTATACGTATAGTAGAATCCTCACTAAAAAAATGAGTATTTTAGGTGTGATGGGAGTAGTTTGAGCTCTATAGTGGGTGCCTTTTCACTTGAAGGAAGACTCTCAGGCTTGGGAGGTCCAAGTTCTTCAACATGTATCTTATAAGGAGTTTGAACTGTGGAAGGATTTTGAATTTCTTGACCATTTTTAAGATTTCCATCAATGTTGTCCAATGTGGAAAACTCACTCTCAAAAGTTTCTCATTTAGAATTCTGAAAATTTATTAAAGTAGAATCATAAATATACTTTATCAGCTCTCCCTCTATTGAATCAAAAATTTTAGAATGATTTTTAATAGCATAATAAACTTTAAGTCTACTCAAGTATTTTTTTTAAATTCAGAAACATATGGAACATCTCCAATAGTAGAGGAAACTGGATTGTTGTCTAGTTCTGGATAGTTTTCAAGATTTTATGTTTGAGCATAATCATCAAAACGGGAAAGTTCATTTTCATATACTAAGTTTATTTATTCAAAAAGGATTGATTTTCATATTCTTCTAGATTTTCAACTGAATTTCCAATTTCTAATGACTCTATCTTAGAACAATTTTAAAAAAATATTGACCCTTTGACATTTTTAAAGACATTGAATTATTCTTATTTCTCCCCAATTTTAAAAATAAGTTTCCCCTTAGAAACATCTATGATTTCTCCTCCAATGGACAATAAGGGACTACCTATAATGATGGGAACCTATTGGCCACACTCCATGTCTAGAACAAAGACTTCAGATGATAGAAAAAAATTTCCAACTCCAACCAATAGGTTATCTACTCTCCCTATAGGATGTGTGAATGAACGGTAAACTAAATATAGGATGACTCTGGTGGGTTGAAGATCACCCAATCTCAACTATTGGAATAGTGAGTATGATATCAGGTTGATACTAGCACCTAAGTCACATAGGCAGTTGAGTTGACTGGAATTTCCTAAGGTGCAGCGTATGAAAAAACTATCTAGGTCCTTAAGCTTTAGAGGGATTTTATTTTGGAGTACAAAAATACACTCTTCAGTGAGGCTATATGTTGCAAATTATTTAAGTTTATTTTTGTTGGAAATATTTTTTAATATATTTCATATTAGATGGAATTTAGATTAACTCTTAAATAAAAGGGATGCTCAGTTGGATCTTCGTCAAAATCCCAAGGAACTAAAGAAGTTCATCCTTTTTGTTAATTTTGTGATTTTAATTTTTCCAGTAAAGGGATGAGTGGGACATAATTCTTAAGAACAGAATGAATGTCCCCTATTTATTTTTTTTTTCCTTCCCCTTATTCTTTTTATATTCATAAAAAGTTTCAGATTGATTTTCAGGTGAAAAATTGATATTTTCTTGATTTTCATCACTTTTCTGTTGATTTATAGATTGTGTATGCAATATATTTTTGTTTCTAGATTAATTCAATTTTCTAGTTTGGGAATTTTCAAAATCTTTTTCAGCTATAGTTTGAGTGTTTATCTCACTTCTAGTTATCATAGTCATGGGAGTCTCCCTAGGTTTGATTTCAGTTGTGCTAGGAAGTCTACCTTTTTTCCTCTGATTCCTACCCCTAGTAAGTTGTCCTAGTCGAGTTTCCATATTTTTTATTCTAGTATCAGATTTAATTTTATCAGATTCATATTGGACTTTTTTTTATTTAATTGAGTCTTGAACTTTTCTTCTTTAGAGTCCATTCTATTTAAGATTTGATCATGTTTAGAAAACATTTGACCCTCAATATTTCCTTGTGAATTACACTACTATAGAACTTGCCTTTAACAGTACTAGAAATGACCTTTATCAATGCTAGAAATGTGTTGACAACATGAGTGATATTAAAAGCCCAAGAATTTTATCAGCACTGAAAAAGCACCGATAAAGGGGACATTTTTCAACGCTAACAAAATCACTGATAAATGGGACCATTATCAGCCCTTTTAAAAGCAGTGATAAAGGACCCGTTTATTAGTGATTTTATTTAGCGTAGATAAAGTAATTATTTATCAATACTTTTATAAGCACTGATAAATGAATTTTTATCAGCACTGTAGAAGAGCTGATAAAGTATAGCTTTATCACCACTTTTAGAAGCACTGATAAAGTATACCTTTATCACTACTTTTAGAAGTGCTGATAAATGTGTCTTTTATTGGTGATTTTAAAATCACTAATAAAGTGTCATACTACAGTGTACTATAACAACACACCACAACACCATAAGCACAAAAAAAACACAAAAAACACACAAAAAACACACCAGAAACACACTAGATGTTAACAAAAACAAGTCCCAATACAGAATTTAAATAAAATAAAATTTACAACACAAATACTAAAAAAATTTTATTATAAACATTTCAAACATTGGTTTATACAATTATATATATACAAATTATTACATACATTCAAAAACAATCCTAACTGTCAATGTTATCATGATTTTTATTGAATATCTTTATTGAACTTCCACCACTGCATGAGTAGCTTCAATCAAACCACATCAAATCAGTAAAAAGAATCCACCTATATAAGAAAACAATTATTATGAGTAATACTAAAAATAAATAAATTATACATAAATATGAAACAATACATTAATTCTATGGACAATTATTTTACTATACAAATATCAATATTACCTTTGTAATTGAGCAGAGGCAGTGGTGTCAATCTTCCTGCAAAAGAAATGGAGAGAACTTAAAAGACAGTGATAAATGCAACACTATAGTGGTGAAAGGGTTATGGGCGAGAATAAGCATGAATGTTGGACATAACACCCTAACTCGAACAAAATAATTCACTTGTTTAAGAAAAAATTTATTACGTGAGTAATACTAAAAAGATATAAATTAAACATAAATATGAAACAATGCATTAATTATATGGACAATGATTTTACTATACAAACATCAAGATTACCTATGTGATTTAGTAGAGATAGTGTTGTTTCTCTTCCTGTAAATTCATGACACATAAACAAAAATATTCTAAAATAAACAAACTCTACAAGGAATAATGAAAATTAAATCAACGTTTCAAAATATAATTTTTTAGTAAAATAGAGAAAGTATATCGTAGCATTACCTTTAAATATTTCTAAAGGGTTTTTTTGGTCCAGGTATAAGATAATAACAAAACTAAGGATTTTCTATGCACTTCACTACTATTGGTTAACTACTGCTTAATATAGCATCTGACCTGAACTTCCTGCCCGGTGTCCCTGTGATGCTCTCATCCCACACATGCTTGCCACCATCTCTATCATGTCACCATTTAGAATTAAATTTTCATTCTCTTCTTGCACCCATTTACCACTTTTAAAGATACATGGTGCATGCAGCTGCATTCACATAGTAAATGAGTGCAGGAAGAGAAGGAAAAGTGAATTCTAAATGGTGATATGATACAGATGGTGGTGAGAATGTGTGATATGAGAGCATCACAGGGACCCTGGGTAGGAATTTCATATCAGATTCTATGTTAAGCGGTAGTTAACCAATAGTAGTGAAGTGCATAGAGAATACTTAGTTTTGTTATTAAATTTGTGAGTGATGCACAGCCAATCCATGTTTTGGATTCATTGATCAATGGAGCCAAATAGACATCAATATTCTTCCTAAACACTACATTAGTATAAACAGTAGCATAAATGATCAAAATACAGAATATAAATGAACCTGCACACAAGGCACAAGGAGAAATTTACACAAAAATATACATCTCCAAATAAGCATGATAGAAAGAGGGGAACTAATTCATAAAAGGATAACCTTTTAAAGTTTCACATTAAAAAACCATTTTAACTACGGAAGGATAATTTCATCAAACTTTTATAATAAAAGATGAACTTACAATAATCCCGAAATAAAAATGAGGAAACTTTGAATGTCTTCACCCCAACAAGAGAGACAACAACTGAGCCAACGTTTTTATTCTTCTTTCACAACAACTCAGTCACAAACACTTCCTCCACCAACTTCTCAAAATGGAGATCCTTGTAGATGAGGACTCGCTCCTTGGTCTCTAGATGAAAACCCCCAATGAAAATAGAATATTTCGATAGATTCTGCGACACCACCTCTGGATAAAAGGAAACTAGCTCTTTGAAGTGTTTAGCATAATCTTTTACCGTCTGTTGACCTTTTTGGACATTCATGATCTCTTCCCCTTCTTTCATCTCCACCTCCTCATGTATAAACCATCGGACAAAGGGGGACTTAAAATCTTCCCACATCACCCCAACTTGCATCGTTGGTGGGGAAAAACTCTCATTCTTCCAAAGTTGGACCCCCAAGAAGACCTATAAGAACACAAAATCTAACAGTTTTAGGAGTTCCAAACACTCTGAAGACATGCTCAACTTTCTCAAGCCACTTCACTTCCTCTAAAGAACCTTGATTTCCACAGAACATGGGCAACAAATGAGGAGAACCAGAAATAGGGTGAGACCCACTAGAAACTTTAGGGATCTTTCTAGGAGGAATATTATAAATAATACAAAAATCATAAAATCAAGTTCATATTCAATCTGAAACACAACCAAATGGAACATCTTAGGCCAAAACAACTGGCTCACAAGCCACATTTCATAATAAAACAATAATTCTCTCTTCAAAAACCACTATTTCATTTTCAATTTCAAACCACCTTCTTCTAAGGTCACTTTTGACAACATAATAAATCACATTTCTAAAGAAAATCCAATTCTGGAAATCATTTTTCCCCTTTCCAAAAACCATTTCAGAAAACCAAGCTAAGATGATCCAAAAAACAGAGAATGCACATTGGCCACAATGGATGAGGAATGAGTCAAAACCCACACTAATACAGTATTTCTCATGAAATACTTTCCATAGTGGTCATGAATCATCTCTCTTCATGCTTCTATGATGTTAAACTGCACAAATTCGTCCTAAAAGAAAGACTTTAAACTGCATAGTGTCTCTCGTCCTATTTTCATGATGTTAAACTACATAAATTCATCTTGGAATTAAGGTGTTAAACTACACATTGTATCTCATCCTAGTTATAGGACATTAAACTACACAAATTCATTCTATAAGAAAGACGTTAAACTTTATAGCATCTCTCATCTTGGCTGCATGACATTAAACTGCACAAATTCATCCTGGTAGTAGGAAGTTAAATTGCACAGCGTCTCTCATCCTGGTTGCATGAAGTTAAACTGAAAATATTCATCTTTTCAAAAAACCATTAAAATGCATAGAGGAGTCGCGCCAGAAACGATGAGGAGATGAGATGTAGGGTTTTTCAAGGTTAAGAAAAATGCAAAAACGCAAAACACAAAACCCAAAAGATCAAACAACGATATAGGAAAAATAGAAAATAACATGCATCGGATTCTATCCTTGATTCATCTGATGGATCATAGTGGAGTTGCAGTGGCAGCAGAGGAGTTCTGTGAGAGCTTCAGAATACCGATGAGTGAGTACCGATTAGGGTTTGTTTAAATAGATCGGGAACACTTTTAACAGCACTTTCAGAAAATCACTGATAAAGATCCCTTTTATCAGCGTTAAATTGATAAGAACTGATAAAAGGCATCTTTATCAGCATTCAAAAAGCGCTGATAATTTTTTTTAATAACGCTTTTTAGCGCTAATAGAGGATTTATTTAAATAAATTATTATAATTTTATAATTATTACAATTATTTATTTATAATTATATAAATAATTATTTAAAAATTAATATTTATTTATTTATAATAATTATAAAATTATAATAAATTTATAAATATATTAAATATACATTTATAAATATATTTATTTATAAATATTTATTTACAAATATATTTTTAAAATTTTTAGTGGATATATAATCTTAAATACATGAATTTTAAAAATGAGTAAAATTGAATCATTCAAAATTAGTTCACTTTAAAAGTATTGAAAAAATAGATAATTTTTATTAATTAAATACAAATTATTAAAAAAAATATGGATATATATATATATATATTGAAGTAAAGATGAAGACATATTGAAAAATACTAAAACATAATAAATAAGTATATATAAATAAATAATATAAAATGATCAAATTCAAAAATAAAATAAAAAATAAAAAATATTAAAAATGAATGCCCTAACTGTAATAGTATTAAAAATAAATAAATAAAATCAACCAATTAAAAACATAATAAATTAAATGTTTCATGTTAACAATGAAATTTGAAAATATACTCAAATTTGAATAAATTACATAAATTTTAGGTGTATGTGTTTCTATATATTGCGTAAATATATCTGTGTGTGCATTTGTATATAAACTGCATTAATTACATATATGTGTGTGTGTGAAATCAATGTAACGCACAATTTTTGATATATGTTAAATTGAAAAATCAAACAACATTAAAAATGAATAAGATATTAATATTTTTTTAATTAAAATTTTAATCAATTTATATATATTTATATTTAATATATATATTTATTACTATTTATAATTAATACATATATATATATTATACTTATTCATTTTTATTTTTTTGTTTAATTATATATTCATTTATATATCTACATTTAATATATACTATTTATCAATATTTATAATATATATATATTAAATTTATTCATTTTTATCAATAATTATTTAATTAATAAAATGTTTAATATTTTTACTAATTTACTCATTTTAAATTTTTATTTGTTTAATTATTTCATTTTATTCATTTTACATATCTATATATTTAATACATACTATTTAATAATTTTTAAAATTTATATATATGTTTATTCATTTTTAACAATAATTTATTAATGAAATTGCTAAAAAAATTAATTTTATTTTCTAAACCTTTATCAGCGCTAATAAAGAATTGATAAAGGTTACCATTTATCAGTATTTTATTGTTAGCGCTCAAAAAGGGTAACTTTTATCATCGCTAAAAATAAAGCATTGATAAAGGGTAACCTTTATCAGCGCAAAAAAAAGTGTTGATTAAGGTGAAATTTTATCAATGATAAAATAAATGTGTTGATAAAGGGTACCCTTTATCAGTGTTTTTTATCACTTATAAAGATGGACTTTCTCAGCGTATTTTTCTAGCGCTAATAAATTCCAGCACTGTTAAAGACCAGTTTTGTAATATTATTTGAAGACTCACCCCTTGGTTGATTTTGAAATTGTTATCTTGGTTGGTTTTGGTAACCAAGGGAAGTGGGTTGCTTTATCATGCCTTTCTCTTTCCATGAGAGATTCGGATGGTTCCTATAGCCTTGGTTATAGTTATTTGAAAAGAGATCATCTTTGGCAGACATCCTAGGACCATAGTTAACATGGTTTGAATTTTCTTGTTGTTGGGTTGGCATGTCAAAGTTTGGATATAAGTTTTCAGTGTGCCCAAACATGACATATTAAGAACACTTCTCCCTAAGTGATTGGTTTGTGTTTTGAAACTCCACTTGATTTACAGATTCTTTGGCATTTTGGTTCATTAAGGTTTAAAGTTTATTTTTTATTTCAGGAAGTTGAGAGTTCATTTCTATTTTTAGAATTTATGTTCACTCTTTTCCTTCTTGATTTTTTTGTTGAGAATTTATGGAAAGGTTGTTAAAAAATTTCCTCAACTCTTCATCAGTCTTGTCATTATAATTCCCCCTAGAAGATTGGTCAATAAGGTTCTGACCAGAAGAGGACTAACCTTCATGGAAGGTGTCCCTGAGAACACGAGATGATAGTTGATGATGGGGACACTACCTAAGAAGGTCCCTGAATCTATTACAGGCCTCATGAAAGGATTCTCCACCCTCTTGATAGAAACTAGTGATTTTTGTTCTTAACTCTCCTTTTAATCTTTGGGGATAAATTTTCATTACAAAAGAATTATAAAATTGGTTCCAAATTTCAAATATGTTTCCATCTAGTTTTAGAATCTGATTTATAGCATTCCCTTTAAGGAAAAATGGAGATAATATCATTCTTAGATCATTTTCTATGAGTACTAGAAGTGGAAGTTGTTTTACTATATTATAGAAGTCTCAAATGAAGGCTAGTGAGCCTTCGTTATAAAGAACATTAAAATCATACAGTAGAGAAAGGTGATACTATTTGAGTTCATAATTTCTGGCTCTATGAGATAACCAAATTGAAGAAGGATTACTTGAAACTTGAGGGAGTTGGAACTCCCCCACCCTAGGCCACTCATTTTATTCTAAGATTCCAGGGTGAAAGTTCGGTTGATTATTAGGTACAAGAACTCTCTCTCGTATATTGTCCATTTCATTTTTATTTTTCTTTATGAGAGCACTTAAATGTTTTTCAATTTCAGGGTATATGGGCTTTAATTTTTCAGCAGATGTTCTTGTGCTCATATAGTGAACAATAGAAAAATGATAATAGTTCAGGTAGTTCAATGTAGCTCACAAGTAGTAAAAGAAATAAAAATTTAGCACTAACATTAGTAAATAGTAACATATTGAAATAATTTTCAAACAACAACAAAAATAGAAAAAAACAAATAGAATAATTTTTTTACTAGTTTTCAATTTTCAATTTTTTTTAGATTTTTTTATATGTGATTTTTTTTTAAAATATATTTTTTTAGTTTTGAAATATATTGGTCACTCGAATTCTTCCCTAGAAACGGCGCCAAAAAATATGACAAAATCTTCATTAAATTGATTCCAATGTTCAAAAATTTATATTTCTTGCAAACTATAGAGGTAATTAGGGTCAAATACACAATCAAGGTTGAACTACATAAATTTTTCAAAAGAGGTCCCACTTTCGAAAATAGTGGGTGAAATTATTTCTTTCCTTTTTATTATTTTTTTATTTTGATAAAGAAAGTATAATCAAACAATGATATTTTATTTTTAACTAGGCTATAATTAGAGTTATGATGAACTAACAGGGAAAACAATAAATGTAAACATGGGGAGAGTTTGAGTTGAAACCGATCAAGAAGAAATGCCCTGAGAATTTTAACTTTACTCATCTAAAAAAGATATATTTTTTTCACAGAAATATTATTATTTCACAAACTCAAAAAAAAAATTGGTTTAATCTTCCTCACCATAAGATCAAACACACAAAAAATGAAATCATGGACTTCACCAATCCAAGTTTCATCTAATTATAATGAAAATTGTAAATAATTCAAGGAATAAAATTCACTATAATATCTCAGGATTTGAAATTTAAGATTTAAAGAAATACATTCAAGATCAATCTCACTAATTGATCTTAAAGATTTGAAATTTAGAAAAAATATTCACGAAACAATATTAATGAATTCGAAATTGATCTCATGATCAATTTTGAATTCATTGTTAAAAAATGATACGAAGAAAAGAAATAAATGACCATCAGATTAAAAATCCCCTGAAGAAGAAGGTTTTTAGCTAATAGTCATATTGAACTCAAAAGAAAATGCAATTACAAAAATGAACATGACAGAGAAAAAGAATATTATGAGATATGGGATCTCCCCTACAAACTACAATGTTGCTACTATGCTCCTGCTCCCACTCGTTCTCTCCCGGTGTCCAGAATGTTTTGAATGCATTATTAAAAAAACAATGTTCTCTTGCTTGCTTTGAATTTTTAAAGCCCTCTGTTGTTTTCAAGTTGGTTACCCACTGCGCGCACCGACTCATCTTGGTGTTCTCCTTTTCACAGAACGTCTGTACTTGTCCTATATAAAACTCATGTATTTAGCATCTCCCATATAACAAACTTCTTCAGGCGGTTAGGTTGAATCGGGACATGAACTCGGGTAAAGTGTGTATCTGTACAGTCAAAACAAGGAGTAATTAATACAATTTTTTAGTCAATTATTTATTATTAATTATAAATATTTAAATTTTATAAATATTTATTTATATAAATAATAATTTTTATAATTATAAGATTAATTACATTATTATGTTAATTATTTAATTTATAAATATTTTTTATATTTTTATTACTATTAAATTATTAATTAATATTTTAATTAATTATTTATTTTAAAATTTTATTAATTATTATCATTAAATTATTTATTTATTTATTATATTATATTATTATTATTATTAATTTTTTTGTATAAAGATCAAATTATTAATATTATTAATAAATATTTATTTATTTGATTATATTATGTTATTTTAATAATTAATTTTAATATTCATGAATATTATTTATTATTATTATTTTATATTATTATTAATTTAGTTTATTATTTATTTAGTTAATTTAGTTTTATTTATTTTATTTTAATTTATTTATTTATTTGTTTTTCTCCCCCTATACAAAAATGCCATGTGGGGGAGCGTATTTTCGGCTAGTCTTCCTCTATAGGATGGGTCGACCAAGCCTTCAAGTAGCGCTCCTCCATGATGATGCTCCTCCACGGCGGCAGCTTCCTTCAATAAGGCGGACCACGGTGGCGACTTCATCAGGAAAGCGACGCGGTGATGGCAGCTTTCTTTAACTCGGAGCAACGATGTTGGCGAGGGTTTCGACATAGCGGTTAGAAGCTCGGCTCATGACAACATCGGGTGTAATCGATCTTGGTGAAGGTTTGGTGGATGACTAACTTGAATAGTTGGTTTGGGAACCCTATATCTGAGAAAATTTGGAAATTGTGGGTTCTGTGTTCATAGATTTGGATGTTTAGCTATTATTCTGTTTCACCCTGTGATGGTGAGTTCATGATGAAGGTGACGGTGAGAATGTGTCCTTGTTTCTGGTGGAAGGAAGGTTTGGCAGTGGCTTATAGGGAAGGACACCCTAGTGGTGTGTCGAGACATCATCGTAAGCTGAAGATAGGATTGATGATGTGTGATTCTCTAACTGGCGGTGTGTTGAGACACCATTGGGTTGATGGTGTCTCATGTGAAGAGAAGTGCAACAAGGTGTTGGATTTGAGGAACTCTGACGATGCCTCGTTGCAGTAGATGCAAAGCTGCTTGATGGTGTCAAAATTTTTTGTACGTAAATTAAAATTAATTATTAACAGAAAACCAAGTTAAAATTAATAAAGTAATAAAATGAGAATTTTATTAGAAAAATTAATTAATTAGTTATTTACATGAAATTGAAATGAAAAAAAATAAAAAATTGAATAATTAATTAATTTAATTAATAGATGATTAAAATTTAAAAAATTAAATTAAATTAAAAGTATATATGAAATTGTTAAGTAGAGAAAAATAAATATTTGAAACTAGAATTATAAATTGAAATTAAACATTAAATTAAAAAGATTTAAATTAATAATTGATATAAAATTAATTACTTAAATTGATAATTAAATTAAATTTATATTAAGAGTACAAAATTAAAGAATTAAAAATTAAATTAAATATTTGGTTAATTAAATAAATAATGGATAAGTTCTTAATTAATTAAGACAAAATAAAATTGATATTTTAAGTAGAATTAAAACATAAAAAGTAATTAGAGAATTAAATAAAGAGAAAACTCAAAACACAAATAATGAATTTAAAGACTAAAAATACAAGATTATTTATAAAAATTGATTAATTGATAAATTGAACTATGAAATCACAAAAAATGTAATTATTTAACAAAATCACAAAAAATAATTAACTAAATTATTAAAAACATAAATAAAAGATGTGGAAAATCATGTGATTTTAAGGCCACATCAAATTCCCCCACACTTAATCATTGATTTTCCTCAATCAATACCATGTTTTTTGTAATTTGATAAAGAAAATATGTTTTTTACAGAAATCTTAAAATAAAGCATGTCTAGCAATTCAAAAGGAGGGGACTAGAAACTATGAAAAAGGTTTTTCAAAAGGAATGTTCAAAATAAGTTAAATCTAAATTCAAATACCAACTATGTGATCAAGGAAGCAAAGAATCATATACCTCTGAGGATGTCATGCCTCATATATGTGGTCACTTAATGACTTATTTCAATTCAAGTTCAAGTACTAAAATTAAAAGTGATATCATCTTACATAAAATTGGAAATCAGACCCTAACAAAATACAACTTCTACTTAGACTTTCTCTTAGGTTCCAAAACAAAAATAAATATTTTTTTTTGAAATAACTTTATTGATACAACTTAAATGATTTCATGTAAGTCAGTTGTCTCCTTCTTCATTTGGCATTCAAAATTTCCCTCACCTTAATGAACTTGTTTTTAACAACTAGGCACTTTATTTATTTATATTTTGAATTTTACCCATCCATGTAACTTGTGCAAGGCACTATGAATATGCAATTATTAGAATTGTACAAATAGATTACTCACACACACTATGTCTAGTGTATCAGAGGTTTGTTGTGGGTTACCAAATACCCATTTTACTCTAGTTTCAAATGACTATATAACTACCATTTAAATTAGTTCAATAAAGGTGATTTATTTTTTTTAATAATTTTAAAGTGAGTCCCCTTGGATGAAGTTCAAAATTCCAGTTCCCTAAGGTTATCACTCTTAAACTTAGTTCCTATATTGCCCATTCATAAAATAACAATAAAACTTCACTCAATAATCATTCATCCTCAGAGATTTCAGATTCAAAGTAACTCTTAACTACCAGCAAGTAATTATCCTTAGGCAAGTCGAATTTTAAATACAAAATGAAGACTAAAGAATCTCATATTGAAAAATAATTTTGAACATTTTGAACATTTTTTATAAGAAAAAAAATTAAAAGGATAAGGAATTTGATGGACTACATTAAATAAAATATTAGCATAGAGAAGGAAGACCCCCCCATAGTTAAAACCCAACTTTTTCCCCAAAGTTGAATTCTAAGGTGGAGAAAAACAATTTTACTTTGAAAGATCAAAAAATATTTTCATATCAATAGATTAATGACATGTAAAAGGGTCACATTAAATTTCACAAAGAATGTTTGTCACATAAATATTTTACTGCAGGATCACATGCATTTTCATTATATCCAGTGATAAAAAATCAATCAAGTTAAAAATAGTAGCATGTAAAACATTTGAGTGTAGTGAAAAGGGTGTAAGAAATTTTGAGAAATTTGATTCAACCAGATTTTCAATATCACAGAAAAAATGTATGATAAACACCCAACACAGATAAGCATATTCATTTAAAGCAAGATGCCAACAATGTGGGTATTCCTCCCCCACACTTAATTTAAAATAGTTAATGAATTTAAAAGAAATGAAGAAAAGTTTTTCATTAAACCATCACATGCAGCAAAGATTTCCAGTTATAAACCCATATGCACTAAAGTTTCTAGTAGTAGCAAGACATCAAATCAGTAATTAAGGAGAGCATGTGGAAATAAAACTAAGGAACTTCCATGATTAAATTTTATTCAGTTAAGCTCAGCAATCAACTCTAAGTGATTTGAAGAATAAAGGTAATTCTGGTCCTCTGTTGACACTAACAACAACATCCTTCTTACTATGAGAACAAGAACTAGAAAGACCAAGAACATGTATCCTATAGAAACAAATAAGATAAGGAAAACAAAAAGTAAACACTTCATTCAAAACATATCAAGAACTAAATTAAAAACCAAAAATAAACCATGGTTTAACTCCCACGAAGCACTAAATTTTTAGTCTTTAGATATACTTTATTGAAAATCAATTATCAAGCATAGTGAAGGCAGTAAATCCATTTGGATATCCTTCAAAATAGATTTTGACTCTTTGACCATTAACAATCATGGGCTTGTTTTCCTCTCCTATAATTTCAATAAATCCATTTTTCAAGAATCTGACTATAGTAAACGGTCCAAACCACTTATATTTCAGCTTTGAAAGAAAGATCTTGTGTATGGAATTAAAGAGAAGGACCTTATATCCCAGTTTGAATTCTCTATTTTGAACGAAATGATCATTAAAATTTTTTTACCTCTCTTTATATATACTATATTTATCATATTAATCTCTCTTGATCTCTTATAACTCACTAATATTAAGCATTCTTCTCTTTCCAGCACTCTTAAAATCAAAATTTAAAGCCTTTACAACCCAATATGACTTGTGATGCAACTCCACTGGAAAATAACATCATTTCCCAAATAATAACCTATATGGAGACATACCAATTGGGGTTTTGAAATCTATTTTTTATGCCCATAAATCCTCATCTAAATTTAGAGACCATCCCTTCCTAGAATTTGAATCATTTTTCTCTAGAATTTGTTTCAACTCCCTGTTATAGATTTCTACTTGTCCACTAGAATTTGGATGGTAGGAAATACCAGTCCTATGGGTGTGTCCATATTTATCAATTAAATCCTTAAATTTAAATTTTTAAAATGGGTGCCATTATCAGTTATCTAGGATCTTGGCACCCCAAATATAGAGAAAATGTTATTTTTGACGAACTTAATCAGACTATTAGCTTGATTATTGGGCAGTGCTGCTGCTTCAACCCACTTAGATACATAATAAACAACAACTAAAATATACTTATTCCTGTGATATGATGAAAATGGTCCCATAAAGTCCAAGTGCCAAACATCAAATATCTCAACTACCAGAATACCTTTTTTAGGTAACTCCTACTTCCTTCTGACATTACCCATTCTTTGACATCTATCACAACCCACAACATAACTTGATAGCATCTTTGAATAAAGTGTTCTAATAAATTCCAGCCTGAAGGACCTTTTGAGAAATCTTTTATCCACCATCATGTCCTCCCCAAGTTGAGGGGTGACAACTCTCCAGTATAGGAAACATATTTTCTTCTATAACACACCTTCTTATGATTCCATCGACACATCTCCTAAATAGAAATGGGTAATTCCAAATATAGTAATTAATTTATGAAATGAATTTATTTATTTTGTTATTTGAAAAGTCCTTAGGAAAGACACTTGCTACTAGAAAATTGGTAAAGTCTGCAAACTAAGAAGACTACCTATTGGAGACAATGATAAGTTTCTCATCAAGAAAGGATGAGTTTATCTCCTTGGTAGCTTCACAATGGGTATTAGGAATCCTATAAAGGTGGTATGTATCTAAATTCTCAACTCTCTATTTGTCTCTAATTTCCATTCAAACTCTTGCAACAATAAAATCCACCTAATCATCCTAGGTTTGGCCTATTTCTTAGACAACAAATATTTTAAGGTAGAATGATCAGTGAAGATGAAGAATTTAGTACCTAGAAGATACTTCCTAAATTTCTCTAGAGAAAACACAACAACTAAAAGCTATTTATCAGTAGTGGTATAATTTCTATGTGCCTCATCTAGCAGTCTACTATTATAATAAACCATATGAAACTTCTTATCTATCCTTTATCCTAATATAGCTCCAATAGCCATATCACTTGCATCACGCATTAATTTAAAAGGTAATTTCCAATCAGGTGTAGTTATGATAGGTGATGAAGTGATTTTTCTTTTAGAAAATTAAATAATTCAAGATAGTTTTGATAAAAAAATGAAGGGTGAATCTTTGACAAGAACATAACACAATGGATTTGTAATTTTGAGAAATTCTTTTATAAACCTCCGATAAAAACCAGCATGCTCTAAGAATCCTCTAACACCATTAATATTCTTAGGAGGTGACAGATTTTGAATAAATTCAATTTTGGCAGTATCCACCTCTAAACACCTCTTAGACACCTTATGTCCCAATATTATCCCTTCAGTGACCATAAAATGACATTTTTCCCAATTAAGGACTATGTTGGTCTCTAAACATCTCTCTAACACCAATTCTAAATTTCCTAAACAATATTAAATCTGCTACCAACAATGGAGAAATCATCCATAAATACCTCTATGATTATCTCAATCATATTAGAAAATATGTCCATTATACACATTTGAATGGTTGCTGGAGCACCACATAAACTAAAGGGAATTCACTGATAGAAAAATGTCTCAAAGGGTCTTGTGAAGGTAGTTTTCTACTCATCCTCTGTAGCTACTGGAATATGGATGTAACCATAATTTCCATCAAGAAAATAGAATAATTAATTTCCAATAAGCCTCTCAAACATTTGATCAAGGAAGGTCATATGAAAATGGTCCTTACTGGTGGATGAATTGAGCTTTCTATAGTATCTACAGACTCTACATTGGTTGCTTTTATCACTTGAATCTCTTCATTTTTCTGATTGGTTATTATAGTGAAACCTCCTTTTTTAGGGAAAACTTGGACCAGAATGAACCTAAGTACTGTTAGATTTGGGATAGATAATCTGAGTGTCTAAAAATTAATGACTTCCTCTCTAACAACTTCTTTCATATTGGGATTAAGTCTCCTTTGACACTCCACTCTAGGTTTGTGATCTGGTTCCATGGGGATCTTATTCATGCAGAATGACGGGATAATATCTTTAATATTAGCTACGGACCATCCTATTGCATATTTAAAATTATTCAACACACTAACAATTTTTACTCTTGGTTATCTTTCATCTCAGCAGAAATTATTATAGGTAGAGTAGAATCCTCACCAAAAAATGGGTATTTCTGGTGTGCTGGGAGCGGTTTGAGATCCAGAGTGGGTGCCTTTTCACTTGAAGGAAGACTCTTGTTCTTGGGAGGTCCAAGTTTTTAAACATGTATCTTATAATTATTTTGAACTGTGGAATGATTTTTAATTTCTTGACCAGTGTTAATATTTCCATCAATGTTTCCCAATGTGGACAACTCACTCTCAAAAGTTTCTAGTTCAGAATTCTGAAAATTTATTAAAAAATAATAATTAATATTCTTTATCATCTCTCCCTTTATTGAATAAAAATTTTCAAAATGATTATTAATAGAAAAATCAACCTCAAGTTCACTCAAGAAATTTTTAAATTGAGAAATAGATGAAACATCTTTAGCAGTAGAGGAAACTGGACTGTTGTCTAGTTTTATAAAAAAATTTAGATTTTCAGTTCGAGAAGATTCATCATAATTTGAAAGTTCATTTTTAGCTACTAAGTTTATTTCTTCAACAAAATATTTATTTTTATATTCTTCTATATTTTCAACTGAATTCCCAGCTTCTATTGACTCTATCTTAGAATAATTTTCATAACATGTTGGTCCTTTGGCATTTTTAAATACATTTAATTCTTCTTGTTTCTCCCCAATTTTAAAAATAAGCTGACCCTTAGAAACATCTATGACTTCTCCTCCAGTGGCCAAGAAGGGCCTACCCAAAATGATGGGCACCACTTGGTTAAACTCTATATCTAGTACTAAGAAGTCAGATGGTAGAAAAAGTTTTCCAACTCCAACCAGTAGGTCATTTACTCTCCCTACATGATGTGTGAATGAATGGTCATATAACTATAGGATGATTGTAGTGGGTTTAATATCACCCAATCTCAATTGCTGGAATAATGATTATGGTAAAAATTTGATACTATCAACTAAGTCACACAGGCAGTTGAGTTGACTATAATTTCTTAAGGTGTAGGGTATGACAAAACTATCTAGGTCCTTGATCTTGGGAGGGATTTTCTTTTAGAGTACAATATTACACTCTTCAGTGAGGCTGTATGCTGCAAATTCTTTAAGTGTCTTTTTCCTAGAAACAATTTTTTTAAGAAAATTCAGATAATATGTAATTTGGATCAAGGCTTGGATAAAAGGGATGTTCACTTGGAGCTTAGTCAAAAGCTCAAAGAACTGAAGAAGTTCTGCATTATTGTTACTTTTTGGTTTTAATTTTTTGGAAAAGGGATGGGTGGGGCATAATTCCTAAGAATAGATTGCATGTACCCTATTTATTCTATATTTTTCTCCTTCCCCTTATTCTTTTTATATTCATAAAAAAATTTAGATTGATTTTCAGGTGACAAATTGATATTTTCTTTATTTTCATCAATTTCCTGTTGATTTCAAGATTGCGTCTGTAGTATATTTTTGTTTCAACATTCATTCTATTTTCTATTTTGGGAATTTTGAAACTATTTTTCATCTACAGCCTGAGTGTTTATCCCACTTCTAGTTATCATAGTCAAGGCATTATCCTTAGGTTTGATTTCAATTGTGGTAGGCATTTTACCTTTTCCCTATGATTCATACCCCTAGAAAGTTGGCCTAGTTGAGTTTCCATATTTTTCATTCTAGCATCATATTTAATTTTATCAGATTCATATTGTAATTTTTATTTATTTAGTTGATTCTTGAACTTTTCTTCTTGATATTACATTCTATTTAAGATTTGATCAAGTTTAGAAAACATTTGAGCCTCAAGATTTCCTTATGAATTAGAATACTCTCCCCTTGGTTGATTTTGAAATTATTATCTTCGTTGGTTTTGGTAACCAATGGAATTAGGTTAATTTATCATGAATTTATCTTTACATGAGAGGTTAGGATGGTTCTTATAGCCCTGGTTATAGTTATTTTAAAATGGATCATCTTTGGTAGGAATCATGGGACCATAGTTAACAAAGTTTTAATTTTCTTGTTGTTGGGTTGACATGTCAAAGTTTGGACAGAAGTTTTCAGTCTGCCCAAACATGACACACTGAGAACACTGCTCCCTAAATTATTGTTTTGTGTTTTGACAACCCACTTGATTTATAGATTGTTTGAAATTTTGGTTCATTAATGTTGGAAGTTTATTTTTTATTTAAACAAGTTAAGAGTTCATTTCTGGTCCAGTACCATATTTGTTATAATTTTTATTCACTCTTTTCCTTCTTGAATTTTTCTGTCGATAATTTAAGGCAAGGTTCTTAAAATTTTGGATCAACTCTTCATTTTTCTTGTCATTATAATTCCCCCCAAAATATTGGTCGACATGGTTCTGGCCATAAGAGGAAAAACCTTCATAGAAGGCGTCCATGAGAACATGGGATGGGAGTTGATGATGGGGACACTACCTAAGAAACTCTCTAAATCTATCACAGGCCTCATGAAAGGCTTCTCCATCCTCTCAATAGAAACTAGTGATTTTTGTTATTAACTCTCCTTTTAATATTTGGGGATAAAATTTCATTACAAAAGAGTTATAAACTTGGTTATAAATTTCAAATATGTTTTCATCTAGACTCCAAAACCAATTCCTATAATTACCTTTAAGAAAAAAGGGAAATACTCTCATTCTTAGCTCATTTTATGTGAGTCCTAGAACTGGAAGTTGTTTCACTATATTACATAAATATCTAATGAAGGCTAGTGAGTCTTCATTGGAGATACCATTAAAAGGAGGCATTAGGGAATGGTGGGACTGTTTGAGTTCATAATTTCTGGCTCTAGGAGATAACCTAATTGAATAAGGATTACATGAAACTTGAGGGAGTTGGAACTCCCTCATCCTAGGCCTCTCATTTTCTTATAAGAGTTCAGGGTAAAAGTTTGGTTGATTATTAGGTACAAGAACTCTCCCTCCTATGTTTTCCATTTCAGTTTTATTTTTATTTTTGAGGGAACTTAAACATTTTTCAATTTCAAGGTATATGGGCTCTAATTTATCATCATATGTTCTTGTTCTCATATAGTGAATAGTAGAAAAATGATAATAGTTCAGAAAGTTAAAAGTAGCACACAAGCAATAAAAGCAATAAAAATTTGTCACTAAAACTAGTAAACAATAATAGATTAAAATAATTTTGAAAAAACAACAAGAATATACAAAAACAAACAAAACAATATTTTTACCAGTTTTCAATTTTTAATTTTTTTAGATTTTTTTAATATGTGAATTTTTTTTAAACTATTTCTTTTAGTTTTGAAAAATATTGGCCACTCAAATCCTTCTCTAGAAACAACACCAAAAAACTTGGCACAATCATTATTAAATTTATAAAAAAAAATTAAAAATTATATTTCTTATAAACTACAGTATAGGGGTAAGAAGGGTTGAACCCATAAGGAAGGGTGAACTACATAAATTTTTCAAAAGAGGTCCCACTTTTGAAAAAAGTGGGTGAAATTATTTTTTTCCCTTTTTACTATTTTTTTATTTTGATGAAGATAATATGATGAAATAATGATATTTTCTTTTTAATTAGGTTGTAATTGAAGATATGATGAACTAAGAGGGAAAAAATAAATGTAAATAGGGGCAGAGTCTGAGTTGAAACCGATCAAGAAGAAATACCCAAGGAATTTCAACTTTACTGATCTAAAAAAGATATATATTATTCACAGAAATATTATTCTTTCAAAAACATAGAAAAATATTGGTTTAATATTCCTCACCAAAAGATTAAACACACAGAAAATGAAATATTGGAGTTCTCCACTCTAAGATTCATCTGCTATAATGGAAATTGTAATGAATTAGAGGAATAAATTTTTTCATAATATCCCAAGATTCAAAATTTAAGATTTAAAGAAATACATTCGAGATCAATATCATCGATTGATCTTGAAGTTTTTAAATTTAAAAAAATATTCATGAAACAATATTAATGAATTAAAAATTGATCTCACTGGTCAATTTTGAATTCATTATTAAAAAATGATGTGAATGAAAGAAGGAAATGTCTAGTAGATTAAAAATCCCCTGAACAAGAAGGTGTTTAGCTGATAGCCATATTGAACTAAAAAGAAAATGCAATTATAAAAATGAACATAACTGAGAGAAAGAATAATTGGACATAAGAGATCTCCCCAATAAACTAAAATGTTGTTTCTTTAATCCTGCTCTCACTCATTCTCTCCTGGTATCCATAATATTGTGAATGAATTATTAAAAAAACAATGTCTTCTTACTTTATTTGAATTTTTAAAGCCCTCTTTTGTTTTCTAGTTGGCTACCCACTGCACACAACGACTCGTCTTGGTTTTATCCTTTTCATCGAACATGTGTACTTGTCCTCTGTAACAATCGTGTTTTTAGCATCTCCCATGTAACAAACTTCTTCAGGCGGTTAGGTTGAACCTGAACGTGAACTCAGGTAAAGTATGTATCTGCACAGTTAAAATAGGGAGTAATTAATATACTTTTTTAGTCAATTATTTATTGTTAATTATAAATTTTTATTTATATAATTAATTATTATAATTATAAGATTATACATTATTATATTAAATAATTTATTTATAAATATTTTTTAATTATTTATTACTATTAAATTATTAACTAATATTTTAATTAATTATTTTATTTAAAATTTTAATTATTTATTATTATTAAATTATTTATTTATTTTATTTTATTATGTTATTATTACTATTATTAATTTATTTATATAAAGATTAAATTATTAATATTATTAATTAATATATATTTATTTGAATATATTATATTATTTTAATAATTAATTTTATTATTTATTATTAATATTTATTATTATTATTATTATATTAATTTAGTTTATTATTTATTTAGTTAAATTAATTTATTTTTATTTTTATTTTTATTTTATTTCAATTTATTTAGTTATTTTTTTTATTCCCCCCTTATCGAGAAAGTCACACGGGGGAGGGTATCTTTAGCCAGTCTTCTTCCAGAGGCCGGCTCAACGAAGCCTTCAAGCAATGCTCCTCTGCAATGTTGCACCTCTACGACAGCAGCTTCCTTCAACAAGGCGGACGATGGTGACAACTACATCAAAAAAGTGACATTGTATGGCGGTATTCTTCAACCCGAAGCAGCGACATCGATGAGGGTTTCGATACATTGGTTAGGAGCTCAGTATGTGGTGATGTCAGGTGTAATTGATCTCAGTGGAGTTTCAGTGGGCAATCGACTTGAACAGTTGGTTCAGGAACTCGAGATCTGAGAAAATTAGTTATTTTTGGGTTTTGTGTTCTTAGATCTGGAAGTGTAGCTATTATTCTATTTCACCCTACGACGATGAGTTCAGGTTGATGATAGTGACAATGTGTCCTTGTTGCTGGCAAAAAGAAGGTTCAGTGGTGGCCCGTGGGGAAAGACACCCTAAAGATGTGTCGAGACACTGTTTTAAGATGGAGATATGAGCGACGATGTGTGATTCTCTGCCTGATGGTGTGTTGAGACACAGTTGGGTTGGTAGTGTCTCATGTGAAGAGTAGTGAAATAGTGTGTGGGATTTGAGGAACTTTGGCGATGCCTCATTGCAGTGGAAGCAGGGCTGCCTGGCGGTGTCAAAATTGTCCTTACCTAAATTAAAATTAAATATTAATAGAAAACAAATTTAAAATTAATAAAGTAATAACATAATAATAGTATTAGACAAATTAATTAACTAGTTATTTACATGAAATTGAAATGAAAAAAATAGAAACAATTTAATAATTAATTAATTAAATTAACAAAAAATTAAAATTTTAAAACAAAAGTTAAATTAAAAGTCTAAATGAAATTGTTAAGAAGTTCAAAATAAACATTTGAAACTAAAATTATAAATTGAAATTAAACATTAAATTAAAAAGATTTAAATTAATGATTGAAAATTAAAGTTAATTTATATTAAGAGTACAAAATTAAAGAATTAAAAATTAAATTAAAGATTCAGTTAATTAAATAAATAATGGATAAATTATTAATTAATTATAACAAAATAAATTAATATTTTAAGTATAATTAAAACTTAAAAAGTAATTAGAAAATTAAATAAATGGAAAAGGTAAAACAAAAATAACGAATTTAATGACTAAAAATAAAATATTAATTATAAAAATGGATTAATTGGTTAATTAAACTATGAAATCATAATAAATGAAATTATTTAATAAAAAACAAAAAATAATTAATTAAACGATTAAAAATATAAATAAAAGATGTGACAAATCATGTGATTTTAAGGCCACATCAAAAGGATTCTAAAAAAACCTAATGGACTCTTGTTTATAGTATATAGACTCATGGAATGGACTTCAAAAACATTATGATGTTCTTAAATGGGACGTGTTATATTTTCTGTAATCTTGATGGACTTCTTAATGGATTGCTTTTCCCTATAAATAAGGAGTTAATCAAGTCTATAAAAATGTATATGACTTAAGAGAGAGAAAAATGATATGCTTTCACATATTATTTCCATGATCTTATTAATTGAATAAATCATTTTTAAGTGACCAATAGTTTAATGAAAAATGTGTTATAGGAACCAACGTTTAGGAGAATGATATTTTTATGAATATAATTTGATCAAAATAGGATGTTATAAAAATCAATAAGAAATTGTGCAGAATATTTGTTTTAATATTGTTGTCATAATTTTTCAGAATAAAAATATTCCATATAAAAATTTATTGTGTAAAAAAATTGATTCAACACCTCTATGGAATCTTATAAATGAATAGTTGGAATTATTCTCTTGATAGAGTGATGAGTTAAAATATGAACTTTTCTATGAACTTGGGGGTTGTTAGCCTTCTTCGATCATTGTAAACATGTATTGTTATGGATTAAGTGAGAATATAGTTCTCCAAACATGATTTGTAAAAAATAAAGAGCAATAGAGGGTCCACTAATGTAAGATCTCGACCTTTTCTAAATATGTCTTAGACTCGTTTACAAGTACTATTTTTCTTTCTGTTGAGTAATTTTCATTTGGATTTTACCTCAGTGTGTGTATTTGTGAAAATAGAGAATTTTGGGAGGAGGGTATGTGCACTGTTGGTGCATAGTTTTCCTAAACTGTCCACCTTGGCCAATCAAACTATGAAACCCCTCACAGAGAGGGATTGCATGACTGGCACATGGTTTGTTAAAATGTGTGCCCCTACCCAGCAAACCATGCACAGAGTTTTAATTAATCCAAAAATTAGTTTTAAAAATACATAAACCCCCATTTTTAACACAAAATTGACCCCAACTTAGACATAAGCTATTCCTTTTGTTTTTGGAAGTTCCCAGACACATTCCTAGGACTCCCGACTTCCATTCTTGGAAAATCTAAGGTTAGATTGACGATCTACACCCCAACCAGTAAGAGGATCTAATCCTACATGGTTTCCTTCTTCTCTCTCATCTTTCCCTCACCTTTTAGAGGTAAGTTATCCTATTTCTTGTGGGGCCTAGATCTATAATTGTGGAATCTTGATTGTTCAATCTTAAATTAGGATTTCAAATCCAGATTTTGTTTTACGTTGTTGTTCTGCTCAAATTTGGGGATATCTGTTGGCAAGTATTCTTCATCAATCTTGTGTAAGGTAGTATAAAATTCAAATACTAAAGTCTTGATTTCAATTACATTTATGTAATTGTATAATTGCTATTAGATTAATAGAAATTGAGTTCTTGATTGAATTAATTAATTTAGTGAATTAATTAATTAGTGGAATTGTTATATTTGGAATATTGGGATTGTGAATTGGAATAATTAATTAATGAATTGATTATAGAGTTATTGAGATTATGGAACTTGATTAATTAATTTTTTAATTAATTAATGGGAATGGTTGGGATTATCAAATTGATTGATTTGGAATAATTAATTGTTGAATTAATTATGGAAATATTGAGGTTATTGATATTTATTAATTAATTTTTGAATTAATTATTGTTATATTGAAATTATTGAATTGGAATAATTAATTTTTGAATTAATTATTGAAGATTATTATTATTATTAAAGTGATTGAGATGATTAATTAATTATTGAATTAATTAATAGGGTTGAGATGATTAATTAATTGTTGTATTAATTAATGGAATTAAAGTGGATCAATTAATTGTTTAATTAATTAATGGAATATTATGATTGTGAAATTGAGATAATTAATTATTGAATTAATTATTGAGATAGTGAGATTTTGAAATTGGGATAGTTAATTGTTGAATTGACTGAATGGCCCGAAGGCCTTATTTTTTATTAATTTTTTTATAACCCCCCCTTTTAAGGGATGAGGGGGAACCCTTACAAGGCCCATAGGCTTAAGGAATTACATTGCTCATAGGCTTGGAGACATTACATGACCCGTAGGTCTTAAGGAAATCATACAGACTATGACTACTTGGAATTGATCCTCCCCAACATCTTCATTGTGATCAGCTCTCCACCTTTGCATGATTGTTCAGCTAGCATGTCCATGTGCAGGGGTGCATAGGCGCAATACCAATGGAAAATTTCATACCCTCTCATTCTTCCAAAGTCCGTTTAGCCCTAATCTGGTGGATGTGCCTTGCTCTTTCTGCTTCTAGAGTGGTTCCTTGTAGAATCTGTTTGTGCAACTGCAAATCAGGTGGCCCTAAGGGCCTTGAGGTGGCCCAGAATCATTATTGAGATATTATGATTGTGAAATTGGAATAATTAATTTTTGAATTAATTATTTTAAAATTTTGATTATAAAATTAGATTAATTAATTGGTGAATTAATTAATGGGGATTATTTTGATGATGTAATTGAATTAATTAGATTAATTAATTGGTGAATTGATTAATGATGATTGTTATGTTGATGCAATTGAATGAATTAGATTAATTAATCATTGAATTAATTAATGGGGATTATTGTGATTATGAAATTAATCAAACTGGTTTAATTTATTATTCAGTTAATTAATGAGATTGAAATTGGATTAATTAATTATTGAATTAATTAATGAGATTAATGTGATTTATTAATTATTGAATTAATTAATGTTATTAATTCTATTATTTAATTGTTTAATTAACTAATGGAATTGATGTGATTAATTAATTTTTTAATTAATTAATATTATGGATGTGAATAGTTAAATGTTGAATTAAATAATGAAATTGATGTGATTAATTAATTGTTAAATTAATTAATATTATTGATGTGATTAGTCAATTATTGGATTAACTAATGGAATTGATGTGATTAATTAATTGTTGAATTAATTGATGTTATTAATGCGATTAATTAATTATTGAATTAATTAATAGAATTTATTTGATTGATTAATTATTTAATTAATTAATGTTATTGATGTGATTAGTTAATTTTTGGATTAACTAATGGAATTGATGTGATTAATTAATTGTTTAATTAATTGATTTTATTGATGTGATTAGTTAATTGTTGAATTAACTTATAGAATTTATGTGATTAATTAATTAATGAATTAATTAATGTGATTAATTAATTATTTAATTAATTAATATTATAGATGTGGTAAATAAATTGTTGAATTAACTAATGGAATTTATGTGATTAATTAATTATTTAATTAATTAATTTTATTGATGTGATTAATTAATTTTTTGATTAACTAATAAAATTGATGTGATTAATTAATTGTTTAATGAATTAATGTTATTCATGTGATAATTTATTGTTGTATTAACTAATGAAATTTATGCGATTAATTAACTAATGGGATGGATGTGATTTATTAATTTTTAAATTAATTAATGTTATTGATGTGATTAGTTAATTTTGGAATTAAATAATGGAATTTGTGTGATTAATTAATTGTTGAATTAATTAATGGAATGATATGAATATGGAATTGTTTAATTTGATTAATTAATTGGTGAATTAATTAATGTGATAATCACATGTGGGACATGGTCTGCTGCATCAAAAGACCATAATGTGAATTGAAATGATGAACGGTAATAATGACATCCATATGTGAAAAGAAATGATGAATGGTTACAAAGTCATTAATATGTGATGATCATGTGTGGGACAAGGTCTGCCACATCAAAATCCCAGTGTGAAAATAAATGATGAATGGTAATAATGACATTCACATGTGATAATCATGTGTGAGACATGATCTACTATATCAAAATCCCATAGCATGAAAATAAATGATGAATGGTAACAATGATATTCATATGTGATAATCATGTGTGAGACATGGTATGCTACATCAAAAGTCGATAGTGTGAATTGAAATGATGAATGGTAATAATGAAATTCATATGTGATAATTGTGTGTGAGACATGGTCTACTTCATCCAAATCCCATAGTGTGAATTGAAATGATGAATGGTAATAATGACATTCATATGTTATTTGAAATGATGAATGACAACAATGTTATTCATATGAAATTTGAAATGATGAATGGTTACAATGACATTCATATGTGATTTGAAATGATGAATGGTAACAAGGAAATTTTGATGTGATTTGAGATGATGAATGGTAACAATGGCATTCAGATATATGATATCCCTTCGGGATAGATCAGACTCCGAAACGGGATGAAGTAGGTATTTGGAGTTCAGGTGTCCCTAAGAACCTAGAGTGTAATGTGGTTAAATAAAAAGTAATTTAGTAAATGTAAAATGTTTAATTTATTACTTTTGTTTATTATTTATAAAAATGCATACAATGTTATAGAATGGATATTGTTTTAGACTCTGTTGGTGGCGAACTATTGAGTTGTACTCACATCCTACTTAGGTTGTGTGATCGGTACCCGAATAGACTTCATGTTTGTAGGACATGATAAGGGAAAAGATCTCATGTTAAATAGATTATTTGTAATGGATCATGGATGAGGGAACTAGATGTGGTTCGGGACCTTCTTGGGAATTGTCAATGTCACGACCCCCTCCCAACAAGGATACCCCTCTTGGGATGGAAATAAAGAAAGGGAGATAATGACCCCCTAGTCTCACCTCCACTAGGCCCCTAAGTTGACGACTAGAACCAAGGGTATAAAGATTACACAATATGGGAGGCATTACCCTTTATAAGAAAACAAGATTTGGAGATAGGATGTATCAACCAAAACAACTCCAAGACATATTATAAAATAAATCCAAACCATCCAACAATGCATGTAAAAATAATGACTAAAACATATATAAATCTCAAAATGAAATCCCAAAAGAAATAAAAGCTAAGGCAGTGACACAACAACAATGTCAAAGGTCCAAACTGGGAATGTCGATTATGGCCCACAAAGTCCTCCTAGAAATCTAAAAACAGTTTTTATATAAGTAGGGTGAGCATACATTTATACTCGGTAGGAAAACCAAAGTCTCTTGTGCATATATGAAAAGAGAATACTAATGTACCTACGTGAAAGTAGTAGAACGAAACAAAACCTAAATAGGTATACTAACCATCCCAATCTAACCAAGGCACACTCACCAAATAACGCAAACCAATTAATGTAATATAATGTAAAGTACATAAATATTTGCGTACCCTGCACCACTTCCCAGTGGTTAACTTCTCATCACTAACAACGAATGTCTTGATGCTACCACACTCTTCCACAACCCCCGCTATCACAACCCACCCACATAAACCTAGGCCACAAACCACACACATCATTCTAGTAGAGACATGTTCCATAATCACCACACGTTTCACCCAAAAACACCTAGGATTCAACCCAAAGACACCTAGGAAACAAACCACCTCTCACACAACCAATACCATAAATCAGGTATTAAACCTCAAGCCATTACATCCTGCCAGAAGAGTCTTGGGCGATAAATTCCTAGAATATTGGGTAGGGTAAAGTCAGTGACCATCCATCCATCCTCCCACTAGGATGGTGGTAATGACACCATGCCCCATAATAATGGGGGTGTTCAACATGTAGTGCTCAACACTGGTGGGGTGCATATAGAAATCATAAGAACATATAGGTATATATAAATATAGTATCAAAGCACACATGCTCAATCCTATGGGTTATATCACAATTTCACCACATCACCTCACAACCTTTGAAAATTCCACTACCACTTCTAAATGAAAAACACCACACAATAAGCCATAATCCACATTTGATAATCCAACCTTTACTTTAACAAATCAATCTAATTTCTGGAATTTCCATTTACCAACCAATTAAAAACAAACAACCTATTCATTTTACATTTATCAACAACCATATTAACCAAACATTACATTATCATTTCAAGAATTCATTATCCACTCTAACACATGTTGTTATAATTTAACACTTTCTTTCAATTTCATTATTTCTCAGCAATCTATCACAACACAACTCATTCTCATCACATCCACCTTATATCACAAACATAACATATTCAAATTTATAAAAAGATGGGATTAGACCACATTCCACTTATTTATTTAAGGATATTCTCACACAAACCATAAATCATGGGCAACCATTTTATTAATAAAATATAAGTGATTAACCAATTTTGTTTAAAGTGATGTCAAACAATCACTCCAATCAAGATTTCACAATACATATCAAATTATCAGAAACAAAGGCTTTCAAAAATAGTGAGTAATCAAACATGTATAATACTTTTAACAATATTATAACACAATAAAAACATGTGAAATATTCATTTTTTGGAAGATAATAATAATTTACTCAATGTGATATCACTTTATCTCTTTCAGCGTAATATTTAAATCCTTTAAATTAACAAAACATTATATAACAAGGTCAATTATAATATATTCATGTGATAATATTTTATATGGATAATTATTGACATCATGAATAATTCATATAACATACATGAGAAATTCTTTCACTGCCCATAAATTTCAAATAATCAATTAATTATCTTTATTAAGGTGAGACATACTATCTTCCCAAAAAAATAACATGAGTAGACCCCTCCCACTTGATACACAAATAAGAGAGATTAGGGATCCCCTACCCTGATTTGTAGACTCGACAAGGATGAGGAACAATGTGCTCAAGATCCAGCGCAAAGGTATAATTGTCCCATTCTCCATCTTCAATAATTTAAATATAAAAAATATGGATTTCATTAAATCTATAAATTATGAATTCATGTATACAAAAAGAAACTGCACACATACCTTCTACTCTTTAAGAGGATTCCAATAGAACTGACGGTGCACAAATTTTATTAGTATTGAGAGAGATATTACATAAAGAAGTCGGATATATATAGGGTAATGATTTACCTGATTTTTAACTATCAAAACACATTTTTTATTTAATCCCAGCATTAAATTCACCCATTTAATTATCCCATTTAATCCAAAAAGTATTATACAATTTATTATATAATTTTGGTACTTTAATTACCCCATTTATTAAAAATAAAAATTAAACCATACATTTATTATTTAAAACACCACATGCCCCACTCTCTTTTTATTATTATTTCATTTAATTATTAATCTAAACTAATTAATCTCAAATGTTTTAACACTTTTAAATCTCATTAATATTATTTTAAATTGAAAACAAAACACACACTCTCTCCAATAAATTTTAAATCCCCATCTTTTATGTTTTTGAATCTTTTGAAAAAAAAACACCTATTTATTATTATTTTTGTTATTATTATTAGGTAGTTTGTTGAACTAATCTACAAGTCCAAAAAGGTACCCAACATTGGTCTTGAAATGACCATCTCAAAGTGAGCACCACGATACCGCTAGCGATTATTTGATTGGATACCATATGAAGATGTTACAGTATTATTTAGTCCCCATAATAATAATAATAATATCATTTAATAATATTATTATTATTAAATACCTACTTAAACTCCCTCTATCTCCTATCTATATCATCTCCTACATTTTCTCTCTTTTTTATTTTTCATTACTTTAATTGGAAAAAATAAACACATTCTCTCTCCAATCATAAATTCCCTCAACCTCACGTTTTTATCATCTATTATTTCCTTTATTTTTTCTAAAACACCCTCATTAATTCTCTCAATTATTTTCTTGTACGTTTTTAATTTCAAATGTTTTTTTTTGCACCATTATTTTTTTAAATCACTACACATGTTATTATATATATATATATATATAATGTGACATCATATATATATATAACGATTTCCCCATTTTTTTAAACAAAGAAGGACTATATATTTAACAATATATATTGAAATATATATTCAAAACAATGTAATATATAAATAATTTTATACATGAATTCATATATATATAACATGTCATGTGATGTGTGACAATTTTATTAACATGAAGAGTGTATAAATCTTCCAAAACTCTATATGTGGGGTCTTTAATTTATGTATAATATTTTTTTAAATTTTATTTAACAAAACAATTTAAATATTAAACAAATATTTTAATTCTAAACAAAATTAATAATTTTCATATGATAACTTCATCAATTTGTTTCCTTTTTTTATTCTCTTTCCAAGAAATTTATTCAAACTTTCTTCTCCCATTAAAATCATAACTCCCACACACCCATCATTCATTATTATCACATTCTAATCTCTCATCTATCTCTCTTCAATTTAATTCAAATAGTCACTTCTATAATTTTTACACCACACATATTACACTTATTATGATTATTAAAATCATGTAATATACATCCCCTTTTTATTAACCTCATATATATATACATATATATATATATATAAAATAAACACATATATTTGGCTTACTAACATATATATATATATATATTACAATACACATATATGTATTTATATACATATATAACAACACTTATTATTCATATAATATCATAATATATATATGTGGTAATGTAATATATATGTATACGCACATGCAGATATACATATACCTATGTGTATATTTATATATATCATATTTTTCATCACAAATAATTTTTGAAACATTTAACTACAACATGACACATGTAAATATACATATTTAAATGCATGTATAATATATCGTACGTAATTAAAATTTTGAAAAAACATATTTAAATTCAATAATATTTAATTGCATACAATTAAATAAATCTCACTAAATTAAGTCATTCTAAATACATCGAAAATAAATTTCAAAATGTCAAAATTAATATTAATAAATTATCAAACCCATTTTAAACCTCTTTTAAAATTTTCCAAAGGTACCCAAACCTCAAAATTACTAAGAAACACACTAGAATGACAAAGTAAGGCTCAGAAATTTTCTATACCTTTACATCAAATACCTCTCAAACAATTCTCGTCCTCAAGAATCAAAACAAATATAGAATGAAAAAATGGAATGGTGGTTTGAACAACCAACCCATGAGATAACTCTCAATTTTATCAATATATTTGGAACAGAACAACTATTAGGGAAAAGAAGTTTCAATCTACACAATACTAAAAAACAATCTCCCAGGGGAGATACCTCTCAAATAAGAATAGGTCCACATAAATGGTTATCACAAACAAATCCAGTAATACATATTAACCAAGTATAAACAAAAAATTATATTAAACTCAATTCATCATTCATAGCTTTAAAAAATTAAATGCCTTAAAAAACCCCTTTATTTAAAAATCAAATCAATTTTTTTTAAGAAATTTTCCCTAATATTTTTAAATCCCTTGAAAAAATGTTTTATTTTATAATTCAATGCCTTTTATTTCAGAAAAAAATATTAAATGTTTTTTAACCCATGCCTATGATTTGAAATTATATTTTTTTGGAGTTTCAAATTTGAAATATGTAATGAATCATAAACAAAACATAAGGTTTTAATAATCAATTTTTTTTCTGAAACTTTTACTTTCAAAGTATTCTAATAAATAATTATATATTAGGAGCACAGTCATGCAAAATTTTCATATAACATTTCTCAACCAACATAAGAACTAATATAAAAATGGAGATAGCTTCCAAAAGAATATAGATCAACATAACTCTTCCACCACACCATGATATTGTCCTCTTCAGGGGACACTGACTCGCCCACACAGTTTTAAGACATGTTGTAATATAGCGCATCTTGATGTGGGAAATTGTTTCCCTCTCTTCATATGTTTGAGGCCATGACTCGTGTCATCAATAAAAGATCGGTCACAAAAAAAAAACTGACCAATAAGATAGTAGTAAAACATTCAAATCACTTCCTTTATAAAAAGATTTATGTATAGGGGGCAAGATCATCTTTATTAATTTCAAGATTTCCAAAAGTACATTTTATTTTCTTACCAACTTTAAGTTATTAAATATTTTGTGAGAGGTGAGTTATTCCTTCATCATAAGCACACCGCAACATAAGTCATCCAGCCACAATAACCACATGTCTCTTCCCCCACACATCACAACTACTACATAACACAACCACTAGTTAAACATACCATCCAACAAAAAAAATTCACCAGACATTGCACACATCCACATCACCTAACCACTTTAATATCCATACAAAACTTCTATTTTTACATAACCACATTCTCCATATCATCCTACACATTTCCCCAACCAATAATCACTACTATCAGCACACATCAAATCCCCAAGCATGAAAATAAAAGAATTACATTTCTCATGTTGAGATATTATCTGATTTGGGTGGCACAGACTCACTCGCATGGTTTCAATCGCAACAAAGTAAAATGCAACTCAATTAGGGATTAGGATTTACCCTATTTGTATTCTTGAAGTTTTTAATCACACATAGCACAAGGAAACAGAATAAGAACAACCACACATAGAGGCAACACATTTTATCTTCCACAATTATTTAGGGATTACATTACTTCACCTCATTATTTATCATGGGAATTGTCACACAATCTCAAATTTTCAAAGGAAACCCGGTTCATTAACCATATATAAGTGATTATCCTTTAAATACATGGTGATCATAATAAATCAGTTGCATCAAGGGTCTCATAATCCACAATATTGACACCACAAACAAGGTTTCCAACAATCGTTATTTTTAGACAACATATCAACACTTTAATGAAATGAAAACAATGAAACCATAAACAACACTCAAAATTTCCAACTTCATTAGAAAATTTGAACATTCTAGGTTCTTGTGCATAATTAAAATATCACATCACATATACAACATGATTTCAAAATTTTCAAAATAAAACATTCTCCCAGATCATAAAATTAAAATTTCACATGTTATATTACTATATTTCATGCTTTATCATGGTCAAACTCAATATTCTTTAATCATTTCATTGCTTAGGAAAACAAGATTATCTAATGAAATAAGTATTTTATGATTCTACTTCCATATTTAAATACAACATATTAAACATGATAAATGTTCAAATATTAAAAAAGAATATTTCCATAGTTACCACACAAGTGTTTCCAACATTAAGCATGATTCCCATAACAAACTAATTATGAATTAACTTGTTATGTAATGTTATTTTAGTATATAAAAATAATTTTGAGTCAAAAAATAATATGTATATTCATTTAAACCGATTTAAGTCTCAACAAGTTACCACAAATCATGCTTCTCATTTTCCAAAATTTTAGAAATAACTGTCACAAGAACTTCTACCCAAATAAATGCTTGCAACATATGGTTATATCAATACTTCAAAATTATAATCAATAAAAAATAGGGAGCATGTTATTATTTTCAAGATTTCCAAATTCAAAGGAATTATCAATAATCAAGATGGTCATTTTAATATATTTTAGAATTTAAATGTTAAAACCATGTTTTACAACAGTTTTATAACACATGCTCATGACAAATTACAAATGGAATGAAATAAAAGACATATTAACTCACCTGGAAACTAGAATACATATAAGCATGGTTTTAAAATAATTTATTTTATCATGAAAGTGTAGAATCTAATTCGAGGTAACATTCTTCATAAGGGTTTTCAAAATTAAATAATTGATCACAAAAAAATACACAAAGCATGTTTCTCTAACAATTTCAAACATTAGAAAAAATAGATGGCATGTTGTATATTTTTATTATGGAATTTAAATTCAAATCATTAAGACACATTCTATAAAAGGAAATGAAACAACACGTTAAAACCTCACAAATTTTTCAAACAAATTATTCAATCCTGTCAACCATCATATTACTATTTCCTCTTAGTTATAAAAAAGATTTAGTAAAAAACTAATGAATTTTATTCATAAAAAAAGCATGGTAAAATTCATAGAAACACACAAAAAATATCATGATTCATTTAATTAGTATTAACTTTACCAAAATCAACCAATTCAAATAAGAACACAAGTCATTATGATGCATGTACCTCTCCTAGGTCTCTACCCTATAAGAAGTTCCACCGCACTTGGTCGTTCTGTAGGTTTAAAGTCCTTGCATTGGATCACATGGGGCCCTAAAATCTCATGTCCTAGACAATATTCCCTGGACCATGTCATGCACCAAGGTCACCTGAAACTATTTCCCCACTAACCCATTCAATCCTCACTGTGCCTAACTTTAAACTTTACCTGATCTCTCAACCATCAGCTCTGATACCATTCTGTCATGATCTCCTCCCTCCAAGGATATCCCTCCTGGGATGGAAATGAAGAAACAGAGATAATGACCCCAGAGTCCTGCCTTCAGTAGGCCCCAGGTTGGCGACTAGCACCAAGGGTATACAGATCGCACAATATGGGAGGCATTTCCCTTTATAAGAAAACAATATTGGGAGAGAGGATGTATCAAACAAAAAAATCCAATACATATTATAAAATAAATCCAAACCATACCATAATACATGTATTAATCATGAATAATACATATATAAATCTAAAAATTAAATCCCAAAAGAAATAAAAGTTAAGGTAGTGACACAACAACAACTCCAAAGGTTCAAAATAGGAATGTCCAACACGGTCCACAAAGTCCTAGAAACCTAAAAATAGTTTTTATATACATAGGTTGAGCATACAGTTATACTCAGTAGAAAAACCAAAGTCTCTCATGCACATGTGAAAAGAGCATACTAATGCACCTGTATGAAAGTAGTAGAACCAAACAACACCTAAACTGGTATACTAACCATCCCAATTACACCAAGGCACACTCGCCAAATAACGCAAACCAAGTAATGTAATATAATGTATATCACATTGATATTTGGGTACCCTACACTACTTCCCACTAGTTAACTGCTCACCCCTAATGGAGAATGTCTTAATGCTACCACGCTCTTCCAAAAACCCCACTATCACAACCCGCACGCATAAACCTATGCCACAAATCACACACATATTGCCCACAGACACCTGAGCCACAATCACCACACATCTCACCTGAAAACACCTGGGGATCATCATGAAGACACTGGGGAAACATACCACCTCTCACGCAACCAATACCATAAATATAGTATTAAACCTAAAGCCATTACACTCTGCCTAAAGAATCTTGGGTGATAAATGCCTAGAAGACGAAACAAGGTAAAGTCAGTGACCAACCATCTATCGTCCCACTGGGAAGTTGGGAAAGACACCATCCCCCATAATAAGGGGTGTGTTTAGCACATAGTGATCAACATGGGTGGGGTGCATATAGAAATCATAAGAACATACAGGTATATATAAATATAGTATCAAAGTAAACATGCTCAATCCTATGGGTTATATCACAATGTCACCACATCACCTCACAACCGCTGAAACTTCTGTTGCCACTTCTAAATTCACAACACCAAACAATAAGACACAATCTGCATTTCATAATCAACCCATTACTTTATCAAATCAAGCCAATTTATAGAATTTCCATTTACCAACCAATTCAGAAAAAACAAACCATTCATTTTATATTTATCAACAACCATATTAACCAAACATTCCATTATCATTTCAAGCATTCAATATCCACTCTAACACATGATGTTATAATTTAACATTATCTTTTAATTTCATTATTTCCTAGGAATCTATCACAACACAAATCATTCTCATCTCATCAACCTAAAATCACAAGCATAAAATATTCAAATTTAGAAAAATAGTGGTTTCCACCACATTACACTTCTTTATTTAAGGATATTCTCACACAAACCCTAAATCATGGGGAAACCATTTTATTAAACAAATATAAGTGATTAACCAATTTTGTTTAGTGATGTCAAAAAATTGCGCTATTTAAGATTTAACAATACAATAAAATTATCGGAAACAAAGGCTTTCAAAAATAGTGAGGAATCATGTATAACACTTTAATATTATAACAAAATAAAAACATGTGAAATATTCATTTTGGGGAAGATAATAATAATTTACTCAATGTGATATCACTTTCTCTTTTCGAGGATAATATTTCAATCCTTTAAATTAACATAATGTTAGATAACATAGAAGATTATACTCTATTCATGTGATAATATTTTATATGGACAATTATTTACAACATGAAGAATTCATATAAAATACATGCGAAATTCTTTCATTCCCCGTCAATTTAAACTAATCATTTCATTTTCTTTTTTAAGGTGAGACATAATATCTTCCCAAAAAACAACATGAGTAGACCCCTCCCACAAGATACAAAAATAATATTGAGGAGTTATCCCCTACCTCAATTTTGTATACCCAATAAGGATGAGTAACGATGTGCTCACGGTCTGCCGCAAAGGTATAATTGTCTGATTCTCAATATTTGGTAATTTAATTATAAGAAATATGGATTTAATTAAATCTAGAAATTATAACATTATTTATACAAAAAAACTACTCACATACGTTTTACTATTCAAGAGGATTCTAACAGAACTGACAGTGCACAAATCCAATTAGTATTGAGAGAGATGTGACATAAAGAAGTCGAATATATATAGGGTAATTATTTACCTAATTTTTAACTATTAAAATGCATTTTTCATTTAATCCCCGCATTAAAATCGCTCATTTAATTCACCCATGTAATTAAAAAGTATTATACAATTTATTATATAATTTTGATATTTTAATTACCCCATTTATTAAAAATAAAAATTAAACCACAGATTTATTATGTAAAACACCACATGCCCCACTCTCTTTTTATTATTATTTCATTTAATTATCAATCCTATTTAATTTATAAAACTGATTAATCTCAAATGTTTTAACACTTTAAAATATCATTAATATTATTTTAAATTGAAAACAAAACACAATACTTATTATTCATATAATATCATAATATATATATGTGTCAATGTAATATATATGTATATGCATATGAAGATATATATATGTGTGTGTGTGTGTGTGTGTGTGTGTGTCATATTTTATAACAAAAATAATTTTTGAAATGTTTAACTACAACATGACACGTGTAAATATAAATATTTACACACATTTATAATATATTTAATATATCATACGTAATCAAAATTTTGAAAAGCATATTTAAATTAAATAATATTGAATTGCATACAATTAAATAATTCTCACTAAATTAAATCATTCTAAAAATTTCAAAAATAAATGTCAAAATGTCAAAATTAATATTAATAAATTATCAAACCCATTTTAAATTGCTTTTAAAATTTTCCAAAGGTTCCTGAACCTCGAAATTACTAAGAAATGCCCTAGAATGAAAAATTATGGCTCAATAATTTTACAGACCTTTACAGTCAATGTCTTTAATTTTTGGTTTTCATGTTGACACTTGGCACGTACTTTAGTATGGAAAATCTACTTTTCAATTTTGATATTGTAGTGCCAGTTTTGGTCATTATGTGATATTATTATTATCCTAGTTATGGTTATATGTCATTTGGTTATTTTTATTTATTTTTTCTAATGTGTTACTATAATAAATAGGGTATAGTCTCCCCATGATCAACATTTGATCCTCGCTGCTAGCCGATAGCCTCTGGTATATGGGGAGGTGCGGTTGAGGTCATGTGACCGACTGACTTGGGACACTAGTGTGTGACACCTGAGTTGTAACATTACAAGGTGGTATCATAAGAGTTTTATTTTTATTTTTTTTATTTTACTATTTAAAAAATGTAAAAAGGATACTAGGGAGAGTTGGACCTTGGTTATGAGCTTGTTCATGGGAGTATCTAACCCATGTACGGAAGAAAACCTAAGTACCTAGGATGGGATGTTGTTACTGGTATTTGTTGTTATATTTGGATGTTATTTCATCTTTGGTGACACAATTTTTGTGTGATGTGATTATTATTTCTGAGTTTTTAAGATTTGAATCATGGCCTAGTAAGTCATAAGAGTTAAGTAAGAATTCATAATTCTCGGTACTTAGGAATATTGTGGCATGCATCATTTATAGGCATGCACAGGAAAACCAGATATGGGTAAGATGTTGAACTTGGACTGTTTTTCATTTCCTGTAAAATTGAAATGAAAACGCTGCATAATGTGAATTTTGAAATGATAAAATGATGAAATATTTTAATAAATGGGTGTCTAATGTAAAACTTTATAATGAGAATGAGTATACCCTTTGTTAACCATAACCTAGATGTAGGATGGTTAAGGGTAGTGGTAGAACCTCAGTTTTGATCGTGTGGCAGGGTTTGGGGAAAATACTTGTTTTTTCTTATTGTGTTTTCATGTTATGTAAAAGTGCTAGAATTTTTACTAAGATGTGTGTTTGGAATTATAAATTTGAGAATCTATAAATGATGATTGCTGGTGAAATGTTGGTGGGAAGGGAAGGTCGATGCATTCAATAGGCTAATGTGTTTCCATAATGGGAACTAACATTAGTGATGGATGATTTGTGGTGGTTTTCACTGATGAATTCTTAACATAATTTTAATTAATGACGATTATGTCCACTACTTTGACATCATACAGGGTATGCTATGAAAGATCTGGATTTATGGCTAGATACCTGAATGAGTTTTGGTTTGATATGGGTCCTCTTAGAGGTTGCACTTATGAAGCGGTATATGTGGAGTTGGGTGGTGGGAGGTACGACATCGACAGTTTATTGATGAGTTTTCTAGTATGGACTGGAGGTTGATGAATATCATGGGTTTCATACTCAGAATCGGGGACCGATTAGTGGTTGATGTTGTTTTGTTGTCCTGTGAAATGCAAGAATGCCATGTTCAAGTTTTAGGGTTTAACTTGTGATTGAAGCATGGTCTGTGGTGGTTGATTTGCTTGAAAATAAGTGTTAAAAATGCTCTAAAGGTGGGTAGTGATGTGTCAGTAGTAGATGCATGGAGAAAGAACATGGGTTAGAAGTGGTGGCATTAGAATTCCAATGAGGAACCTATAATGTGCATGTTTAAATTCCTCAGGGGGAAAGTTAGGTGGGCCTTGGATGTGGTGGATGTACATCCTTTCCAAGTGGTTTTGTTGCAAAGGATGAGTGCCAATGTTGTATGGTGTTCTTAGGGTTTTGGGCATAGTGAGTTGGGAAACGCATTAGGTATGTTGTGGAAGTCGATCTTGAGATCGAAATGCCCTTTGAGGAGAATCTGATACGTGTGTTGGATCGCAGTGACAAAGTGTTATGGGGAAAGTCTATTCTGATATTTTTGTTTATTGTGGAAACATGGGAATGTTTAGAAGGAAACAAGTGATAGAGAAGTAGATATGATGTCTTTGTGGCCCAATATTTTTGACTCGGAATGTTAGAGATAATCAGGAGTATACCTCAAGGATGAGCTGTTATAAGGTGGGGAGATTGTAATATCCTGACCTTTTCTAGAGATGTCTTAATCTCATTTATAGGCACTCTTTTTTCTTATGTTGAGAAATTTTCATTTGGTTCTTACCTCAGGGAGCGTTTGGGTGAAAATTGAGAATTTTGGAAGCGGATGGAATTTGCACGGTTGATGCATGGTTTTCCAAAACCATGTGCCCTGCCCCAGAAAACCATGCAAACCATCATAGAGATGGATTTCATGGTAGGAGAATGATTTTTTAAACCGTGCACCCTGAAAGGAGAAACCATTCACCCCCTAGAAGAGGGGCATGGTTAAGGTGCATAGTTTGGTAAACTGTTCACCCCTACCCAGCAAATTGTGCATGCAATTTTAATTAATCAGAAAATTATTTTTAAAAATACAGGAACCCCCATTTAAACCCAAAATCGACCCCAACTTGGAAATAAGATATTACTATAAATTTTGGAGGTTACTAGATGCATTTATAGAGCTCTCGGCCTCTATTCTTGGAGAACTGAAGGGCATATTGAGGATCTGCAACCCACTCGATAAGAGGATCTAATCCCTTGTGGTCTCCTTCTTCTCTCCCATCATTCCCTCATATTTTACAAAGAAGTTATCCTTTTTCTTGTGGGATATAGATCTATAATTTTTTAATTTTTATTGTTTGATCTCAAATTTGGATTTCAAATCCAAATCTTATTCTATATTTTTTTTCTTCTTGAATTTGGGGATATCTGTTGGCGAGCATTCTTCATCAATCTTGAGGTAGGTGGTCTAAAATTAAAATCCCAAAGTCTTGATTTCAATTACATGTATGTAACTATAGAATTTCTATTATATGATTAACAATTGAGTTTTTGATTGAATTAATTAATTTGGTGAATTAATTAATTGAGGTAATTCTGAAATTAGGAATATTGGGATTGTGAATTGGAATAATTATTTGTTGAATTATTTATGGAGTTATTGTGATTATGAAACTTGATTAATTAATTATTGAATTAATTAATGGGAATGGTTGAGATTATGAAATTGATTGATTTGGAATAATTAATTATTGAATTAGTTATGGTGAGATTGAGGTTATTCATATTGAGTAATTAATTGTTGAATTAATTATTGTTATATTGAAATTTTTGAATTGGAAAAATTAATTATTGAATCAATTATTGGATATTGTTGTGATTATTAAATTGTTAAAGATGATTAATTAATTATTGAATTAATTAATAGGGTTTAGATGATTAATTAATTGTTGAATTAATTAATGGGAATGAAGTGGATTAATTAATTATTGAATTAATTAATGGAATATTTTGATTATGAAATTGAGATCATTAATTGTTGACTTAATTATTGAGATATTGGGATTGTGAAATTGGGACAATTAATTGTTGAATTAATTATTGATATATTGGGATTCTGAAACTGGATTAATTAATTGTTGAATTAATTATTGTAATATTATGATTGTATAATTTGATTAATTAATTGGTGAATTGATTAGTAGGGATTGTTGTGATGATGAAATTGAATGAATTGGATTAATTAATTAGTGAATTAATTAATGGGGATTGTTGTGCTGATGCAATTGAATTAATTGGATTAATTAATTAGTGGATTAATTAATGGGGATTATTTTGATTATGAAATTGGTCGAATTGGATTAATTAATTATTTATTTAATTAATGGGATTTAAATTGGATTAATTAATTTTTGAATTAATTAATTATATTTATGTGATTAAATAATTGTTGTATTAATTAATGTTATTGATTTTATTAGTTAATTATTTAATTGACTAATATAATTGAGGTGATTAATTAATTATTTAATTAATTAATATTATTGATATGATTAGTTAAATTTTGAATTAACTAATAGAATTGATAGGATTAGTTAATTATTTAATTAATTAATTCTATTGATGTGATTTTTTAATTTTTGGGTTAACTAATGGAATTGATGTGATTAATTAATTATTGAATTAATTAGTGTTATTTATTTGATTAATTAATTATTGAATTAATTAATGGAATTGATGTGATTAATTAATTATTGAATTAATTAATTTTATTGATACGATTAGTTAATTTTTGGATTAACTAAAGGAATTGATGTGATTAATTAATTGTTGAATTAAATAATGCTATTGATGTGATTAGTTAATTATTCAATTAAATAATGGAATTTATGTGATTAATTAATTGTTAAATTAATTAATGGGATTGGTGTGATTAATTAATTGCAAAATTGATTAATGTTATTTATGTGATTAATAAATTTTTGAATTAACTAATGAAAGTTATGTGATTGATTAATTTTTGAATTAATTAATGTTGTTGATGTGATTAGTTAATTATTGAATTAACTAATGGAATTGATGTGATTAATTAATTATTGAAATAATTAATGTTCTTGATGAGATTAGTTAATTGTTGGATTAACTAATGGAATTGATTTGATTAATTAATTGTTGAATTAATTAATGTTATCGATGTGATTAGTTAATTGCAGAATTAACTAATGGAATTGATGTGATTAACTAATTGTTGAATTAATTAATGGAATGATGTGAATATGAAATTGTTGAATTTGAATAATTAATTGGAGAATTAATTAATGTCATAATTGTGTGTGGGACATAGTATGCTGCATCAAATTCCATAGTGTGAATTGAAATGATGAATGGTAACAATGACATTAATATGTGAAAAGAAATTATGAATGGTAACAATGACATTCATATATGATAATCATGTGTGAGACATGGTCTACTACATCAAAATCTCATAGTGTGAAAATAAATGATGAATAGTAACAATGGAATTCACATGTGATAATAGTGTGTGGGACATGGTCTACTACATTAAAAGCCCATAGTGTGAAAAGAAATGATGAATGGTAACAATGAAATTCATGTGTGATAATCATGTGTGGGACATGGTTTGCAGCATCAAAAGCCCATAGTGTAAATTAAAATGATTAATGATAATAATGGAATTCTTATGTGAAAAGAAATGATGAATGGTAATAATGACATTCATATGTGATAATTGTGTGTAGGACATTGCATGCTACATCAAAATGCCATAGTGTGAATTGAAATGATGAATGGTAACAATGACATTCATATGTGATTTTAAATAATGAATGGTAACAATTTCATTCATATGTGATTTTAAATGATGAATGGTAAAAATGAAATTCATATTTTAATTGAGATAATGAATGCTAATAAGGGAATTTAGATATATGATATCCCTTGAGGATAGATCAGACTCCAAAATGGGCCAAAGTAGGTATTGAGAGTTTGGGTGTGCTCAAGAAACTAAGGTATAATGTGGTTAAATAAAGATTAATTGAGTAAATGTAAACTATTTACTTTATTTCTTTTTTTTATTTTTTATACAATTGCATACAATGTTATAGACTAGATATTATTTTAGATGTCATTGGTGGTGGCCTACTGAGTTGTACTCATGCCCTACTCAGGCTTCTGGATCGGTACCTGAATAGACTTTTTGTTTGTAGGACATGATAAGGGAAAAGGCCCTAAGTTAGATAGGTGATTGGGGATGGATCATGGATGAGGGAACCATACATGGTTCCAGACCCACTTGGGAGTTCTCATTGTCTTTACTTTTGGGTTTTCATGTTGACACTTGGCACATACTTTAGCATGGCATATCTACTATTCAGTTTTGATATCGTATTCCTAGTTTTGGTCATCATGTGATATTGGTATTATTTTGGCTATGGTTATATGTCATTTGGTTATTTTTATTTATTTATACCGATGTGTTACTCTAATAAAGAGGTTATAGTCTCTCCAAGATTGACATTAGTGCCTCACTGCTAGTCAGCAGCCTCTAGAGTATGGGGAGGCATGCTTGATTTCATGTGACCGACCATTTTAGGGCATCTGTGTGTGGAACCTGAGTTGGGATGTTACATCTTTATACATTTTACACCTTTATAATTTTCAGTGATTATTTTATATTATAACATCATCATTTTATGTTCCATAGTCAATAGGTATTGGTGGGAACTAGAGTAAAAATTACATGATCCATTTTTACTTGTATTATCATTTAATAATTTTTTATAGGATAATGGCATTTATTATAATCATGGATCATTATTTTTAGGGTGGTTAATTTAATGAAATCAAAATACCACATTTTTCTCCCTTTTATGCTTAGGTCGAAGAAGGGGCATCAAATACAAATGTATAAATCAGTGGAATTCTTCTCTATGTTAATTTCATAGAAGAAGTAAATCACAACGGTATTATGAATGTGATAGAATCAACATTTATCTTGGGAATAATCAGATATAGTATTATTTTCAATCATTACATATAGATATTTACAAAATTTAAATTGATGGATCTCAGCTGGTATGAAATGTGGATCCCAATTAGACTGAAATAAAAAAGAGCTATATGTTTATACAAAGGGATTAAATTCATTATGATGATATTTAACTGATACAATATACATGAAGGTTATGCCCTATAACTCCTTAAACGTTATTTAGTAAATGCCCCTTAATATCAGTGATTATAATTCAAAGGTATTCGATGAAAAATTAAAGGTTATATAGAATAATTTTGATGCAAAATGATGCATTTGAATGAATGTGTTGATATTATATTTGAACAATAAAATGATATTCTGATAAATACGTGTCGACCAAGAGAAACCCTAGTTGATATGAGGATTTTTATATAGATTTTGGTAATAGTTCCATCTTGGATTAATATGAAAGTATATAGAATCCTCGATAATGATAAAAATGAGATGATATTTGACATTATTTACATCAAACTTCTTGACAAGGAGATTAGTAACAATGATAACAAGGTTATTGAAAGAGTAAAGTCTATGGAAGTGGTATTCAAGGAATTGATGAAACTTATTATAGAGAATAATACATTGTAAGAGGAGGTTGATGAGGTTATTCCGTTACTTTAATAAAATCTCAAACTAAGGAGAGCATAATCTAAAGTCAAGATTATACATTCTTTCTTATAGTGTAAAAATATTTAGTACATTACTACAAAGTGTCCCAAGAGGATTGAAGAAGTTGATGATGATGATAATGTTCCTATGATGAAATCTTAAAATATTTTGAATTATAGGAGAATTTTTAATCATAACTTCACTAAGAATAAGATACTATATTCAGAAGTGAATAATAGCTTAGAAGAGATATAAATAGTAAAAATTTAGGATTGTAAAAACCTCAAAGAATAAGTTCTTAGTGTTTTTGTAGACACCCCCTATAATAGGGAGAAAATGATGACAATGAAGAAAAATTAGATCATGGATTTTTTTTTATCAAATTAGAGTTATAGTCTACCCATGATGATTTATAATATTAGAGATAGAAAATTAAAAAATATAATAGAGTTTTATATGATATATTACCCTATATAAAGTAGTGGTACAATAAATGTTAATGTTTATAGTTGAATTTGAAAATCTCAAATATGAAAATCTAGAATGATTGGAGAAGTTTATTGGATGTAAGTTTAAAATTAATTAGGATCATATTATCAATAGTTTTACTATCATGGTGAAGAATCAAGTAAAATGTATCAAAAAAATTTAGGGAGAAGTTGTTATTCTTTGATAAAATAAGAAGATGATGAGAAAATATCAACTGCCAATATAGAATTAGGAAATCAGATCAAAAGGACCATAGAAAAGGTGTTGTAAATGAATGGTGATTTATAAAGAGTGAGAGGATTTCCTATAGAATAGAAAGAAACATCAAAATGTAAAAGAGAGTATAGTATTGATCATAAATAAATATTAATATTTCTTCATGCTAAGTCATAACTGCATACACAAATGATAAAGGTTTATTTAGTTGTGACTCAAAATTGGGAAACCCAAAACACACAAAGAGCTATAAGAGCAAAATTAAAAAAAAGCACCCCTCATATTATGTGTTGTTTTTGTTGAAATATTTAGAATAATTAAGTTGTATGTTCCATAGGAAATATGTAGTAGAGGTAACTAGAGTAAAAAAGGTAACTAAGAATATTTAAATAAAACAAATATAAATTATATTAAATCTATATATATTATGGATAATATTGAAATATATTAAGGTATTACTCATCTAAAATATTTAGGTATGGGTCTATGGAGACCTGAAGTAATTAAACATTGAAGGTTAAAGAATAAAAAAGTATGGAAAATAATAAATTAATTTAAATCTACAAATGATGATGTTGGTATCTCATGTTCAAATGATGATCAAATAAACCAATCATCACAAGGTATTAATGGAGAGACATGGATTCAAAATAAAAGAACTGATAATGAAACCATTGTGGATATTTTCTAGAAATTAATGGATTAACATTGAGTTTAAATAAATTATAGTGAATGTGCTTATCATATGATGAGAAATGTGGATCATATTAAAGGAATCATATTTAACAATGAAGGTGTCATCATACTAGGAAATGATGAAGGCTTAAAAATTATTGGTAGAGGAAGATCTAAATTCTATGGTAATGATATGAGGTTTATGGGTATCATAGTTGGTGAGGTTCATTGAAACATATTTCAATGTTTATGTAAACTATGTGACTTTGTACACACAATACATTTTACCAAGAATAACTATATCATCAATTTGAAGGATGGAACAACAGTGATGAATGGGAATCACATAAAGGGGAATATATTAATCAATTATGGATAAGATGATATGTGGTTTCTATCCATGGAATAATAAAACATATTATATCATAGAATCCATGTTCACATGTACCCAATGTCCTTGGATGATCATATAGTGAATTTTGTAGATCATGGTTTCCCTAGACTATCACACGATTATACACAAATCTACGATGTTTTTTCATAAAACATTAATATTTAAATATATAATTATCCCTTAAATAATTATATATTTGATAGAATATACCACATGCAACACCAAACTTAATCAAACCGTAATATACTATATAAATATTATTATTTAATTATGAAAGTCCTAACCTATACATTGGATTGGTGGGTATGAATAAGAGTAACTGAATTATGAAATATATATATAGAGAGAGATTTTTTCTTAATACAAATGTACTGATTAGGAAATATAATGCAATTTTAATAAAAATCATACAAGATTAAAAGTGATATTTTTTAGAAAATTATTTTATGTTTGAAATGTATTTTTATCAACTTACATTAAGTTAATCACTATAGTTGAATGATTTTAATGAAATTTATAGGTCATATATTTGATAATATAAATTAGCATTAATCTAATGGTGGTCACTGGATACAGAATGAGTATAAATTTATTTTATACTGCAAATATATGTTTTCTTCAAATATAATTTTTATTTCATTTTGTGTGTAGATGTTATAATTAATTTTTGAAAATTTTAGATAATATATTTAATATATTTAGAATAATTTTTTAATTCATAATTTAAAATAATAGTATGATAAAATTTTGGGATTGATTATGATAAATACTGATTATTTCAAAACTTTCATATGTTTTTGTTAAATAAAGCAATTTAAAAGATTCATTATATTTGGTATTTTGTTAAAAAATAAAATAAGATACATTTGATTAAACATAATATAATTAATTCCTTATGAATCCATATTTTATTTCATATTTCTATAAGTTCATTATTATGCTTAAAAATAAATATTTTTTCTTTCTAAAAATGGGTTTTCATTGGCTTTTGAAATGTTTTATTAAAATTAAATTTCACCATTTATATAAATTAAATAATAGGAAATATATTCCTTTTTTGGAATAAAATATTCAAATTATGATATTTATTCCATTTCCTTTTTATTCATAATAATTAAAATCATTGGTAATTTTTTATCACCATGGTAAAGATTAAAATGGGTGAAGCAAGTTTAAAACCACGGGATAAGCCTGAAAAATAAACCAAAACATTCCTTTATTTCATTGTATGAGTTTAATTTTATCATCACCATACTATATTTTAAAATATATTATTTTTCTTTCAATTTACTTTGATTATATACTTTATTATATTTTATCTTAATATTAATTACAAAATATAACTCTCTCTCACTTATTATTCCATATTAATATTGATATAGAAAAAAATTATATATGATTGAATATAGATAAACTAATTTATTATGATTAAACTATATTTTTATTATTGATTTAATTTTAATTATTATAGATATTTTAATTTCTTTAAACTGATAGGCAATGCTAATGCATTGCCTTTCCATGTTGTAGAAAAACGAAGTAAATGATTTTAAAAACATTAAATGTAATATGTTATGGATGAATTATTACATTCCATGAATTTCATGTATAAATATAATAATTTAGTGATATTTAATGTGTTTATATTTGAATTCCATTTTTATCATAATTAATTTAAATTCAAATTATTTTAATAGTATTGAAAATGACATTATATTGTATTTAATGTTTAAAAATTATTTTTAAATCATTATAAAGCCATAAAAATCTTGTATTTACACAATTGGATGGGAAATTATTGATAATTTAATTATTGGTTCATTAATGTACCAATTGAAATTTTTTATAATCTTTTTAATGGCCCTTATAGATTGAAAAATTATTTGTCATGATTATGGTTAAAATGGTTGACAAGTGGGTTAAACTAAGTGATAAGGTTAAAAATGCCCCCAAAAATATTATATAAATTTTATTAGTTTAAATTTTTTAACCAAATACTCATATCCTCAATGATATATAACTTTTTATACCTTTAAAATGATATAACAACAATTATATATTAATATTTCAAGTGTTAATAATATTTACACCCACATCAGTAATAAAAGAAAACCCCCTATCCTTACTTAATCACACTTCTTCATTGATTTATATTTTCCAAGATCCACCTAAATACATTCCCAGCATCTCCCACATGTCTTGGAGGTTATTTTATCACCAAAATATCATCCTAGAAGGCTTATGTTGTAAGCCGGTGAAGGTTTTCAAAAGAAGATGTATGACACTTAACCAAGTGTTTTAATGTTTATTTCATTTTCCAAATCCTTAAAATATTTTATAAACATGTTGATATGATAACTTTAGTATCTTAAATATAAATAATTTTTATTATGTTGATTCCATAACCCTTTTTCATCACCTTCTCTGTGCTATGGTACATTAAAGAAATGCTCATGAGTATGTGTGAATTACCACCTCCATGAAGCGATGTGTTTTTTTTTACATCACCGTATCTAGAGGATGATTATTATGATGAATTTAACAAATATAAATTATATTAATAACTTAATTATGATTCTTTAAATATAATATGTTATTTACCTTCTTACTCTTCCACATGTTAAAAATTGTTAACATCGCTCATGCGTATGTTTGGACTACCACATCCACAAAGTGATGTGACTTTTTTTCATGTCAATCATTAATGGATGATTATAAAATTGTATTTAATTTATAAATATGAAAATAATTTAAAGATAGATATTCTATATATTGTGTAACTATGACCCATTTTACCATCGTCAACCTACAGTTTTTTTCAAAATTATGTACAAAACATCCTCAAAATGTTCAATGTAAACATATTTGATTTGGTAACTAAATAATTCATGGTAAGAAATGAAATAAAATAAATATTTATAAAGGAATAAAACTTAAAATTATAATTAATAAAATATAAAAATAATATAATTTTATTATCAAGGTGATAGATCATGCAAAAAATGATTTGGAACATGAGGTAAGGGATTTTTCGTCTCAATTTCATTTCCTTGAGGCTTACGTTGTTATCACTACATATTTTATTTTGTGAGATGTATATATCTCTATATGGATGAATTTTATCATTCATTTACTTAAATTTAAGTTTTTTACAAATCCATTTAGAGTTCTATTCTTAAATTTTCTTTTGATTTAAAATTTACTAAATAGGAAAGAGGGTTTCTTTTAATACCTTGTCTTAGCATTTTCATTTCAAAATAATTATACTCTATATCCATGTTCTCTATAATGTTTTCATTCACATTTTTTCTATGATAAAATAATTTTTTGAAGTAATTTTTAACTTTTTTTTAATTTATTAATAATGGTTTGAAAAGAATATTTTTTTTCAATTTTTGAATAGGGTACATTTGGAAGTTTAACAATACAGTGAAAAAATTATTCATTTAATTTTTATTGGATGAGATAATTTTACCACTATCATAAATATTTTTTTCTACAATAATTCCATTAAAGTTTTCCATTGTAATTTTCAAATAAGGAAATTTTCTCAATATTCTAGAAATTTTTAATTAAAATGTTATCAAATTAAAATTATATTTTCTTATGTTTTCTGAGAATGGTTTGAATTTTCATTAAAATGTATTTTTATTATATATCATCATCCCTTAAGTATTTTTATACCTCACTAGGTATATTCATGAATGATAACATCAAACATATATTATTGGATGGAATATGTTCATGTTGTTTTAGTTATTGACTTGGAAAAATATTTACACATCATATGTTTCTTTTTTAATATTAATTTTTTTGTTGGTTATATATTTTGTATTTATTCATTTAAATCATATGATGAATGAATTTCACTTAGTATGTGACAATAAAGGCACATTATTTCCCTATGATGCATCATTATCTATGATGAGACAAACTAGCTTGAGTATTTCTCATATTCCTTACATATTTATGTATGATGTCTTGGAATGTGGCCTTGATGGTAAAATTAGGATTCCTAATATTATGCACTCTATCATAAAGAGATAAATTATTTTTATTCATGCTATTATTTACATTTTCCATGGATATATTTCATGTTTAGGTAATTGATGGGGTTTTATGGAAATTGTTTGATTATATAAGATAACAAAAATGATCTTATGTTTTAATTGAATTTTCATGCACTTCTATGAGTGAAAATTTTTTTCTATAAATTTTTTTCATGTTTTTCAAAGAAAGCTTCATGAATTATTATTTTTCTATTATTATTATTAAATATATTTTTTGTGAAAAACATTTGGAAAAAAAGTTTATTTCATGAGTAAGTCATTATTTTGATCTCAAATATTATTATGAGAAAAGGAAAACATTCATATGTATTTTATTGTTTTTAATGGACTAATTATTTGCAATTATTTTTTTATATCCTTTACTGAGATTTTTTTACTAATGTAATTTTTTCAAAAAAAAATCATAGGGATTATAAATGAGTGGGAAATATAGAAAGGTATATCTTTTCACTATGGTGTTCTGTCTTATGATAACTGAATGTGTTTTGAATTAAATAATATTTTATATTTAATAATATGGTCTATGTGAAAAAAAATAAACATTTAGTGAAAGTGTCCCTTTTTTAGGGTAATTAGTGTAATATTTTTTCCTAATTATCTAAATATTTAAACAAAAAATATCCTCTAGATATAATAAAGTGAAACCCCTATCATAAATCATGTACTTATGAGTTTTTTAAGTTATATAGAATTATAGTTGGTATATAAGGAAAGGTTTAAATAATAGTAGAGGTTAGGTTGGTTTAAATGAGGAAATATTAATTGATTTGGATACCATGATTGGGTAATAATTTTATTTTTGATCATAACTTTAATGGCATAGATGGCCCTTTTTTAGGTTTCACATTTTGGAATTTTAAGTTGATTAATTATTTTTTTGGACACATTTATGGGAATTCATCTCATGGGTTTAGTATCTTCTTTAGTGAAAAGGTTATTCAATGAATAACTCTTTTAAATTTTGTAGACATAAGTTTAATTATATTGATAAAATATAGGGTTAAAATGATATTTGATGTTGGTGTAATTATAATTAATTTGGATAGAGGTGTTATTACTTTTTTGGAAATTATGTTTAATCATATAGCTAACCTTGGGATTGAAAATTGATTTTGTGACTATGTTGTTAGAGTTATTTTTGAAAAATTTCACTATATTGGAATAATTATATAATTAAGAAAAATAGAAATATTTTTGGCTAAGAATTGATTTTATTTTTTGGGATAAAGGTTGAGTTATCTTTTTGAATCATATATAATTTAATTTTTGATTTATTATGATTCGTGTTATTTATAGTAAATATTAGTATATTTTAGAGATTATATGAATATGAAATATAAATTTTTGGCATGTGAAAATATGATTGGTAAATGATTTATGGGGATAAATATTAAATTTATCTTAAAAGAATATGTGGTCAAATATTTCTGAATTTTGGGATATTAACTTGGAAAAGAATATTTTTATGATTTTTAAGGTTACATAACTTTTGGAATGATATAAGTTTATAATTGGTTACTATTTTTGATGCATGGGACAATAATGAAGTAATTATTTGAGAATGTTCTAACATTATGCAAAAATAATCAAGAATTGGTCACTCTTTGAATAAATGTGAGAATCAATAGAATGTTCCTCCCCCTCACTTAAAATATATTTGGGTGGAAAAGGAATCCTTAAAAGGGCTTCATGTTGCTCAAATAGATAAACATTATGATTATTCTAATATCATGAACTCATTTGGCCCCACTAAGACTCAATCCTCCAATATCTGTGGTGTTGAGATCTTTCAAAACCCTGAACCTTCTAAGGAATCAAAATAGTATATTCCCAATGTCGAATCACCCATTCTTGAGGAAAACAAATCTCTACATAGAGACAAAGAGACTGTGCAATATGAATTTGAATAATATTTGCAAGTAGAGCTTGAAAAATCTTTCTAATTGGAAGAATATTTCTTAAAGTTGAGTGTTATAAAATGGAAAAAAGTAATGATTTACTATGATGTCTTCATCACTCTGAGTACTAGAAACACTCAGAAATGTACGGATAATACCAATATTGAGAGAATAATTGTTACACTCTCCCTAGATACTAGCATGAAGGAACAAAACACATTACCCCCACAACCTACCCCTATCAAAAACTTTTCTACTTCCTCAGATGTATCCTCAAACTCTTCTTTTACTGACTTAGAAGAGTCATCCAGTGAGGATAATGAAAATGAACCTTCTTATAGGTATGCTTATCAAATAGTAAAGAAGCTAGATTTTCCAAATGATCTTGACTCATGGATGGAAGAGAAGGATAATAATTTATTTCAAAAATATAAAAAATGGAGAGATGTAAGCTAATACCTACCTTTATATTAGAAATAGGATGTTCATCAAAGTTGTTGAGGAATTTAAAAAAGACCCAAACTTCAACTTCAATGATATCCCTTGTAAATTAAAGTTTTTAATGGTTTTTTTTTATTTTAATCTCCCTTGATTTGGTTTTTGGATGTTATGATGGGATCTCATCTCATCTATTGCATTACTTTTGGATTCGTTGGAAGATTATTAAGTTTTTCTAATTTTTTGCTTGAATTTGGATTTGGCTGGTTGCGGATTGAGTTGTACACTATTCAGGAATGACGGAACCCCTTCTGTTTTATGCTCTAACTTGGGTCTTTGGTGTTTTATGCTAGAATTTTCTTTATTTTTTTGGGATTCCACTATTGAGATTCTCTCTCACCCGATGAGGCTATTGATCAGGCAACTTTAATATGATTTCTTGGAGCGTAGGTGACTTTCCATGAATGAGAAGGTTGGAAGATTCTTAATACTTTGTTTGAATTTTAATGTTTTATCATGTATTTTATGTAATATTCTGATGGTGTAAGTGCATTACACCTAGAAAATTCTTTTGTAACACTTCTGATTTACTAAATTTCTTGGTGCATGAATTGGGTGACCAGTTCATGTCACAAACTTCTTAAAAAAAGGATCATGAGAAAAAAATAATCCTTTTCTGGGTCCCATGATCTATTAGAAGATAACTTTTATGCTTTAGGAATGAAAATTTCATCTTGAATGTTAATTTCATTGTGAAATAGAATAGAAATAAATGGAACCTGATTAAAGAAAAAATGAATGATAAAATTATAAATATTTAGTTGATCAAAATCAAGTATGTATATATGTATCTTGATAGGAAAATAATTTATCAAATCTTTGGTGTCTTATGTAGATTTTCACACTCAAATATAAAGGTGTAATTGTTTAAACTCATTTTTAAGTATGAGTCTTATAGAGGCACATGCATTTATACTTTCTTAATCCTGACATAGAATTTAATGATCATGATAAAATATATATCTTATTTTACCACTATATAATGATAAATTCATTTTTAGATAATGAAATTAAAATTGAGATGGAGAAATTTTTGTATGAGGGGGATATTATAACAACCTAATATTTAAAAATTTTAATCTTCCTCAAATAATATTATGATCAATTTTGTGTACCACAGACAACACCAAGCTTAAAAAACCACAACATACTATAGAAATATAATTATTTATAGATGATAGTTATAACATAGCCATTGGATTTATAGGAATTAATATGAGTAATTGAATTATGAAATATATGTGGAGAAGTTTTAATTACACCAATTTATTTATTAGTACATAGGAATTGAATTAAAAAAGATTATAAAATTAAAGGATATATTTTTCAGAATTTTTTTTAAAGTGCACAAAGTATTTTAATCAATGTAAATTAAGTTAATGACTATAGATGAATGATTTTAATGAAATTTATAGTTTATATATTTAATAAAATAATTTAACATTCATTTAATTGTGGTTAATGGATAAGATTCAACTATAAATTTATTTTATTCATTAAAAATATATTTTATTCTTAAATAGTTTTTATTGCTTTTTTGTGCATGGATAATATAATTAATTTTTAACACATTGAGAAATAATATTTTTAAAATGGTTATAATTTTTAAAATTAGCATGGAGAAAAACTGTAGATAAATTTTTGGGATTTCCCTAAAAATTGATATTTGACTGTATAGTGAAAAATACCTTTTTTTGAAAAAAAAATATTTAATTTCACTAAATAAATTAATTTAAAAGAATCATAATATTTTAATTTTATTTTAAAGTAAAATAATATCACTTTTATTAAACATAATATAAATAATTACATAGTAATCCACATTATATTTTATTTTTTGTAAAATTTCATTTTTATGATAAAAAATGAATTATTTCTAAAAATGGGTTTTCATTGCGTTTTATAAACTTATATTTAAATTAATTTTTACCACTACTATAAATTAAATACTATAAAAAAGACATAATATTTTGAATTAATGTATTTAAATTATTTTATAAGTTCTATTTCATTTTTAGTCATAAGAAATAATAACCATAATAAAATTCTATCACTATAGTAATTAGTAAAATTTACTAAAGAAGGTTAAAACTCTGGGATAAGGTCTCAAAACAAACCCAAAAATTTCATTAATTTCATTAAATTAGTTTTATCAAACCAAAACAATAGTATCTTTGAAAATATAATATTTTGGTTCCAGTTTACTTTTAGTATAACTTTTATAATATTTTGTGTTAATAGCAATTAAAAAATTTCACTTTCTATCACTGATTATGTTTTGTTAATATGGATATAGAAAAAATGAAATATTATTGATTATTGGTAAAAATATTTATGATTAATAATATATATTAATGTTATTAATTTAATTTTAATTATTAGAGATATTTTAATTAGCTTGAATGCTTACGCAACACCTACATTGCGGTTGTGAAAGAAACAGAAAAATCATGTAAATGATTTTATAAACATTAAAATTAATATGTTCTAGATTAATTATTGTGTTCCAAAAAAGTAATTGATAAATATAATTTATTAGTGAAGGTTAATGTTTACATTCAAATTACATTATTATCTACATTCCATTAATGTAATAATATGTTAATAGTCAAGAAAATGACTTTAAATAGTATTTAATGTGTTGAAATTATTCTTAAATTACTAGAAAATCATAAAAATCATATATTTTCTAAATATTATTGGAAATAATAGATCCATTAATTATTTGATCATTTATATGCCACTTATTATTTCTTAATATTACTTTCTTAAGCTTTAATGATTAAAAATTTTCTTACCATATTTAAAGTTAAATGGGTTGATGGGGAGGTCAAACTTAGAAATAAGGGACATAATGGAACTTAATATTTTATCAATATTATTGGATGAATTTATTTTGACGTTATGTTCATTATACTAGATTATTTGGCTCTTTGAAGATAATTTACATGATTTATAAACATTATATATATATGTATGTATGTATGTATTTATGTATGTATGTGTATATATATATATTAATATTTCATGTATTTACAAGATTTCTACCCACCACACTTATAAAAGGTAACCTCCTATCATCTCTTGCTCACTCCTCCTGAGACATTTAACTTGAGAAGGCTACACCAAAATACCTTATCAACCTTCCTTACCATGTCCTTGAGGTTTTAGTCTCACCGACATACTATCCATGAAGACTTAATGTGTAATACAAATGTTGTTTTACAAAGAAGTGGTATAACTCTTAACCAAGTGTTTTCATGTTTATTAATTCATCAAACTACATTAAATACCATATAACAAGGAGGGTATGATATCATCAGTGTATTATATATAATTAAATTTTATTATCTAGTTGTAACTACCCTATTTCATCTATTTCTTGATCTTAATGGAATTGAAAACATTACTCATTCTTATATGTGGGCTACCACCTCTACAAAGTGATATGTTTCATTTTTCATCACCACCACCCAATGATCGTTATTATATTGGTTTTAGTGAATATATATGATATTAAAGACATAATTATTTTTCTTAATATGATAAAATATTAAATACCTTTTTAACCATCCACCTATTAAAAAATGATAGTGTCATTGTAGGGTCCTGAAAAATCCGAAAAGGGAATTTTACCCAAATTCCCCAAAGAATTGGGGCAAGTAATCAAAGAAGGGACACAAAAAGGACCGGTCTGCGAACCAGTCCCATGGAAGCGCAACGTGGCCAGGCCCCGTGAGGCACCCCCTCCGTGAACCATTGTCGTTCGCGAAATGGAGGCGGAGAGCCTCAGTGGTCGTGAGGTAGGATGGACGCCAGTCCGGTTCACCATCACGAACCACCCCAACCATGGACCGTGTTGAACGGTTCAAGCCGCACCCGCTGTCATTCTCGGAATAGAGGCGGAACCCTCCGCAGCCGCGGAGCACTCCCTGAGTTCACCTCGAGGAGGGGGGGAGAGTTCAATACCCACCGCGAATCGCGGATTGACCAAGTCAGCTATGAACTGGGTATTTGGTTATGGGCCTCCTCCAAAGGTGTCGTGTGGCCACAGATGCATCCCTTTCCCCACTCTATAAAAGGAGACCAAGGGGGGAAGAAAAAGGGGATCGGAGAACAGGAATCGGATTCGGAGGGATTGGAGATTCGAAAGGAGATCAGTTGAAGGAGGGCTTCGGATTTCGCAAACAGCAAAATTCCCATCTGTGAACCACAACGGGTATATGAATTAACAAGGAATTGGAAAACGCATAATAATTTGGTGAACTGCGAACCTAAAATAACAAAAACAAGGAGAACAGTGAACCATACCCCCTTCACGGATGACTTCCCCATGAACCATGGAGTTTATGCCTCTTTTCCCATCTGTCACACCGTGTAGCACTCTCCTACGCGGACGAAGCCCCAATCGACGAGCCTCCGACCGGCGCTGCCCTTGGTCATCGATGCCCGCCTGGAACCCTCCGCAAACCACCCTGGTTCGCGGATTTAACTCGAAGTCACGAACCACCCTGGTTTAGGGGATGCCAATTAGTCCGCGGACCACCCTAGTTCACGGACGGCTTCTCCAGCCGCGTGGCGCTTCCCCACGTGAAGGGCTCCACCACCCATACCTCTCGGTGGATCTCCAAATACTTTGGTGTCCTCATTTATCAAGCCAGGTAAAATACTTCTGATCCAGCCAAGTCCTCTGTGACTCCCTCATTGGCCTATTCATCGGCCCCGAGACGAGTCCTCTTCCAGAGCCATCGGATCCGCATTGTGTAACTTTCAGGCACATCGACGCTCCATTTTGAGTTCACATACCCACGGTAAACAGGGGCAAAGGGGTTTCCCCGACCCTTGAGCAGATTCCCAAAGCATTCCTAGGTTCACATTCCCATGGTAATGTGGAGTCTGAGCTCGGGAATCCCCTTTCTACCCTTCCACTTGTAGAGGGTTCCTCGAAGATGGTAAAATAGCCATCAGAAGGATGCCCTCATTCACTGCAAGAGAGGAGATGGGCACAGGAGCACCCCATTTCCCTCTGTCGCTGGGCTTTGTCGCCCCGGGCGTCCATCTTGGAATAAGCCCTGACCTTACGGGCGTCCATCTCAGAGTAAGCCCCGACCTTATGGGCCGCCTTCACGCGTAAGCCCCACTCCGCTTCTCACGGACGCACCTTTTGCGACGTGATCCTCTGGTCCCCGCTGCCACTTGGTTCTCACACCGAGCATGACTCAAGTGGGCTTAGAGTAAGCATCGACCATGACATCCTCTTATGGTCCTCCTCAGAGTGTAAGCCCCAATCCATCACCATGGGCCTCCTTAGAGTGTAAGCCCCAATCCATCATTCCGGGCTTCCCCAGAGCGTAATCCCCAAGCTAAAGCGGACTACGGGAACTTTGATCCATGCCAAATCATGGTACATAGGAAGCCTCCACGAGGTTCAAGCGCACCACTCGGTCATTTCTTCACGTCGAGTTCCACCCTCATCTAGCATGACGTTAAAATGTGTATCTGAACTACATGGACTTTGATCCCTGCTTCCTAAGCAGGGTGCATAGAAATCCTCCCTGAGGTTCAAGCCCAACAGTCGGTTGATCCGATCATCTCCACATCGGTTCACCACGCCACTCCTAGTGCCGCCTCAAGAAAGTTCTAACCCTTCGGGGTCATTAATTCAATGAGGGATGGTAAACCTTGGGCATAAATGATTCTGAACCCCTGCGTCCAATTGACCGTTGCCCACCAAGGTTAAATCTGTGGATACTATGTTTGGGTATAAACCAAATATTCGTGAACATATGAATACGTCTTAAATCTATAAGAGAGTCCTGGAACAGGCAATAATTCCCCCCAAAAAGGGTGTGATGAGCCCGACTTCCCATCCTCTCAACCAATGTGAGTTCTTAAGAGTCGCTGGTCAAACCATCCGGTGAACGCCTGCCTTTGGAAAGAAGGTCCATCAATCATTGGATACAAAGCTATTGGGCGTTTCGAGGACGAAACCCAGAATGAAACAAAAAATGGTGAACCCGACGTGAATCTTTAACCAAACATGACGGATTTAACCTAATCTCACCCAGTGCCCCCCTTATGCTCTAAAGGAGGGCCAAGAAAAGTCATTAATTATGAATGGGATTATGAGATGCTACTTTGACGGGTTTGCTTCTGGTATTTGCTAAAATGTTTTGCAGGAACAACTTTTAGAACTCCCTTCGATCCAATGGAATCGCAAAGGAACTCACAAGTGCGCGCTTCCAACGAATCAAGGATGAGACTTCCTCAACAATGGAGGACCCCGTCACCCACCCAGCATCTTCAATGCTGGGTTTTGGACGTGCTGATCTAAGAGTACCACATGAATGGTACTCTCCCAACGGTGGAGGCGGCCATGCACGCCCTCCAATCCGTCAAGATTCGCCAGTCGCCTGCCCAAAAGAGACCGAAAAGGCGGACCCAGACATCCCCCGTCATTGCCTCCAACCGTTTCGGGAGCCTATCCCCGGAACGGGACAATGCGTACCTCTATTATCTTAGAGAGGCGGATGAGGTCGACGTTGAGGACTTCATCCCTATCGAACGGGGGTTCCACTCTAAGGCCCCCGCCGGAAGGCGTCATCACGGTCATGCTGCGACTCAACATCCTTGCGCAGAGGAGGATGTTTCCCCGAGGATTCAGGCCCATACTCCCTGAGCTCCGGCCCCTCAAACCGCCCGATGAGGGCTGCAGACGTACAATCGGGGATCGGTCATCACCCTGGTCCCTGAGGAGGAGCTCCACTTCCTATCCACGGAGACGTACCATGAACAGGCACCTACACCTGTTAGATCCTCCCAAGCCTGCCATCCAGACATGGCGGCATTATACGAGCTGGTGTGCATCCCCGCTGAGCTCCATCAAGCCCATCGCTCACACAGGATGGCACTTACCAGGCAATCACCTCTCCCTGCCCAGGGTCGTGAAGCCCACCAGCTTGATGTGGTGGCGACCCGGCACCTACAGGACCAGCTCCTGGCAGTTTCTTCAGACACCCACCATCCTGATACGGTGGCGATCAACAAAGCCCGCCACCCAGATGTGGCAGCAAATCATAGGCGGGCACGTCTCCCTGCCAACAAAGGCCACCGACTCGATACGGTGGGAAATCAATATATGCAGGTCCAGCTCCCTGCGGATGCAAGTAAAGTTCGCCACCCCGATGTGGTGGCAAACGGAGAGAGAAACTTGCGTATCCTGGTAAAAGGGAAGATTCGTTCACCTTCCCCAACACAGGAGAATTGTCAGTACCCACTGACCACTGGAGAACCGGAGCAGGATATTCCTCCTCTGATACTGGAATGGGCCTTCATACCCGTTTCAGCCAAAGATGTCTCTCTACATATCCTGGCAATGATGGAGGATCAGGTATCGATCCCAGATCATATCTTGCAGACTTGCCAGCATGTAATTGCATCAGCGGAAACAGCAAGGACTCAGACCCATGATCCTGCCTCCCCAATTGAGGCGACTCATCTAAGAGACGAGATAGCCGCATCAGAGCATATCTTCATCCCTACTTCTACCCAGGAGGGTCGTCGGCTATATTCCACGACGCAAGGGCAACCGGATCGAGAAACTTCACTCGTTCTAACTAGGGGACACCCGTGCATCATGGTGGATGCTCCAGAGCAGGCATATATCCCTGCTAAAAGCCAGGATGTTCGTCAGCGTATCCCATAAGAATCACAGGACCCAATTAGACAGGGACCCAAAGGAGGTGAAGGCCGTTGTCAGTAGCAGATGGTCCCCGTTGTCTGCAAAAGGGCACCTCGAATGCGCCAAAGGCTTCTACAAAATAAAGAGCGGGTTCATGACTCTTCTATAATGGAAGCTGGGATTCCCAATGCCACTAAGAACACGTCAAAGGCTCATAACCCTACCCTCCCATTACCGTATTATGGGAGCGGTAGTAGTAGTTGCGAAGGTCCTCCCCGTAATGGTGTTACCAGCAGCTCTGAAGGTCCTCCCCAGAGCACCTGTGGGGGCCTCCCCCGCGAGCATATAACGATCGGTCACGAGAACTTCTCTCTTGATGCGAGTCACGGAAACCCTCCACGTGACCAGAAGATCGAGCAGCAGGAAGGTCCTCCACTTATTGTGGTCCACCCTAAAGGTCCTCCCCAGGGTATACACTGTAATCACTCTCCATGTAGTGGGACCATATATTGTGATGGTAGTCCTCGCTATCATAGTCGCAACTATGAAAGTCCTCCCCGTAGTGACGTCTCATCATGACAAGAAGGTCCTCCCCTTGTCGTAGCCTACCCTGAAGGTCCTCCCCAGGGGTTGCGCTACAACGGAACTCCATGTATCTGAGCATCAAATCATGGTGGTATTCCTCACCACCCTGATAACAGAGGTCCTCCCCATAGAGACGCCAAGCAACGAGAAGGCCCTCCTCTCATTGCGGTGCATTCTGGAGGCCCTCCCCAGGATGTATCCCACATATATTCTCCCTACGGCAGCAGTAATGGTAGTTCTCGCCATTGCCGCAGCTTTGATGGTAGTCCTCACCACTATGACCGCCATTCCGAAGGTCCTCCCTGAATTGGCCCCGAGCAACAAGAAGGTCCTCCCCTTTTCATGGTGTGTCCTGAAGGTCCTCCCCAGGATACGCGTCGAACATCAATCCTTGATGGTCATCCTCACCATGATGGCAGTTGTTGCGAAGGTCCTCCCCGTAACGATGCTACACAGCCAGAAGGTCCTCCCCTTGCTATGACACGCCTTGGAGGTCCTCCCAAGGGTGTGCACCACAAAATTCCTCTATGCAGTGAAGCATCAAGCAGTAATGGTAGTCCTCTCCATTATGGACACTATTGCGGAGGCCCTCCCCGTGATGACGTATTATTTCGACGGGAAGGTCCTCCTCCTACCAAGTCAAGCACCGAAAGGCCCTCCTATGTTGAGGCACTCAGAAGGACGGGATCGAGCATGTCAGATTCCCAACTTGTCGCTAGCGACGCCCTTCTTCGATCAGGAGTCGTTCCAGGGCTGTGTTCATCTTCTGAACCACCTCGGAATTTACCACAAGATAATTCAATGCCTACTGATCCCACTACCTTAGACTATAGTGAGCGCCTTAGTTGGGCTGACCAGGTAGTGGAATCACTAGCGGAGGAGTATGTTGATATGATGCACCTAAGGAAACGACTAGCCAGGAATGATATACCAGTTATGTTTTGGCCCACGACCACCTCTCAGTACGACATACCCAGAGAGTTGTTGGAAGAATGCATGCACGACATCCGCCATAATATATGGACGACCCTCTACCGGTTGAAATCGAGCTTCCTGCCCTATGATGGGTATGTGGACCATGTCAAGATGATAGGGGACCTCCTGCGTCACATCGACATGGAGGCCCTTTCCTCGACGCGGCAACAGCGCCCTGAGAGACGTAAAGGAAATATGGAGGCAGCTTGCCTCCGTGCACTACAAGAACTACGCTGCCTCATCGGTGATGCTCCGACGGGAGTCCATATCAGGGGATGGGGGGAACACGGAGCTCTTCATTTCACTCTGCTCTCCACCCAGAAAAACCCATTCGGTATGGTGTCTTTAAACGCCATCACGACAAGATGGCAATCGAGTGGACCCCCTGCTCAGGAAAGGCAACACAACCAACAGATTCGGGCCTTGAGTAATTCCCATAAGTGTTAGGCCAGGTGGGAAAGATCCATTAAAAAATCCTAAATCAGGCCACTGAGAGCATCCAGCAGACCTCTTGCCTAAGAGAGGCCAATTAGTGATCTTTTCCTGCCTCCCCAGAAGGGACTGACCCACGGGGGAATTCGGCACCAAATATGGTTCACCCCCAGATGGGGGCACACGACTTCAGGCAGGTCGCGATAGCCACAGCCACTTACACAATCCAGGGTTAACCCCAGCCTGCAAAGCTGGGGGCATTTTTAACAACAATTTCCCCCGTAAGACCAATAATACCGGGAAGAGACTCAACGTCCAGGGAACGGAGCCAACCCCAGCCCTCAGGGCTGGGGGCATTATTACCCCCTCAACAACAACCTCCCCCACGAGAGTCGGTATTCTCTCATCTAGGGAGGATAGTCAGAAGAGGATGTTCCCTTCCTATCCCATCATTCGAATCCTCATACCCTTCGAGAGGAAGGCGCACCATAAGGTTGCACCAAAGAACTCTCTGCGTCACCCTTCGTCAAGAAGTCCGAAGGAAATACCAGGTCATGAAAGGGAAGGCCAGCTGAAGACGCAGGAGATCCTCCCCCTATTTGGAAGGTGACATCCTCTCCACCCCAAAATATGCGTTCATCAACGCCATAGAGGCTAACCCCACGGGTGACACCGGAGAAAATGCAAATTCGGACGGATCAGGAGACGACGGTTCCGGTCAGGTTGTGACTCACAACGAACCCCCAGGTGTGCACACCCGGAACCAGAGGGCCGCTTTAAATATGGCCTCCCCTTCATCTAACCTCCCTCCACCTACCCTACGAGCTTCCAACAAGGATAAGAATAAAGGAATGGTTACCCTTAACTCGTCCCCCTCTCTCGATAAAAACGATCCACTCACGCTCGAAGAGAGTTTCGCTCGACAAGAAGAAGAGATGAAAGAATTGAGGTGGCTTAACGTTGAGCTGCTCCAGAGGAACCGCCTTATTGAAAGTGCATCCCAAGAAGAGCCACATCGTGCACTCCCAGCAAGTGCACCTCAAAGGCTAAGGCTTGCCCTGGAAAATGAAGCATGATCAGGGCTCCTGCCTAATGAGGCGCCTGGTTCATCCAACTACCTAAACGTGGATGATGAATACCAGGATTTCCCTCCACTCAGGAGGCAACTGGAGCAAGTATGCCTGAACCCTCCAAGGGTACCCCGAACAAAATATGCACCCTTGGTGCCGACCAATCCGGATCCTCAGGCAATGCCTAGGGCTACGCCTTCCCAGGACAGGGCCCAACAGGATGTAAACCAGGGACTCACCAACACCATCGAGGCACTAACAGCTCGATTGGAAGTGATGGAAGGTCGACGCGCTCCGATACAGCCAGAGCGGAAACCCTACCCAGATTGGGTGACCAACACACCACCTCCACCCAATTTTGGGAGCCCTGTATTCCCCATCTTCAATGGATCAGGCAATCCGGAGCAGCATTTGATGCGCTACGCATCCTATTATGACCCTATGATGGGGACTCCGCAACAACAAGAAGCAGTGAAACTCATATACTTCGTATGGACCTTGCAAGGATCCGCCTTCCTCTGGTATACGAGTCTGCCGGCCTAGTCGATAAAGAGCTAGGAGGACCTCCGATAGCAGTTCATGTTCCACTTCAGCTCAACACTGCCTAAAACAACAGTCAGCGATCTCATGAACTGCAAGCAGAGGGAGAATGAGAGGGTCTCAGATTTCATCGCCAGATGGAAAGGTCTGACCTATTCTCTTAATAGGCCAATGCCTCAAGATGAGATTCTAGCCATATGCATCGATAATCTTAGAGATGAGTTGCGAACACCGCTCATACCGGTGGAGTTCACCACTAGCTTCCGCCATCTCTTGGCCATTGCCCATAGAATTGAGGACTCCCTACAGCGGACTAATTCAAAGTCCCAAATAGCCTCGCAGGCTCCTGCAAAAAAGGGCCCCTAGAGCTGAAGCGTCTGTTTTCACACTCAAGATGGCCCCTGTGCCTGCTCCACCACTCAGGCCTCCACCAAATCGTCAAGGCCCCCCTGCATATCAGCGACCACCCCCTCTTAAACGGGACAATCATAGAGGACTGAAGCAGAACTAGTTTGAGGAACAAAGACAAAAATTATACTCGTTCCGAGATGATCAAGTCTGTGGCTACTTCATTATCGCCATGAAATGCAACTTGCTCCGCCTCCCGGAGCCAAGGAAACCTGAAGAAGTCAGCTGCGATGACAGGCCAGATTACTGCCCCTACCATCGGATGTTGGGGCACAGTATCCGAGAATGTTTCATCTTCAAAGACCTCCTACAGAGGATGGTAGATTTTGGACAAGTCGATCTGGGACCACCCCCAGCACATGTGGCATGTATCTCTATCGCCGACTCTGACAAAGGGATGGCAGAAAGCCACCATCAAACAAGGGTAGAAATTTGACAACTGGATGACTTGTAAGACTATCAACCGAGCCCGGGGCATACTCCAAGCTCAACTACAATAGCCGGTGTTCCCACCAATAGCCCCTGGAGCTGCAAAGCCGACAGCATCGGCCTCACAATCCTCTGCGAGCTGGTCATCCGGGTAGAGTCGAAGGAGGAAACAATCACAAGAGGAGTAGTCTGCGACGGGACCAAAGTTAGTCCCAACCCTGGCAGACTTTATACCCTCGAATTTGGCATTGCGGGCACCGACCCACCAAATGGCATCATCATGGACAACCGACCAGGTTGACCTGTCTTAGGATGAAGAGCCAATCTTTGGTTCTATCAATGTCATCCATCTCATGGAATCATTCCCTGACGAAGGGTATGATTACAAACCCGAGTTCCATGCACGAGGAACTGGGAGGAGTAGCCTCAAAGGAAGAGGATACCAGGTGAGGCACATCCATGGTTGAAACTAACCCTATGGTTGGACCCCAGCCCAGACCATCAATATTGCCAAAACCCGTGGGAGATCCCTTCAACGGACTCAGCAGGAGAGGGAATACCCCTCTACTTACACAAGCAGCAACTCTGGCCCTGTTGTTCTGTGATACCCACCAGAGGAGGATCAAGTGTTTGGTCGCCTAGTGTGCACAAACATACTGGTCAGGCCAAGTCCTCAAAATGCGGGAACACCATCGACATTCGTCCCCGTGGCCAGTCCCTCCTCGCTAAATGCTCCAGCTCCCAAATCACCAGCTAAGACTCTCCTGCCAACAGAGAAGCGTCGACCACTGGAGAAAAAATATGACATCCTTAAGCAGATGGAATCAGTACCAACCAAGTTGTCAATCCTGGATGCCCTGGATTTGTCAGCCGACCTTAGGGAGGCGCTTATCGAAGCTTTGATCAGCCCCCAGGAGTTTCAAGCCGAGGTAGCTGCCGCCGAAATTTACCGGACAGAGACTGACCCGGTTGAATGCAATGAGGTGATTTCCTTCACTGATCGGGATGAATATTCCATCATGCAAGGACACATCAAATTGCTATATGTGTCTATAACACTGAATGGTATTGAGATCCGAAAATTCTTTATAGACAATGGCTCTGGAGTTAACCTCTTTCCCCTGCGGACACTCCGTAAGTTGGGCTACAGTGAGGATGATCTAATTCCCTCAGCCACAACTTTTTTGGGTTACGACAAGAGTGAGAAAAAACCAATGGGACATATTAAGCTAAAGACCCATTTTGGTGACCTGGTAGCCTACACGGAATTCCTGGTGGTCCGGCAGAGAACAACATTCAATTCCATACTGGGAAGGCCATGGCTCCATAAGCACATGGTCATTCCTTCATCCTACCACCAGTGTATCAAGTACTGTGTCAATGGAAAAAGAGGGGCGTTGCATGTCAACAAGGCCCATTTCGAGTTCTTCGAGTCACATTACATCGACGTCGGGTTATATGAGAAAAAGAAAAAGAAGCCTTTGGTCGATGGCGTCGACTGGATCCCCACTCCAAATGGCCTAGAAATGGTTCCTGACGACCCCCTTAGGCAGCTTGGCAGAGATTATGTCATGCCCATCAAACACGTGGAAGGTAGGAGTTCAAGTACAGACACGCACCCGGATGTCCTCATAACTTCAGCCATAATGACCGAGTGTGACAATGCGGGAACATCCGCTGACCCTCAATCGGGGGCGAAAGCTCTAGCAAGGATGCCCACGACACCTCACCTCCGGACTTCCAATATCTCATGTTAGGATATCTCTCCTCGTAGGACCATGAAGATGAGGATTTGCAAGAAGAATAGGGGGGAGATCTCAGGGATGCACCTCCCACATTTGAGGAAGGTATCTTCATCACTGTGGAAGAACTCATGGAAATAATCCTGGGTACTGAGGAAGACCCGAGGACCACTCTCATTAGCGCGGCCATGTCTCCTGAGGAACATGAGGTATATACCTCCTTCCTAAGTCAAAACTGGTATGTCTTTGCCTAGAATTACACGGAAATTATAGGACTCGATCCCGAGGTAGCGACGCATCACCTAGGTCTTCCAGAAGACCATCGGGGCTACAAACAGGCCGCTAGAAGGACACACCCCTCACATGCTTCCAAGATAGAGGCTGAAGTCAATAAGATCATTAAAGAAGGATTCATCAGGGAGGTCCAGTACCCCATTTGGTTGGACAACATCGTCCCTGTCAAGAAAAAGAACGGGCAAATCCACGTCTGCATTGATTCATAGATCTTAATCGGCATTGTCTGAAAGATGACTTCCCAGTTCCAATCACCGAGTTGTTAATTGATGCAATGGCCGGATATGAGGCTCTATCATTTATGGATGGATATTCCGGATATAATCAAATCAGGATGGCCCGAGAAGATGAAGAATCCACTGCCTTCAGGTCCCCTCAAGGGGTATGCTGTTACAGGGTCATTCCCTTTGGTCTCAAGAATGTTGGCGCCACGTATCAGTGTGCCATGCATCGAATCTTTAAGCCATTCCTGGGGAAATTCATTGAACATTACGTGGATGACCTAGTGGTCAATTCCAGATAGCGCTCAGATCACCTATCAGACCTTGAGACCGTATTCAACAAGCTCTGACAGCATAGCTTGAAGATGAACCCCTTTGAATGCACCTTTGGGGTTACCTCAGGGAAATTCCTTGGCTTCATCGTATGCCATCGTGGCATCGAAGTCGACCCTGAGAATACGAAGGCTATCCTGAATCTGCCACCTCCTCGAAATCTCACTGAGTTGAGGGGATTCCAAGGACACCTAGCCTATATTAGGCGGTTCATAGCCAACCTGGCAAGAAAATGTTTGCCTTTCACTAGGTTGATGAAGAAGGGGGTCACATACCAATGGACAAATGACTGACAAGAGGCATTCGACAACTTGAAGAAGTACCTCTTAAGCCCACCGGTTCTCATTCCCCCGGTCGAAGGAAGGCCTCTCATTCTATATGTGACGGCCCTAGAACGGTCATTAGGAGCCTTCCTCGCACAAAATAATGACGTGGACAGCGAAAACAATCTCTATTACCTCAGTCGAACCATGATTGATGTTGAGACTCGATACTCAAATATCGAGAAGAGCTGTCTAGCCTTGGTCTTCGCGGTTCAAAAGCTGTGACATTATCTGAAGCATCATGAGGTCCATTTGATCTTGCGGAGTAACCCGCTCAAGTATATCCTCAGTCGCCCGATGCTAACCAGATGCCTATCCCGATGGGCGGTCATCCTGCAACAATTTGACATCCAGTTCATGCCTCAAAAAGTCATCAAGGGCCAGGCATTAGCAGAATTTCTGGTAGAGCACCCTTCAACAGGGACCACTGCACCAGACGCTGAACTACCTAATGAAGATATCTTCTCGGTTCAAGAGGAGGTTCTAGCATGGTAAATGTACTTTGAAGGCGCGTCCCAAAGCCCCACCGAGAAAAGGATGGAGGATCCCAGATTCAACAAAGTGGGTCTGGGGATAATACTTGTGTCCCTAGAAAAGGTAGTTTTTCCGTATTCGTTCCTCCTTTCAGAGGGATTTTCAAATAATTAAGTGGAATATCAAGCCCTTATTGCAGGCCTAGAGCTCACACTCCAGGCACAAGTACAACACCTTAAGGTAAAAGGTGACTCGGAGCTGGTCATCAAGAAAGTCAACGGTGACTATGCTATTAAAAAGGAGGAGCTGATCCCCCTTTTTGACCATGTCCAAGGGCTAATGGTCGAGTTCTCCACAGAACCAACAGTGACTTATATTCCCCGATCCCATAACACTCAAGATTATGCATTAACCAATGGGGCCACAGCCCTAGCCTACCCAGACCGGGATGAAACAGTCATCAGCTTGCTCACCGTCGAATGGTACTGCCATTTGTTCAAGCTAAGGATGAAGAAATCCACGAAGTCAGTCCTGTCCCCGAGCCATATGCTCCAGCCACCAGCTGGATGATCTCCATCATGAACTACCTTCAACGGGGAGATCTTCCATCAAGCAGGGCTAAATGAGAGAAAATATAGAGAAGGGCAATCAATTTTGTCCTATATGGCGGCACGGGTCAACAAGAGGTCATCTAAAAATGAGGCCTCGATGGAGTGCTCCTCAGATGCATTGAAGAAGAAGAAAATGATTCCGTCATGACTGAAGTACATGCAGGATCATGTGGAGCACATAAACTGGGGACCAAGCTTTCCCATCAGGTTCGAAGGCTTGGGTACTACTGGCCCACAGTGGCACGAGACTGCGAGCGTTTTACCATAAAATTCCACTCATGCCAGATTCATGCCAACTTCATACACCATCCCCTAGAGTTACTTCATCAAGATAAGTACTCCTGGCCATTTTCTGTCTGGGGGATGGGCGTCATGGGACCATATCCTCCCGCCATGGCCAAACAGCTGAAGTATATCCTCACGGGGACCGACTTCTTTTCCAAATGGGCAGAAGCCATACCCCTCAAGGAATTTGGGGCAAGAAATATTTTCAGCTTCTTGAAGACCAATATCATCACCAGATTTGGTGTCCCTCATACTATACTGATGGAAAACAGCACCAATTTCTGCTCTGCTGAGTTGGAGAAGCTATACCATGAGTATGGTACAAAGGCTAACCACTCATCCCGCTACCATGCAGCATCCAACAGATAGATAGAAGCTTTCAACAAGACCCTATCCAACATCCTCCAAAAAATGGTGGACAAAGACAAGAAGTCATGGCTGGATAAACTCCTCCATGCATTGTGGGCTTATCGAACCACAATCTACACCGCTACTCAGTCTACCCCGTACTCATTGGTGTATGGCACAGAGGCGGTCCTGCCCATTGAACTCCAACTTCCCTCACTCCATGTTGCAATATGTGATCAATTATTTGATGATGAGCAGTCAAAAAAGCGGCTAGGTGAATTGGAACCGCTAGACGAGAAGTGGCTGCACACTCTGCACCACCTCGAAGTGTACCAGAACCGGATCGCACGAGCCTTCAACAGAAAGGTCCGCCTCTGGTCTTTCTTGGAACGAGAGTTAGTGATGGTCCTCCGGACCCCAATGATACCTGGCAAGAAGCCTCCAAAGCTGGATCCCAAGTGGGAGGGATCATATGTTGTACACAAGGTCTACTCCAACGGAGCATATACCATGATCTCCATGGATGGGAAATTTACAATCGCTCCTACGAATGCGAGATTCCTAAAGAAGTATTTCACATAGATACCAAGTGTATTCACATCCTCACTGCATGACATTAAACTGCATGGAGTCCTTCCTCACTGCATGACGTTAAACTGCACAGACAAGGTGATTTAAAAATGCACTCTTCCCCTATGTACGGACCAAACCTGCATAGGGTGTGTCGTCTTTCAGAGAACTATGTGAGGCTTGATTTCTGCCCTCGCAGGATACGTAGTGACGCCAGAATTCCACACCCTGGCCCATCCACCTCAAAAAGAAAAACAAAAATGCTCATTCCCCCGTGTACGGGCCAGACTTGCATGGGGTGTATTCACGTCCTCACCGCATGATGTTAAACTGCATGGATTTTTTCCTCACTATATGACGTTAAACTGCACGGACAAAGAGATTTAAAAATGCCCTCTTCCCCTGTGTACAGACCAGACCTGCACAGGGTGTGTCGTCTTTTAGAGAACAACATGAGGCTTGATCCCTGCCCTCGCAGGATACGTAGTGACGCCAGAATTCCGCACCCTGGCCCAGCCACCTCAAAAAGAAAAACAAAAATGCCCATTACCCCATGTATGGACCAGACTTGCACGGGGTGTATTCACGTCCTCACCACATGACGTTAAACTGCATGGAGTACATCCTCACCACATGACGTTAAACTGCACAGACAAGGTAATTTAAAATGCCATCTTCCCCTATGTATGGACCAGACCTGCACAGGGTGTGTTGTCTTTCAGAGAACTATGTGAGGCCTGATTCTTGCCCTCGCAGGATACGTAGTGACACCAGAATTCCACACCCTGGCCCAGCCACCTCAAAAAGAAAAAAAATTCCTATTCCCCTGTGTATGGACCAAACTTGCACGGGGTGTATTCAACCACATGATGTTAAACTGTATGGACTCCATCCTTACCGCACGACGCTAAACTGCACGGATAACAAGAGTTAAGAATGCCCCTTCCCCCGTGTATGGACCAGACCTGCACAGGGTGTACTCATCGTCTGAGCTACATGATGTTAAACTACCAAGAACCCAATGGTCCAAACTCAATGACCTTAAACTAAGAGTATGTAGTCATCACCGCATGACATTAAACTACATGAAATCTAATAATACCCCTCGTCCTAACCACATGACGTTAAACTATATGGAATCTGTCCTCACCGCATGATGTTAAATTGCACAGATTCCAAAGAACTACGTACAGCTTGATTCCTGCCCTCACAGGATATGTAGCGACGCCAGGATCCCCAGTCCTGGCCCAGCACCCTGAATAAAAGATAACAAAAAAATGCCTTTTTCCCCTATGTATCGACCAGACTTGCACGGGGTGTACTTCTTCCAGAGAACTTGATTAGCCACTAAATGAGGCTCATATTCATTGTTAATATCCATAATTTTCATGTTCTTTGTTATTCATAAACACCATTTTAGTGCATTTTACACTTTGAACATCGTTTCACATTATGATTGTAATACCTTCTTAAAATGCACTATTATGTGGCACATTTTTGAACATCATTTAAAGTACCCAATGATTCATCTGATTTTAAGGAATTGAATTTTACATATTTTAATTTGATATTTTTGGAAATTGATCTACACTTAAATATGAACATGTTTGATTCAGGGATCAGTGGAGAATTCATGGAGGATGATGGAGATATTTGGCAATGAAAGGAAGCAATTCTGGAGAAGGCAGATTGGACACTATCCAACTTATGAGACTATGGGGCCCAACATACAGGCCCAATTAATCCCAACTTTCGTGTGATTCTATAAGACATGTATAGTAACAAATCACTCTTCAGTAGTTAATGCTGATTAGGCCTCCATGGTGGTCATTTAGGCGGCACAAGTTAGAGATAAAATTCTGGGCCAGATTCTGCGGCCCAGAAACACAGTCCACCAATTTGATCATATCTCGGAATCCACAACTCCAAATGGTCCCAAATTTTACAGGAGGTTAGAAGACATCCGGATCTCCATTTTCTTCTTATATGGACCACCCTGATTCGGACTTCTAGAAGGTCTTACAGACGCGTCTGTTCGATAGATGAAAACTGGCTGCCACCTCGGGTCAAACGTGGAAAAGTCCAAATTCCACAAGCTTTCCACCACCTATAGCCTACCAAAATTAATTAAGATGCTTTGTACTGTTGGTGGCTCGACCCAAGGCTCCCAAAATTCCTATTTAAGGCAGTTTTGGTGAAGGAGTTGAGGATCTTGGATGCTTTGTTCAATTGTAATGTTATGCTGCATTTTTGTTGCCTCAATTTTGTCCTTCACATGTAAGTTGTTCAAATCACTTTAGTTTCTTAATAAAAGTTCTTCTTATACTCTTATTATGTTTTTCTTAATATCACTTTGATACCGTTGGATCAAGGTGTGAATTTATTCACACCAACCCTTGTGAAATTATTCACACAACGGTGGAGTGATCATTTTATTTTTGTTGTTTTCTTTACTTCTCCATTTCCTCCCTCATGAGTCTACTTTCCGCTTCCATTGAAACCATGGGATCAATGGAGGGCTAACCCACTTATGGGTTGATCCAAGGTAGTAGCAAGGGGCTGTATTGGATTTTATTTATCACCTAATTAATGTATAATCACTTCTTTAATTGGGATTTTTATTTGATGATTTTTAAACTCCATCGTCCTTGTTGAATTTAAGGCCACACACTTCAAGTACTAATATGATCCTTTACCTTGAAGTGCTCAAAACTTTGATCCTTCAAGTGTATAGGTGATTAGTATTAGAGGTTTTAGGCATTAAACCAGTAAGTGATGATGTTGTTTTATCTCCTTAAATGAACCCATCTCAAATTTAAGAAATTGAAATCATTAAAATGAAAATACGTCCAATCCACCCCGAGTGATAACCTAGGATCAACTCATTCTTTTAAATTGAATCCACTTAAATCTATTAGATATCTTTAAAACCCATCTAAAATCAACCCAAAGTTGGCCACTTCATAGCCAAAAATCCATCCCTTAGGTTGTGTATCTTAGGTATCTTCTTAGGTCTCTGTGGAATCGACAACCCAAGCTACACTACAAGGACCGTTCTACCCTTCTTCTCTTGGGTAAATTTGGGCGTGAACCAAATTTTGGCGCCGTTGCCGGGGACCAAGTAAGTACCTTAGATCCAAAAAAAACCTTCTTTCCTCACCTCCATTCTTCTACTCTCACCCAAGATCTCTTATCTTGTCCCTTTCTCGCTTTTTTTTTGGCGCATGTCCGCCTACACCCGCGATTTCTCAAACAGACTAGTTAGGGTGGAAGGTCCTAGGATAGGGGAGCCAAGTGCACCTAGGGGATTGTTTAAATCAGATTCAAATATACTTGAAACCCCAAAGTCAGAACTTGAAACAATTCCAATGGAGGGTCATCCACAAAATCAAATTGTAAACCCTGGGGGGAATCAAATGGGAAACCAAAACCAAGAAGCTCCAAACTTAGGGAATGTAGTTGATCAAACAATGAACGACTACCTCACTCCAGCTTGGACCAATGCCCCCTCATGCATTAGACACAATTCCATAGAAGACACCAACTACATATTCAAACCCCATGTCCTAAACCACCTTCCAACCTTTCATGGGATGGAGTCAGAAATGCCATACCTTCATGTCAAAGAGTTCAACGACATTGTTGAAACCATGTGTCCCCCACATCAACTAGAATCCGCTAAGATGAGGCTATTTCCTTTTTCATTAAAGGATCGAGCTAAAAATTGGCTAAACAACTTGAGACCTACATCAATCCACTCTTGGGACCAACTGCAAAGAGAATTCTACAAAAAATACTTCCCTCATCACAAAACAATTGCACTTAAAAAGAGCATCCAAAACTTTTTTGAAAAAGAGGGAGAGTCATTCTATGAAACATGGTAGAGGTTCAAAGACACCCTAAACATGGTTCCACACCATGGGTTTTCCATACCTGAACAAGTGAGAATTTTCTATGAAGGGTTGGGTCCGGGTAATAAACAATTCATTGACATGATGTGTAATGGAACCTTTAAAAACAAGGCCCCAAATGATGCTTACGAGTATCTCGAAAGTCTGGCTGAACAAAACCAAACTTGGGGAACTTCACCTTATTCTGAAAATCCACAAAGAAACACTGGAATTCATACACTTAGAGAAGAGGAAAGCCTTAGGGCTAAACTCGCAGCACTCTCTAGGAAGGTTGAAGAGATAGACCTTAGGAAAGTCCATGAAATCCAAAATGTAGACCTTGTTTGCACAATTTGTGACAAACATGACCATAAAACAGACAACTGCCCAACCATTCCATCCATAAAGGATGTTCTTCTAGGAGGAACCCCAGCGGAAGTCAATGCCCTAAACTTTCAAAAGCCCCAATACCAAAACACCTTCAATCCAAGGTACAATGACCACCCAGGATTCCGCTGCAAAGATAACCAACAACCTAGCCAACCACAGGGACAAAATCCTTACCCCCATCAGAACTACCAAAACCATAACCAGTTCCAAACCCAACCTATCCAATACCAACAACCACCGGTCCATTTTCAACAAACCATCCCACCTCCAAAATATCCCCCTGGGATAAACCAACCTACTCAAGCACCAACGCAAACTGTTCCACAAAGCCTACTAGAACAACTGTGCAAACAAATGGAGAGGATGAACTCGGAGGTATCTTCCCTAAAACAAGAACTTCAAACCATCAAAACAGGAAAGGAACCCATGCCTACTCAGGCGGTTCCGTCCTCAACTTCAAGGGGAGAGTCAAGTTGTGCTCAAACAACTCATGAACAACTAAAGGCTGTGACTGTTTTAAGAAGTGGAAAATCAATTGAGAAACCTGAACAACTAATTCAGAACCCACCTGAAGATTCAAACTTGGATGAAAATTTAAATGAACCACAATATCAAACTGATGAAACTGATAACAATGTGAAAGAAACAACTCTTCAACAAACAACCCCACAACCTGCACCATTTCCCCAACGCATGAGGGGGAAATCCAAGCCTGAACTGAGTGAAACGTTAAGGGAAATATTTTCACAAGTCAAGTTGAACATACCCCTTCTCGATGCCATCCAAACTATACCTGCCTACTCAAAGTACCTTAAGGACTTGTGCACTTTTAAAAGAAAATTTTCACATAAAAACCAAGTCCTTTTGGTTGCTAATGTGAGTACCACCATTCAAGGGACCATTCCTCCTAAGTTGAAAGACCCAGGTTGCCCTTACATCAATGTTGAACTAGGAGAAAGAAAAGTTGTCAAGGCCTTGTGTGACCTAGGTGCTAGTGTCAATCTCATCCCATGTGCTGTGTACTGCCAGTTAGGCCTAGAAGAACTCCAACCCACATCTGTCACACTTCAACTTGCTGATCGTAGCATTAGGGTTCCAAAGGGGATTTTAAAGGACGTTCTGGTAAAGGTTGAAAACTTCATCTACCCTGCTGATTTCATTGTCCTTGACAACCATCCAAACTTAGGAAATAAGGAACAAACCCCAATCATCCTTGGTCGTCCTTTCCTTGCAACAATCAACTCTGTTATTCGAGTCCGAAATGGGAACATGACCATCACCTTTGGGAACATGAGTCTAGACCTGAACATCTATAATGCAAGCTCACAAATAGGGGATGACGAGGATATTCATGAAGTAAACATGATAGGAAGCATTGATAATAAATCCATGGAACATCAAGGAATATTTGATGAATGTTTAAGTCAGAATGAGATTGATTTCCTTTGTTCATATGAAGGAAGTTTATCTCCTTGGCTTGAATCATTTTCAAATTTCTCTTATGATGAAGTCTTGGGTCCAACAATCAGTGAAACCTTTCAAGAAACCAATTTCATAGAGACCCCTCTAAATTCCTTCCCTAAATTTGATCAAGCCAATCTAGTAGCTGAAACTTCTACATGTGAGGAATCAATCCAATCTGAACCTCTAAAAAAAGAAATTGATCTTGATCCAATGTCCCAATCTTCTGCTGAAATTCTGAACCAACCTGATCTTGAATTGAAGGAACTTCCTGCTGCACTAAAGTATGCCTTCCTAGGGGAAAATCAAACACATCCTATTGTCATTTCTTCTTCTCTTGAAGACAATCATGAGAGGATGCTTCTAGATGTCCTTAGGAAGCATAAGAAAGCCATTGGTTGGACCCTTTCTGATATTCCTGGGATTAGCCCACTTATCGGGACTCATAGGATTGTTCTGGAATCTGATTCAAAGCCATGTCGTCAACCTCAACGGCGACTCAATCCTAATCTCATGGAGGTAGTAAGGAAGGAACTTCTGAAATTGTTGAAAGCTGGTATCATATATCCCATAGCTGAGAGTGAATGGGTGAGCCCAATCCAAGTGGTTCCAAAAAAGGCTGGAATCACAGTGATAACCAATGAGTATGGAGAGATTTTTCCAACAAGGGTGAGTAGTGGATGGAGGGTCTGCATTGACTATAGGAAACTAAACTCATTAACCAAGAAGGACCATTTCCCCTTACCATTCATTGACCAAGTCCTTGAGAGAGTGGCAGGTCATGCCTTCTACTGTTTCTTAGATGGGTACTCGGGGTACAATCAAATTGAGGTCTCCCTAGAGGATCAAGGGAAGACTACATTCACATGTCCTTTCGGTACCTTTGCCTTCAAACGCATGCCCTTTGGGTTATGCAATGCCCCTGGAACCTTCCAGCGGTGTATGATGGGAATCTTCTCAGACATGGTAGGGGATTTTCTTGAGGTCTTCATGGATGACTTCTATGTGTTTGGGGATACTTTTGAGGGATGTCTGCAGAATGTGGAGAGAGTTTTGTCAAGATGTGAAGAAAAAAATCTGGTCCTAAACTGGGAAAAATGCCATTTCATGGTTAAAGAGGGACTTGTTCTAGGCCATCTGGTCTCGAGTAGGGGGATTGAAGTTGATAAAGTAAAGGTTGACATCATTCGTCACCTTCCATCACCCAAAACTGTCAAGGAAGTGAGGTCTTTCTTAGGACATGCTGGTTTCTATAGAAGATTCATCAAGGACTTTAGTTCAATATCCCGTCCCCTTTGTGCTCTCTTAGTAAAGGATGCTCCATTTGTTTGGACAGAAAGCTGTGAGGGTTCATTCTCAACCCTCAAATCCTCTCTCACCTCTCCTCCCATTATGAAATCTCCAAATTGGAACCTTCTTTTTGAACTTATGTGTGATGCCAGCGACTTTGCTGTTGGAGCTGTGTTAGGACAACGTTGTGATAAAACTCCTTATGTCATTGCTTATGCAAGCAAATCCTTAAATGATGCCCAAATCAACTACACCACCACTGAAAAGGAGTTACTTGCTATTGTGTTTGCCTTAGAGAAGTTTAGGTCCTACCTCTTAGGATCACCCATCACTGTGTTCACTGACCATTCTGCACTAAAATACCTCTTCCAAAAACAAGATGCTAAGGCTAGACTGATTAGGTGGGTCCTTCTCTTACAAGAATTTGACCTCAAAATCAAGGATAAAAAGGGAGTTGAAAATGTTGTAGCTGATCACCTCTCTCGGATGGAATTCAAAGACAACTCAAATCACCTTTCTGTGTCTGATTCGTTTCCTGATGAACACTTATACTCTGTGAGTGACTGCCCTTGGTATGCTGACATAGCAAATTTCTTAGTGACAGGAGTCATTCCAAAATTTTTAGGGACTCAAGCTCGAAGGAAATTCCTTTCTGATGTTAGACACTATGTGTTTGATGATTCATACCTCTATAAGTTCTGCCCTGACCAAGTCATTAGGAGGTGTGTTCCAGAATCTGAACAAGAGTCCATCCTTAAATTCTGTCATAGTGAGGCATGTTCAGGACACTTTTCCTCTAAGAAAACATCTGCTAAGATTCTTCAATGTGGTCTTTTCTGGCCCACCCTCTCAAGGGACTCCTACACATTTTGTCAAAGCTGTCCTAGGTGTCAACAAGTAGGGTCCATCACAAAAAGGAATCAAATTCCACTCACTCCCATCTTAGTGGTTGAAATCTTTGACTGTTGGGGAATTGATTTCATGGGTCCCTTCCCAAACTCTCGGGGATACCTCTACATACTCTTAGCTGTTGATTATGTCTCAAAATGGGTTGAGGCCATTCCCACAAAATCCAATGATCATCAAACTGTGATTAGATTCCTAAAAGAAAACATATTTTCTAGATTTGGAATTCCTAGGGCTATCATAAGTGATCGTGGAACTCATTTTTGCAATCGTCCATTCTCATCACTCATAGAAAAATATGGAATTTCTCACAAAGTGTCCACTGCTTACCACCCACAGACCAATGGTCAAGCTGAGTTAGCCAATCGTGAAATTAAGAAAATTCTTGAAAAAACTGTCAACCCCTCTAGGAAAGATTGGTCTGAGAAACTCTTAGATGCTCTTTGGGCCTATAGAACTGCATATAAAACCATTTTAGGAATGTCCCCATATAGGTTGGTTTATGGCAAAGCATGCCATTTGCCAATGGAGATTGAACATAAGGCCTTTTGGGCAATTAAGAAAATGGATTATGACCTCTCATTGGCCGGAACAAGAAGGAAATTAGATCTCAATGAACTGGAGGAACTAAGGATGGAGGCTTATGAAAATTCAAGGATCAATAAAGCTAGAGTTCAAGCCTACCAATCTAGGAATATAAAGGTCAAACATTTTGAACCGGGAAAATTTGTGCTCTTGTATAGTTCAAAACTTCATTTACATCTGGGAAAGTTAAGGTCTAGATGGTCAGGACCATTCATAGTGCATCATGTATTCCCCCATGGGGCAGTAGAGATTCAAGATCCCACAAGTGGTCACATTTTCAAGGTCAATGGTCAAAGGTTAAAAACATTCGTTGAATCATTCAATAAACAGGAAATAGATGTTGAGTTAATTGATCAAATCTATGAACCAGGAAAAAAATTGATAAATTTGAGATCTATGTCGGGCTAACGACGTTAAACAAAGCGATGCACGGGAGGCAACCCGTGGTTTTTATGTTTCTAATCTTTCTGAATCATCTTTATTTTTCAAATAAGATTACTTAATCATTTTTTATATTTAAAAATAAAAAAATAAATTGTTGACCTGTTCTTCTATAATGAGTATGGATGGGTACGAAAGGGGAGCACCATATTCATCCGTGTCACGTGGTGTGATCCTTGAGTAATACCTTACCCAGAAATTTAAAAAGAAGACAATGTATCATCAGTTTATTTTGTTTTTATTATTCAATGGGTTAAGAAAAAAAAATATAATAATACAAAAAAAAAAGTCCACGCCATAGGCCGTGGGGCAAACCCCGTCACAACCGGCGAAGCCGCGGGGACTCGAACCCGGGACCGAAGGGAGACAGGGGCACGCGCTTACCACTGACCTGCGGCTTCTTGTGCTACCTTATTCTATAATTTTTATATATATTATTATATTTTACTTCCTTTATTATATAAATATATATATATATATATTGTTTGTTTTTGTTTGTTTTGTTTGTTTTTTTTGTTTTGTTTTTTCCTTTTTCCACTAGGGAACTTTGCAAGTGACATGGATATCAAAGGAATAAATTCGAGCGGCAAGAATTTCAAACTTCAACCACCAGGTGATTTCATTCCATAATCCTCATTTTCAATTTCCTTTTTAAATTTTTATTCCCTGCCTCTACTCCTTCTAATTTTTCATTTCTTCAAACACCGGGGACAATGTTGTTTTAAGTTGGGGGGGAGATAAAATAAAAAAAATGCTTTTGTGTCAAAAACAAAAATTTAATGATTTGAAAAAAAAAGTAAATGGAAGGAAAAATTCCTTTAACTTTGAACATGGTAATACACATTGCACACTTTGAAACTAAATATCAAATAATTTAGCATGCCCTGATTCTGATTTTAATCCTTGTATAATTTCATGAGCATAGATTTTGGAAAGTGTGGATATCCAATGTGATATTTCATCGTTTATATTTTCATCCAAATAAAAAAATGTCATAATGCACGTCCTCTAGACTGTGGGGTACTAATTTGAATTTTTGGAGTCCCATAATAAATAGCATAGGATGGTTTTATTTTTATGAATAATATGAGTATTCAAAAAAAAATTAAAAAAAATTATTAAAAAATAAAAAATAAAAAATAAAAATAAAAATTTGCGTGTAGAGCAATGGATTGATAAAATGCGAGGCTTTTGGCACTTGGGGATCGTGACTCCAGAGTTGTCTAGACCTGAGTTTTTCAATCTATCTCTATTTATGGTAATATGACTTTGTTTTTGATTAAGTTAACTCGAGACGATGCCCGAGTATGTGGGTTTCACTTGGTGCCCTAAGGCCTTTGAGTCTGGGAGTCATCGGCAAAGTCTTGCTACATGGGTTAATTTGATTAATTGCAATCTCAATTACTATAGCAATATTGCAAAAAAAAATCAAAAAAAAGAGGGATGAAGAATACTCATATTAGGATTAAATGTGATTCCACCTAGCGCTTCCATGATTTTCCCCTTGAATGAAAATGAACCCCCATATCTATTGTGATTCACAACACATCATTACACCTAATTGAGTTGGATGAAGAATGATGATGGATTTGATCAAAGGAATGGGCTTGGGATTGGGATCTGCTTATGAAACTATCTTGTATTAAAATATTTTGATGGGTTTCATGATTGTTTGGTATAAGGTTTTTTGGTGATCATTGTGTATTAAAATATTTTTGGAAAAGGGAATTTGAATTTCATTTTTGATGAGATATATTTTGCTCGGGACTAGCAAAACTCAAGTTGGGGGTGTGATTAGACACTAAATGAGGCTAATATTCATTGTTAATATACATAATTTTCATGTTCTTTGTTATTCATAAACACCATTTTAGTGCATTTTACACTTTGAACATCATTTCACATTATGATTGTAATACCTTCTTAAAATGCACTATTATGTGGTACATTTTTGAACATCATTTAAAGTACCCAATGATTCATCTGATTTTAAGGAATTGAATTTTACATATTTTAATTTGATATTTTTGGAAATTGATCTACACTTAAATATGAACATGTTTGATTCAGGGATCAGTGGATAATTCATGGAGGATGATGGAGATATTTGGCAATGAAAGGAAGCAATTCTGGAGAAGGCAGATTGGACACCAGCCCACTTATGAGACTATGGGGCCCAACATACAGGCCCAATTAATCCCAAATTTCGTGGCATTCTAGAAGACATGTATAGGAACAAATCACTCTTCAGGAGTTAATGCTGATTCGGCCTCCATGGTGGTCATTTAGGCGGCCCAAGTTAGAGATAAAATTCTGGGCCAGATTCTGCGGCCCGGAAACACAGTCCACCAATTTGATCATATCTCGGAATCCACAACTCCAAATGGGCCCATATTTTACAGGAGGTTAGCAGAACTCCGGATCTCCATTTTCTTCTTCTATGTCCCACCCTGATTCGGACTTCTAGAAGGACTTACAGACGCGTCTGTTTGGTGGATGAAAACTGGCTGCCACCTCGGGTCAAACGTGGAAAAGTCCAAATTCCACAAGCTTTCCACCACCAATAGCCTACCAAAATTAATTAAGATGCTTTTTACTGTTGGTGGCTCGACCCAAGGCTCCCAAAATTCCTATTTAAGGTAGTTGTGGTGAAGGAGTTGAGGATCTTGGATGCTTTGTTCAATTGTAATGTTATGCTGCATTTTTGTTGCCTCAATTTTGTCCTTCACATGTAAGTTGTTCAAATCACTTTAGTTTCTTAATAAAAGTTCTTCTTCTACTCTTATTATGTTGTTATTAATATCACTTTGATACCGTTGGATCAAGGTGTGAATTTATTCACACCAACCCTTGTGAAATTATTCACACAACGGTGGAGTGATCATTTTATTTTTGTTGTTTTCTTTACTTCTCCATTTCCTCCCTCATGAGTCTACTTTCCGCTTCCATTGAAACTATGGGATCAATGGAGGGCTAACCCACTTATGGGTTGATCCAAGGTAGTAGCAAGGGGCTGGATTGGATGTTATTTATCACCTAATTAATGTATAATCACTTCTTTAATTGGGATTTTTATTTCATGATTTTTAAACTCCATCGTCCTTGTTGAATTTAAGGCCACACACTTCAAGTACTAATATGATCCTTTAACTTGAAGTGCTCAAAACTTTGATCCTTCAAGTGTATAGGTGATTAGTATTAGAGGTTGTAGGCATTAAACCAGTAAGTGATGATGTTGTTTTATCTCCTTAAATGAACCCATCTCAAATTTAAGAAATTGAAATCATTAAAAAGAAAATACGTCCAATCCACCCCGAGTGATAACCTAGGATCAACTCATTCTTTTAAATTGAATCCACTTAAATCTATTAGATATCTTTAAAACCCATCTAAAATCAACCCAAAGTTGGCCACTTTATAGCCAAAAATCCATCCCTTAGGTTGTGTATCTTAGGTATCTTCTTAGGTCTCTGTGGAATCGACAACCCAAGCTACACTACAAGGACCGTTCTACCCTTCTTCTCTTGGGTAAATTTGGGCGTGAACCAAATTTTGGCGCCGTTGCCGGGGACCAAGTAAGTACCTTAGATCCAAAAAAAAAACCTTCTTTCCTCACCTCCATTCTTCTACTCTCACCCAAGATCTCTTATCTTGTCCCTTTCTCGCTTTTTTTTTGGCGCATGTCCGCCTACACCCGCGATTTCTCAAATAGACTAGTTAGGGTGGAAGGTCCTAGGATAGGGGAGTCAAGTGCACCTAGGGGATTGTTTAAATCAGATTCAAATATACTTGAAACCCCAAAGTCAGAACTTGAAACAAGTCCAATGGAGGGTCATCCACAAAATCAAATTGTAAACCCTGGGGGGAATCAAATGGGAAACCAAAACCAAGAAGCTCCAAACTTAGGGAATGTAGTTGATCAAACAATGAACGACTACCTCACTCCAGCTTGGACCAATGCCCCCTCATGCATTAGACACAATTCCATAGGAGACACCAACTACATATTCAAACCCCATGTCCTAAACCACCTTCCAACCTTTCATGGGATGGAGTCAGAAATGCCATACCTTCATGTCAAAGAGTTCAACGACATTGTTGAAACCATGTGTCCCCCACATCAACTAGAATCCGCTAAGATGAGGCTATTTCCTTTTTCATTAAAGGATCGAGCTAAAAATTGGCTAAACAACTTGAGACCTGCATCAATCCACTCTTGGGACCAACTGCAAAGAGAATTCTACAAAAAATACTTCCCTCATCACAAAACAATTGCACTTAAAAAGAGCATCCAAAACTTTTTTGAAAAAGAGGGAGAGTCATTCTATGAAACATGGGAGAGGTTCAAAGACACCCTAAACATGGTTCCACACCATGGGATTTCCATACCTGAACAAGTGAGAATTTTCTATGAAGGGTTGGGTCCGGGTAATAAACAATTCATTGACATGATGTGTAATGGAACCTTTAAAAACAAGGCCCCAAATGATGCTTATGAGTATCTCGAAAGTCTGGCTGAACAAAACCAAACTTGGGGAACTTCACCTTATTCTGAAAATCCACAAAGAAACACTGGAATTCATACACTTAGAGAAGAGGAAAGCCTTAGGGCTAAACTCGCAGCACTCTCTAGGAAGGTTGAAGAGATAGACCTTAGGAAAGTCCATGAAATCCAAAATGTAGACCTTGTTTGCACAATTTGTGACAAACATGACCATAAAACAGACAACTGCCCAACCATTCCATCCATCAAGGATGTTCTTCTAGGAGGACCCCCAGCAGAAGTCAATGCCCTAAACTTTCAAAAGCCCCAATACCAAAACACCTTCAATCCAAGGTACAATGACCACCCAGGCTTCCGCTGGAAAGATAACCAACAACCTAGCCAACCACAGGGACAAAATCCTTACCCCCATCAGAACTACCAAAACCATAACCAGTTCCAAACCCAACCTATACAATACCAACAACCACCGGTCCATTTTCAACAAACCATCCCACCTCCAAAATATCCCCCTGGGATAAACCAACCTACTCAAGCACCAACCCAAACTGTTCCACAAAGCCTACTAGAACAACTGTGCAAACAAATGGAGAGGATGAACTCGAAGGTATCTTCCCTAAAACAAGAACTTCAAACCATCAAAACAGGAAAGGCACCCATGCCTACTCAGGCAGTGTCGTCCTCAACTTCAAGGGGAGAGTGAAGTTGTGCTCAAACAACTCATGAACAACTAAAGGCTGTGACTATTTTAAGAAGTGGGAAATCAATTGAGAAACCTGAACAACTAATTCAGAACCCACCTGAAGATTCAAACTTGGATGAAAATTTAAATGAACCACAAGATCAAACTGATGAAACTGATAACAATGTAAAAGAAACAACTCTTCAACAAACAACCCCACAACCTGCACCATTTCCCCAACGCATGAGGGGGAAATCCAAGCCTGAACTGAGTGAAACGTTAAGGGAAATATTTTCACAAGTCAAGTTGAACATGCCCCTTCTCGATGCCATCCAAACTATACCTGCCTACTCAAAGTACCTTAAGGACTTGTGCACTTTTAAAAGAAAATTTTCACATAAAAACGAAGTCCTTTTGGCTGCTAATGTGAGTACCACCATTCAAGGGACCATTCCTCCTAAGTTGAAAGACCCAGGTTTCCCTTACATCAATGTTGAACTAGGAGAAAGCAAAGTTGTCAAGGCCTTGTGTGACCTAGGTGCTAGTGTCAATCTCATCCCATCTGCTGTGTACTGCCAGTTAGGCCTAGAAGAACTCCAACCCACATCTGTCACACTTCAACTTGCTGATCGTAGCATTAGGGTTCCAAAGGGGATTTTAAAGGACGTTCTGGTAAAGGTTGAAAACTTCATCTACCCTGCTGATTTCATTGTCCTTGACAACCATCCAAACTTAGGAAATAAGGAACAAACCCCAATCATCCTTGGTCGTCCTTTCCTTGCAACAATCAACTCTGTTATTCGAGTCCGAAATGGGAACATGACCATCACCTTTGGGAACATGAGTCTAGACCTGAACATCTATAATGCAAGCTCACAAATAGGGGATGACGAGGATATTCATGAAGTAAACATGATAGGAAGCATTGATAATAAATCCATGGAACATCAAGGAATATTTGATGAATGTTTAAGTCAGAATGAGATTGATTTCCTTTGTTCATATGAAGGAAGTTTATCTCCTTGGCTTGAATCATTTTCAAATTGCTCTTATGATGAAGTCTTGGGTCCAACAATCAGTGAAACCTTTAAAGAAACCAATTTCATAGAGACCCCTCTAAATTCCTTCCCTAAATTTGATCAAGCCAATCTAGTAGCTGAAACTTCTACATGTGAGGAATCAATCCAATCTGAACCTCTAAAAAGAGAAATTGATCTTGATCCAATGTCCCAATCTTCTGCTAAAATTCTGAACCAACCTGATCTTGAATTGAAGGAACTTCCTGCTGCACTAAAGTATGCCTTCCTAGGGGAAAATCAAACACATCCTATTGTCATTTCTTCTTCTCTTGAAGCCAATCATGAGAGGATGATTCTAGATGTCCTTAGGAAGCATAAGAAAGCCATTGGTTGGACCCTTTCTGATATTCCTGGGATTAGCCCACTTATCGGGACTCATAGGATTGTTCTGGAATCTGATTCAAAGCCATGTCGTCAACCTCAACGGCGACTCAATCCTAATCTCATGGAGGTAGTAAGGAAGGAACTTCTGAAATTGTTGAAAGCTGGTATCATATATCCCATAGCTGAGAGTGAATGGGTGAGCCCAATCCAAGTGGTTCCAAAAAAGGCTGGAATCACAGTGATAACCAATGAGGATGGAGAGATTTTTCCAACAAGGGTGAGTAGTGGATGGAGGGTCTTCATTGACTATAGGAAACTAAACTCATTCACCAAGAAGGACCATTTCCCCTTACCATTCATTGACCAAGTCCTTGAGAGAGTGGCAGGTCATGCCTTCTACTGTTTCTTAGATGGGTACTCGGGGTACAATCAAATTGAGGTCTCCCTAGAGGATCAAGGGAAGACTACATTCACATGTCCTTTCGGTACCTTTGCCTTCAAACGCATGCCCTTTGGGTTATGCAATGCCCCTGGAACCTTCCAGCGGTGTATGATGGGAATCTTCTCAGACATGGTAGGGGATTTTCTTGAGGTCTTCATGGATGACTTCTATGTGTTTGGGGATACTTTTGAGGGATGTCTGCAGAATGTGGAGAGAGTCTTGTCAAGATGTGAAGAAAAAAATCTGGTCCTAAACTGGGAAAAATGCCATTTCATGGTTAAAGAGGGACTTGTTCTAGGCCATCTGGTCTCGAGTAGGGGGATTGAAGTTGATAAAGCAAAGGTTGACATCATTCGTCACCTTCCATCACCCAAAACTGTCAAGGAAGTGAGGTCTTTCTTAGGACATGCTGGTTTCTATAGAAGATTCATCAAGGACTTTAGTTCAATATCCCATCCCCTTTGTGCTCTCTTAGTAAAGGATGCTCCATTTGTTTGGACAGAAAGCTGTGAGGGTTCATTCTCAACCCTCAAATCCTCTCTCACCTCTCCTCCCATTATGAAATCTCCAAATTGGAACCTTCCTTTTGAACTTATGTGTGATGCCAGCGACTTTGCTGTTGGAGCTGTGTTAGGACAACGTTGTGATAAAACTCCTTATGTCATTGCTTATGCAAGCAAATCCTTAAATGATTCCCAAATCAACTACACCACCACTGAAAAGGAGTTACTTGCTATTGTGTTTGCCTTAGAGAAGTTTAGGTCCTACCTCTTAGGATCACCCATCACTGTGTTCACTGACCATTCTGCACTAAAATACCTCTTCCAAAAACAAGATGCTAAGGCTAGACTGATTAGGTGGGTCCTTCTCTTACAAGAATTTGACCTCACAATCAAGGATAAAAAGGGAGTTGAAAATGTTGTAGTTGATCACCTCTCTAGGATGGAATTCAAAGACAACTCAAATCACCTTTCTGTGTCTGATTCGTTTCCTGATGAACACTTATACTCTGTGAGTGACTGCCCTTGGTATGCTGACATAGCAAATTTCTTAGTGACAGGAGTCATTCCAAAAATTTTAGGGACTCAAGCTCAAAGGAAATTCCTTTCTGATGTTAGACACTATGTGTTTGATGATCCATACCTCTATAAGTTCTGCCCTGACCAAGTCATTAGGAGGTGTGTTCCAGAATCTGAACAAGAGTCCATCCTTAAATTCTGTCATAGTGAGGCATGTGGAGGACACTTTTCCTCTAAGAAAACATCTGCTAAGATTCTTCAATGTGGTCTTTTCTGGCCCACCCTCTCAAGGGACTCCTACACATTTTGTCAAAGCTGTCCTAGGTGTCAACAAGTAGGGTCCATCACAAAAAGGAATCAAATGCCACTCACTCCCATCTTAGTGGTTGAAATCTTTGACTGTTGGGGAATTGATTTCATGGGTCCCTTCCCAAACTCTCGGGGATACCTCTACATACTCTTAGCTGTTGATTATGTCTCAAAATGGGTTGAGGCCATTCCCAAAAAATCCAATGATCATCAAACTGTGATTAGATTCCTAAAAGAAAACATATTCTCTAGATTTGGAATTCCTAGGGCTATCATAAGTGATCGTGGAACTCATTTTTGCAATCGTCCATTCTCATCACTCATGGAAAAATATGGAATTTCTCACAAAGTGTCCACTGCTTACCACCCACAGACCAATGGTCAAGCTGAGTTAGCCAATCGTGAAATTAAGCAAATTCTTGAAAAAACTGTCAACCCCTCTAGGAAATATTGGTCTGAGAAACTCTTAGATGCTCTTTGGGCCTATAGAACTGCATATAAAACAATTTTAGGAATGTCCCCATATAGGTTGGTTTATGGCAAAGCATGCCATTTGCCAGTGGAGATTGAACATAAGGCCTTTTGGGCAATTAAGAAAATGGATTATGACCTCTCATTGGCCGGAACAAGAAGGAAATTAGATCTCAATGAACTGGAGGAACTAAGGATGGAGGCTTATGAAAAATCAAGGATCAATAAAGCTAGAGTTCAAGCCTACCAATCTAGGAATATAAAGGTCAAACATTTTGAACCGGGAAAACTTGTGCTCTTGTATAGTTCAAAACTTCATTTACATCCGGGAAAGTTAAGGTCTAGATGGTCAGGACCATTCATAGTGCATCATGTATTCCCCCATGGGGAAGTAGAGATTCAAGATCCCACAAGTGGTCACATTTTCAAGGTCAATGGTCAAAGGTTAAAAACATTCATTGAATCATTCAATAAACAGGAAATAGATGTTGAGTTAATTGATCCAATCTATGAACCAGGAAAAAAATTGATAAATTTGAGATCTATGTCGGGCTAACGACGTTAAACAAAGCGCTGCACGGGAGGCAACCCGTGGTTTTTATGTTTCTAATCTTTCTGAATCATCTTTATTTTTCAAATAAGATTACTTAATCATTTTTTATATTTAAAAATAAAAAAAATAAATTGTTGACCTGTTCTTCTATAATGAGTATGGATGGGTACGAAAGGGGAGCACCATATTCATCCGTGTCACGTGGTGTGATCCTTGAGTAATACCTTACCCAGAAATTTAAAAAGAAGACAATGTATCATCAGTTTATTTTGTTTTTATTATTCAATGGGTTAAGAAAAAAAATATAATAATACAAAAAAAAATTCCACGCCATAGGTCGTGGGGCAAACCCCGTCACAACCGGCGAAGCCGCGGGGACTCGAACCCGGGACCGAAGGGAGACAGGGGCGCGCGCTTACCACTGACCTGCAGCTTCTTGTGCTACCTTATTCTATAATTTTTATATATATTCTTATATTTTACTTCCTTTATTATATAAATATATATATATATATTGTTTGTTTTTGTTTGTTTTGTTTGTTTTGTTTGTTTTGTTTTTTCCTTTTTCCACTAGGGAACTTTGCAAGCGACATGGATATCAAAGGAATAAATTCGAGCGGCAAGAATTTCAAACTTCAACCACCATGTGATTTCATTCCATAATCCTCATTTTCAATTTCCTTTTTAAATTTTTATTCCCTGCCTCTACTCCTTCTAATTTTTCATTTCTTCAAACACCGGGGACAGTGTTGTTTTAAGTTGGGGGGGAGATAAAATAAAATAAAAATGCTTTTGTGTCAAAAACAAAAATTGAATGATTTGAAAAAAAAAGTAAATGGAAGGAAAAATTCATTTAACTTTGAACATGGTAATACACATTGCACACTTTGAAACTGAATATCAAATAATTTAGCATGCCCTGATTCTGATTTTAATCCTTGTATAATTTCATGAGCATAGATTTTGGAAAGTGTGGCTGTCCAATGTGATATTTCATCGTTTATATTTTCATCCAAATAAAAAAATGCCACAATGCACGTCCTCTAGACTGTGGGGTACTAATTTGAATTTTTGGAGTCCCATAATAAATAGCATAGGATGGTTTTATTTTTATGAATAATATGAGTATTCAAAAAAAAATAAAAAAAAAATTATTAAAAAATAAAAAATAAAAAATAAAAATAAAAATTTGCGTGTAGAGCAATGGATTGATAAAATGCGAGGCTTTCGGCACTTGGGGATCGTGACTCCAGAGTTGTCTAGCCCTGAGTTTTTCAATCTATCTCTATTTATGGTAATATGACTTTGTTTTTGATTAAGTTAACTCGAGACGATGCCCGAGTATGTGGGTTTCACTTGGTGCCCTAAGGCCTTTGAGTCTGGGAGTCATCGGCAAAGTCTTGCTACATGGGTTAATTTGATTAATTGCAATCTCAATTACTATAGCAATATTGCAAAAAAAAATCAAAAAAAAAGAGGGATGAAGAATACTCATATTAGGATTAAATTTGATTCCACCTAGCGCTTCCATGATTTTCCCCTTGAATGAAAATGAACCCCCATATCTATTGTGATTCACAACACATCATTACACCTAATTGAGTTGGATGAAGAATGATGATGGATTTGATCAAAGGAATGGGCTTGGGATTGGGATCTTCTTATGAAACTATCTTGTATTAAAATATTTTGATGGGTTTCATGATTGTTTGGTATAAGGTTTTTTGGTGATCATTGTGTATTAAAATGTTTTTGGAAAAGGGAATTTGAATTTCATTTTTGATGAGATATATTTTGCTCGGGACTAGCAAAACTCAAGTTGGTGGGTGTGATTAGCCACTAAATGAGGCTAATATTCATTGTTAATATACATAATTTTCATGTTCTTTGTTATTCATAAACACCATTTTAGTGCATTTTACACTTTGAACATCATTTCACATTATGATTGTAATACCTTCTTAAAATGCACTATTATGTGGTACATTTTTGAACATCATTTAAAGTACCCAATGATTCATCTGATTTTAAGGAATTGAATTTTACAGATTTTAATTTGATATTTTTGTAAATTTATCTACACTTAAATATGAACATGTTTGATTCAGGGATCAGTGGAGAATTCATGGAGGATGATGGAGATATTTGGCAATGAAAGGAAGCAATTCTGGAGAAGGCAGATTGGACACCAGCCCACTTATGAGACTATGGGGCCCAACATACAGGCCCAATTAATCCCAAATTTCGTGGGATTCTATAGGACATTTATAGTAACAAATCACTCTTCAGGAGTTAATGCTGATTCTGCCTCCATGGTGGTCATTTAGGCGGCCCAAGTTAGAGATAAAATTCTGGGCCAGATTCTGCGGCCCAGAAACACAGTCCACCAATTTGATCATATCTCGGAATCCAAAACTCCAAATGGGCCCATATTTTACAGGCGGTTATAAGACATCCGGATCTCCATTTTCTTCTTCTATGGCCCACCCTGATTCGGACTTCTAAAAGGTCTTACAGACGCGTCTGTTCGGTGGATGAAAACTGGCTGCCACCTCGGGTCAAACGTGGAAAAGTCCAAATTCCACAAGCTTTCCACCACCTATAGCCTACCAAAATTAATTAACATGCTTTGTACTGTTGGTGGATCGACCCAAGGCTCCCAAAATCCATATTTAAGGCAGTTGTGGTGAAGGAGTTGAGGATCTTGGATGCTTTGTTCAATTGTAATGTTATGCTGCATTTTTGTTGCCTCAATTTTGTCCTTCACATGTAAGTTGTTCAAATCACTTTAGTTTCTTAATAAAAGTTCTTCTTCTACTCTTATTATGTTGTTCTTAATATCACTTTGATACCGTTGGATCAAGGTGTGAATTTATTCACACCAACCCTTGTGAAATTATTCACACAACGGTGGAGTGATCATTTTATTTTTGTTGTTTTCTTTACTTCTCCATTTCCTCCCTCATGAGTCTACTTTCCACTTCCATTGAAACCATGGGATCAATGGAGGGCTAACCCACTTATGGGTTGATCCAAGGGAGTAGCAAGGGGCTGGATTGGATGTTATTTATCACCTAATTAATGTATAATCACTTCTTTAATTGGGATTTTTATTTGATGATTTTTAAACTCCATCGTCCTTGTTGAATTTAAGGCCACACACTTCAAGTACTAATACGATCCTTTACCTTGAAGTGCTCAAAACTTTGATCCTTCAAGTGTATAGGTGATTAGTATTAGAGGGTGTAGGCATTAAACCAGTAAGTGATGATGTTGTTTTATCTCCTTAAATGAACCCATCTCAAATTTAAGAAATTGAAATCATTAAAAAGAAAATACGTCCAATCCACCCCGAGTGATAACCTAGGATCAACTCATTCTTTTAAATTGAATCCACTTAAATCTATTAGATATCTTTAAAACCCATCTAAAATCAACCCAAAGTTGGCCACTTCATAGCAAAAAATCCATCCCTTAGGTTGTGTATCTTAGGTATCTTCTTAGGTCTCTGTGGAATCGACAACCCAAGCTACACTACAAGGACCGTTCTACCCTTCTTCTCTTGGGTAAATTTGGGCGTGAACCAGAACTACATACGGCTTGATTCCTGCCCCCGCAGGATACGTAGCGACACTAAGATCCCCAGTCCTGGCCCAGCCCCCTAAATAAACAAAAAAATAATACCCTTTCCCCCCGTGTGCGAACCAGACCGGCACGGGGTGTACTTATCATCCTTACCACATGACGTTAAACTGCACGGACAATGATGTTAAAAATGCCCCCTTCCCCCGTGTATGGACCAGACCTGCACGAGGTGTATATATTCGTCCTTACCGCATAACGATAAACTGCATGGACTTCATCCTCACCGCATGATGCTAAACTGCACGGACTTCGTCGCGACCCACCCAAGACACATGGAGATATGAGATGGAGATACTCCTTGCACATTTGGATGCATCCTCTCAATACATCAGACTCCACGACCCGAATAATTATGGATCTTCATAACCACTCATGACCATCAGAAGTGGAAAGTCATCAACCCATGGACACCTTTGCATGACTATGCATACCATGCCCTCAGCGGCTCTCCATAATGATAGCCCCTGGCCCGTCTACCAAAGGCAAGATTTCCACAGGCGAAACTCTTCCTAGCTCCGTATGCTTACCGACCTCATATCCCCCATACCATACCTCATGACCCAAAAGTTTATGGCAAAGTCATTTACAAGTTCATTCCCCTTTTCACATCCAGGTGTTTCTAGGGTATCCCTATCTGGCTAGCCTATGTGTCTGTCAGTGGTTCACATAGCGACCTGCATCAACAAACATCAAGCCAGGACTAGGCTACTTTGAATCAACGGACAATTGCAGTGAACATGTTTCTTGTATACCCGGACACCATTATCCCCACGTGCCAAACTCTGCACTGTGAGCAATCACAGATTCTCATAATCATTCATGGAAATCAAAAGTGGAAAGTTATCGACCAGGGGACACCTTTGTATGACTATTCATACCATGCCCTCGGCGGCTCTGCATATTGATAGCCCCTAGCTCGTCCATCAAAGGCAAGATTTCCTCAGGTGGTACTCTTCCTATCTTCGTACGCCTACCGGCCTCAGAGCCCCCATACCACACCACTTGATCCGGGAAAACTCAAAGATGCAGTTTAAAACCTTCATCCCCCACCTTGTTCCAATTATATTAGAATATGTTGACTCAGTTTTCCTTTGAGTGACTGCAGCAATAGTCACCCAATGGTCCAAGCTCTATGACCGATAAACTAGAAGTACCTCATCCTTACCGCATGACGTGAAACTGCATGGAATGAAGGCACACCCTCGTGCACAAAAAAAAGAGAGAAAAGATCAGTGTAGGGGGATCTTTGAAACTCAACAAGCAACTGGGGACGGATATCCCCGACATGTCCAGACATTCCCCTGCCAAATGACAGACTTCGTGGCCCGAATAATTGTGGATCCTCATAACCATTCATGGCCATCGGAAGTGGAAAGTGATCGACTCGTGAACACCTTTGTACGACTATGCATACCATACCCTCATTGGATCTTCATAATGACATCCCCTAGCTCGTCCATCAAAGGCAAGATTTCCACAGGCGATGCTCTTCCTAGCTCTGTACGCTTACCGGCCTCAGAGCCCCCATATCACCTTTCCTGATCCAAGAAGCCCCAGAACCATGATTTACACCAATCAACCCCCCCCCCCCCTGTCTGGGGCATGTTGAGGTATTCAAGCCCAATTGCATTATGATGAAGAGAAACCTTTGAAAAAATACCCCTCGTCCTCGCTACATGACGTTAAACTGCATAGCAACCTTCAAAAAGGTCCCCATCCTCGCTGCATGATGTTAAACTGCATAGAAACCTTCAAAAATGCCTCTCGTCCTTGCCGAATGACGCTAAACTGTACCGAATATGTCCCAACCACATGACGATAAATTACACGATCATACTTGTCATGGGTTCAGTGAGAAAAAAAAAGGATTTTCTCCATCATTCAGTGCATGGGTCAGACCTGCACAAACCACCTCCTCACACCAACATGAGAAATAATTACTTCACCTATTCTCGAGAATTTTATTCTAGATGTTTCCCCCTTATTCAGGCACCCTCTCACCATAATCCATACTCTGTACTCAGAAAAAGTCAAAATCTCATAAGACACCCCTGGTGGTCCCAAATATCAACTTCCCTGAAGTTGCTCGGCTATCGGAAGTGGATATTATTTGACTTAAGGACCCCTTTGTACAACTATGCATACCATAACCTTAGAAGCTCTGCATATTGATCGCACATGGACCATCTACCAAAGGCAATATTTCCTTAGGAAATGCTTCTCTCCGTACGGCTCTTGGCCTCTGAGCCCCCATTTCTATCCCGGGATTCGGAAACCCTCTGAGCTACAGTTTTCCAACCTCTTTCACAATCCTACCTGAATGCGGCGGAACATCTTTGACAAGATTATGGAGAACCAGGAGAAGTCGTTCCATTTTAAATGATGTCCCAACTGCATGCCTTTAAACTGCGCCAAGCCTCGACCATCCCTTACGCTAACTAAATGCATAGGGAAGTGGTCTCCTGACCACACTCCTGATTAGTAAGGATGTTCCCAAAACCCTTCTAGATGTCACACTCCCCTTATGAACCACCCCTGGTGGTTTTCATAATTTTCCAAGTCACCCATTGTGGTTTCTATGAGCTGGGATTCCATGAAGTCCCCTGGCCATCAGAAATGGATAGGTCTTTGACTTAAGGACACCTTTGAATGACTATGCATACCATACCCTCAGTGGCTCTACATATTGATCGCCCCTAGCCCATCTACCAAAGGCAATTTTTCCTTATGAAACGCTCTTCGTACCTCTGTACGCCGACATGGCTCCCGTGCCTTGAGACATGCCCTGCATGCCACTCAAATTTAAACATGTTTTCCCCCAAGTGTGTCAGAAGAGTATTGAGACATCTTTTAATCAGTTGAACCCATTGGGGCCTTCGCCCCACCATATTTGGTCAAATTTGTTTGACCTAAAACATCAGTATTGATAGTATTGACGGTGGGACTTTAAACCGCTCACAAAAGAAAGAGGCACAAAGCCTGTTAGGCCAAAAACCTGAAAAAGGCGACCTAAGAAAAAGCTGGGTTATACCCGCTGGGTCCATACCAAATCGGCCCAGGAAAATTAGGGCATTAAAAGAAAAAAGACAGAAAGTTTGTAGGGTTTTCCTATAAAACCTTGGCAATTATCAAACTATTCTCGCTGGATCCCATGGTCTAGGAAAAAGATAGAGCCTGTTTTCCTGAGTTATGATTAATTCTAATTCAGTGAATTGTTATTTTCACAACAATTGTTCTAAGTAACAATCAAATTCCACAGCAACAAGTGATTGACAGAAACTGTGTTTCGTTTGAACAAAAAAAGGAGGACGTCCACAAGCCGGGGTCTCTCCTTCACACAAAAAAAGGGGGTAGAGGGGTAAGTAAAAAAAGGACACAAAAGTAGCTCTGGTAATTATAAAGGATCCTGACTCGCTCTCCCCACCAGATCAGCGACCGCGCGGCGAAGGTCGTTGCAAGATTGTTCCAACACTGCCTTCTCCCTGGTTTCAACCTCTTCCACTGGAAGGATACACTCCACTGTGGTTTGGAGGTCGTTGATCCCTTTTCTGGTATCTTTAAGACGACCAGTCATGGACGATAACTGATCCCTTAGCATCGTGGCCCGTTCTTCGCATTCATGCAACTCGGAGGATAGGATGGCCGCCTGATCTCGAGAGATCGCCTCCCGTGCTATCAGTTGATGGAGCTTTGTTGTGGTTTCCTCCAAGGTTCGGGCCCCACAATGAGTGGTATCGAAGTGGGAAATCTTGAATTCGTTAGTGATAGCTTCCTCGCGGGCCATAACAACTTGGAAAGCAAGAGAATGGAACTGTCGATAGTCAAAGCAACCCGACCCCAAACCCAGGAAGAGCTGACGAAGAGATTCGGTTTTAGTTTCCATTTAGATTAAGGGGGTTTCAGTGATGATTTCACAGATTCGGGGCTAGGACCACCTATTCAATGCCCAATGGTCTGCCATGGTATGATGATCTTTGGTATCCTCACTGGGCGACACGAGAACAAAGTCTGGCATGGCAGCCCGCACGGACGTGTGCTCACTAGAAGTTGGCTCCGAAGGTGGAAAGTCTGGAGCCTCCAACCCTGGTTCAGGCTTGGGGACCAAGTTGCTAAGCCCGGTATCAACTGGAGGAACCTTCGGGATGGTCTCACTGGGACCCGAAGCCATAGGGTCATCCTCATACATGCACAAGAATGATGAATTTTTCTGAACTGCAGCCACCACAGGTTTGGGAGAGGAAAGTTCTCTGAGTCTCTTTGATCGACGAGCCATTAGTCAGTCCTCCCTTAAAACTGAGGAGGAAGGTTTAGTGGATGCAGCAGCCACCATACCTCCTGATTTGGGAACCTTCCAGAAAGCCTTCCCTAGGATCCCATCAGGATAGTATTTTACCCATGTTTTTTCATACTCCATGGAAAGGTCGGAAGCTGCCCCCATATCAGGCAGGGGAATGCTTGCGTCAGATCCCTCCCACGTCAGCATCATCCACCACTGACGAAGTATGACCGGATGCAGTCCTTGAGCCCGAGAAGGGGGAAGGGAAACTTGGACTTGCATGCACCCGAACTGGTGAGAAAAGTGATACGGGGCATACAACTCGCAGAGAGAAACCCCGTCGATCCATGCGGACAGAAACCCGTACCGTAGGGAGATCATGTAAGAGCTCTCCTCTAGGATCCCAAGGCAGTTGTCAAATAAGACGCTAGAAGGGGTGGGGTAGGGAGTGAAGATGAACTGGGAGAAGTCGCTCAGAAGATCGAGGACTTCACTAGAGTTGAGAGACTTCAAGAGAACTCCAGCAATATCTAGTAGGGTAGGCCGAAAGGTAGGTAGAAGGATGGTCGTGTTGTGTTGATATTCATAACAGCGACAATGATCTACCACCCAGCCGTACAAAAATTGAAATGGCCCGCTTAGACGGTAGGGTGACCCGCCCACCTACATGTGGATCAGTAGCTCGTAGATACGGTCCAAAGTGGGCACGGCTAAATTCACCAAGCGGCCCTCTACTAACTCAGCCACCATCATCAAAGTGCAGGCCTGGACACCTGGGTTAACATCCCGAGAAGGAAATATCCATCCGCTCAAAAACATAGCAAAAAGACCGGCCAACCGAAGCATAGGCGACACACCAGGGTGCACCTCGTAGCCCCATGAAAGGTAGTCGCCTGCTTCCAGAACCGCCCAGTAAGAACCTTCAATGGTTCGTGACTGTTGGGAAGGATGAGTCCTGGGATGCTTAAGCTTCGGCATAGGGCCAGTGGTGTTGAGAAATAACCCTATCCAAGTTATATAATGAATAAGCGAGCGGGCACACAAGGCCTGACCCAGTGACTGCTCCGCCATAGCCAGCAACTCCTTCTCCAATAAAGGCACATGTTAAACATCGTCCCATGCGTCGGGAGTGGGAAAAAATTCGTCATAAATCTCGCCAGTAATCGGCAGTCCTCATATCTTGTAGATGTCCCACAGACTAATGCTGACTTCACCGTGGGCAAGGTGGAAAGTATTAGTACTTGAACACCAGTGGCTGAATAGGTCGGGCAGGATCGGAGATGGTGGGTAAAAAGAAAATTGGGAATCCCACACTACGGAGTATAGATTGACCGCTCCCAGTGAATCGGGAGACTCCCGACAATGATGATGGACCCAGAAAGCCCAAGCCCAATCATTTGAGAAGAGCCCGCTGGACCAAAGATCCCACCTGGAAACCCACCCTGCTTCAGGATCCCTTCGAGCAAGGTTGATAATAGAAGGGTAGTCCTTAATGATAGCTTTCTGAGAAAATTCTTGAGTGCACTAATCTCTTTGGGTCTGGATAGAGCCCCTTAGAATAAATGTGTTTTTTGGACCAAAATTATAAATTATCTCCCCAGATTGGGTAAGGTTTTCTTGAATGCATTTTGACGGCACTTCCAGAAAAGGAGAAGGGAGACCTGAGAAAGTAGGGGGCATAGGGACATCATCCTGAAGACCAAATCCATAGAGCGGGAGCCGATTTGATAATGGATAACTCAGAAGCTCAGGAGAAATCAGGTTCTTCAATACATCGTCATCAGGAATGATGGACCAACTAGGGTCTTCTTTGACGCCCTCCGCTCTGTGAATCATAGATGAACGTCTCTCTAAGACGATTGAGAGGGGCTCTGCAGCAGGCCTCGGAATAGAATGAGGGGGAACCATATTTTCTCCCGGCACAATGAGAGCCAACAATTGGTTAGTTCAGGATAAAAATCTAGAAAAAAATAACTAAATGAATGGTTAAGGAGCCTTCATAATCAAAATCCTCAAGGAGGCCTTGGAAGATGGTTTGCGATGACATCATCCCATGAACCAGCCCTTCGTGAAATCAGTCCACGACGCCCTGGACCGTGGAGCGTTGGCCAGGAAGCCTCGAACCAAGTCGCTCTGCGGAATTTCAATCGCGAGTTTATTCGGAAGACTCAGATACTTTTTAAAGTTCAAGATATTTTTAGTCTATGGAGCATCGAGACCGCGAAGCAAGTTCCTTCGCAACCCGTCATCACTTACTTTTTAATTAATTAAGAGTAATGGTTCGCGGTTGGAAAATTGGTTCGCGGGTGAAGGAGACCGTGAAGAAGGAATGGTTTGCAGAGGATTGCTGCCAGTTCGCGGACGAGGCACTTCATGAAGGAGCAAACACGCGGAGGCGATGGAGCTCTAGTTTCGCAAAGAATTCGGTAAAGGACAAGTGAAGGGCTCCTCGTATTTATAGGCATGGTCCTTTACCGGGTCTACCTTTCTACTGTAAACCATCTCAGTTTCAGGACCACATTGCATCGGAATGGCCTCCTCTTCGTTCCGATCGGGACCCAATTCTGATGGGGGCATTTGTAGGGTCCTAAAAAATATGCAAAGGGAATTTTACCCAAATCCCCCAAATAGTTGGGGCAAGTAATCAAATAAGGAACACAAACAGGACTGGTCCGCAAACCAGTCCCATGGAAGCGCAACGTGGCCAGGCCCCGCGAGGCACCCCCTCCGCGAACCATTTTCGTTCGCGAAATGGAGGCACAGAGCCTCTTCGGTCGCGAAGTAGGATGGGAACCAGTCCGGTTCACCATCACGAACCGCCCCAACCATGGACCGCATCGACCGGTTCAAGCCGCACCCATTGTCATTCGTGGAATAGAGGCAGAACCCTCCATAGTCGCAGAGCACTCCCTGAGTTCGCCTCATGGAGGGGGGGAAGTGTTCAATACCCACCGCGAATCGTGGATTGACAAAGTCACCTATGAACCGGGTATTTGGTTATGGACCTCCGCCAAAGGTGCCACGTGGCCACAGATACATACCTTTCCCCGCTCTATAAAAGGAGACCAAGGGGGAAAGAAAAAGGGGTTCAGAGAACTAGAATAGGATTCGGAGGGATTGGAGATTCGGAAGGAGATCAGTTGAAGGAAGGCTTTGGATTTTGCGAACAGCAAAATTCCCATCCGCGAACCACAGCAGGTATATGAATTTACAAGGAATTGGAAAACGCATAATAATTTGGTGAACCGCGAACCTAAAATAACAAAAACAAGGAGAACTGCGAATCATACCCCCTCCGGGGATGACTTCCCCGCGGACCAGGGAGTTTATGCCTCTTTTCCCATCCGTCGCACTGCATAGCAATCTCCTACACGGATGAAGCCCTGACCGACGAGCCTCCGACCGGCGCCGCCCTTGGCCGCCGCTGCCCACCTGGAACCCTCCACGAACCACCCTGGTTCGTGGATTGAACCTGAAGCCGCGAACCACCCTGGTTCGCGGGACGCCAATCAGTTCGCAGACCACCCTAGTTCACGGACGGCTTCTCCAGCTACGTGGCGCTTCCCCAGGCGAAGGGCGCCACCACCCATACCTCTCAGTGGCTCGCCAAATACTTCGGTGTCCTCATTTCCCGAGCCAGGTAAAATCCTTCCGATCCATCCAAGTCCTCTGCGACTCCCTCATTGACCTATTCATCGGACACAAGCCGAGGCCTCCTCCAGAGCCACCAGATCCGCATGGTGTAACTTTCAGGTGCATCAGCGCACCATTTTGAGTTCACATACCCATGGTAAACAAGGGAAAAGGGGTTTCCCCGACCCTTGAGCAGATTCCCAAAGCATTTCTGGGTTCACATTCCCACGGTAATGTGGAGTCTGAGCTCGGGAATCCCCTTTATGCCCCTATACTTGTAGAGGGTTCCTCGGAGATGGATAAATAGCCATCAGAAGGAATCCCTCATGCACTACAAGAGAGGATATGGACACAGGATCACACCCTTTCCCTCTCCCGCTGGGATTTGTCACCCCGGGCGTCTATCTCGGAGTAAGCCCCAACCTTACGGGCATCCATCTCGGAGTAAGCCCCGACCTTACAGGTCGCCTTCACGCGTAAGCCCCACTCCGCTTCTCACGGACGCACCTTTCACGATGTGATCCTCTGGTCCCTGTTGCCTCTTGTTTCTCACACCGAGCATGACTCACATGGGCTTAGAGTAAGCATCGACCATGACATCCTCTTATGGGCCTCCTTAGAGTGTAAGCCCCAATCCATCACTAGGGGCCTCTGTTAGGTCCACTAGGCTGAATACCCTAAGAGGGGGGGTGAATCAGGGTATGACTAATTAAATATTAATGCACGTTCTGATCTTGTTTCGTTGTTAAGCAAAACACTCTTCTCTCTCTTTCCTGCTACACAATATAAACATAAAGTAAAGCAAGCGCAGGACACAAAATTTTTACTTGGTTCACCACTAAGGGCTACGTCCAAGGAGCATACGCCGACAGGTTGCCGGTCGTACCAAATTCCACTAATCTTCACTAGCTGTGGATTACAAGGTTCGGGCTAGATCACTTCTATACCCAGGCTCACTGCCTTTACAAGTTTAGGGTCAGCTCACTGCTTTCCCAAGGTTCACTCCCTATTTCTCTCTCTCTAGCTCACTGCCGGTGGAGAGGATCACCTTCTTCCTCTTCCTAAGCTCACTACTCTTGGAAGGAATCCACTCACAGTTTATAGACATGTAGGTCTCTTCATTTGCATGAATGAATGCATCTTTCTCTGTGTGTAGATGCTCTGTTGAAGTACAACTTTCACCCGAAGATGAATATCTCTTTGCACCGAAGGTATCGGGAAAACTTCCAACTTCCACGCAGTCCGAAAAACACTGCTGGAACAAACCTTACTTGGCGCGCAAGTCTACCTCGACGCGCAAGTATCGGCGCGCAAGTCACAACGGGCGCGCAAGTCCTCCTCTGACACTTGCGCGACACAAGCTTCCTCAACTCCAAACTTGCGCGACTCTCTTCCTTTTACGCCCAAACCAATATTGGTGCGCAACTGCCAACCGGCGCGCAACTTCTAACACTGGCACACAACTTCAACCACTGGCGCGCAACTTCACCTGCGCGACCCACACTCACCACTTGCACGACCACCACACCTGCGCGACGGGAGCTCTGATTTCTCAAAGTGTTGAACTCGGTTAAGAATGAAGAGGGGGTAGTCCAGTATTTATAGGCAAATTGACCACCCTGCGCGACGGCGCGCAAGTCACCTGCGCGACCCAGTCCCGGCGCGCAAGTCTTCTCTCCTTTTAGACACTTGCGCGACCAACTCCCAAACTTGCGCGAACCTATTTCCTTAGCCATGTTTTTATCTTCTGATCTTGAAAAACATATGGCGCGCAAGTTTCCTGTACTCCAAGTCCGCAGCACGCAAGTCCCTTTGCCAAAAACACTTTTCTTCATTTGCCGATTTTCAGGCCCTAAAATTTGGCAAACACTAGAAAACAGCACCACCTTGTATCTGTTCTTTTGTACCACCTCCAGATCATCCATTCCTTTTATCAACGTTCTTGAATCAAACATGGATCGTTGAACTCAGCTCTTGAACTCGACATTCCACCATGAAATCCTCTTTGTCAACAAAGTTGTATGTCATCGTTTTGCTTTGTCAACAATCACTACTCAGATGTCCACTTTGTCAACAAACACAATCACCTCAAAAATGCTTCAATGAAACCTTGAGGGATTTTTGCCCAACAGCCTCCTTAGAGCGTAAGCCCCAATCCATCATTTCGTGCTGCCCCAGAGCGTAAGCCCCAAGCCAAAGTGAACTACGGGGACATTGATCCATGCCAAAGCATGGTATGTAGGAAGCCTCCACGAGGTTCAAGCCCACCACTCGGTCATTTCTTCACGTCGAGTTCCACCCTCGTCCATCATGACGTTAAACTGTGTATCCGAACTACATGGACTTTGATCCCTGCTTTCTAAGTAGGGTACATAGGAAGCCTCCCTGAGGATCAAGCCCAACAGCCGGTCGATCCGATCATCTCCACATCGGTTCACCGCGCCACTCCTAGTGCTGCCTCAAGCAAGTTTCAACCCTTTAGGTCATTAATTCAACGAGGTATGGTAAACCTCGGGCATAAATGATTCTGAACCCCTGCGTCCAGTTGATCGTTGTCCACCATGGTTAAATCTTTGGATACTATGTTTGGGTATAAACCAAAGATTCGCGAACATATGAATACGTTTTAAATATATAATAGAGTCCCGGAACAGGCAATAATTCCCCCCAAAAAGGGTGTGATGAGCCTGACTTCCCATCCTCTCGACCAATGTGAGTTCTTAAGAGTCGCTGGTCAAACCATCCGGTGAACGCCTGCCTTTGGAAAACAGGTCCATCAATCATTGGATATGAAGTCGTTGGGCGTTTTGAGGCCGAAAACCAGAATGAAACAGTCGTACATTCATAATTGTGGACTACCACCTCCACGAAGCGATGTGATTTTTTCCATGTATCCCTTTCATGAATGGTTATAAAGTTATTTTCAATATATAAAAATTATAATTTTGACTTGATTAATTTCTTTATATGATGTAACTATGATCTCTATGAACATGGTCTATGTAGATAAGTTTTTTAGGAATTATGAAATGAATCTCCTCAAAATGTATGATGAAAACAAAAATAATTAGTAACTAAATAATTAATGGTAATAAATTAAAATAAATGAAGATTTATAATTGAATATAAATTAAAATTTTGTTAATTTATTATAAAACTTATATATTTTTTTATTTTTTTATAGAATAGACAAAATGATTTAGGACATGATATTAGGTATTTCTCATATAAATTTTCTTTCTTTGAGACTTATTCCATTTTTACCGCATGGTTTATATACTACCACAAGAATTTATTTTATTGATATTTTGTTAAACTATATAGTTTTAAAAATCCTTAAAATTTATATTCATCAATTTCATTTTCTATTAAAATTTTAAAATGTTGTAATGGATTTTCCATTAAAACTGTCTTTTAGTGTTGTATTTTAAAATCTTTCTCCTCCATATCCACATTCCCTATAATGTTTTCATTTTTTCTAATTTGCTAAAAAATTTATTAGAAGTAATTTAAACTATATTTGAATTTATTTACACTTTTTTAAAAGGAATCTTCTTATTATTTTCACGAAAAGTTTCATTTGACTTTTAACAAAAAGAATAAAATGAATAATTACTTTAATGTTTACCAAATGAATTAATTTCTCACTATTATAACTATTCATTAAATTGAATATTACTATAAAATATTCCACTTATATTTTCAAGTAAATTAATTTTCTTAATAATTTGGAAAAAAAATTCAAAATATTCTTAGACTAAAAGGATATCTTTCTCACATTTTTTAATAAATGACTAAATTTTCCTTTAATGGTATTTAAAATTCATTTCAATATCTGTTATGTATTGTAACAATTCACTAGGGTTATTATATAATGATAAAATCAACATTATTTATCTTTATGGATTATGATTATGTTGTTATAGTTATTTACTGGGGAAAATATTGACATTTTGTATGATATTTTTTCAATAATAATGTTTTTGAAGAATATAGATTTGGTTGTTATTAATTTATTTCATATGATGAATGAAATTGACTTTATAGGTGGTGGAAGGGGAGCATTATTTACCCTTAAGGAATTAATAGGTCTCATTAGACAAATTATCCTGGGTAATTTACATTTTTCTTAATAATTTCTATATGATCTCATGGAATAAGGCTATATAAAATCAGTTACTGTTATCCCTGTGATTATATACATTGTATATTAATTAATTTAATGATTATGTATTTGATGGGTTTTATATAAATCTATTTATATAATATGGTATAAAAATTATCTTATGATTTTAAAGATCCTTCATGATCTTTTATGAGAAAAATTATTGTATTTAAAGAAACCTTTTCATATTTTCCAAGAAAAAGTCAATAATTATGATTTTTACATTATAATTTGTTTTTTTGAATTTTTATGAAAATAATTTGTCAAAGAAGTTTATTTCATGAGTATGTAAGTGATTATTTTGAGCTCAAATATTATTATGAGATAATGAAAACTTTCTTATGTGGTTTAACATTTTTCAATTTTTAAATGGGTTTACATTCATTTAATATCCCTTGGTTATATTTTTGTGATCATCCCAAGTTTTCAAATGTATTTAACTGGGAATAAGGTTGATTTTGAACTATAGAAAATCCTATAATTAAACTACGGTGATCCATCTTAAAATAAGGGAACATATTTTGAATGAAATAGTAGTTAAATTTAAGAATCATGTTTTTTTAGGAAAATGGACATTGAGTGGAAGTGTCAAAAAAATTTGTAAGGTTTTGATATGTAATAAATCTTTTAAATTTTATAAAACACTAAAACAAAAAGATATATATGATGTTAGATAGTGAAACGCTGGTCATAAATCAAGTGCTTATATGTTGTGTAGGTTATAGGGAACTATATTTTCGCATAAGGGAATATTATTCAAAATTCATGTAATGTGAAAGTGAAGAAGTCAGTGAGGTTACTTTTATTTTTGAAAGTTGATTTGTGTGGATTGATATCACTAAAAATCAATTACGTTAATAAATGTTATATATTATTCATTGATGATTTCTATAGGATATAATTGATGATGGACATCACCAACATGTCCATGGAGATTACTGGCATTAATATGTATTAGAAGAAGTATTAAAACATTCCTATATATAATATTATAAATATCTAAATAAAAAATGGAATTTAGTTTACCCATAGTCATTTTGAGGACAATTTTATGAAACATGGGATAATAAATGATGTTTTAGTAGTGAAAAATACTCAATAAAATAGTGTTTCTAAGAGGATAACTAACTAATAAACACCTTTTCTAGAATTATTCTCATTGAGAAAGAACTAATATAGATGGTTTGGAAATAAAAAATCATTCCATCTGTTTATATCTCCAAATTAGATCTTTTAAGACCCTTCTCTTATTTTAAGGCATAAAACATATAATTTTTTATGAAATCTTCATAGTTTCAACTTTTTGGAATGTCCAATGGAGTTTTGGAGGCCTTAGGAGTGTCTTGGTGGTTCAGGGCTCATAATATTAGGTTTTGGGGAAGTAAAGCAGAGCACATAGTTAGTGCATGGTTTGTATAAGGTGGATCATGGGATAATAAACCATATGAATGGGTCCACGAAACCCTGAAAATAATTATATTTATTACAAATAAATTTTATATGGTTTGAACATAATTTTTCTAACTATGAACCTAACTATGTAGGGTGAGGTGTTTCCAGGCAGTGGGATTTGTACAACTGGTGCACATTATGGACAAACATGAAGCAAAACCTTGTGCCCCAGTAAAATGTGGAAATATTCAAAAATTACCTTCCAAACCTTACCACTTTAAGAAAATATTTGGACCTCTTTTTTAAAATAAAAAGTGACATGGGGGACTCATTATCCTCCCCTTGGTTCTTGAGTGAATCTCATTTATCCAAAATTCATTTTCTCATTCATTTGTCACATTGGAAGGCTCTTGGTAAGGCTAAAAAACTGTTGGTTATTAATCTATCTTATACCTTCCACCTAAATGTATCCCTCCATTTTTAATTTATATTTTATATTTTTAAGGATTGGATCTAGTATCTCAATATATTCTTTTTTAGGTTGATGTAATGGCCAATATCCAGTGAATGGAACTCATCTATACTAATGTTGGTGGTCCCATGATAATATTGAAATGTCTCGCTATCGTATTGAATCATTTTAATTTTTGGTTGAGAATAATCTCCGTACATTTGAATTAAAATTAATTTATATTTTTTCAATTCTATGTTGATGTCATAGAGAAATTTTTGGATTTTGAAAAATGTTTTGGGTTGGGTATACTTTTTTGGGATGATTAAATAGGTGGTTTATGCTTTATTTCATAATATCAATTAAACTGAAAGGGTATTTTAAGGATTCCCTTAATGATATAGTTATTTAATATAGAAATTGGGATATCTAGGGTGACCTCTCAGACCCCTTTAATTTTATGGCCATCGTTTTTAAAATGGAATGATGAATTAAACCCAAATAATAATTTTTATTATTCTCTAATTATTTATTATAAGATTTATTCCTTAATGAAATATATAGAATTCTTATAAATGATTATTAGTATGGAATTCCATGGTGTAACACCATTGATTCCTTATAATTTATATTTTCATGGAATTATATGAACAAGCCTAGTATTCTATTAGGTTATGGAATAACTTGGGTATGCTAGTAGATTCTACAAAGATTCATTGTTGTAAATTCCATGTGCTGACTCAACCTTGGATTTAGGTTGTGTATATACTTTTCTAATTCCACTAATTAATGATTTTAATTTTTAAGGGATGTCCTTATTTAATGTTTCAAGATGATATCCCTGAAATTGGATGAATTTATATTTGTATGGAATACCATAGGTGTGAGACATGGATTCTAATTGAACTATTCATATGAATGTTTAGGGCAGTCCCTTGAGTTCAAACATGTCTAGTATATTTTCTTGAGAATTATTGGAAATGAATTATCAGTTGATTCATGTGGTTTCCCACAATAATATGATCATGTCGGCCTTAGTGACACCCCGTGGAACCAAATTTGGTTATGACACTTCCTTCATGTTTAAAGATAGGCGTAGTCAGAAGTAGGTGGGGTTGGGAAAGGTTGTCTACTTGAGACAAAAAAATTTATGTGGTTCCTTTTATTACTTATTTTTCTTATTATTAATCTTACTAAATCACTAATATAAATTTCACACTTATATTCATTACATGTCATACTAGACTTTATTTATAAACTGATTTTTGTGTCATAATGAGTTGTACTTACAAAAAATTTGAGTCACTTTTTTTGTATTTAGATAAACATCACGGATTCAGGTCAATATAAAGGACATTTCCCCACAATTGATGCTTGATGTTATTCTTTAATTGGATTTTTAATCTTGTAGATGGGATAGAGCACAAGATTTTTATGTTTTTCTATCTTTTTTTCTTACCTTTTGTTTACTTTGGGATATTTTATACTTGAAATGACTTATATATATTTTTAACTTATAGGTATGTGACATTAGTATATTATTTCATGGGTTGTGATTTGGTATTTAACACCAGTTATTTTATCTAGATATTGTCTATATGTTATTTCCATTATTTCTACTAATGTTTCTACTCTAATGTGTGCATATATTCTCACCAATGTACCATCATAGAGTATTACTGTTATTCAGAAGCCTCTAGTATATAGGGAGGCTCACTTGAGGCTATGTGGTGCACTATCTCAGGGAAGAAGTTCAGTTTATTCCAAGTTGGGACATTACAAAATGCTACCTTAAGTATTTATTTTATTATTTGGGCCTAGTAAATAATAGGTAATATGTTTTGGGGAATTATAATGATATTATTCATAAGATTATCTAACTAACATATGATAGAAAATCCATATTTCCTAGGGAGGTAAATGCTATTATTGGAATTCATTTTCATAGTTGATTTATATTAACCTTGAGTGAGACATTGTTTTATAAGGTTATCTATTAATTTATTTTCACTCTTTGGATGGTATATAAATATCATGGGTATAATAATCATATTAGGATCATAAGTATTTATATTCTATTGTTATTATTTCTTGATTTATTGGGTTTCATTATATGAAATGAAATGATTATTAAAAAAGTTAGAATTAACCTAAATAGTGTTTTCCTACATAGCATAATGGTGGAATTCTATCTAACCAATCCTTATATGAATAATGATTTGGATTTGTGACCTATTTATGAGAATTGAAGTTGGTGGTAGTTAAATAGGATGTCATGAACTACTTAATGAGTGTTCTCCTTTATAACTTTTTTTTAAAACTTAATATAAAAGAACATGTGTAATTTCATAGAATGTTATAAGTATCTAAATTATAATAATGTTGAGATTAGGATTAATTTAAATGATCATTTAAGTTAAATAAATCATATGTAATAATCATATAAGGGGTTTTTACTCGCATATCATGAATTAAATCTTATTTAACTAAGCATAATGACATGAAGGTTCTTAGTATGTGTGACTTTACCCAAGATTGGGTAGTTGGTGATAGTGAAAGTTCCCAAGTTGTGAGTCTATGAACCTACGATTTATATTTATTTCCCTATCTATGATACCAAGAATTGTGCTGGAAATATTTTTTGAGTTTTTTCATTGGATTTTAATATAAATTCCTCATCATCAATTACTAGATGAATAGTATGATGGGGCTATTGAACATTGCCTCAAGGTGTATGTCAAGAACCAAATCTGGTCTCCATTAAAACCAGCACCCAACACAGCTCGTGGAAAGGATCGAATGGAATTCTCTATCCCCATGGGCTGGCATAAGTGATTGAGTTTGATAAATAATGGTTTGGGAATGGTTTACCTGAGTTAGGATACATAATACATCCATTAACAACTGAATTTGAAAATTACAAACTAAACTATCCTTAAATAAAATTCATAACTGAATACAAGGTTTTAAACATGATACAAGAGGTCCAAAACTACAAAATTATCATAAAAATCCCAGGGACCACCACACGATAAGGGGTCATCACCCATGAGTCATCTCCACAACATCGCACCATGGAAGGAAACTAACAACCCGAGCTTCCATCTCCAAAGGCCTTTCCCATACCTGAATAAAAAATAATAAAGTCTAATTACACTCAAAGGTGTAAGTAGGGTGTGAGCCTAAACCCAATAGGATACCACCCAAATATTCCATGTGACAATCATTATAAGATAAAAAGCATGGAAATTTTTATAAACAAGGAATGGTATAAGTAATTTCTGAAGTGAAACTTTTAATGGAAAACAGTTTTCAAGGGTTAACATTAAAGAATGAATACATTTAAATAAAACATGTAATATACTGAATTTTCTAGCCAAACACTCCATAATCCAATGGTAAATACCAAATGGTCAATGAGCACTACTCACGGGAACACCCCTCGGCACTAGTTAACTGTGGGCTCTAGGTACCTTGTATCTCGGTGTAAAAGTAACCAAATCAAATATATGTTCTCATACACAAGCCACTACTAGGGAACATACCCATAACCTAGTGTTCCCCAATCATTATCCTTATAATTTTGTTAGTGTTTTCAATATCAAACATTATGAGTGAAACAGGGACAAAACCACTCTGGATCACTAGCATACTAGTACACGTCCGCCTACCTAGATATCTGGGTTTCACTATTTGTGATCAAACAAGTTACACATGCTATCAAGTGTCATTTAATAATAAAAATAATAGTTCTAGTCATACACACTCAAAATATTATCTAAACATGCCTTTCATAATTCTTATAACTCAAATAAACACTTAGAATTTCAATAAAAAAATTCACAAAGTATAATAAAACTTTACATATAAAATCCACTTAAAACCCCTCTTTTAAAACCAAATGAATACCAATAATACACCAAACTAGAATTTTCAGCACTAAAACATTTTAATAAAACCATTCTATGAATTTTAGAACAACCCCAATTGGTGAAACATGGATTGCACATGAAAAACACCCATTTTCAAACAAAAATGGCATTTAAAAATCAATTACTTAAAAAATGATACCAAAAATGGTTTTCACACCCAAAAAAATGAAATAGTAACATGCTAAAAATATAAATCTATCAAGCTAACTCATTCTAAAATGCTTACACATGGAATCACCTACCAAATGTGTCAAAACCCTCAAATCCTTATGTGAAACTTCAATCACACTACTGCCACACCACAAGGGAGTGAAAATGAACCTAAAACCACAATATTGGACCAATAAACTCAAAAAAGACCCTAAGTATGAATCCCTAGCTTCTGGAAATTTGGATCTTCAAGAAAAGTGAGAGAAACCTTAAGGAAATGGAAGGAACTAAGAAGGAAACTCGCTTACTTGAGAAACTTTGAGGATATCACCCCAAATACACCAATAGTTGAATCTCAAAGTAGAAAAAATTGAAAGGGAGGTTTGAATAAGGATGAGGAGGTCAAGTGGAGACTAAAATGGGGGTAAAAGAGTAAAAATGACTGATTTATGAAAGAATAAATTTCCCTTTTCAAATTTATAGGATTTGAGAAACCTTGAGGAAATTATCCCTAATTCATGATGAAGATGAGCTCCAAATAGGTCAAAAGGAAAATGGGGGTGCTCCTACAGTTTTTTGTCTCTATTGAGAGGTGGAATGACTGATTTGTTTTTAAAATGAATGAGATATAAAAGAAATAAATTATTTCCTTAAATCTAGAAATGGGATCACAGGTTGACCCAATTCCTGAATAAATCACCCAAATCCACCATGATTATGAGTTTATAAGGGGTAAAAATGGATGTGGTTGTTTTAATAGGTCAGTAGAGGCCAAGTGGGTAGTGGAATGGGTGAAAAATGTTTAAAAATGAAGGAGTTATAAAAGAAAAAAATTGTTTTTAAATCTGGAAATGGGCTCACAGTTTAGACCAAATCTTAAAGAAACCACAATTTTCTCCCAAAATGCCTGGGAAACCACCAAAAACAAATAAAGAATAAAAATTGCATGAAAATACCTTTAAAATGATTTATGTATGTGATAATTATCTACACCATAAAAACTTTCCTCCCTCGGAAATTCAGCTTGAAGCCTGATCAGATAAGAGAAACAGAAAATGCTCTTTGATCCAAGACTTCCACTCCCATGTCTCATGATCATCAATCCCATGATGCCAGAGAAATATAACTAGAGGAATAGTCTTACCTCAAAGAACTTTTTCTCAGGAGTCCAAAACACACACCGGTCTCTCAACCCCAAACAGATCTGGTTCCAACTCAAACTCTTCCCAACTCAAAACATGGGACGGGTCCAGATTGTATTTATTTAGCTGGGAGACATGGAGCACATCATGGATCAATGTCAACTGAGATTTAAAATCTAACCAGTATTCCACATTACCAATCATATCAATGATTTCAAAAGGTCCCATATACCTTGGTGCTATCTTACCTTTCTTACCAAGACAGTGATGACCCAAGCGAGGTGCCACTTTCAAGAATACCCGATCACCCACAGAAAACTCCAAAGCTTGACGCCTCTAATCAGCATAAGACTTGTTTCAACTATGGGATATCAAAAACAATTGTCTAATAAACTAAACCTTATCTTAAGTCTCTTGCACAATACTTAGACCCAGCAGCGAGGTCTCACCCACCTCCACCCAACATAAAGGAGATCGACACGGCCGACCATAAAGCACCTTGAACAGTGACATATTGGATGAGGATTAGTATATATTATTATAGGAAAACTCTACTAATCCTAAATGTAAATCCCATGAACCACCAAAATCCAACACACATTCCTGAAGCATGTCTTCCAGAATCTGATTATCCCACTCCGTCTGACCATCCGTTTGAGGGTGGTATGTCGTACTTAACTAAATCTAACGCCATTACCTTCTGAAGGCCACTCTAAAACCGAGAGGTAAAATGAGGGTTCCTATCTGAAACGATGGCCGATGGAATACCATAGAGCCTCAAAACTTCCTACACATACAACCAGCCCAATTCCTCTACTTTGGTTAAATATTTGATCAAAATGAAATGGGCCGATTTGTTCAGACAATCAATCACCACCCAGAGAGAATTCTTTCCCTAAGGTGTATGAGGCAAGACAACTGTGAAATCCATGGAAACCACATCCCACTTATAGGTAGGAATGGGTGACGACTGAAGCAAACTAGAGGGCCTTTGATGCCCTGCTTTCACCTACTGAAAATTATATCATCTTGATACGAAGTCAGATATGTCCCATATCATGCCTGGCCACCAAAATTGGCGACAAACATCATAATACATCTTCATAGAACTAGGATGTAAAGACCACTAATATTGGTGAATATCATACATCACCATCTTTTTAAGAGACAAAGGCACCACTAAGAAGCCCTTGAAGCACAAGATACCCTCGGGGGATGAAGACCAATCAGAAGACGTCTCCCCACCATGAAGAAACTGCCTTGACTACTGATATAGCTCATCATTGGGATGCTCCCTATGAATTAGATCCAAAAGAGAAGGGGTCAACTAAACGCTTTCTAAGAATGAACCTCCACTGTGATCCTTGGTCTCCACATTCATCTAAGCAAAGAGCCCCATAAGATTCCACTCATCACTGGAATTCCTCAAAGCCTGCACTGATACTCTTCTACTCAAGGAACCAGCCACCATGTTACCCTTCCTTGGGGTGTAGATGATATTGAAATCAAACCCCTGTAAGTACTCAATCCAGCGTTGTTGCCTTAGGTTAAGATCCTTCTATGAGAAGATGTAGGATGAGTTCTTGTGATGAGAATAGACCACAAACTTCTCCCCAAAGAGGTAGTGATGCCAAGTCTTCAAATCATGAATCACAACTGCTAGATAAAATTCATGGTTGGGTAATTATTTTTATGTGGTCAGAGTTTGCGGGATCCATACACCACCACGTGATCATCCTGCATAAGCATGCACCTAACACCCATACATGAAGTGTCATAATACACCACATAACCCTTTCCAGATTCTAGAAAGATCAACATGGGGTGGCAGTCAACCACCACTTCAGATCCTCAAAGTAATCCTGACATTATGCACCCCAAATAAACTTCACCCCCTTCTGAGTGAGCATGGTCATGGGAGAAGCAGGCCAAGAGAAATTCCGAACAAACCGCTTGTAATATCCTACAAAGCCGAGGAAACTTCTGATCTCAAACACGTTCTCCAGCTGCTCCCATGAAATCACTACATTGATCTTCTCATGATCCACCAAAACTCCCTACTCAGAGATCACATGCCCCAAAAATTTCACCTCCCAGATCTAGAAGGTGCACTTGGACAAATTTTCATAAAGGCGGTGATCCCACAAAGTGACCAACATGATCAGAAAATGATGTTAATGCTTCTCCTCATATCCAGAGTAAACTAGGATGTCATCTATGAATACCACAACAAAATATTTGAGATACTGGTGGAACACCCTATTCATGAGTTCTATAAAGACCACTGGAGAATTGGTCAATCCAAAGGGCATGACCAAGTAATCAAAGTAGATGTACCAGCTTCGGAAGGTTGTATTTGGGATATCTTCCTCTTTCACCCTGAGTTGGTGGTAACCTAAATGAAAGTATATTTTAGAAAACCACTTTTCCCCCTTAAAATGATCAAACTAGTCATCTATTCAGGGAAAAGGATATGTGTTCTTGATGGTTACCTTGTTCAGATTCTAGTAATCAATACACAACTAGAGGGATCCGTCGGTCTTTTTTGAAAACAAAACAGGAGCAGCCCAAGGAGAGATGCTCGAGTGAATGAATCATTTGGATTCTAAATAATCCAAGTATATATTTAGTTATCTTAGTTTTATTGGGGTTATATGATACAAGGTAAGAGATATAGGTTGTGTTCCTAACTCCAAATCGATTGAAAACTCCACATCCTACTCCGAGGGAAATCCTGAAAAATCATCTGGAAATACCTCTGGGAAATCATCCCTTACATGGGATAACCCACCCTCATGAGCATGACCATCATCCTCTAGTGAAATTGATGACAATTGGGAGACATTATTTCACAACTCTGGGAGTGGAGGTCTTGCACGACCTGAGCGAGGATCCCATTCCCCATGAAAAACCTGAGGGTTGCCATCAGGTGCCATGAAACCCATCTACTACCTATAGAAATCGATGTGCACCTAAAAGAACACTAATTAATCCATGCCTAGGATTATGTCAAAAATATCCATATCTCAGACCAAGAGATCTCACTCCATATCTACCCCAGACACAGAAAGCGCACACGACAGGCACCTGAGACCCTATTCCTTTTTCTTTCCCAACGACGTCACCAACTCCATCGCGAAAGACAAAAACTCACTTGGAAAATTAAGCATGCTCACAATACTGGAAGAGATAAATGAAATAGAATCACTAGTATTGAAAAGAGCTTCATCTATAGAATATGAAATCAAAATGATACCTCGGACAGTTTATGTCCCTACATATGATCCCGCTGGTGCTTGCTCCATGACATGAAGATGCATTATCTCTTCCGAAGAAAGACTGCTCTCTTTTGGCTCTACCCTAAATCGGATCTTCCTAGAATATGATTCGGCCCTTCTTCCATGGCCACCAAACCAAGATCCCCCCATCCTCGATGGCTCTAACTGAGCTGGAACTTCCCTGGAAGCCACTGATCCTACCCCACTCTAAAGTGGACGCACCATCCTTCAAAAGCACTATAAGTGTACCATACCTCCACACTGATAATAGGTATTTTGAGGAGATTTTCATGATGGTAGGAAGTTCCTTGGCCTTCCACACTGGTGCCACATGATGGACCTCACATCAAAAGTCACAGATTAAAGCTGCTTGGAAGAGTGGCCTAAACTACCACCTCCTTTCTTCCCCTGCTCCTATCACTTTCTTTTTTTCTCCAATGAACTACCACTTCCCATCATTGATACTTCCCCATATAAACAAGACTTCCACTTGTGGTAAATCTCTACCATATAAGCCCGATCAACCACTTCTACATACGTTTTAATCTTAAATAGGAATACCTGAGAATAGATATTTAGACGCAAACCCCTATTAAACTTCTGGGACTTCATCTACTCATTGAAGACCATTTTAGGTGTGTAACATACCAGATCGGTGAATTTGTTGTCATACTCCATCATCGACTGGTCCCCCTGGACAAGTTATATAAACTCTTAGGACCTGGCATAAGCCAATACTTCTGGATAGTACTGGTTGTTAAAAGTGACCTTGAAGTCCTTCCATCTCATCTATTCATGCTTCCCAGCTTGAAGCACTGATTACCACCACTTGTGACTAGGACCCTCTAACAGAAAAGAGGTACACTTCACCCTGACCTCCTTAGGTGTGTTAAGAAACTCAAACATGCGCTCTATCCTCTTGAGACACTCCTCTGCTTCTTAGGGTTTCGTGTTGCCTCCGAAAGCGAAAGGCTTGTTTTTTAGAAACTCCTAGGATTTTTTCTTCCTCAGAACAGACTCATCTTCCCTAGCTGGATAAGGAGTGGGAGATAATCCCTATACAAGGTATTAGAGATCCCTAACAAAAACTTATACTATCCTTTAATCAATCAGTGAGGGGGAACTCTCTCTGATATTCTTCTGTGAGTGCATGGAGCTTTCCGGGGAGGCACGTTGATGCACAAAGAAACAATCACAAAAGGAATAATAAGTACAACAATTATGAAAAATTTCATCAAGTAAATCAAATATAAATAATTAAAATACATCACAACAATTAAATAAACAATCACTTCACTCCCACCCGATGTTTATGTGTGGTCTGCAGCCCGCACGTCCCACCTGGAAGAGAAGTCAAAAAATAATTACAACATCCCAGGGCGAATCAAGGTTTGTCACAAGAGGTACTGGCCAAGAACCCTACTCTTAAAAAAAAACTCTGAGCCCTGGCATTACAAGCTCCTATCTAACCAAACTAACCCCAAAATAATAATATGACCCAAAAAGATAAACCTGCTCTGATACCATTTTTTCATGAACCGAATATGGTTTCCATTAAAACCAGCACCTAGACCAGTCCATGGAAAGTCCCTAAGGTCGTTCCCTATCCCCATGGCCTAGAAAAAGTGCTCATGTATGATAAAAAATGGTTTGGGAATGGTTTACCTGAGTTAGGATACATAATAAAACCAATAACAATAAGTACATTGAATCTGAAAATTACCAACCAAACAATCCTTAAATAAAATTCAGAACTGAATACAAGTTTTTAAACATAACATAATAGGTCCAAAATACAAAAGTAGCAGAAAAAACATCCCAAGTACCACCACATGATAAGGGTTCATCACCCATGAGTTGTCTCCACAACACCGCACCATGGAAGGAAACTAACAACCTGAGTCGTTCTCTCCAAAGGCATTACCCTTACTTAAATAAACCATGATCAAGTATACTTACCCCCAAATTTGTAATTAGAGTGTGAGACTAATCCCAATAGGATACCACCCAAATATTCCATGTGACAAGCATTATAATATAAAAATCTTGCAAGTTTTTATAAATAAGGAATGGTAGCAACAATTTCTGAAGTGAAACTTTTAATGGAAAACAATTTTCAAGGATTAACATTAAATAATGAATAAATTTAAATAAAATGTGTAAGAAACTTAATTTTTCAGAAAGAAACTCCATAATCCAATGGTAAATATGAAATAGTTAATGAGAACTAGTCACAACAACACCCTTGGGCACTAGTTAACTATGGGCCTGAGGTACCTCATATCTCAGTGTAAAAGTAACCAAATAAAATATCCATTATTGTGCACGAGCCACTAGTAGGGAATATACCCATAACCTAGTGGTCCTCAATCATCATCCTTATAGTTTTTTAGTGTTTTCAATTTTAAACTTTCTAAGTGAAACAGGGACAAAACCACTCTGGATCACTAGTATACTAGTACACATCCTCCCAACTAGATACTTGGGTTTCCCTATTTGTGCTCAAACAAGTTCCACATGATATCAAATTTAATTTACAAATAAAAATACCAGTTATGGTCATACACACTCAAAACAGTATCTAAAAATTCCCCTCACCATTCGTATAACTCAAATAAACCCTTAGAATTTCCATAAAACAATTTCACAAAGTATAACAAAAATTTTCAAATAAAATCCACTTAAAAACTTTCTTTTAAAACAAAATTCATACCAATAATACACCAAACTAGAATTAGAAGTACTAAAATATTTTAATGAAACCATTCCATGAATTTTAGAACAACCCCAATTAGTGCAACATGGACTGCACATGAAAAACACCCATTTTCATATAAAAATGTCATTTAAAGATCAATCTCTTAACCAATGCTACCAAAAATAGTTTTTACAGCAAACATAATGAAATAAGAACATGTTAAAAATATAAATCCATCAACCTAACTCATTCTATGATGCTTATACATGGAATCACCTACCAAAGGTGTTAAAACCCTCAAATCTTTGTGTGAAACTTTAATCACACCACTGCCACACCACAAGGGAGTTAAAAGGAACCTAAAACCACAATATTGGACCAAGAAACTCAAAAAAAACCTAGGTATGAATCCCTATATTTTTTACATTTGGAGCTTCAAGAAAAATGGGAGGAACCTTAAGGAAATAGAAGGAACTAAGAAGGAAACTCACTTACTTGAGAAACTTTGAAGAAATCTCCCCAAATACACTAATAGTTGAATCTCCAAGTAGAAAAAATTGAAAGGTGGGTTTGAATAATACTAATGAGGTTTAGTGGGGACTGAAATGGGGAAGAAAGAGTAAAAAATTAATTATTTAAGAAAGAAACAAATTCCCTTTGCAAATCTAAACTATTTGAGAAACCTTGAGGAAGTTCACCCTAATCCATGATGAAGATGAGTTCCAAAGAGGTAAAATGAAACATGGGGTGCGCCTAGGGTTTGTAGAATCAAGTGAGAGGTGGAATTATTGAAAAATGTTAAAAATTAATGAGAGATAATAGAAATTAATTATTTCCTTAAATCTGGAAATGGGATCATGGGTTGGCCTGATGCCTGAATAAATCACCCAAATCCACCATGATTATGAGTTCCTAAGGGGTCCAAATGGATATGGTGGTTTGAATTGGTCATGGGAGGCCAAGTGGTAAGTATCATGGGTGAAAACTATTGAAAAACTAAGGAGTTATACAATAAACATATTGTGTTTTTAAATCTAGAAATGAGCTCACGGTTTGGCCCAAATCTTGAAGAAACCACCCTTTTCTCAAAAAATGCCTGGGAAACCCCCATAAATAAAGCAAGAATAAAAATTACATGAAAAATTACTTTAAAATAATTCATGGATGTGACAGTATAGAATTATGATCCACTTTCATCACATGGTCTATGAATGGATTTTCGGCTTAGGTTTTGGGTAATGCAGTCTATAGAGAGATAGACACCTCGAGTTGAGCAGATGATGCCTGATTTGACCCAGGAGATTTAGTTTCATCATACACCTATATTATCTAGTGAGGTTGTGCCATAGGAATCTAGGATATTTCTTGAGGTTATGAAAACTATATTCAAGCATCATGAGACACTTCTTGAGGTAAGGGTGATGGTTGAAACCTATATGCTTCAAGGAAAAACTAGGGTATAGTGGGGTGTTGTAATTTGGGTTGATCAACATGTGGGTACTATCTGGAAGGATTTATAGAACTTATTTTTTGAATAATTCTTACCCATATCCCTATGGACTAATCAGGCCATATATTTCTTGAACTAGGAGTAGGGGATCATATTACTAATGGATTATGCCTCATAGTTTACTGAGTTGCATTGATTTGTATCATCAATGGATTTTGATGAGTTTGAAATGGAAATATTCTTCAAGGATGTCCTTAGAGATGAGATAATTTCTTGGGTGATTTCCTTCCATCTGAACACAATCAATATGATGGTAAAACATGCCTTCATTTCTCATAAGAATCAAAGAGTGGCATGTGGCCTAGGCCAGGTATCACGAGCTAGTATCAGATCATCTAGTTTTACTAGGAGTCATTTTTATAGGTCCCAAAAGATAATTTTGGATAAAACCATCTAGGGATGTAGTATGATTATATATCACTATATTTTTAAGGTGGATCATTTTTTTCACTATGGTAGGCCTCCCATCACGTGATTATCCTATGAGAAGATACGCAATATACAATGGTTTTTCATGATGACATAACAGGTACCCAGTGATAGAGAATATAGGATAGTCCATGGATTAAATGCTAGATATACTACTCCATAGCTGGTGGGTAGTTCAACTATTAAAAGAGTTTGAGGCATTGACACAGGTGCACAGAGTCAGATTCAATCTCTCCAGAAGGGCATTACAATATTGGGGATTCATACTAGGATGTAGGTATGAGTTTCATGAAAGTTTAATATATTATAGGATTCTCCCACATATCAATATGTTGGGAAATATACCATGAGATGTTTGAACCTAGTGGATTAAACTTTATCTTTGAATTTTTTTTGACATAGTGGTTTTTAACTCATTTATGTCCATATATATTGTGAAGGGTCTAGGTTTGTCTATCGATTATACATATTTAGTGATTTTTATCAACAAACTATAGAGATTATGATCTAAATTATCCTATAACTATAGAGAGTTTACTCTTGATATTATAAGTTACCAATTTATATGGAACCATTTAATGAAAAATATAACTCAGTTTGACCTAATTCTGGGAATATATTTGATGGTTCTCTTTCAAGATCATATTGGCCGAAACCATCAACTGGTTTCCTTCATATAAATCAAAGGTTTTAGTTTTGTTTACAAGGGAGAGTGGGACATTTATTATGGTCTAGAAAGTCCAAGTCAATATAATCTTAGTTTCAATTTAGCTCAATTTTTCATTCTTATGGTGGATTATAGAGGGGAGTTGTTATTTGTTAAACCTCATTCAGTGAATGAGTTTGATGAAATTTTTCACAATTTTTTCTTAGGTTTTCCACCTGAAATAGAGGTGGCATTTACAATCAAGCTTGTTCTAGTCGATGAGGCTATTTCTATTCCACCTTATCATATAGATCTATAAGAGATTTTTTAGTTGAAGAACAAGCTAGAGGAATTAGAATCCAAGTTGTTTATATGCCCCAATACATCTCCTTATGTATATCCTTTCCTCTTTGAAAATAATGATGATGTTACCATATAGTATTGTGTGGATTAATGGTGATATAATTAGGTAAATATTAATAATTGATATCCACTAGAATATATAGTCTTTCATTTTTACAAACTTAGGGGTAATAATATGACCTATATGTTTTACTTGATGTCATGATATCACTAGGTGACTGTGTGACCCTCTAATATAATGCATATATTATTGCAAAGTAGGTACCATATCTATGAGTATCTGGTGATGTCATTAAAATTGAAGAATGAATAAGTAGTGTTTATGGCCTTGATGAAAAAAAATCTATCATACATGGATGACTTTGTGGTGGTTTTGGGTTATGATCTCCTTCTATTGGCTAAAATGAGGGAGGATTATGAACAACAATTGAATATTGTTTTGGCCACACTACGGGAGAATAGGCTATACACTGAGCTCCTGATGTTTCATTTTTAGATTGAATAGTTACACATCTTGGGGAATATCATATAGGAATAATTAATGTCTATTAACCCTGAGAAATTGAGATATATTTTTTCATGGGTTCAGCCCAAGAATATTTTTTTTATGTTTGGAGATTCATAGTCCTGGAAGGTTATTTTTGATGTTTTATACATGACTTTTACCATTTGGCGGCACCTCTGACAGGGTTGACCAATAAGGGACTAAATTTTTCTTTGATATAAATATTGTGAGGAATCCTTATATAATTTAATAGAGATATTGACCTCAACTCGGATCATGATTCTTCTAGACCTAGGTAGAGAGTATGTTGTTTACTATGATGCATCGAGTATCTTGATTTGTGCAGTTTTAATGTAAAAGGATTGAGTCATAGAATATGGGTCTTGAATATTTATGCCTCATTAGCTAAGACACCATATAAATAATTTTGATTTAGTAGTTATACCATATACCTTGAAGTACTTGAGGCACTACCTCTTGGGGAAATTGTTCATGGTATATATGGACCATAAGAGTTTAAGGTTCATTTCTACTCAATGGTACATCATACTTTGATATTTAAGGTTGGTTGAGCACCTCTAGTAATTAAAAATTGATATTTACTATACAATAGTGTAGGGAAATTTAATTTTTGACACTATGAGGAGGAACAAATAGCTTTAGGTTGTCTAGGAGTTGTGTAGTGAGTGGAAACTGATGGAAATTTTGCTGAAATACATCTGGGTGGGCGGTAAAACTAATATTGACAAAGTTATATGGTGACCCTCATTGTCTATATTAGTGTCTAGGTATGATAATGACATATTAGTGTTTATTACACGATGGTCCACTTGTAAGCAGTTGAAGGCCGAGCATCGGTGGCATACTGGTCTTCTATAGTCACTAGAAATTACAGAGTAGAAATGGGATTCCATAAACATTAAAATCATTATATATTTACAAAATATTCCTAGTGAGAGAGATAAATTATGGGTGGTCATGGATTAGGTGATGATGTTCACCCATTTTATACATATCCAGAAGACCTTTATGGTGAATGAGTTGGGAAGGTTTTATGTTTGAGAGATCATATAGAAGTATGGGATCTCTTTTATTTATGAATGGTACTATTATTTTGTATATTTTTTATATTAGGGGATGAAAAAATTATTGGGAACACATGTTCTTATAATAAAAACATACCACCATAAAGTATTTGGAAAGTTCGAGAATACTATTCAGATTTTGGAGGACATGTTGTGGGCATGTGTACAAGACTTTGGAAGTTATTTTGAGAACAATATAGTTCTTGTGTAATTTTTTTATAAAAAAATACAAGGTGATGATAAATATAACACATTATGAGGCTTTTATAGGATTCTATGGCATTCATCTTTATGCTGAATAGAGGTAGGTGAGTTGGTGATGATTGGGAAAAATATTATTTTCTTGACAATAGATCATGTATAACTGATTTATAAGAGGATGACTACATTTCATAGTTGGGATAAATAATATAAAGGCATGCATCATTGACCCTTAGAGTTTGAGTTAGTCGGAAAAAAAATTGTATTTGTCTACTATATTGGTACACTGTCATATATAAAGGAAGTGGAAATGGGAGCCCAGATATGTGGGGCTATTAGAAATTTTGAAGAGGGTAATATTAATAGAATAATGACTTAATCTTCCATAGATATTCATTTTCTTTCACTATGTCTTTTAAATATCTCAGTTTCAACTATACTTTACTAATCCATCTCATACTATTGATTCCGATGATATCATCCTCAAGACCGATGCATTCCTTCAGGGTATCCAGTTTGAATTGGGCATCATAGTGAGATTACACTTCATGGAAAATATTTTACTCTATTATGATTGGTATGGAAACATGGAAATACTCATTAGAAAATGTTAGATAAGGAATCAGACATGAGGGACCATTTTCTAGGATTATCTTGTCAGTAAAATGTTTATGTTTGATGGTGGAGGTTGATGTAGATATTTCTTGGGGTGGGGAGGTTGTAAGAACATTCTCTTATTTTGAGTTATGTAACCTTTAAATTTTTCTAAAATATCATTACTTTTACCTTTTTGGAGTACCCAAGGGAGTGGGGGAGGTTTCAAGAGTTTCCTAGGGGTTTGGGGCTCAAAATTTATGTTTTTGGTGTAGTAGAGTTGCGTACACATATAGAATATAGTTTTCGATAATAGTGGATCCCAACCATGTAGTTTGAGGAAGGTGGATAATGTCTTATTAAACCATGTGAATGGGGCTAGAAAACTATTCAAAATCATGAAATTTTTTATAAAAAAATTCTCATTATTTGTGCATAGTTTTTCTAACTATATGCCTAACTATGTGGGGAGTGGTCTTTCCATGAAGTGGGTTTTTCATGGTTGATACACGGTTTTTCCAACCATGAAGTCAAACTATGTACCCTAGTAAAAAGTGGAAATTTACCAAAATTCCCTAATGAACCTCATCATTAAACCTAATTTTTTCTTTCTTTTGGGAAGATGTAAATGTGTAGGTATCTCCTTATCATGTCATTAGTGCTTTAGTTGATCCCATTCATCCCACCTCAATTTTCTCTTCCATTTAACACATTGGAATTATCTTGTTAAGGATATTACTCATTTAAATTTTAATATCACTTATAAATTCTATATAAATCTCTCCCACCATATCTAACATAAATTCCATGTTTGTAGTGATTTTGTATATTTTCACAATATCTTATTTGTTAACTAAAATCAGAGGCAAATATCCAATGAGTGGAATATTTCTAAGCTAAGTTGGGTGGTCTCATTCTTCTCCCACGAACTCTCATCATATTATTTTTTTATTATAATGTGGTTCACGTAGACTATTTGGTTATTATACCAACAAATAATTTAAATTTTATAAATTATTTATTGATGAGTTAAAATATTTTTGGGATTTTGTAAAATGGTATGTGTTTGGTAGACCATTTTTAGAATTATTAGTGAAATGGGTTATGTTTTATTACATGGTATCTAGTGAACTAAAAGGGTAGTTTCAGGATACCCTAAATTAAATAGTGATTTTATATAGAAATTGGAATGCTTTTGTTGACACCTAGGACCAAATAATTCTTATTTACATTGTTTGTTGAAACAAAATGATGAATTCAACCTAATTATTTTTATTTTTTTGTTGTTTTGTAATTTCTTATTATGTACATTTTGGATGAATGACATATACATAAATCTTGTAAATGGTTATTTTTATGTAATTCCATGGTGGAAAAACATGGATTCCTTATTATTGGTATTATCTTGGAATTGCATGGAGGATCCTAGGAATCAATTAGGTTATGAAATGTTTTGATGAAGCTAGTGTATTATTCACATATTCATTTATAAGAATGTTATGGGACCTCTTTCACATGGATTTGTAAAAAAATTATACTTGTAGAATTTCAGGGATTAATGTCATGATTTTTTTAGGGATATCACTATTGAATATTGAAAGTTGATTTCACTATATTTAGCTCAATTTACATTGTTATGCAATGCCTCATGTGTGAACCTTTTATACCAATCGAGCTATGCCAATGAATGTTTAGGGTGGTCCCTTGAGCTTAGAATGGACTAGTGGAATTTCATTGGAAAAATTGGAATACAATTCCATGTTGAGCTACATTAATTCCAATATATTATCTGATTTTTCTTCCCTCAATGATGAACCTTAGAACTATATTAGGACATAATACCTTCCCTATTTTTGGAGACTGGCCTATGAGGAAGTAGTCGGTGTTGTTATGGGTTGTCTCTTTGAGAACTGGCATTTTATGTATTTCATTTTATTCCTATATTATATTAATATTACTCTAACTACTTCACCAATATTATTTAAGACATATACACATTTCACATCAGAATTTTTTTTCATTATGCACCATTGGTATGGCCTACTGTTATAATCACACCATATTTGGGATGACATTTGGTAACTAGACATACTTCTGGATATAGGTATAGAAAAGGGTATACACCTTACAACTAATGCAAAATATTAAATCTAGGATTAGATTTTGGAGCTGGGAGGTGGAATAGAGCTTGGGAATTCATGTTTTTGTTATATTTTAGTTTATAACCTTTTTCTTAATTTTGGAACTTTTTATATTGAACTGAATTATATTTATTTATACCTAATACACATTTGACATTGGTATTTTATTTCATGGATTTTTATTTGGTATATAGAACCTGTTATTTTATCTTTATGTGATGTGTATGATTTTTCCTTTACCTATGTTGATGATTCTACTTAGATGTGTGGGTATAGACTCCCCATTATACCACCTTAGATCGGTGCTATTTATTGGAATCCCATAGAATATAGGGAGGAATCTTTGATGTTATGTGGTTCACTGGGCCAAGGAACCAATTCATAAGATTTTGGTCTAGGGAATTGGAGATCTATTGTTCCCCAGAGAATATAAGACTCTATATGATATGTGGTATAGGATAATTCCAATGTTGGAATACATTTAAATCATCGATGGTAAGTTCATTATTCTCAATATATAGAAACAATAAATATTTGATTTTAATGGGGAATATGGGATATTAATTGGATAATAATCCTAGAGAAATTAATAAAAATTCTTTAGAAAATGTCTTTGAAGGATTGTTGAATTCCAAGGTGTCAGTATAGAGGATGTTAAAAATATTTTGTAGCAAAACTATGAGTAGATTCTTGAGAATGGTTTTAAGTATTAATCTCAGGGGAAGAATAAGATGCTAGTTAATATTTTTAAGAATACATCGAGGTTGAGAAAAATGGTATTAAACCAATATCTATAGAGAATCTATAAATTGAATAATTCATTTATGATATCATTATCATCAATGAAAAAAACAATTTATTTGTGGAGATTTTTGTCTATACATAAATATAAACTCTTCTTTGTAGTTGACCCAGTGTGTTTTAGGGAAGCTATTAATGATAAGAATTTGGTACAATAGATGCATGATGAGAATGCCCAAATTGATAATAATCATACACTGGACATTATATAGAGGATTTTATATTTTAATTTCATTAATACCATAGGTATTTTCATAAAAAACTAAATAAATTCATAATTAATTTTATTTTTTACAATGAATACTCCATTAATGAATGTATTAATATAGATGGGACATTTTCTCCTTCTTCTAAGTTAAAATAAACTCAAATACTATAGCACATAATAGTGAAATAGAGGTTTAAGATTTTCTAGAGGCATGTCAAATAAATATTTCTAAATGTTTTACTTGATGAATAGGTGTATGACACACTATGAAATTGTTTTATTTTTTATGAATACTAGAACAACTATTTATATCTAATGAAGGTTTCATATGTGATACCTAAAGAAAAAATAACATAATATTCCCAACTTGATCAGTATGTGAATATGTAGGATTTTTAGCATGGAGGAGTTGATCATAACCTCTAAATAAAAAAATAATATTGATAAATAGATAAATTTTCTCATATATTATGATTTGATAATCATGGTTGGATCAAATATATCATATTAAAGTAAGTTTCAAATTTTATGATATTAATGATTTAAATGTTGAAGGTTAGAGAGTTGACATATTTCATTGGTTTATAGGTAATGAAAGTAAAGCATGTAACATATATTTCACAATCCAATTATTTAGAGGAATTTCAAAAAACATTTAGAATGGGGGATTCCAATGGTTTGAAAACACTTGTTTCAACTTGGATAATGTTTTTAGGTGCTTTTTTATATAATGAGGTGAACATAAAAGAGTATAGGAAGAAAAATGAGATCCATCAATTTATAAATGTCAAAATACCTATCAATTTTTGTCAACTATTCAAGATACATGGGACTAGTTTAATCCCAATGAAATGCTTATACTATCTCTGAAAAGAAAACTGTGTTATATTAAAGGAATTGTGTATATAAATTTTCAATACAATTTTATATATCATCTAGATATTTTGGATATACAATGAAAATTTTGGTTGATTAGGAATAGAATGTAATTTTAATATTTATTTATGTATTCAATCTAGGAGTAATTTTTATTTATTATTTTATCATGACAAAAGAATATATTTCACCCCTCACAATAGAATCTATATTTATTATAGACACTCAATATTTTAAAAAACTATTATATTTATTGTAATATATTGAGGGTATAAGAGTTGTAGTAATTTCTCATCTTGGTACTAATTATAGAGCATAAAATAAAACCAATTTTATGATAAATAACATTTAATAATCAAGGTTTATGGACATTAAAATCAAATATAACATCATAAAAGATGAATTTAATCCTATGTTAGTGATATTGAAGGTTTTTCTAGCCCATCATCATATAACAGATATCATGACAATGGCCTAACCTAAGGATTTTTTTAAGATTCATCGGATAGATCTTGAAGACTAGTCTATATTCCAAATTTAAATAACATAGATTTTAACCCACCATATGCCATGGAATGTTTTATAATTTAATTATTTTTAAGATAAATTTATTCATTTATAATCCTTGATAAAGGAAATAGATTATTCATGAATGGGTGATAGATTCCTAAAAACCGTTCAAGGATATGATCATGTTGAGAAGGCATATAAAGGGAGATAGTTGTTCAATAGTATATCATGTGGATAAAAAAAAATTATTGATAATGTATTTTTAGCACAAAGTGGTGTTGAAGAGAAAAATTATGAGATTTGTTAATAAACATCAAATGTTACACTTATTTATCTTGTCAATCTTGACTAATGTGGGATTTGAATAGATGTTATATTGGTCTTTAATTTATATATAGTGTTTCTGAGAGAGAATAGTGTTTGATATCAAAATAAATAATGATTTTTCCAAATTATTTTTATGGATCATGAAATCTTGTCAATAAACTCAATAGGGGGTATTTTTTGGAAAAAATAACTTACGGTGACTTTTTAGAGTTTTTCAATGGTGTTTATTAAAAAAGACTATTGTCAATGTTATAGAGTGAATATAGACATGGGGTATTAAAGGACGAATTTATCTATTAGAATTTTACTTTTCTTATAATGATTATGTACAGAGTTGGAGAAATGGAAGGATTCTCATGAAATTCATGAATACTCTCAAACAATTTAGTTGAACTCATGGATGTGAATTATGTTAACTCAATAGAACTCATGAACTTGAGGAAATAAACTTATTGTAATCATTAAGGGGTTTCCTAAAATATTAGGGTTTCCTTATAAATGATTCACTAATAAGGTATTTAAGGATTTGGATGTTTCATAGAAGAGAAAATAATTCTATTTTTCATGAGGCTAATATGAATCTATTTATTTAAAAAAATACATGTATTTAGGTGGTTTCGTCTATATTAATCCAATTATTTCAGATATTGAGTATGAAATTTTATTCAAAAACTATCCAAAATAACATCAATCTCTTCCAATATCATCAGATTCAATATTAATTAGAATTAAAAACAAATACACATATCATGTTAACTCGTTGGAAGATTCCATGACCCCATAGTTGATAAATCTAAAATAATTATTATCTAATGAATCTTCTTATGATTAATAATTTTTTAAAATAAAATAATTCATAAAAAATTTATATGATAGATGTTTTTATAGAGATTATACCAATGAAATGTTAATAGGATTTTATATAAAATTTATAAAAACATAATTCTCTATTCTTAAATTCTATATTGATTATTCAATTCAGTGAGTGGAAGTGATGGATTATAAAGTTGTAGAGTTTCTTCTTTAACTCCCTTTTATTTCTCATTACTCATTTTCCATTTCTTATTATCTTTTCTTTCCAAATATTCTTAATATATCCTAAATGTTTCACTTTTTTTTCAAATTATTTTCTGCTCTTAATGGTGATATCCTTCACCTAATCTATTGAGTTAACATCTATGTCAACAAGTAGAAATACATTTGACCTCTCCTTGAGTTCCTTTGAATTTTTTTTAATATGAAATTTTAGATTTATTATATTAACTATAGTACTTTTTATAAATTTTTTCAACTTCTGATTCAGGGAAAATATTTGAATTTTAAGTTATTTTCATTTTTTTATAACAAAATAACTTCCACTAATTTTTTACATTGAAATTTTATTATGACCAACATCCCTAAAAATTAATTTTATGATTAAAATTAACTTAATTATTACATTTTTTATGTACATTAGAAATTGGTCATCAATACATTGTATCAATCCACTCTATTAATGATTCATTTTTTCTAATAATACATCTATTATAATCCTCCATGTGTTTTTTTATACCTTGAACTATTCCTATTTTCTCATGTAAGAAATTACAAACAAAATATTAAATAAATCATAACTCTCCCTAAATATATTCTATATCAATGAAACTCCAAAAATAATATCAAAATTTGATGTATTTAATTGAAAAAACCTATATAAATAATTTTAATTATCAACCCACTTATGTAATATAGGATGAGTACACATAAATTTAGTCACATTAATTTTCTCCCATGAAGAGTAATGTGATACATTAAGACATTGATTTATATTTAAAAATAATCTTGAATGATAATTGATTTTTTATAGATATTTTTTTAAGGAACCATTAGAAAATTTCATAACATTATTTAACAGAATGTAGTTTTATGATTAAAATGCCTTTTATCATTTTTTTCAAAGAAAATTTGAATATTATAAAAATTTAAAAAATATTGAAAAAAATATTTTATTGAAATTTAATTCATAGATTAATAAACCTTATAATGTTTTAATTATTTATTCATGTGGAATCCATTTAAATTTGATAAAATTCAAGAATATCTGGATCATACAGTGATTTATCAAGAGGTTTTTTACAAAAAAAATGTATCTGGTAATGCAATGTTATACCAGCATAGATGATGTAAAAATGTACACAATTGTTATCCATTTACATTGTTGTTCACACTTTAGATTTTTATAATTTAAGAACATGAACATCTCTAGCCATGTTCACTTACTATGCATACTTCAATAAGATATTTTAAATATTTGGATTGTACTATAAATGTTTTGTGTCCTTAATTTTTTAATAGTCATTTTATTTCATTACTCAAGTTTCTATTTGATCTGACTTTTAAATCACAATATATGGTATCCGTGAAAAAAATAATAAAAAATGAAATTTCAAATAGGAAAATAAAATTCATTCATAAATCTATTTAATATAATCATCTAATATGTTATGAATATCATTGAAAATCACTTAAAAATGACCAATTCCATGTTGTCATTAATTTTTATGTGGAATCCATTTTATAAATTTTAATAATATTATTTTATAATAATAAAATCAATAAATGAATAGTATTATGGATGACCAAGGTCAGACCCATAGATTATATTGATCAATGTTCTCAAATAGTCATTTGAATATGAATAAGATTAATTTAAACTATTAAAATGAAATTAAATTGTGAAACTTTAAATAAATGATTTCATACTATTATTCTAAAATCCATCATTCATATGAAATTTTATACACTTATGTTCATTTTTAATGATCTATTAATTGAAATAATCGAATATAAATAAATCCTTAATATTGGAATTTGGTTCATAAATACACAACATCTCAATTTTTATAAGGAATTAGTTTTATTGATTTAATACTATATAATCCAAAACCATAAATAAACATAGGTACTCAATCCCATTCTATTTTAAATAAATAATTCCATGAAATATCTCATGAATTCATTGTAAATTCATTAAGAAACAAACATCCACGATGAATAAAAAAAGAAGAATGAAAATAAAAAAAATATGAGAATGAATTAATCCAATAATAACCATCCTTAAAAATTAATCAATCACTGAATGTAAATTCAATATTGTATATTGAGAAAAGTTTTTTATCTATTCATGTTTCTATAAGAATAAAAGTATTTATCTATGTTTGAGAAGAATTTTAGAAATAAAATTGAAAAACTAAATGTTGCTTTTATTCTCCATTCTCCTAGATCCTCTATCCAAATTCCATCTTGTAAATTTAGGTAACTCCATATGACTATCAAATCAAAGGAATGATTTTTATAAATAAAATTTCTCATCATGTAATTTTATATCTCTCACATATTTTATAAACTTATTAGTAGAAAAATACCTTAAAATAGTAATTAAATATTTCATGGGATATGCCAAATATCTCAAAAAACTATCCCCAATTTTTACATGCCTTTAGGTTGTATGAAACCATCCAAAGAGGAAGAATATTTTAAAAATATTTCATGTTCTATATAATAATTACATATACCCTTGTGTAAGAAATATCTAACAAAAACACCTCCCATGTTTACCAAAAATGGCCAAACATACTCAAAATGACCCAACACCTTGTGGAAATTGCACATAATATTTTATAGCCCCCCAAATATCACCCAAAAAAGAATTTAATCACATATAATAATTTTAATGGGAACCCTACCATCATAAATGTATTAATCTGACCAAAATTACCCATTTTAAATGATCAAATCACAAATATCCTCAATTTTCATCCATATTTCACACAAATTCATCACAAAATATATTATCCGTGATGTGATGGGTTTCATTATAACATGTTATCTCTATTAAATCTACTTGAGCCTCAAATATCCTAAAACTATGATTCATTATAATAATTTTCAACAATTATTTGTATTCATACATTCATACCATAGAATAATTTTATTTAAACTAGGAATTGGTTTCATCCATATATATATATATTTATTTATTTATTTATTTATCAGGATCAGTGTATTTTTTTTCATTTTCCTTCATTGTTTTCTCCTAAAAATTAACCATTAATATATTCATATAAATCTTCACATAGTTCTCATCCTAGTTATTTTGAAACTCTCAATTCTATAAGATTTTTTCCTTAAATAACTATTTTTTCTTCAAGGATTCTATTTTTTAATCACATACAATGACCAAATTGTGGTTTTTATAATTCCATAATGTATCTGTCTCTATTTTTCTTTCCATTATCCCAAAATTCTCCAATTAATTTTTTAATATTAATCCTTTCCTAAAAAATTAAATATATACTATATGAGGAATAATTAACCACTTTATTAGTAAAATTATTAATATAAATAAACTCCTAAATTTGAGTGATCTATGTACCTGACATACAAATATACCTTCTTGTTCTCAAGTATACATATCCACAATATAAAAAATGAAAATCAATCATATATAGGATTTAAATATTATGTTTATACAAATCAATAAATTATTATTGAGTAATAAACATTCATAAATAATATAAATACAAAATTTCATCTCTTTAATTTTCAAGAAAAATAATCAAATATTTATTTTACTTTTCCTCTTAAATTAATAGCACAACCCTCCATTACATAATTATACATAATATTCTCATTAATATACATATATAATTGTGATCTAACATATCCAAAAATTATTTCACACAACTCTAAAAGTTTATTTAGTTATAATATTTCATAATCTGTAAGTACATGAATCCTAACCAAAGGTATGTAACATTTCTAAACCATAAAATTTAGATAAAAAATAAACATTAATCATGGTGTATATTCAAGTATTTTTCTATAATGTATTTTTATAGAGGATATTTATGTGAAAAAATATTAGGCTAAAATGAAAGGGCATACTCTCGTGTAGAATGGAAGATTTCCAACTCAATATCAATGAAAATCTCAGCCTTCACTTTATTATTTTAATGTATCCCTTAATAAAACTATTCTCCCTTTTACTAATGTATTATAAATCATAAAAATGAAACTATTGAATTATTCAATGATATATACTCACATTTTTATTGACATTTTTAAATATAGTTTCCAAGAAAGTACAATAAAAAATTAACATTAAAATCCTTCCTCCAATAACCAATGAAAACCCTTCAAATTCTCCCTTTTCTAAAAAAATATCTCCATATACATATTGAAATATTTATCCCCACAAAATTTTTTTATTTTAATAAATAACATATACCATGACAATGGTAGAAAAATAATCATATTCCAATAATGTGCATTCTTATTCAATCATACTATTATAACTTTTGGTTTAAAGATTGGTCAAATATAAAGTAGTTTACAAATGGTTGGGGTAGAAATCAGTAATATATAACCTATATTATCTTAATATTATATAAATGTTATAATTTTTAAAAATAATAAAATCATGTTGACATAGTTAATATAACCTAAGTATCTCCGATGAAATGTCTTATTATGAAGATCATTTCAAAAAAATTATTGAAGTACCCAATGGAATTATTAAAGAATATTTTATTTATTGTAAAACATGTGTCAAAATAATAATAATAGGAATTAAAATTTATTTAGATAGTTCCATATTGCATGAGGTGACTAATTATAATTCGAGAACAATTTTATCAATTATAAATATCACAGATTAATGGAAATTTATAAAGTTTGATTTCATGAAATCCATTTTTTTACTTTACCTTAAGAGTCATTTTACAACTTTTCTAATAATATTTATCATAGGAATGAATATTGTTAAGGATTATAAGTGTCATTAAAAACTTCATAATATTAATTTTAAATTTGAAATGGAAACTTAGTAATTGAATAAATATTTCAAAGAGAGTACTTTAAACTCCATAGGTGTAATTTAAAACTCTGGGATAGTCATTGAGATTTCTTAAGAATCATTTTGAATTTGTAAGAGTCATGTAGATCTATATATGATTTATATTAATAATAATTTAGGATTAATTTTAATTTTATGATGTGTCATTTAAAATATAAAATTAAAAGGGTGGGGAATAATTGATTATATCATAATAATCATTTTATTTTTATGATGTATCATTCGATGTCAAAAAATGAAAATGTTAGGGAATAATTGGGAATATATTAAGATTAATTACACCCTTACAAAAATATATCACCTAGAATATGGAAATATTTGAAATATACTAGGAGTTATATAAGAATGCACAAGATTATTCCTAATATTGTCAAAAATATTTTAAAAATAAAAAACATTCTAATGATTATTAATTGAAGTTGTGATTTATGAATCAAACAGAATATAATTTAGTAACATGAGAAAAGGTTTAACTACATATATTTTTTCATACCATGAAGCTCTTTGCGTGCCACTACAGAATGAATTTAAAATACTCATGGATTTCAATAAGTTCTTAAAGAAAGAAATATCCTATGTTTCTTATTAATTTATATAGATTTATTTTATATGATTTTTAGAGAGATTAAATTATATAAAAAATTAAGGATTATATTTACCATTTTTGAAATATGATATAATCAAACTTTATAAAATAATTTAGTTTAAATATTTGAAATATGGAAAAAAAATCAACATACCCTATGAATATAAAAAAAATAATGATAAATCAATATAAAAAACTAAGATATTGTATGTTGATACATTATCAAGAGATAAAACTATAATATCTAAAGAATACTAAGGAACACCTGATTGAGATTTTTTTTTCTACATACATCATCTATTCCAAGTAAATAAATTTTTTACTCATTATCTAGTGGTTTTCTAGTGAGATGGAAGAAGTAGAAATGTGTGTGATCTTTCATGAAATTTTATATCATTATGAAATCCTAAGAAATGAGATCATTGTGTATGTTGTTGTTTTTATATAACTCTAGATATTTAAGACTAGATTTCAATGATGAAGATAATATTCTCATATTTAAATACCTATAAATGTATCCAAGATATCTTTTTTATACCAATATCAAAAAACTATATTGGAGACTATTTGTTTAAGTAAAAAATAATACTTTTATGAAAAAAATAAATAGATGATAAAAATAATTGGAAGTGTATAATACCTTACCATCCATTGTTTATTATTTTTAAGCACTTTTAATCTTTAAAAAAAATATTATTGACATAATATATATCTTGTTATCTAACTGAATACCAAATGGAGTAGTTGTCCTTATTAGATCCAAACCATGTAAAAATACATGAGTATTTTTTATTTACATTATATTATAATTTTGGGTATGGAATAGAATTAATAATACTTGGTCATGATTTCTAATTTTCACAAAGGTAATTTTGTAAATGAAATCATAAATGTATGTACCTATAATTCAAATCCCTCAAAAATTGTACATGTATTTACCTAGTCTCTTAATTTTTTATCAGATCATACCTGGTTTCCTCTATTATTATTTTCTTAATAATGGAGAATATGAATTCCTTCAATAGTAGGGGTGTTCCTCTCATTGGGGAAAAATAAATGTTTACAATAAAAAATAAATTCTCTGCCATTTTTCATAGGGATTTAAATTTATTGATGCTATTATAATAGGTTTTATACCCCTTTAAAGAGGTCATCCCTTGTCAATTCTGGACATGAAAAATATTTAGGTATATGGGAAATTCAGAAATTAAATTATATCATCATTTTCATATAAGGTGTATAAAAAAATCGTGGGACTAAAACTAGAAAAGGAAATTTTGGATAAGAATGGGAACATGAATGGAGGAAATGTTAAAATCAAAGAATCAAAACTTAATCTCTATAGATATAAAATTCAAAAACTCAAAAATGGATAATGATACAATAAATTATGACATTTCTTATAATAGTTAATATGATAGATAGCCAAATTATGGGATTTTGGTATAATTTGTATGACTAATGAATTGTTAAAAAAACTATTGATAAATTTCCATGACATTTTTTATCTAAAAATATCAACTCCGGATGAGGCAAAATACCTATCTGTAGATGATATTACCCAATAATCTCATAAACTTTTAGATAATGAATAATCAAATATTCAAAAAAATCATGAAAATGCAATTTAATATCCTAAAAAAATCCCATTCAATGAAATGGAATATTATTAATATATTAAATCATATTTTTATGAATAATATAAGAGTATAATGTCCATTATCACTAAAAATATTAAAAATAGAGAATTTATGTTTAAAGGAAGGATTCCAAAAAAATGATTTTCTTTTAGTGAAATTGAACACAAATCAGAAAAATTATCAATTATGAAATGTGTGTAATATAAAGATATGAATGATGAATAAAGTTCCTAGATAATTAAATATGGAATATATTTTTAAAATACTAATAATTCATGTGATAACAAGGAAAATTTTCAATTAAAAATTTGAAGAAGTGCACTATATAAGAAATAGGATGACTACTCTACCTCAAGTAATCTATCTATTAAATATTATGATAAAAAAATTAGTATATTCATGTACACTATTGAATGATAAGAATAATTCTGTAGATGTTTGAAATAAGGAGACTAAAAATATACTAAAAACATCCTCAAAACTGAGATTAATGTATGTCTTGAGAGAAAAACACAACAAAAGAGAGAAATAAATTTTATGATGAAATAATTTATAAATATGGTTGAAAGAAATTATAAACACTATAATAGAGATAATGATTATATTTAGAAAATAAAGCTTCTCATAGTTCATCTTGTGTAAAGATACATAATGGTTAGAGTGTTTAAAAATAAAATTTCTTTCATGGATGAATAATTTAACCTAATATGGTTAGGGGTTAAAATAAAAGAGATAACTCCTGGAAAAATTATAAATGAATATGATATGTCAATTTAAATAATAAATATAGAGTCATAAAAATTCATTGGGAAGTATATTATACATTCTTAGGTAAGTATTTCCCCAATATGTCACAAAAATGGAAAATTGATTTTGTATAATAGTTTGGGTAAAAATATAATTTGGTTAATCCAAGGTTTAGAATAAATCTAAAAATATCACTTCTAAAACCAAGAAAGTTGAAATTATCTTGATATGATAAGATTCTACAAAACCAAAGAAAATAATGGCTAGAAAATAAAAGGGAAATAAGTTTTAATTCATAGATAGACTCAATATTTACTAGGAATAAATAGTTTTAAATAATATTAGTGGTTTTTTGGATTGCTTGGGAATAAAGGTTATGTTTTTTGGTATAATATGTCACTTCCAAATAATTATAGAAGTTGGGAATTAAGGGGTGATATTTAGTGAATGAGATTACCATGACTAAGAAGGAGCTTGTAATTAGAATACATTTAACTCAGTTACTTATCTAAAACAATTTAGACTTTCTATATGAGATTAGAGGAAGTTGTAATAGACAAATTAACTATGCTAAAGAATTTATGACCTTTCTTTCATGAAAAAATCAGTAGGATAATAATGATAAGAAGGATCAGAGGAAATGTAATGTCGGTAAGTCACTATTTGATGATGTAGCTCTTAAAGATATAAAGTTATGGAAGAAAATAATTAATTATAGAGTATACTCATCACACATAACAGAAGGCGTCAAGATCCTAAATATTATTTCATAACATAATATGGGTGGGTATCATTTATAAATAAAATATCCTTAAATATCAAAAGAAATAGTTCAACTAAAATTGATCCTCATAAGATTAAATTTAATTATTTTTCATCTATTGATGTTCTAAAAAATAACATATTAACTATTAACCATATTTTTGATGAATTAAATAGTTTTATATTAAAATTAAATATTTTATTTCTAAATAGTGTAAAATTTTAATGAATCATGAAACTTGGTGAATGAATAAAAATAAATTTATTTATGATCATTGGTCAAAGTAATTCTTACTTCCACATTGATAATAAAGAAAATAATCTTTAGGATTAGAAAGCTGAACATATTGATCAGAAGAGTTTAAGAGGTACAATAAGTGAAAAATAGTGTGAGATATTTACACTAATTAATTGGAGATTGATTTTTTTTATGAATCCTGTCAAATATGGAAAAAAAATTTGGGATGACATAAAATAATGGAAATAAAATCTACCAAGACACTTGAATTAATACACTATGAAATTGTAGACCTTTGAGGCATCATTCCACTAGTATTGACTTCTCATTCATCAAATTTATTAATTATTTTAAAACAAAGACCAATTCTCTATTTATGAATCATAATTTAGATATAGAAGAGATGTTTAAAATTTATAGAAGGTTGAGAATGATTTGGTGGTTTATATCCAAAAATTGACAATGGTTGATAGATGGGAGATTAATGGTATAGTTTATGAATCTTAATTTGAAAATCATGGAATAAATCATCCCTATAGACCTCTTTACTAACTCCAATATAGTAGTGTATCTTAGTGAATGGATAGAAGTGTAATTGAAAAAGTAAAATTAGTGTTTTTGAGTTTATTTGGTCAAAAAAATTATTGATAAGTTTTTTTCATAGATATGAAATATCATAACATTTTTCTACTAAGTCATAATTTAACAATGAATTCATATGAGATGTAGTATAAAATGGAACCAATTTTTATTTATATCAAAGTCTTTTATAGTCCTAGACTGATGAAAAATAATAATAAAATCTTTTTATGTTTGAGAATCTAGATGATGATGGTGCTCCTATTGGATCATTTTCCAGTCTAAAAGGATAATTATACTTGAATAAGAAACAATATATTTTAGTGGATATTTATGATGTTAATGTTAATGATAATAAATCCAATCATAATGTTCAAGATGAAATGGTTTTGATGACTATGATGAAGATAATGGCTATGTTCCTGAGATGATCAGTGAGGAATAATATAAGAACGAGCCACATGTTGATGATGTTAACTTTTATATGATCAATGATAAATAAGATGCTACTAGAAATGAGAAAGAAATATTAGAATATAATAAAACATGTGGTGATGAAAAATTTAATTGGAAATTATTATTCTCCAGTTGAAACAAGAATAAGTTTTATTACAGACAAAAAAACTTCTCATATCTTGTATATTTATCCCCACATAGTTTCCAATGTTGACAGATGTTAATAATGGGTTAATTATTTAATTGATTAACTATATTATTTTGATATAAATGTCTTGTGGGATATTTTCCTTGGGTGAAATAACAAGATATTACTATAATCATGTGGGTATTCAGAGTTAATATAAATTATAAATGAGAAATATCAAGAAAAATATCAGTAATATATGCAAGGTCTCTTCATAAGTTGAATTTTTATAATTTGAAGAAGAAATTTATCATATTTAATGACAGGAATACCTAAGAATTTTCTTATTAGTTACAGATCATAGGAAGTAAAAAATAAATCAAATGGATTTAAATTTTCATTTCATTAATATAGAGTTGTAAGAATATGTTTATATTGAAAATCATAATTGATATCTCCTTGACAAAGATGGAAAAAAAGACATGAAATATGAAAAATATCTTTATGGGATAAAAATGACCCCTTGATCCTAGTACTCAAAACATGATGGATTCTTGAGAGATATGAATATAATAAATTTAAATATTTATATAAACCATTATATAAAGGAGGTGGAAGTAGGAACTCTTTTTATAATTGTTTTTATTGATGATATTATTTTTTCATGTGAAAAAGAGAGTGTTATGAATGAATTTTCTATGAAGATAATGAATAATATTGAGATTCCATTGCTATGTAAATTGAAGTATTTTCTTAAATTCATATTGCATGAAAATGATTAGTCTATTTTTCCTTCCCATGTAAATATATAAGGAAATTATTGAAGATGATTGGACTATAAGACTTAAAAACATTATCAAAATACATAATGGTTAGGATAAATATTCTAAAATATATTGAATGAGAATGTGTGAATTTTTTATTCTGAGAAAATCCTGCTCTCACTTCGGGGTCTCTAGGATTATTTAGTGCAATCCAAACCCACGATATTTTCCCCTTATGTAGGGTAGGAAGGATATGTTCTTCCTTAATTATCCTCTGATGGTTTTTCTCGGTGATTTTCACCTTTCACCAACCTGAGGGTTCTCCCCACATTCCCTGGTATTGTGTTTTCCTTGAAGGTCCCTAGTTTTTTCAATGGAGGCCCATTGCTTCTAATGTCTCCAATAGAATTCACAGAAGCCTCTTATTTGAAAAATATCACATTGGTTGCCCACTTTAGTCACCGAAGGAATATAGTTGATGTCATCGATAGAATCATCAACACTTAGTGGGGTCTCTATCAATGATTGGTGGTTGTCTTTCTTGATTCTCACCAAATAATGATTCATTTTTATTCTGATGAAGACATGGCTCTTGCATGGTCTAGTGGATCATGCTCCATCTCCCGATTTCATTTCATCCTTATCATATGGTCCTTTTCTTTTCATGTGAATTTTGATCTGGATACCATGGCTATTTAGATTCATATTCTATGTTTTCCTCTCACCTTCCAAAATCCCTCTATTTTCTAGATGTTAGGATATATTATTGGTTACTTTATGGTTGTAGATCTCAAAACCCAAGAAGTTTTCCATCCCATTGATCCCTAAATTTTTGCTGAGGCTGACATAACAAAACCACCTATGTATTTCATATACATTGAGATTGAGGGATGGTATAGGCATAAGCATCCGATTATCGATGAGTCATAGACTCACTATTACGTCTCATGCTTCTTTCAAGGATATTCATCTCAGAGATGTCACCATAGGGATGCTTCTCCATTGAATCGAATTTGATGAATGAGGATGTCTCACTCTATAATGTGGCAGATGTGGAAAAGGGGATAGTGGTTTTAGAGAGTATGGAGCCTAAGGTAAATTATAGAATCAAATTCAATCGACTTTCTTATGTGGAAGTAGTCAATCAATCACTCCCCTTAGCAATGAGGTTTAGAGCCAATTTGGTTGAGATCAGACCTAATGGGTAAATAGAAATGTCACCAGTTTTTGGGTTATATTTTTATGATGGTAAGGAAAAAGGAAACAATGTTATTTCTAGAATCTATGTTTTGAATATGGACATGGTATAGTCTAGCAAGTGACTCAAGGAAACCACCACTAGATTTGGAACCCTGAATAGGTTTGCGGTGTTGGGTGATGGTGAGATAATTCCATTTGAAGTAGGGAATTGTGAGGATACATTCCATGAAGGGTATGGTTCTCAGGGAGGGAACGTGGATGAATTCAAAGATGATATGAATTCTGACACTGACACACAGTCTATCAAGATCAAAGAAGTGGAGCAAGAAGAAGTTTTCCTCTAGTACTCTACCAAGAAGGGAAAAAATAACCTTATAAACTCAAAGGGTTTCATCAAGAATGTGAGGAGGGTGAGGCCTTATAAAGACTACTATAATTTATCTAGATCTCTAGTTACAATATCTCTAAGTAAAGGACCCCTCGTGAAAAATAAATCTCTCATTTATGTGGAAACATTTGAAAAAAGTGGAATGGAAAAAGACTAGATGCCTGGTAGTGAAGATTCTGATCGAAATTTGTAGCCCCTTATTAGAGTTAGGAAGGGTACAAGTAAGGTGGAAGCTCCCATGCCTCAAAATCTAATGTGCTATGAGAGTAAATATGACCCTATAACCCCTTATTTTTCTATGAAATTGGGTTTAAAGGCCCAATAGACCAAGAACCAAAATCAAGAATCATCCCCCCTCCAATTGGCTTCTTCATAGGTCCTGGTAGAGATTGAAAAATAGGACTTGGTGGCCCCTAAAGGTCCAGAACCAAGTCTCTACTCCTTTCCTACACACTTTTCTGAAAAAAATAATGAATGATATTATTACTCATGATCTGGCCTGGAAAAATTTCGGGCACCCTTGGGTTATAGACAAGTTGGTTCTTAAGTGGTGCGGGGATATGTGCCTACGCAAGTATTTATGAAATTGTTCTGATTTTTTCTAGTTCTTTTTTCTTTCAATGGTTTATTTTGGTTGAGTCATTTTACATGTTGGTTTTCTTGTATAGTTCCCAATCTACCTCAAAGTAGTTTATTGAAAATTAAAAAAGGGATTTGGGAGAATATGTAAATTTAAAAGATTTTTAGATGCTTTATTGGAAGTTTACTCTATATAAATACATCTAGGAATTATATTTTATATGTAATAAACCTATGTTAAAGGTATAAAATTTATTATAATTAAACACATTTAATGTATTCCAAAAGGGTTCTCGATGAAATCTAAAGAACCATAAACTATGGGTTGTTTAATAGAAGAGTTAATAACTATAATATGTTTGGGTATGATGATATTGATTGGGCACATGACTGTGATGATAAAAAATAAAATTTAGTTGTTATTTTTATTTTGGGGGAGAGTTATATAATATATCACTATAAGAAAAGAACTCACTTACAATAAGAACCACAAAATAATAACATTAGGATAAATTTTGATAATGTAACCAGATTATCTAAAAGAAATAATAGCTTAATGATTTGATCATGAATATTTATAAACCAATAAATTTTTTATGTGATAACTAATGTTAAATTTATCTCTCTAAAAAATAGAAATACTCAAATTATAAGAAACTTTTTTGTGCGGAAAAACACATGTTACCGGAGATGTTGAGAGGAACATGGAATTTTGAGGTAGATATAGGAATAGATGGGATAAATACACACCTATGGGATGGATTCATGAAGGAATTATTCTTTAAAAAAGGATAGGGTTTCGTGAAGGTTTCCAAAGCACTGCTAATCTCCATCTTACATGAATATGGTAATATATTTTGCAACATATATCTCAACCTATATAGAACATATAAATACCTCCATTTACACGTCATTTAAGTGGGATGTGACCTTCTTACATCCATAAAAATATATCAATTTGTGATACACTATATTTCACATGCCAAGAATAATATAGATCCCTACAGGTATACATCATTCATCAGTGACCTCCCATGAGTCCTTTTGAACATAGGTTTATGGTGGAGGTATTTTTTTTTTTGAATAATCACGCCCTTCATACTAGTGATATATGCCTCATGACCTATAGTGTTCCACAAAACATCAATATTTTGTTAATCCCATCCCATGGAGACCAAAAAACCATACTTAGGCAGAGAATCATTGATTCATGAATAAATCACATTCAAGAACCCCATGACCTTCACAAAACCCACTTTTGAGTCCATACCCCAATTCCTCCTTACTCCAAACATAGTTTCATGCATGTTGAGTGATAAGGTTCCCTACACCATCCAAAATAGGTTCATTTGTGTGAATGATACCCACACAACCTGTATCATCAACCCTCATGCCTGAACCCCTTACTCCAAGAATGAGCTGGGAAGCCTCATTGCCTTATAATCCTAATCATAGGAATTGTAACATCAAGTCTCCTTATTTATACATAAAATGGGTAATGAATAATCCTATTTCATTCCAAAAGAACCTATGTAGTGGAAAATAATCCCAGTGGTGGAATCGTAGAGGGAAACATCTTTATTTTCCCTTTAATGTGGGTTTATGGGATTTCCATATTCACCTCCCATATTACCTTAATTGAGAATGGGATTCCCCATGTGTAAGTCCATATGAAATCTGAGATTCATGACTTTAAACTATATGACACCAAAATCCTAGTCACGTGATACTAAACTATATGAAAATATCCTTAACAGATGACATTAAATAGTGGACATACCATGTCTGATGAACATAGGACTCATCATGTGATAGGTATGGGATGAAACTCTATTTTTTGTAAATCATCCATGAATAATCCCCAAAATATACCATATTTTCACTATATTCATGAAATAAGAATACTTAATTCATGATGCTACACTAAATGGACTGGTCCCATGGAATGTCCTTAGTCTGTTTAGTTGAACAATGTGGGTTTTGATCCCTCCCTCCTTACAGGGTACATAGAACACCTTCATGAGGTTTAATACCTACATCACCATAAAAATTCCTATCTCCCCCCTTGGTGGTGATAATAGAAATGTGTGATCATTCCCCTTGGGAACACATATAGTCCCTTACCACCCAAACATGAGGTTCCCATAAGACTTCTACACCACCATACAATGCTAACCTATATTCTGACCAGTACATGAAAATTGTATATGGAAAATAACCCCAAAAGACTTTAAACATGTGATAATATCCCCCAAAAACATAAAACTATGATAAAATATCAACAAGAATTTAATCTTGTGAACCCTACTGATATATTTGAATCTTTACCACATGTGATGATCATGAGATATAGGAGGTAATTATCAAAGAATCATTATGTGACAAACTGAAGTTTCATGGAATGGAAAATTCTAGATTACTCATGTAACACATAATAAATATGAGTCTTCATATCCTCATTGTATAGTATAACCAATGTATCAAACCTTGGATTACTTATATCCTTGGGAATGTTGCTATGTAATGAAGACAAGATGCATTGGTTCCTACACCTAATATGAATCATCCATGATATTTCCTCAATATCTAAATAGAAAAACATTTACATAATCCTAATACACCATATGTCCATATATATTTAGACATTCCAATGTGATCATCTTCTCCAACCACCGGTATCTACCCTGTTACGACTACAACCACCATAATTAACTGAAGTCTAATTCAAGATGGAACTAGGAATAAGATTTAGGAATATGTCTTAAATCTATAAGGTAGACATAAAACTGGAAAAAAATCCAAGGTGGAATCCATGGAAGGATGAGTGGACATCTAATCATTACATTTCAATCAAGGAGCCAATATCATCAATCACGATGATAGTGTTCACTCACCTATGGAATGTGGGAATGAAGGGAGACCACATCAGAGTAGTTGTGACTAGTCTAAGGATATAGGCCACTTAAGGAAAGGGAAAAAGGATATCCCAATGTGTACCCCAACTGAAGCATTGGAAAAAATAGTAAACTATATGTGAATATCTTACCCTTTAATAGTGATTAGATCAAGAAAATTGGTTATCCCTGGTCTAAGACAACATCAACATGAATCCATTCCCCAACTTAAAGAGGATGAATATTTTTGGGAACATTGGACATCACATTCATAAGACATATATTGGTGGTTGACTGTGCATATCATATAGGAAACAAGTACTAGGAAACTCTCAATGACCCACTACCAATAAGAATGGGGTTAGGAAAACCGATGGTGTGACAATCTTACATAACCATGAATCTGTCACAATAGCTACCTCTCCCACAACTACCAGGTGCCTCCTCCATATCTCCCCCTCTGAGCTCATCTAGATGAGGGTGTTCAATGCCCTTATTAATTGATATGATAAATGAGGTTTCATTCTAATTAGGTATGTTTCTCAATGTGACCTAGATGTTACTGCACTATGACAACACCACCACCCTCGGGAGACACACAAGGCAAAATCCCCCCCTCACTACGGTGAATCTTTTCAGGAGTCTCTCCTCAAAAAATTATGACATATCACTCCCCTATACAGATGAGTTAATGGATATACATGTCATTACCATATTAGGATCTACCCAATATTCACCTAAGAGGGAACCCAACCAACCACACTAACAACACCATATGGATCTCTAGGAAAATGAGAAAAATGATATCATTCCTTCCCCATTGGCCCCATTCTAGAATAACTGACACTAACACTAAGTATAGGCCCCTAGGCCTTCCTGACATGAGGCCTCTATAATATCTCTAGCATCCCCTTCCAAAGTTGACCGCCTCATTACCTCATAACCAAAACATGGTGGAATGTATTCACCCAATTGGGATAAAGTCTCTAGTTTCCTACCAAGAAGATTGCGTTGACTCTCCTCGTCATGGGAACCCCTAGAAACTATCATGGTCTATCCCATGATGAAGAATTTTACTTCATTATTCCTTTCTGTAACATCATTTGAGGACATGGAGGACATACCTATACCAAATAATTCCCCTTCCCTAAAAATCTATCTAGGGCCAGAAGAATAGACAACCATCATGGGGGGCCAAACAGTAGCACCGATCATAGAGTGCATAGAATAAATCCTTTTGACCCTCATAGAATATCACTCAGGGAATTCCAATAATGATAAAGGATTGAATGTGGAAAAAATCACATTACCACTGACCTATTAGAATCTAAGGTGATGGATGAATTATTGAACAAAACCTCTGTCTCTACCACCAGATATGGGGGAAAAGAGCCCATCGCTTAAGTATGAAAATTCCATAGGCCAAGATCCAAAAGGTTCCAATACACCTCTATATGTAATTTCAGGTAAAGGGTGAATTTTATTCCTTAAATGTAATCTTTATGAAACTCACATGGCCTCCGTCATTTTAACTTCTCTCTATTTCCTCCTTATAAGTAAGGGAGATGCTGGTGTCTATATTGGAACCCTCAGATGAAGGTAATAATTTTATTAATACAAATATTTATGACACCCATAATATTTAATAAGAGGTCATGGATACTCCATATTACATGGATATGATGAATAAGTTGTCCAACCTCTAGAAAAGACTCTATCATTTTAGGGAATGTTGGCCCATGTGGTTCCCCCACTTCCATAAAACCAACATTAGAGTAGTTCTGCATTACTACCACTCCCAGTTTCTCGACCATCATAGATTGGATATTGTGTCAATAAATATAAATATTACCCTTAAAATGATCTGGAGGATATCTTTTGTGGGATCCTTCCCACCATCCTGGTATTAGTTATGTTTTGGAAACAGATCACCATTTGGTTCATCATCCCATAGTTTCTTGATGAGTAACATTTGGTATGCCTCTGATAATATATCTAGGTGGCATTTAACAACCTTTGAGATCATCAGATGGCCTACCCATGAAGCCCTATTCATATCAATCCCATCCAGCAGTAGTGTCGAAATGTTGAAATTGTATCACTTCTAGTGGCTCAGTGTCAGATCTTATATATATACCAATAAATCATTTAGAAAAACTATGTAAGGAGTCTCACTAAGCTTTAAATTGTTAGTAAATAGGTATCTACCCATGTATAGATTAGGGAATGAGGAATTACATTACCCTTAATTTCAGTTCCCTATTATGATGATAACAAGATCATCAGTCTAACCCACCTGATGATAGTGAATGTTCCACTATAATCACTGCCACCATTAATTTCATCATGATCAATCCTATGGATTATTATAGAACCAAATATGGATATATTGGGGAGTATGGATAGTATCCACCCTAAGGAGAGACACAAATTCTTGTAGTTCTTCTAGTATGCACCAGTAGTAGTCAGTAGTGATAGACATTGGGACTCAGAAGACCCACCACTATGGTGCTTCAACCTTCTCATTGAAATCTCTATAAAGGATTTCTAAGCCTATTAGCCCGCATGTATCTATGCCCGAAACCAAATTAGATGACATGATAACCTCCTTTCTCTAGTATCTTGAGGGATATAAGAGCCTCGCTAATGAAATCCTCACTGAGTAGCCCTAAGAGTAATAAAATCTTTGAGGGGACCACACCCATCCTCTAAAATAATATATAGACCTTCTTGTCTATACACTGAAAGTTGAGGTGGTAGTTTACACACATCCCATCAAGGTATAAGTTAGTGGATCTGAAAAAAGACTAAGGTATACTCTATCTAACCTACCAGAGCAATGTGATATCCTACCATTCGACCATGACTACTTCACCTCTCGAGCTAGTAGGTTGGTCAAAGTATTGGTATCTACCAACCCTCACTCTGATGATGTGATGGTTGATATCACTACATATATTGGGGATTTACATACACAAAATGATTTAACACTACTATAAGTGAAGTCGTATATGGTATGGGTGGACCACGTTCAACTACCCCAAGAATTCATCAATCCAAGTTTCAACCCATTTATTGGAACTCGTTATCCTCTATAACATCTAGACCCATTTCCTCATGATACAACCCAATACTGGGGACCCAATAGAAATTGGAATATACCAAGCATTAGTGTTTCATATAGACCATGAACTTGTGTTTAGTATAGTTAGATGTACCCAGATTGTTTACTAGTTGGGAAGATATTTGTATACAGTTTATCTATAATTTTATCTCTATTGTTCATAATAATAACATAGATGAACTCTACAAACATAAGAAGAGGTCAAATGAGAGAGTTGGTTACTTAATTACCACATGTAAGGGGATTTCATACTACCTTGATATGTTTCTTTCCCATGAACAACTATTGAGTATGTGGGTGGTGAATTTCTGAGATAATATGGTCCCAAACCTCATCTACATGTGATATCAGGAAGGATTTAGGGAATTCACCAAAAGTGATTGGTGCATTTAGAAATCCTTACATATGAACAAGAAATGGTCACACCCATTACCTCTTCTTTCTCATATGTGGAATCCAATAAAGGGATAATTGTCCATTATTTTATAAAATCAGGTCCTAAAAAAATTCTTCTTTTTGGTGCCTCCACATGACCAACCTCTCCAAGTGTATCCCCATCATGATAATTCTTCACCAGCCCCTATTAGTGCTAGGTGAAAATGATTCCATTCACAGAGCATAAGAACCATGTTTTCTTCTTCAAGGATGAAGATGAACTAGGGTACTTCATCTATTCCATAGAATAGAACATCCTGGTGTTTCTTGAATCTCGGAGGCCCCAAGAGTCTAGATTCACAAATTATGTTGACTACATCCAAAATTGTAGTGTCTAGGAAAATATCATCAAAGAGTGATTAGTCTACAATGATTGGATCTAGGACCGGGAATTTTGCATCCTAATCGAGTTGGGTAATATCCCAACATGGGTATAAAATGTATTTACCACCAATGATAGTGAAGATGAAGACTCTAGTGATTGAATGTATTTCCCTAGAAGAGGTATGTAGATGTATCATGGCTGGCTAGATCATAAGACGGTCAATCACACTGAGAAAATAATATGAACATAATTGAATAGAATAGAGTCTCCTATGGTTATCTCAGAATACCCAACTGCCACATCAACATCAAAACTACCCATTTTTCATAAAAGTGGGTGTTGATGATGCTAGTGAAATCAAATTCCTATGTCAGTTTCAAAACCATCTTTCACTCTTGTAAACTGTATGCCCCCAAAATTGGATGAATTCTCTAAATTCCACATCATGCAGTAATACTACACCGATGAAGAATGGTACTTATCCTATATAAATATTTTAGGTATGGTGTTTCTTACTATATCTCCAAGCAATGATAAATTTCATATAGCCAATTAAATCACCTCTAGTTGATTTCATCAAAGTGGGTATAGTCTCCATGATGAAAGAAAGGATAGTGGATCTAGTATAGTAGATGAAACTATTAATTCCACTAAAAATAAACACCAAGACTCACTTAATTCACAATAATAAATGTCATCATGGTCCACATAATCTAGTACACCTCTACAACCAACTAGATTGGTTGATCATGCAACCTAATCATAGTAGCTCATAGCTCTTTCGTGACTAAATGAGGTCCGATCTCAACCTTCTTGTACTTAGCCTAAGCCATCCAATAAAAAAATATCATGGAATGAACTATCCATACCCCATTACATAATCTAACTGTGTATACCACAATCCCTATTAAAGAGTGTCCCTCAAAGGGTAGAAATATTCCCCTTACTCAAAAGTATGATGTGTCAAACCACCTCACAAGTATGCAAGTGATATTATCTATCGTTGATGCAATACACCAAACAAAAGTATTGTGTGGGGCTATAAACAAGGTCTTGAATATACCATAATAGTTTAAGATTGGAGTATCCACCACTAAGGCCTATGAGGATGAGGAGTCCAAATAGAAATAATTCAAATGAATTATCTTATTTTCTATGGAAGACAAGGGTTCCACTATTCGAGGACCCATACACCCACTAAATATTGTCACTCAGTTTAATATCATAGAAATATTTCATTTATTAGTAGAAAATGGATATAAGATCAATCATGTCCCAACTCAAAGACTCCACAATATGGGGATTATAGAAGCAAATCTAACCCCCTTTAAACTAAAAATTCAGGGGTATGAAAAATGTGAGCAGAATCCCCACATCATGATTCAGATGGATACCATATTAAATGAATTGGTTGAAAAAATTTAATTCATGGTTTTCTCATAGTAAATTTCCAAAAAATATTTATTGAGAAGGCCCTAGATCCATCTACATGGAGTGGTCCCCTATTTATACCAGCAGTGCCTCAAATACTCTATCAATGATTGAGTAGTGGTACCCCTAGTGATGATTCTCCCTTCAACACCTTTAATTCCAACTACCTATATTTTGGGTACTATAAAAGGGAGTAAAGCATCTCCATAATTATGGGGTTTACTATAACAATTACCTAAATGATTTGACATACAACTTATCATACATTTTATCGTATTTGAATGATTACATCATCCTTCCAATCCACTAGTTGGAGAGAGAAAAACTAGATCATGATTGTTGTTTCACAGTCCCCAAGAAGAAGGAATCATCAAATATTACATAATATTCATACATAGAGAATGTTTGATTAAATATAGGAAGTCCTATTTCTATAGAGTACTAAGAGATTAATCTCTAGGTTACTGACCTTCGAAAGCACCATACTTTCTAGAAAGAATGGACGATCGAATGGAGGTCAACCCGTCATCACTTATTTGACATCAAAGTTGGATATATATGTTGGAAACCATATTGGATTTTATTATCATAACTTTTACTATAGTATCTATAGAGTAGGAACCATTCCATGAGGATGAAAACCCTTTAAAAGTATATTACAATACCAATATACAGTCTCTATTTCTAGGGGAATAACCCCTTTACTATTATCCTTATATTTTAAATGTAAATGAGTATTTGGATGAAACCCATACTACCTTTAAAGAGGATGGATCCACTATTTTTGATGAATTGATTTAGGTGAATCATGGAACTGAGGAATATCTAAGGATGATGTTGATCATCAATGTTCTATCTCTAGTAGAGTAGAAAAAATATGTTGATTTATTAATGTATCCCCAAGATGTGTTCCATGGGAACTAAAATCAAATTCCATGGATTAATACTCATGTCATAGTTCACCACCTCGGCTTCCAAGTGGTCCATTATAGGTTCAAACAGGATCCTAGGATGATTCACCATTCTCATGGGTCCATGTATTAGAATGAATTTGATGAGTTCATAAAGAAAAACATTTCTTGGGAAGTATATTACCCCAAATGTCTGACCAACATCATCTCAATTAAAATGAATAATTGATGGATTAGATTCAATACAAACATCCAAGACCAAAATCATCATTTCCCAGAGGATGATATTCCCCTTCTAGTGACATCTCTTATAAATGAAGTATTTTTCAGTTTCCTAACCATGTCATTCATAGATGGGTATTCCAAGTATAATCAAATATAGTTGATCCTTATGTAAAAAAGAAGCCACCAATTTTATGGTGCCTCTGAGAATCTTTTGTTAATGATTGATATTTTAAAATTTTATAAATGTGGGAGATACATTCCAGTATTCCATGAACCAAAACATTAAGTTTATCCTCTGAACATTAGTGTAATTTTATATGGAAGATTTTATTGTCAAATTACACCCATTCTAGGACCATGTTAAAGATATCAAGAATATTTTATAATTCCCTATAACCCATAACATAAGGATGAATCCCATGATGTATTCATTCAGTGTCACCTCTAGGAATTTTTTCAACTTTTTCATTAGATAGAGAGGAAACAAATAAATCTAGTAAAGATTTATGCTATCAATTGAATGCCTCCTGGTCACAACCTCCTAGATCTATGATGTCTCCAAGACCAAATGGACTAAATTTTTTGATTCATCATTAATTTTGATGGTATGTGTTGTACCTTTTCAAGGAACATGAATAATTTCACTATTTATTAGTGGGATGAAGTCTTCTAGACCACATTTGAGAACACCAAGCTGTATATGCTACATACACTGGTCTTATATCCACTCATACATGGAAAACCTATGGTACTTCAGGTGAATACCCTAAAATGGTCCATTGGTTCACTTATAGATTATATGAACAATGAGGGTAGGGATAACAACCTATAATTCCATATCCTTATACTACTCAATATTCTCACATTGAGAAGAGCTTCCTTGCCTTGGTCTTCATGGTTTATAAATTATAGCACTACTTACAACACCTTGAGATAAAACTGGTTTCCCATTTCAATATGATTAAATTAATTTTCAACCACCCCATACTGACTATATGATTAACGCAATGGGTAGTAATTCTATAGAAGTTAGACATCATGTTTGTTCCTTGGATAGTTATCATGGTCCAAGTAGTGGAAGATTTCCTGGAAGCACATCAAACCCCCATGGAAATTCCCCAAGATGTCTAAACCCACATGATCTTATACTACCAATTAATCAATACACATCGTAATGGAAGATTTACTTCAATGGTTCCTCTCAAATCTTGACCAAGAGAAGGATCAATAACCCCAAACTCAACATTGTGGGCAGTGGGAATATCTCCATCAATCATGTGAAATCCCTATTTCCATAACTATTTCTATTTTTAGATGGATTCACTGACAATAAGTTTTAGTAAAAAACTATTATCACCAGTATCGTGTTATATTTCTTGATATAAGTTACTTTAATTCATGTGATGTGAAACTCAAAACTAGTCATCAAGGATATCAAAAATTTCTACATCATCAGGATGCAGGAACTTTCCCCCTTTTTGGAGAGAACATAGGATCTCATGTCCAATTTTTGTTCCTAGCCAATGGTAAATTATGTTCCCCAATCCCAGAATGACTGAGATGACACCTTGTAAATCCTATATGAATCCCTTGTAGAGCCCAGGGAAGATGACATTGTTACTCATATGTCCTATAGGAGAGTCATTACCCATTTCAATTCTGACAAAGAGTACCAAAATGTGAACTATTTAGACATTGTCACTTCTTGAAGTGGGACAACCAAATTACCCAGTATCCAAAGAATCAACCAATTGGATGACACCATTCATTTAGTACCTCCAACATGGGACCCTCCCAACCAATTGATATGAGTTTGAGTAGGTTTATAGGTGTGTAGTGAAATTTAATGTCTGATACATCCCCAACCTAGATAAGATCCTCTAAAGATGGAGTTTAAATGGATTCTTTAATTGTTTCATACAATGAAAGGAGATTCCCCAGGTATTTAAAGTGACCCAAGTCAGAACATGCAGGGACCATAAAACATGATTTAAACTCTCCCATCAGATTCATATATTAGGGTAATTTTAGTCAACCATGGTTCATGAATGCATTGAGTTCACCAAGTAGTGTCATGAATGCTAGATTCATTCCATATTCATGCATTAGATTCCAAATCTTCTCCATGTAACTAAGTATTCATAGCCATTTTCTATATGGTTACTTGATTTGGTAGGCCCATACCCACCAAAAATAGATCGAGAATATGGGTTCATTTTAACTGCCACCATATTATTCCCAATATGGGAATAATCCATCCCTATCAAGGAATTAAATACCCAATCTTTTATTAAGTTAGTGAAATCACATATCATCTATATATTATAGATCCCTCTCCTTATCTTCATGAACAATGACACAAATTTTTAAGCTTCCAAGCTAAATTAATTGCACACCAAGTAAAAAATCTAATTGAATCACACTTACTACTTTCACACATAAGTGAATAGGTAGATTTAAGTGTTTGAAAAAATAATCTCTAATATCCTTGAAAATATTATGATCCAAAACAAAGATAGTTGGCCTAAAAACACTCAAATTTCCTCTGGGAATATTAGATGATGACTGGAAATTCCACATAAGTGACTTCTTGATTCATTTTGTATGGGATAGAGGTGATTCTGTGTGTATAGGTTTAGATACTCTCACTATAGATATTCTTTTATGATAAAAAATGGATATTATATATAAAATCCATTTGGATGAGTTATAATCCCTCAAAAAAATCAAGATCCAAGCACTTCATAACTTGGAAAGTCATAAGAATCTAGTAGTACATGAATTAAACCAAAAGGTCCAACTATACTCTCTCATTTAGGGAAATATGGTATTAACTCTTTGGAAACTGGTGATATGTGGGAATAATTTAAATAATATTGAACCCAAATGGGAAGGACCTTACATAAATTATAATATCTACTCCAATGGTTCGTGCTCATTGATAACCATGAATGGGGAGCACATAACACCTCTCATTAAGGCCTTGTTCCTCAAGTGGTACTTTTTTGTGACTCTTCACCACTCATCTTAGTCACATGATGTAAAACTATATAAAAATTTACTATTCATATGAATTATAACCTAAGGGAACCATATATACCATAATATGTTAAAACATAGGATTTATGTTTCGATCACATGACATTAAATTATGTGATACATTGAACCCAAACTCGGGAGTTTTGTCCCTTAACTATGATAGCATCCTACCAAACCTCCCTTCAAAAATATGGATGTCTTTATTAACTTTCCCAATGGGATATATAGGGACACAAAGATCTCATAATCTAGGTTTAGCCCAGCCAATGATCTATTTTAGGGTTATTCCCCTTGAGAATTTATCAATCACTGATATGCCCAATAAGTGTGTTTATGTGTGTGGTGGGATAACTTAAATATTGTTCCAATTCTCCCCAGAACAACCTACCACATTTACTCTCACACTTTATGCATTCCTTTGTTTGGATCCTCTTCATCATCCTAGTCTAAACAAACTCCCCTTATGAAACTGTTTCTTTGAAAAACTAACTCAAATACCATACTAGGTACATGATATTAGGGATATGATGTGAAAAAGTGATTATTACCATGTTCTATATAGGCTCAATGATCAAACCAACATTTGATCACACTATACTTAACTGGTGATTTGGGAGCCTATGTTTTAAATATCATAAATTGTAATTTCATACATTTTAGCCACCCTCCTTTCATGGTCCATTATTTGGAAGTCGTTATTTACCTTATTTCAATATCCCTTTGTTTTAGTGGAGTCTTAACACCCTTGATGGTATTTCCCCATGAATTCACAAATGTTGATTAATAAATTTGGTTTCATTGGAACCCTCCCAAATCATCTTATATTTTCCCATTTTTGTGAGCTCCCATGTGACAAGGGGTGACTCCTCACCACTCCTTGATTCCTAAATGAAGCGTGACTCACATGGTATTAGGTTTCTTGATAATTTATTCCCCAGTATGATTAATAAAAATAGTTGTTACATAGTGGAAAGTTTCATTTTGTTCAAGCCTCGTGACCTTAAAGTGTGTGTAATTTGTTTCATAGATCGTTGTTTGGTGTAAATCCTTCTTATCCCTAGATTCATGTCAAGATCTCTATATATTTTGTGCTAAAAAAACTTCTCATGAACAAACCCCATGTTCCAATCCCAAAAACCTTAAAGTGGTATCATCCCCTGGTCTAAGAATCAAGACCATAAACTGCATGAAAATATTTTTTCAATGATATATGACCATAATCAATGGTAATAACTCATATCAACCATAATAAATTAAACTGAAGGAAAACATCCATGTAACATAACATTAAAATACAGGCAGACTTTTATCCAAGCATCATAAACATAAACTTTTTGAAACATTTCTCATAGATGTTTTCATGTGGTTCAAGTACTCCTTTTCCATTTGTTAACATCATGTTAATACTCTTCCATTCCAAAAAAACCTCTTAGGGACACAAATACTTTAGTCTAAGCTCTAGAACCATAAATTGGTAAAAAAAAACAATTATTCCAAGCTATGAGACCTTAATCTAGTAGAAAAAACCCCCAAAATGAAAACTCTATAACTTTATGACACTAGAAACCATGTTATTTGTTTCATGATAATAAACAACACAGATATAACATTTCTATACAATATTTTAAACTATAAAATCATATCTTTATCCTCACCTGAGAGGGTATAACCCACCCCATTTTTTATATTAGTCTCCATCCATGCCAAATTATAGAAATATGTATTCTAAAATTCCTATTCCATGGTACACATAGGCACACCAAAACCCCAATCTCAAGACAATAATCATGTTCTTACCCCCATGTGAGAATATCTTTACTATCGGTCATCCCTTAAAGCCCTTATTTATGTATGTTCCATTATTAATGGCTGGAAAAGATATATCACCATCACCCATGGTCGAAGCATCATGAGTTTACACTATGTTCAACTCACCTTAGATAAGTTTTTTAGTTAAAAGTATCCTTGTTCCTATATTAACATTAGATTTAAAATCCTGACATGAAAAAATTGTTCTAGAATATCCCTCTTTTGGTCCAAGCTCCATGACCTCAAACTTATCGTACCCCTTTCTGTAGTCTAAGAAATATGCCCTTAAACTTCTAAAAACCTATGGATAATGCCCTGAAGTTGAGTATGTGACCCTATAATAAATTTAATTTTTACATTCCCATCACTTAGATCCTTATACATTAGGTTCGGGTTACCATTGGTGTCTAATAGATTGAGAAACTCCCAAATTTCCTGGTCAAATTATGTTAACTGTAGGAAACCACCTTGTCATTATATGTTAAACTATATGTAAAATTGTCTATAATATATGAAATTAAAATAAATTTCCAAAATATATTAAACAATATGGTATTTTCCTTTATTTTGTAACATAAAATTGTATGATACTTTATCCCTCACTTGAGAGGACCTTCAACATCAGTGTTAGTTATTTACCATATTGCCTTATAGAGATGTGTTTGTATTTATTCATTGTTAAATGGGATATGTAGATACACCTAGATCCCATATACTAGGTCTAACCCTATCACTAACCTACATCAATACCTACAAAATTGATAATGGGTTCAATTCTCACTCACTCATAAGCCCTTAAGTTTACTCAAATGCACAGTATCATAGAAAATTAAAAGTTAAATTCTTCTAAATATTTACCCAAAATCATATCCAATGTTTGAGTCCATCATAATTTTAATCCCCAATACCATCCAAATCGAAACATCCTACCCTAAAAAATATGGTGCCTAAAAAAACTATATGAACCCTGTCTTGGGTATGCTTCTCTAAAGATATCTTACAGTAGATGCAGTTCCCATATTTCAAACATGGTCAATTATTGATGATATATTTTATCTCCCCATTTATTATTAATGTTGTTTGAAACCTAAATTTTTAACATTTTCAATAGTAATTTATCACCCATTGTTCACTCACCTATTTTGTTCTTATCTTAGAAGTCTTGATTTACATTCCTTCCACCACTCTTTGTTCTAGTGTAATTTTTACACCCTTGGTGTTACCCCTCAATGAATTCTCATATATTGATTAAACATGTTGATGTTTTAGGACTATCATAAAATAACTTTTATTTTCCATTATTTCTCATAACAATGTGATAGGAGGTGATCCTTAAAATTATTTGTTTCCTACACCAAGTATAGCTCACATGGGCTTATGAGACATGATAGGGTCTAGAACCACATGGTCTAGATGCACTGAGACAACTTATTGTCCAAGAATCATGACCATAAAATATGTGTAACTTGTCTTGGAGATTTTTATTTGGCATGAGTCCTCCATGGACCTCATTTAATGTCAATTTAGTGCTCTCTCCCACAATACAAGAACTTATCTGGGATGCCCCTTTTTGATATGAGATATACAACCATAATTTATTATACTTTTGGTCCACACATCATAACATTATACAATGTTAAATCACCCACACATTGTCTATATTTCATTCTGTGATTCATTTTATAATGTTCCCCTCTATCACATACTCACATGAGAGGATTTCACCTTTTAGTGATGGTTCATTACCACACCACCTCCCAGAACTATGTGTGGTTTGATTCCCTATTTAGTGGGATATATGGTGATGATTTGATATCCTATATAAAGACTAAATATAAGAATATCCATATCTGATGATGTGTTTTTGGAATTCCTCAGTGAATATTGAGAAGTGGTTCCTCTTTTGACACCATGGTGTTATAACTCATAAATATAAATTTTCCATGAATTGAGACGTTAAACTTTATAAAAACCTATATGTTATTAGGACTCCTTAGATCTATGATTATTCATGATTCTATACATGGTAAAGGCACCACTCCCTAGTCAATTTCTTATACTATTAGACAGTGCAAGGAAATTCTTAAAAACAACGTTAGTGTCACCCATACTTGGCATGAGGGGAACAAAGTGGCAGACTATCTGGCATCTCTTGCGGTTCCTGGTGCCACGATGTTGTGTTTATCTAATGTGTCCCAATTTAAACCAGAGGGGGTGAATTTAATTCAGGGTGATGCCCTTATCCTTCATTATTTTAGGGTCCCTAATGCTTGTTTCCTTTTCCTTGTACATTCTTTTTTGGGGTACTTGTTTTGAATAAAAATCATAATGTTGGATGGGACTCCTTGGATCTATCCCCATGATTGGATAATAATTCCCTCTCTACCATGCATTCCTATATAAATTTTCTAAGATATATATATTTATACTAGTATCCATGGTCTAAACATCATGACTATAAAATGTTTGAAACTTTATTTGGAGATGATTGTTTGGTACAATGCCTCCTAGGCCCTCAATTTATGTCAGACACATTCTCCCTCCCACGACATAGAAACATCCCTACAATATACCCTTCATTGGTTCCAAGATCTACATCCATAAACTAGAAACCTCAGTCCATGTATCATGACCTTATACTGTGTGAAATCATATACACATGTTAATCTATTTTTTCAACCTAATTTGACTAGAATTACCCTAAACTACCCAAGGAATGATTCAGAAATGCCTCTCATATTGAAAACCTATAGAGAGATTCCTAGCCAAAATTCATTATTACACCATCAAAATCACCCCTACTCCTTGGTATAAAGTAAGTGTGCAAATAGAAAATAAAAAAAACAACGAGTCTCACAACAGGGCCCCAATAAAATGATCATAATGCTTATAGAACCGAATGGTTCTAAAAAAGTGATAGTAAATTCTTACTCACTTTTCCCCCTTCACAAGGTCCTCCATGAGCCACCATCCTCTATGTTACCATGTAGTGAATCATAGTTCACTAATAGGGTGGATTTTATTGATGTTAGTTCATATGTATTTGTTACAAGATGTTAAACTTCACGAAACATGTCCTAGTCACATGATGTTAAACTATATGACACATAATCCTCGCTATATGAAATTAAAAAATCCCATACAGCATCCTACCATAAGATTCTAAACTACATTCTTCTCTACCTCATTTCAATATGTAAAACTATATAATTTTCTGGCCCTCTCATGAGCCCCCCCCCCACCACTATCATTTACCTATAACACAACTCGAGTTCCTTAACCGTCACTTGATAATAAAGATGACATTACCCTCAGGATGTGGATCTAAACATCACTCATTCATATATTACTCGTCAATGTGTTTAGATCCATATTTTTTTAATGACATTGACAATGAATTGTACTCGAACATTTCCTCATTTCACCCTGATGATTCAAGTCTTCCTCGATTTGGATCTCCACTAATATCTACATCTGAATGGGCTCCTATAATGGTGAAAATTTCTAGCTAAATTGGCACACCTTCCATCCAAGGAACATTAATTGAAGGAATTATGAATAAAATTTAAGAATTATAGTGTTTCAAACATGGTCATTAATTAAAACTCATTTTTATACCCCTTCTATTGGTTGCGTGATAGTGGGACTTGTGTTTCAAACTGTTCTTAAGAATTCTCCCTAGGACATCAATTTTCATAATTCCTATACTTCACACATTTAAATAATTCAATGGATTCCTTTGGGAGAAATTTATTCCTATTCATTTTGTTAACTAAGAGATTCCTTTTACCTTGGCAGGTTATTTCTTTATCTCCTCCTTTTCCGCATAAAAAACATCTTCCCATTCTTTTAAGACATTTTCTATGGTGATTCTTCCCCCATTCATGAAACATAAGCATTGAATATTTTTACCTTTATAACCATTATCACCTAAAAATACATGGATATTCATTTATAAATTATTTTAAGAGTTGGTAAACTCACCTAGTATCTTGTTTTTAATCATAACTTGTGATAGCTGGTTAAGAAAACCCACAAGATTTTTCACTACAACTCCAATTTAATTTTTTTTCTTATTCATAAAACCACTACATTTTCCTTCACATTCATCGTTACATTAGTGCATGTTGGATCCATCCATTTACTAAAACCAATAATTTTCAGAGTGAGTATAATAATAAAATCATAATAAATTGTCTTATAAGGAGGATAAAAACTAAGATATTATAAACCATGGAATCTTAAACTCCTTTATATTCATCTAAAATGACCCTAATTCATCCTAAAATGTTATCCTTTGTATTTATAGTTGACTTTTAACTTATCATCAAATAACATTCTAATCTCTAAAGTTATCTAAAACCTACTCTAATTCCAATTGTAAGGACCCAACCTTGAAAATTACATATTTTAGTTATAGAATATTTTTAATTTATCTTCAAATGACATCGTAACATCTAAATTTATCTAAACTATACTCTAATACCAATAGTAAGGACCCTAACTTAAACATTACATGTTCTAGTGAATTTAAACTTGAATTAAATTTCTTGCATTACCATATATCTTTTATGTTTAGCGTTTTAGGTAATTATTTCATAAATCATACATAAAAACCATATTTAAGAAAGTGGACACTACAGATTAGTATCAATTTTTTTAAAATATAAAACATTTAAAATAAAATATTATTTATTTTAATTATGAATATTCTTAACATTCAACTTGGATTATTCTATACCCTTATCTATCCTTAAACCCTAATATTTTTTTAAACATGGGATGAGAATAAAAAGTATTGTAAGGGACATAAAAAGAATGGAAGAAATCATTAGTCCATGAATACATATAATAAATTTCCTTTTAAAAATAAACTCTATCTTCAAAATAAAAATTTTCTTACCCATTAAAACACCTTATATGCACAAATATTTTCATAAATAATTTCATAAAAAAAATTAAATGAAAAAAGAAAACTCATAATGGTTTCAATTAAATCATTAAAAACTCATAATATTTTTTTCAAAATTTTATAATTTTTAACCTTATGAAGTATAATATGATTTCCTTTACCTTTTTAAATCATTATATTTCTGTAAAAACCCATATAAAGCATCAATAAATCTTATAGGTAACTTGATGAATCATTTTCATACCACCCTTACATACATATGGAATAACCATCTAGGTTATAATTAGAGTAACTGTCATAGTTAAAAATTAATTAAACATCAAAATTATAATTGGGCTGAAAATTGTAGTATATTTCTATAATCTCTTTATAGAAACCTAATTGGTTGACTTTGTACCATATTTGGAATAACCATCACAGTATATTCTCATAATCTATTAGGAGAAACCTAATCTGCTAACTCTACCTCTTTACCCGATGCATTGGAGAGATATAACATTATCTCCTTCACTTTTAATATAATGTAACCATACATCCTCATAAAAACCCCATGTATCAAAACATAATCACAATATATGAAATATTTCATTAATAAAAACAATCTTTACACCTATAAGAAAACATTTTTAGATATTGATATATTCCTTTCCTTTAAAACACATTTTTAAAAACTAAAAGTTCCATAAAAAATGTAATGTGGGGTTTCATCTAAATAAAACCAGAATTATTATAATGTAATCTAAGAATAAAATAATAGTTATGGTGCCGAGAAAAGTCATTGTCTTCATATACGTTAAAATAGAACATTCCTTTTGTCTTAGGTAAAGAATGTCAAAACATTCCGTAAAAAGATTCCTTTTGAAAGCATTTTAAATAAGGTTAAAATGGGAATAAAATTACCTATATAATTATTTTAAGTCCATATTAATACATAAATAACTTTTAAAATATTTATATAGAATAAAAAGATAGTTTTAAGGGAAACTATGAAAAATAATTATTAATAGAATGTCTCTTACCATGAGTCAGAATCATCATGTATATTATTTATCTTCATAAATAATAGTCATGTGATAATTATTTACTTTATTAAGAACATTTATAAATCTTATTATTCTATTTATCTCACTTATTACTATGTTATAATAGTCATCTAATCATTTAAGTTCATGTCGTATGTTTTGATGATATTCACTTCGTAAGTCCAAATTGACTTTCGTAGGATGATTATAGTCAAAGAGTTAATTATTCCATCATCAAAAAATAATAATCATGACATGATTATAATTTTTATACATAAATTATAATTTTTAATTAAACAATTAATTATGGTTATGAAAATTTAACTACATTAAAATCATAGAGACGGTTGGCCATACATATGCATGAGTAACATTTCCAATTTTTTCAACGATCGTGATTGGAAGAAGATAAGTATTAATTTATCATTAAAAATGATCTTGATTTCCTAAATATAATATTAATTATTTAAATATTCTTATATATGTCATTTATGTGATTTGGTTATGAAAAACAAATCACAATGCTTCGTTGAGGTGGTAGTCTAGACATATGTACGAACGACATTATCATTTTTTAGTGAATGGAATGGTAAGAAGGTAAATTATATATTTTATTTTAACATGATAATTATTTAATGAATATAATGAAGGTTGGAGATTGATATAGGTTATTAAACAAACATAATAAAATATAATTATATTTATTTTACTTTTATTCTTATTTTATCATGGTTTAATATTGTTCCATGGAGGTGTAATAAGAAATAAAACTAAAACATGTAGTTAAAAACTACACCTCTTCTTGGGAAAGTATCCATTTCTTAATACCTTAAGACCTCTATGATTGGTATTATGACCCAAATATGGAATCTAGAACATTTGGATAGATGTTAAGAAGTAATTTGAGTAGATATTGGACAAAATTTTGAGTTTTTAAGTTTTAATAATTGGGAATAATTAGTGGCCTTTTATAAGGGAGGAGAGGTGCACTTTTGGAATTTCTTAAAACATTAAATTAATTTAAATTAATTGTGATGTAAAAATGGATAAAAAATGACAATATTAGATGATAATATGAATATGAGTCTAAATACACTCATAAAATAATATTTTGACCAAGTCAAATCAAATTTCTAACCTTATATTTTTTTAACACTTTATTAGCCTTTTGGATAATTACAGCAATATTAACTTTTTCTACCCATTAAGGATTAATAGTGTTACAATAAAATTAAAACAATTCATAAATGGTCCATTGTTTATGTAATTAACCATATAACACTCATTTTTATGAATATTATATTTTTATAAAATTTAAATCATCAAATAAATTATTATTTATTATAAAATATCATTACTGTCAATTTTATAACTATTAATTAATTTGAATTTAATAAAATCATGAAAAAAATTAAATTTGAAAAAAATTATAATACATCCCTAAAATGTTATATACATCAATAACATTCATTATTCACCTTAATTATTTAAAATTATATTACTTTTCATATTTTTAATATCATTAATTTAGTTTTTTGTTGAATTGAATAATTACTATATCAAAGATGTGTAAAAATTTAAAGAAATTATTTCTTAACTAAAAAATAAAATAAAATTATCATGATGAATAAACCTCATTTAGGTTTAACATTATAATTTAAAATTAAACATATCCTCTATTTTTCCCATGTAAAAAATATTATAGTGATTAAAAAAAGTGTGTGATATTTTTTACTTTTCTTTACCTAAAATATTATAAAGTTCATAATCACATACAATTGGAAAAAATCCATATAATTTAATCATGGACTATTATGGATGAAATATACTTATCTAAAAAAATTAAGGCAAGTTTTAGGGTCATTTTATAGTCCTTATCATGTTATTTTTAACCCATAATTACATATTTTACCCTTTACTATTGTAATAAAATTACTAAGGTTACTATTCATATTGACCAAAAAATAAATAGGTCCTATTTATCAAATTTGATCCATATTATTTCAAATATTTAATCCATTTTTCAAAACTCAAAACATAGAATTGGAAAATTTTATTTTAAAATTTAACCATAAAATGTGTTAAAAGACAGGGTTTTAGAAAATTTTCTATTTTTAGTATAACATGTTTTTATAATAAATTAAAATATATAATTAATTTTATAAAAACATAATTGGATTTTTATAAATAAATAGAAACTAATTTAAATTTTAAACTAATCCAAAATATAATTTTTCCTTATAAATACTTTGAATAGAAAAACATTCTGCAATAAAAAATAGTATTTTCAATATTCATTAATGAATCAAACTTTTTAGAAAATTTTAAAAATTTCACCATAGGATAATTTTGATGTGGTGATTTAAAAATTATGTTCATTTTCAAAAATAAATTTTCAAAATGTTGTAGAAATAATTATATTATTTTCTTTAATGAATTATTTTTGAAGAAAATGTATTTTTTGAAAAATAAAATGACATTACTAAAAATAATGTGTCTATTTAAAAATAATTAATTATAACATTATCAATTAATAGGAAATTTATTTTTTATTGATGTGTTTAATACTATTCATTCCTTCTAATTTAACGACTAGGTTATAATGTCCACATTTGAATAATAATATTTCATTGTTCATTTAAGAATAGTGTTGTGTACTTTATATGTTGTCAAATACTGTATTTCATTTTAAAATCTTAGAATATTACATGTTATCATATTACAAGATTTTTTTGTTTCAAAGGAATCAAATTTTAGTCTATGAAATGCAATGGAAGGCACAAATAGAGGGTGGGAAACCATTACAGTAAAAAAATTAATAGGATCATTTTATACAAAAAAAAAATTAATGTGGAGAAATTACATTAATGGATTAAAGGAATTGTGTATAATATGAGACCAATATGGTCATATTGAAAAATATTTTCCATGTATTTTACTGGCTCACCGTTTTGAAAAATAAGAGCTTAGCATACTTTTGTTTATAGAAAATAGAATGTAATTTTGGAAGAATGACTTACATCACAAAAAGAAAAAATATATATTATGAGGAATAAATTAGAGATGGTGTTGGGATCATGATGTTTTAATCTATTCATCAGATGTTCGATCATTGGATGTTCATATGTTGATAGTTTATTTCAGCATTGTCAAAACAGAAGTAGTAGGAACCTTCAATATACTATTCAGTTACTAGATGTTTATAGAAATATGATGGATGATATGTATACTAATCTTTATATGTAGTGAAAATTGTACTGGATGTGTCAGTTAAGTCATTGGTAGCCTCAATTGAATAGAGAATTCAATGGATGGTTTACTGAAAATTTTGAATTGTGGTGAAACTTGTTTGACTAGAAATATATCCTTGTTAAAGTGGGACCAGTTACTAAGGATGTATTTATCTTTATTAAGAAAAGTGTAACACTAGATTACAAATATATATTGTTTTTAAATCATGTAATTTTGTTAATATAATGATTTTTCAGCATTCTCCCATTGACATCAGATGAATCTTTGTACCATATAAAATTTAATTGATTTTTTTCTATTATTCCTCCATTGATTTTGAGTGTATGTTTATTTCATCATTGATGGGGTGATTTGGGTGCAATATGTTGGATTATTTTTTGATCTATAATACCAAACATATCAACTAGTTTTTGGTTTTCAAATATAGTATCAACTACAAAGTGACATAAATTTCCAGTGAACTTAAGGTTCAACCAAATGTTGTTTGAATTAGTTTTTCATGCACCTTCACCCCAGTATGTTATATTAAGGGGTACTTGGTTGGAAATACCAAAACACTCAGGTAATACTCTCAATTATATCATAGTCATACTGATTTCATTTAATTATACTATAATTAGAAGTAATTAAAATAAATGAATGTGAGGTTCGTGTTAGTTAGTTCAATGGAACCAAAATTGGTTTCTTAATGATGAAAATAGAGGACTATCTCATCTCAATGTATCTAAAACTTCATTTGGGTGATAAATCTTGAAATATGTACAATTATGAATGGGTAAAGTTGGTAATAAAATCATTAGGATTAGTGAGGATAAATATGGGATGAAATTTTTCATTCAATATCTGGGAGAAGAATCCATTGTTTCACTTATGTCAGCCCTGGAAGAGATATATGAAAACTAGACATCCATGAATAAAGTGTTCTTAATGAGGATTTTTTATAGATTGAGGATATCATCTGGATGGTTAATGATAGATTATCTAAATTATTTCATCTTGATCATAGGTCATCTAAAATTATTGATATTTATATTCATAAATTATTTATAACGAATACTATTACTTTTATCTTTATGAAAATCATGGAATTCCATGGTCACAATGGAAATAAATTACAATGGAAACTCTAATATTGTGTTTGTGTACATCCACAATTTTATCCCCAATGAGGAGCTTTAGAGAAGAGAGGTTCAAGTTCCTTCTTGAATTCCACTGAATACTAAAATAAGTATATGGTCACCTCATCTCAAGAATATAAAATAATTGGATGAAGAAACTAGGGTTAAGAGTAGTGAAATGATGATTGGTCCAATACTTACCTGATGTAACTAGTGTATGTAAGGATATATTCAATGAAATTTTAGAAACTAAAATAAAGGAACTGGAAAAAAAATCTATTGAAAGTTCACAATTATTTCATGTAATAAATTTTGGTAGTGATCTGCTACTCAATGTACATAATCTATTAGACTCATGGGTAGTTGACTTTGGTACATAATTTTACTCAATGTAAGATCAAGGATGCATGATATGTTATGTATCTAGAATAATGGGTAATATTCATCTAGTAGACAATGATGTTTTGAAAGTAGTTGGAAATTGAGATGTAAATCTTCATATGTAGAACTTGAGTATTCTTTTTTTGAAAGGATTGATACACATACCAGGTCTCAATAGGAATCTCATTTCAGTGGGGGTTGTTAGATGATTATTTCTTAAATAATAAATTCAGCATTTGTGTTTATAAAGTGACTTCATTATCCATGGTTATGGAAATGGGAGTGATGAATTTGACTATTTATTTGATTGGAAGATCATATGGGAGTGAAACTTATGAAATTTCAGCTTCTAAAAATCCCAAGGTCTAAAATTGTAAACTTCTTCACCATAGTGAGAATAACATGAATTTTCATATAGAAAAGTGTATTTTAATGATTGATCAGACAACTATCATAATATATGAGAGTGGTGTGATTGGAATGAAAAATTTGGCCTCATTTAATCTGAATATATGGAAGCCCAGAGCCTAGAAGTTGGAACTAGTTCACACTGATGATTTGGGAACTTCTTTAGTTCAATATAACATAAGATCAAAATACATCATCACATTCATTGAATATTCATCAAGGAATTTTTGGGATTATTTTATTAAAAATAAATATATATTTTTTAACTCCATTTATATGGAAAAATATATAGGATATTTTGAAATTGGTCAGATGCAAAGCCTTATTTTCATTCAGGTGGTCATAGTTTAATAAAAGTTTTATTTTCATGTTAATGGGTGGGATAGTATTTAAATTATGAATCAAAACAGAATTTAATGGATTGTAACACCTCAAAGGAACAAATTTATACATATAATATTTTTTAGAGGGTTCTAGGGTCTAGGGATTGTCCCCGAGATTAGGGATCAGATTTTAGGATTTTAAAGTTGCATCCTAGGAAACACGGTTAGCTCATGGTTAGTGATAACCATTCACCCAAAATGTATTTCATAAATTTTATAGGAAAATGGTTTGTAAAACATTGTAATGATTAATTAGAGATCATGTGAATACCTATTTTAAATTACAAAGAGATCATATAGTTGGTGCATGGTCTGTGAAATTGTGACCCAAAACTATGTGAGGTGGCTAGTCTTAGATAATGGGGGAATAAAAGTTGGCCCATGGTTTTTCAAACCATGCATTCAAACTATTTTCCCCTTAAAATTGGGTAAAATAAAATTTTTCCCTTAACACCCTTAAGACAAATAACCTATTTTTGGAAATTTCTAGGCTAGAAATTCCTTCAAGCATGTCATCTTCTCCCCTTTCATCTTCTTCTTTTTCATCCTCTGATTAATGGGTGTTTTTCTTATCTTATGTTCTGATTTAATTTTTTGGGTGATTTTATCCCTACACTTGTTCCTTTTTTTGATTGTCTTAGCTATCCATTTATTTTTAGTTGATTAGGTTGATTATACACTATTTTCAGGGAATTTTTTTGCTCCATCGATATTTATTACTTTATCTTGAATTGATGTCTTACACTAGATGAGTAGGATCCTATGAGAATATGATATGTGGTCCCTTTAAATTATCCCAATGTATTGTTTAATTTTCTGAGTGCAAGGGTGGTACAATCAATCCAACCTCAGTATAGATGATCTAATTTTAATTAAATTTTCATAGATTGAGTTTTCCTTAGATAAATATAGATTTATTATTCCCTTGAACTTTGGAAAGGTGAGTCTCGTGTTCATTTCATAATAATATATTTATCCTGGAGGTAGATTAGAGTCATTTAATTCCAATGTTATGTTTTAGATAGTTTATGAGAAAATATGGTTTGAATCATTGGTTATGAAATGGAATTTCACAACCATTGATAATTGTATGTGGACTTGAAATTTAGGTTGGACTTAGTGTAATGGTATAGAATTATAGAATTTTTTTGTGAAACCCTAAACATATAATGTAATGTTGTGATTATAATATATTTTTACCATGGAATTGAGTATTTTAAACTAATTGAGTTTTTATTATGTTAATTGTTGTGGTTTTTGGAAGATTAAAATTGCAAGGCCCTTAATTAATATAAATTGGAACCCCATTTATTATATGTCCTTAAGGTATTTAAGTATAAGACTTGTTTTTTTTAATGGATATGTTTAAAAAAATTGTGATTTTTGGAATTTAGAATGGGACCTATGATTTGAAACGGTAACTATTGTTTGGGGTGTCTATGGGCCTAAAGAGAATTAAATAAAATAAATGTTTAATTAATTAAATGATTAAATTGATACCTAATTCTTGAGAGTTCCGGGATTATCTCATTGTATTATGTATAACATATTTTTATTAGTAATGTTAGGATGTGTGCTGGAATTCTATATGGTAATTAATGATGGGGAATATCAGGATGAGGGCTCAGATTCCAAGTGATTGATAATGTGGGAATTCCTAGAAGAGTGTCTCAACTGGTATGACCACTGATGTGGAGTAATTATAATTTAATATCTCGAATTCTATTGGAATTCCTAGATGAGAACATGGATTCAAATGATGAATGAATATGGGGAATATTGGGGCATGGGGTCAGATTACATAAGAATTTCAGGATGAGCATATGGATTATGGGAGATACTAGGTATTTCTAAGAATAACTCTTAGATTATATTAGGATATTTATGGTTAGAATGGTTATCATGTTTTTCTCAGAGAAACCCTGACATTGGCTAAATCTAGTTGGGTCGATCAGGGTCATGGGCTGAGAGACCGACAACTGTACAACAGACCTTGTGTGTCATAGAGAACCTATGGCATTTATTTTTTTACTAATTTTATATAATTTTTAAAATTATTTAAAGGGTTTAATTATAATAATTTTTCATACTCTTATATTATACTTGTTATTTTACAAGCATTATTGGTGGTGACCTACTGAGTTACACTCACACCCTGCTCAAGTCACCATGCATGTTAGGTGTCCAAGAAGAAACTATTCTTTATTTCAAGAATAGTTCTAGGGAAACACCTATTTTTTATGCATGTTATTTGATTCTTGGGTTAGATTTAGATGCTGGAATTGGGAAGGACTCAATACTATATTATTATTGGTTGTTATCCTTAATTTTATTTTTATTTCTTTTATACTGATAGTGTATGATCTACCCATGGGGGATCCAGTTTATATGAAATTCATTTATTATGGCATTTATGGTTGTATTTAATTATTGTAAAATGATTTTATTATGATGTTTATATAGACTATTTATTTGTATACTTTACTTGTTCTACTATTGATAATCTGATAACAAGGGAATAGTATCTGTATAGTGAATTCATAGGTCGTCACTACTATTTGGCATCCTCTGGCATATAGGACACTACACTTGAGAGATTGTGTTTCACCATCCAGGGGCACAATTCAGGTGTCTTCTGGTTCTGGGTGTCATAACATGGTATCATAGCATTTTCTATTTTATATGTCTTAATGGTTTGTAAAGTTATATAGGAGATAAGGATATTATCAGAGTTTGATAATAAGCACGTGCCTAGGTTCTGTTTTCCCCATGTTCAAGGTAAAAACCATGTTTCCAAGGGTTTGAAATATTTTTCTTTATTTTTTCTATAATATTTTATTTATTTTATTCATTATTAGTAAACTTTGGGGTGATGTTATTGATTGATTAGATTTTTATCTTATGACCCAATATGGAATGAGTGGGTGTCTAAATTAATGAATTGTGTTAGGTATATAGGATAGATATGTTATCCTTGTGTATATTTTTCTTGATAGTTCATGGTATTTACATGTTCTAGTTTTTATTTATTGTATGTAGATTTTTTTCAACTCATTTATATATGCCTATGGTTTTAAAATATTGATAGATATTGGTATTTTATGTTTCTGAAACCATTTATATGTTTTACATATAAGTGTATGGAGTCATTATACTTGATGAACTCTTTAGGTGACTCTGAGTTAATAGGATGTTATAAAAAATAAATAAGGAGATTTTTTTGGTAAAATACAATGTTAGAAATCAACTTATAAGTTAAATTACTTTATAACTTGTCAATGAAATTTTATCTATCCAAAACCATGGATCTTGAAATCTAATATGTTTGATAATTTTAAAATTTTGTGTAATGAAAAGGTTTTAAAATGTGAATCCCTGAGTTTTAAAATTTTAAAGACTAGATAAAGTGAAATATGAAATGGTGGTCTATGTCCCATGTTTTTTTCCTAGCCGCATATATAGGTGGTTTGGGATGTAAGGGTGTCCCAATTATGATACCATAAGTTATGGGTTGTGAGGCCATGATGTTGTTGGTCCATGATTTGATATTGGGATATGTCACCTTGTTTTTCAATTTTTAATGACCCATCTTGTTAGTGTTGGTCCATAGAGTGGTTGTTGGCTTGTAATGTCATTGTAGTGGTTGTGTATTTATGGGTGTGGGGCCAATAAAAGTGGTTAAACTTATCATGTTAGATGAAATTTGTTTTGGAACATGGGATGAATTACAACTTTTGATCCTGGGATAGTTATGAGAGTATATTTTTTTAGGTATGGTACATACTGAGTTGGCACATTCGGTGGTCGATGGTGACCTTGAGCGAATTTACCCTAGTGATGTTGGTTCTATAAAGTTGTAAGCCACAAGGAGATGATTTTTCATGTGTAATCAATGAACTTATATAGAAATTGAGTTTATTAAAGGCTTTGTTATTCATTGGATTCATTCTATAGAAAGAATATTGAGTGATTGTGTTCTGGTTTTAATTCCAGTTTTGAAGGGCATGATGGTTTGAGTACCTAGACCTCAAATTCAAGAATTGATTTGATGCCCAGATTAATGATGAAACTATGTAGATGGGTCAAGGGTGGATGGAGAATAGGTAAATACTTTGTGTATTGTAATGATTCCCAAGATAATTATCGGTCATGATGTTAGAATAAACTCATGAGTAATGTTAGGATTGTTGGATAAAGCATCAAGGATTCTTCTAGCTCAGTGAAACTGATGAGATAAGATATAGGTTCAGATTATTATTTAGGCACGTGATCATGGGAAGGGTAATGCTGGGTTCTTGGGAACTTGAGTCAAGTTTTTTAATGGTCTCAGGGGAGCATGTGACATTGAGGTTTTGATGCAACTAAGATAGAAATCACATGTATGAGAAAGGAAATACAATTTCGGCTTTGTGGTAGGGTGGATTGGGAGAAATCCATCATTATTCATCTGTGAGATGAAGTTGATTTTTTTGAGTGGTGAAGTAATCCTATTTGGTATTTCAATGATAAGACAATATGTTTTTATTCCTTTTAAATTCATTTGAGTCTTGGTGAATGAGATCAAGCGATTTTTTGGAGGTAGTTCTACCATGAAAATTAACACAAAACTACATGTTAGAGAGTCATGGTGCTATGGAGAGTCTCCATTGACAAGAACCTCTTGGAAAGAGGTGGATCAATGTTAATCAGACACTTATAGGAAGGTAATACCATGTCATTGAATGTGTTTTGAGATGTCATTGCATTGAGAAGAGACATCATCGAGTGATCGAAGTGATATGCTATAGACTTTGGGTTTCAACCTTGATGGAGTCATTAGCGTTCGACGAATGATTTGATCATGGATCATAAGAGAAACATGTATTTTATTTAAATAAAACCTTTTACATGATCCTAATGTTCACTTGGATACCTTGGGGAATTCTAAATCTAGAAATTGGATATGGTGGTTGATTAATACCATTCAATAGATTTAGGATTGAGTTTGGGATAAAGATATACGAGGGTAATTAGATCAGATATTCATATTTATGTGGAAGGATATAAGGATAGTCATGTGAACTTGAAGATCAAACCATGTAATCTTACTAAGATATGGGTATGGATTTTTCATTTGACTTCGCCTATCCCCAGGATGCCTATAGGCATGATGTAATTGTGACCAAGTAGATTTATGATATGTCGGTTGTTGGAGATGGTCATTTATTGAGGCAAGTAAATTGAGGATGGTTTGACATGAGTTCATTTGTGAAACTAGATTTAGTATGTTTCAAACTTAATGTTTAGTATTTTCTATTGTTTTAGGGGTATATTTCATATATCAAATCGATTTTTTGAGGAAAATATGACGTTTCTATGGTTTGGGAATGGATGGTGGTTATGTGTATATCCTCAATTGGGTTTCAGTAATGAGGATGGGTATTGGTTCTAACTATAGTTATCATGGTTTTTTAGGTGAGTTGAGTATGAAATCATATTAAGCACATCATTGGAAATCAAGAGTGGTGTTTCAATAAAGAATTATGATGGAAGAGGGTGAAAATCATCAAAATTGGTTTTGATAAGTTGATTCTTAGTATGGTAATCACCATAGTCTCATAAAGTGTTTGGATGATGACACCATTAGATCTTCAGGATAGATGGGATCGGGTATGCACCATCCAAGTGTTTCAGTTTTAACAATGGTTGGTGCCTTAGGCGTTGACATCATGATCTCCTTGAGTTTAAGGTTTCATTTAGGCCTTATCTTAGGAATCTAGGGACAAAACAAGGATGTTAGGCTTTAATTTGAAGACTAATGTTAGTTGTGAGTTTTTTTTGGGTTAACCTCCAAGACTTCTTATCAATGATATGTTTTATTATAGGGGAATTTTTAATTCCTTAGTTCTGTATGGGTTCTTAGAATTTTAGGAATGTTTGAATTTCAATATTATGTGGTGATCTAGTTTTTAAAATAGGCATAAGAAATGAATTCCAAGGGTGGTAACCCCATAAAGGGTCCAATTTGGACTTGGAATTATGTTCTTTAGAGGGTTTTGGGGATATCTATAGCGTCTTAAGGGTTTGGGACTCAAATTTTAGGCTTTTGAACTTAAAAAACTTGGGTGCACAATTAGCAAAAACTATTCACCCCAACTATGTGGCCTAAATTGTAAAAGTGAATGGTTTATAAAACTATAAAACTTGTAACTAGATACCATGAAAATGTATGTAGTAAATTTCATACATGTCACATATCTGGTGCATGATCCTTGAAACCATGATCCATAACCATGAGATGTGATTGGTCCTGGATAGTTGGGGAAGCACAGTTGGAACATGGTTTTTCAAATCGTGTTTCCATACATGACGCCCATTAAATTTTGAAAAAATTACCAATATTCCCTTAATCCCCTTAATCATATATAACCGATTTATATCCATTTCTTGGCCAAAACTCCCTCCTTACATGTCCCCTTCTCCCCTTTTTTCCTGCTTGGTTCCCCTCTAATTATTTGTATTTTTTATTACCGTTACATGATATTGAAGGCTATGGGTGAGTTTTTCCCTTCCTCTTGTTCCATATCATTTTTTCTCTACTTCCATTTTTTTCATTTAGGTGGGATATGATCTATTTTCATGATTTTTTTCTTCAATATATACTTTTTTTAGCTCAAACTAAAGGCCAACATTGGATGAGTAGGCTCCTATGTAAGGTAGGCAGTCCCTTTAAATTAACCCAATGTATCACTTTATTTTCAATGTGAATTAGTATGGTGATCAAGAAATATTCTCTATTATTGATCTAATTAAATATAAATTTCATAGTTTGAGATGGATGTAGATAAATGTATGTTTATTATTCCCTAAACCTTAGAAAATTTTAGATTCAATTGGGTTCTTTTGTGAGGGAATTAGACATGAAATGGCTCAATGCCATTAAATTAATAAATTGTGTTTTAATGAGTTTAAGATAAAATCTAGTATCATCAATTACATAAAAAATGGAATTTTACAACCTTTTATAATTTTAAGTGGTCTTATAATTTGGGTGAGACCTAATGTAATGGTATGGAAATAAAGAAATATGTTGGGAATCCATAAACTTATAAAGTAAAGTTGAGATGATAAAATATTTATGACATAGAATTAAGGATTTTAATGGATTTGGTTTTTATTATGGTAGTTGGTGTGGTTTTTAGAAGTATAAAAATTCAATCCCATTGATTGAAGTGAAGTGTAACCCTGTGCCTTATAGAGCCTAATGGGATTTAGGTTGGGGCTTGTGTTTTATAAAATGGATTTTTTTGTGGAATGATAAATTTTCATTTTGAAATTTGGAATGGAACCTCAGATATGAAATGGTAACTATGTTTATTGGTGGCAATTTTCTTGATGATAATTAAATAAAATAAATGATTAATTAATTAAATGATTAATGTGATGCTTAATTCATGAGAATTTTTGTATTATATATTTGGATTCCATAATATATATACTACTTTTGAATGTTGGTATGACTATATTAATTCAATAATATACATGATGATTGGGAATATTGGGATGAGAGCTCGGATTCCATGTGATTGATGATGTGGTAAGTTCATGTGTAGTGTTTCAAGATATATGATGACTGGTGTGGAGGAATTCTGGGTTGAGAACACATATTTTATTTGAATGATAGTATGAGTACCTTTAATCGTGTGATGAAAGATTTTAGGGAATTTCTAGCGGAGGGATGGGATTCCATTAGAATTCCAGGATGACTATATATATTTTGTGAGATATTGGGTAATTCTAGAATGGAATTATAGAATTTATGGGAATATTTATGGTTGGAAAAGTAATTGAGTTTTTCTTAGAGACACCTTAGCGCTATCCGAAGAAGGTAGGTTCAATCATGGTCATAGACCTAGAGATCAACAGTAGTACAATAAACCAAGGGTTTCATTGAGAACATGGGGAATTAGATCATGTTTCCTTCTTCAACATAAATTATTTTAAATTATTTAAACTATTTACTTATATAACATTTTCATTCACTTCTATCAGATTGGATATTTTAGGGACACCATTGGCGGTGCCTTAATAAACTATACCCACACGTTTCTTAGGATGTTATGGTATCTAGGTACCTCAGAGGAAACTATTAATTACCAGATGTAAAAGTTCAAGGCCAATCCCATTATTGATTCGTGATATTAATTTCTTTGGTTGGAGTTGGATGTTGGGACTGGTAAAACTTGGGACTAGTAGTATATAGGCTGTTGTCCTCAATTTTATTTTTGTTAGTTTGTGATGCTAATGTATAATCCCCCATGGGGATCATGTGTGTATGATAGTCCTTTATCATTGCATATATCATTGTATTTATTTATTTCCAGTTACCCTCATTCAGATGTTTACTAGGATTCTTTATTTTTTAAATTTACATGAAATCCTATTGCTACTCCAATAATAAGAGAATAGTCTCTATATTTATATTCATAGGGCCTCACCGATGGTCATAAACATTTCAAAAACTGGGTAGCATGCTTGAGGGCTTGTAGTGAACCGTCATATGGCCTCATAAAAGTGGAATCTAGGCCAGGGATTCACATTGTAAATTGAAGTTCATTTGATTTGATAATGTTTGTGAATATAATGGTAGACACTTCTAGAACATAATCTTGATGAAGGGGATCAAACTTGAGAGAATAGTACCCATAACTGCACAATGGAATGGTGTTACAGAGTGGATGATCCAAACATTGTCTAAGAATTATAGATGAATAATTCTACACTCTAGTATGACCAATGCCATATAGGAAGAAGAAATTAACATGGAATAATAAATGTCCAATATAAATATAGAATCTATATAGGGATAATGCAATCTTTAAAGGATATGGTGTGATAAGTAACAAAAAGTTTTAAACCTCAAAACATTAGAAAACAATTCTTATGCACTTATTAATAAAAAGGATATATAAATGATGGAGGTAAAATAAAAATAATTTTTTATTATATTATTTGAAAATGAATAATTTATCTACCACCTATGTAGTGATGATAAACATCATTAGATATTAATATGTAATCTTGGATGAAATGACTCTATGGAACAAAAGGAACATAGATAAATTAAAAGTTGTGAAAATGTGATCAACTACTGATTTATAAGTTAGTATAGATGAAATAACCTATATTTTTAAAATACCAATGATACTATAAGTCAGAATAATTATATCATAATTTTTACAAATGATAGATTTTCTAGAAATATCGATAATTTATGATGTCCATAGAAAATCATTTGTAGTAGTGAAATCAAAAGAAAGAGAACCATATGTTAAACCACTAGAAATTGATGCTCTTGTGAATGTATAAACATATCTGAGAAGATCATATAGAGTCAGAATACTAGTCTAATTATATGAGGTTGACATTAACTTCTTACTTCTAATAGATTATGTGGAACCCAAATGTACAAAAGTGGAAGAAACTCTTGGTTACTCAAATTAGTGAAGATTTTCCTTGGGGGAAGATATATATGTTGTTTAAATTTCTAAGGAAATTAGTATATGAATGGATATTTGTATATTAAATCAATATATAAGAAAAAAATGATCTACTATTTAAAAAATAAGGTAAGGAAAAAAGAAGGTACATGGAATGGTTGGTGGTGAATTGATTCCAAGAGAAGGAATTGATCTATTTTTCAGAAATATTTTCACTATTAGTAAAGAATAATACAGTCCTAATTATTATTAACATTTTTTTATCTGATGTTTTATGCTTGGAATAGGTGGACAGTAATACTTATTTTCTTAATGTTGATATAGATGAGAACATCCACATAAAGTACCCCTAGTGGTTTGAAGTTCATTGGATTTAGGGGATTGTTTTAAAAATGAATTCAAGCTCATATGTCTTAAAATATGCACCTAAATAGTATAACTAGATGTTCAATTCTTTCATTATTAAGGATGGATTCAAAAGGAGTGAATATGGTCACTATTTATAATGGAAATCCTATAATTATGGAATATACATAATTCTCTTACTCGATATAGATGACATGTTACTAACCAAACTATAAATTCTATGGATTAAGGATTTTATATTTAATCTATCTAGAAGATTTGAAATGAAGAATTTTGGCTAGTCAAATAAAATCATAGGGACGAGGATAGAAAAGGGATAAAAAATCATGTACTCTGGCATTATCCTAAAAGGACTACATCAGAGAGATCATTGAATGGTGTCAAATGAATAGATTTAAATCTATAAAAAATCCACTTGTTGGACACTTCATGTTATCCATGGAACATGTACCTTCAATAGAATTTGAGTTATGGTACATGTAAAAAGAATTATATGATTCAATTATTAAATTCTTTATGTATGTGATGGTTTTTATGAGGCCAAAATTTGACTTTACATTTGGTGTGGTAAGATGATTCATGTTTTCAAAACTTGATATTTCACTAGATATTTCTATAAATAAATTATGTGTTCAGTAGTTTCTCCACATGAAATAATGAACTAAAATAAACTATGATAAATTTAAACCTTTAAAAATAGTTATTAAATTTATGAGTATGAATAAGAGTGACCACATTATGAAATAGGGTTATAATGAAATAATATCTACATTTTAATTTGGATGAAACTCAATTAGTATAGCTAAAACAACTAAGAAAATCATTTTACTCTTAAAATATATTTTTCCAAAAGTGGTGTTTTATTTCAAAAAAATGTAATTTCCCAGATCATTCAGCCCATTGATTTGTGAAAATTTGGTGGTATAGGATTATGGGGAGGTTCTAAGGAGTTGGATAGTGGAGTTGAGTTTTTTTAGGATTTTATAGAGTGTAGTTGATCTATTGTGGAGTAGGATTTAGTTTTTTGTGGTTGTCGAGAGTCTATTTTGGTATAGTAGATCAAGGTGGATGTTTTGAGATTATGTTTTTTGGGGGAGTAACTTCACTATGGATACTTGGATGTAGAATTTCCCCCTCTTGTATAGTGATGGATAAGGAATGGAGAAACCATTTTGAAATATGGGGAGGCTCAAGTAGAGTTTTTTTACTTCCAATTTTAGAATAGTTATGCCATGGAGGTGGGGATGTGGCACAACCTTTTCTTAGTTTTCAGTGGTCTGTGGCATAGTATTCTAGGTTGCACCATGTTCAACCCCCTATTTTATAGGATATCTATCATTTTAATAATCATGAATCTAAATGAAATATTTTACTATAATGAATGAGATGTTGTGAGGGGTACAACACTATGGTCCCTTTAGTTTTTAGTTGTTCTTAAGTATGGTCCTAAGGGTTGCACCATGGTCTTATGTTTCTTAGGCTAGGTATCAATTCCCATATTCCCTTAAACATAATCACTTTTTAGTGCCTCTCACATTTCTTGGGAGACTTAAGTGTTTCCTAAGGGGGGCCCTTAACCCCTTAATAGTGGATTGCAACATTGGACATTGATGATTATTTAGTGGTGTTTTAGGTGAGTTACCATATTTGTTTTCTTATATTTTCATCCAGTTTCTTCTTATGGGAAGGTTTTATATCAAAAAACCATTGGTTTGATGATGTCTTGGTGATACAATGATGTGGTTGTTGTTTTCATGGATGGTAAATGTTAGGCCAAATTTGTGTTTTGGTTGTATTTGTTATTAGTCGATCAATATGTTGAAGAAAGAAAGTATGTTGAAAAAGATGAGGGATAGAAATCGTATTGATCATTGTTTTCAAAAGAATCAGACTCAAACTTTCAAAAGAATTGGGCTCACCATGGGTCTGGAATGGGAGAAGGTCATAATGAGGAATTGATTGTAATCAAATTCGCACTGTATCTGAAATGAAAGGATCAGTTTCATTAAGAATGAATCTTGCTGGAAGTAAATGGCCATCTGATTCACATGGAATTTGGTATGAAGAAAGTGATGGTTTTGATAAAGAAACATAATCTGCATGACTATGATTAATTAAATGTGATGATGCTTTTTTGATTCATATTTCATATAAATCAAAAATTTATTGGAGAACTTACGATGCAAGATTTATGGAAGAAAAGGAAAAGGAGGTATTCCAAATCAAAACCAGATTTATCATATCCGGATGGAAGAGAAGAATGATATGTTGTCGATCGAAGATGAATTGTACCTGGTATAATCATATTTGGGTGGAAGAGAAGAAAGAGATATTTCTGATCGAAAAGAAAGATCTTACTCATGACAATCAGATTCAAGCTGGGAAGGAAATAAATAGGTTGCTGGAGGAGTGGAAAGTTTCAATACTTTCAATTGAAAGTTATTCACTGTAGCAGTCGATCCTCAAATGTATTCTGAGGCATTAGAATAAACTTTATGGGAAAAGAGAAATAAGTTTTAAGTATTATCGTACCCAGAAAAGATCGTATTCTGGAAAATCGTACTAAGGATCAGGAAGAAAAAGTTTGTACTTAGAATAATCATACCCAAAATGATTGTACCCAGGATGATCATATCCACGACAATCATATTCAAAAAAGATCATACTCAGGATAAGAAGAAAAGAAAGAATTTGGAATAAATGGAAAGTTACAATACTTTACAATTGAAGTATGGAGATGTTGAAGCTATTATAAAATTAATTTAAAGTCATTAAGTAAGTCATTATACAAGAATAATTTTTTGAATGAAGGTTCTAAAGATGATATGAGACCAATGAAAATCATAATGATAGAAATTGATCAACAATGTTGTCAACTATTTAATATGGTTGAATGATTTAGTGAAGGAAGTGATAGATATACCCTGATTTGTTCGCAAATATCTTCATAAAGTGGATAAAGAGTTGAATCACTTTTTTACTTTTCAAGTGCATTTTCAAGTGATTCAAGAGAACGAAATAAAGGAGATGATGTGTATTTATAGTGGTTCAAGAGTAGAGATGAATGAGTTTTCTAAATGTGGTGTCCAGGGGGACCTCGATATTCAAAATAATGATTGTATTCTGAAATCAGAGTGGTATCCACTTATTCATACATTTATACATTCAGTTGATATAGATTATTTTATCGAAGAAATAAGATTTAGAAAATTGGACTCATTAATTGAAATCGAACTAGCAATTGAAATTAAATTTTGAAGAATAAGTGAAGATTTTAGAATAATTGAGAAGAATTGAGAAGCATTGACGAATTCAAAATGCACTCAAGATTTTTGGGGAAATTGAGATTTTGGTGAATTTAAGTGAGTGGAATTTTTTATGGGATTCCAACCAAATATCTCATGGGTCACCTATAAAAGGAAAAAAGTACATTGTACTTTTCTGATGACCAATGTACTGTTCACATTAAAAGAGATATAAGCTCTGAGTTTTTAGAGAAGAATAGGATTTCCATATTGAGATGTTTGTTAAATAAGTTTTGATGGTTTTAAGTGAAATATACGAGATAAGATCACAACATTTTTTATAGTTGATCATCATACTCAGTGATTATCATACTTAGATGATTACCATATTCGGATTGTCAATTATATTCAGCTGATCATCATATCAGGTTGGATAATCATATTTGGGAGAATTGTACTAATTTTTCCATACATATAATTGAAGTGGTGTCGATTCATCTATATTTTATTTTTTAAAAGTTATATTTTTCATATTGGGGAGAATTGTACTTGGAAGAATCATACCTGGAAGAATTATATCAAGAATAATTTGACTTGGAGGAATCAAATTGGGAAAAATCATACTTGGAAAATTGGATTAAATTTTCCTTAACAAAGTCTAAGAAGTTCTTACCATATTTTAGGTAAGAAATTGAAGAAGTGTTTTCAATTGAATACATTTGTGAAATTGAAAATAAGCATAGGTAACATGTGTTCTTACACAAACTTTGTATTACCCTATTTGTGCTAAGTGGGTGTACACGTACTTTTGGATTGTCTTCAAAGTACTACACAAGTGAAAGGGTATATCCTGCTTGTTGTAATCCAAGGATTATTTTATAGTGGATTGTGTGGTATTGGGTTTTCTCCAAACCATACCAAGGACATAGCTATTCGTATTGAATAGTGAACCTTGTAAATACCTATGTTCATGTGGATGTGTGCTTTAATTATTTTCAGCATAGAATAGAATATTTAACAAGAGGAGAGGGTTGTTTTAATTTCAAGGAAACTTAAAAGACAAAGTATCACTAATTCACTCCCTCCACCTCTTAGTGATACAATTATCTTAATTGGGAACTTACAAGTGGTATCATAGGGTATATTAGAGATTTAAAGAAATATCTTGAGGAAGAAAAGAATTGTAATGATCATCTAGAGGCAAAGTTGAAAGAAAAAGAAGAAGAGTTATAACTAATCTAATAAGAACTTGATAAAGCTGAAGATAATGGGAAAAACTTTAAAAAATATATCTCTAAAGTTGGTTAAATTTATTATTTTAAGAAACCTATAAAGGATCGATAAAAGTTACCTTTAAATGTTGAGAATAATGAGGGTATTTTTTCTAAGAAGAAGAATATTGGGAAATTCTTATATGTATCCAAACCCAAAAAAGTTGGAAACTCAGGAGTCTCAAAGAACCTTGAGTCTGAAAATGTTTTATTTGGATCCAAAAAAGTTTCCAATACATATGGTGCTGATAAAGCTAAAAATAAGAGAAAGACTCTGATTGATAATAGAAAGGTTGGTGGCTCAGAAAAGAATGAAAATAAGGTTGCTGATAATCATTTTCACAATTCAAATCATTATGTAAGTTTCATAGGCAAATATTCTTTCTATGGCTATTGTTGGTATTGTGGGGGATTCAGGAACACAGAAAATATGTGTTGCTTCATCCAGAACAATTTCTATTATCCCACAGATTATGGAAGGAAAAGTTTTAGGGGGAGTCAATCTCCTTAAAGAAATAATTCTAAAAATGTTTCTTTGAAGAAACATGAGAAGGTTGGTGTGAAAGTTAAAAATAGTTTCCAAACTTTGGAAGCTATTTATGAAATATGTGAGTAACCTAGACATTCCGCTAATGGATGTCTTTTTTTGTTACCATCACAACAAAAGTTTATAAATAAACTCAAAAGCTGGATGTTCTGAAATTTAAGAAAAATGGATCTACTAAGTCTGAAAAGAAAGAGTGATTAGGTATCTAGCTAGAACACATTGACTTGTCTAGTAAATTAGAAGAAGCACAAAAATCAGTGAAAGAAGAGATAAATATGCATACTTCTAAAGATATAATAAATGTTGAAAAAATGTATCAATAGATTGTGGATATTATCAAGAAGGTAATGATATCTAAATTTGTTCAACTATCTTTCCAGAACAAAAGATACAAATGGAAAACATGATACAAACTGATTGTAATAGATATTTTACTAAAGATGAAGAAAATATGGCATCCTTATCAGAATATTCTATAGAAAATAAGAGTATTGTTACAAAAGCTAAAAATTATGAATAAAAGGAAGAAATCATGTTCAATGAAAATCCAAGAAAAGGAATAAGAATTTAAGATTGGGAGAAGTCTCTCGGTCTAATTTTTGTTTATAAGGAACAATCAAATTTCCTCCTAATTCCCAAAATCTTTTTATACTTTTGCTAACTTTTAGGGAATTTAAGGAGTAAAAATATGGGAGTTGGAATTGATGAGTCTCTTACTATTATTGAAAAATAAATTAATGAGGTTACGAAAAACATGAGGTTTTGAAAAGTTGTGTTTTCATACACCTGAAATTTTTGTTATGTTTGTTGAGATGGGTGCGGGTTACTTTTATCATAAACAAATTCTTTCAAGGATTTCCCCAATCATGATAATTTTTTAATAAATGTGAAAATTTATTACATTAAAGTTGTGTTATGGACAACATTGTTCACCTTGATTATACACTCTTGTTTTATACACTAGGTTCACTCATGTAGACTTAGAGTTTTTTATTTAAAGGTTATTTGTTAAGAAACTTATTTGATACTCATGTTGAATAAAAGTTTCAATATTTGGAAATGAAAAGTTACAACCCCTATAAATTAGATAGTTTGAGAGAAACTTGTCTTAATGGACACTTTAAATTTATTTGACAATAAGGGGTAGAGATAAAAGAAATAGGGGAGCAAGGAAGGAATTGAGAGACTAAAAAGTGAGAAAAGAAAAACAATACCACTTATTGTTTTCAAGTGGTTGAAGTGGTTGAAGTGGGTATTGACAACAAATACAAAGTGGGAGATTGTTAGTCCCAAGTTGTGTTTTGGTTTCATTTATTATCAATCGATCAATATGTTGAATAAATAAAGTATGTTGATAAAGATGATGGATTGAAATCATATTGATCATTGTTTTGAAAAGAATCAACTCACTCTTTCAAAATAATCGAACTCACCATGGGTATGGAATGGGAGAAGGTCATAGTGAGGAATTGATCGTAATTAGATTCGCACTGAGTCCAGAATAAAAGTATCGGTTGAATTAAGAATGAATCTTACTGGAAGTAAATGGCCATCAGATTCACTCTATATTCGATATGAATAAAGTGATGGTTTTGATAAAGAACCGTAGTCTGTATAATTATGATTAATTAAATGTGATATTACTTTTATGATTTCTATTTCATATAAATAATAAGTTTATTAGATAACTTATGATGCAATATTTATGAAAGAAAAGGAAAAACGTGTTATTCCAAATCATACCTAGATTTATCGTATCCGGGTGGAAGAGAACAAAAGAGATGTTTCTAATATAAAAGGAATCATACCTGGTATAATTGTATCTGGGTGTAAGAGAAGAAAGAGATGTTTCCAATCAAAAATAAAAATCATACTCATGAAAATCATATTAGGGATGAGAAGGAAATAAATAGGTCCCTAGAGGATTGGAAAGTTTCAGTACTTTCAATTGTAATTTAGGAACTGTAGCAGTCAATCCTCAAATGTATTCAGAGTCATGAGAATGAAGTTTATAGGAAAATAGAAAGAAGTTTTAAGTAGTATTGTACCCAGAAAAGATCTTATTTTGGAAAATTATACTCAGACTCAGGAAGAAAAAGTTCATATTCAAAATAATTTTACCTAGAATGATCATACCCAGGATGATCGTATCCAGGAAAATCATATTCAGAAAAGATTGTACTCAGGCTAAGAAGAAAAGAAAGAAGTTGTAATGAATGGAAAGTGACGATACTTTCCAATTGAAGTATGACTATGTTGAAGCTATCCTCAAATTAATTTAAATTCATAAAGTAATTCATGATACAATCACAAGTTTGTGAATGAAGGTTCTAAATATGAGATAAGGCTGATGAAAATCATAATGACAGAAACCGATCAACAATATTTTCAACCATTTAAGATGGTTGAATGATTTGGTAAAGGAAGAGATAAATAGACCATGATTTGTTTTCAAATTTCTTCATCAAGTGGATCAAGAGTTGAATAAATTTTTTTACTTTTCATGTGAATTTTCAATTGATTCAAGAGAAATAAATTAAGTAGATGATGTGTATTTCAAATGGGTCAAGAGAAAAGATGAAGGCATTTTCTGAATGTGTTGTCTAGGGGAGATCGAAATTAAAAAGAATGATTGTATTCCACAATCATAGTGGTATCCATTTTTTAATACACTTATACATTAAATTGATATAGAGCATTGTATTGAATAAATCATATTCAAAAAATCATACTCATGAATTGAAATCGAACTGGAAATTGAAATGAAAGTCTGAAGAAGTGGATATTGTAGAAGATTTGAGAAGAATTGAGAAGTGTTGACGAAGTAAAAATGCACTCAAGATTTTAGGGGAAATTTAGATTTGGGTGAATTTAAGTGAGTAGTAAATTTTTTGGAATTCCCACCAAATATCTCATAGGTCACCTATAAAAGTAGAAAATTACATTGTACTTTTCTGATGACAGATGTACTGTTCACCGTATAAGAGAGAGAAGCTCTGAGTTTTTAGAGAAGAATATGATTTCCTTATTGATATTTTTGTTGAAAATTTTTTGATGGTTTGAATTGAAATAGAAGATACAAGATCACAACATTATATACAAATGATCATCATACTCAGTGATTATCGTACTCAGCTGATTATCGTATTCATCTTGTCAATCATATTCGGTTGATCATCATATCAGGTTGGATAATCAGATTTGGGAGAATCATACTGATTTTTCCGTACATATAATTTAAGTGGTGTCGATTCATCTCTACCATATTATGTCAAAGTCATATTTTTTGTACTGTGGAGAATCGTACCTGGAAGAATCGTACCTGAAAGAATCGTATCAGGAAGAATTGGACTTGGAGGAATCATACTGGGAATAATCGTACTGGTAAAATCAGATTGAGTTTTCCTTAATAAAGTCCAAGAAGTTCTTACCATCTTCTGGGTAAGAAATTGAAGAATTTTTTTTAATTGAATACATTTATGAAATTGAAAATAAGAACAGGTACCATACGTTGTTACACACACTTTGTATTACACTATTTATACTAAGAGGGTGAACACATACTTTTGGGTTGTCTTTAAAGTACTAAATGATTAAAAGGTTGTATCCTACTCATTGTAATACAATGATTTTTTTTCTATTGGATTGTGTAGTATTGTATTTTCTTCAAACTACACCAAGGACGTAGCTATTCGTATTGAATAATGAACCTTGTAAATACATATGTTCCTGTGGATGTGTGTTTTAATTGTTTTTAAAAGAGAATAAAATCTTTAATAGGAGGTGAAGTTTATTTCAATTGAAAGAAAACATAAAAGAAAAAGTATCACTGGTTATCCCCCTCCACCTCTAAGTGATACAATTATCCTGACTGGGCACTTATAGTAAAGGCATTATCCTTTGTTGTGGTGTCCAGTGGTAGTCGTTCTCTTGGTTCAATGTTTCAGAGGGGTCAAAAATCTTTGTTTTTTGTAGGGGATCCCTCATCTACCATCTTGTCTATCATATAGAAGGGGTTTTACTCATGTTCATCGATGCTAATATATTTTTCATAGGTCTAATAAAGATAATGAATTGTTGATCTAAAAATTGAAAGGGGAAATAAAATTGAATAACACAATTTTAAATATTTTAATATTATTGATATTTTTATTGTACAAACTCAATTCCCATTAAAAATTATTTCCAATGGGGAATTTTTTTATGCTAATTTTACTTGTTTTGTGTAAAAATTTTTGGTGTATTTTTTGACATGGAATTATATATATTTGTATAATCACTTATATCCTGTTAGTGAATTGGTTTCTCTAGGAGATTCATGGTTTAATAAAAATGACCCTAATATAATGAAGTGTAATTTATGAAAATCACCATATTAATCTAAAAATGTTATGAGTTGTGTGGTGAAAAGTGTAGTGATGTGTGGTTGTGATATAGAGTAGATGTGTTGTTTTTTTGGTCATGTTGTGGGGTGGTGATATGTAGTTGTAATGTGGGGTGGTCATGTGATAAGTTTTTTGGTCATAATTTGGGACGATTGTGTTGGAAAATTGGTTTTGTCATGGTTATGGTAAAGAGGAAGTGGATCTGGTTGTTAATGGTGGTGATGTGGGGTCGTTTGGCTTGACGATAATGATGGGTTTTTCATTTTGGTGGTGTTGTGATGCGATAGTTGTCTAGGTAGTACTGGAATTGATAAATAATGATTTGATATAACATGATATGGGTTGGTTGATGGATTGAAAATGAATAAATAATGAGTTTAAATGGGAAGTATGTATTAAATGGTTATTTCTTAATCTGATATTGAAAATTGATTGATGATGTATCGGTTAAATGAATGAAATTTTTTAGTAATATGGAATTTGGAATGGAATTAATTGAGGAGGATGAAATGTGAAATATGGATTGTAGCTTATTGTGTGGTTTTTTTCATTTAGTGTGGTAGTGAAAGTGGTGGGGTTATGAGGTTTTGGGGTGATGTTGTGAGTTGGATATTTATTTAGTTGTGAACTCTAATGATGGGATTGTGTGTGTGACTACTATATGTACAATGTATTTCATTTGGATTTCTATACTCAACCCACCCATGTTGAGAACCATGTACTAAAACCAATATATTGGGGGCGTTTTTTCCAATATCTTGGTGATAATGATGGTTGGATGGATTCCCACTCTTTCCCGCCCTCTCTTCCAGGTGATGTTGACATGCATACAATATGATGACAGAAGTCAAAAGTGCACTGTTGAGATGTTATGTGATGTGATGGACTATGTGTCTATAGGTGATATTTTATGTGATGAGATATAATGATATGGATTACAGTGGGGGTCATGATTGGTGGGAGGAGGGAACGAGGTTGATGTCCTACATGTTCATGATACCCTACTATTCTAGTTATGGATGTGGTGTGATGGCCCAGGTGTCTTCGGGCGAGATGTGATGTGATGTCCTGGGTGTCTTCAAGAGAGATGTGACATGATAGTTAGTTTCACATAGGGTGAATGGATAGTTTTGATATTATAAATATGATATGGGAGGTCCATCACGTACAACTTTGGGGTGTGAAAGTGGAAAATCAATGGAAAAGTGGTGCATTGTACCCTATCATCAATATAATTCATATTGTGTTATTATACTTGGATATGTTATTTGGTGAGAATTCCATGGTGAGGAAGGGAATGGTTAGATAACCAAGGTAGGTGTTGTTGGTTTTTCTATATGTTCACTAGGGTATTAATATTCTCTTTTCACATGTGCATGGGTGACTTTCGTTACTCAATATATATTACTTGAATTATCACCCTATATATATACAAACTATTTATGGTTTCCATGAGGAATTTGTAGACTATTATGGATATTATTATCTCGTACCATTGAGTTGTTTCTATTTTTCTTCCTTATCATTTTTTTAGGAAATTTATTTAGAGACACATATTTGTATCTATTCCATTTATATATGTTTGGTGGGATGGTTTGGTTTTGTATTTTATAATATTTCATGGATTTTCTTGCGATTAATTTATCATGTCTCTCAATCTAGTTCTTATAGAGGTAAATTATTCCTATTTTTGAGATTTTTGTACCATCAGTTCTAGTCACTAACCTAGAGCCTACTAGAGGTGGGTTTTGATCATCATTATCTCTCTTCCTTCATTATTAGACCAGGAGGGTACCTTTAAAGGGAGGGGTCATTAAAGTTGTATCAGAGGTGTTTTTTGTGGAATATGATATAGTTCATATTTATTCCTATTTAATAATTATTGGGTTGGTTCAGAAACAATGTCATTTGATCATGGTGTGTGAAATAGGGCAGAGAATATTGTATAGGAAAGGGGATATTAGGGGCCCTTGTGACTGATGAAAGGACTCTGAGCCTACTGAATGGCCAAGTGAGTTGGCACTACTTATAGGGTAGAGACCTAGGAGAGGTTCATACATCATCATTAAATTGTGTTATTTTTTTAATTGAGTAGTTTTGGTTTGGAATTTAAAATTAATTAAAGAAACTGTAATAGAATTCCATACTGTTGAGCTTATGAAATCTATGTTTCCCTTTCATATTTGGTACCCATTCATCATCTGACTGTGGTTTAGGTAGTGGAAGTTTAGTATGTGATATTATTGATTCTTAGAGGGTTGGTCTAACTGATAAGGATTATTAGTGGAAGAAAATGGTGTGCTCTTTTTAGTGGGAGGTTTTGGGGAAGTATGAGGGATATGAATCTAATTTGGAGGTAAAGAGATGGTAGGTGGCACTTGAGATCTCTTCTAGTTGGATCCAAGTCCAGGCAGAGTAATGGGTCCCATTGTTAGTTAGTCAAATTTAGGGAGATGCACACCAGTGGTGGATGTTGTATCTTGGTGACCAGAAGGAGGAATATGTTTCTTGTGTTTACTTTTAGAAATATTTTTGGGTGGAGTTCCTTTCATCAACCATGAAGGCAGTGAAGAGGTAGGAGATTTTATCTCTTCATTAGGGGAGTATGTCTTTATGGGAGATAGGAATCAAGTTCAATGATCTATTTAATTTCCCCCCGAACCATTTTTTGGATGAGGATTCACGTGTGAGACATTTTGAGGAGGTTATACAACCTTCTATATAGTGAAAAGTTACTCCCTTTATGTTTCCAACATATCTAGATATTCATAAGAAGATGGAGGTGATCGAGTGTATCCACTCGTGTAAAGGTTTATCATGAGAGGGTAACCAACCGATTTCTTCAAGGAGTAGAGTTGTTAGTGAAATGTATGAGGATCCATACCCATGTAGGTTTCAACTAGTGGGGATTCAACCTCAGTAACTTCCTTTTCAGCCTTCTCAGGCTAGTTGTTTTTATGATAATCCTGGAGTCTTTTTGGATATTTTTATTTAACTATGGGGATTGTGGCCTTCATCAGGATTACTGCATAGTGGTTTTTGGGATTAGTATATTATAGGTTTTTATGTTTGGCATAATTTTCAATATTAAATTCTAGTGAGTCTGTTTCAGCAGCATGGGTAGTAGGTTTATGTCCCATTGAGAGGATTTTGAGTAAGAAGTGGTTAGACTTAGGATATTTTTCATATTTATCCACCTTGACTTGAGTGTGGATGTGGATTTGGAAATCATCAAAGAGGTGGTTGAGGTGGGCATGTTTAGTTGCATACAGTGGAGAAAAATACACTAAAAGGGGTCAAAGATCATTCTAGGTACACATAACTTATCATCTATAATTTTTTGTTCTTTTTTTTTATTCAAAAGCTTCATAATCCTTTTCTAAACCCTCTATAGTCCATACACTATGAATAGATATAGAGAGGCTTCACGTTCCCTTGGTGTTGACTATGCCATTCGAAATCAAGACCTTCTTATTTTTTGTGTTCTAGAGATTTATATTGATGATGGGGACACATCAGTCCCATAGGGATCTATTCATGATTCAGATTCATCCATATGAGGTCATCCTTACCATCGACTAGTTTTATTTGGAGTCTGAAGTTATTAATTACTTACATAGGATAATTGTGTTCTTGTATGTGGATGTTCGATGTGCGGTTTTCATTAGTGAGAGATGTTTTCATGTGGGAAGTAGACATGTGGTGCCCCTTCATTCCTTGGTATCTAAGTTGTATTTGGATATAGTGTAAACTAGGATACAAGAATCTCCTTAGGGTTTCAAGGAGTTTCTGTATGTTTTTTCTAAGGAGTTTTTGACACTACCCCCTCAATGCGATGTTAAGTTTAGGATAGACATGTAGCCTGGTGATTCTCTAATTTGTATGGATACTAGTTGGATAGAACATTTGGAGTTGTGGGAGTTGAGGAATCAGTTAGATGATTTGATGTAGAAGTGTTTCATCTGGACCAATGTGCCTATGTGGGGCGTTCTACTATTATTCTCCATAATGGAGGATGGTAGTATGAGGTTGTGTATCGATAACCAAAGGTTCAATTGGGTTATTCTGAAGAATTATTACCCTCTTCTAAGGATATATTATCTTTTCAACCAGCTAAAAGGGGTGATTTTGTTTTTTATTATCGATCTCTGTTTTTTGTATCACTATATATGGGTGAAGGAGGGTGATATATTATAGACTTTCATTATATGTAGGTATGGGAACTTTTATTTTGTGGTCTTTCCATTTGGTGTCACAAAAAATCATCTATGTTCATGGGGATCATGACCTCACTTTTCAATGTGTTCTTTTACAAGTTTGTATCTACATTCATTGATTACAACTTGATTTACATGAAGCTAGAGGAGAAGCATGACGATCTTATCAGAGTTGTCTTGCAGGTTCTTCAACACTGCCATCTCTATATAAAGTTGTATAAGTGTAAGTTTTAGACATGATAGGTTCATTTACCTAGCCATGTTATGTCTCGGAAGGTTTTGGTCATGGACCCATTGAAGGTGGAGGCGGGGTTATCTTGGACAACACCCAAGAATGTGGTAGAGGTTTGTAGTTTCCCCAACCTCACTATCTATTACCAGAGTTTTGTAACTAATTTCTCACATATTATGGCCCCATTGAAAACATTAAATAGGAAAGAATAGGATTTTATCTATACAGATTAGTTTTAGTCAACGTTTGACTACCTGTAAGGGAAATTTATAAGTTCTTTGATGCTCTAGTTTTCAAAGGAAGGGGTGATGTTTGAGGTGTTTTAAAATGATTCTCGTCAAGGATTGGGATATTTCTTGATTCAATAGAGGATGGTGATCTATTAGGTATCTATGAAATTACATCCCCATGATCATAACTATGCCACCCATGATATAAAGTTAGTAGCAGTTATATTTCTGCTAAAGTTGTGAAAAAATTTCCTCAATGGAGAGTGTATTGTGGTCCTCACTTATCATAAGATCTTGAGGTAAATTTTTTATCATTATGATATGAATCTAATAAACTATAGGTGTATAGTGTTTCATTAGGAATATGAATTTAATATCTCCTACACCTTAAGAAAAATAAATTCCATGGTCAATGCTTTGAGTAAGAAGTCATATAAGGAAGTTTTTCAGGAGTTTGGGGATGCTTGGGGGGGGTCAATAGTGGAGTTGGAATCCCTACATTTAGAATAAAGTTTGGTTGGTGGTGGAGGTTTTCTTTTTAAAATTGAAGTGTAGTCTTCTCCGATGTAGTATGTGGAGGAGTCTATTTAGGGAGGATCTAAGGAAGAGGTGGTGTGTGATCATGTTGGCCATGGTGATGTTCTGAGGGGATGGTTAGAGGATGGTAGGAAGTAGATGTTGTTTCAGGGGAGGTTGTTTATTTTTGTAGAGATGTGCAGGAGATTCCTTCATGTGTTTCATAAATCACCATTTGTTGTACATCCAGGGGTATCCAATATGTACCATGTCTTGAGGATATAGTTTTGGTTTCATGGGATGAAATGGGAAGTGGAAGAGTTTGGAGCTCATTGTCTAGTTTTCAAGTAGGTAAATGTAGAACACCATATTCCTAAAGGTTTGTTGCATACCTTGGATGTTCTCTAGTGTAAGTGGGATGGAATATAGATGGAGTTTTTAAAAGGGATACTTAATATCATGTTTTTTGTAATATTATCTGGATAATCATAGATTGGTTGATGAAATATTACCACTTCTTAGTGATCAAGGAGTCATGAGTTGTGGATATTTTGGCATGGTGGTATGTGGATGAGTTAGTGAGGTTGCAAGGAGTCCCAAGGACCATTATCTTAGACTAGGATACATGTATTACCTCATTACTCTATAGGGGATAAAAACATGATTTTGGCACATAGTTATACCTCAGTGCAACTTTCCACCCTCGTAAGGATATACAGACGAAGTATACAGACACTGGGGGACATATTGTGGATGTTCATCTTGGACATTGGTATATCATGGATGAATAAATTTCATTTTGTTTAATTTTATTATAAAAACATATATCACACATCCATCATCATGGCCTTATTTGGGGATTTTTATAGAAGGCCATGCCTTTCTTTATTATGTTTCACTAAGGTTTGAGATTTCTCAACTATTGGCCCTGATGTGGTGAATAACATAATAATTTGTGAGAGGATAAAAGTATTGTATGGACTACATAAGTCTTATGCTAATCATAGTAAGATGCCCTCAGAGTTCGAGGTTGGATACCACCTATTCTTTAAGGTTTCCTCTCGAAGTGGATAGTGGAGGTTTGGAAAGGGGAGTAAGCTCTAACCCAATTTTTGGGTCTTTTTTGGTGTTTTCATGCATTGGAGAAGTGGAATTTTAGTTGGAACTTCTAGAATGGTTGGACCAGATCTACAACATCTTCCACATCTCTCAGCTCCATTGGTATCATTATAAAGACTCTCATGTCATTGACTGATTAGAGTTGGATATTGAGTATGTCATGACATTCATGGAGATGCCAATGGAGATCTAGGATCATCAGGAGAATTTACTACAATGAAATTCTATTCTTTGGATCAAGTTTGGTGTATTCATGGTGCCCTAGAGAAGAGTACCTAAGAGTGTGAGAAGTAGATGTGTGCCTAGTACAAGAAGTTGTATTGAACATTGACTTGTTTTTCCTTGTTTTTTTCATGATGGTGTCATTTTTGAATCTTATTAATTTATGAAATTTTCTTCTTGATTTTTATGTAATGTGTGATAAAACTCATGACACATTAGGAAGGGAAAACATGATTCCTAATCAAGGCATGTTATACATTGACATGATTTAAACCATACAGGTGAGTAAATTCCACCCAAAGTGGATAATATCTTATCCTGGAAGATGGAATTCCTTGAATTGTGTGCTTGGGGATCAATTATGTGATGATATCAATGATTTTTATCTTGGTATTTTTGGGGAATGAGATGGTGGTACGATTGATTGGTATGGAATTGTGTGGTGTTGTGCTTAGTGGGTTGAATGGTAAAGTGTTGTAGTGATGTGGTTGTGTGGTTGTGTGGGATGTATGGTGGACATTTTTTATGGTTGTAGGTTTGGATGGTGGTTGTGTTTGGTTTTTGTGAGATTCTTGAGAGGTATCTCATGGTATGGTACTTTGGACCCACTTTTCCTTTTAATCTTGGGTTAGCTTTGATTCTTAATGGAGAGAATAGTTTGAGAGGTATCTTGTGTAACAACCAAGACCATCTAGCCCATTATGTTGTGAAGATCTGGTGGAAAAGGTGTAAAGGGGTGTTCTAAGGTGTTAGAGAGTGGAAGAGTGTTTTTCTAGGAATCTACAGTGAGTATTCAAGCTATTGTGGCATATACTATAGTGTTCTGTAGCCGTAGAGAGGCTGATTCAACGTAGCAGCTCGGGTTTGATGTTTTGAGGTTCTATTTTTTTTAGGGTTATCTGTGTCATGGAGACTTGGTTGTGTCATATCCCCCCTATCGGTAGGTGATGGATGTGTCATAGAGAAACCATTGTAGCATGGGGGAGGATCGAGTGGAGTTTGGTGCTACTAAATTTTTTGGCATAGTTATTCTATAGAGCAATGGAAGTGGCACAACATATTCCTAGTTGTTGGGGGTCTCTGGCGTAGGGGTATAGGATACACTATGTTCACCTTTATTTTATATAATTTTTAAAATTTGAATAACCTAGAATCTCAATGGATAGTTTGACTAGAAGTCTTATGGCATAGTGAGGTTTTCTTTGTTGTGGTCCCTTTAGTTTTAAGTTGTTCTGCAATATGGTTTCAATAGATACGTTATGGTCTTATGTTTTTATAGGTTGAATATAAATTCACATAGTCCCTCGTACCCAATCACTTTATTTGGTGTCTATATCGTTTCTTTAGAGACTCATGTGTGACCCCTATAATTCCATTTAACCCCTTCTTAGTGGATTTCAACCCCAGACATTGAAGATTGATCAGTGGTGGTTTAGGTGAGTTCCGCTAGTTTTTTATACCAGTTTCTTCCTATTTATTCATTTTTGAATGGATTCTATAAAAAACCCAATAGTTTGATGATTTATTTGTGATAGTATGAGGTGGTTATTATTTTCTAGATTGGTAAAGGTGTTCTCCTTCATTTTTAATAATAATGGTGGATTTTCTCTTAGTTCAACATTGCTCAACGGGTCAAAAATCTATTTTTGAGGTAGGGGATCCCTTGTTTCACATCTTGTGTATCATGTGGGAGGTGATTTAATATTGTTTATCTATGTGAAGATATTTTTCACCAACCTAATAAAGATAATGAATTTCTAATTTGAAAATTGAAAAGGTATGGGGAATTGAATCTTATGCTTTTATAAATTTTGATATTATTGATATTGTGATTGTACGGGTTAAATGCCTCACTAAAAAATGTGGTTGTTGGTTTATTTTTTTGTGTTGATCTGACATATACTATGTAACCTTTCTTGGTGTTCTAGTTTACATCAATCTAAATGTAATCATCTAATCACTTATATCTATTTAATAAAATGTTTTTGCATAGAGATTCATGGTTGTGTGATAATTTCCCTAAAATAAAGAAGTTTAATCAAGGAAAATACCCTTTATAATATGAAAAAATTAATGTTTTTTGTTGTGAAAAGTGTTGCGATGTGTGGTTGTGATTTGGATAGGATGTTTTGTGGTGTGTCCATGATGCGGGGTGGTGATGTTTAGTTGTGATATGGGGTGGTCATGTAATGAGTTGTGTGGTCATGTTGTGGGGAACTTGTTATAGAAAAGTGGTTATGATGTGGTAGTGGTAAGGGGGAAGTGGATGTGGTTGTGAATGGTGGTGATGTGGATCCAGTTGGCTTGATGAGGATAATGTGTTATTAGTTTTTGTGGTGTTGTGATGTGCTAGTTTCCCAGGTTGTAATTGAAGTGGTAAATAATGATTTGAAATCACATCAGTTGGTTTAGTTAATGGAATAGAAATGACTAATGAATGAATAAAATGGTATGTTTGTCATAAATGGTTTTTTATTAATGTGAAATTAAAAATGTTTAGATAATTTATGGGTTAAATGAAAGAAAGTGGTCTGTAATAAGAAATCTGGAATGGATTTAATTAAAGAGGATAAAGAAATGTGAAATGTGTCTTGTGGGTTGTTGTGTAGTGTTGTGAATTTAGTGTAGCGGGGAATGTGGTCATATTGTGAGGTTTGGTGGTGATGTTGTCTATTGGTTGGTGAATTGGTTGTATACCCCTAAGATTGGATTGTGTGTATGACTACTATATATACCATGTATTTCATACTGATTTCTATACACATTATACTCGTACTGTGCACCATGTTCTAACACCCATATAATTGGGGGGGGGGTTGCCAACATCCTGGTGATGAGGATGAATAGTTGGCTACCCCCTCTTTCCCTCTCTCTATTCTAGGAAATGTTGACATGAACGGGCTGTGATGGACAAAATTCAAAATTTCACTATTGAAATGGGATGTGATGTGATGTCTTAGGTGTATGTGGAAAATATGTGATGTGATGAGATAGCTTATAGTGGGGTCATGCAAGTTATGATGAGGGAATAAGGTTGATGTCTTTCGTGTTCATGATACCCTAATATTCTTGTTATGGATTTCATGTGATGGCCCAACTATCTTTTGGAAAGATGTGATGTGATTAACCAGGTTTCTATGGGTGATATGTGACTTGATAACCAGTTTCATGTGGGGTGTTTGTAATGTTGTGATGTTATACAGAAGAGATGGGGCACCATGATATATGACATTGTGGTGTGAGAGAGGCAAGTCAGTGGGAAAGTGTAGTGTGATACCATATCATAGATATGCTAATTAATATGTTATTATACTATGATGCATTATTTTGTGAGTGTTCCATGGTGAGATTGGTCTTAGTTAGTGGACATATTTAGGTGTTGTTGATTTTGTTGTTTTCTTGCTGGTGCATTAGTATGATCTTTTCACATGTGCATAGGAGACATTTGTTACCCTACTAAGTGTACTTATATGCTCACCCTACTTATATACAAACTTCATTTAGGTTTTTAGGATGATTTTGTGGTCCCTGATGGAAATTGCAATTTCATAACTTTAGGGTATTGTTGTGTTGCTACCTTAGCTTTTATTTAGGGTATTTATTTGGAGACTTTTATCTATATCTATTTCATTTATACATGCATGGTGGGATGGATTTCGTATAATTTTTATATTATGTCATGGAGTTTCTTGTACTTGATTTATCCAATCTCCTGGTCCTATTATTATAGAGGTTAAAGCATCCCATTTGTGAAATTTGTATACCCTCGGTGCTAGTCTCCAACCCAGAGCCTACTAAAAGCAAAAATCAAGGGTCGTTGTCTCTCTTCCTTCATTTCTGGACCAAGAGGGGTACCTTTGGAGGAAGGGGTGTGAAAAAAATATATAATGATTAAATAATAATAAAATATACATATATTATGATTAATAGATTACCAATAATGTAATTAGTAAATGATAATAAATAATATTAATGAATGGTTAACATTTAAAAAAATCATTTTCTAATATAATAAGTTGTTCGCAATAGTTTGATATTTTATATAAATATTTATTTCTAAAATTTTTAAATTTTAATTTTAAAAAATAACTTCATTTATGGAACATTAATAATAATATAAACATAAGATAAATTTTTTAGGTTTTTCTGAAACATTTGATTTTTAGGTGAATAGTTCAAGATACCATTTTACTATTATTGACGGTTTTATACTATTATTAGTATATGAATATGAATTATAGATTTTTGAAACATTTTTTTCTAAGTATAAGTATGTATATGTTATAGAGGAAAACATGTAGATGATATGGTTGTTACACATACTGAAGGTAATTAAAAAATAATAAGAAGAGGAAAGTTATTTTGTGAAAATCAAAGTACCATCCACCATTCCAAGAATATGGTATCTCATTCATGAATGAATTTTGTTTACTAAAAATTAAATCTCATCCATAAAATTTTAGAGGAAAATTTATTTGAGCTATGGAAGATCTCAAGGATGAGAAATCCAGATGACATGTTCACAAAATTGTTACTCCAAGAGATCATAAGGTAACATTTTTCCCTAGTTGGACTCTGCTAAACCAAAGGGAGATATATGACACTAGATGAACGAGGAAGGTGGGTGTGGTTGGCCCAAAGTATCAGAGGATGACAATGAGGTTCCTTGAATAAATATTTTAGTGGGAGATTATTGGGACCGTGAAGATTTCCTCAACTCACAGTATGATTTCTCATCTGATGTTCATACACTAGTTATTCACATCTGCCATGTTACGATAGTGTAAACAAGATACTTTATCATGTGGGTTAGCTTACCAAAATTTCTAAAACATATTATGGATGATATCCAGGCTAGTATATGGATGTAGTAAATGACATACCAGTTTGGTTAGTTCTGTTGTTGAAATCCTCAGTTGATTGGTGAAGTCAATAGAAATATGATAATGATTTTTGGATGGTGGTGAAACGAGTTTGACCAGAAATGTATCTCTATAGAAGGATTTTGGACTAGTTTTTGAGTGCGTGATATTATATATTATGAAAATATTAATATTTTCTAACAAAGATATAGAGTTTTTTAATATTTTACTCTCGTTAATACAATGATTTTTTGTGTTCTCAAGTGGTCATAGGGAGAAAGTATTAAACATTTAAAACTAGTGTTTCTATTTAATTATCATATTATAATTCCTTTATTTATGATTATATGTTTGGTTTTTCATTGATGGGGTGATTAGAGTGAAATAATACTTTCTAATTCTTCTACTTCAAAACAGAAGGAAGGAACAAATTGTTGGTTTTCCACAACACTATGAACTATTAGTGGATACCAATTTCAGGTCATATTATGGTTCAACCATTTGGTATTTTCATCGGTTATTTAGGAACCTCCTTCCCAATATATATAATGATCCAAAGAGATTAGAAAAAATTATCTACAAAAAAAATAAGGTTGAAGGAGTGATCTCAAGTATAAGAGGTCAAAAATTAAGTATGAATAAGGTTAATCTATTTGAAGATAGTTGTTTCAAAGTTTATAAAATGAATAAGTAAATAAAAGTAAAAAATAAATATTCTATAGCATGTATTATTTCTAATGTAAAGAATAATATGATTTCTTTATATCTTATATAATAGTTGAAGAAGAATTGTGTGGATGAAAATGGTTTATAATAACTGAATGGGTTGAATACCAAGCCATGGATGTTGATGAATAAATCTCATCATTCCCCTATTAATGGATATGGAATGAAGAAACCGACCGCTTTGTCAAATTTTCATTGGATATTCATAATTAAGGTTGATGAATACAATATAAATCCTTTTATTTTTATCCCTTAATATACATAAAATGGGGTAGTAAAATAATATCATGAAATAATCGAAATATATTTTATTAACCCAATAGGGGGGAGATATATTATGTAAGGGGACCATATATTTATAAGGATATTTAAAAGTGGTAAGCAGTCAAAGATAGTATATGTGTGTGTGAGTCGTATAAGTTGTGAACTATTCTAACATCTTTTGTTGACCATACACTCCAAATATTGTTAAATGAAAGTTTAATGGATTGGTTTATTGTGTGGAAGAAAAATTTATAGAGTTGATAAAATTCACTATAATAAATAACATAACACTATTAGTCTTTTTTTTTGTTTTATGCACTGTGTTTATATGTGTAGGATTATAATTTTTGAATGATGACCCATTTCTATGTGTGAAAAAATTGAAAATTTATTTTCTTTTAATGGTTTCTAGTGAAATCAAAAGTGTGATATTATTGACCCATGAATGAAGATGATGTTAAGATCTGAAGTGGTTCAGACCATGGGTAAGTTGTTTAGACCTAGGGGAGTTTGATAGGACCATAAATTGAAAAATATTAATTGGAAAATTTTTCATATAGATATTATTATTGTGTTGTCTTTTAGTTTCAAGAAATAAATCATGTTAAAACTCTATTGTTACATGGTTTCTCAATATAGGTGAAGTTAAAACCAATTTTTATAGTGATTTCATGATCATGGAACTAGTGTTTATGTTAAAGAATGGATGTTTAAAAGTATGGTGGTATATGGAAGATGTTTGGTTCTAAAGAAGAATTATTTTGAAAAATGGAAAAGTATTTCATATATGATATATCTTATTTTTATTGAAGATATATTTTCCTACACATAATATCTCTTAGATAAATAAATTCTAGAAAAGGAAAACTTCTCAGACTGTTATAGAAGATATTTTGTTATATAAAATATTTGAAGGGAATACAATTTTATGTTTAACAAACAAAGGGATTCTCCTAGGAAATATAATATTCATGAGATAATAAGTGATATATTCCATGTGATGTGCAAGGATAATAAGTTGCTACATATAATCCTTACAATTAAAATAAATATAAAAGTATCCAAATTTATGGTTTTTCTATACTATATTTGTATTGTTTTTATATTAAGAGGAGATGAAAATTGAAAATTTTGAAATACCATACCTTGATACATTATGTTTTAATATTCAGTATAAAAGTATTTCTGAGACCTGAGGTTTTTGCCTATAGTTTTGAAAATTAGAATGTCCTCAAAATTAAGGTTTGATGCAAAAAGATTTTCATACAATATATTTTCCTTATAAATGATTTTATCTATGAACATATAAGGATTTTAACATTTCCATAAACTAATATGATGATGTTAAAGAAATTATTTTAATCATTAAATATCACAAAGATGAATCTTTATATATCACTATCACAAAACTGGGTTTCTGCGGTGCCAACTTTTAACAGCACTAAAAAATGCTGATAAAGGGGGTACCTTTATCAGTGTTTTTTTAGCGCTCTTAAAGGGGGGCCCTTTATCGGTGCTTTTTTTATTAGCGTTGATAAATGAGGTTCTTTATCAGCACTTTTTTTACTAGCACTGTTAAAGGGTATATTTCAAAAATAATAATTAAAAATAATATATTAATATATTAATATATAAATATATTTATATTGATATAAATAAAATATATATTTTAAATATGTTTTAGATAAGTATAAATAGACATTTACATTTAATATATAAGAAATTTAGTAAAAATGGATTAAAAATATTTTAAAAAATATTATTAATTAATAATTTTCTTATTATCATCGACTAATAATCATTTAATAACAAATTGAACACACAAAAAATAAAAAAAAAATTAATAAAAGGTCTAAAATAAGTTGAAAACGTAACTCAATCTTCAAATGACCATAACTTTTGATCTAAATGTCTGTTGGAGCTCTACAGCATATCAAATCGAAGTCTGCGATGAGTTCTATGTGCTAGCGACAAAAGGTAACCTACTATCACATTTTTTGAGCCCAAAAAAAGCCTCCAAAACTGAGTTTTTAGTCAGGATATCTAAATTTTTTAACATTCAATGGTATTTCAGACTCGTTTCAGGGGGTCTTTTTGCCCTTTTTCAGTGGAAACTGGATTTATTCCAAGGGATTACATTCATATTGATATTACGGTTTTAAAATTTTATCATTTTTCATAATGTAATGTTATTTATAATCAAATATATAACAATATATACATATTTTTTATATATTCACACATAAAAATTTAATTTTATAAATAAATAATTTAAAATATTTACATATAAAGTATATTTCTCAATATATAAGGCTTATAATATTCATTTTATTTAAAATACAAATATATGTATATTTATATACCTATGTAGTGTGTGTGTGTGTGTGTGTGTGTTAGTGTGTGTCTCTATTAACAACTAATATATATTATCTATATATTATAACATATGAATATACATATGAATATATAATATATATAAATATGTATAAATATGTATAATTATACTTACAGATACATACATACATACATACATACATACATATATATATATATAATATATACAAGTGTATGTATGTTGTATATATGTATTTATTTATTTATTTATAAACATATAAAAAATATTTTATAAATGTATTTAAAACTAATCTTATAAATATATATTAATATACAAATAAATATACAGATAAAAAATATAACTAAATATATATATATATATATATATTAATATAACTAAATATACATACATATATATATATATATATATATTAATATAAATCGGTATTAATATATGAATAAATATAAGTATATATATAAATATATATAAATATATCATTAAATAGATAACAAAGCAACATGGGGAAGTGGTAAAGAGTCTAGGTGCGCAGGGGAGAGGTCTCGAGTTCGAATTCTAGGGGAGGCAGAGGCACGCGGGTGGGTGGAGGGGGGGCCAGTACGCAAGTGGGTGCAGGGTGGGGTGCTAGCACTGTTAAAGGGGGTGGCGGGGGCCCAGGTGGGAGCTAGCGATGTTAAAGTATGGGTCAAGCGCTGTTAAAAGGTGGCTCTAATTCGAAGTTTTTTTTTATTTTTATTTTTTGTCTTTTATTAGTGCTAAAAAAAGCACTGATAAATGACCATTTTATCAACACTGATAAATGTTGGGGCGGAGACCGACACTGCAGTGGAAGTAGTCGTTGCAGAAAACACACAAGAGGAGAAGATTTCACCCAAAGGTCTTTTATCATCTGAAGGTATTTTATCACCCGAAGTAATTTTACATCACCCTAAGGATTTTTAACATCACACCCGAAGGCTTTTTACAACGCAATACTAACACCCATGAAAGTACCATTTTTTGTTGTACTGCTGATCATTGCAACCAGGACACGCCATTTGATCTCTGCAACCAAGAGGACTTTCGATACATGGCACCTTCATGAATCTCTTTACACTCCATCATTGACAATTCTCTCTGCATCGTCGTACGCCATCATCTTCGCGCACACGCTTTCATTCGCCATCATTGACACGCCATCATCACCATTTTAAGAACCTGTGTTTTGAGACTGTGAGACTTTGAATTTTTCTGGATGTATTCCAGAGCAGGGCGTTTAGACGGCGTGCGATTCCGAGCCCCGGTGTGGCCTGAATTAAATTTTAAGTGCATTCACACTAGGCATGCCAAATAAATGTAATAACTCCTAAATGGTAGCTCATACTTGAAAACTGAGGTCACTATTGAGTATGTAGCGTGCTGTGTACCCTAGGAGGGGTGTAACTTTCGCGGGTACGGGCCTTTTTTGGAAAACGCCACCAGGGGTGTTTTCGTAATTTAGCAGCCTCGGGCGTTGAATTTTATAACTTTCAAATGGAGCCTCGGATTAAAATTTTGAGATCGTCGTTGCACTCAGGACATGGTGTTTACCCTAGGAGCGGCTTTATCTCAACCCCGTTGAGAGTTTCGAATGTGGGTCTTTTTGTGGGTGATTAAAAAAAATTAATTAAAAGTTAATTCTATTTTTTTCTACTTAAACACAAATCCTCTCCTTCTTCCCCATTTGTGTTCTCTAGCAGAATCTCCCAACAAGAACTCCCCCCCCCCTGTCCTTCAAGCTCCACCACCTCCCCTGCAAGGCGTTTTCGGTTCCGGCGAAGGCGGATCGATCGTGGAGCGTCGAGCTACGCCCTGCGAGGTAGGCATCGTTGAGTTTTCGTTTTAATTTCCCACACCTTCTTTGAGCTTAATTTATAGAATTGAAATGCTGATAAATTGTCAAGTGAAGGCCATAGATGTGTAGGTTTAGATCTGAGCTTTCCAACGCTCTTTTTGGATCGAAAATCCGAGTCTCGGGGCGTCTGGGGTGGCCCTGGGAAGTTTTCCGGCCAAAATCCTTGTTTTCTGGCGGTTCCAGGGTGGTTCGGCGAGCGACGGCGGCGGCGCGGGCTCCCCAGGCGGCGGTGCAGGCTCCCTAGGTGGCAACACGGGCTCCTCGGTGGTCGGTGTAGGCGATCGGGATGGCGGCCCAGCACAGCGACGGTCCGGGCGAGTGGGGGTGACGACAGATGGCGCGGGTGTGCACTGGCCGGCTTCGCCAGTCGACATGCGGCGCGAGACCGGGGTTGTCGCGACCCCAGGAGAACTGAGACCCACGAAACGCGAGTCCTGCTGGAAAAAGACATATCGGCTCATGCCGCTCAAGGTGAAGCAGTGTGGCCCGCGTGGTGAACCACGGGCCGCGGTGGACCAGGCGGTCTGGGCGGCCGAGCCGCGGACCGCTGGTCTAAAGGGGTGGACCGACCGAACCGGTCCGGCCCACCCCATCTCCGTCTGTTGGCGTTAAAACACCTCTAACTCTCAAATCAGGTATCAAATTTTTGTTTCATTTGCAGAAACACGATCCTCAGATCGAAACGGAGGTTTTGAAATGGTCTCGGGAATTTTTAATTCCTGATACGGGGGCTTGGTGGTGCGACACGTCAGTTAAGTGTTATTTAGCGCCTCGCCGAGATTCTTGTTTTAGATGGCGTGAGCATATCAAGAGTCCGTTTTAGGCGCCGTCAGTGGCGTTGTGACCCTGGAGTCGAGAAAAAAATTTCCAGGGTGGTTTTAGGCATTGAATCCAGAGTTGAGGTGTGGACCCACATGCCGTCTTTCAAGCTTCGTGCAGCATTTTGCGACTTTTTTACCAGACGTCCGTTCAGGGCATATGAATAATCGATTCAGTGTGTTTTTTCACAAGGATTGCAACACTGTAATTTTTTTGAGCATGCAGAGCCTCATTCGAGGTCTCATTAAATGTGGAAGCATGAAAGGGCATTGGTCGGAGGTTCCTTTGACGCACTCTGAACCAACGCACGGTAGTGATGCTGGTGACATCCTATGATGTCAGTTGCAATGCAGAGTTATTAGACCAATTCTAGGTTTACCCTCCAGCAAGTCTGGGCAGTGGGTCACTCGTTGAGTTATTGGGGTTTACCCTCCAGCGGGGTTGGGCAGTGGGTCACCCGTTGACTTATTGGGGTTTACCCTTCAGCGGGGCTGGGCAGTGGGTCACCTGTTGACTTATTGGGATTTACCCTCCAGCAGGGCTGGGCAGTGGGTCACCCGTTGACTTATTGGGTTTTACCCTCTAGTGGGGCTGGGCAGTGGGTCACCTGTTGGCTTCTCAGGCACAGTTCCTTCTACTAGGCTAGGCAGTGGTTTTCTCCGTGACTACCAGAGCGGGACTCTTGTTGTGAAGATCAGCATTGCGACAGCTTTTATGTGACCTTAGGACACACAAGGAAGAGGGGTGCTTTTCCCACCAATACGCGCGGGGTATGCCACGTGTTTTTCGTATCAAGATCCTCTTGGTTGGATGAGTCTAATCTCCTGCTATAGGTAGCGAAGACTCGACGAGAAGTTTGTCTTCTCACCATTTCTAGATCCTTGCGTTTGGATGAGTCTACTTCCTTTGTTTTGTTGGGTTGAGCTGCACTCTCTCTACTATACTCTTACATTGTTCTTTGTTCTGTCTACTGCACACCATTTTAGTACCTCCTTTGTTGCTCCCTCGATCTTTCGGGGCATTCTACTATGTATCTTCACACTCACCCCTGCTTGAGATTTTCCCGCACTTAGTGTGCCCTTGCAGATGATGGACAGGTCGATCGAGACTACGAAGGAGCATAGAGGACACAGGAGCTTGGGCTGCGTTCAGTAGTCATAGTAGGACTTTCAGGTGTGAGACTCAACAGCTATTTACTTTCCTTTACCTGTTGTCAGGTTGTGGAACCTTTCTAGTTGGGCACGTGTTTTTCCCTTTACTGTTCAGTTTACTTATCAGTCCACTTTTCAGCACTTTACTTGTTCTATTTTAGAGTTCGGTGCATGCTTTTGGTTGGGATATTGTAGTTTGTACTTTGGTTTCATTTTCACTCTGCACTTCTGCATTGAGTGGGTTGTGTGTGTGCATACAGGTACTTAGGCAAAGGCCTCCCTGAGATTTTTATGTCTTTGGTGCTTGTCGCTAGCCCCTGGCCTCTGGAGGCGGGCTTGGGGTAGTTACGGCTCGAGACCGGTAGGTTCGGGTCATGACAAAGTGGTATCAGAGGAAGGTTTATTCCTTAGGTCATTGTTCGGACGTCCCTAAAAAGGAACTGGTTGGGATTTAGGGAAATAGTGTCGACGTGTCTCGAGAGCATCTCCCAGGCCATGGAGTCTAGTGATGGTATGGACGGCCGACGTATCCATTCATCAGGACCCTAATAACCCGCTTGTCGACTCAGCACGCTGAGACACTTGTTGCAGGGAACTTTGGAACATGCATCTGATATGATTGAGTCTTTGATTGTCATTTTTGAGTTATATCCCCTTTGTTATTACTGTTATATATATATGCTCATATGATTGCGGTAATCCTTGATAATTTTCATGATGCCCCCACAACAGCATCCAGCCAGGTTACCCTCTCCAGTTCGTGACGACGACCTGGAGAGCAACGAGGCTTCGGTTCACGGACCCTCGCGTGATCCCCTTCCACCTAGTGGTTCAGCAGTAGCCCCTCTATCTAGAGAGCGGTAGTTAGTACCGGCAGCATAGGTCGAGGTTGAGTGCAGGCTGAGTGCGCTCCTAGACTTCCAGCTTCAGTGGCTGTAGAAGTTTCGTGGGGAAATGGATCCCCAAGCAGCGGAAGACTAGCTAGAGTCTGTGGACCAACTTTTCAGGCTAGTATGAACACCATCGGACCAGATGGTAGCCCTAGCTTCCAGCCTTTTCCTCGAGACGGTCGGGCGTTGGTGGGGGTTGGTTACGCAGACCCACGACGAGTTGTCTCTCACATGGGATAGCTTCCAGCAGCTCTTCCGGGAGGAGTACTCACCCTCTTGTTTACACTCCATTCGGATTCAGGAGCTTCTGGAGATGAATCAGGGGGATGACCATGGCACAGTACTCAGCCCAGTTTACCGATCTGACACGCTACTCACAGGATATGATCCGAGATAGTTACTTCCGGGCACGGAAGTTTGAGAAGGGTCTTCGTAGGGAGATATGTGCTAGTGTAGTGCCCCTGTGCATCCCTACTTATGTCGGGGTGCTATATCGGGTGCTCGTGATAGAGAGATTCTTGGCTAAGGGATGCCAGCTGGTAGGGCCTAGCAGTGGCTGCTTTAGAGCAGAGCCTTCGGTAACAAGCATGCGGTAGAGAGCAGGGCCTCAGTCGAGGAGACCCTTCCATGAGCAGACTCAGGGGCAGGTTTTTACACTGTAATGGCACCGTAGAGAACCAGGGCAGTCAGGAGAGAGTTGGTGCTATACTTGTGACGGATAGAGTCACCTTTTATGGGACTGCCCGACCAGGCGTATCGAGCAGCCGTGGCAGGCAGTGGGCGCACTGCAGCGGCAGAGGCATCACCGTGACCAGGGATCTCCTAGGTGAGGACAGGGTGGTCCTCAGGGAGGCGGCGCAGGCATAGTGGAAGGACCTATAGGTGGGGAACGACATTTCAAGATCCTTCCATCACCAACACCGATAGGCCCACTCCAGGCTCATGGAGCTGGCAGTAGGGGCCATGGGCAGCTTTTGGCTATGGGTGTTCGTGACCCCCCAGCACACGAGATGGTCTGAGGTACGCTTTGTGTTTACTCTATGCTTGCTTCAGTACTAGTAGACACATGATCCATCCACTCTTTTATATCGCTACTTTTGGTATGGGAGTTGGATCTCCCAGTAGAGGCACTGACACACATGCGTAGCCTTGAGGTTCCTACGGGAAGTGCCTCGTTTGTGACCTTTATCTGCAGACAGTGCGAACTTTCGTTCAGAGGAGAGAGTTTCACATGGGACCTACTCATTATCATGATGGAACCTTATGACGTCATCTTGGTCATGGATTGGATTTCCATGGTTCGCTCCCAGATTGACTGTCAGCGTAGACTAGTCAGGTGCATCCATTCTAATGGGATGAGGTTCACCATTCTAGGTGAACAAGACCTCGTGGCAGAGTAGATGGGTACTCTGAGTATGAGACCACGACCTTTTTCTCACCAGTTGGAAAGCATGACTCTCGGAGTAGCAGACTCTACAGTCACCTGGATCCCTACCATTACAGAGGACTATATGGACGTTTTTCTCGAGGATATCCCGGGACTACCTCCGAGGTGAGAGATGGATTTCTGTATTGACTTTCAGCCGGGGACTGCCCTAATATCATGTGCAGTATATGGGATGGAACCCACAGAGCTTCGGGAGCTACAACTTCATTTGGAGGACCTTCATGAGAAGAGATTCATCAGGCCTAGTGTGTCCCCTTGAGCAGCTCCAGTTTTGTTTGTGAAAAAGGCAGATGGGAGTCTGTGACTTTGTGTAGATTATTGTCTCCTGAATCAGGCCACGATAAAGAACAAGTACCCTTTATCGAGGGTTGATGACCTCTTTGACCAGTTGAGAGGTGCGAAGTGGTTATCCAAGATTGATCTTCGACCCGGCTACCACCAGTTGCAGGTTTGTGAGGCTGATATCCTAAAGTTGGCTTTCCGTTGTCGTTATGGGCATTATGAGTTTTTGGTGATTCCCTTTGGCGTGATGAATACCCCCGAAATTTTCATGGATTTGATGAAACAGATCTTCTAGTTGTACTTGGACCAGTTTGTGGTTGTCTTTATTGACGACATACTCATCTACTATACGACAAAGGAGGAGCACGCGGAGCATTTGAGAATGGTCCTAGACTTACTCCAGGAGCACCAGTTGTATGGGAAGCTCTCGAAGTGTCAGTTCTGGATTCATGTGGTTCAATTTCTGAGTCATGTCATTACGGAGCATGGATTGACCATAGATCTCGCAAAGATAGAGGCAGTGCTTTCTTGGGAGCCACCCAAGAATGTGTCAGAGGTGCGGAGCTTCCTTGATTTGGCAGGGTACTATAGGAGGTTTGTGGAAGATTTATCCAGGATTGCTTCCCCTTTGACCGCATTGACGCGGAAGGGACGACCATTCACCTAGGCTGATCAGTGCTAGAAGGCCTTCAAGGAGCTGAGGCGGAGGCTGACTAGTGCTCCAGTGTTGAGGCTGCCAGAGGAGGGCGTCGAGTTCGTGGTATATTGCGACACTTCAGGAGCTGGGCTCGGGTGTGTGATGATGCAGCAACGGGCAGTGATTGCATATGGGTCGAGGTAGTTGAGGCCCCATGAACAGAATTATGTGACTCACGATTTGGAGCTAGCAGTGGTGGTCTTCGCTTTGAGGATATGGAGACACTACCTTCTGGGTGAGCATTTTGTGGTCTACTCAGACCACCAGAGCCTCAAGTACATCTTCACTCAGAGGGATATGAATCTGAGGCAGAGGTGCTGGCTGTAGTTTCTTTAGGACTATGATTTCAAGATATTCTACACTCCAGGGAAGGACAACGTAGTAGTAGATGCCCTTAGCAGGAAGTCTCAGGCTCGTCTAGTGTGGGAAGCTTCAGAGCAGTTGGCTTCCCACAGCTGACCTTGGTGGAGCAGGAGGGTAAGACTTTTCTGCAGTCGATGATGCTGACTCCTTTTCTCATTGAGCATGTGAGAGATTCCCAACTAGGGGATATCTACAGTGAGGTACTTCGTGATTAGATATCCATGGGTGACGCACCCGATGGGTATTCCGAAGGAGGGAATCACGAGATCCTGTTCCAGGGGCGATTCGTAGTACCAGTGGAGATGCGGGAGGAGGTGATGCGGGAATTCCACACTTCTCCCTTGGTTGTACATCCCGGTGTGGGGAAGATGTACAGAGACCTTCAACGGCAGTTTTGGTGTTCTGGCATGAAGCGAAGCGTAGCTGAGTTCACTTCTCGGTGTCTTACCTGTCAGCAGGTGAAGGCAGAGCATTAGGTTCCAACAGAGTTATTGCAGTCCCTTGATATCCTGGAGTGGAAGTGGGATGACATATCTATGGACTTCATCACAGGGCTTCCACGCACAACGAAGGGCCATGATTCCATTTGGGTGATAGTGGACCAACTCACGAAGTCGGCGCACTTCCTTACCATCAGAGAGCAGAGCTTGGTGGAGAGTTTAAGGTAGTTGTACGTTCAGGAGATCGTCCGCCTTTATGGAGTACCCTCGACAATCGTCTCCGACTACGACACACGGTTTACGTCGCGTTTGTGGCGAGGCTTGCAGGAGGCATTCGGGACTCGGTTGCGGATGAGTACAACTTTTCACCCCTAGACCGATGGGAAAATGGAGCGCACTATCCAGGTGTTGGAGGATATGCTCAGGGCATGTGTGTTAGACTTTGGCCTAAGCTGGGAGGATCACCTGCCCTTTGTGGAGTTTGTGTATAACAACAATTACCACTCTACTATCAGCATGGAACCTTTTGAGGCCCTCTACGGGAGACCCTGTAGGTCACCATTGTGCTGAACGGAGGTTGGGGAGACCTCCCTCATGGGCCCAGAGTTGGTGTGGGCGACGACAGAGAAGGTGTAGGTCATTCGTGAGTAGATGAGGACGGCTCAGAGCATACAAAAGTCCCATGCAGACCGTCGTCACAGGCCTTTGGAGTTCGAGCAGGGGGACCATGTCTTTTTTAGAGTCGCACCGTGGCGTAGAACATGGAGGTTCATCCAGGGAGGCAAGCTATCCCTAAGGTTCATTGGGCCCTTTGAGAAGGGCTAGTGAGGTTGCCTACCCTCTTGCTCTACCCCCACAGCTGGAGAAGGTGCATGAAATCTTCCATGTGTTGTAGTTGAGGAAATATGTGCATGACCTCATGCACGTTATCGATTGGGGAGAGATGGACATTGAGGATGGACCCACCTTTGCGGAGCACCCAGCGGTGATTGAGGACTGGTAGGATCAGACTCTGCGTGGACGGACCATTCCTTTGGTTTGTGTGTTGTGGCGGCACGGGAGGGTGCAGGAGAGCACCTGGGAATGGGAGAGCCAGATGCGGGCTCAGTATCCCGAGTTGTTAATGTATCTTTGTTTTTCATGGATGAAAAACCTGAAGGATGTAATAATGTAAGAACATGGGTTTTGAGACTGTGAGACTTTGAATTTTTCTTAATGTTATTCCAGATCAGAGCGTTCAGACGGCGTGCGATTCTGAGCTCCGATGTGGCCGGAATTAAATTTTAAGTGCGTTCACACTAGGCACACCAAATAAATGGAATAACTCCTAAATGGTAGCTCAGAATGGAAAATCGAGGTCCCTGTTGAGTCCGGAGCGTGTCTTTTACCCTAGGAGGGGTGTAACTTTCGTGGGCATGGGCCTTCTGTGGAAAATGCCACCAGGGGCATTTTTATAATTTAGCGGCATCAGGTGTTGAAAATTCTGAGACCGCCGTTGCGCTCAAGGCGTGGCGTTTACCCTAGGAGCGGCTTAATCTCAGCCCCATCGAGAGTTTCGGATGCGGGTCTTTTCATGGGTGATTAAAAAAATTAATTAAAAGTTAATTCTAGTTTTTCCTACTTAAACACAAATCCTCTCCTTCTTCCCCATTTGTGTTCTCTGGCGGAAGCTCCCAACAAGAACTCCCCTCCCCTTTCTTCAAGCTCCACCTCCTCTCCAACAAGTCGTTTTCAATTTCGGTGAAGGCAAATCGATCGTGGAGCGTCGGGCTACGCCCTGCGTGGTAGGCATCGTTGCGTTTTCGTTTTAATTTCCCGCACCTTCTATGAGCTTAATTTACAGTGTCGAAATGCTGATAAATTGTCGAGCAAAGGCCATAGATGTGTAGGGTTCAATCCGAGCTTTCCAACGCTCTTTTCAGATCAAAAATCTGAGTCCTAAGGCATCTGCGGTGGCCCCAGGAAGTTTTTCAGCCAAAATCCTTGGTTTCCGGCAGTTCTAGGGCGGTCCGGTGGGCGACGGCGGCGGCGTGGGCTCCCCAGGCGGCGGCGTGGGCTCCCCAGGCGGCAGCGCGGGCTCCCTAGGCGGCGGCGCGGGCTCCTCGGCGGTCAGTACGGGCGAGCGGGATGGCGGCCCAACGCAGCGGTGGTACGAGTGAGCAGGGGTAACGACATGCGGTGCGAGGGTGCGCTGGCCAGCTTCGTCGGTTGGCGTGCGGCGCGAGACAGGGGTCGTCACGACCTCGGGAGTGGACCGAGACCCGTGAAACACGGGTCCTGTGGGAAAAAGCCGGACCGGCTCGTACTGGTCTAGGTGAAGCAGTGCGGCCCACGCGGTGAACTGCAGGCCGTGGTGGACCAGGCGGTCCGAGCGGCCAAGCCGCGGACCCCCAGTCTAAAGGGGTGGACCGGCCGAACCGGTTCGGCCCACCCCGTCTCCGTCCGTTGGCGTTAAAACGCCTCTAACTCTCAAACCGAGTATCGGATTTGTGTGTTGTCTGCGGCAACGAAATCCTCAGATTGAGACGGAGGTTTTGAGATGGTCTTGGGAATTTTTAATTCCTGATATGGGGGCTCAGTGGCGCAACGCGTCCGTTAAGTGTTATTTAGCGCCTCGCCGAGATTAATTCTTGTTTCAGATGGCGCGAGCACATCCGGAGATCATTTTAGGTGCCGTCAGCGGCGTTGTGACCCTGGCGTCAAGACAAAGTTTTCCAGGGTGGTTTTAGGCGTTGAATCTGGAGTTGAGGCATGGGCCCACGGGCCGTCTTTCAAGTTGCGTGCAGCGTTTTGCGACTTTTTCACCAGACGTCCGTTCGGGGCATATGAATAGTCGATTCAACGTGTTTTTTCGTGAGGATTGCAATGGTGTAATCTATTTGGGCGTGCAGAGCCTCATTTGAGATCTCATTAAATGTGGAAGCATGAAAGGGCATTGGTCAAAGTTTCCTTTGACGCACTCCGAACCAACACACGGTAGCGATGTTAGTGACACCATGTGATGTCAGTTGCAGTGCAGAGTTATCAGACCAATTCCGGGTTTACCCTCCAGCAGGGTTGGAAAGTGGGTCACTCGTTGAGTTATTGGGGTTTACCCTCCAGCGGGGCTGGGCAGTGGGTCACCCGTTGGCTTATTGGGGTTTACCCTCCAGCGGGGCTGGGAAGTGGTTCACCTGTTGCCTTATTGGGGTTTACCCTCCAGCGGGGCTGGGCAGTGGGTCACCTGTTGACTTATTGGGGTTTACCCTCTAGCGGGGCTGGGCAATGGGTCACCTGTTGGCTTCTCCGGCACAGTTCCTTCTGCTATTCTAGGCAGTGGTTTTCTCCGTGACTACCGGAGCATGACTCTTGTTGTGCGGATCAATGGTGTGACACCTTTGACATGTCCTTAGGACACACAAGGAAGAGGGGCACTTTTTCCACCAAGACGCGCGGGGTATGCCACATGCTTTCCGTGTCTAGCTCCTCTTGGTTGGATGAGTCTACTCTCCTGCTATAGGTAGCGAAGACTCGACGAGAAGTTCGTCTTGTCACCGTTTCTAGCTCCTTGTGTTTGGATGAGTCTACTTCCTATCTTTTGTTGGGTTGAGCTGCACTCTCTCTACTGTACTCTTACATTGTTATTTGTTCTGTCTACCGCTCACCATTTTAGTACCTCCTTTGTTTCTCCCTCGAGATTTCGGGGCATCCTACTGAGTATCTTTATACTCACCCCTGCTTGGGCTTTGCCCGTACTTGGTGTGCCCTTGTAGATGACATACGGGTCGATCATGTTGGAGTTGGTGGTATAGAACCAACTACTTTGTACTTTATTCATTAAATAAAAGCCTTATCACATCTTGATTGTTCTTCTGCGTGACATGTCATGTGATAATGTCCTAAGGACATCTGTTGCATTAAAGGGTCGTAGCGGATCCCTGCTATGATGAGAACCCGAAAGTGCCATAACACTATTCTTGAATGTATGTTCTATGGCCGGATGATATTATTTGAGGGACACAAATAATACAGGTCATTAGGGGTGAGGACTCATAAAACTTTGAGGCACTTTCTCATGGTGTGCGCCCTTGGTAATATCCAGGAGGATATTATGAGAACGATACCCGCCAGTAGGAAATCCACATTTCATAGTGTCATTGGATGTTCCTATCTACAGACGTGTGTATTGATCCTTAGACTTTAAGATTATTATTAATGGGTATTACAACTCGCGCACTTAGATGTATTGACGAAAACTGTGATGACACACTGTTCGCAGCGAGGTAGGATACGTTGGGTGCGTCATGAGTAATACCGCATTAATAGATAATGCGAGAAAGGATTTGTCCCTTCCGTTCCATAACGGAAGTAGATATCTCAGGCCCTTTGATGGAATTGATATAGCCTAAATAAATCCATGGTCATGGTAAGGTATGGGCAAGTTCAATTCCGGGAAGTCAAAGAAAGAATAATCAAGCACATGGGTTGATGGCACTAGCATGCAACCCGTTTGATTGGAGATATCGAGACAAAGGGATTATATTACACGGTAAGCGTTCGTAGGAGGTGACACGTCATTGCGGCGTTAACTTCTTTCTCTATGGGTGCCTTGGCGTGTTGCTAGACGCTAACCTTGGACTTTAGGCAGGCTCAGCCTAATGCCACTGAGAAAGAGGCCTAGAGGGTCACACACTAAGTGTGTCCATGTATCTCAGTTAAATATTAATTTAACAAGCTAAATAAATATTATTCCTGACTGTAGTTTAATAATTATTTAAGGATGTCTGATCGCATTTATTTTGACACTAGTTATTCGAGAGAATATACTGTGGATAAAATAATATATTTATTAGTGAGTAATGCAGTTACATTTATTTAAGAAACAAATAGTCATTACTCAAGGTCTAATAAATGTGGTGGAGAAAATGGAAAATAAAAGTACACGTCGTGTATATTAAATATACACACTATGTAGTTTTATGGAAAACAAGTACACGCTGTGTATTAATTATTACACGCCGTGTAGTTTTTCCAATTGGGATTTTGAGGATTTAATATTGTTTTATTAAATTATATTTATTATAATCAGCGTGGGCGCATGTCAAGGAATTAATAATTCGACATGGGGGTTTTCAATAAGAGTTAATGAAATAAATAAAATGCGTAACGCGTTTATTTGTTGTCATAACTCTATTAACCTCAAACCTGATTATAAATATCCTCGCGACCCCAACATTTTTTTAAGAGTCATTGTTGTGCACAACGGATTTGGAAATACCCTCAAGCCAAGAGAGAATTCCCTTTCCACCAAGAATTCCCTCAAGTTACGAGAGCAAGATCCTCCACCGGATCAAGGCGGTCGAAGGCGGACATTGCAAGCGAAGGTTCTTCCGCGCTAGCACCCGGAGATCTCTTCGGTGATGTCCGGAGATACGTGACACATGTGTGGATCACCGCTAGAGGAATCCTACACTTGGATTCTACGACGCAATGACGGATCACCAAATCGTGACCGGACACATCAACAAAGAAAGAATTCCAACGAGGTAATTCTTATGCATTAATTAAATTAATTATAATCAACATATGATGATTCTCCTCAAGGGTTCTGGGACTCATTTTTTCTTTTCGTTCTTCATTCTATTCTGAAGATTCAGCGTTTTATATCGTGACGGATCTCGGATTGAACATTGTTTAACGAAAAATTAAGTTGGGCAAACCCACCAATGCGCTTCCGCTGCGCCCGGAACCTACAAGTGGTATCAAAGGGGGTCATATTGTTGGTTATAATTATTTAGTTTTTTGTTGGTGATTTACGCATTTAATAATTTAGTTATTTCAATTCATGTTTAATCGTTCTGGAAATCTAAATATCAAGATCTGTTCCTCCTCTCTCATTTCTCGTTCACCTCACAGAAACAGATTTTTCTTTTAATTTTGATTAAAATAAAATAGAGGAACTCATCCGGAGGAGCCAAATGTTTCTGGCCGTATAACACCAGAATACACGGCGTGTATTCGGAAGTACACACCGTGTAGTCTAGGTTCAATTCATTGACTGATCTGCCAAATCAGGCCGTGTATTGGATTCTTTCTAAGAATTTAAGACACCGTGTGTTGACCAGAAACAGGTGGCACACAGTTTCTGGAATACATGTTGTGTGGTCCAATGAACACGGCGTGTAGTCCCTTCGGGTTAGGGTTGGGTCGTGTACTCCGTACATAGCCTGCCCGACTGGAAACTGTGTGATGCGGAAACTACACGGCGTGTGTCCCACTGTACACGCCGTGTACTCCGAAAATTTCCGAAGTACATTAACACGCCCTATCCCCGGGCGTGTACTTCGGATGGACGGTGAAGAAAAAAGTACACGCCGTGTAGTCGGAACTACACGTCGTGTACTCACCCAAATTACACAGATTTATTAAAATTTATTATTATATTATACAAACCCTTGATATGTGTACCATGGTGCAGGCGTAAAGCTGAGACACAACACGTGATAGGTGTTTTATATATATGTGTTTAATTTAACATCTGCGTAATAAATGGGAATTCACCGGGTTGCCTCCAAGGTACAAGTTGTGTACAAGGATAATTTTAAATGAATTTATTTTTTTAAAATTATGATGGATGAGAATCTCAAGGAAATTCAGAAAAGGGATTTAAGATAAAAGGATTGATTAATTATAGATAATTAATTGATTCGAGCGTGATTTATCTTAAACAAGAACGATTAAAGAATTGAATGCTAGTTTTATTTATGCGTAAATATCGTTGCATGTATGGATGGTCATGAGCTAGACTGAGACCTTTGTATGTGAATGGTTTCTTTTAATTTATTTATTTAAATTAAATTTATTGGTCTGCAAGCCATCTCCTCATTAATATGTAGGGCCTGCACGCCCAAGGATTCGTTTATGTAAAACACCTTTTCTCCCTCACCTGCGTGTGAGATAAATGCATATGTAATTGATGGAGCTCCCAAGCTAGTGGAGGCGGCTCAAGTCAGGAGCCAAGATGAAACCAATCCAAGGAGATACAAAAGTGGACAGGTGGAAAGCTGTAAACACGAACCCGAAAGGTTCAAGGTGTTTCTCCCCTAGGTCTTGGGTTAGTTTATCAACCGCTAGATAAACAAACCAATAGAAAATCTCATGATCATACCATTTATTTTATTTCTGTCAGTTGCATGGTTTATTTATTGTGGGTGTGTTGTCACGATCACACAATTAATGAATTAAACGAGCATTCAAGATGGAACTAAAATAAAATTGGCTTATACGTAAATATTATCTTAGACATGGTTAATCACTTAAGTATATCCCACTTAATATTAACAAGCATGTAATCAAAGATAATAAAATGGAAATTTACGTATAAGGATAAAATCCCTCAAAATAAATATTAAGTCGGCATAGCCTTCCATAATCTTGGTTAGAATCGAACCATAGTTCAAAGTGCTTGACCAACCCTAGTTGGGGTGATTTCAATTATCGGGGAATTCTAATTCAAGGTTTTGGGTTGACTTGACTTGGTTCGCATCAAGGGTTGACTGCCACAGCAGGACTTGGTGTGACCAAGAGGCAAAGGTTGAGGAAATCCAAAAGGATTTCAGGATTGGGGAGTCCACTCAGCAGATCAAGGAACTACGAGTTAATGCAGTTGGCATTTGGAATGCCTACCTAAAACCCTTCAAGTTGCTTGACCAACCCTAGTTGGGGTAATGCGAAGGGCAATATGGATCCTTGCCACTAGAATATTCACGCAATAGAATATTCCGAATTCAATGGTGAGGGCTATTGGATTTTGATAAAATAGTGGGAGACTAATAAGTATTAATTTATTTATTTGTCTCAATTTTTATAATAAAGTACTAAACCTTTGCTCATCTTAAATTGTAGAAACGGCAAGAAAATGACTTCAAACATATCATTGCGCACCATACTCGAAAAGGAAAACCTTCTCACCGGCACCAATTTCCAAGAGTGGCAGAGGCGTTTACGCATCGTCCTTCGCCAAGAAAGGAAATTATATGTGCTGGAAGAGCCTATTCCAGTTGCGCCTGGGAAAGAGGCTAGTGATGAGGAATTATCTCTCTACATGAAACACATGGATGATGCCACAGATGTCCAGTGTTTCATGCTATCGGCCATGTCTAATGAGCTCTTGAAGCAACATGAAAACATGGATGCGTATAGCATGATGTCTCACCTTAAAGATCTCTACCAAGAGAAGGCGAGACAGGAGAGGTATGAGATCTCCAATGCTTTGTTTACCACGAAGCTTGGAGAGTCTGCGCCAGCTGGGCCTCATGTGGTCAAGCTTATTGGCTACATTGAACGCTTGGACATCTTAGGGATTAAATTCCCAGATGAGTTGCGTACAGATCTCATCCTATCATCATTGCCCAAGACCTTCTCTAGCTTCATTGTCAACTATAACATGAGCGGCAATGAGAAGAGTCTATCGGAGCTTCTGACCTTGATTCGACAGGTAGATAAGGACATGGGGCGTGACAAACCCGTGGTCCTTATGGTGAACAAGAAAAGGAAGGAAAAACCAAAGGGGCCAAAGACTTATAAACGGTCTGAAGCCCCCGAGCACCGTCCCTCCAAGAAGGGGAATATCCAGAGGCAGGGCAATGAACAGGAAGCAGTGTGTTTTGCATGTGGCAAGCAGGGCCACTGGAAGAGGAACTGCACCCAGAAGCGTGGGGACGCTAAAGGTGCGTTCGTTATCGAGTGCAATCTTTCTATTTCTACACATTGGGTATTAGATACAGCTTGTGGGGCTCACATCTGTATTCAAATGCAGGAACCAAGTAGATTTAGAAAGATCGCCAGAGGAGAGGTGGATCTTCGAGCTGCCAATGGCGCAAGGCTGGCTGCATTGGCTATTGGCGACTATCACCTCTCATTGCCAACTGGCATGATTTTGGTTTTACAAAACTGTTATTTTGTGCCTAGTGTTACCAAGAACATAATTTCTGTATCTTGTTTGGATATTGATGGATTTATTTTCAAGTTTGGAAATAAGGGTTGTCTCTTTTATAAGAACAACGTATGTTATGGTATGGCACATTTGAATAATGGTTTGTATGTATTAAATTACGAAAACCAAGTGTTGGCAATCGATAACGAAACAAACTCACATGACTCATACATCACTCAGTTATGGCATCACCGCCTTGGTCATGTGAACGAGAAGCACTTGATAAAGCTCTGCCAAGATGGCTATTTAGACTCTACTGAGCTAAAACCACTTGATAGATGTCACGCTTATTTACAAGGAAAAATGACCAAGCCGCCTTTTGGTGGACAAGGTGAAAGGGCCACAGAGATTCTAGGATTGGTACACACAGATGTGTGTGGACCATTTCCAGTAGAAGCTAGAGGTGGATATTCTTACTTTATTACTTTTACTGATGATTTGAGTAGATATGGCTATGTCTACTTAATGAGGTATAAGTCAGAGTCCTTAGAGAAATTTAAGGAATTCAAGAATGAAGTAGAGAATCAACTTGGTAAGAAGATAAAGAAGCTTTGATCAGATCGAGGTAGAGAATATCTGAACCAAGAGTTCATCGATCTTCTATGGGAGTCTGGGATTCTATCTCAGCTCACTCCTCCTTATACACCACAGTGGAATGGTGTTAGTGAAAGGAGGAACCGCACCTTGTTGGACATGGTGAGGTCGATGATGAGTCATGCGGATCTTCCATTATCCTTTTGGGGATATGCATTACAAACTGCAGCATACACATTAAACTGAGTACCAACTAAGGCGACAAATAGAATTCCATCCGAGTTATGGAATGGAAGGAAACCCACTTTGTCGCACACACGTGTATGGGGATGTGAGGCATTTGTTAAGGCCTTCTCAGGCAACAAACTAGCACCTCGGGGCACGAAGTGTATCTTTATAGGATATCCCAAGGAAACAAAAGGATATTACCTATATAACCCCCAAGAAAAGAAAGTGATTGTCGCCAGACAAGCCGTCTTTCTTGAGAGGGATCACATCCTCAAGAAGGATAGTGGGAGCAAGATTGACTTCGACGAAGTTGATGCTCAAGATACACATGAGTTGGTACAGGAACAAGTTCCACAGGTCCCCGTAGAAGAGGTTCCAGAAACACAAGTACTGCGTAGGAGCTCAAGAGAGGTAAGGGAACCAGAGAGATTTGGTTTCCTAGTCACCGAGGATGGTGAATCATTATTGTTGGACAATGATGAACCTCTATCCTACAAGGAAGAAGTAGAAAGCTCAGAAGCTGCAAGATGGCTAGAAGCTATGAATTCTGAGATGGATTCCATGTATCAGAACCAAGTTTGGGTTCTGGTCGATGAGCCAGTTGATGTAAAGCCTGTTGGATGCAAATGGGTATTCAAAAGAAAGCTGGACATGGAAGGTCAAGTTAGCACCTATAAAGCAAGGCTAGTGGCCAAAGGATTCAGACAACGTCAAGGAATTGACTATGATGAAACCTTCTCGCCAGTTTCCATGTTTAAATCCATAAGAATCATACTTTCCATAGCAGCTTACCATGACTACGAGATTTGGAAGATGGATGTCAAAACAACATTCCTTAACGGGAACCTTCAGGAAGATGTCTATATGACACAACCAGAAGGGTTTGTGACACCAGGTGAAGCCAAATGGGTTTGCAAGTTGCAGAAATCCATTTATGGATTAAAGCAAGCATCCAGGTCATGGGACATTCAATTTGATGAAGCCATAAAGGAATTTGGTTTCATTAAGAACGAATGTGAGCCATGTGTTTATAAGCGGTTTAATGGGAATGCGGTCGTCATCCTAGTGGTATATGTTGATGACATATTGCTTATTGGAAACGACCTACCAGCCTTACAGTCAGTTAAGGACTGGTTGAACAAGTGTTTCTCCATGAAGGACTTAGGAGAAGCAGCCTACATTCTAGGGATCAAGATCATTCGTGATAGATCCAAGAGGCTGCTTGGACTAAGTCAGGGTACATACATTGACCAGATACTAAAGAGATTTAGTATGGAAAAATCCAAGAGGGGATTGGTTCCAGTGTCACATGCCTTACATCTTTCTAAGAAAATGTGTCCCCAGACATAATAGGAGAAAGATAGGATGAGCAAGATCCCATACGCTTCGGCTATAGGATCCATCATGTATGCCATGTTATGTACCAGGATTGATGTTGCCTATGCACTGAGAATGGTAGGCAGATATCAAGAAGATCCAGGAGAACAGCATTGGACTGCTGTTAAGACTATCCTTAAGTATCTGAGAAGAACTAAGGATATGTTCCTGGTGTATGGAGGAGACGAGGAGCTTGTCATCAGAGGGTATGCTGATGCTGGTTTTCAAACAGATCAGAATGATCTGAAGTCGCAATCTGGATATGTTTTCTGTCTCAATGGAGGAGCTGTGAGCTGGAAGAGTTCAAAGCATCCAGTTGTCACCGATTCTATAGTGGAGTCCGAGTATATAGCGGCTTCTGATGCATCCAAAGAATCCATTTGGATTCGGAACTTTGTCCAGGAGCTTGATGTGGTGCCTAGCAGTAAAGATCCCATTACATTGTATTGTGATAATACTGCAGCGGTGGCTCTTACAAAAGAACCAAGGTCACATCAACGGACAAAGCACATACTCCAGAAGTATCACCTCTTGAGGGATTTCTATCAAAGGGGTGAAGTTGCAGTGAGCAGAGTGTCCACGGAAGAGAATGTGGTGGACCCCATGACTAAAGGCCTATCTCAACAGAAGCATGAATATCATGTGAGAGCTAGCGGGATAAAGGTTGTTAGCAGTTGGCTCTAGTCCAAGTGGGAGTCTGTTGGAGTTGGTGGTCTAGAACCAACTACTTTGTACTTTATTCATTAAATAAAAGCCTTATCACATCTTGATTGTTCTTCTACGTGACATGTCATGTGATAATGTCCTAAGGACAGCTGTTGCATTAAAGGGTCGTAGCGGATCTCTGCTATGATGAGAACCCGAAAGTCCCATAACACTGTTCTTGAATGTATGTTCTATGGCCGGATGATATTATTTGAGGGACACGAATAATACAGGTCATTAGGGGTTAGGACTCATAAAACTTTGAGGTACCTTCTCATGGTGTGCGCCCTTGGTAATATCCAGGAGGATATTATGAGAACGAGACTCGCCAATAGGAAATCCACATTTCATAGTGTCATTGGATGTTCCTATCTACGGACGTGTGTATTGATCCTTAGACTTTAAGATTATTATTAATGGGTATTACAACTCGCGCACTTAGATGTATTGACGAAAACTGTGACGACACACTGTTCGCAGCGAGGTAGGATACGTTGGGTGCATCACGAGTAATACTGCATTAATAGATAATGCGAGAAAGGATTTGTCCCTTCCGTTCCATAACGGAAGTAGATATCTCAGGCCCTTTGATGGAATTGATATAGCCTAAATAAATCCATGGCCATGGTAAGGTATGGGCAAGTTCAATTCCAGGAAGTCAAAGAAAGAATAATCAAGCACATGGGTTGATGGCACTAGCATGCAACCCGCTTGATTGGAGATATCGAGACAAAGGGATTATATTACATGGTAAGCGTTCGTAGGAGGTGACACGTCATTGCGGCGTTAACTTCTATCTATATGGGTGCCTTGGCGTGTTGCTAGACGCTAACCTTGGACTTTAGGCAGGCTCAGCCTAATACCACTAAGAAAGAGGCCTAGAGGGTCACACACTAAGTGTGTCCATGTATCTCAGTTAAATATTAATTTAACAAGTTAAATAAATATTATTCCCGACTGTGGTTTAATAATTATTTAAGGATGTCTGATCGTGTTTATTTTGACACTAGTTATTCGAGAGAATATACTGTGGATAAAATAATATATTTATTAGCGAGTAATGCAGTTACATTTATTTAAGAAATAAATAGTCATTACTCAAGGTCTAATAAATGTGGTGGAGAAAATGGAAAATAAAAGTACACACCGTGTATATTAAATATACACGTTGTGTAGTTTTATGGAAAACAACTACACGTCGTGTATTAATTATTACACGCCATGTAGTTTTTCTAATTGGGATTTTGAGGATTTAATATTGTTTTATTAAATGATATTTATTATAATCAGCGTGGGCACATGTCAAGGAATTAATAATTCGACATGGGGGTTTTCAATAAGAGTTAATGAAATAAATAAAACGCGTAACGCATTTATTTATTGTCATAACTCTATTAACCTCAAACCTGATTATAAATATCCTCGCAACCCCAACATTTTTTTAAGAGCCATTGTTGTGCACAACGGATTTGGAAATACTCTCAAGCCAAGAGAGAATTCCCTTTCCACCAAGAATTCCCTCAAGTTACGAGAGCAAGATCCTCCACCGGATCAAGGCGGTCGAAGGCGAACATCGCAAGCGAAGGTTCTTCCGCGCTAGCACCTGGAGATCTCTTCGGTGATGTCCGGAGATACGTGACACACGTGTGGATCACCGCTAGAGGAATCCTACACTTGGATTCTACGACGCAATGACGGATCACCAAATCGTGACCGGACACATCAACGAAGAAAGAATTCCAACGAGGTAATTCTTATGCATTAATTAAATTAATTATAATCAACATATGATGATCCTCCTCAAGGGTTCTGGGACTCGTTTTTTCTTTTCGTTCTTCGTTCTATTCCGAAGATTCGGCATTTTATATCGTGACGGATCTCGGATTGAACATTGTTTAACGAAAAATTAAGTTGGGCAAACCCACCAACGCGCTTCCGCTGCGCCCGGAACCTACAGATCGAGACTACGGAGGAGCGTAGAGGACACAGGAGATTGGGTTGCGTTCAATGGTCTTAGTAGGACTTTCAGGTGTGAGACTCACCAGCTGTTTATTTTTGTTTACCTGTTGTCGGGTTGTGGCACCTTTCTAGTTGGGCGCGTGTTTTGCCATTTACTGTTCAGTTTACTTATCAGTCCACTTTTCATCACTTTACTTGTTCTATTTTAGAGGTCAATGCATGCTTTTGGTTGGGATATTGTAGTCTGTACTTTGGTTTCCTTTTCACTTTGAACTTATGCATTGAGAGGGTTGTGTGTGTGTGTACAGGTACTTAGGCAAAGGCATCCCCAAGATTGTTACGCCATTGGCACTTGTCGTCAGCCCCTGGCCTATAGAGGCGGGATTGGGGTAGTTGCATCTCGATACCGGTAGGGTCGGGTCGTGACAGTCGTCGTCATCGCCTCTTCTTCATTCGTCTTCATCATCTTCGCTTCGCACCGGTTACCGCAAATGCGACAACCCCTTCCTCGTTTCTCTCTTGGCAGCTACATCTTTGCCAGCCTACGTTCCAAAACATGCTACTGCATCCTCTTATATAGACACCCATCCCATGTCTCCAATTAATGTGGTCAATATTCATTATTCCATCAATTAATATTGGGATTAACTCTTCATTAATGTTGGGAGAAAATCCTCCATTAATGTTGAGAAAATCCCTCCATTAATAATTTTCTCTCTCCTCATTATTTAAATGTTAAATCATCAATCCCAACAATCTCCACCATGATTTAAAGTTAAAATACTCCACATTCATCTCCACCATCTCGGCCAATTTGATCGCCAGCTCCACCAAGCTCTGAATGTCACCCAATGAACGGAACACGCCGCATAACACCTGCGGCCAAGAAGACTTTCGATATTCAAGCAACATCGCTGATACCGCCGTCATTTTCTGATGACATCTGAGTCCTTGATAAGTTGTTCCACCAAATGCTTGGCACCGTGTTCTGCAATCGAGCACTTCAACCAATCCCTCTGATACCACTGTTGGGGCTCGGAGCCCGACGCCGCAGCGGATGTCGTTGTTGCAGAAACACACAAGAGAAGAAGATTTCACCCAAAGGCCTTTTTATCATCCGAATGCATTTTATCACCCGAAAGAATTTTACACCACCCGAAGGATTTTTAACATCACACCCGAAGGCCTTTTACAACGCAACATCGACACCCATGAACGTACCATTTTTTGTTGTACCGCCGATCATCGCAACCGAGACATGCCGCTTGATCTCTGCAACCAAGAGGACTTTCGATACACGACCCATTCATGAATCTTTTTGCACGCCATCGTCGACAATTCTCTCTGCATTGTTGTACGCCATCATCTTCGCGCACACACTTTCATTCGCCATCGTCGACGCACCATCATCGTCGTCGTCATCACCTCTTCTTCATTCGTCTTCATCATCTTCGCTTCGCACCGGTTACCGCAAACGCGACAACCCCTTCCTCGTTTCTCTCTTGCCGGCTACATATTTGTCAGTCCACGTTCCAAAACATGCTACTGCATCCTCTTATATAAACACCCAGCTCATATCTCCAATTAATGCGGTCAACATTTATTATCCCATCAATTATTCCATCCATTAATATTGGAATTAACTCTTCATTAATGTTGGGAGAAAATCCTCCATTAATGTTGAGAAAATCCCTCTATTAATAATTCTCTCTCTCCTCATTGTTTTAATGTCAAATCATCAATCCCAACAATAAAAGGGCCCCCCTTCATCTTCGCTGAGATTAATAACACATTTTTAGCGCTGTAAATGCCTTTTTCTAGCGCTTTTAAATGTCATATTTGCGGCAGTGTATGTAGATGAGGATTAAAGATCACTCCATGATAAATGATCGTTTTATCAGCGTTGATTCAAAGATTTTTTTATTTTTAATTTTTGACTTTTATCAGCGCTAAAAAAAGCGTTGATAAATTACCATTTTATCAGCGCTGATAAAAGGGACCCATTTATCTTCGCTGAGACTAACAACGTCTTTTTAACGTTGTAAATGCACTTTTCTTGCGCTTTTAAAGACCATATTTGTAGTAGTGTATGTAGATGAAGAATAAAGATCACTCCATGAAAATAACATCATATCATGATCATGTCGATCGAGATTAAAAGAAGATAACGATTGTTTCATGGATAATAGCAATTCAAAGATGGGCTCCATGTGGAATGCACCACACACACTTGCACTATTTTCAAACTTTTCAACCGTCAGACCTATTGAAGCCCAATTAAACACCCGTAAGAATATGATGCCTCAACCTTTTGAGAATACAATTGATGCTCCACCACCATCTCTCATGCACACCGGTTATTGGGAAAATGACAACATAGGATCAAAACTAATAATTTATTACTGATTCGGACAAAAAAACATGATAAATAGTATTTAAAGACTAAAAAAATTATGTTTTTTCAGATTTTACTTTGATAAAAAAATATAGAGGTCCTTAATTGGAATTTTTGAGTCTGTTTGGGTCCTTGAATGTCATCCCCTAGTTATTTCCCTAGCTCCTCGGTGTTCGGCTAGGGTGGATGGGTGTTCGGCGGTGGATCTGTCGACGGAGGAACTCGGTGATGCTGCGGCCTACCTACACTGATCTTTGGCGGCGAAGTTCGGGTGTCAACGACCGTCTCTCGCTTTCTTATAGCATTTCATTGGTTCGCGGGGCCTCGATCACCCGGTGGTGGTTTCTATGATCTCCTGGAGTTCCTTCTGTGTTCATCTTATCTCTTGGATTGATTTTGTGAAATCTTGGTCTCGGGATGTCAGGGTGTGTGGAGGTTGTAGATTTTCTCTTTTTCGATGGTCCCGGGAAGCTCATATGGGGAAGGATTCATGTTTGGCTGCTATCTGGGAGAAACTTCCAAGTCTTCCACATCCGTTTCACAATCCATCCATTCTCCAAAGAATTGGCAATTCTGTAGGTGATGTTCTGTGTTCCGATGAGGATACGCAGAGCCTGCAATCTTCATCGGGTGCTCAAATCTTTGTGGAAGTAGACTTGTCAACGCCTCTCCCATCGCGTGTTCGGATCGGAGTCGAAATGGTTTTTATTGGTGGCAAACGGGCCTCTTCCAGGCTCCTCTGATGTTTTTTGCGTTCTAACGGCTTCATGGACACTATGTGGTTGTCTGTAGGCGAAGGTCTTTAGAGCTGAAAGGTAAACATCTGATCGCTACTCTCTCGGGAGATTTGGTGATGACCAGTGGCTTGGGTTCTGAACCATCCTCGGTCTCTCTTCCCATATCCGCTTCACCTTCTACCTAGGATTTCCCGCCTCCTCTTCTGCTTCCTCCCTCGACGACGGCAGGGCCTTTGGTTCATTCCATTCTGAGGTCGTTCTCCTTCGGGGACTGGGAGTTGGCGACTTCCATCGTGGGTGTTAAGGAGGCATAGAAGGGCATGTTTCGGGATCAATTTCTCAGGCAAAGACCCCCAACTCGATGCCTTTGATTGAGGCGGGACCTTCTCTCGACTTTTTGAGGTTGGATATATTTTCCAAAGTCGGAGAGGCGGAGATGAGTGATACTGGGAAGGCGTTCGAGCCTGATTCTCTGAGACAAGATTTCTGTACCCCTAACTGGTTTTTAGCTCTTGAGGATGCAGATGGGGGTTTGGTTGTTTCCATCTTCTACAGTGGGCAAGAAGGGTGACAATTCTGGGCTTGTTCCGTTGTCTGTTGATGGTGGTAGGGATACTTGTGCTACGGAAAAGGTGTTTTACAATCTTCCAAACTTAGTTCCAGTTTCATTCAGGACTCAAGGCTGGGTCTAACTAAGTCTACATTCATTTCATCTGAAGCCCGTAATTATAGGGCGACCATCCTGGCAATCCTAGAACCTAAACATAATGATAATCTTATTTCTTCTTTTTCTCCCAAACTGGGTTTTTTTTTCTGAATGCATGCATGGTAGTCCTAATAACAAGCAGATCTGGGTCTTCTGGATGAAATTTATCATAATTGAGAAGTTATACATTTAATCTCAGCTCCTCACCACCCTAGTGTCTATTTTGGGTTCAAGCCTCTACATTTCCTTTGTTTACGCTAAATGTGAAGCTAATGAGAGGAAGGAATTGCGTCATCTCTTATCTTCTTTCCAACCAGGAAACACTCCGTGGTTTATTGGACTGGGGCATTAATATTATTTCAGAGGCGTCTCAGAAGAAAGGAGGGGTGGAGTATCCCCCCAAAGGTGTGTAGGAATTCAAGGAATTTATGACTTTTAATGGTATAATGGATATGGGTTTTCTGGGGATCCTTTTACGTGGTCTAATAACAAGAAAGGAGGAAGAAGAATTTGAAGCCAGTTGGATCGCTTCCTGTTTAATATTCATGGTATTGATGCATTTCCCCAAGCTGAAGGTACTCATCTTCCTCACATTCTTTTGGACCATGCTCTGCTATCAGTTCAGCTTGATGGGGTGTGTACCAGTAATTTGCGCTTATTTTTCTCTAGGATCTGGGTTCATGAGGATGGTTTCATGCAGGCTTTGAGGGACCCTTGGGTCCAACCAGTTAGCGGATCTTCATGGGAAGGTTTGGGTGATCATCATAAAAGGATGAAGTCCCATCTAAGGGAGTGTAACAGTAGCAAGAGTAACAATGACCTTCCTCTGGAGGATTTAAAGAAAGATATTGAGGAGTAACAATGACCTTCCAAACTTAGTTCCAGTTTCATTCAGGACTCAAGGCTGATTGGACAGCTTTCACCCTGCACCATGATGACCATAATTTTATGGAATTCTAGGGGTCTGGGGGGTCTAACTAAGTCTACATTCATTTCATCTGAAGCTCGTAAGTATAGGGCGGCCATCCTGGTAATCCTAGAACCCTTAACATAATGATAATCTTATTTCTTCTTTTTCTCCCAAATTGGGTTTTTCTGAATGCATGCATTGTAGTCCTAATAACAAGCAGATCTTGGTCTTCTGGATGAAATTTATCATAATTGAGAAGTTATACATTTAATCTCAGCACCTCCCCACCTCACCACCCTAGTGTCTGTTTTGGGTTCAAGCTTCTACATCTCTTTTGTTTACGCCAAATGTGAAGCTAATGAGTGGAAGGAATTGCGTCATCTCTTATCTTCTTTCCAACCAGGAAACACTCCTTGGTTTATTGGAGGGGGGCATTAATATTATTTCAGAGGAGTCTCAGAAGAAAGGAGGGGTGAAGTATCCCCCCAAAGGTATGTAGGAATTCAAGGAATTTATGACCTTTAATGGTATAATGGATATGGGTTTTCAGGGGATCCTTTTAGGTTGTGTAATAACAAGAAAGGGGGAAGAAGAATTTGAAGCCAGTTGGATTGCTTCCTGTTTAATATTCATGGTATTGATGTATTTCCCCAAGCTGAAGGTACTCATCTTCCTCACATTCTTTCAGACCATGCTCTGCTATGCATTGTAGTCCTAATAACAAGCAGATCTTGGTCTTCTGGATGAAATTTATCATAATTGAGAAGTTATACATTTAATCTCAGCACCTCCCCACCTCACCACCCTAGTGTCTGTTTTGGGTTCAAGCTTCTACATCTCTTTTGTTTACGCCAAATGTGAAGCTAATGAGTGGAAGGAATTGCGTCATCTCTTATCTTCTTTCCAACCAGGAAACACTCCTTGGTTTATTGGAGGGGGGCATTAATATTATTTCAGAGGAGTCTCAGAAGAAAGGAGGGGTGAAGTATCCCCCCAAAGGTATGTAGGAATTCAAGGAATTTATGACCTTTAATGGTATAATGGATATGGGTTTTCAGGGGATCCTTTTAGGTTGTGTAATAACAAGAAAGGGGGAAGAAGAATTTGAAGCCAGTTGGATTGCTTCCTGTTTAATATTCATGGTATTGATGTATTTCCCCAAGCTGAAGGTACTCATCTTCCTCACATTCTTTCAGACCATGCTCTGCTATTAGTTCAGCTTGATATGGTGTGTACCAGTAATTCGCGCTTATTTTTCTCTAGGATCTGGTTTCGTGAGGATGGTTTCATGCAGGCTTTGAGGGACCCTTGGGTTCAACCAGTTGGCGGATCTTCATGGGAAGGTTTGGGTGATCATCATAAAAGGATAAAGTCCCATCTAAGGGAGTGTAACAGTAGCAGGAGTAACAATAACCTTCCTTTGGAGGATTTAAAGAAAGATATTGAGGAGTTGTAGGGAAAGATTCAGGTTAATTGGGACGATGACTCTTGTTATATTAACCAATAAACAAAACCTTCTGGCAGAAAGACTGGTTGCTATCGAAAGAGTGGGGAGGGAAAGGCCTAGAGCTCTCTGGCTCAAGGAGGGAGATAGAAATACTGGTTTCTTTCATGCTTGTTTGTCGAAGAGGATGGTGATGAGTAGGATCAATCCATTACAAGAAGATAGATCGTATACCGGGGAAGTAGAAGTGGCAGGAAAGCTTGCTGAGAAACATTTTGAGCAGCTGTTGGCTGGTTCCCCTGATGGCGATAGTGGCTGGTTTTTCGAGGGTAGAGAGGAGGGTTTTTTAAACAGCATTCCTAGGTTGGTGAAGGTCAATGTAAACAGAAGCATTGAATTCATCCTCGAAGAAATGGAGATTAAAGAGGCTGTAACCAACAAGATGTTGGAACCGTGGTCGTTCTATGCATGAATTGGAGTATGGTTTGTGTTTGTTATTAATGTTCAGTGGAAGTTCAGAATGTGTGCCAGTAAAGTGATCATACAGTTCAAGCAGACAACAGTATTGAAGATGACGCTGTTCTCCAGTGTTTGCCAAACTTTTGGACCTGAAAATCGGAAAATGAAGACATAGGTTGTTAGCAAGAGGAGGTGCACGCAAAAAGGAAGTGGTGCGCGAAATAAGGGAGGTGTGCGCGAAAAACAGTGGCGTGCGCGAAAAACAGCGGCGTGCGCGAAAAACAGCGTGGTGCGTGAAATAGTGGAGAGAGATTTTTCGTGCAAGTGGTGTTTCAGAATCAAAACGTCAGAAAATGGCAAAGGCACGAGCTGCGCTAAAAACATGGAGTTGTGCGCGAAAAACGGTACCTGCACGAAATATTACGCGCCAAATGAGAGGTTTTTCGCGCCACAGGGGTTTTGCGCGCGGGGGTCTGAGACGCCTATAAATAAGAGGTGACCCCCCTCATTTCGTACGGTTGAAGACTTGGAGAAGATCTGAGGTCTGATGCGCGTAAAAGGTTCGCGTAAAGGCAGTTGCGCGAAAAATTCGGAGTTACACGAAAAATGCCTAGCTGTGCGAAAAATTCCGAGGTGCGCGAAAAAGGCCGAGCTGCGCGAAAAATTCTGAGCTGCGCGAAAAAAAAGAGGTTGCGCGAAGAAGGAATGAAGTTGCGCGAAATATTTTTCCGCACGAAAAACATGTATTGCGCGCAAAAGTGAGAACTTGCGCGCAAAGGGTAGGTGCTGCGTGAAATCATCAGTGCAATCTGTTTGCACGTTCTGGTTATCCGGTTCAGTGGTTCAGTGCGTTCAAGTGCATCATTTCCGGACTTCGATGCAAGCAGAGTCTCGTGCTAAGCAGAGACAAAAACTTCAATGCGAATCTATTGAAGAGACCTTCACGTTTCTGAGATGCGCGAAAAAGGAGAGGTTGTGCGAAAAAGGAATGAAGTTGCGCGAAATATTTTTCCGCACGAAAAACATGTATTGCGCGCAAAAGTGAGAACTTGCATGCAAAGGGTAGGTGCTGCGCAAAATCATCAGTGCAACCTGTTTGCACGTTCTGGTTATCCGGTTCAGTGGTTCAGTGCGTTCAAGTGCATCATTTCCGGACTTCGATGCCAGCAGAGTCTTGTGCTAAGCAGAGGCAAAGACTTCAATGCGAATCTATTGAAGAGATCTTCACGTCTATAAACTGACTGAGACTTCACCAAAAGCAGTGAGCCAGGGGGAGTTAGCGGGAGTGACCCGAGGGACGCAGTGGGCTATTCCTGAACAGTTGTAAAGGCAGTGAGCCTGGGATAGAGTGACTGTTCCCAAACTTTTGTAATCCACAACTAGTAAAGAATAGTGGAATTTGGTACGACCGACAACATGTCGGCGTATGCTCCTTGGACGTAGCCCTTAGTGGTGAACCACTGTTCCTAAACTTTTGTAATCCACAACTAGTAAAGAATAGTGGAATTTGGTACGACCGACAACATGTCGGCGTATGCTCCTTGGACGTAGCCCTTAGTGGTGAACCAAGTAAAAAGTGATGTGTCTTCTCTTTGCATGTGAATGTTTGATTGCTTCTCATATCCATCATACAGGTTAAACTAGTTCCTACCAACGTGGGAACAGGATCTATCAGTTTAAAAGAAAAAGTTGACACCCTGATTCACCCCTCCCCTTTCAGGGTGTCCCGGGGTCCTTCACAAGAATCCAGAGAGTTCTTCGGGTCCTTACGGATTTCTAGGTTATTTTTACATGGATGTATGGGAGGTGAAAAAAGATCAAGTGATTGAAGCAGTGCAAGATTTTTTTTTTCCGGGAGAAGCCCTCACTAGAGCGGCGTGTGCCTCAAAGCTTGTGCTCATTCAAGAACAGAAGTGCCTAAAAACCCTCAATCAGTACAAGCTAATTTGTTGGTCTCCTCAATAAAATGCTTGGGCGCCTACTTCCAAAGCTCATTTCGGACAAGAAACGTGGCTTTATTCATGGTCATATCATACAAGGGGAGATATGGATTGCCGAGGAAATGTTGGAGGATATCAACGAGAAGACCCTTGGATCTAACATCATGATCATTATCGATATGGGGTAAATTTTTTGAAAGGGTTTTTGAATTTTTTTTTAAAGGGACAGAGTTCCTGATATTTAAAAAAAAGGGTCTGGAGAAGCGTGAGCCCCATTTGCGCTTCCGACGTGTGAACGAGTTTCACGCTTCCTGTGAGTTTTATGAAGGAAGCGTGAACCCCGTTCATGTTTCCTCCAGAATTTTTAATTGAAAAAAAATCATTATTATTTATAAATTCCAACGAAATATAAATAAATATTAATTAAAAAATCATCAATATGTATGAAATATCAATAAATATAAAAATAGCAATACATATTAATTAAATGATCAAAAATATAAATAAATATTAATAAATATCAACAAAATATTTTTCAACATTTATAAAGATTTATAAATATTAATTAAAAATTAATAAACTTAAAAATCAATAAATATTCATGAATATTAATAAATATCAGTTAAATAATAATAAATATTAAATTAATATTCAGAAATTTTAATAATTTTTTAACACGTTGAGGGTGAAACCCTCTTATTAAGAATATAAATATTAATTAAATATTAATGAATATAAATAAATATTACGAAATGTTAAATAAATATTAATTGTTGGAGTCTGCATCCCACATCGGACTTATGGTTCGATGTGGTCTTAATTACTCATTATAAAAGAACCTCAAGGCCTCCTTTAGAGAGCACCTTGAGGATTCAGGTATACCTCTTTTTATCGTTCTACATGGTATCAGAGGGGGTTTTCTAACCCGACCCCTCCCTATCTATTTTTTCCCTTCTCGATGGGCATTTAAAATTCCCCCCGTTGGGGGGCGGTGGTCCCTCAGCCCTAGGGCAGTCGGCCGCCCCTTGCCATCTTCTGGGTGCATCCCTCCTCGGCCTGTGCAGTTTCTCGGCCATCGCCTCCTTTGCCGATTTGCTGTGTTGGACGAACGTCGGCGGTCCTTCCCTCACGGCGGATCTCCCCACCTGCCGACATCTCCCTCCTTGGCGTCCCGACGGCCCGCCCTCCATCTGCAGTTCCCGCGGCACATCCTAACGGTCCTGCGTCCCGATGGCTCCCTCCCTCCCTACCCGTTTCTCCTGTGTGACGGGATCCAACGGGATCCAGCCCCGACGACCCTACGCGGTTCCTCTGCTGCGCTCCCACGCCAGCTAGAAGCCATCGTCTCATGTGTCGATTCCGACGCGCGATGAACCTTGGTGGTTCCTCCCTCCCGACGACTCCCTCCCGCCGAACTCCCGTATCTCATCCCGCGTCGGCAACTCTCGCGGCACTTCTCCCCGACAGAGCCCCTTCCACTAGGGACTCCTCCCCATGCGTCGTCTGGTTCGCAATGCATCCCTCCTGCTTCCAACAGCACCAGCTCCCTACACAACTTGTCCCGTTCATCCCTCGTCGGCCCGACCCTTCCCTTCAGGCCATCTTCAGCAGGCCAGTGCCTTCTGAGCAGGTGCACAACCCCCCCTCGCTGGCCCCTCCTGACGGACTGCAGCTCCCTCCATGCTGGCCTCTTCCTGCGGCAGTCCCCCCCTCCCGCGCTGCTCTCCTGGTAGCCGACTCCCTTTCCCGATGAAACCATTTCTGCGCGCTCATTCCAGATCTAGAGCGTTGTCTCCCCTATCTGCCGACACGCCCTCGCGCTTCCTCCACTGTGGCGTAACACCTCGACCACCTTGGATTTGGACCCTTTGGCTTTGTTAGACCCCGCAACGACTCTGCAGAATCACCGCCTCCCGTCGCTGGCCCCGCAAGGTGCGGCTTCCCGGTGCTATTGTGGCTTTCCCGGCGTATCATCGACCGACCCCGCTAGTGCAGATTTCCTGGCGCTCCGTCAACCGGCTCGATCTGTGTGGTTCTTTTGCTGCGCCCACGACATCTTTTTTCATCCATCATCCTGAGGGGGAGCTGCGATCATGAGGGGAGCTATGATCGTCGATTGCTTCTTTTTATTTCGTCTTGTTTTGTTATCAAGTTGAGTATGTCTAGCTTGAGGGGGAGTGTTTGCAACATTTCTTGTTTGCTTTGTTTTGTCGTTGCTTTTGTCTCTTTTCTTTATGTGTCCAAGCTAGGTACACCTTGCTTGGGGGAGTGTTGGAGTCTGCATCCCACATCGGATTTATGGTCCGATGTGGTCTTAATTATTCATTATAAAAGAACCCCAAGACCTCCTTTAGAGAGCGCCTTGGGTATTCAAGTCTACCTCTTTTTATCGTTCTACATTAATAAATGCTAGTAATTATTAATAAATATTTATGAATAATAGATATCCATTAAATAAATATTCATAAATATTAATAAATATTATTAAATATTATTAAATATTATTAAATATTATTAAATATAAATAAATATTAATATTTATGTATATTTATTTACATTTAGTAATATCTTGTAATATTTATCGATATTTATTGTAGGTTGAGAAAACCAGTTTGCCTCGTTACCTCAAAGTGAGGCTGAGGCGTTCTTTTATAATGAATGATAAAGACCACAACGGACCACAAATCCAATGTGGGATACAGACTCCAACACTCCCCATCAAGCTAGGTGTACCTACCTTGGACACATAATGAAAAGAAAGCAACAAAACAGACGCTAACACCCCCCCTCAAGCTGGAGGGGCCAACTTGATGACAAAAACAAGACAGAACATAATAAAAGATAAAGCTTCAACATTGCTGCTCCCCCTGACGATGTTGATATGATGCCGCTGAAAAAGGGTGGGTAAACGCCGAAAAAGTGCGGGGCCGAACAACAGAGCGCCGGAAAATCCACACCGGCGGGTCGGTCGTCAGAGTGTTGGGAAATCCGCACTACGGGCCGGTCAGTCAGAGCGCCAGGAAATCCGCAATGGCGGGCCGATCGTCAAATCGCCGAGAAATCCGCATGGGAGGGCCGGTCAACAAAGCACTGAGGAATCCGCAGGAGGCACCAACGATGGGATGCGGTGATTCCGCAGGAGGCGTCGGGCAGGGAGGCGGGGATTCCGCAGGAGGCACCGACGATGTGAGCAGATGAATCCGGCCAGAGGGAGGGCTGCCTTGCAGGAGGAGGCTGACAAGGAGGGAGAGCAGCGGACGGGGAACCTGGTCCGTCGGAAGGCTCGCACAGGAGGAGCAGCGGTCCGGTACGGTGTCGCGTCGAAGGCAGAGGGCTGGCCGGGTGACAGGGAAGCCGACAGGAAGTGATTGCAGGTCGCCAGATCTGGAGAATCCGGCAGAAGACCGGGCGAGTAGAGCTGGCGCACATGAGATCCAGCAAGGGGAGCCGATCTCGGAGGGAGGGAGGCGGGGCTGGAATGAGGCCGACATGGAAGAAGAGTCGCGGACCGGATCTGGCCGGATCTGGAAGTAGGGCAGTAGCGATCCGCCGGGATGGGGTCATCGCGCTGGAGCAAGCTGTCGGACAGAGGCCGGAGGAGGCATCGCGTAGAGGCCAAGCCGGCGGGGAAGGAGCTGAGGCGCGGGAGAGGTTCTGCGGGCGGAGCGCAGGCGCCGGGAGGGAGGGCGTTAAGTCGTTGGGAACAAACTACGCCGCGCCGTTGGCCATCGCGCGCAGGGAGGAGACCACCAGGAGGATGGGGTCGTCGCGTCGGGAGGAAAGTCGTCGAGGCAGAAGGGGCGTCGTCGGGGAGAACCGTCGGCTGGGAGTGCGCCGCGGGGAGGGACATCGCTGGAGCGTCGCATGCGGGGGAGGTTCCGCCGTGATGGGATGTCACGACGGGATCTGGAGGCGCGGTCTAGGGCGAGGCCGTCGCGCGCAGCGGGGAGAGATGCCGACAGGGGGGAAGATCCGTCGGGAGTGGGATGTGGCAGGGGGGGACGACGGAGGACCTTCTTCCCTGGCCATGGAGGCCGCCGCCCCCCACGGGGAAAACCTAGAAAAATCTAGAGGTGGAAAAAATAAATATCCAAAGGAGGGAGGGTTCGGGGTTAGGTTCCCTCTGATACCATGTACAATGATAAAATAGGAGAAACTGAACCCCCAAGGTGTACTCTCTAAAGGAGCCCTTCGTGTGCTTTTATAATGAACAATTAAGACCACACCGGACCTCAAGTCCAATGTGGGATGCAGACTCCAACACTCCCCCTCAAGCTAGGTGTACCTAGCTTGAACACACAAAGAAAAAACAAAGCAAGCAACAGGCTGCAAATACTCCCCCTCAAGCTGGACATACCCAGCTTGATGACAAAACAAGACGAAATCAAATAAAGGAAAAATTGCAAGACTGATGCTCCCCCTCACGATCACAGCTTCCCCTTCTGGATGATGGATGGATGATGTCGCGGACGCAGCAGATGAACCACTCAGACCGGGCCGATTGACGGAGTGCCAGGAAATGCCGCACTAGTGGGGACGGTCGATGAGACGCCGGGAAATCCATACTACCACCAGGAAAACCACACTTGCGGGGCCGACGACGGGAGGCGGGGATTCCGCAGAAGTGTTGTGGGATCTGGCGGCGCCATAGGGCCCGGATCTCAGACGGTCAAGGGGCTGCGCCACGGTGGATGAAGCATGAAGGTGTGTCGGCTGACAGGGAGACGACTTGCCTGCCGGGAGTCGTCGGGAGATGCCGGCGATGATATGAGAGGCGAGGCTGCCTGGCAGGAGGAGGCCGGTGAGGGAGCAGGACAGCGGGAGGGGACGCTGGGAGGCCGCGCAGAGAGCCGTCTGGGATGGAGCTTCCGGGGAAGGGAGGCCGCCGGCGCAGGGAGCCGGCTGGGATGAAGCCGCCGGGCAAGGGAGGCCGCCGGCGCAGGGAGTCATCCGGGACGGAGCCGCCGGGGAAGGGAGGCCGTGAGGTAGGGATCGGCCGGACAGAGGCAATAGGGCAGGCACTGGGCAGAACCAGGAGTCTGCCAGAAGGGTTCTGGGGAAGTCGCAGCAGGAGAAAGGATCGAGAGGGAGGCGGCGCTAGAAACTGCTTGAACCGGAGGGCAGTTTGGGCGAAGCGGGAGCGGCCCATTTCGGTCGCCTGGAGAAGCGGGAGCTGGTGCGGGCAGTTGCGGGAGCCGGATGGATCGCCGGGGAAGGCGGGAGCCACAAAGGAGGTGGGGCCGAGTGTCACCGGGAGTCCGCAGGAGAGACGACGGTGGGGAGAGGGACGCCGCCTGGGTTGAGGGAGGTGGCGCTGGAAGCCGTCGAAGGAAGAGGAAGGGCCTCCTGGAGGCCGTCGCACGGGAGCGGTGCAGGAGGGCCATTGGGATCGGGACGCCGGAAGGCGCCTGAACGAGGGCGCCGGACGAGGTCGCCTGGATGAGGTCGTCGCGCGGGAGTGGTGCAGGAGGGCCGACGCGGAGATCTTCGCGCGCAGGGAGCAGCTGGGAAGAGGCAGGCCGTCGGGAGGAGGTGCATCGTCATAGGGCTGGGGGGAGAACCGTCGGGCAAGGAGGTGCCGGCAGGGTGGAGAACCGCCGGGAGGGCAGGGTCCGGGCAGGGAGGGATCCGCCGGAGGCCGCCTGGGAATTGAGCCCGGAGGGGCGACGGTAGAGAAAAATAACGTAGCCCTACATGAGGGCCCCCCGCCCACCACGGGGGAAAAATTAACGAGAAACCCTAGATAGGGGGGGAAATAAAATGGGAGGAGGGTTCGGGATTAATTTCCCTCTGATACCATGTAGGTTGAGAAAACCCTCTTGCCTCCTTACCTCAAAGTGAGGCTGAGGCGTTCTTTTATAATGAATGATAAAGACCACAGCGGACCACAAGTCCGATGTGGGATACAGACTCCAACATTTATGAATATTTATGAACATTTAATTGATATTTAGTCATATTTAATGATAGTATTACTATTTAATAATTAATTTAAGATAATTATTTATTATATTAATACGTAGTATTATAATCTATATTATATATAATAAATAATCATCTTAAATTAAGTATTAAAGAGTAATATTTTTTATTGAATTCAAAATAATTAATATTATTAATAATGAATTTAAGAATATTATTTATTATACATATATAGATAATAATACAAAGTATTAATATGAATAAAAAATAATAATTATTTGTATTACCAATGCAGTTATTAATATTAATGTTTCAAAAACATATAACATGTATCACCAATCTAATATCAATCTAATCTACGTCTAAGGCCTGGATGCTCCTCTGTCCTACAACCAAGCGTATATATGATTCGTCCACGCTTGTTTGTCTATGTCTCTGCTTTGGCATACGCTGCTCCTGTATATCATCGTCGACCCCCGCCTCCACATCATTTTGTGTGACTGGTGGTGGATGTGCATTCTCGTTGCCTGTACCTTGTCCTGCCTCTAAGGATAGTGGATTCTAGTTGGAACTCTCGTTAACATATAAAGAAGATGGATGTTGTGCTGCGGATGTCTGCAAAGCAGAGTCTAATAAAGTATCCAGCTCAGATCAGTCAACGTCTATATGTGCCTCTGGCTGTGACTAAGTAGCTGGAGGAACATCTAGCTGATCATGATGAACACCCTCCTCATGTGCAACATCAACATCCATAATAGGGTCGCCACCCCCTGACACATCTATATCAGGCTCAACAGTCTCATCATCGTGTGACAGATCGAAGAAAATTTCGGGATAAATCTCGTCCATGGAAGGAAGCAACTCTGACACACCTCTGTGAAAATATGCTTGGTCAAATGCGGCTCCTTCTACTGGATCAGAGATGTGAAGAAGACGGGTGATACAAACATCCTGCGAAAACAAATTTTGTTGTGAAGTGATGTTAATACAAAATTTGTTCAATAGTGGAAGAAAGAATGATTATCAAGTCATGAAAGCCCCGTCCGTGTCGTGTAAGAAATCTGAATAGGACCTGCAGTGCTATGATGCATAATCCAGCTAATCGAATAAATGAATATGTACTGTCCCCGCCCCTTGTAATTGTTATTCGTGTCGTCTGTCCCATCGGTATATCCTGCATGACACCTCCTCCAATCAAAGTTTCTCTTCCCTGACATCTTCAGGAACGGGATGAAGGAATCTGAACTGCCTCATAACTTTGTCAGTCTGATGTCACTTGACAATATGAAAATGAATCAATGGAACCATGCAGGAGTCTGTAGCAAGCATCGCCGTACAATACCTTGGAAGACTCTGGATGATATCATCAGTGCATGACATCCATGTAATCTGAGGAAAAAAATGAATAATCAATTAATAAATGAAGAGATGTACAATAAAGAATAAAGAATTAACTATATAAATAATAACCACTTACATCGTTTGGCCGAAGGCTGTCCAGCATAAGTCTGTAGGCATGAACATCGTGTTTGGTTGTATCTTAATGTCGATGTGTCTGACTTCAATTGTTGATGACATTGTTATAGTTATATTTCATAATAGAAAGTTATACAATCCTCCAATCAAAGTTTCTCTTCCCTGACATCTTCAGGAACGAGATGAAGGAATCTGAACCGCCTCATAACTTTGTCAGTCTGATGTCACTTGACAATATGAAAATGAATCAATGGAACTATGCAGGAGTCTGTAGCAAGCATCGCCGTACAATACCTTGGAAGACTCTGGATGATATCATCAGTGCATGACATCCATGTAATCTGAGGAAAAAAATGAATAATCAATTAATAAATGAAGAGATGTACAATAAAGAATAAAGAATTAACTATATAAATAATAACCACTTACATCGTTTGGCCGAAGGCTGTCCAACATAAGTCTGTAGGCGTGAACATCGTGTTTGGTTGTATCTTAATGCCGATGTGTCTGACTTCAATTGTTGATGACATTGCTATAGTTATATTTCATAATAGAAAGTTATACAATTAAGTTAGATATTAGAAGGAAGTAATAACATATCATCATCCACGTGAAGACTCTGCTACAATATCTATAGTCAATGACGCACGAGCATGTGAAGCTAAGCGATGGATGTGCTCCCATATTCACATCTGTAGAAGAATGTTAAATGGGAAACCCCCTTACCTCAAGGTGAGGCAGAGACCTTCTTTTATAGATTGAGAGAGAGGAATACATACCGGAGTATTCCGATGTAGGACTCGGAAATACCCAGAATAATAAAAATAGGGTTTAACACTTCCCCTCAAGCTGGACATGTCCAGCTTGGACAACGAGTCCCACAAACAGAAAGATGACATCATACAAGACCAGACACACTCCCCCTCAAGCTAGGCCGCAGATGCTGTGGATGCCCAGCTTGGAACTGAGCGAGGCTAGGCGAGCCCCTGGGAGGCCTTTGGTGAAGATGTCGACAAGCTGGTCCGTCGTCGGGATGTGGCTAAAGCTGACATGATCATGCTCTAGGTGGTGACGAAGAAAGTGACAGTCTACCTCAATATGTTTTGTCCGTTCATGGAAGACGAGATTCAAAGCTATCTTGGTGGCTGCCTGATTGTCACATCAAATGTGACCAGATGTCTACGGAGGAAAGCCAAACTCATGGAGGAGATGTCGAAGCTAAATGATCTCCGTGGTGACGGTGGTCATGACACGGTACTCGGATTCCGCACTGGAGCGGGAGAGGACCGTCTGTTTCTTGCTGTGCCAGGAGATGAGGTTGCCTGCCAAGAATACAGCAAACCCAGAAGTAGATCGCCGAGTAGCAAGACAACCAGCATAATCAGCATCACAAAAGGCCTCAATATTTAGATGAGCATGCTGGAAGTAGCGAAGACCACGAACAAGATCGCACTTGATATATTTGGCGATGCGGAGGACAACATCCCAATGAGAGGTGGTCGGATGCGCCATAAATTGGCTCACTTTGCCAACACCGCAGACAATGTTGGGACGAGTCATGGTGAGATAATTGAGTTTTCTCACCAGTCGACGGTACCGCTCTGGGTGTGAATACGGTTCCGAGGAGTCATAAAGAGACCGTTCCCCAGGCTCCAGAGGAGTGTCCACAACAGTGGCCTGTGTCAGCTCAGCATCCTGCAGAATATCCAACGCATACTTCCGTTGGCAGAGGGGGATGGTGTTCGGAGAATAGGATACCTTGATTCCTAGGAAGTATGTGAGAGTATCGAGATACTTAGTGTGGAAGTGCTGGTGATGATGCCCCTTGAGGTGGGTGATACCAGCAGAGTCGCTGCCGGTGATGATGATATCATCCACATAAACGACCAGCAGGATGCAGCCAGCGGAGGTCGTCCTATAGAACACAATGTGGTCCTTCATGCTGCGAGAGAGCTCAAAGTCGGTGACGACAATGCTGAAGCGGCCGAACCAAGCACGAGGAGACTGCTTGAGGCCGTAAAGAGAGCGGTGGAGTCGACAGACTTGAGACTCGGCACCGGAGGCACAAAATCCGAGGGGCTGTTGCAGATAAACCTCTTCCTCAAGAAATCCATGGAGGAAGGCATTCTTGACATCCAGTTGATGAAGAGGCCAATGATGATGAGCCGCCCGAGAGATGAATAACCGAACAGAGGCCATCTTGACAACTGGAGAGAAAGTATCAAAATAGTCAATACCATAAGTCTGGGTGAAACCCTTTGCTACAAGGCGGGCTTTGAGTCGATGGAGAGTGTCATCGGGATTCAGTCTGACTGTGTAAATCCATTTGCTGCCAACCGCCTGTTTGCCTGCTGGAAGGGGGACAAGATCCCAGGTATGATTTTCTTCCAAAGCTTGCAACTCATCCCACATTGCTGCTAGCCATCCCGGGTGATATTTTTCATCACCAACTCTGCGAGGAATAAATACCGTCTCCAGAGCTGACAAACCCTTGTATGAAGATACAAATATAGTACTCTGGCAAGAGCGATTACCTTTCCGGAGGGCAATGAACATGTCGTCTGTTGTCGGGGCAGAAGCATCAGACGAATCGGGGACAATGGTGTCCTCGGCCCGGATGGGGGGCACAGTCGATGGGCGATGGGAGTAGACCGTACCAAACCGATGATCAGCAGGAGGCAACACCGGAGGAGGATGGATGATTAATGGAAGACAATCATCGATGTCAGTATCTGAATGAGGAGAGAGAAGTGAGAATGGAGAACTCTCAACAAATGAGACGTCGGCAGAGGTGATATAACGCCGTAGGTCTGGAGAGAAGCATCAGTATCCGCGTTGAGTGCGTGAATAGATGAGGAAGATGCAACAAAGAGATTTGGGAGAGAGTTTGGAGAGGTCGAGACGAGTGTCACTGACATAACAGAGACATCCAAATACACGGAGTGGACGTGAGTGAGGAGGGAGAGAGGAGAACAGAGTCCGAAAAGGAGTCTCTCCCTGAACGATAGAAGAAGGGAGTCAGTTGAGGAGGTAGGTTGCAGTCAGGATGACATCGGTCCAAAAGCGGAGTGACACCTGCATGTGGAATAGGAGGGCACAAGCAGTTTCCAGAATATGATGATGTTTCCGCTCCGCCACTCCATTTTGCTGAGGTGTATCAGGACAGGATGTCTGATGAATGATGTCGTGATCCTTGAGAAACTGCTGAAAGGAAGTAGATAAATATTCCCGTCCATTGTCGGAGCGGAGACATTTGATGGAGGTGGAGAATTGAGTTTGAATTTCATTGTAAAAGTTCTGAAAGGTAGGAAAGACTTCAGACCGATCACGAAGCATGTAAAGCCATGCCATGCGGGAGTAGTCATCAATAAAGTTGATATAATAGTTGTACCCGGAATGGCTCGGAACCCTGCAAGGACCCCATACATCGGTATGAACAAGATCAAAAGGATTCACTACACGTGGTTCTTATTGAGGAGAATATGTTACCCAATGATGTTTAGCAAACTTGCAGGATTCACAATGGAATGATAGGTGATAACTGAATTGGGGGCAAAATTTATGGAGAATGCAAGGCGGTGGATGACCAAAACGGGAATGTAGGTCAAGAGCACGGGCCGAGGTAGATGAGCAAGCGAGATATGGTGGGGTATCGAACATGTACACCCTATTCTGAAGATGACCTCGACCAAGCTCCCGTGTCGTTGTCTGCTCCTGGAAAACAACACCAGAAGAAGTAAAAGTAGCGACACAATTTAAATCTCTGATAAGTTTGCTGATGGAGAGAAGATTAAAGGGACTATGAGGAATATGAGCAACTGAATCCAGACGAATAGACGGGGTCAAGTGGCATGTGCCAAATCCGATGATGGAGATTGTTGATCCATTTGCAATAGTAATTATAGAGGTACCGGTGTATGGATGATAGGTAGTGAACATACCAGAGTCCCTTGTAAGATGTTCCGAAGCACCAGAGTCTAGCATCCATGCTGTGGATTGTGGAGATACACATGCGGGAGCGCTGTCAGTCTGAGCAATGGGGGCTGGAGAAGAGGATGGTGGAACACTCGTCCGATAAGATTGTATCCAAGCAATTTCTTCGACCGGGAGTGTCGTTCTGTAACGAGTGCTGGATGAAGGGGAATGTTGGATGAAGGGGAATGTGGGCGACGACGGCCGAAGTGGGAGGCTGAGGGAGGATGTCGTGAGTTGGGAGCGCTGCTGGGAGCGCAGGGAGGTAGGCTGGGTAGCACCGAACTGGTGTATAGGCCGACGACAGGAGGCGCGCGCGGTGCTGCGGCGGCGTGGGTGGACAACTGATGTGGCCTTAAAACACATGTTTTGCCACATCCTTTTTAATTAATTTTTATTAATTTAGTTTCTTATTTTAACACATTTTAATAAATAATGATACTTTTGTAATTTTATCACTAAATTTATTAATTTATCAATTTTTATAATTAATTGTTTATTATAAGTCATAAAATAGTTAATTTATTTCTTACTTTAGTTTTATAGACTATTAACTATTTATTTAGATTGTTGATTTTGTCTGCATAGTTAATTATTTAACAATAATTAATTAATTAATTCTACTTATGCATATAATTAATGTAGTCTTAATTTAATTTTGCATGTTTTAATTATTAATTAATTTTAAGTAACATAATCTTTTAAGTCATTTTTTAATAATTCATTAATTAAAATAAATGATTATAGACCTACTTCAATCATTAAGTCTCTTTAGATTCTATTACATTAATTAACATTTTGGTTTAATAATATAATAATTATCTTTCTGCCTTAAATTAATTTAATTTGATATTGTAACTATTTAACTATGTCTTATAAATGTTTAAATTTTATGTTAACTTTTAATAAGTCAGTTGGTTTTTAATATGGTAATAATTTAAGTTATGTGAATTAAAGTTATTAATAATTTAATTTAAGTTTAATTGTTTATATAAATTTATTAAAGTTTATTTTGCAAATTAAGTTTGCGTTTGTTTTAATTCAGTTTTAGTTTTTATTAATTACTTTGTTCATATTGTATTTAAGTTTTAATTTAATTTATTTACTCACCGTGACCCCCTTCACTGTCACACCGTAAACCATTCCACCATCAATCCCTTCTGCTGTCCCACCGTGACTCCCCTTCACCACGTACGGGATTCAAACCGGTGCCACCGTTCCATCATTTTCACTGTCTCACCGTGACATTACTCACGGACGCGCCCTATTCTTCTCACCATGGCACCGTGACCACCATCTTTCCTAACACCGTATTCCCTTTACAGTGAGATCGTGTCTTTTCCACTGTAACTTCCTCGCACCGGTTCCACTGTTCTTATGTTCCCTCGCCATAACTTCTGCGGTTTCACTGCATCTCACCCCTGTGACACCACAATGCATTACCACTCCACCAACAAACCCACAGCAATCACATTCCTCTGTTTTCGTTGAAATCGCATATTGGTGATGTAGGAGTAGTTTCCGAGGTTGGAAATAGGAGTCACGTTCGGACCTGTTTCTCACTGTTGTTTTACCATTCATCGCTGTAACTCGAAGGCCTTGTCACTGAGGCTGATCTGAGGGAGCAACGAGCTGCATGAGGGGCTGAGGGAGACGCCGCAGGATCCGAGATCTGTCACCGCGCCTGCTAAAGTCCGCCGCCAGGATCTGCTGTCACTGTATCGGAAATGAGGAGGAAGCCAGTGCGTGTCGCCGCAAGGAGGTGCTGCTGTTTAGGAGTACCACCTAGAATCCGCTGGAGGCCGTGACCTGCTGGACACTGTGCCAGCCGCCGCTAAGTAAGCCGCAGACTTCCTTTGAAGGAGTTCTGCTTAAGACGTCGCGCCACCGTGAATCGCCTGAATCCAAGGAAGAGAACCTCGGATCCGAACCGAAGCTGGAGCCGCTGAAGGTCTCCTCTACCGGAGTTTCGCCACGCCTCGCACTGGAGAAGGGCTGGCCGAGTCCAAGTCGAGGCCGCGTCGCGCTGGAGGCTGTTGCTGGATGCTGCTGTAGCTGGACCAAGAGCCGCCGCTGAAGCAGGGAGAGTCCGCACCGGGAGGACGCGGAACTGAAACCGCTGCTGCAGGGAGAGTCCGCGCTGCTGGAGCCGTGGTGCCAAGGAGCTGCTGCGCTGCTCCTAGGATGAAGAAAAAGTTTAAAAAAAATTAAAAGATAAAAATAATAATAGACGTATAAGTAATATAAAACTAAAAGAAAAAGTAAAGTAAAAAGGAAAAAAATAAAGTTAAAGTTAAGTGAACTTTTAATAAAAGTTAACTTAGTCAAATGATTTGATTAGAATTTATAAAAGTTATAATTTTAATAAATAGATAAATCATAAACTAAAATAAAAAAAAACCAAATTAATAATAAATTTTAATAATAAATTAATATAATATTAATATTATAAATATATAATTAATAATAATTATAAATAATTTATAAAACATACTTATGAATTTAAAAAAAAATACTTAAAACTTAAGTTATAATTTTAACTACTAAATTAAAATTAACTAATTAATTAATTAATCTAAAAATTTAATCTCTTTAATAGTAATAATTAAATTATTTTTACAATCTAAAATATTATCTTAATTATTTATTTACTTATGTTCTTAATTTTTAATAACGTAGTTTAAAAAAATTGATTTAATTAATAACTTAGTATTTTTATCTATTGACTTAATTAAATTAATAACTTTTTAATAATTTATGTTTTACTATAGTATTGCTAAGTGAATAGTTTTTAATAATTATCAATTAACTTATGTTAACTTTCAGCTCTTAACTTTAAAAAATATATATTATTTCATTCCTTGCCTTTGCATTTATTTATATATTTTGTTTTGACTGTGCGGGTTCAAATAAAAGTCAGAAACACGTCCAAGTGCTTCCAACTAACTCAACGAGAGTTAGTTACGTGAGAAAAGTTAGTGCGACGTGCTTGTCGCGAACACACACACGTGTGCGGTGCAGAAGTGAGGGAATTTTGAAGTCGGTGGAAGACGTGCGGTGACAAGCAACAAATAATAGGAGGGTATTAAAACAGAGTAGCAGCAGAATTTTGGAGGCTGATTCATTCACTTGGGGAGGGACATTCATTCGAGAAAAAAACACACCACTAGAGAGCAGAGAACCTGAAGGGACTCTCGAAGAACCATTCCTTGGAGACCCGAGGGCCTGGAGCAGGAGGAATTCATGCAAGCAGAGGGAGTTTTCCTCCTCTGTTCTTTTTTTAATTCTCTTCCTCTGTAATTGAATGTTTTTAGAACACGTAAAGAAAGAAATGTTAGGCTAAATACTTACAGTTCGGGGGGAAAAATTGAGTCTACTGGTTATCGTTCTTTTCTTTTCTCACTATCCTCTTAATGTGATCGGAATTGATTGGCGAGATCAGTTCTGATTACATTAAATTGCAACGTACCACTTGTGCTTAATATAATATTTCCACATTTATACGGTAAGTTTAAATGTGGATTGATTTCCTTGAACATTTAAATGGAAATAAAAAGGCTACAGGACATACGACGAGTTAGTTCTGTGTTCTTTTCAAACTTGAATTCTTTAAGTTGGTTAATCTAAGGGTGGCGAACTCTGAAATTGGCCGGCTTGAGTGATTATCTCCTGGCGAGAGAAATAAATCACTCCATTTCAGTGGTATTAGTTGTAATCAATGTCGTGAGAAAGTATACCTTCAAAACCAGTAGAGTTGATATACTCTCAGGATGTTTTTCTCCAGATTGTTTACTTTTTAGTGCACTGTTTCTCTGTTGCTTGCTGTTTTGAGCCTTTTTCTTGTTCTGATACAGTTTAGAACAAAAACTAAAAAAATGTGTTGTTTCATTTGTGCCTTATAGTAAAAATAAAAAAATAGAAAGATTAGAAATTCAACCTCACTACTGACAACAATGGGTCTTTAGTTAGTTTTTTTTAGAGAATAGTGGCCAAAATAGCCTTCCCTGTGGGTTCGACCCTGCTTGCCACATATACTGTAGTTAGTAGAAATAAAAACATTAAACTTTGACCGGCCTCAATGACGGTTTAGGTCAACAACCACGGGAGGCGGGGCTGAGCGCGGGAGGGCGACAAGAGGCGCATCGGGCAGCGGGGCCGCAGAAGTTGGGAGATGCATCGAGCAGGAGCCGGGTGTCTTTGGGAAGCTGTTGGAGGCCATGGCTGGATGAAGTCCGGAGCGGGAAGCGCCGAGAAAGGCAGCTGACCGGACAGTGGTGTCGGATTGGGAAACGTCGTTCCGTTGGGTGAGGGCCGACGGGAGAGAACCAGACTGGGGCAGCGGGTTGCCTGGAGCGAGCCACGTCTGGACAGAGGTAACTTCAGGGATGGATGCGCCTGGAGGGGTCGACTGCTAGAGGGGTCGGTGTGGAAGGTAGGGGACCGAGAATCCGCTGAGGGCGGGGCCGCTCACGCTTGGACAGGGAGGCCGGGTGCCATGTCGGGATGGACGCTGCTGGAGGACGCCGAGATGCCGCCTGGGAGGGCTGGTCCTTCGTTGCCGAGATTGCTGGGAGAGAGCCTGAGGAGCCGTGAGGGAGGGCTGACAGGGCTGAGAGCCAGGGAGGGCAGTAGGTGGGGAGCCGTCGGGAGGGGTGGCAGATCCATAACTGGATGTCGGGATCGCGGGAGGGCACCGGGAGGGATCCGCTGGGAAGGGAGCTGACGTGGAGGGCCGTCGGGCGAAGTCGCTAGGGAGCAGCGCGGGAAGTCGGGAGCCGATCCGCCGGGAGCCGTGCAATGAGGTGGGAGCCTCGTCGGGATGGCGTGGGATGAGGCGGGCCTGGAGTTGTGCGGGATGACGGGGCCGGCGCGCGCAGCGGGGAAGGAAGTCGTCGCCGGGAGGGCCGCGCCTGGGTCAGGAGCGGAGGAAGGCCACGTGAAGAACGCCGCGGGAGGGAGGGCCACCTGGAGAGGGAGGGCCGTTGCGCCGGGAGGAGGTCGGGATCGGGACGCCGGAAGGACGACGCAACGGAGGAGGCGAGGCGTAGGGCAGAGCCGGGGTGGCCGTGTAGGGCAGACCCGCGCGGGGCTGGGGGGGGGTGGCTGCGTAGGGTAGACCCGTAAGGGGAAATAAAAAAAATATTAATGGGATTTTCCCTTTGATACCATGTTAAATGGGAAACCCCCTTACCTCAAGGTGAGACAGAGACCTTTTATAGATTGAGAGAGATAAATACATACAAGAGTATTCCGATGTGGGACTCAAAAATATCCAGGATAATAAAAATAGGGTTTAACAAAGAATAATACACTCTGTGTTCTGCATATCATCGATACGACATGCGCTGTATAGCGCCTTATATATATATGCGAGACAAACAGACCCCCAGCTATACCGTCCTACCTGATCCAAATCCTCTAGTAAAGGTAAATACATCAGATGTACAAATATAGTGGAGTGATCAACGAGAATTGCGTCACCAATCAACTTCAAAATTTAACCATGTGCAAATCGCACCACGGTGATCTTGTCGACATCCTCTGCTAGATGTGCGAAGTGATGGTCTAACCAGGGCATGCGTAATCTATTATCGACGACGGACCTGCCATCGTCGTGGACCTCAATGCCCAGTAATCTATGAACAAGCTCAACCAATCTGTTCCGACTTGTCCTGTCATAACCACACCGTCGATTGGGAGACCCAACATAATGAATACATCCTGTAGTGTAATAGTCATCTTACCCTCTGTAAAATGGAATTTATGTGACTCTGACCTCCATCTCTCTACGAGCACAACAATGAGCTGATGGTCGACAAAGGTAAAGTCGAACATCGCTACGTCATAGAACCTAGCACGACGAAGATGAAGAATGATAGCAAAAGGTGGTGCAACATGATGGAAATGATGAGATCTTCGTACACTCTAAGGAGGCACTGGACGTCGCTCTAAAACCAACCGTGAAACATGAGTATCCTGGGATGTGATCAATGAAGGACCTGCCATCTGTAAAAATGATATCATCGCTACTTTTTTATAGTGAATTCAATAAAAATTGTATACTTTTTTAAAAAAAAATTACAAGCAAAATAACGTAGATAACTAGCATGTATAATTCAGTATTATGATGAAAAAGTGGTAAAAAAATATATGTGGTCAGCGTTGTTGGTTTAGTCTATGAATTTCTTGTTTTATTGATCTCTAGTGAAGTTTAATTTATTCTAATTTTTAATATAAATCAGCAGTGATGAAAAACCCGCATAGAACATGTGGTTGCACGATATATTCATTTTCGTTGTCGGTTTATTTTTTTAATAGTTATAGTATCACAAAATTATTTATGATAGAGTCCAGAAACAAAACAAAACAAAGTTGAAACGGCTCAAAAATGAAGCAAATCAGAAATAAAAGGATTCATTACTGAAACGTCCGCATACGAAACAAAATATACACATTTATGATAAAATACATAGACTCAATCATGGATGATGGGAAGTGAAACTCTATCCTGCAACTTGGGGACATCTCTTGTGATTATGTCCTTCTACGTGACAAATGCTGCATTATAGTCGCCCTACCCGTTGCCGAGCCCAGTCCATCTCATTTCTGATTTGAGTAGACTTTGGTCTTCCCCGGGGGCGCAACCTGGTAATATCAAGCCAATAATTTAAAAAACGACAGAAATTGAAAAAAAAAGACATAAATGAAAACAAAACCAAATTACGAAACTTGAAAATATCAGGGACGACAGTTGACTGATCAGCAGACAATGAGATAGAATAAAAGTTACCAATAGGCATCCGAAATGCACTATAACAGTTAATCAGAGTGCTCATGTGATACATCGGGTCAATATATGACTCGTATGATATGTTTACCGATGCACAAGCTGTAACAACATGTGCACAAAGATATCTCAATGCTTGGAAGTTGTCGCAATCACAGTACCTGTTATCCAACATGATCACATCACTCGACAACTGTTGCATGTAGCCCGATCATAGAACTCTTTTACCTGAAAGCTGCTTTTTTCTCGGTCAAAGGTTAGAACACTCCATCTTGATACCTCATGTAGTATCTAGTCAATCTTACTTTGGAAATGCCGGGTAAAACGCATTTCATTTTCCATCCTCTGGTAGGCCTTTTGGAACTGTTCAACAAAGTAGTGCACACATCTATAAAATGTCTCTTGCACTAACTCTGTGATCGACAGTTTGCGCACAGCCTTGAGTGCCCTATTTGTAGGATCGAAATATAGTATGAGATGCTCAATATACAAGAGGGGGGGGGGGTGAATTGTATACTTTAAAAATTCCTTTGTAACCTTTAAAGTTAGTTAAGAATAACTATGTTTTCCTTAAGTAAAGGAATAGGCTAAGTTTAACAAAGTTAAACTAAGTAAATTCACAACACCTCTAACACCGAACTAAACTTGGAAAGAGATTCCAAAAGTAGGTTCCGGAAATATGGTTCCGGAAATTGAAACTTAACAAAAGTTACAATATGAGATTCTACCTTAAAGCGTATAGAATCTAAATGAATCAGAGTAAGTAAGGAAGTATAAGAAAGTTATACTTTCCTTAAGATACAAATTGCAGCGGAATAAAAAAAACAAGTAGTAAAACTACTAGTAACAAGATATAAGTCTTTTAACCCAAAGAGAAGGGTATCCAACAACCTTGGATAAAGGTCCCTTGATTTATACTTTCAAGAAAGTCTGTCTTACCCACACCAGGGTAAGCCCTCGATACGAAGATCGGAGTCTCTGTCTTGCTATCCCCGCAAGCCCTCAACTTCAAGGTAGTTGGCAACCTCTGTCCTCCTCAGCAAGGAAGCCCTCGAACTTTAAGGTAGTCGGCACCTCTGTCTTCCTATCCCCGGAAGCCCTCGAATGTAATCACCAACATTCAGAGTCGCACGAAGCTTTGAGATTTAATAAGAGCCTCTCTCTCTAGAATTCACTTCAATAGCATGTAGGCACAAAACTCAGTCGTTTTTTCCAACAGCTCCCAGCTCTTTCAAATGAGCTCCTATTTATAGGTAAGGTCGGATCCTTCTCCAACGGTCATATTTTCCTTAAAGATCGGAGGGACCTGTACACGTGTCACTTAGACAACGGTTAGTTTATAACAAAACAGACGACATCGTTTTATAACAAGACAAGTGTAACAGAATGTACGACATCGTTTTAAACTCTAACATAAAGGTTCGGAATGAAAACTTCGGAGTGAAGGTTCGGAGTGAGAGAAACAATAGTAAAGAGTAGACAAATTTTAGAAGTGTAAGTAATATAAAAGTTCGGAGTCAAACAAAGATATTTTTCGGAGTCTGAATTAATTCAGAGTGTATAAAACAATGATAATCAGATTTTGTTTAATAGGTGAATCCGGAATGAGAATTCGGAATAGGAATTCGTCATCAGAAATCGTAATGAGAATTCATCATCAGAATTCGTAATGAGAATTCGTCATCAGAATTCGTAATGAGAATTCTTCATCAGAATTCGTAATGAGAATTCGGAATGAGATTTCTTCATTAGAATTCGTAATGGGAATTCTTCATTGGAATTCGTAATGAGAATTCAGAATGAGATTTCTTCATTAGAATTCGTAATGAGAATTCTTCTTCAGAATTCGTATCCTGAATCTGGAATAGAACTTAGTCAGAGTTCATATCCGGAATTCGGAATGAAACTTCCTTATAGTTCTTGTCCAGAATCCGAATCCTAAAACAGAATGCTTTATATCAAAGTTTCAATGATTCCGAGAAAATGAATCCGAATCTCATACTTAAGAAAAATATGGATGAAAATATGATAAGGATAATTTTACTTATAAAAGCGATTTTCCTTAAGAAAGCAATTTTCCTTATAAAAGCAATTTTCCTTAAGAAAGGGTGTTTGTGATTTTCAAAACAAGAAGGAATGGAAAAGTCATAAGGAAAACCTTATTGACTCAACAATCTCCCCCTTTTTGGAAAGCACAAACATCCTTACAAAAAAGCTATTCTAAGAAGAAAGAAACATATTAAAGCTTATCTCCCTTGGTTTAAGGATATAGATGAATACGACTAACTCCCCCTTAGGCTTTGAAACTCTAAGGATCGTATTCATATTTCCGGATTGATGTTTCATAAGAAAGTCTTATTTAAGAAAAACTCCCCCTTAAACAAACTCTTATTAGAGTTCTTTTTCCTTGGGTATTTTTCCTTTCTCCCCCTTTGATAAACTCTTATTAGAGTTACTCTTTTTCTTAAGGATCTTTTCCTTCTCCCCCTTTGTGATTTTCAAAAAGAATTGAAGGGAATGGAAAAACTTAACAAAGTACCTGAGATATTAGTAATGATAACAAAAAGATACAAGAGACATAATTTTCATTAAAATTTGTAATCTCAGCAACAACAAAATAAAATTACAACAAAAAGATCGGATTGGTTTATTTCGGATCTTTTTCCTTAGACATGAGGCCCTTTAGAATAGTCTTGATTTTCTTGAGGTCTTTATGATCTTCTTCGGCTTGCTTCTCTAAGACCACTATTCTTGCGGATTGAGCTTCAATTATTTCTTCCTGAGCCTTCAACTTTTCTTCCTGAGCTTTCATCTTCTCTTCCTGAGCCTTCATCCTTTCTTCAAAATCGATCCGATGATCCCTTTCAAATTTCCAATTTTGAGAAACGGAATTGAGCTTCCCATTCAGATCTCTCACTTCCTGAATCCGAAAGTTCTTTTCCTCTGTCAACTTCTCTTCAAAGGATGCAGTCAGCTCATTAATCTTCTTGTCCTCGGTTTCAAAAGCATCCTTAACGTTATCCTGAAACTCATCGAAAAGCCTCATCTCTTCCACAGTCTTCTTAGACCAGCTTGTCATCCTCTTGCAAGATCTTTTATGAGCTTCGTAACCAATAAAGAAATTTTTGAACTATGCCTCAATCTCAACGCACTTATCCATAACCATGGACACAGAGTCTGTTTTCTGATTCAATGCATGTTGGAGCATCTGGCATCGTGAATCAATACTAGAGAAGGTTGGAATGGTTCCCACCAACTTCTTCAAAGACTGGACAACAAAATCATGCCCTAACGAAGATGACTCCGAATCTGAAATCTTGCTCAGAGAGTTTTCTTCCTCAATAAGCTCCAACTTCCTCTTCGAAGAACTACCAGCTTCCTTCCTCTTTCTTACTTCTGAGCTCGGAGTCTCGGTAAGAATTTTCTTTCCCTTATGTTTTTCCGGAATTGAAACCTGTTCTGGAGATCTCTTCTCACTATCAGAGACTTGAACAATATTATCTTCCTCATCAGCAACTTCTATATTTTCCTTCTGAGCAGCATCAAGTAAAAGATGTTCTTCTTCTCTCAGATAAGAAACTTCTTCTTCACCTTTCTCTTCTTCCATTGTCGGAGTAACAAGCTTCAAAGATTCAGCTTCAGAAGTTCGGAGCGATAAGTGTTCCGAAGGAGTTCCCTTGTACTCATCTACTTGTTTTAACACATCTCCTGTCTCACCACTTCCTTCAGCAGCCTCTTCAACTTGTTCCACTTGCTCTACTTCCTCAGTATTAGTAGCGACAGCTTGTTCCGGAGCAACAAGATTCCTTCCTAGAGTCTCAGGTAGAGATTCCAGGGAGAAGGATCTCGGAACTGGAATTGTTGCTGAAACCATTTCATTGAACTTTAACAACGCTTGCACAGCCTCGGCTTTTGACATCTTCTTCTTAAGCTTATTCTCCTTTGCTTTCTTTTCAAGCTCATCAGCCGTTTTCTCCTTCAAAGCCTTAGCCTCCGCAGGGTTCAATCCGAACTGCGGATCCCCTTCTTTCCTTGTTTCTTTATCTTCTCTCCACTTTGCAACAACCTCATCAGTATAGACTTTCTTCTTCTTAGGCTTTGGAGGTGCAGAATGGACATTCTTAGACTTAGGATCTTCTGCTTCTACTTCCACTTGTTTCAGCTTTCTCTTCCTTACCGGCTTAGAGGATTCCGGATCAACAGTTTTCGGAGCCACTTCTTCTTGAGCAGGTAGATGAATAAACATTCCAGTATTCTTGTCAAAGACTACATCCATTCTTTTCAGAGTATCATCACTTACCAACAAGATTTTACACACCCTTGGTTTAGAACTACAAGCTACCTTGAATGATTCAAGGCACCGAACTATTAACTTCGACAAAATTGCTGGGTACATCACGATCTGTGCTCTGAGATTTCCCTTCTTAAGATTCTCAATGGTTATGAGAATATGCTTCATGAGGTTAAACTTCCTTAGATTTATCAGGAAATCTAAGATATAGATTTCACTTTTCTTCAAGCTGTCCTTATCACCTTTTCTCGGTACGATAAATCCTTGCACCCATAATTCCAAAATCCGAAAATTAGTAGAAAGACTTGCAATTTTCGGAGCCTTATCATCAGCCAGTCCGAGAGTATCTAAGGATTTCTCTTTGTTGAAGCTTCCCTTGGAATCCGGAAAAACGTGAGAAATAAACTCAGCTTCACCTTCATAAGATAACCCTACCAAGCTTGCAGCCTTGGTGTAAGAAAGCTTATATGTCTTTGAAGTGCATTGTGTTGCATTTTTTGTCAATGAGACATGTTGTTGTCTTAGAATGAATGGATGTCGAGGAAAGTCAAGATGTGAATGACAAAGGTTGTGATGGTGTTGGTGATGAATGGAGAGTGGCCATGGTACTAAGAGGCATGTCACTTAGGAGATTCACTAAGTGGCATTGGAGAATATGGTTGAAACATTCTCCATGTCACATCTGACGATTGTGGAGCTGTTCTTTAAGTTCATAGAACTTGTATCAACTGGATACAAAGTCACAACATGATTAGAAGACCATGCATTGTACTGACAATGCATGAGGAGTTGAAGAGATCCATCCACAACTTCTAAGTGGATGAAGTGGATTAATAAAGTCCATGCACTATCACTTAGTGCATGAGAATTTGAAGAAGTTCCAATTTGATCTCTGATTAAATCAACAAAGAGAATTGAAGAAGTTATTTGATTCAGGAGTTCGGTTGAAGATGAAAAACCTTCAAGAAGTCCCTCCTAAGTATTGAACACATATGGAAGAGGAGATGAAGAAGATTAAGAAGAAACCGTTTGAAATTCCATTCATAAGTGATGAATACATGTTGAAGATAATGGAGGAATTTCAAAATGAAGAAGAAGAAAGGAAGAAGGATAAATGAGGAAGAAGGCTTGAAGTGGCACTTGGCATGTTTTATATGGAGAAGAACTTTGTATTTCACAAAGTCCTATTCTGTCCCTTTGCCAAAAAATTGGCCAGCCAAGGCACCTTGGGGGGTTCAACCCCAAGGCATGGGCACTAGGGCACCACGCCCGGGGGAACCCCGTGGGGCGAGCCAGGGCGGCAGGGCGCACCCAAGGACACCCCTGCATGAGCGCCTGGGGCACGCCCGGAGGAGCGCAGGGAGCATAGTGGGCGCTTGAAGCGCGCCCGCGAGGACCAGAGTGGGCGCAGAGCACGCCCGCAGGGAGAACACGGTGCGGGGTGGCACCGTGGGGGGAGAGGATTCAACTGAGCATTGGATGGCAGCGACATATTGATAAAGCGCGGATAAACCGCGAGAGGTTTCGATGTGGGACGCGGAAAATTTCCCGGGAGCGAATCTGAGCCGCTCGATTGATCGCGCGCTTGATCTGCGCCGCACGATCCATCTGCGGCGCCGCGATCTAATCCAGGCCGTCCAAGGTTAATCGATCGCCTGATCCGACGGCTAAGAGACCGTCCTCTTCCTCGAGCTCGAGCCGAAGCCTCCCGCGTACCTCCTTCGAACCAGAGGCTTCCCGAAGATGGATTTCGGGTTCCCGGCCACCTCTGAAGGAAGTGAAGCCTCCACTGTGATCGTCTGGCCAAGACGAACTGTTCCATGATTAAAAAGTGGGCTTGCATGCAACGAGAGAAGGATTCGAGATTTGGCCGAAGGCAAACCGAAGGTGCCGAGGCCAGTTGGTGTTCGAGCTTTGCATGCATGGATTGGAATTAAAGAGGCCGTGCATGCGTTCAAAGTCGCATGCACGTGGAGAAAATTAAGGAAAGAACCCGCGGTGGAAACTGAGGAGAAAAACAAGATTTCACCGAATCTTGAAGATCCGAAGATCTCGGGTGTTTGAAGTTATTGCACGCGGATAATCTGAGGCAGTCTCTGCCTATAAAAATGAGGCCGAGCCCTCTGTGCCGCTTGCTGATGCGCTGAAGTTTTGTTGAAGACCTGTCGTCCCGCGTGTGCCTCTGCCTCGCGAAGAAGAAGCCGCCGCGCAAAGTTTTGTGCGGCTGAAGTTCCTTGCGCGCAACCTCTTTGCGCGACAAGAAGAGGAGGAAGGGCAGCGCCAACTTGCGCGCCCCCTCTGTGCACCGTGCCTCCTGCACGGTTTGCACTAAGTGCGGCCAAGGTGTCCTTGACACGCTTGCGCACCCGCGGTGTTATACCCTGCGCGGTTTGCACTTGCGCGCCCGCGGTGCTTTGCACCTGTGGCTTGCGCGACCCACGGTCAGTGGGACAGTCACGGCTGTGAAGGGAAGAACAGGGCCGCACCCCTTGCGCGCCTTCATTTGAGACAGGGAGTTCGGGTTGTGTTTTACACACAGTGTGTGTGTGCAAAATTTGAAGAACCACCGTGGGCAGTGTGTGTGCAAATGGAGTAAGAGGATCCTACGGTTTTGTGTGTGCAAAGAGGAAGACCCGAGGACATTGTGCCTTGGGTGTGTGTGAAACAAGAAGAACCACACTTTGTGTGTGGTGTGAGGTGAAGAAGGAAGGCCGAGGCCTTTGTGCCTTGTGTGCAAAGTGATCAAGAGAAGGCCGTGGCCCTACTGTGTGTGCATTTGAAGAAAAGGCAGTAGCCTTGTGTGGTTGCAAAGAGGAGAAAGGCAAAGCTTGCACTTTGTGTGTGCATTTAAAGAAGGAGGCCGTAGCCCTTATGTGGGTGCACACATTGAAGAACAAATTATAGAATATTATTTGTGTGTGCAAGACAAGTGGAAGTGCCTTTGGCTAAGTGTGTGCACAAGAAGTGGGAGGCCGAGACCACACCATTGTGTGTGTGTGAGATAGTGAAGAAATAAGCCGAGGCCAAGTGTATGCAAGTGGGTGAAGTGAAGACCACACATTTGTGTGTGTGTGCAAAATTGAAGAACCACCTACGGACCAAGTATGTGCAAGAAGAAGTGAAGGCCAACTCATGTGTGTGCTAAAGTGAAACAATTGTGTGCAAATTAAAGAAGTGGCCAAACCTAGGTGTGTGCACTAAAAAGTGTATACACATTAGAAGAAGAAGAAGAAGTTCCACACTAAAGTAAAACACACTTCTAAGTGTGTGAACAAATTGGATATAGTGTGTGAAGTGCAGTGAAGGTGTGTGCTTAAAGATATTACACCCTTTGTGGGTCTACTGCATCAAAAAGAGGAAAGGGGAAGTGCATGCTTGCATGCGTGCACATGCACACGTGAACAAAGCCAAATCTGGTTGTGTGCATCTGAGTTGTCCAAGACCAGGAGGTTCTTGAAGATTTGAGAAGGCCATGCAGTCAGTGCATGAGGAACCAGAGATGCCATGCACTCAGTGCATGAAGTTGATGTGAATTGAGACTGGACCAGACTGAAGTTAAAGATATTATTTGTCTGAGTATTCAGTAGTTGGAGAGAAGACAGGTCATCCTGAGAAGAAGGAGATAAAGCCTGAGCGAGACGAGAAGACCTGATCATCACAAGTGATCAGAGGTACAGAGCAAGGCCAGCAGTCTTTATCCCAGACTGCTGAAGATACTTGAAGAGCTGAACAAGAAGAAGAGCTACTCGTGTGACTCGAGGAGCCAGGAGAAGACCCTGTGGGACTCAGGGAGAAGAAGTCTTCAGTGGGATTCTGGAGCAGGCCAGTGGGACTCTGGTAACACTGTGGGACGCAGTATAAAGACCCTCCTGTGGGACTCAGGAGAGATACGGTGGGAAGCTGTATCGACCATTGTAATACTAACAGATTATAATGGGAGAATCCATGCTGGGAGAGCATGGCAAGGATGCAGGCCTTTGGTGCCGAACCTTGTAAATCCTTGTGTCCAGTGCCTTTACATTTACTGCATCATTCGTGGAAAGGTGAGAGATACAAGAAGAGTGGATCGAGGCTTTAACCAGCCATAGAGGTTTAATTGATTAAGAATCAATTAGTAAAAAGTTTTAAAGGATCACTGATTCACCCCCTCCCCCTCTCAGTGATTCACACTGATCTGGGCACTTCAATTGGTATCAGAGGGAGGTTGCCTCTAAAAGATCCAAGAGAGTCTATATGGAGTGCAGATTTGAGGAAATGAAAGAACAGCCTCAAATGGAGATATCTTCCAAGACTCTGAAAAACAGAATGAAGAAACAGGCAAAGAAGATGAGGAAGAAGGTTGCTGCAATCAGAGAAACTCCTTCTATGGAAAGAAATGTGAAAGTCACATCAGATGACAATTCCTTTTATCATTCTTCTGATGAAGCCTGCTCTAGCTGTGATGAAGATGGAAGAAACAATGATCTTCTAAATGCAATCAAATATCTTCAGAAGAGAGTCCCCAAGGAAATTGCAATGTGTATAGCTACAGGCCTCCTTGATCTTCATGAAGAAAAATCACAGTTAGAAGAAGAAGCCAATGCAATGTAAGATCAATTGGCAAAAAGGGTTGGCATAACCAACACTCTCAGAAAGCTGGTAAATGCCAAAGATGAAACAGTATCTCTTTGCAATGAAAGATATGAAGACACTGCTGAAGAATTGCAGAGAAGCCTTTCTGAGAAAGAAATCTTTATGATAATAATCAAAGATGTTTTCCATGCACTGGAAAAGAGGCACAAAGTTTCAATGAATGTCAGAGATGCTCAACTCAAAGACAAAGTCAAATTGGTGAAGGAGCTTGGCAATTCATTACAAGAAATGAAGAAGGTGCATGAAGACCAGATGAAACAGCTGGAAGAGAAATGGGAAGGAAGGCTAAGAACAGTTGAGGATGAGAAGAACTCCCTCAACATGAAGTGTTTAGAACTGGAGGTGATATTGAAAAATCTGCAATCACCTAAAGCTGAATCCTCCCAGTCAGCTGATAGAAGAAATGTTGCTACACAAGTATGCTTTGAGAAGGATGATTCTAAAAGAAAGACATCCTCTAGTGAAAGTGCAACAACTTCTAAAAAGAAGGTACCATCCATACCATCTTGTACTCATGCTTCTAAAAGTGTTTCTACTAAAAGTGCAGGATGGAAGAATAATTCCAAACAAATATGGATGAAGACAGTAAAGAAGCAGAGCTCTCCTGAAACAACACAACAGGTCAAGAAAAGTACCCTACAATCAGAAGGACTGAAGAGGTCAAGATTCGTGGGACAATGCTGGTGTTGTAACAAGTATGGGCATTGTGCAAAGGATTGTTGGTACAATCCACTGAATGCCAAAGCACAGAGGAAGCCCATGCCTAGGGGGAGCAAGCCAGAAGTTAAGAAGCAACATCCACAGGTCCAGAGACATCTGTTTACTGCTAACAGATTTGGATTACTTGACAACATCTGGGATGGTTGCAAAAGTGGTCAAAAAGATACATGTCAATCTCCAACTGTATCCAGAGCTCAAAAGAAGAAAAGATCACAGAACCTGGCTCAGAAAGAATCCTTGGGAAGCAAGCAGAAGAAAGTGGAAGATGCTCCCAAGAAGAGTTTGAAGAATGAAGAGAAGTCCTTGGAATCTAAATCCAAGAAGGGTGAGTCATCCAGAAGGACCACCAAGAAGAAGTGCTTCTACTGTGGAAGGAATGGTCATACCATGGATCTTTGTAAAGAAGCCATGGAAATCAATAGAAGCCAACTGAACTCAAACAGACAATCAATCCAAAAGAAGCCGAAGGGATTGATTGAAAACAAGTTGCCTAAGAGAGGTAGCTTGACAGCATCAAAAGAACCATGTGGAACTTCCAGAACTGAGGCCACACTTCCAAGTGACTTACTAGTCATATGGCCAAATCAGTTGCAACTTGCCAAAGATCTACAAAGAGCTGAAGATGAAGTTCTGGCAATTGCTAAGGCAAAAGGGAAGAAGAATATTTCACATGAAGATGTATTGAGATCCACACCAGCACAATCATCAATGAAGATCAAATGTGCAAGTGTGAAGACTGGTGAAAATGGGACATCTCGGTTGAGAGAATCTTCTCAACCTTGTTGTTCACATTGATGAACCAAGGAGGTTCCATCTTATTCCCTTATACATTGGTATTTACATGTGCTAACAATGCAGGGAATTGAAGATGATGATCATTCTCATCTGGAGAGTGGTTTGGACAAAATGGAGAGCACCCCTTGAGGGGGAGCCAATCTGGAGAAGATGGTATTCTAAGATTTAATACTATCTTGAGAAAAGCTGAAGGTATTCCAATCATACTTTCATCCCTTGGTTCTTAATTGAGGCTATCTTGTCAATTAAGGGGGAGTATGGATTGAAGACAAATGATTGAAAGGGGGAGCTTTATCTTTGCACTGAACTTTCTAATGAGTTTTGTGAAGTATGTGCAGGATTTAGCAATTCATTGGTATATCTGAAAAATCTCAAACCCCTAAGCATGATCTCACATGTACAGTGAATTTTGGATAGCTTTGAATTCCTTGGTCATATCACTCTTGTTTTCTACACCGGGTTAGCCCAAGTAGACTTAGAGCTGATTTACTAAAGGTTCTTTGCTAAAGAGAACATGTGACATCATCCCTCTCCTAATGTTTTTCAAGAAGATGCTTTTATAAGGGAGGAAGAGATTTTTGAAAGTGAACCACACCACACCTTTGCATTTGATTGCCAATAAGGGGGAGAAAATATTGGCACACATAGTGACCCATTCATATGTGCTGAAGGAGTGTATTGACAACAAATACAAAGGGGGATATTGAAGTGCATTGTGTTGCATTTGTTGTCAATGAGACATGTTGTTGTCTTAGAATGAATGGATGTCGAGGAAAGTCAAGATGTGAATGACAAAGGTTGTGATGGTGTTGGTGATGAATGGAGAGTGGCCATGGTACTAAGAGGCATGTCACTTAGGAGATTCACTAAGTGGCATTGGAGAATATGGTTGAAACATTCTCCATGTCACATCTGACGATTGTGGAGCTGTTCTTTAAGTTCATAGAACTTGTATCAACTGGATACAAAGTCACAACATGATTAGAAGACCATGCATTGTAATGACAATGCATGAGGAGTTGAAGAGATCCATCCACAACTTCTAAGTGGATGAAGTGGATTAATAAAGTCCATGCACTATCACTTAGTGCATGAGAATTTGAAGAAGTTCCAATTTGATCTCTGATTAAATCAACAAAGAGAATTGAAGAAGTTATTTGATTCAGGAGTTCGGTTGAAGATGAAAAACCTTCAAGAAGTCCCTCCTAAGTATTGAACACATATGGAAGAGGAGATGAAGAAGATTAAGAAGAAACCGTTTGAAATTCCATTCATAAGTGATGAATACATGTTGAAGATAATGGAGGAATTTCAAAATGAAGAAGAAGAAAGGAAGACGGATAAATGAGGAAGAAGGCTTGAAGTGGCACTTGGCATGTTTTATATGGAGAAGAACATTGTATTTCACAAAGTCCTATTCTGTCCCTTTGCCAAAAAATTGGCCAGCCAAGGCACCTTGGGGGGTTCAACCCCAAGGCATGGGCACTAGGGCACCATGCCCGGGGGAACCCCGTGGGGCGAGCCAGGGCGGCAGGGCGCACCCAAGGACACCCCTGCATGAGCGCCTGGGGCACGCCCGGAGGAGCGCAGGGAGCATAGTGGGCGCTTGAAGCGCGCCCGCGAGGACCAGAGTGGGCGCAGAGCGCGCCCGCAGGGAGAACACTGTGCGGGGTGGCACCGTGGGGGGAGAGGATTCAACTGAGCATTGGATGGCAGCGGCATATTGATAAAGCGCGGATAAACCGTGAGAGGTTTCGATGTGGGACGCGGAAAATTTCCCGGGAGCGAATCTGAGCCGCTCGATTGATTGCGCGCTTGATCTGCGCCGCACGATCCATCCGCGGCGCCGCGATCTAATCCAGGCCGTCCAAGGTTAATCGATCGCCTGATCCGACGGCTAAGAGACCGTCCTCTTCCTCGAGCTCGAGCCGAAGCCTCCCGCGTACCTCCTTCGAACCAGAGGCTTCCCGAAGATGGATTTCGGGTTCCCGGCCACCTCTGAAGGAAGTGAAGCCTCCACTGTGATCGTCTGGCCAAGACGAACTGTTCCATGATTAAAAAGTGGGCTTGCATGCAACGAGAGAAGGATTCGAGATTTGGCCGAAGGCAAACCGAAGGTGCCGAGGCCAGTTGGTGTTCGAGCTTTGCATGCATGGATTGGAATTAAAGAGGCCGTGCATGCGTTCAAAGTCGCATGCACGTGGAGAAAATTAAGGAAAGAACCCGCGGTGGAAACTGAGGAGAAAAACAAGATTTCACCGAATCTTGAAGATCCGAAGATCTCGGGTGTTTGAAGTTATTGCACGCGGATAATCTGAGGCAGTCTCTGCCTATAAAAATGAGGCCGAGCCCTCTGTGCCGCTTGCTGATGCGCTGAAGTTTTGTTGAAGACCTGTCGTCCCGCGTGTGCCTCTGCCTCGCGAAGAAGAAGCCGCCGCGCAAAGTTTTGTGCGGCTGAAGTTCCTTGCGCGCAACCTCTTTGCGCGACAAGAAGAGGAGGAAGGGCAGCGCCAACTTGCGCGCCCCCTCTGTGCACCGTGCCTCCTGCACGGTTTGCACTAAGTGCGGCTAAGGTGTCCTTGACACGCTTGCGCACCCGCGGTGTTATACCCTGCGCGGTTTGCACTTGCGCGCCCGCGGTGCTTTGCACCTGTGGCTTGCGCGACCCACGGTCAGTGGGACAGTCACGGCTGTGAAGGGAAGAACAGGGCCGCACCCCTTGCGCGCCTTCATTTGAGACAGGGAGTTCGGGTTGTGTTTTACACACAGTGTGTGTGTGCAAAATTTGAAGAACCACCGTGGGCAGTGTGTGTGCAAATGGAGTAAGAGGATCCTACGGTTTTGTGTGTGCAAAGAGGAAGACCCGAGGACATTGTGCCTTGGGTGTGTGTGAAACAAGAAGAACCACACTTTGTGTGTGGTGTGAGGTGAAGAAGGAAGGCCGAGGCCTTTGTGCCTTGTGTGCAAAGTGATCAAGAGAAGGCCGTGGCCCTACTGTGTGTGCATTTGAAGAAAAGGCAGTAGCCTTGTGTGGTTGCAAAGAGGAGAAAGGCAAAGGTTGCACTTTGTGTGTGCATTTAAAGAAGGAGGCCGTAGCCCTTATGTGGGTGCACACATTGAAGAACAAATTATAGAATATTATTTGTGTGTGCAAGACAAGTGGAAGTGCCTTTGGCTAAGTGTGTGCACAAGAAGTGGGAGGCCGAGACCACACCATTGTGTGTGTGTGAGATAGTGAAGAAATAAGCCGAGGCCAAGTGTATGCAAGTGGGTGAAGTGAAGACCACACATTTGTGTGTGTGTGCAAAATTGAAGAACCACCTACGGCCCAAGTATGTGCAAGAAGAAGTGAAGGCCAACTCATGTGTGTGCTAAAGTGAAACAATTGTGTGCAAATTAAAGAAGTGGCCGAACCTAGGTGTGTGCACTAAAAAGTGTATACACATTAGAAGAAGAAGAAGAAGTTCCACACTAAAGTAAAACACACTTCTAAGTGTGTGAACAAATTGGATATAGTGTGTGAAGTGCAGTGAAGGTGTGTGCTTAAAGATATTACACCCTTTGTGGGTCTACTGCATCAAAAAGAGGAAAGGGGAAGTGCATGCTTGCATGCGTGCACATGCACACGTGAACAAAGCCAAATCTGGTTGTGTGCATCTGAGTTGTCCAAGACCAGGAGGTTCTTGAAGATTTGAGAAGGCCATGCAGTCAGTGCATGAGGAACCAGAGATGCCATGCACTCAGTGCATGAAGTTGATGTGAATTGAGACTGGACCAGACTGAAGTTAAAGATATTATTTGTCTAAGTATTCAGTAGTTGGAGAGAAGCCAGGTCATCCTGAGAAGAAGGAGATAAAGCCTGAGCGAGACGAGAAGACCTGATCATCACAAGTGATCAGAGGTACAGAGCAAGGCCAGCAGTCTTTATCCCAGACTGCTGAAGATACTTGAAGAGCTGAACAAGAAGAAGAGCTACTCGTGTGACTCGAGGAGCCAGGAGAAGACCCTGTGGGACTCAGGGAGAAGAAGTCTTCAGTGGGATTCTGGAGCAGGCCAGTGGGACTCTGGTAACACTGTGGGACGCAGTATAAAGACCCTCCTGTGGGACTCAGGAGAGATACGGTGGGAAGCTGTATCGACCATTGTAATACTAACAGATTATAATGGGAGAATCCATGCTGGGAGAGCATGGCAAGGATGTAGGCCTTTGGTGCCGAACCTTGTAAATCCTTGTGTCCAGTGCCTTTACATTTACTGCATCATTCGTGGAAAGATGAGAGATACAAGAAGAGTGGATCGAGGCTTTAACCAGCCATAGAGGTTTAATTGATTAAGAATCAATTAGTAAAAAGTTTTAAAGGATCACTGATTCACCCCCTCCCCCTCTCAGTGATTCACACTGATCTGGGCACTTCAGTCTTGCCATACGATTTGAAAGAAAACTTCTCTCTATCATCTTCCTTAAAGAAAGAAACTGATTCATAAAATTCGACAAGTAAATCAGAATAGACTTCATCTTGATTCCCGGTTTTAGATACCGCAACATCCTTCCAGCCATTCAACTTGATGTTCTTTGAGATAAGGGAATCATAATTGTTGAAGAAATCCGGATGGAGTAACCTTTCTCTGTATACTAACCACTGAGAAATAGGCTTGGTTGAAGACATTTCTTGAGAAGCTAACTCTGCAGACATTCGGATCTGAAGTCCTCTGAGAAATTTGGAACGGAAAAGTCTGAATTTCGGAACGGCCTTAAAACAGAGGGTCAGAACTTAAGCACGCGAAAGCTTGAAACCGATGTGGGACGAGAAATTGGGTCCCCTTTATATAGGTAACGAGATGAAGGTTTACCTTCCATAATTGATCTAACGGTTGGAATGAACTGAGATCAAATCTGACGGTTGATAACTTGAATCCGATCTTTTTGAAGTTTTTATTAAAGTAAAGAATTAAGAAATCCAAAATCCGAAAACAAAATATAAGAAACTGCCAGCAAGTAAAATATGATTACGAAAACTTCAGTAAGGAAATCATACCTTTCGGATTAGCTTAGGAAAGTTATTCGTAATGGGTAATATAAAGACGACTACGAAAAACTCAATACGAAAAACTAAATACGAAAAAGTAAATACGAAAAACTCAATACAAAAAAGTAAATATGAAAAGGTAAAAAAAAACTTGGTACAAAAATCTGGTTATGAAAGTACCAATACGAAAGTTGTCCATTCCGGAAATTTTCAATACGAATACTTACATTCCAGAAGTATTCTGTACAAAAATATCCATTCTGGAAAATGGTAGTTCCGGAAGTTCCATTCCGGAAATATTCGTTTCGAAAAGTTTAAAAACAAATTTTGAAAAACTTTGTTAAACAAACAATCAAATGTACTCCCCCTATGAAAAGGAGTTTATTACTGTAAGGAGATTTTTTCAACAGTAAGTTAATTAAGAAAGATTACCTTACGGTTATCATTCCTAACTTCTGTTTAATATATTCAAATCTATCAGAAGGCAAAGATTTTGTGAAAATATCAGCAAGTTGATCTTGCGTTCCGATAAACTGAAGAATAATATCTCCTTTAAGTGTGTGATCCCTAAGAAAGTGATGCCTAATATCTATGTGTTTTGCACGGGAGTGATGTGTAGGGTTTTTACTTAGGGCAATGGCACTTGTGTTATCACACAAAATTTGAGTTTTGGTAAAACTCAAGCCATAGTCTGTGAGTGTGTGTTGCATCCACAACACTTGTGCACAATAACTTCCAGCTGCTACATATTCAGCTTCAGCAGTGGAGAGTGCAACAGAATGTTGCTTCTTGCAGGACCAAGAAACTAATGAATCTCCTAAGAAATGACAAGTTCCGGATGTACTTTTCCTATCCATTCTACATCCACCAAAGTCAGCATCAGAAAAGCTTTTTAGAATAAAATCATTTCCAGAAGTATAAAATAATCCTAGATCCATCGTTCCCTTAAGGTAGCGAAAAATTCTTTTTACTGCCTTTAAGTGAGATTCCTTAGGATTGGATTGATATCTTGCACATAAGCATACTAAAAACATTAAGTCTGGTCGACTAGCTGTTAAGTAAAGTAGACTTCCTATCATACCTCTAAAAGATGTTTGATCTACTGGTTTCCCAGCTTCATCAAGATCTAAAGAGTTTGAGGTACCAATGGGAGTACTTATACTCTTAGTGTTGTCATAGCCATACTTTTTAATAAGATCTTTAATATATTTATGTTGAGATATGTAGGTTCCTTCTGGTTTTTGAGAAATTTGAAAACCAAGGAAAAATGTTAACTCACCCATCATACTCATTTCAAACTCAGATTTCATTAGACTTGCAAAAGAATCAGTCAAAGATTGCTGAGTTGAACCAAATCTAATGTCATCAACATAAATTTGAACAATCAAAACATTTTTCTTATCTTTCTTTATAAAAAGGGTTGGATCTGCATTTCCCTTAACATAATTATTTTGAAGCAAAAATCCAGTGAGTCTATCATACCATGCTCGTGGGGATTGTTTAAGGCCATACAAAGCTTTGGTAAGTCTAAAAACATGATCTGGATGTTTTGTATCTTCAAAGCCAGGAGGTTGTTCAACAAAAACTTCCTCTTGAACATAACCATTAAGAAAAGCACATTTCACATCCATTTGAAATAGTTTGAAATTAAAGAATGCTGCAAAGGCAAGTAGAATACGGATAGATTCAAGTCTAGCTACTGGAGCATAGGTTTCTTCATAGTATATTCCTTCTTGCTGATTATATACTTTAGCAACAAGTCTAGCTTTATTTCTAACAATGACTCCATTTTCATCACATTTATTTCTGAAAACCCATTTTACTCCAATAACAGAAGTTTCCTTAGGTCTCTCAACCAAGGTCCAGAATTTATTCCTTTCGAATTCATTTAGTTCATCTTGCATTGCTTTGATCCAATCATCATCACCTAAAGCTTCATCAGTGCTTTTAGGCTCTAATTGGGAAAGAAATGCTAGATGTTCTACTTCATTTCTTAAGGAACTTATAGTCCTTACAGGTTGATTTACATCACCAATAATACTATCACTGGGATGATTCTTAAGAAACACCTGATTTGGGTTTTGTAAAACCTGTTCATCAACATAGGGTAGAAAGTCTTCTGGGGTAAATGTTTCAGAAGTATCTTCTAGAACAATTTCCTTATCAGAAGGTTCTTCTATCAAAGGTTGACAATCAGTTTTTGAAAACACATCCGAAGATGTAAGTTGAGATGGTTTAAAAACAAAAGGGTCTGATTCATCAAATTTTACATGTACTGTTTCCTCAACAGTACAAGTATTTTTATTAAAAACTCTATAAGCCTTAGAGGTTGTGGAATAACCTAAGAAAATTCCTTCATCAGACTTTGGTGCGAATTTATGTAAGTTATATTTAGTATTCAAAATGAATACTTTGCAACCAAAAACCTTGAAGTAGGAAAGTCTTGGTTTTCTACCATTCCATAACTCATAAGGAGTTTTATTAAGAAAAGGTCTAATCAAAACTCGATTTATAGTATAACAAGCAGTACTTACAGCTTCAGCCCAGAAATGTCTAGCAATAGAATATTCACTCAACATGGTTCTAGTTATCTCTTGAAGAATTCTATTTCTTCTTTCAACTACACCATTCTGTTGAGGAGTTCTAGGTGCTGAAAAATTGTGAGTAATACCTTTCTTACTACAAAAAGTTTCAAAATCTGAATTTTGAAATTCTCCTCCATGATCACTATGAATAGTTTTCAATGGAAGGTTTTTCTCATTTTTAACTTGAGCTCTAAAACTTTTGAAATAAGAAAAAACTTCAGATTTCTTTGCTAGAAAATAGACCCAAGTAAATCTAGTGTAATCATCAACTAGAACAAACACATAGTATTTGCCTCCAATGCTTCCAGTTTGTGTTGGACCAAAAAGATCCATGTGTACTAACTGTAATGCATCGGTTGTTGAGACTTCACCGATTGACTTAAAACTAGATTTATGTTGCTTGCCATATTGACAAGGATCACAAACTTTAGAAGAATCAAATCTAAGCTCTGGTAGATCCTTAACTAGTTTCTTCTTAGAGAGTTTACATAGGTTTCTAAGATTACAGTGTCCTAATCTTCTATGCCATAACCAAGAATGATCTTCCATTGCACTTAGGCAAGGTAAATCTTGGCTTCTTAGGTCTTCTAAGTTTAAGGTGTAAACATTCTCTTGCCTGTTGGCTGAGAGAATAAATTCTTCCTTGGAATTGTGAACTAAGCACTTATCATTCCTAAAATTCACAAGGTAACCTTCATCACATAACTGACTTATGCTAATGAGGTTGTGCTTAAGACCTTTAACAAAAAGAACATTTGAAATAAAAGTTTTACCTAAAAGAACAATATTACCAATACCAACAATCTCTCCCTTAGCATTGTCTCCGAAAGTTACCTTTCCTCCTTTCGTTTTGATAATCTTTTCAAAAAATCTTTTGTTACCAGTCATATGCCGGGAACATCCACTATCCATGTACCATATATTGTTGCTGGTACTTTCTTTATTATCCTGAAATTAAGAACAAAGTTAGATTTTCGGAATCCAAACTTGTTTGAATCCGAGATTTCCAGACAAAAATTTTTTTGGAACCCACATTTTCTTAGAAAAATAAGCTTTATGAAAACCTAAGGATTGAGTTTTGTTTAAGGAACAATTCTTTGCCCAGTGACCACCACATTGACACTTGGTACAAAATGGGGCACTTTGAGGAACAAAATCATTGTTACTGAAAATAGGTTTTGCATGGGTATAACCAAATCCAGATTTATTTCTTAAAGGTCGTATTTGGGAATACATCTTATCAAAATTTTCCTTACCATGGGTAAAGTTTGATAAACACTTCTTTAAGGAAAAAATTTCGGACTTGAGTTTTACAACCAAGTTTTTATCCTCAAAATCATTAATTTTGGAACTAGAGTTAGGCTCGAAAACATTTTTCTTAGAAATTACTTTTTCTAATTCTTTAGAAAGTTTGTTCTTCTCAGAACTTACTTCCTCAAGATTTTTTGAAATATTTTCAAAATCAACATTTTTCTTATCAAGATCTTTAGAAAGATCTGATATCTCTTTAGTAAGAATAAAATTCCTAGAGTTTGCCTTATCAAGTTTCTTATTGAGTTTGGAATTCTCAATCTCAAGAAGTTCAGCAAACCTAGAGACTTCTTCATAAGTAGGTAAAGTATTTTCCTCATCAGAAGATGATTCTTCATCAGAAGAGTTATAATACTTACTATCATTAGAATTAAAAGAAACATTGGTCAATGATTCAACATTTCGTACCTTAGCCATAAGACAATGATTATCAATAGGTAATCTGGCTAAAAGACCAAGATTCTTCTATCCTGAAGATTCATAGTCAGAAGATTCATCTGAAGAGTCACCACCACTGGCACTCCAGGTGTCATTAGCTTTCATAACTTTCTTAGCTTTAGCTTTATAATACTTCTTTCTGTTCCTGTCTGAATGTCTTTCCTTCCTTTCTTTCTTTTTGAGCATAGGGCAATCTGGTCTAATATGTCCAGCTCTTTTACATTCATAACAAGTAACTTCTCCATCTTTCTTGTCTTTCCTATCCTTCTTCTTATACTTAGATTGAAAATTTCTCTGTCCAGCTATCTTGTTCATCCTTTGAGCAAGAATGGCTAATTCATTTTCTGAAACTTCACTCTCACTAGATTCAGATTGGAAAATGACTTTCTTCGACTTGGATCTGGTTACTCTCTCTGGAGTCTTAGCTTTCATCTGATTTGATGTAGTAGTAAAAGAAACAGTACCATTTCCATTCTTCTTCTTGATGTTGTCAGCATCTCTTTTCATTCTTGTTTCATGTTGTAGAAGAGTTCCAAATAATTCATCAAGAGTAATTTGAGTAACCTTCCTGTTCTCATCTATAGCCGTTCTCTTGGATTCCCACTCATTGGGCATAATATCAATTATCTTGTCTACAAGAGCTTCATCATCTAAACCTTTCTCTCCCATAGATTGTAGACTGTTGACAATAGTCATAAACCTTTGTTGAACTTTACAGATAGGTTCTCCATAAGGAAAATTGAAGCCATGATATTCAGCTCTAAGCATAGCTCTTCTAGTCTCAATCACCTTAGAAGTCCCAAAGTGTGTAACCTCTAACTTCTTCCATATACAATTAGCTGCTTCACAAGAAGAAATTTGGATATATATATTTCTAGTCATTGAACATAGTAAAGTATTGCGTAACTTATAGTTGAGTTGATATTCTTGCTTTTCCTGGTTAGTAAAGGTTCTGACTTCCTTGTCAGGAATTTTATAATCACCAGTAAGCATAACAAAATTATCTACACCAGTATTGATAACAAAAGTCTTCATACGATCTCTCCAGTATTCATAATCATTACCATCAAAGATAGGTGGTCTTGTAGGATTCATATTGTCAATAGATCCAACATTAATTCCTGCCATACCAAAAATAACTTTGCACACAAACTTGTTAGTAGCAAAAGATTCGTAATAAAAAAGTTCAGAATGAGAAAAGTTCGGAATAGATAATTCGGAATGACAAAGTTCGAAAGGATAAAGTGAGCAAGAAAAACTTATTCGTGAGTACAAGTATTTCAGTAACCTCCTCTGATACCAAATGTAAGATTGGTATAGAGTAAGAGGTTTCCAACCTCTGATACCAATTGTAGGATCGAAATATAGTATGAGATGCTCAATATACAAGAGGGGGGGTGAATTGTATACTTTAAAAATTCTTTTGGAACCTTTAAAGTTAGTTAAGAATAACTATGTTTTCCTTAAGTAAAGGAATAGGCTAAGTTTAACAAAGTTAAACTAAGTAAATTCACAACACCTCTAACACCGAACTAAACTTGGAAAGAGATTCCAAAAGTAGGTTCCGGAAATATGGTTCCGGAAATTGAAACTTAACAAAAGTTACAATATGAGATTCTACCTTAAAGCGTATAGAATCTAAATGAATCAAAGTAAGTAAGGAAGTATAAGAAAGTTATACTTTCCTTAAGATACAAATTGCAGCGGAATAAAAAAAAACAAGTAGTAAAACTACTAGTAACAAGATATAAGTCTTTTAACCCAAAGAGAAAGGTATCCAACAACCTTGGATAAAGGTCCCTTGATTTATACTTTCAAGCAAGTCTGTCTTACCCACACCAGGGTAAGCCCTCGATACAAAGATCGGAGTCTCTGTCTTGCTATCCCCGCAAGCCCTCAACTTCAAGGTAGTTGGCAACCCCTGTCCTCCTCAGCAAGGAAGCCCTCGAACTTTAAGGTAGTCGGCACCTCTGTCTTCCTATCCCCGGAAGCCCTCGAATGTAATCACCAACATTCAGAGTCGCACGAAGCTTTGAGAGTTAATAAGAGCCTCTCTCTCTAGAATTCACTTCAACAGCATGTAGGCACAAAACTCAGTCGTTTTTCCAACAGCTCCCAGCTCTTTCAAATGAGCTCCTATTTATAGGTAAGGTCAGATCCTTCTCCAACGGTCATATTTTCCTTAAAGATCGGAGGGACCTGTACACGTGTCACTTAGACAACGGTTAGTTTATAACAAAACAGACGACATCGTTTTATAACAAGACAAGTGTAACAGAATGTACGACATCGTTTTAAACTCTAACATAAAGGTTCAGAATGAAAACTTAGGAGTGAAGGTTCGGAGTGAGAGAAACAATAGTAAAGAGTAGACAAATTTTAGAAGTGTAAGTAATATAAAAGTTCGGAGTCAAACAAAGATATTTTTCGGAGTCTGAATTAATTCAGAGTGTATAAAACAATGATAATCAGATTTTGTTTAATAGGTGAATCCGGAATGAGAATCCGGAATAGGAATTCGTCATCAGAAATCGTAATGAGAATTCATCATCAGAATTCGTAATGAGAATTCGTCATCATAATTCGTAATGAGAATTATTCATCAGAATTCGTAATGAGAATTCGGAATGAGATTTCTTCATTAGAATTCGTAATGGGAATTCTTCATTGGAATTCGTAATGAGAATTCGGAATGTGATTTCTTCATTAGAATTCGTAATGAGAATTCTTCTTCAGAATTCGTATCCTGAATCTGGAATAGAACTTAGTCAGAGTTCATATCCGGAATTCGGAATGAAACTTCCTTATAGTTCTTGTCCAGAATCCGAATCCTAAAACAGAATGCTTTATATCAAAGTTTCAATGATTCCGAGAAAATGAATCCGAATCTCATACTTAAGAAAAATATGGATGAAAATATGATAAGGATAATTTTACTTATAAAAGCGATTTTCCTTAAGAAATCAATTTTCCTTATAAAAGCAATTTTCCTTAAGAAAGGGTGTTTGTGATTTTCAAAACAAGAAGGAATGGAAAAGTCATAAGGAAAACCTTATTGACTCAACACTATTTATGCACTCCACTATATTAGTGGTCATATGATCTTATCTCTTGCCACTATGATATGTTAATGACCATTTTTCTTTTGCAATATGCATTATATATTCATACACATATTCATTAGCCATTCGAATCTCTACAAGACGTCGATCAAACCTTTCTTGTTGAGGCTCATATGCTAAAATCATAAGAGAATAAAGTATTAAAAAAGATATTAAATTTTTTTTAAAAAAAAAGTAAGTTTAGAAAAACATACCCAACTTGAGGATTGCCTTATTTATTGCCTTATTTCTGAAATGATTATGCACATTACTTGCAATATGTCTAATGCAATATCGATGATAAGCATTCAGTTATTTTCATGAAACCTCATAACTATTTACGGTCGCTATAATCGTCCGATGACGATTAGATATCAGACACACTCCCTGGTTTTGTGTGACATGAATACATATACATACCAAAAACCAACTTCAGGATTCAAAACCCTCCTTTTCAAAAATAGCGAATGCAAGTGGTAGAGGAGCGCGATTATCATTTTGTGTGACATTAATAAGTAGAACACTTGTATACTTGCAAGGAAAGTGTAATCGACCTGAATGAATTGTTTATAATAGGGGAAAACAGCGATGCATGACCTGAATTCCCAAAAAATCCTATTGAACTTCACCTATGATCGATCAACTCGGTGATTGGGGGACACATATTCAACAATGTCCAAATGATAAATAATTTGATTATTGAGAGAACAATTCCATAAGGTGTGACAACATTGCATATGATTAATCTCAATCACCATACACTTTTACAATTATCTTCTGTTTTGCATTTCAAGTTTTGTTGTATGATATCTTATAGTTAAAGTGGTCATTGTTGATGAACAAATTCAACAGTTTTCAACTATAAGATATACTACGACAAAGATTGAAATGCAAAACAGAAGACAATTGCAAGTGTATGGTGATCGAGATGAATCTTATGCAATATTGCCACAACTTATTGAATTGTTGTCTCTCAACAATCAAATTATTTATCATTTGGACACTATTGAGTGTGTGTCTCCCAATCACCGAGTTGATCGATAAAAAAGGTGAAGTTCAATAGATTTTTTTGGGCATTCAGGCCATGCATCACTGCTTTTCCCTATTGTAAACAATTCATTCAGGTCGATGACATTTTCTTTTATGACAATTATATAGGTGTTCTACTTATTGTTGCCACATAGGACGATAATCGTGCTCCTCTAACAGCATTCACTATTATTGAAAAGGTGAATTTTGAATCATGAAGTTGGTTTTTGGTATGTATACGGATTCATATCACACAAAACCAGAGAGTGTGTCTGATATTTGATCATCGAGCGATTATAGATGCGTGCATTACTTTGTTGAACGATCCCAATGGTCCATCAGATGATGAAAAATGGAATGCGTTTTACTCAGCATTTTCAAAGTGACATTGACCAAATACTACATGAGGTATCAAGATGGAGTGTTCTAACATTTGATCGGGAAAAGAGCAGCTTCCAGGTAAGAGAGTGCTACGATTGCACTACATGCAATACTGGTTGAGTGCTTGTGGTCATGTTGAATAACAGGTACTATGATTGCGACAACTTTCAAATATTGAGATATCTCTGTGCACATGTTGTTGTAGTCTGTGTATCGGTAAACATATTATGGAAGCTCTATGTTGACTCAGTGTATCACATGAGCACTCTGGTTAACTGTTATAGTGATCTTGGATGCATGTTGATGAATTTCATTCTATCCCATTGCCTGCTGATCAGCCGACCGTCGTCCCTGATATTTCCAGGTTTCGCAAATTGGTTTTGTTTTCATTTATGTTTGTTTTCAATTTCTTTCGTTTTTTAAATTATTGGCTTGATATTACCAGATTGCACCCCCGGGGAAGATCAAAGTCTACTCGAATTAGAAATGAGATGCACTGACCTTGACAATGGGGAGGGGGACTACGATGTAGCATTTGTCACGCAGAAGGACATACTTGTAATAGATGTCCCCAAGTAGCAGGACATAGCTCCACTTGCCATCATCCATGATCAAGTCTGTATTTTGTTATGAATGTGTATATTTTTTTGTATGTGGACGTTTTAGTAATGAATCATTTTATTTCCGACTTGCTCCATTTTTGACCTTTTTCAACTTTGGTTTGTTTCATTTCTGAATCCCATCAGAAAGAATTTTGTGATACGATAACTATTAAAAAAATAAACAGACAATGAAAATGAATATATCATGCGGCCGCATGTTCTATGCATGTTTTTCATTACTACTGATTTATATAAAAAAATTAGAATAAATTAAAATTCATTGGAGATCAATAAAACTAGAAATTCATAGACTAAACCAGCAACATCGACCACATATATTTGTTTGCCTCTTTTTTATCATAATGTTGAATTATACATGCTAATTGTCTACCTTATTTTGCTTGCTGTAGTTTTTTTTAAAAAGCTTAGAATTTTTATTGAATTCACTATAAAAAAGTAACAATTATATCATTTTTGTAGATGATAGGTCCATTGCTCACATCCCAGGATACCCATGTTTCACAGTTGGTTTTAGAAGGACGTTCCGTGCCTTCTTTGAGTGTACAAAGATCTCATCATTTCCATCATGCTATACCACCTCTCGCTATCATTCTCAATCTTCGTCGTGCTGAGTTCTATGGCGTAGAGATGTGCGATTTCACCTTTGTCGACCATCAGCTCATTGCTGCACTCGTAGAGAGATGGAGGCCGGAGTCACATACGTTTCATTTTACAGTGGGGGAGATGACTATTACACTACATGACGTGTCTATTATGTCGGGCCTCCCCATCGACGGTGCGACTGTGACAGAACGAGTCAGAGCAGATTGGTTTGAGCTTGTTCATAGATTACTGAGCATTGAGGTCCGCAACGATGGTAAGCTTGTCGTCGGTAGTAGATTACGCATATCCTGATTAGACCACCACTTCACACATCCAATAGATGACGACGATGAGATCACCATGGTACGATTTGCACATGATTACATTCTGAGGCTGATCGGTGACACAATTTTCATTGATCACTTCACTACATTTGTACATCTGATGTATTTACATTTATTAGAGGATTTTGGACCAGACAGACCGATATAGCTGGGGGTTTTCTTGTCTCGCATATACATACAGGGCGCTATGCAGCGTATGTCGCATCGATAAGATGCAGATCACAAGATGCAGTATTCTTCTACATATGTGGATATTGGAGCACATTCCTCACTTAGTTTCACATGATCGTGCGCCATTGCCTGTAGATATTGTAGTAGAGTCTCCACGTGAACGATGATATGTTATTTATTCCTACTGTCTAACTTAATTGTATTAACTTTTTATTATGAAATATAACTATAACAATGTTATCTACAGGCGGAGTCAGCCACATCGGCATTCAGATACAGCCAGACACAATATCCACGCCTACAGACTTACGCTGGACAGCCTTCGGCCAGATGATGTAAGTGGTTATTATTTATATAGTTAAATATTTATTTTTTATTGTACATCTCTTCATTTATTAATTGATTATTCATTTTTTTTTTCAGATTACATGGATACCATATATTGATGATATCATCTAGAGTCTTCCACAATATTGTACGGTGATGCTTGCTACCGGCTCCTGCATGGTTCCTTTGATTCATTTTCATATTGTCGAGTGACATCAAACTGACAGAGTTATGAGGCAGTTCAGATTTCTTCAGCTTGTTCTTGACCCGTCCAGTCAATTACCTTCACTTCATTCTCTAAAGATGTCAGGGAAGAGAGATTTTGATTGGAGGAGGTATCATGTAGGATATATTGACCTATGAGACAGATGACAGAATCCCGATTACGAGGAGCGGGGACAGTACGTATGCATTTATTCAGTCAGTATGTATAATAAATAATATTCTTAAATTTGTTATTAAATATTAATAATATTAATTATTTTGAATTCAATAAATATTATTACCGTTTAATAATTAATTTAAGATTATTATTTATTATATATAATATGGATTATAATACTGCGTATTAATATAATAAAGAATCATCTTAAATTAATTATTAAATAGTAATACTATAATTAAATATGACTAAATATTCATAAATATTGATAAATATTACTAAATATTACTAAATGTTAATAAATATTCATAAATATTAGTATTTATCTATATTTAATAATATATATTAATATTTATGAATATTTATTTAATGGATACCTATTATCATGAATATTTATTAATAATTATTAACATTTATTAATATTTATTTACCATTTAGTAATATTTAAGAAATATTTATTTATATTTATTAATATTTATATTCTTAATAAGAGGGTTGCACCCTCAACCCGTTAAAAAAAATTATTAAAATTTATGAATATTAATTTAAATTTATTATTATTTAATTGATATTTATTAATATTAATGAATATTTGTTAATTTTTACTTAAAGTTTATTAAATTTTAATTAATATTTATAAATATTTATAAATGTTGAAAAATATTTTGTTGATATTTATTAATATTTGTTAGTATTTTATTTATATTTTTGATTATTTAATTAGTATTTATTTATATTTATTGATATTTTATAAATATTGATGATTTTTTAATTAATATTTATTTATATTTCATTAGTATTTATAAATATTGATGATTTTTTTTAATTAAAAATTTTGGAGGAAGCGTGAACGAGGTTCACGCTTCTCCAGACCCTTTTTTTTTTAATATTCGGAACCCTATTCCTTGAAAAAAATAAATTCAAAAACCCTTTAAAAAAATTTACCCATTGTTATGGATAAGGCTTATGATCACATGGAGTGGAGAAATAATCTAAAGGGTATGAGGAATTTTGGTTTTTCGAAAAGGGTCTGCAACATTTTTTTCCGGTGTTATGTGTCACCTTGGCTGTCGGTTTCTGTCATGGTGAGGTGTTTTGGCTTCTTCAAGTTAGTTAGAGGGTTTTGACAGGATGGTCTATTTTCTTCATGTTTATTCATTCTGCCCAGGATGTCCACTCAAGGAACATTAAATTGGAAATGGAGAGGGGGAAGATCGTCCTGTATAATAACAAATCGTTGATTGGTATTATTTCTCATATTATGTTCACTGATGATATATTGTTTTTTATGAATGATAGGATTCATTCCATTGATGGATTCAACAGAATAGTGTAGAATTACTGTAAATGGAGCCAACCGAGGGTAAATTCCTCTAAGAGCAGTGTTTATCTATCTAAGGCATGTCTGGCTCATTGTGGGAATAAAATTCAGGAGAAGCTGGATATTCAAAAGTGGCTCTTACCGATGGAATATCTTAGAGCACCTATCTCAAATGGTATAATTAAGAATGTGTTTTTCGATAATATTATTAATCAGATATCTAATTGTGCGTCAAACTAGATGAACCGGTTCCTCTCGTTCGGAGGTAGGAACAACCTTATCAACTTTGTTCTATCCTACGGCCAATGCATGTTTTATCTGTCATCAAGGCACGGAAGAGATCTATCTCTAAGCTTGAGATTATCATGAATTCATTTTTATGGGATGAAAAATAGAGGGGGCGAAGCCAAGAGGGATTTTTGGGAAAGGTTGGCGAGACCTGTTGTGGAGGGAGGGATTAACATAAAAAATGTTGTGGAGGGCATGCAGAGGATGCAGGCGAAGCTAGCCTGGGAAATTATCTGAGGGAAAGTCTGTGGGAAAAGTTTATGAAGGATAGGTATGGTGAGAACTTGGATGGCTGGGCGAGTCGAAAAAATAGTTGTTTTGGGGATGGCGTGAAATATGATTGGTCTCTTTGATATTTTGAAGGATAATGTCCGATTGATTGTTTGTCGTGGCAGCATCAGATACTAGAAAGATAACTAGGAAGGCTGAAGCCTCTTCCTCCCAGTGTGACAGGTTCTGAAGATCACTTTCAAGCATGAGATCATGCATCAGGGTCTAATAAATTCTACACTTAACGAGGATCAGAAAAATTCACATGGGCACATGTTTATCATCGAACGTCCATCCAGGTGCATTGGGACACTTTAAGATTTTATTTCATCCTGGTTTCAAGGGGCGGGGAAGAGGGGCAACAAGATCAGAGTTCGGGCCGTAGTGTTTTCTTGAGTTTTGTGGGTTATCTAGTAACAGAAGCAATGAAGGCAAGAGTTTCTCTAACCTATTCATTGAAGTTCATGTGCTCTCTCTGGTGGTGGAGCTCGGAGCCCTTCTTCCAGATGGTCTATCAGTGGCCGCCAACAAGGGTCTTCTTTCTAGAAATTCAGCCACCATGGACGATGGGGTGCTTTAAGGCAGGTGGATCAGCTGGTCTCCTCATAGCATAGCTCTGAAACTAAATGTGGATGGTTCCTATTGCCATGGTGTCATGAGAGGTGGAAGTTTAGTGCATGATGTCAGAGGTTCCATTGTCTTTTCTTTTAGTGCCCATTACGGTCCAGGTAACTCTATAGGGGTGGAGCAAAGAGCTTTTTGTGGGGGCCACTCCCAATCAAGGGAGAAATCAGCTGAACCCATTTGGTCGGAACTACTTTGCTGTGGGTCTTCCATGGTGGGCGGCAGCCAGCGTTGATGCACCCAGCGGAGGGTTTTTCGTCAAGGGTTGATGAACAACCCCAACCAACCCTTGAAGGGTTGGTTTGGTCCATCTTTAAAACGGGATTCTAAATCCCATGATTTGTAATCTGTACTGCTGGGTATCCTCCGACGTTTTGATCCGGAGAGAATAAGATTTTTGGCTCCCTTCTCCCGTGGACGTAGGCACACTTCCGAACCACGTTAAATCTCTCGTGTTCTTTGTTTTTCTCCTCTGTTTGTGCGTTTTCAATCACCACGAAGTTTCGCTGCCCCAACAAGTGGTATCAGAGGCTTCGGGTTCGAAACAGCGGAGCGGCAGCGACATTTTCCGGCGACCGGAAAATTGAAGGTGGTCGGAAAATTTTTTCGATCCCAGATCTGTGAAGAGCACGGAGAGACGATTCCAACGGCGCAAACGGCGTCGAAAACGGAGCTGAAACCAGGGAGATAAGTTCGGTCAAAGTTTGGTCAAACCCGCGGTGCTACAGTACCCCGTGCAGGAGAAGACGACACTGTTCGCGCCGCCGGCGACATTCCGGCGACTTCTCCGGCCACTATTCCGGCGAGACACGTCAGCGCCACGTCACCGGTTAATCCAGACCATTGAAACTGTTTTGGCCATATCTCAGTCAATGAGAGGCCGTTTTCAGCGATCCAGGAGTCGATTCCAGGTATTTCGACCGTTCCGGACACATCTGTACGGTTAGTTTTTCGAAATTCGCACTCCAGAAATGGACGAAAATACCGGTAACATGATTAAGCTTACCGCTTTTAATTATGCCATCTGGAAACCGAAAATGGAGGATCTTTTGTATATTAAAGATTTGTGGAAGCCTATAGTGGAGGCCAATAAGCCCGTTGCAGCACAAGCGGAGGAATCTTCAACAAGCGGTAAAGCTGATGAGAAGACAACAACCGGTACCCCACCAGTGGATGCAGAGTGGGTCGTACTCAATAGGAAGTGCGCTGCACAAATCAGACAATGGATCGACAAGAGTATCTTCCAAAATTTTGCCAATGAACACGACGCTTCCGTTCTTTGGAAAAAATTGGAAAAGATGTATGCAAGGACAACCGCGCAGAACAAAGCAAACCTGATACGTCGTCTTGTGAACTTAAAATACAAAGACGAGACCAACGTATCAGAGCACATGAGCGAGTTCCAAGGTACCGTCGATCAATTGAATTCTATGAAAATGATGATTGATGATGAACTGCAGGCACTGTTGATGTTAAGTTCTTTACCGAAGACGTGGGACACACTAGTTGTGTCGGTTAGCAATTCTACTCCAGATGGAACACTCACCGTGGAGATGGTGAAAGACAGAATGCTAAATGAAGAGTCCCGAAGGAAAGACGAGGGGCATACACCAGAACCAGAGGCTCTTGTCACTAAAAGACAAGGGAAACAGAAATGGCAAGAAAGAGGCAGAGGAAGAGAACCCCGTGACCAAAGTCTACAAAGGAGGAAGCGATCGAAATCTCGATCGAGATATGACATGAAGTGCCACCACTGTGGCAAGCCCAGACACTTCATCCGAGAGTGCAGAAAATTGAAGGCAGAGCAGAGGAAACAGGATGGTAAGACCCAAAATAACGATGCTGTTGTTGTCAATGAAGAAATTGTTATTGTTCAGGAAGACAATCAAGTTAGTCTTGCCAGCCAAGACTCGACATGGGTGATCAATTCCGGCGCATCCTACCATGTCACAGCCAGAAGAGATTTCTTCTCATCTTACACTTCAGGGAGTTTTGGAAATGTGAAGATGGGAAATGATGGCGCATCCAAAATCACTGGTATTGGTAATATTTTTCTGGAAACTAATATTGGATGCAGGTTATTGTTGAAGGATGTGAGGCACGTTCCTGATATTCGCCTCAATCTGATATCCACTGGAATACTTGACGGCGATGGATATGTCAGTTCCTTCGGTGATGGGAAATGGAAGCTTACCAAAGGTAACATGGTAATTGCTAAAGGAAAGAAAGATACTTCTCTTTATCTCACAGATGCCAGACCGTGTGGAGGAGAAGTCAATGCAGCCAGAAAAGACGTTCCTGCAGTAGTTTGGCACAGGCGGCTTGGTCATTTGAGCGAGAGGGGAATCAAAATTCTCTCCAGAAAGGATCTCTTGCCAGGAATAAGAGGTACACATTTGGATACTTGTGTTGATTGCATCATGGGAAAACAACACATGGTGTCATTTCATGGTTATATACCGTCCAGAAAAGCAAATGTTTTAGATTTGATTCACACTGATGTCTGCATGATGAGCACTAAGTCGATGTGTGGTGCTATTTATTTTGTTACATTCATAGATGATCATTCTAGAAAAGTATGGGCCTTTGCTTTGAAAACTAAAGATCAAGTGCAGGATGTTTTCAAGCAGTTTCATGTGAAGGTGGAAAGAGAAACAGGCAGACGGTTAAAGTGTGTGCGAGCAGACAATGGAGGAGAGTACCGTGGTCCGTTTGAGGAGTACTGTAGGAGTTTCGGCATCAGGCTGGAAAAATCAGTACTGAAGACACCTCAGCATAACGGTCTTGCTGAGAGGATGAACAGAACAATTTGCGAGAGGATCAGATGTATGCTCTCAAATGCAAAGCTGCCAAACACCTTTTGGGGGGAGGCAATGATGACTGCAGTTGATCTTATCAACCTTTCTCCATCAGTTCCACTGAACTACGACGTTCCAGAAAGTGTCTAGACAGGTAAAGATGTTTCATACAAACACCTGAGAGTATTTGGTTGCAGGACATTTGTTCACATCCCGAAAGATGAGCGAGCAAAGCTGGATGGGAAAGGAAAGCAATGTATCTTTTTGGGATACAGTCATGAAGAGTTTGGATACCGACTCTGGGATCCTATCAGCAGGAGGATCGTCAGAAGTAGAGATGTGGTGTTTCTTGAGGATCATACGATTGAAGATTTTGAGAGGCCAGAAAGTGCAGAGAAGTTACAGTCTGAGGAGATTCCAGTCAGTCTGGAACCAGTCTCATCACCATCAGTACCTCCTAGTGCGAGAGAAATACATGACACTGGTGATACATCACTTCCAGGTAATATGTCTCCATCTGATGATATGTCTCCATCATATGATGTTCCAGAACAGATCCCCCCTGAAGCACAGTTGAAGAGATCCACCAGAGAACGACAACAGAGTCGTAGATACTCATCACATGAGTATGTGATGCTCACTGACAGGGGAGAACCAGAGAGTTATGATGATGCAATCAAAAGTCATCAGAAGATGGAATGGAAAAAGGCCATGCATGAGGAGATGTGATCCTTGCACAAGAACCGTACATTTGATTTAGTAAAGTTACCACAAGGAAAGAAGACACTCAAGAACAAGTGGGTGTACAGAGTCAAAGGAGAAGATGGCAGCTCACAGCCACGCTATAGAGCCAGAATGGTTGTGAAGGGATTCAGCCAGAAAAAAGGTATTGAATTTGATGAAATTTTTTCTCCTGTGGTTAAAATGTCTTCTATCAGAGTTGTTCTTGGATTGGCGGCCAGTTTGAACCTAGAGGTTCAACAACTAGATGTAAAGACAACGTTCTTACATGGTGATCTTGAGGAGGAGATATACATGGAGCAGCCAGAGGGATTTCAGGTGAAAGGAAAAAAAAACCTAGTATACAAGCTTAAGAAAAGTTTATATGGTCTAAAACAGGCACCGAGGCAGTGGTATAGAAAATTCGATTCATTTATGGAGAAAAATGAGTACAAGAGGACTACGACTGATCACTGTGTTTTTATCAAACAATTTGCTGAGGGTGATTTTATTATCTTATTGCTTTATGTTGATGATATACTAATTATTGGCAGAGATATCACCAAGATTTACAGGTTGAAGAAGGAGTTGAACAAGTCTTTTGAAATGAAGGACTTGGGAGACGCTACTCACATTCTTGGTATGATGATTGCTCGTGACAGGAGGAATCACAAGATTTGGCTATCTCAGGAGCGGTACATTGAGAAGGTTCTTGAAAGATTCAACATGAGCAAGGCGAAACCTGTTAGCACTCCACTTGCGAGTCATTTCAGGCTCACGACAAGTCAAAGTCCATCAACCGAGAAGGAGAAAGTAGAAATGGAAAAAGTCTCATATCAGTTAGCAGTTGGCAGTCTTATGTATGCCATGGTGTGCACCAGACCAGACATTTCTCACGCAGTTTGTGTTGTGAGCAGATTCTTATCAGATCTAGGAAAGGAGCACTGGACAGCGGTCAAATGGATATTGAGGTATCTTCGAGGTACATCTAGTCATTGTTTATGTTTTGGAAATGATAAACCTGTTTTAGAAGGATACACAGATGCAGATATGGCTGGAGATCTGGACACAAGGAAATCCATATCCGGGTACCTGATATCATTTGCAGGGGGAGCAGTCTCATGGCAATCACGACTTCAGAAGTGTGTTGCCTTATCCACCACAGAAGCAGAGTATATTGCGGTCACTGAAGGCTGCAAGGAGATGATGTGGATGGAGAAATTTTTACAGGATCTGGGACAGAATCAGGAGAATTATATTCTCTATTGTGATAGTCAGATTGCTATTCATCTCAGCAAGAACCCAAAATTTCATTCCAGGTCCAAACACATCGACGTGCGATATCACTGGATCCGAAATGTACTAGAAGAAAAATTGTTGAGAGTTGAGAAAATCCACACCAATGACAACGGGGCAGACACGATGACGAAGGTTCTACCGAAAGAGAAGCTGGACACCTGCAAAGAGACTGCAGGTCTAGCTTCTACCCCAAATTGGTTGTGAGGGGGAGATTTGTGGGGGCCACTCCCAATCAAGGGAGAAATCAGCGGAACCCATTTGGTCGACAACTACTTTGTTGTGGGTCTTCCATGGTGGGCGGCAGCCAGCGTTGATGCAGCCAGCGGAGGGTTTTTCGTTAAGGGTTGATGAACAACCCCAACCAACCCTTGAAGGGTTGGTTTGCTCCATCTTTAAAACGGGATTCTAAATCCCATGATTTGTAATCTGTACTGCTGGGTATCCTCCGACGTTTTGATCCGGAGAGAATAAGATTTTTGGCTCCCTTCTCCTGTGGACGTAGGCACACTGCCGAACCACGTTAAATATCTCGTGTTCTTTGTTTTTATCCTCTGTTTGTGCGTTTTCAATCACCATGAAGTTTCGCTGCCCCAACACTTTTCAGAGTGGCCTGTCTCCTAGTTGAAAATTCAACGTCCATCTAACCTCTGTGGATTCAGACTCAAAGCTTCTTGTGGGATCTGTTCGAGATAATACCGACATTCCATGGTACATTGTGTACTACATCAGGAAATGTAAGCCACTCCTTCATCAGAATATGGGAGTCGGTCATATTTTGGGGGAGAACTTTAGGGATGATTTTTTTGGCTACCAAAGGGGACAATACTCATGATCGCTCATTCATTATTACTGTACGGGTGATCTCCCTCCTGAATTTAATCTTATTGTACGAGGTAACGCTTTAGGTCTCCATGAGCTAAAGCTATTTCTTGTATTTAATAAAAATGTAAAATGTTGTTTCATAAATAAGATTTAAAGAGAGAATAAGTTTTAGATGTATTTTAAGCAACTGGTTTATCATTCCATAATGCGTGAAGCCACACTATGATGACCAGTAATGATACAAAGTCTGAAGAAGTACTGGGACATGTCTTCAAATGTTACCTTTTTAAACACGCTTTTTGATTTTTTTTTGTAAAAATCAATTAATGTGAATATTTAGTTATTTTTGGTTATGTTTGTTGACATTGAATATTTCTAAAGTGGAGAATATAATCGGGTATTCATGGTGTAAAGGCTCTGGAGGAGTTTGAAGCCTCTTCAAGTAGATATTTTATAAAATTGCATAAATGAAAGGTGACAATATCGTCATTAAATTGATGTCAAAGTTTAAAAATTTATATTTTCTACAAATTATAGTATAGTGGTAAGTAGGGTCAAACTCACAAGGAAGGTTGAAGTATCTAAAATTTTTCAAAACCGATCCCATTGTTGAAAACATTGGATGAAATTCTTTTTTCCTTTTTACTGTTTTTTTATTTTGATGAAAATAGTATGATGAAACAATGATATTTTTTTGAACTAGGTTGTAATTGGAGCTATAATGAACTGACAGGGAAAGCAGTAAATGTAAACAGGGGCAGAGTTTGAGTTGAAACCGATCAAGGAATCTTTAGGGAATTTTAACTTTACTGGTTTAAAAAGGATATATTTTCTTCACATAAATATTATTATTTAGCAAACTCAAAAAAGGATTGGTTCAATTTTCCTCACCAAAAGATCAAACACACAGAAAATGAAATCCTTGAGTTCACTATAAGAACCATCAACTGTAATGAAAATTGTAAGGAATTCAAGGAATAAAATTCACCGTAATATTCAATGATTTGAAATTTAAGTTTTAAAGAAATACATTCAAGATCAATCTCATTGATTGATCTTGAAGTTTTGAGATTTTGAAAAAGATTTGTGAAATAATATTAATGAATTTGAAATTGATCTCGCCGATCAATTTTGAATTCATTGTTAAAAAATGATGTGAAGAAAGTAAGGAAATGACCTGCAGATTAAAAATCCTCTGAACAAGAATGTGTTTAGCTAACAGTATTATTGAACTCAAAAGAAAATTCAATTACAAAAACACACATAACATAGAATAGTATGAGATAAGATATCTCCCCTATGAACTATAATGCTCTCACTTTGCTCCTTCTCTCACTCATGCTCTCCTGGTCTCTAGAATATTGTGAATGAATTATTAGAAAAAAAATGTCTGCTTTCTTGCTTTGAATTTTTAAAGCCCTATGTTGTTTTCCAGTTGGTCACCCACTATGTGCACAGACTCATCTTGGTGTTCTCCTTTTTACCGAATGTGTGTACTTGTCCTTTGCAAAACTCATGTCTTTAGCATCTCTTATGTAACAAACTTCTTCAGGCGCTTGAGTTGAATCAGGAAGGCGACGGTATGTGATTCTCTGCCTGACGGTATGTTGAGACACCGTTGGGTTGACGATGTCTCATGTGAAGAGTAACACAATGATGTGCGGGATTTGAGGAACTCTAATGGTGCCTCATTGCAGTAGAAGTAGAGCTGCCTGACAGTGTCAAAATTATCTTTACCTAAATTAAAATTAAATTTAACAGAAAACAAAGTTAAAATTAATAAAGTAATAAAATGAGAATTATAGTAGACAAATTAATTAATTAGTTATTTACTTGAAATTTAAATGTAAAAAGTTAAAAACAATTGAATAATTAATTAATTTAATTAACAGACAATTAAAATTTAAAAATAAAATTAAATTAAAAGTCTAAATGAAATTGTTAAGCAGAGAAAAATAAACATTTGAAACTAGAAATATAAATTGAAATTAAACATTAAATTAAAAAGATTTAAATTAATAATTGAAATGAAATTAATTGCCTAAATTGATAATTAAAGTTAATTTATATTAAGAGTACAAAATTAAAGAATTAAAAATTAAATTAAATATTCAGTTAATTAAATAAACAATGGTTAAATTCTTAATTAATTTAAAAAATAAAATTAATATTTTAAGCAGAATAAAAACATAACAAGTAATTAGAGAATTAAATAAAGAGAAAAAAAATCAAAACACAAATAATGAATTTAAAGACTAAAAATACAAGATTAATTATAAAAAATGATTAATTGATAAATTAAACTATGAAATCACAAAGATGAAATTATTTAACAAAAAACACAAAAAACAATTAATTAAATGATTAAAAACATAAATAAAAGATGTGGAAAATCATGTGATTTTAAAGCCATATCAAATTCCCCCACTTAATCATTGATTGTGCTCAATCAATACCATGTTTTTTGTCATTTGAAACAAAAAATATATTTTTTACAAAAATCTCAAAATGAAGCATGTCTAGCAGTTCAAAAATAGAGGACCAGAAATTGTGAAAAATGTTTTTCAAAAGGAATGTTCAAAATAAGTTCTGCCTAAATTCAAATACCCACTAGGTGATCAAGGAAGAAAAGAATCATCTAACTCTAAGGATGTCACACCTCATATATGAGGTCACTTAATAACTTAATTCAATTCAAGTTCAAGTAATAAAATTAAAAACGATAACTGGTTGCATAAAAGTGGAAATAAGGTCCTAACAAAAGGCACCTTCTGCTTAGACTTTCTCCTAAGTTCCAAAACAAAAATAATTTTTTTAAATAACTTTATTGATAAAACTTAAATGATTTTCATGTAAGTCAGTTGTCCCCTTCTTCATTTGGTGTTCAAAATTCCACTCACCTTAATGAACTCATTTTGGCAATTAGACACTTTACTGCTTTTTCTTTGAATTTTACCTAGCCATGTAACTTGTGCAACGCACCGTACTCACACACATTGTGCTTAGTGTCTCAGAGGTTCACCGTGAGTTCCCAAATGCCCATTTTACTCCAATTTCAAAAGAATATATAACTACCATTTAAATTCAATCAATAAGGTGATTTATTTTTTTAATAATTAAAAAGTGAGTCCCCTAGGATGAAGTTCAAACTCCAGGTTTCCTAAGGATATGATCATAACTCCAAAAAAATATCCTATCACTCTTAAACTTAGTTCTTAAACAGAACATTCATAAAAGAAAAATGAAACTTCACCCAATAATCATTTATCCTAAAAAATTTCAGATTCAAAGCAACTCTTAACTACCAGTAAGTAATTGTCCTTAGGCAAGAAATATTTTAAATATAAAATGAATCCTAAAAAATCTCAGATTGAAAAAGAATTTTGAAAAATTTGACCTTTTTTTACAAGAATGTTTTTTAAAAGGATGGGGAATTTGATGGACTACATTAAAGCACAGACTAAAACAGAGAAAGAAGACCCTCCCCCCATACTTAAAACCCAACTTTGTCCCCAAAGTTGAATTCTAAGGTGGAGAAAAACAATTTGACTTTGAAATCTCAAAACAGATCTTCATATTAATAGATTAATGACATGTAAAAGGGTCACAATGAAGTTCACAAAGAATGTTTATCACAAAAATATTTTACAACATGATAACATGCATTTTCATTACAACGAGTGATAATTTTTTTTGATCAAGTTCAAAATAGTAGCATGTAAAACATTTGAGCGTAGTGAGAAGGGTGTAAGCAATTTTGAGAAATTTGATTCAACCAGATTTTCAATAGCATAAAAAAATATATGCTAAACACCCAGAACAGATAAGCATATTCATTTAAAACAAGATGCTGAGAATATGAGTATTCTTTCCCCACACTTAATTTCAAACAGTAAATGAATTTAAAAGCAAAGAAGAAAAGTTTTTCATCAAACCATCACATGCAACAAAGATTTCCAATAACAAACCAATATGCACTAAATTTTCCAGCAGTAGCAAGACATCAAATTAGTAATGAAGGAGAGCATGCAAAAATAAAACTTAGGAACTTCCCTGATTAAATTTTATCCAGTTATGCTCAACAAGAAACTCCAAGTGAGTTGAAGAATAAAGCGAATTCTGATCCTCTGTTGACACTAACAACAACATCCTTCTTACTCTGAGAACAAGAACCAACAAGACCAAGAACATGCATCCAGTAGAAAAAAATATGATAAGGACAACAATAAGGAAACACTATTCAAAAATATCAATAACAAAAGTAAAAAACCAAAATAAACCATGGGTTGACTCCCATGATACACTGAATTTTATGTTTTCAGTTAGACTTTATTGAAAATCAATTCTCAAGCACCGTGAAGGCAGCCAAGACCTTTGAATTCCCTTCAAATTAGAGCTTGAATCTTTGAACATTAATAATCATGGGCTTGATTTACTTTGCTACAATTTCAACATCTCCATTTTCAAGACTCTAACTACAATAAAGGGTCCAAAACACTTAGATTTCAACTTTCTAGGAAAGTGCTTAAGCCTGGAATTAAAGAGAAGGGATTTGTATCCATGTTTGAACTCTCTATTTTGAAAGATAGAATCATGAAAATTTTTGGACCTCTCTTTATATATCCTAGAGTTATCATATGAATCTCTCATGATCTCTTCTAACTCACTCAACTCAAGCAGTCTTCTCTCTTCAACACTCTTAAAATCAAAATTTAAAGCCTTTACAACTCAATATGACTTGTGATGCAACTCCACCGGCAAATGAAAACATTTCCCAAATAACAACCTGTATGGAGACATACCAATTGGGGTTTTGAAAATAGTTTTGTATGCTCATAAAGTCTCATCTAATTTCAGAGACCAGTCCTTCCTAGAATTTGAAACATTTTTCTCCTGAATATGTTTTAACTCCCTGTTAGAGATTTCTACATATCCACTAGACTATAGATGATAGGCAGTACCAGTCCTATTCCTGCATCCATATTTATCCATCAAAGCCTTAAATTTTTTATTTTTAAAATGGGTGACATTATTAATTATAAAGGATTTTGGCACCCCAAATCTAGAGAAAATGTTATTTTTGACAAAATTAATCACACTATTAGCTTGATTGTTGGGCATTACTACTACCTCAACCCACTTAGACACATAATCAACACCAACTAAAATATAATAATTCCCATGAGATAATGAAAATGTTCTCATAAATTCTAAGCCCTAAACATCAAATATCTCAACTACCAGAATACATTTTTTAGGTAACTCCTGCTTCCTTCCAACATTGCCCAGTCCATGGAATCTATCCCAACCCACAACAAAACTCATAGAATCTTTGAATAAAGAGGTCCAATAAAATCCATCTTGAAGGACCTTTTGAACTATCCTTTCTCTACTGTGATGTCCTCCCCAAGGTGAGAAGTGAAAACTCTCCAGTATAGGCAATATCTCTTCTTCTGGCACACACCATCTTAGAATTGCATTAGCACATCTCCTAAATAGAAAGGGGTCATCCCAAATATAGTACTTAAGTTCTGAAATTAATTTATTTCTTTGGTTATTTGACAAGTCCTTAGGAATGACACTTACTGCCAAAAAATTGGCAAAGTATGCAAACCAAGTAGACTGCCTAATAAAGATAGTGAGAAGTTTCTCATCAGGAAAGGAAGAGTGTATCTCCCCAGGAACTTCACAATGGGTATTAGGAAGCCCAGAAAGGTGGTCTGTAACTAAATTCCAAGATCCTCATTTATCTCTTATTTTCAATTCAAACTCTTGCAACAACAGAATCCACCTAATCAGCTTGAGTTTGACCTCTTTCTTAGACAATAGATATTTGAAGGTAAAATGATCAGTGAAGAAGATGAATTTATAAACTAGAAGATACTGCCTAAATTTCTCTAGAGTAAACACAACAACTAACAGCTCTTTCTCAGTAGTGGTATAATTCTTTTGTACCTCATCTAGTAGTCTACTAACATTATAAACCACATGTAACATCTTATCTCTTATTTATCCTAATACAACTCTAATAGCCATATCAATTGCATCACACATTAATTAAAAAGGTAATTTCCAATCAGGTGTAGTTATGATAGGTGATGAAGTGAGTTTTTCTTTTAGTAAATTAAATGATTCAATATAGTTTTCATAAAAAATTAAGGCTGTATCTTTGACAAGAAGAGAGCACAAGGCCTTTTTAATTTTGAAAAAGTATTTTATAAACCTCTGATAAAAACCGATATGCCCTAAGAAGCTTATAACACCCTTAACATTTTCAGGAGGTGACAGTTTTTGAATAAATTCAATTTTGGCAGTACCCATCTCCAAACCCCTCTTAGACACGTTATGTCCCAACACTATCCCATAAGTGACCATGAACTGACATTTTTCCCAGTTAAGGACTAGGTTGGTCTCTAAACATCTCTCTAACACCAATTATAAATTTCCTAAACAAGTATCAAATGTGCTACCAATAGTGGAGAAATCATCCACGAATACCTCTATGTTTGTCTCAATCATATCAGAAAAAATGGCCATCATACACATTTGAAAGGTTGCTAGACCACCACATAAACCAAAGAGAATTCTCTAGTCAGAAAATGTCTCAAAGGTTCATGCGAAGGTAGTTTTCTCCTAATCCTATGGAGCTACTGGAATTTGGTTGTAACTAGAATAGCCATCGAGAAAACAGAAGAATTCATTCCTAGAAAGGCTTTCAAGCATTTGATCAAGGAATGGAATTGGAAAATGGTCCTTCATAGTTGTTGAATTGAGCTTACTATAGTCTATACAGACTCTCCTTTTTGTGATTTTCTTACTTGAATCTCTTCATTTTTTCATTGGTTATTATAGTGAAACCTCCTTTTTTAGGGACAAATTGGACTAGATTGACCCAAGTACTGTCAAAAATGGGATAGATAATCCCAATTTCTAAAAGCATGATGAATTACTCTCTAAAAACTTTTTTCATGTTGGGATTACGTCTTATTTGAGACTCCACTCTAGGTTTGTGATGTGGTTCCATTGGGATCTTATGCATGTAGAACGAAGGGATAATACCTTTAGTATCAGCTATGGAACATCCTATTACATATTTAAATTTCTTCAACACACTTAACAATTTTTTATCTTGGTTATCTTTCAGCTCAGCATAAATTATTATAGGTAGAGTAGAATCCTCACCAAAAAATGAGTATTTCAGGTGTACTGGGAGCAGTTTGAGCTCCACAGTGGGTTCCTTTTCACTTGAAGGAAGACTATTGGGCTTGGGAGGTCCAAGGTCTTCAATATGTATCTTATAAAGAGTTTGAACTATGGAAATATTTTGAATTTCTTGACCAGTTTTAAGATGTCCATCAATACTGTCCAATGTGGATAACTCACACTCAAAAGTTTCAAGTTCAGAATTTTGAAAATTTATTAAAGAAGGATCATAAATATGATTTATTAGCTCTCCCTATATTGATTTTTTTCAGAATGATTATCAATAGCAGAATCAAATTCAAGTTCACTCAAGATATTTTTAAATTCAGAAACAGATGGAACATCTTTAGCAGTATAGGAAAATGGAGTGTTGTCTAGTTCTGGATAATTTTCCAGATTTTAAGTTTGAGCATATTCATCAAAATGTGAAATGTAATTTTCATCTACTAAGTTTATTTCTTCAACAAATGATTGATTTTTAGATTCTTATAGATTTTCAACTGAATTTCCAGCTTTTAATGACTCTATCTTAGAATAATTTTCAGAAAATATTGGTCCTTTGAAAATTTTAAATACATTGAATTCTTATTGTTTCTCCCCAATTTTAAAAATAATTTGACCCTTAGAAACATCTATTATTGATACTCTATTGGACAAGAAGGACCTACCTATAATGATGAGCACCTATTGGTCACACTCCATGTCTAGCACTAAGAAGTCAGCTAACAGAAAAAGTTTCCCAACTCCAACCAATAGGTCATCTACTCTCCCTATAGGATGTGTGAATGAATGATCATAATAATATATAATGACTATGGTGTGTTGAAGATCACCCAACTCAACTATTGAAATAGTGAATATGAGAGAAAGTTGATACCATCACCTAAGTCATACAGGCAGTTGAGTTGACTAGAATTTCCTAAGGTGTAGGGTATGAAAAACTATCAGGGTCCTTGAGCTTGGGAGGAATTTTCTTTTGGAGGAAAACACTATACTCTTTAGTGAGGCTGTATGTTGAAAATTCTTTGAGTGTATTTTTATTGGAAATAATTTTTTTAAGAGATTTCAGATAAGATGGAATTTGGATAAAGTCTTGGATAGAGGGATGCTCACTTAGAGCATGGTCAAAAGCCCAAGGAACTGAAGAAGTTCATCCTTGTTGTTGTTTTTTGGTTTTAATTTTTCTAGGAAAGGGATGAGTGGGGCATAATTACTAAGAACAGATGGCATGTCCCCTATTTATTCTATAGTTTTCTCCTTCCCCTTATTCTTTTTATATTCATAAAAATTTTTAGTTTGATTTTCAGGTGAAAAATTGAGATTTTATTGATTTTTAGTACTTTTCTGTTGATTTCCAGATTATCTGTGCAACATATTTTTGTTTCTAGATTCATTCTATTTTCTATTTTGGGAATTTTCAAAGTATTTTTAGCTACAGTTTGAGTGTTTATCTAACTTATTGTTAGTCATGGCATTATCCCTAGGGTTGATTTCAGTTGTGCTATACAGTATACCTTTTTCCCTCTGATTCATATCCCTAGAAAGTTGGGCTAGTTGAGTTTCCATATTTTTAATTTTATCATCAGATTGAATTTTATCAGATTCATATTGGACTTATTGTTTATTCAATTGAGTCTTGAACTTTTCTTCTTGAGAGTCCATTCTATTTAATATTTGATCATTTTTAGAAAACATTTGACCCTCAAAACTTCTTTGTGAATTTCACTACTACAAAACTAGTCTTTAACCACGCTAGAGAAGACCTTTATCAGTGCTAGAAAAGCGTTGACAATGTGAGCGATGTTAAAATCCCCTGAATTTTTTAAGTGCTGAAAAAGCACTGATAAAGGGGTCATTTATCATCACTTTTATTTAGTACCGCTAATGGAATCTTTTATTAGTGATTTTATAAGCACTAATAAAGGAATTTTTATCAGCGCTGTAGAAATGATGATAAATTATACCTTTATCATTGCTTTGAGAAGCACTGATAAATGTGTCCTTTACTAGTGCTTTTAAAAGCACTGATAAATGTGTTCTTTATCAGTGCTTTTGAAAGCGCTAATAAAGGGCCATACTGTAGTGTATTGTAACAACACACTACAATACCAAAAGCACTGGAAACACACAAAAAACACACCAGAAACACACCATATATAAAAAAACAAGTCTCGATACAAAATTTAAATGAAATAAAATTTACAACACAAATACCAGAAAAAAACACTATATTATAGAAATTTAAAATACTGGTTTATACAATTACATAAATACAAATTATTATATACATTAAAAAACAATCCTAACTATCAATGTTACCATGATTTCCATTGAATTTCTTTATCAAACTTCCAACACTGCATGAGTAGCTTCAAACAAACCACATCAGATCAAAAAAAAAGAATCCACCTATATAAGAAAACAATTATTATGAGTAATACTAAAAAGGAATAAATTAAACATAACTATGAAATAATAAATTAATTCTATAGAAAATGATTTTACTATGAAAATATCAAGATTACATTTCTAATTGAGCAAAGGTAGTGGTGTTTCTCTTCCTAAAAAGACAATATAGACAATTTGAAAGAAAGTGATAAACGCAACACTGTAGGGGTGAAAATGTTTTGAGGGAGAAAAAGCATGAAAGTTGGACATATCACCCCAACTTGAACAAAAGAATCCCCCTGTATAAGAAAAAAATTATTACATGAGTGATACTAAAAAGAAATAAATTAAACATAAATGTGAAACAATGCATTTATTATATGGATAATGATTTTACTATGGAAACATCAAGATTACCTCTACAACTGAGCAGAGACAGCGTCATTTCTCTCCTTGTAAAGGCATGACACATGGACAAAAATCTTCTAAAATAAACAAATTCTGCAAGGAATAATGAAAATTGAATCAATGTTTCATTATATATTTTTTCGATAAAATAGAGAAAGTATGTCGCAACATTACCTTTACATCTTTTCAAAGGGTTTCTTTGGTCCATATATAATCTAATAACAAAACTATGTATTCTCTATGCACTTAATTATTGTTGGTTAACTACCGCTTAACATAGCATCTGACCTGAACATACTGTCTAGCATCCCCGTGATGCTCTCATCCCATACACACTCACCACCATCTCTATCATATCACCATTCAACATTCACTTTTCCTTATCTTCTTGCACCCATTTACTACTTGTAAAGATGTTTGATGCATGAAACTACATGCATATAGTAAATGGGTGCAGGAAGTGAAGGAAATGTGAATACTGAATAGTGATATGTTACAGATGGTGGAGAGCATGTGTGATATGAGAGCATCACGGGGATGCTAGATAGGAAGTTTAGATCAGATGCTTTGTTAAGTGATAGTTAACTAATAGTAGTGAAGTGCATAGAGAATCCTTAGTTTTGTTATTCAATTTTTGAGTGATGTATAGCCAATCCATGTTTTGTCTTAATTGATCAATGGATCCAAATAGACATCAATATTCTTCCAACACAATACATCAATATAATCAACAACAAAAATGATCAAAATACAAAATATAAATGAATCCTCACACAAGGCACAAAGAACGATTTCCACAAAAATAGACATCTCCAAACAAACACAATAGAAAGAGGGGAAGTATTCATGAAAGGATAAACATTTAAAGTTTCACACTAAAAAAGAAAAAACCATTTGAACTAAAAAAGGATAATTTCATCCTACTTTTATAATGAAAGATGAACTTACAATATCCACAAAATAAAATTAAGAAACTTCGAATGTCTTCACCCCAATACGGGAGACAAAAACTGAGCCAATGTGTTTATGCTTCTTTCACAAAAACTCATCCAAAAATGATTCCTCCACCAACTTATCAAAATGGATATACTTAAAGAAGAGGAATTTCTCCTTGATCTATGGATGAAGACCCCCATGAAAAGAAAAGCTTTCAACAGATCCTGCGACACCACCTCTGGACAAAAGGAAACTATCTCTTTTAAGTGTTCAACATAAGCCTTCACTGTCCACTGAAATTGATGAAAAATCACGAGATATTCCCTTTTCTTCATCTTCAACTCCTCATGTATAAACCACCAGACAAATAATCACTAGTAAAAAGTATTTATCACATTGGTTATTTATAATCGACATGCAAAGGTGTGTAAATTGATTTATCACATCGATTATAATATAACTGATATAAAAAATGAATTATCTTGATTTATCACATCGAATATTATCTAATTGATGTGATAAATCAATTATCTCTCTTTATCACATTGGTTATACTATAATCGACGTGATAAATCCCATTTTTACATCAGTTATTATATAACCGATGTGATAAAGAAAACATCATTTCTTTATCACGTCAATTATTATATAACCGATGTTATAAATCATTTTATCATGTCAGTTATATAATAACTGACCTGATAAATGTAATAAAAAAAACTTTATCATACCGATTAATAAATAACCGATGTGATAAATCATTTAATTTTTTTATAAAGCCTCTTTTAAAGTCATTGCAGCATTTTTCGATTGGGTGACAACTACTCGGTTCTCTCTTGTGCAGAAACCCTAGAAACGATTCTTTGAACTCATTGACTCCAACCTCATTTTTCAAGCTTCACACATCATATTTTTTATTGATGAATCTATCTGATCTACTCACAACTCTCAAGTAAGTCTCACAGGGCTCGATTTCAGTAATTATTTTTTACGGATTCCCTAAATTTACGTTTTGTGATTTCGGTTACTAAAATATCATAATATCTTGTTTAATTTCCTCATGTTATCGTCATTGGAAATGACGTTCCTTTTTTATTTATCTAAAACCACTAGACATGAAATTACTCATTATAGGTAATGGTTTTCCATTGACTATTTATTGAAATATGAGGTATGACATTCCTCATTATTAGACTTCTTTTTTTTCCTTTATTAGAAATCGTTGGGCATGAAGCTCCATGTTACTTTGGTTAGATGCTTGGGTTGATGCCTTATTTAAATATGAAATCCCCATATGGATATCCTTGGTCCTAGAGACATTTGTTATATACTATATCTCCCTTTTTAATTTATATAACTCATTAAATTTTCTGTTATTCCGGCTTAGGAAAAAGAAGGTATACCTGTCCAGGTGTTTGGTGATGAATATGTACTCATTTTTCCTATAAGAGTTGGGACATTTGTTTATTTAGTTCTTTTACTATATGGTTAGGTTGTATGTAGTACATATTTTATGCTAACTTCTAGTATTATAACATAGTATGTTAATGCATGGTTGCTTATTTATTTAGCACTGCATTGGTTAACTATTTATTATTATATCTTAGTTTTTGTTACATGCCACTACTTTTCATTTACTATTATTATACTATATTTAGTACTGATCCAAAGGTTAAATTACTCCAACCATAAAACCATTAAACTACCACTACTAGTCACCAACCTCTAGCATACACATATGGGGAGGCTCGCTTGAGGCCTTACCGCTAAACAGGCTAGTTACTATTTATAAAGTGAACAGGTTTGAAGCATTCCATCTTAGCTAAGTAGCCCCCAAAAAAACCTTTCATCACACCTTGAATATGATATTTTCACCACCTTCCCAAGACAATCTAGGTTCCTCTCAAGGCCTGTACTTCAAGTCTAATATAAATCCATTTCAAAAAGTGGCTCAGAACCTAACAATATCAACTTACCACTCACAAATCAATTACGAAAATATACAATACCAATTTCCAAAACAAACTCAATTATATTGTTAAAAACCATAAATATGACCATAAAAATTACATAAAATAAAGAAAATATTTCAATTTAATACAATCCTAAGACCTGTTAAGTTAATATTTTAGATAATTAGGATAAAAAATTAAGTAAAAAATCTTACTATGATGGGTTAATAATACACCACACTAGTGGATGACTCTTTATTTTTACATAGTGGTTTTCTATCTTATTGGTCAAAAGAAATATCATTATAATTTTCAAATATGAATATATTTTGTTATATTTCGAAATTATGTTACTTTCAAATTATGGCATATTTCATATAAATATAAAATTGGCTTATCTAACTATATTTTATTTTTAAAATTATTTCCATGCATATATTTTTATGATTTATCATTTATATTTAAACTTATCTTCTATTATTGTGTATAATTTGTAATTATATTTTTTAAATATGCACATATTTGTTTTATATTTCAAAATTGTGTTACTTTCAAATTATGAAATATTTCATATAAATATAAAATTGGCTTATATTAACAAGATATATAATTTTGATAATTTTTATAGGTAATAATGAGTTGAAGTTATATTATGACACATCAAATGAGTGATGAATATGAGGAAGGTGTTGATTATTTTTTGGAAATTGCTAAAAAAAATGTTCCAAACAACAACATGTTTTTCTGTCTATGCCTGAAATGTTTAAATATGAAGAAGTTGAAAAGTAAATAGATCAAAGATCATTTAATTTGTCATGTTTTTAATCTGAGTTACAGTCCTTGGATTTGGCATGGTGAAACTAGGAAGAATTTTAGATCTACTGATGATAATGATTTGCAAGATGGTAACTCTAATGAAATTGAATAAATTATCTGTGATATTGAAGCAGAACAAATTAAGAAATAATTGACAAATGAGAATATATATGGTGATGTTGAAAAACCATTGTATCATAGTTGTATGGATTTTACAGTTTTATCTTCTATGTTAAGATTGATTATCCTAAAGGAAAAACATGGGTGGAGCGACAAGAGTTTTTCAGAGATGCTAAATTTTTTGAAAGACATTATTCCTAAAGACAAAGATCTTACAGATTCACATTATAAGGACAAGGAAATATTATTCCTGATGGGATTAGGGTACAATAAAATACATGTCTTTCCGAATGATTGTGTGATTTATAGGAAGGAATATGATTTTTTTTTTCAGAGTGTCCTAAATGCGGGACATCACAATATAAGTTGAAAGAAAAATCATAGGCTAATTTAGAGGTTACAGAGATCCCTACCAAGGTATTTTGGTATCTTCCTATAGTTCCTCTTTTGAAATGTTTATTTGATAATTCACATAATGTAAAAAGGTTAAGATGACATGCTGATGAGCGGATATCTGATGAAAAAATACGTCATCCAGCTGATTGTCCACAGTGGACGAAAATTTATCACCAGTTTTATACATTTGGAAATGAAGTTAGAAATATCAGACTTGGTTTGTGCTGAATGGAATGAATTCACATCAAATCCTTAGTAGCACACATAGTTCATGGACTATTTTACTGGTAATTTACTACCTATTTCCTAAATTTTGTATGAATCACAAATATGTCATGTTGAGTTTAATGATCTCTAGACCAAAGAAACCCGGAAATGATATTGATGTTTTCTTGTCACCATTAATTGATGATTTGAAACTCTTATGGGAGGATGGTATTAGGGTGTATGATTATTATAAAATGGAATATTTTCAACTATATGTAGTGATTATGTTCACTATAAATGACTTCCCAGCATATGTATGTTTTTTGGATATAGTGTTAAGGGGCATAAAGCATGTCCAGTTTTCGAACAACAGATTTCATATTTTCAATTACATAATTGGAGGAAAATAGTATACATGGGTCATCAATTTTTTTTCCTATGGATCACTCTTATAGAAGATTAAAAAAAGGAATTCAATGGATTACAAGAATTTGTTATTTCTCCAAAACCTTTATCCATTGATGAGTATTTTGAGAGGGTGAGAAACCTTGATGTGACATTTGTAAAGACACATAAATATGGTAATGATAGACATATTTGGAAGAAAATATTAGTATTTTTTGAGCTACCATATTGGAGATTTCATGAAGTGAAACATAAAACTGATGTCATGCATGTGGAGAAGAATATCTGTGATAGTTTGATTGGAACATTGTTAGATATTAAAGGAAAGAATAAAGATGAGTTGAACTCAAGATTAGACTTACTATCATTGGGAATAAGTTTGGAGTTAGCTCCCACTCCTGATGGAAGGTGAACATTTCATCCCTTGGCTTGTTATACATTATCCAAGAGGGAGGAAATTGGATTTTGTTAGTGTCTTCATGATATCAAAGTGCCACAGGTTTATTCTTCAAATGTATAAATTTTTTTCTCTTTGAATGATTTGAAGTTGATAGGTATGAAATCTCATGATTATCATGTCATGATGCAATAACTTCTACTAGTTTCATTGAGTGTAATATTGATCATCTGTGTCAGAAATACTATCATGAAGGTGTGTTGTTTTTTTAATTCAATTTGTAATATGGTGATTGATCTGGATGATTTGAAAATTTTGGAAAACAAAGCAATTTATATACTTTTCAATAGGAAATGTATTTTCCTCCATCTTTTTTTTGATATAATGGAGAATTTAATGGTTCATTTGGTTTGAGAAATAAAGATTTTTTGACCTGTATATATACTTTAGATGTATCATTTTGAAAGGTATATGAAGATATTGAAGGGGTATGTTATGAATCCATATCGACCTAAATCCTCCATTGTTGAAAATTATATTTTTGAGGAGGTTAAGAAGTTTTGTGCGAGCTACTTGTTTATAGTGAAGCACATTGGTTTGTCTCCATCTCACCGTGAACGAGTTAATAATGGGGGATAAGGGATTCATGGCTTGAATGTAAAATCGTTGTCAGGTGAAAAAATAAATAAGGTATATTTATAACTATTTAATAACATACATTATGCTCAACCATATATAACATTGAATATTAACGATTTTAAACAATGTCATCCAAATAAGAAAGAAATGTGTATTTTGAATGAGCATAACAAAACCTTTTCACCATGGTTTAAAAAGACCGTTCTTAGTAGATCAGATGCATAAAAGACATTAAGATGGTTAGTGTGTGGTCCAAGATTAAATGTGATAACATGGTTTGGGTATGAAATTAATGACTATACATTTCATATGAAATCTCAAGACAAGAGAAGTGCAGTTTAGAATAGTGGTGTATTGGTGTTCGCAGGAGCAATACATTTTTCGAGTTTTAAAGACAAAAACCCAATTTATGCATCAAGGGAATATTATGGAGTTATTTAAGAAATATGGTAGGTTGATCACGTTAAAATTAATGTTCCCGTGTTTAATTGAAAATGGTTTATCGAAAATAACAGTGTCAGACATGATGAATTTGGAATGACACTTGTTAATCTAAATATATTGGAATACATAGTTGATTCATTTATAATGGAAACACATGAATTTTTTTCTATGTTCTTGATCAATATGATATGTAGTGGTCTATTGTTTTACAAGAAATAAAACTATATGTTGGTGGTGATAAACTTGATGAAGATGAAAATTTATGCGAGATCCCTACTTCCATGGAAAGATTAACATATAATAACGATGAGCATGTCATAGACATGGTTTGTGTCATAAAAAAAGATCATGACAAAGGAATTTGGGAAAACAATCCATTAGCACATTCCTAATATTATAGGTTACATATGTTTATTTCTCATTTGCTTTTAATAATTTCATAAAATGTTAGATATTTTATTTTTTTTATTTATTAAAACACGTATTAAAACTAATAAGTAAAAATGTTTGTTTATATTAGTTTATTTTTGTTTAATTTACCATGTTTACCATTATGTAACTTATACATTTATTGATTTTCTTGAATTACAATTATTTTAAATCTAATATGTTAAAAAATATTGTTTTTTTGTGTAAAAAATGATTTATTAGGTTGGACCATTTTAAATATTACTACACCAATTTTGGATTTGTTTTTATTCATTTACATGAAATTTCATATATCATTATTATTGTTATCATTTTATTTAACTATAACAAATATGAATAATAATGTGTTAAGTTTTGGTTTGCTTTTGTGTTTCATAATTTTTCATTTTTTATTTACATTAGTATTATAGCAGTTGAATTTATATATTTGTGTACTAATTGTTTGTTTCTTTTATTTTAAGGATAATGATAGATTAATCAGTTGATCAACCATATAATTTTGGAGATGATCATCATGATCATACCTCTGGGTAGGAACTTTCACATGCTCCTCTTGATGATCCCCAATCTTCTTCATATACTCCCACAGTGGCGAAGAAGAGTTCGAGGGTTGGTAAATGTGGAAACACATGTTTACCAAAATTATTACTTTCTCATAGCTAGGACTAGATGATAGTGATATACATTGATAAAAATGATATTCCAAGAGGTCCTAATAAAAAAAATTCTAGAGTTTTGTATCAACTCAGGGTTAAAAAAAGTCAACATTTTGTTTAATGATTGGAGAAGTGTTGACAAAACAACACTATCTCATTTGTGGGAGACCATTTTGGTAAGCTCTTTTGTTATTGTTTTACTAATCTTGAAATGTTTATAGTATAATATGTTTTAACTCTTCTTATCAAATGTAATTTGATACACCTGACACTAGAGGAGTCAGGGGGAAATGTTTATTGATGTCTGCTAGGAGATGGAGGAATTTCAAATTAACCCTCACCTATGATTTCATTTATGGGCCTAGGAAACATTAAAATCCATGTCAAATATATCATTTTATATATGAAGACACATGGAAAGAATTTTTTGAAATTATAAGACAAGAAGAATTTTTGGTAAGTTCAATGTAAACTTTTAGAAGTTTTATTATATTATGGATCTTATTAATGATTTCTTAATGATTTCTTATTCTTAATTTGCAACAATCGATGAGATCTCATCAGGAGATCCAATCTTGAAATGTATACCCTTATACTTTATCTCAGGGAGGGTATACTATATTGGAAGAACAAATAATGGTTGAAAATTTAAAAAAAATCAGAGCTGAGTTAAGATCTATTGAGGTTGCCCCTCCACCCCTGTCTAGACATGAAAAATGGAAGAGGTCTTGGATGAGAGAAAAGGGGAAATATATTATGGAATAATCAAGGGTCATAGATGAGATAATTGTCAGATGTTTATTTTATTTATTTAAGTTAATTCATTTATTTATATAATTAGAATCATTACATAATTTTTCAAATAATTCATACAGGATTATCTAGAGGAGAAGAGAACACAAGGAGTATTTGTAGCTGAAGGGAGGAAAGATATTTTATCTACAACATTGGGAAAGACCAAACACCCGGGTCGTGTACAAGGATACTCGGTGGGTGTATCAGTGAGAAAAGTGTTACCCCATTATTCAACTTATTCTATTGAGGGTTTTTATAAAAAAATAATATTTGGAGGGTTAAATTCAAAATATTAATACGATGATAGAGGAAAAAATTAGTACATCGGTACAGTCTATGTTTGCAGACATGCAAAGACAATTTCAGACTATAGCACCCACTCCACCTCTACCAACAGCTCCCACTCCCTCACCTCCACCTATAGACCCCATTATTTTTCCTCCACCTCTGCCTAAAGACCATATTTTTTATCCTACTCCTACAGTCACTCATCCAGCTCCACCTGTAGACCTTATTTTTTATCCTACTCCTACACCCCTCCTCCACAACTTCCTAGTTATTGTGAGTTGAATGTTGATGATCCTCACTATCATATAATTGTATATGGGATGATATATTATATAAGAGATACAATTAATCATCTATAGTTAGAGATAGAGAAACATAGGGTCAATATAAAAGATATTATAGATATATCAGCTAGAGTACCATTACCTAAAGATGAGGTGAGGACAATTGGGAAAAGTATCGACCACCATTTAGTTTGGACATCTAGACTTCTGTGACATATTACCATAGAGGTATGTGTATATTTTATATTATATTATATTTTTTTTATTAATTTTGTTTTAACATTTTAAATTTAATATATTTACCTATTTATTTACATGAATACTTCAAAGGTAAAGAAATACTGTATAACCAATAACAAAGATAAAGGGCTATGACTTCAGATACAAATTCTAGTACTTTTGACAGATTGTCAAGATATTAAAAATTTTTGGTGGGTGTTTATATGTTTCAAATGGAAGATTATGTATGTGGATTTGCAATAAATGTGGGGATTTTGAAAAATGATATCATGGAGCTTGTTACTGGAGATAAGTTGGGAATCAACGTGATGCAAGTTTTTTCCATGTAAGTCTAAACATAGATATTTTTCTACGTTAAATTTATTGAAAATTTATACTTATGTATGTTTTGTATTAGGTATATTTATAAAATGTGTGAGGAGAATGACAAGATAGATGTATATGGATTTATGGAACCACAGTTTATTTCACCTGAAGCACATGCATTGACTGAGGAACAAAGACCAGTTTATATTGTTGAAATATTTGAACAAAATATAATTACGCAATGCTGAATGTTTCATTATATTGAGACGTATGAAACATATATCTCACAAAGTTTTATTTTTCTTTTAACATAATAACCACTAACATTAAATTTTATTTTATATAGTTACCATTGGATGTTATGTGTTTTTTATCAAATGGAGAAGACACTTTACTGGAAATGCTATATCCATGGAGATGTGTAAGGAAATTTTAAGAAAATATTGGAAAATTTAGTTTTAATTTCTTAATAATTATTTATATTATAATAAATTTTAAATTTATTTCATTCATATTATTTTCTAATAGGGAATGCTATTTATTTCAGAAAACCATAAAGAAAAAGAATGCCAAGATCAAATATGTAAAAGTAAAGGTGAATTTTAATTTATAATTAGTACATTTTGGACATATTACATAAAAATTTTATTTTGAATTGACGAACTAATTTAAATAGTAAATTAATAAACAACAAGGTGTCAAATAATGTGGATATTATGTGTTAATATTTATGAATGAAATAATTATAACTGGAACAGTTATAAAGTTCAACTGGGTTAGATTTCCTTATAAACTATTCTTTAATATTTTTTTGTTTCTATTCATTATATATGTTAAATATTTTCCTTTTAATTGGTATCCTTTTGATGAACCTCACCCTTATAATGAACAAGATCTCACACATTTTCATGTGTAATGGGAAAATGATTTTTCAGGTTTGATTGGGTTTTAGTTTGTTTTTAGTGAATATTGGAATTTTGAATGTTGTAATTGTAAATGTGTATTTTGTAGTTTTTTTGTTAGATTTAGGTTTTGTTTTTAGTTAATATTGTAATTTTTGAATTTTTTAACTGTGAATGTGTAATTTTTTTGCTTGTTTCTATATTTTTCTAGTTTGGTCGGTAGTGGAGTAGAAGGGTTACATGAATTTTTTTAAATTTTTTACATTGGTTTTAGAAGAACCGATGTGGTATATGATTTTTTACATCAGTTATAAAATAACCAACTTAAAAACTCTTTCACGCAAAGCCCTTTCACATCAGTTAATTATTAACCGATGTAAAAAAGGCTTTGGGATATTGGTTTTCCACGTTAGTTTTTATATGAACTATGTGGTATATGATCCATCAGTTATTTAATAACTGACATAAAACCCCTTCATCCTGAAGCATTTTTCATGTCACTCATATAAACAACTGACGTAAAAATCTATTCTATTATAGATTTACAACATTTGTTTTTTTAATTGATGTTAAAGATAGTATTTACAACATCTTCTTAAATAACGGTGGATAAAAATCAACGTAAAAAAAAAACTGATGTTGTAAATCATTTTTCCATTAGTGAGGGACTTAAAATCCTCCCATGTAATCTCAACTTGCATCGTTGGTGGGGAAACAACTATCATTCTTCAAAAGTTGGACCCCCAAAGAGACCGAGAACAACATGAACTCTAATATCTTTGGGAGTTTCAAACACTCTGAAGACATGCTCAACTTCCTCAAGCCACTTCATTGCCTCTAACAAAACTCGATTGCCATAGAAGATGGGAAACAACTGAGAACCATAAAAAGGGCAAGACCCACTAGAATCTTCAGGGACCTTTTTGGGTAGCATATTATGAATAACACAGAAATCATAAAATCAGGTCTAGAATCAATTTGAAACACAACTAAAAGGAATATCTCAGGCCAAAACAATTGGCTCATAAGACAAATTTCATAACAAAAAAAGAATTATCTCTTTGAAAACCACTATTTCGTTTTCAATTTCAATCTACCTTCTTCTAAGGACACTTTTGAAAACATAATAACCCACATTTTTAAAGCAAACCCAATTTTGGAAATCAATTTTCCCTTTCCAAAAACCATTTCAAAAAATAAAGCCAAGATGATCCAAAAAACAGAGCATGTACATTGGACACAATGGATGAGGAACAAGTAAAAACCCACACTAATACAATATTTCTCATGAAATGATTTTCATAGTGGTCATCAATGATCTCTAGTCATGCTTCTATGATGTTAAAATGCACAAATTCATCCTAGAAGAAAGACATTAAACTGCATAGTGTCTCTCATCCTGTTTTCATGATGTTAAACTACACAAATTCATTCTGGCAGCAAGGCATTAAAATACACAATATATCTCATCCTGGTTATAGGATGTTAAACTACACAAATTCATTCTAGAAGAAAGATATTAAACTTCACAACATCTCTCATCTTGGTTGCATGAAATTAAAATGCACAAATTCATCCTAGTAGGAAGTTAAATTGCACAATGTCTCTCATCCAGGTTGCATGAAGTTAAACTATAGATATTCATCTTGCCAAAAAGTGATTAAAATGCACAGAGGAGTCGTGACGGAAGAGGTAAGGAGATGATATATAGGGTTCTTCAAGGTTAAGAACAGCGTAAAAATACAAAATGCGACACCCAAAATATCAAACAATGATATAGGAAAAGTAAAAAATAACACACATTGGATTATATCCTTGATTCGTCTGATGGATCCTAGCAAAGTTGCACCAGCAGTAGAGGAGTTCCACGAGAGCTTCATAATCGCAATGAGTGAGTACCGATTAGGTTTCTTTTAAATAGACTGGGAACACTTTTAACAACGCTTTCAGAAAAGCATTGATAAAGATCACTTTTATCAACGTTAAATTGATAATCGCTAATAAAAGGGATCTTTATCTGTGCTCAGAAAGCACTGATAAATTATTTATTTAAATATATTTATTATAAATTTATAATTATTAAATATATATAATTATTTATTTATAATTATATATATACTTATTTAAAAAATAATAATTATTTGTTTATAATAATTATAAATATATAAATTTATAAATATATTAAATATACATTTATAAATATATTTATTTATAAATATTTATTTAAAAAAATATTTTTAACATTATTAGTGGACATATAATTTTAAATACATGCATTTTAAAAATGAGTGAAATTTAATAATTCAAAAATGAGTGCACTTTAAAAATATTGAAAAAATGGATAAGTTTAATTAATTAAATATAAATTATTAAAAAAATATGGATATATATATATATATATATATATTGAAGTAAAGATGAATACATATTGAAAATACTAAAACATAATAAATAAATAAATATAAATAAATAATAGAAAATGATCAAATTCAAAAATAAAATAAAAAATAAAAAAATATTAAAAATGAATACCCAAACTATAATAGTATTAAAAATAAATAAATAAAATTGACTGATTAAAAACATAATATATTAAATTTATCATGTTAACAATGAAATTCTAAAATATACTGAAATTTGAATAAATTACATATATATTAGGTGTATGCATTTCTATATATTATGTAAATATATTTGCGTGTGTGTTTTCATATAAAATGCATTAATCACACACACACACACACACATATATATATATATGTATGTGGAATTAATGTAACACACGACGTTTGATATATGTTAAATTGAAAAATAAAACAATATTAAAAATGAATAAGACATTAATATGTTTTAATTAACATTTTTTTCATTATATATATATATTTATATTTAATATATATTATTTATTACCATTTATAATTTATATATATATATATATTATACTTATTCATTTTTATTAATAATTGTTTCATTAATAAAAATTTAAATAGTTTTGTAATTTATTCATTTTTATTTTTTTTGTTTAATTATATATTCATTTATATATCTACATTTAATATATACTATTTATCAATATTTATAATCTCTCTCTCTATATGTATATTAAATTTATTCATTTTCATCAATAATTATTTAATTAATAAAATGTTTAATGTTTTTTTAATTTAATCATTTTAAATTTTTATTTGTTTAATTATTTTATTTTATTCATTTACATATCTATATATTTAATATATACTATTTAATAATTTTTAAAATTTATATATATGTTTATTCATTTTTAAAAATAATTATTTAATTAATGAAATTGTTAAAAAAATTAATTCTATTTTTCTGAACCTTTATCTGTGTTAATAAAGCGCCGATAAAGGCTACCATTTATTAGCGCTTTATTGTTAACTCTCATAAAACGTAACTTTTATCAGTGCTAAAAATAAAGTGCTGATAAAGGATAACCTTTACCAGTGCTAAAATAAAGTGTTGATTAAGGTGAGATTTTATTAGTGATAAACAAAATGCACTGATAAAGGGAACCCTTTGTCAACACTTTTATTTAACACTAATAAAGATGGAATTTCTCAGCACATTTTTCTAGCACAGATAAATTCCAGTGCTGTTAAAGGCCAGTTTTGTAACAGTGTTAGAAGATTCACCCCTTGGTTGATTTTGTAATTGTTATATTGGTTGGTTTTGGTAACCAAGGGTAGTGAGTTGCTTTATCATGCCCTTCTCTTTCCATAAGATATTAGGATGGTTCCTAAAGCCTTGGTTATAGTTATTTGAAAAGGGATCATATTTTGAAGACATCCTAGGACCATAGTTAACAAAGTTTGAATTTTCTTGTTGTTGGGTTGGCATGTCAAAGTTTGGATAGAAGTTTTCTATGTGCCCAAACATACCACACTGAGAACACTGCTCCCTAAGTGATTGGTTTGTGTTTTGATAGCCCACTTAATTTATAGATTGTTTGGTATTTTGGTTCATTAAGGTTTGAAGTTTATTTGTTATTTTAGCAAGTTGAGAGTTCATTTCAATTCTAATACTAGAGTTGTTAGAATTTTTGTTCACTATTTTCCTTCTTGATTTTTTGTGTTGAGAATTTAATGCATGTTTGTTAAAAATTTTCCTCAACTACTCATCAATATTGTCATTATAATTCCCATAACCAATTGGTCAACAAGGTTCTGACCAGAAGAGGACAAACCTTCATAGAAGGTGTCCATGAGAACATGAAATAGGAGTTGATGATGGAGAAACTTCTTAAGAAGGTCATGAAATCTATCCCAGGCCACACGAAAGGCTTCTCCATCCTCTTGATAGAAACTAGTGATTTTAGTTCTTAACTCTCCTTTTAATCTTTGGGGATAAATTTTAACTACAAAAGAGTTATAAACTTGGTCCCAAATTTTAAATACTTTTTTATCTAGTCTTAGAAACCAATTCCTAGCATTATCTTTAAGGAAAAAGGGAAATACTATCATTCTTAGCTAATTTTGTATGAGTCCTAGAAGTGGAAGTTGTTGCACTGTGTTATAGAAGTCTCTAATGAAGGCCAGTGAGTCTTCATTATAGAGAACATTAAAATCATCTAGTAGAGAAAGGTGAGACTCTTTGATTTCATAATTTATGGATATAGAAGATTGCCTAATTTATGAAGGATTACTTGAAACTTGAGGGAGTTGGAACTCCCTCATCCTAGGCCTCTCATTTTCTTCTAATATTCCAAGGTGAAAGTTTGGTTTATTATTGGGTACATGAACTCTCTCTCATATGTTTTCCATTTCAGTTTTATTTTTCTTTTTAAGATCGCTTAAATGTTTTTCAATTTCAGGGTATATAGGCTCTAATTTATGAGAATATGTTCTTGTGCACATATAGTGAATAGTAGAAAAATGATAACAGTTCAGGCAGTTCAAAGTATCACACAAGTAGTAAAAGCAGTAAAAATTCAGCACTAACACTAGTAAATAGTAATAGATTGAAAGAATATTGAAACAGAAAAATCAACAGAAAAAAATAGAATTTTTTTTTACCAGTTTTCAATTTTCATATTTTTTTAGATTTTTTTATATGTGATTTTTTTTGAAAATAATATTTTTAGTTTTGAAAAATATTGGTCACTTGAAGCCTTCCCTAGAAATAGTGCCAAAAAACTCGACACAACAGTCATTAAATTGATTCCAAAGTTATAAAAATTTATATTTACTACAAAATACAATATAGTAGTAAGCAGGGTAGAACCCACAAGGAAGGTTTAACTAAATAAATTTTTCAATAGAGGTCCCACTTTTTAAAATAGTGGGTGGAATTATTTCTTTCCTTTTTACTATTTTTTTGATTTTGATAAAGACAATATGATGAAACAATGATATTTTATTTTGAACTAGGCTGTAATTGGAGTATGATAAACTAATAGGGAAAGCAGTAAATGTAAACATGGGAAAAGTTTAAGTTGAAACTGATCAAGAAGAAATACCCAGAGAATTTTAACTTTACTGGTCTAAAAAAATATATCTTTTTCACAGAAATATTATTATTTCACAAACTCAGAAAAATATTGGTTTAATCTTCCTCACCAGAAGATCAAACACATAGAAAATGAAATCTTGGAGTTTTACACTCCAAGATTCATCTAACTATAATGAAAATTGTAAATAATTAAAAGAATAAAATTCACCATAATATCCTAGGATTTGAAATTTAAGATTTAAAGAAATACATTCATGATCAATATCATTGATTGATCTTGAAGTTTTTAAATTTAGAAAAATATTTATGAAACAATATTAATGAATTCAAAATTGATATCACTGATCAATTTTGAATTCATTTTTAAAAAATGATGTGAAGAAAATAAGGAAATGACCCGTAGATTAAAAATTCCCCGAACATGAAGGTTTTTAGCTGACAATCATATTGAACTCAAAAGAAAATAAAATTACAAAAATGAACATAACAGAGAGAAAGAATAATAGGAGATAAGATATCTACCCTACAAACTACAATTCTGATACTCTTCTCATGGTCTCGCTCATGATCTCTTGGTCTCAATTATATTTTGAATGTATTATTTGAAAAAAACAATCTCCGCTTGCTTGCTTTGAATTTTTAAAGCCCTCTATTGTTTTCCAGTTGGTTACCCACTTCGCACACTGAATCATCTTGGTGTTCTCCATTTCACGGAACACATGTACTTCTCCTCTACAACACTCATGTCTTTAGCATCTCCTATGTAACAAAATTCTTCAGGCGGTTAGGTTGAATCAGGATGTGAAATCAGGTAAAGTGTGTATCTGTATAGTTAAAACAGGGAGTAATTAATACAATTTTTAGTCAATTATTTATTGTAAATTATAAATCTTTAACTTTTATAGATATTTATTTATATAATTAATTATTATTATAATTATAAAATTAATTACATTATTATTTTAATTAATTAATTTATAAATATTTGTTATTAATTTATTACTATTAAATTATTAATTAATATTTTAATTAATTATTTTATTTAAATTTTTTATTAATTATTATCATTAAATTATTTATTTATTTATTTATTATATTATTATTATTAGTAATTTAGTTATATAAATATTAAATTATTAAGATTTTTAATTAATATTTATTTATTTGATTATATTATATTATTTTAATAATTAATTTTACTATTCATTATTATTCATTATTATTATTATTTTTCACATTATTATTAATTTAGTTTATTATTAATTTAGTTAAATTAATTTAGTTTTATTTATTTTATTTGAATTTATTTTGTTATTATTTTTTTCTCCCCCCATCCAGAAAGCCATGTGGGGGAGGGTATTTTCAGATGGTCTTCCTCTAGAGGCTGCCTCAACCAATTCTTCAAGCATCACTCCTCCGTGATGTCGCTCCTCCATGATGGCATCTTCCTTCAACAAGGCGGACCACGATGGCGACTTTATGAGGAAGGTGACATGGTGATGGAGACCTTCTTCAACCCAGAGCATTAACATTGGTGAGGGTTTCAACATAGCAGTTAGGAGCTTGGCTCATGGCGGTGTTGGGTGTAATTGATATCGGTGGACGTTTCGTGGATAGCAGACTTGAACAGTTGGTTCGAGAACCCCAGATTTGAGAAAATTGGGTAATTTTGGGTTATGTGTTTGTAGATTTGGAAGTGTAGCTATTATTCTATTTCACCCTGTGATGGAGAGTTCACACTGAAGGTGATAGTGAAAATGTGTCCATGTTGCTGGAAGAAGGAAGGTTCGATAGTGGCTTGTTGGGAAGGACACCTCGGTGGTGTGTTGAGACATCATCGAAAGCTAGAGATAGGAGTGACGATGTGTGATTATCTACTTAGTGGTGTGTTGACACACTGTTGAGTTGACAACGTCTCATGTGAAGAGAAATGCAATGGTGTGTGGGATTTGAGGAACTCTTATGGTGCCTCATTGCAGTGGAAGCAGAGCTGCTTGACGGTGTCAAAATTGTTTGTACCTAAATTAAAATTAAATATTAACAGAAAACAATGTTAAAATTAATAAAGCAATAAAAAGATATTTGTATTAGAAAAATTAATTAATTTGTTATTTACATGAAATTGAAATGAAAAAAATTAAATACAATTGAATAATTAATTAATTTAACTAACAGATGATTAAAATTTAAAAATTAAAATTAAATTAAAAGTCTAAATTAAATTGTTAAGCAGAGAAAAATAAACATTTGAAACTAGAATTATAAATTGAAATTAAACATTAAATTAAAAATATTTAAATAAATAATTGAAATGAAATTAATTATTTAAATTGATAATAAAAGTTAATTTATATTAAGAGTAAAAGATTAAAGAATTAAAAATTAAATTAAATATGAAGTTAATTAAATAAATAATGGATAAATTCTTAATTAATTAAAATAAAATAAAATTAATATTTTAAGCATAATTAAAACATAACAAGTAATTAAAGAATTACATAAAGCGAAAAAATCAAAACACAAATAATGAATTTAAAGAATAAAAATACAAGATTAATTATAGAAATTGATTAATTGATAAATTAAACTATGAAATCACAAAAATGCAATTATTAAAAAAAACTCCAAAAATAATTAACTACATAGTTAAAAACATAAATAAAATATGTAGAAAATATTGTGTTTTTAAGGCCACATCAAATTCCTCCACACTTAATCATTGAAGGTCCTCAATCAATACCATTGTTTTTGTTTTTTGAAACATAAAGTATGTTATTTTACAAAAATCTCAAAATAAAGCATGTCTAGTAGTTCAAAATGAGGGGACTAGAAAATGTGAAAAATATTTTGCAAAAGGAATGTTCAAAATAAGTTCTGTCTAAATTCAAATACTCACTAAGTGATCAAGGAAGCAAAGAATCATCTACCTTTGAGGATTTCATGCCTCATATATGAGGTTACTTAATGAATTATTTCAATTCACGTTCAAGTAGTAAAATTAAAAGTGATAACAAGTTATATAAAAGTGGAAATAAGATCCTAATAAAAGAAACCTTCTCCTTATACTTTGTCCTAGGTTCCAAAACAAAAATAAATATTTTTTTGAAATAACTTTACTGATAAAACTTAAATGATTTCCATGTACATCAATTGTCCCCTTTTTCTTTTGGTGTTTAAAATTTCCCTCACCATAATGAACTCATTTTTGACAACTAGGAACTTTATTGATTTTTTGAATTTTACCCAGCCATGTAACTTGCGTAAGGCACTATGCATATGCACTTATTAGAATTGAACAAATGGAATACTCGGCAGAATTTCCTGAAGGCCTTTATTTTTATTATTTTTTGATAATCCACCTTTGAAGGGGTGAGGTCGAACCCTTACAAGTCACAAAGGCTTAGAGACAATTACACGACCCTTAGGCCTCAGAGGGAATCACCCAGACAAGACAACTTGGAACTGCTCCTCTCCAGCATATGTCATGATATCAGCACTCCAACTTCATAGGGATGGTTGGCTAGCTATCCTATACAAAGCTACAGAGGCCTGATACTGATGGTAAAGCCATACCCTCTTATTCTTCCAATTCTGGTTAGCTCTGCTCTAGTGAATGCACCTACCCTGAATCCTCATTTGAAAAAGAATTTTGAAAAATTGACCATTTTTTTACAAGAATTTTTTTAAAAGGGTGGGGAATTTTATGGAATACATTAAAGAACAGATTAGAACAGAGAAGGAAGTCCCTATCCCCCACACTTAAAAAACCAAAATTTTCCCCAATGTTGAATTCTATAGTGGAGAAAAACAATTTGAATTTGATATCTCAAAATATATTTTCATATCAGCAGATTAATGACATGTAAAAGGGTCACAATGAAGTTGAAAAAGAATTTTTTCCAAAAAAATATTTTACAGGAGGATCACATGCATTTTTATTATAGCCACTGATAAAAATTTTTCAATCAAGTTCAAAACCGAAGCATGTAAAACATTTAAGTTCTGTGAAAAGGGTGTAAGAAATTTTGAGAAATTTGATTCAACCATAGCTTCAATAGCACATAAAAATTGTATGATAAACACCCAACATAGATAAGAAAATCATTTAAAACAAGATACCAACAATGTGGGTATTCCTCCCCCACACTTAATTTCAAATAGTGAATGAATTTAAAAGAAAAAAAATTGTTTTCATCAAACCATCACGTGAAGAAAATATTTCTTATAACAAACTAATATGAACTAATGTTTCTAGAAGCAACAAGACATCAAATAATTAATGAAAAAGTGCATGTAGAAATAAAACTAAGGAACTTCCCTGATTAAATTTTATCCCGTTATTCTCACAAATCAACTCCAAGTGATTTGAAGAAAAAAGGTAATTCTGCTCCTCTATTGACACTAATAGTGAAATCCTTCTTACTATGAGAACAACAACTAGAAATACCAAGAACATGTATCCATAAAAAAAAAGATAAGTACAACAACAATGAAACACTTTATTCAAAACAAATCAAGAACAAAAGTAAAAATCAAAAATAAACCATGGGTTGACTCCTATGAAGCAAAAAATTTTATGCCTTTAGTTAGAATTTATTGAAAATCAATTCCCAAGCATAGTGAAGGTAGAAAATACCTTTGATTTCCCTTAAAAATAGATTTTTACTCTTTGAACATTAATAATCATGGGATTGTTTTCCTCTCCTAAAATTTCAACAGATCCATTTTCAAGACTCCAACTATAGTAAAAGGTCCAAAACACATAGATTTCAGATTTCTAAGAAAGAGATTATGTCCATAATTAAATAGAAGGACCTTATATCTAGGTTTGAATTCTTTATTTTGAATGAAATAATCATGAAATTTTTAGACCTCTCTTTATATATGCTAGACTTATCATATGACTCTCTCCTAATATCTTCTAACTCACTAATCTCAAATATTATTCTCTCTCCAGCACTCTTAAAATCAAAATTTAAAGCCTTTACAACCCAATATGACTTGTGCTACAAATCCACATAAAAATAACAACATTTCCCAAATAATAGCCTATACGGAGACATAACAATTGGGGTTTTGGAAGATGTTTTTTATGCCCATAAAGCCTCATATAATTTTAGAGACCAGTCCTTCCTAAAATTTGAAACATTTTTCTCCAGAATCTATTTAAACTCCCTGTTATAGATTTCTAACTTTCTACTAGATTATGGATTATAGGTAGTACTAGTCCTATGGGTGCATCTATATTTATCAATTAAAGCCTTAAATTTTTAATTTTTAAAATAGGTGCCATTATCAGTTATGAAGGCTATTGGCACCCAAAATTTAGAGAAAATTTTCTTTTTGAAAAACTTAATCACACTATTATCTTGATTGTTGGGAAGTGCTACTTCCTCAACCCACTTAAACACATAATCAACAACAAATAAAATATACCCATTCCCATGAGATGATGAAAATAGTCCTATAAAGTATGAGCCCCAAACATCAAATATCTCAACTACCAGAATAACTTTTTTAGGTAACTCCTTCTTCCTTCCAACATTTCCTAGTCTCTGACATCTATCACAAATCACAACCTAACTCCCAGTATCTTTGAATAATGAGGGCTAATAAAACCCATCTTGAAGAACCTTTTGAGCTGTCCTTTCTCCACTATGATCTCTTCCCCAAGTCACAGAGTGAAAACTCTCTAGTATAGGAAACACATCTTCTTCTAGAACACACATTCTTATAATTACATCAACACATCTCTAAAATATAAAGGGGTCATACCAAAGACAGTACTTAAGTTATAAAATGAATTTATTTCTTTTTTTATTTGAAAATTCCTTAGGAATGAAACTTTCTACCAGAAAATTAGAAAAGTTTACAATCCAAGTAGACCACCTATTGGAGGCAGTGAGAAGTTTCTCATTAGGAAAGGAAGAGTTTATCTCCCGGGAATCTTCACAATGGGTATTAGGAAGCCTAGAAAGGTGGTATATAACTAAATTTTCATCTCCTTATTTGTCTCTAATTTCAAATTCAAATTATTGTAACAAAATAATCCACCTAATCATCCTGAGTTTTGCCTCTTTATTAGAAAAAAATATTTTAAGGAAGAATGATCAATGAAAATGATGAATTTAGAACCTAAAAGATACTACCTAAATTTCTCTATAGAAAATAGAACAACTAACATATCTTTCTTAGAAATGGTATAATTACTTTGTGACTCATCTAGAAATATACTATTATAATAAAAAACATGCAACTTATTATCTCTCCTATCACGATCCGTCCTCGGGGCCCATTCCGTGACTACCCCAAGCCCGCCTTCCATAGGCCAGGGGCTAGTGACTAGCACCAAAGGCGTAAATTTTGAATAAAAGGGAAAGCATTGCCTTTACACAAGTAAACAACACAACAGAGTACGCAAGCTGAAGTAAACACTAATTAAATTGAGAACAAAAGTAAGTGATGAAAAGTAAATGAGCCAGAATACAAACCCAGCTGAAAGTACAGTACAACTGAAAAGGAAATACATCAGAAGTAAAGTAAATCAGCAACCACTGAGTCGTCCTCTGGTTATCCCACCTGAAGGGTGGGTAAATATGGTCTCCTCAGCTCCTCAGGTCCGGCCGTCCGCTTCATGTACGTCCTGCCTGATAGTCCACCTCTGGGTACCGTCCTTCTCCACAAGCCTCAACCACGATCAGTGATGTCCGTCGTCTGCAACCAACACAATGTAGTGCGGGCATGACCCGTGTAGGGGTGAGTATACAATAATCAGTAGGGACCCCGAGACCCATGAAGGTCTCCCAAAATCCAAAAAGGATAAACCACAAAGGAAAGATACAAACAAGAAGTATCAACCAACTCTACTTAGGTATATGCCCACACATATACCTAAGTCATCAATTCCAGCTCCTCTCCAACACATGAGACCAAGTTCAACCCAGTCCACACAGGAAAGAACAACCAAGTCCATAAAGGAAAACACAACCCAATCCACATAGGAAAGAAATTCAATCATATCGATGATATAGATTGAAGTCAGGACTCAGCTCACACAGGTATACTACTCATGAAGAGGGGTGGAGATGTTAGATATAGCCTTTGAATCATCTTTCCTGCCAAACACACATAGGATCCTAGTACAGAAGTCGTCGCTGCCAGACCCACATAGGATCCTAGTACAATCACCATCACTGCCGAACCCACATAGGATCCAAGTACAGTCGTCATTGCTGCCGAACCCACGTATGATCCAAGTACAGTCGCCATCGCTGCCGAACCCACATAGGATCCAAGTACAATTTCCCTCACTACCGAACCCACGTAGGATCCAAGTACAGTCGCCATCGTCATCGTAGTCGCAACCATCTCTAGGGTTCTCGCACACAGCATACTCGATTCCGAGAGGGTCCGCTCCTCGAGTCAAAGGGATGGATACATCAACCGTCATGAAGACCAAGGATGATGTATCCCAAGGTTCCGTCCCACGTCTTTAGGGAAAAAACCAAGCAGAATGTGCCCAAGTCACAGAGAACAAGACGACCAAGCCATTTTCCAAAAGTACACGGTGTGTAGATAAGCGATACACGCCGTGTCATCAGACACCGGGTACTTCCCGTGTGTTACGGCCCGTGTCGCATGGCTGGTCGAGTAAAAAGTAAGTACACGACATGTGGTATAGTTACACACCATTTCTTCAGTCCATAGGTACTGTCCATGTACCATAGCCTGTGTTGATGGGCTATTCGTGTAAAAAGTAAATACACGGTGTGTGGTATAGTTACACGCCGTGTCCAAACTTCTGGGGTCAGATCCGTGTACACTGGCCATGCCTGGCCGTGTGGTGGAGTACATACTCATGTACTCCACCCCGTGTCCATGTATTCCCAGAATACACGCTGAGTCATACCGAAGCCGCTTCTACCATTCTATGATGAGAATACACGTCGTGCCTCGTGGCCGTGTATTTCTGTCTGTGTCCGTGTATTTTCATCATAGAATGGCAGAAGCGACTTCGGTATGACTCGGCATGTATTCTGGGAATACACAAACATGGGGTGGAGTAAACGAGCATGTACTCCACCACACGGCCAGGCATGGCCAGTGTACACGGAGCCGACCCCAAAAGTTTGGACACGGCGTGTAACTATACCACACACAGTGTATTTACTTTTTACATGAACAACCCATCGACACGGGCTGTGGTACACAGATAGTACCCGTGGACTAAAGACACGGCGTGTAACTATACCACCCGCCGTGTACTTACTTTTTACTCAACCAGCCCTGCGACATGGTCCGTAACACATGGGCAGTACTTAGTGTCTGATGACACGACGTGTATCACTTATCTACACGCCGTGTACTTTTGGAAAATGTCTTGGTCGTCTTGTTCTCTATGACTTGGGCACGTTCTTCTTGGTTTTTCCCTAAGGACGTGGGACATAACGTTGGGATACATCATCCCTGGTCTTCGTGACGGTTGATGTATCCATCCCTTTGACTCCAGGAGCGGACCCTCCTGGAATCGAGTATACTGTGTGTGAGAAACCTAGAGCTGGCTGCGACTACGATGACAATGGTGATTGTACTTGGATCCTACGTGGGTTCGGTAGCGGGGATGATTGTACTTGGATCCTACGTGGGTTCGACAGTGATGACGACTGTACTTGGATCCTACGTGGGTTCGGTAGTGATGACGACTGTACTTGGATCCTACGTGGGTTCGGCAGTGATAGTGACTGTACTAGGATCCTACGTTGGTCCGACAACGATGAATTCTGTACTAGGATCCTACATGGGTTCGGCAGGGAAGATGATTCAGAGGCTACATCTATCATCTCCACCCTTCTTCATGAGTAGTATACCTGTGTGAGTTGAGTCCTGAATTCAATCTATATCATCGATATGATTGACTTGCTTTCTTGTGTGGACTGGGTTGTGTTTTCCTTTATAGACTGGGTTGTTCTTTCCTGTGTGGACTAGGTTGAACTTGGGCTCCTGTGTTGGATATGATATGGAATTGATGACTTAGGTATATGTGTGGGAATATACCTAAGTAGAGTTGGTTGATACTTTGTGTTTGTATCTTTCCTTTGTGGTTTATCCTTTGTGGATTCTGGGAGACCTTCGGGGGTCTCGAGGTCCCTACTGAGTATTGTATACTCACCCCTGCATGGGCCATGCCCATACTACATTGTGTTGGTTGCAGACGACGGACATCACTGATCGTGGTTGAGGCTTGTAGAGCGGGACGGTACCCGGAGGTGGACTATTAGGCGGGACGTACATGGAGCGGACGGCCAGACCCGAGGAGCTAAGGAGACCATATGTACCCACCCTTCAGGTGGGATAGCCGAAGGATGACTCAGTGGTTTCTGATTTACTTTACTGCTGCTGTATTTCCTTTTCAGTTGTACTGTACTTTCAGCTGGGTTTGTATTCTGGTCCATTTACTTTTCAGCACTTACTTTTTTTCTCAGTTTACTTAGTTTTTACTTTAGCTTGCGTACTCTATTGTGTTGTTTACTTGTGTAAAGGCAATTCCTTCCCTTTTATTCGGGATTTACGCCTTTGGTGCTATTCGCCAGCCCCTGGCCTATGGAAGGTGGGCTTGGGGTAGTCACGGCATGGGCCCCGAGGACGGGTCGTGACAAATTGGTATTAGAGGGAGGTTCTACCGCAAAAATCAGGACTCTGATATTTTCTACTATGTGAAGCAATAGTGTTAAGGGTATTGAGTGTGGTTATCAATCCAGGGAGTCTAGTGTTGGTGAAGCGGTCAACGTATCCATACACTAGGACCCTGACTTATGATTTCTGACTCAGTGCACGGAAACATTGATTGCATGTGTGCGGGAACTCTAGAGCTGGCTGTGACTGCAACGACTATCGTACTAGAATCCTCCATGGGTTTGATGGTGAAGACTAATGTACTTACTTTTTTACTCAGTTTACTTAGTGCTTAGTTCAGCTTCCATACTCTGTGGTGCTTGTTTTCTTACAAAAAGGCAATGCCTTCCCTTATATCAGGATTTACGCCTTTGGTGCTAGTCGCCAGCCCCTGGCCTATAGAAGGCGGGCTTGGGGTAGTCATGGAATGGGCCCCGAGGATAGGTCGTGACATCTCATATATCCTAAGACTACTACAATATCCATATCAATTACATCACACATTAATTAAAAAGGTAATTTCCAATCAGGTGTAGTTATGATAGGTGATGAAGTGAGTTTTTCTTTTAGTAAATTAAATGAATCAAGACAATTTTAATAAAAAATTAAGGGCGCATCTTTGACAAGAGGAGAACACAAGGGATTTATAATTTTTAAAGTCTTTTATAAACCTCTGATAAAAACTGGCATGCCCTAAAAAGCTTCTAACACCTTAACATTTTTAGGAGGTGATGGGTTTTGAATAAATTCAATATTGGAAGTATCCATCTCCAAACCCCTCTTAGACACCTTATGTCCCATCACTATCCCTTCAGTGACCATGAATTGATATTTTTCATAGTTAAGGACTAGGTTGGTCTCTAAACATCTCTCTAGCACCAATTCTAAATTTCCTAAACTAGTATCAAATGTGCTACCAACACTGGAGAAATCATCCATAAATACCTCTATGATTCTATCTATCATATAAAAAATATGACCATCATGCACTTCTGAATGGTTTTTGGAGCACCACATAAACCAAAGGGAATTCATAGGTAGAAAAATGGCTCAAAGAGTCATGTGAAGGTAGTTTTCTCTTAATCCTATAGAGCTACTAGAATCTAGTTGTAACTAGAATAGAAATTGAGAAAATAGAAGAATTCATTCCCAACAATCCTCTCAAGCATTTGATCAAGGAAATGAATTTAAAAATGGTCCTTCTTTGTGGCTTAATTGAGATTCCTATAGTCTATATAGACTCTCCATTTGGTTTCCTTTCTCCATTGAATCTCTTCATTTTTCTTATTGGTTATTACAATGAAACCTCATTTTTTAGTGACAACTTAGACCAAACCAACCCAATTACTGTTAGAAATGGGATATATAATCCTAATGTCCAAAATATTAATGAATTACTCTCTAAAAACTTCTTTAATGTTGGTATTAATTCTCCTTTGACACTCTACTCCATGTTTGTGAAATAGTTCCATAGGGGTCTTATGCATGCATAATGAAGGGATAATCCATTTAATATTATCTATGGACCATCCTATTGAAGATTTAAAATTATTAATCACATTTAACAATTTTTTCTCTTGGTTATATTTTAGCTCAGCAGAAATTATTACAAGTAAAGTAGAATCATCACCAAAAAATGAGTATTTCTGGTGTGATGGGAGCAATTTGAGCCCCAAAGTGGGTACCTTTTCACTTGAAGGAAGACTCTTGGGCTTGGGTGGTCCAAGGTCTTCAAAATTTTTCTTATAAGGATTTTGAACTATGGAAATATTTTTAATTTCTTGAAAAGTTTTAAGATTTCCATAAATGATGTCCAATGTGGACAACTCACTCTCAAAAGTTTCATGTTTAGAATTCTAAAAATTTATTAAAGTAGAACTATTAATATGATTTATTAGATCTCCCTCTTTTGAATAAAATTTTACAGAATGATTATTAATAGAAGAATCAACCTATAATTCACTCAATAAGTTTTTAAATTCAGAAATAGATGGAATATCTTTAGCAGTAGAGGAAACAAGACTGTTGTCCAGTTCTGAAATTTTTTCCAGATTTTCAGTTTGAGCAGATTCATCAGAATGTGAAAGGTCATTTTTATATACTAATTTTATTTATTCAACAAAGGATTGATTTTTAGATTCCTCTAGATTTTCAACTAAATTTCCATCTTCTAATAACTCTATCTTAGAAAAATTTTCAGAAAATGTTGGTCCTTTGAAATTTTTAAAGACATTGAATTATTATTGTTTCTCCCCAATTTTAAAAATAATTTGATTCTTATAAATTTCTATGAATACTCCCATAGTGTCTAATAAGGGCCTACCCAAAATGATGGGAACCTCTTGGTCACACTCTATGTCTAGCACTAAGAAGTCGGCTGGTAGAAAAAGTTTTCCAACTCCAACCAGTAGGTCATCTACTCTTCCTACAAGATGTGTGAATGAATGGTCAATTAACTATAGGATAACTATGGTGGGTTTAATATCATGAAATATCAACTATTTGAATAATGATTATAGGAATATATTGATACTATCACCTAAGTCACACAGTGTCATGACCCTCCTTCACCAATATTAGGAAAGGGACATAAAACCGCCGAACCCTTCCTTCCTCAAGATGAAGGAGAGATAATGACCCCCCAAGTCCTGCCTTCAATAGGCCCTGGAGTGGCGACTATCACTAAGGGTATAGAATCACATGTAATATGGAAGGAATTACCCTTTTTATTTAGTAGGATCAGGATATTCGATGGTAAAAACCCAAAAAACTCTAAATCTAAAGGTAAAAGTAAATCCAAAACCCATTCCCATATGCATGTTCAAAGATAAACTCATACAAGTACAAGAAAAATCCAAAGGGAAAGTACCAAAAGAAATAAAAAAACAACGAAAACTGTCCTAAAGTTCGAGCTAGTATGGTTCCACATGGTCCCCTAAGTCCTAATTGAATCCTGAAATAAGTTTTATATATGTAGGGTGAGTATACAGGTTTACTTAGTACGAAAAAATCTCTCGTGCACAAGTGGGGAGGCATTCTAATGCCCCTTGAGAAAAAAGGAGGTAACCAAAGCACCTAGCAAGGAAACTATCCATACAACCTCACCAATGCACACTCCCCAAATAATAAAAGTCAGGTAAAATAATTGTAATAGAACATCGATGTTTGGGTACCCCACACCACTTTCCCACTGGTTATTGAAGACATACTATGCATCATACCTCCCCTACCATTTTCACTGCAGTCCCACTACCACCCCAACAATATCCTTATGGGCCACCACAACCATGCATCCCACTTGAAAACACCTGGTCCACCACAACCATATGCAACCACACCTGCAGACACCTGGTCCAGAACAACCACCGCCACACCCGAAGACACCTGGGTCTCATCCCGAAGACACTTGGGAAACAAACCCTCCCACACACACTTGGGCTAACCACCCACCCTACCCAGAGAATATTGGGCTATAATGGACCTTAGGCTATAACATCCTTCTCAAAGATTCTTGGGCTACTTGGGAGAGGGAGCATAAAAATTCCAATAACCATCCACTCAATAGGATGTTGGTAAAAAACACCCTCCCCTAGGAAATGGGGGTGTTTAGCATGGAGCATTCAACTTGGGTGGGGTGAAAATAAGAAACACAAAACCAAATTTATACATATAGGTAAAAAAATACTCATCCAAACCTAAGGGTTCTAAAACCAGTCCATACAAAAACACCCTCATGACTATTCATTCATACAAAAGAACATCATCCACAACCAGAGCATAAATATTTCCTTAAAAACAATTCCCCATTGAACCCATTCTTGTTATCATATTCAAGTGACTACATTTAAATAATTATTGACTACTGGGAAAATAATAGGCATAGCCACAAGACAAGGAAGTAAAAACATCCAAACAGAAATTTAAGCATTCACACCTAGTTCTCTTGTAAAGTAAAAACAAAAAAGGGATCTGTGAGATCCCTCGAAGTACTGGAACCAAACCAAGCCCCATCATACAACCCCAAATGGACTCAAGTCCACAAAAACAACTCAACAATAGGGGATCCCATCACCATTCACATAACCCCACAAGTATCAAGCAGAACATCCATACTTATTATTAGAACAAAACAAGGGAGTTTTTAGATTTAACGACACCATTTATCAAGTTTTGTCTTTTTGTTTAGTTAACCAGGGTGATCACACAAAAATTCTTGTTCATTGGGAATTCATTTAATCAACTGAGTTTATGTGATTAACTAGTTCCAATGTTATATCCATTCAATAAAAAGATTATATAGAAAAAAGAGGTTTATTAGTGCTCAAGAAAGGACTGCCAATGAAAACTATTTTCAGTGGGCATAAGCCCATACAATTCCAAACATATAAAAGAAGATAAAAGAGTACAACATCATCATCAAACACCCCCTTAATTCTTTAGAAACAATTTACTATCTTTGTTAAGGTTGGGTTTCATCCACACCACAAGGAAACATTATCATACCCACCTTGCATGATACACAGTAAAGAGAGACAAAGGAAGACCCTACTTGGAAGATCAATGATCGAAGTTTTCTCCTCGCACCAAGAACTGGGGATGCGTGACTTTCAGGGGAAGAACTACAAGGAATCTAAGAGTGAGTAGGAAAGGATCCAGCATGGGCACACAACTAGCCTCAGGAAGAGATACTCAAAATGCACCAATTATAGGAAAAGAGACCATTCCAGAAGAAGAAAGAAACTATATGAGATAAAAGGCGAGATCTTGGAGTTATGAGATATGAAATCTTGAATAGCTTTAAAGAAGGATCATGGTTTCTCCATGTAGTTGGATGGCTACACATAATGGAATTAATTTTTATTTAATAACTCTACTTAGAGAGGTGGCGATAATGGCTGTGATTTAAAGGGTTTCCTTTAAACAGAGGAAAACACATAATAGGGGTGGAACTGGAAAGTATAGGGAAAGGGGTGACACCAAGGAAAAAGCCACACGTTTTGGTAACCCAAGGGTTGAACAATTAATGGGGGTTTTTAGTTATCATTTATGGGCTTTTAAAGTCTTTGAAAGGGGTATTAAAACACTTTTACATCTAAAGATACAATATGGTACCAGAATTGAAAAATTTGGAAACTGAAAAAAAAACAAAGGGTGGGACACTATCATGGTGCCACTAGTTCAGTGAAACACCGTAAGCGGTGCCACCATTTTGGCGTGCGACTGCTATGGTGCCACCGTAACAGTGACCCCAATTAGGTGGAACACCGTAAGTGGTGCCACCATTTCAGTGTATAACTGTGAGGGTGAGACCACTATGGTGCCACTGTCACAGTGCCGCTGTGACTGGTGCCACTGTTTCAATGGAACTGTTTGGTGGAACTGAGTTTTTGGAAAACTCTTTAATGAGTCACCAATGGTCCCTAGGATACCCCAAACACTATAAATTTGTAAAAGTAATGAACAAGGAGGGTCTGGGCCATCACACACAGGTAGTTGAGTTGACTAGAATTTACTAAGGTGCAGGGTATGACAAAACTATCTGGGTCCTTGAGCTTGGGAGGGATTTTCTTTTAGAATAAAACATTACACTCTTCAGTGAGGATGTATGTTAAAAATTCTTCAAGTCTATTTTTCTTGGAAAAAATTTTGTAAGAGACTTTAGATAAGATGGAATTTGGATTAAGGATTTGATAAAAGGGATGTTCACTTGGAGCTTGGTTAAAAGCCTAAGGAGTTGAAGAAGTTCAACATTATTGTTTTATTTTTTTTTGGGAAATGGATGTGTGGGGCATAATTACTAAGAGAAAATAGAATATCCCTTATTTCTTCTGTAGTTTTCTCCTTCCCCTTATTCTTTTTATATTCATAAAAATTTTCAGATTGATTTTCAGGTGAAAAATTGATATTATCTTGATTTTCATCACTTTTCTTTTGATTTCCAAATTGTGTGTGCAACATATTTTTGTTTCAAGATTCATTATGTTTTCCAGTTTTGGAATTTTCAAAGTCTTTTTCATCTATAGTCTACGTTTTTATCCCACTTATAGTTATCAAAACCATGGAATTCTCCCTAGGGTTGATTTCAACTATGTTAGGAAGTTTACCTTTTTTCCCTCTGATTCATACCCCTAGAAAGTTGGACTAGTTGAATTTATATATTTTTTATTCTAGAATAAGATTTAATTTTATCGGATTCATATTGGATTTTTTGTTTATTCAGTTTATTATTGAACTTTTATTCTTTAGAGTCTATTCTATTTAATATTTGATCAATTTTAGAAAGCATTTAACCCTCAAAATTTCCTTGTGAATTAGAAGACTCAACCCTTGGTTGATTTTGAAATTGTTATCTTGGTTGGTTTTAGTAACCAATGGAAGTGGGTTTCTTTATCATGCCTCTCTATTTCCATGAGATATTAGGCCGGTTCCTATAGACCTGGTTATAGTTATTTTAAAAGGGATCATCTTCAGCAGGCATCCTTGGATCATAGTTAACAAATTTTGAATTTTCTTACTGTTGGGTCATCCTGTCAATTTTTGGATAGAATTTTTCAGTGTGCCCAAACATTTAAAAATGAGAACATTTCTCCATAATTGATTGTTTTGTGTTTTGAAAACCCAATTAATTTACACATTGTTTGAAATTTTGGTTCATTAATGTTTGAAGTTTATTTTTTATTTCAGTAAGTTGAGAGTTCATTTATATTCAAATTCCAGAGTTGTTAGAATTTTTATTCAATATTTTCATTCTTGAATTTTTGTGTTGAGAATTTAAGGAATGGTTGTTAAAAATTTGGCTCAACTCTTCATCAGTCTTGTCATTATAATTCCCCCCAGTAGATTGGTCAACAATGTTCTAACCATAAGAGGAAAAACCTTCATAGAAGGTGTCTATGAGAACATGGGATTCAAGTTGATGATAAAGACACTTCCTAAGTAGGTCCCTATTGTATTTTATGGCCTAAAACCAATACTTTGTACTTTATTCATTAATAAATACCTTATCATATCTTGATTATTCTTCTGCGTGACAATGCATGTGATAATGTCCTAAGAATAACTGTTGCACCAAAGGGTCATAACAGATCCCTGCTATGACGAGAACTTGAAAGTTCCATAACACTATTATTGAATATATGTTATATGGATGGATGATGTTATTTGAGGTACACAAATAATACAGGCCATTAGGGGTGAGGAATCATAAAACTTTGAGACACCTTCTCATGGTGTACACCCTTGGTGATATCCAGGAGGATATTATGAGAACAAGAAACGCCAGTATGAAATCCACATTTCATAGTGTCATTGGATGTTCCTATCTTTGGATATGTGTATTGGTCCTTAGACTTTAAGATTATTATTAATTGGTATTACAACTTTCACACTAAGATGTATTGATGAAAAATGTGACGACACACTGTTCGTAGTGAGGTAGGATATGTTGGGTGTATCACAAGGAATATTGCATTAATAGATAACGTGAGAAAGGATTTGTCCCTTCTGTTCCATAAATTCATTTCCATGGTAAGGAATGAGAAAGTTCAATTCTGGGAAGTCAAAGAAAGAATAATCGAACACACGGGTTGATGACAATAGCATGAAACGTGATTGATTAGAGATACCGAGACAAAAGGATTACATTACATGATAATCATTTGTAGGAGGTGACACATCATTACATCATTAAATTCTTTCTCTATGGATGCCTTGGAATGTTTTTAGATGATAACCCTAGACTTTAGGCAGGCTATGCCTAATGCCACTGAGAAAGAGGCCTATAGGGTTACACACTAAGTGTGTCCAAGTATCTCAGTTAAATATTCATTTAACAAGTTGAATAAAGATTATTCCCAATTGTAGTTTAATAATTATTCAAGGATGCCTGATCGAATTTATTTAGACACTATTTATTCAAGAGAATATATTGTGGGTGAAATAATATATTTATTAGCGAGTAATTTAGTGATATTTATTTATGAAATAAATATTCATTATTCATGGTCTAATAAATGTTGTGGAGGAAATAATGAAAATGGAAAAAAAGTACACACCGTGTATATTAATATATACACTCTGTGTAGTTCTTCTTGGGATTTGTGAGAAATAATATTATTTATTTAATTAAATAATATTAGGTTTAATTTGCTAGGTGCATGTCAAGTGATGATAATAGTCAACCGTTATTATTAGACATGGGGTATTGATAAGAATTAAATGAAAATAAATAAATACCTATGGGTAATTATTTTATTTTATTATTCTAAGTATTATAAATCCTAATTAAAGTATTCTATTTAATATGGATATTTTTTGTGGTTGTACACAATAGATCTGGAGAAATCTCTCAAGCTAAGAGTGAATATCTTTCCTCCAAGAATGCTATCAAGTTATGAGAGAGATCCTCCTCCATCGGATCAAGGAGACCTCTTTGGAAGTGGCTCTCAAGGCGATCGAAGGAATACATCGTAAGCGAAGGCTCTTCCGCACTAGCACCTAGAGATCCGTTCGGCGACGTCTAGAGATATGTGGAGCACGTGTGAATCACCACTCTACACTTGGATTCTAAAACACAATGAAAGACCATGTTGGATCATTATTGGAAACATAAAACGGAGAGATAATTCCATCAAGGTAATTTTTGTCTTTTAATTAAATTAATTATAACTAACATATGATGATCCTCTTAGTGGTTCCAGAAATTACCTATATCCTTTTTGTTCTTCATTCTATTCAGAAGATCCGACGTTTTATCATCATGATAAATCCCAGATTGATCGTTGTTAACAGTAAAATTAAAGTTGGGTACACCCACCCACGTGCTTCCGCTATGACTGAAACCTACAAGTGGTATCAGAGGGGTAATATTGTTGATTATAATTATTTATTTTTTCATTGATGATTTACACATTTAATAATTTAGTTGTTTAAATTCAAGTTAATTGTTCTGTAAATCTGAATCTCTAGATCTGTTTCTCCTCTCTCATTTCTCGTTCACCTTACATAAATTATCTTTTTCTTTTAATTTTTGATTAAAATATAATATAGGATCTCATCCGGAGGTGCTAAAGCTTCCTGGAAATACAACACCAGAACACATAGCGTGTATTTGGCAGTACACTCCATGTAGTCAAGGTTCAATGCACCAAGATTGGTCTGCCAAACCAAGCTATGTGTTGGAGTTTATCTAAGTCTTAAATGACTTCATGTCTTAACCAGGAACAAGTGGCACACAGTTTCCAAATTACACGCCTTGTGGCCCATAGGACACTACATTTAGTCTCTTCAGGTTAGGGTTAGACCGTGTACCCTATACACGGCTTGCCCAAATGGAGACCGTGTAATGAAGACACTACATGACCTATGGGCCACTGGACACACCGTGTACTCTGAAGATTTAAGAATTACATCTACACACTATATCCCCAGGCGTGTACTTCAGATGGACGGTGAACAATAGTACACGCCATCTAGTCAGAACTACACACCTTGTACTCATCCAAATTAAGCATATTTATTAAAATTTATTATTATATTATACAAACCATTGAGATGTGTACCATGGTGTGTGCGTAAAGTTGAGGCACGACACATGATAGGTTTTTTATATATATGTATTTAATTTAACATATGGGTAATGTTCATTTATACTCATTGGGTAGTTATGAATGGGAATTCACTAGGTTGCCTCCAAGGTACAAGTTATTTACAAAGATAATTTTAAAATAAATTTATTTGTTTAAAATTATTATGGATGATAATGTCAAGGAAATTCAAAAAAAGGGTTTAAGATAAAAGAATTGATTAATTAAAGATAATTAATTGATTTGAGGATGATTTATCTTAAACAAGAACGATTAAAGAATTGAATGCTATTTTTATTTATGCGTAAATATTGTTGCATGTATGGATGATCATGAGATAGACCAAGACCCTTTGTATGTGGATGGTTTCTTTTAATTAATTTATTTAAATTAAATTTGTTGGCCTGTGAGCCTTCTCTTTGTTAATATGTAGGTCTTGTGTGCCCAATGTTTCTTTTATGTAAAACCCCTTTTACCCCTCACATGCGTTTGATATAAAAGTATATGTAATGGATGGAGCTTCCAAGCTAGTGGAGGTGGCTCAAGTTAGGATCCAAGGTGAAACCAATCCAAGGAGATAAAAAGGTGGATAGGTGGAAAGCTATAAACACATACCAACAAGGTTCAAGGTGTTTCTGCCCTATGTCTTGGGTTATTTTATCAACTGCTAGATAAACTAACCAATAGAAAAATCTCATGACCATACCATTTATTTTATATCTATCATTTTTATGGTTTATTTATTGTGGGTGTGTTGTCACGATCACACAATTAATTAATTAAACAAGCATTCAATATGGAACTAAAATAAGACCGAATTATATGTAAATATTATCTTAGACATGGTTAATCACTTAAGTATATCCCAATTAATATTAACAAGCATGTAAGAAAGATAATAAAATAGAAATTTACATATAAGTATAAAATCTATAAAATAAATATTAAGTTGGTATGGCCTTCCATAATCTTGGTTAGAATCGAACCATAGTTCAAAGTTCTTAACCAACCTTAGTTAGGGTCCTTTTAATTATTAGGGAATTATAATTCAAGGTTTTGGGTTGAATTGAACTGGTTCACATCAAGGGTTGACTACCACAATAGTACTTGGTGTGATCAAGAGTCAAAGGTTGAGGAAATCCAAAATAAAAGGATTTCAGGATTGGGGAGTCCACTCAGCGAATCAAGGAGCTGCGAGTTAATGCAGTTGGAATTTGGAATGCCTACCTAAAACCTTTCAAGTTTCTTGAACAACCCTAGTTGGGGTAATGTGAAGGGAAATATGGATCCTTACCACTAGAATATTCAAGAAACAGAATATTCTAAAGTCAATGGTGAGAGATATTGGATTTTGATAAAATAGTGGGAGACTAATAAATATTAATTTATTTATTTTTCTCAGTTTTATCATGATAAATTACTAAATCCTTTCTCATCTTAATTTGTAGAAATAGTAAGAAAAATGACTTCAAACATATCATTTAAAACCATACTCAATAAGGAAAACCTTCTCACCAGCACCAATTTCCAGAAGTGACAGAGGTGTTTACGCGTCATCCTTCGCCACGAGAGGAAATTTTATGTGCTAGAGGAGCCTATTCTAGTTGCCCCTGGAAAAGAGGATAGTAATGAGGAAATATATCTCTACATGAAACATATGGATGATTCCAAATATGTCTAATGTTTCATGCTATCAGCCATGTCTAATGAGCTCTTGAAGCAACATGAAAACATGGATGCTTATAGCATGATGTCTCACCTTAAGGATATCTATCAAGAGAATGCAATACATGAGAGATATGAGATCTCCAACTCTTTGTTCATAACTAATATTGGAGAGTCTATGCCAGCTGTTCCTCATGTAGTCAAGATTATGGCTACATTAAACACATGGACATCTTAGTGACTAAGTTCCTGGATGAGTTGTGTATAGATCTCATCCTATCATCACTGCCCAAGACCTTCTCTAGCTTTATTTTCAACTAAAATGTGAGAAAAAATGAGAATATTCTATCAAAACTTCTGAACTTAATTCGCTAGGTAGATAAAAACATGGGGCATGAAAAACCCACAATCCTTATGGTGAATAAGAAAAGGAAGGACAAGTCAAAGGGGAAAATGATTTATAAATGGTATGAATCCCCTGATCACAATACCTCTAAGAAGGGGAAGATATAGAGGAAGGGAAAGGAATGAGAGGCAGTATGTTTTTCATGTGGAAATCTAGTCCACTGAAAGAGAAACTGCACCCAGAAGCGTGGGGATGCTAAAGGTGAATTTGTTATCAAGTGTAATCTTTCCATTTCTACACATTGGGTATTAGATACAACATGTGGGGCTCACATATGTATTAAAATTCAGAAACCAAGTAGATTTAGAGATATTACCAGAGGAGAGGTGGATCTTCAAGCTGCCAATGGCGTGAGGATGGATGCGTTAGCCATTGACGATTACCATAACTCATTTCTAACTGGGATGCTTTTGGTTTTACATAACTATTATTATGTTCCTAGTTTTATGAAGAAAATAATTTCCGTATCATTTTTGGATATGGATGGATTTATTTTCAAGTTTGGAAATTAGGGTTGTTTCTTTTATAAGAACAACATATGTTATAGTATGGTGCATTTAAATAATGGTTTGTATGTTTTAAATTATGAAAACCAAGTGTTGGAAATTGATAACGAAACAAAATCACATGAATCATACAACACCCAACTGTGGAATCACCATCTTGGTCATGCAAATGAAAAGCACTTGACAAAGATCTACTAATATGGTTATTTAGACTCTACTGAGCTAAAACCACTTGATAGATGTCACGCTTGTTTACAAGGTAAAATGACCAAAATTCCTTTTGTTGGACAGGGTGAACGAGCCGCATAGCTTCTAGGATTGGTGCACACAGATGCGTGTGGACCATTTACAGTAGAATCTAGAGGTGGATATTCTTACTTTATTACTTTTAGTGATGATTTGAGTTGATTTGGATATATCTACTTAATGAGGTATAAGTCAATGTCCTTAGAGAAATTTAAGGAATTCAAGAATGAAGTATAGAATTATATTGGTAATAATATAAAGAAGCTTCATTCGGATCGATGTAGAGAATATCTGAACAAAGAGTTCATCGACCTTTTATGGGAGTCTGAGATTCTATCTCAACTCACTCATCCTTATACACCATAGATGAATGGTGTTAGTGAAAGGAGGAACCAAAAATTATTGGACATGGTGAGGTCGATGATGAGTCATCCAGATCTTCTATTATCCTTTTGGGGATATGCATTACAAACTATAACATACACATTAAACCGAGTACCAACTAAGGTGAAAAATGGAATTCTTTGCAAGTTATGAAATTAAAAGAAACCTATTTTTTCACACACACATGTATGGGGATGTGAGGTGTTTGTTAAGGCCTTGTCAGGCAACAATATAGAACCTTGAGGCACGAGGAGTATCTTTATAGGATATACCAAGGAAACAAAAGGATATTACCTATATAACCCTACATACAAGAAAGTGACTGTCACTAGACAAGACATCTTTCTTGAGAGGGATCACATCCTAAAAAAGGATAGTGGGAGAAAGATTGACTTCGATGAAGTTGATGTTTAAGATAAACATGAGTTGGTATAGGAACAAATTCTATAGGTCCCCATGGAAGAGGTTCCAGAAACATAAGTACTGCGTAGGAGCTCAAGAGAGGTAAGGGAACCATAGATATTTTATTTCCTAGTCACTAAGGATGGTGGATCATTATTGTTGGACAATGATGAAACTATATTCTATAATAAAGTAGTAGAGAGCTCAGAAGCTACAACATGGATAAAAGCTATGAATTCTGAGATGGATTCCATGTATCAGAACCAATTCTAGGTTCTATTTGATGAGCCAGTTGATGTAAAGCCTGTTGGATGAAAATGGATATTCAAGAGAAAGTTGGACATGGAAGGTCAAGTTATCACCTATAAAGAAAGTCTAGTGGCTAAATAATCAAGGCATCATCAAGGAATTGAATATGATGAAACCTTATCTCCAGTTTCCATGTTTAAATCCATAAGAATCATACTTGAAATAACATCTTACCATGACTACGGGATTTGGGAGATGAATATAAAAACATCATTCCTTAATGGGAACCATCAGGAAGATGTCTATATGACCCAACCATAAGGGTTTGTGACACCAGGTGAATCCAAACAAGTTTTCAAGTTGCAGAAATCAATTTATGGATTTAATAAAGCATCCAGGTCATTGAAAATTTGATTTGATGAATCCATAAAGGAATTTGGTTTCATTTAATACAAATGTGAGTCATGTTTTTATAAGCGGTTTAATAGGAATGCAATTTTTATCCTAGTAGTATATGTTGATAACATATTACTTATTGGAAATGATGTACCAGTCTTACATTCAGTTAAGGACTAGTTGAACAAGTGTTTCTCCCTGAAAGAACAGGGGAAATAGCCAACATTCTAGGGATCAAGATCATTCGTGATAGATCCAAGAGGCTTCTTGGACTAAGTCAGGGTACATACATTGACCAGATACAAAAGAGATTTAGTATGGAACATTCCAAGAGGGGATTGGTTCCATTGTCACATGGACTATATCTTTATAAGAAAATTTGTCCTTAGACACAATAAGAGAAATATAGGATGAGTAAGACCCCACACACTTCGGCTATAGGATCCATCATGCATGCCATGTTATGTACCCGAATTGATGTTTCCTATGCACTGAGCATGATGGGAAGATATCAAGAAGATTAAAGAGAACAACATTGGAATACTATTAAGACTACCCTTAAGTATCTAAGAAGAACTAAGGATATGTTCCTAGTGTATAGAGGATACGAGGATCTTTTCATTAGAGGGTATGATGATGCTAGTTTTCAGACAGATTAGAATGATCTGAAGTCTCAATATGGATATGTTTTCTATCTCAATGGAGGAGCTGTGAGCTAGAAGAGATCAAAGAAGCTAGTTGTCGCCAATTATATAGCGGATTCCAAATATATAGTGGTTTCTGATGTAGCCAAGGAAGCCGTATGGATTTGGAAATTTATCCTATAGCTTTATGTAGTGACTACTAGTAAAGATGCTATCACATTGTATTATGATAATACTACAATGATGGATATTTCAAAATAACCAAGGTCACATAAACAGAAAAAGAACATTTCCGGAAGTATAAACTCTTGAGGGATTTCTATCAAAGGGGTGAATCTATAGTGAGTAGAGTGTCCACAGATGAGAATGTGGAAGAACCCATGACTAAATACCAATCTCAGTAGAAGCATAAATATCATGTGAGAGCTAGCAGATTAAAGGTTGTTAGTAGTTGGATCTAATCCAAGTGGGAGTCTTTTGGAGTTGGTGGAATAAAACCAACTAATTTATACTTTATTTATTAATAAATAACTTATCATATATTGATTGTTCTTCTATGTGAAAATGCATGTGATAATGTTCTAAGGATAGTTGTTGAACCAAAGAGTCATAGCGGATCCCTATTATGATGAGAACCCAGAAGTGCCATAACACTATTATTGAATATATTTTCTATGGCTGGATGATGTTATTTTAGGGACACAAATAATACAGGCCATTTGGGGTGTGGACTCATAAAACTTTGAGGCACCTTCTCATAGCGTGCACCCTTGGTGATATCAGGAGGATATTATGAGAACAAGACCCGCCAGTAGGAAATCCACATTTCATAGTGTCATTAGATGTTCCTATCTGCAGATATGTGTATTGGTCCTTAGACTCTAAGATTATTATTAATGGTTATTACAACTCACACACTTAGATGTATTTATTAAAATTGTGATGACACACTATTTTCAGTGTGGTGGGATATGTTAGGTGCATCATGAGAAATACTATATTAATAGATAATTCAATAAAGGATTTTCCCTTTTATTCCATGATTAAAGTTGATATCTCAGGACCTTTGATGGAATTGATATAGCCTAAATAAATCCATGTCCATGGTAAGGAATGGGAAATTTTAATTATGGGAATTTAAAGAAAGAATAATCGATCACATGGGTTGATGACACTAGCATGAAACCCACTTGATCAGAGATATCGAGACAAAGGGATTACATTACATGGTAAGAGTTCGTAGGAGGTGACATGTCATTGCAGCGTTAACTTCTTTATCTATGGGTGCCTTTGAGTTTTGTTAGATTCTAACCTTGGAATTTAGGCAGGCTCTGACTAATGCCACTAAGAAAGAGGCCTAGAGGGTGACACACTAAGTGTGTCCAAGTATCTCAGAAGAATATTCATTTAACAAGTTTAATAAAGATTATTCCCAATTATGGTTTAATTATTATTCAAGGATTTCTGATTACATTTATTTCAACACTAGTTACTCGAGAGAATATATTGCGGGTGAAATAATATATTTATTAGTGAGTAATAGAGTGATATTTATTTAAGAAATAAATAGTTATTATTCAAAGTGTAATAAATGCGGTGGAGGAAATACGGAAAATAGAAAAACAAAATCACACACTATGTATATTAATATATACATGCTGTGTAGTTTTTCTGGGGATTTGTGAGAAATAATATTATTTATTTAATTAAATAATATTAGATGTAATTCACTAGGCACATGTAAAGTGATGAAAATAGTCAACTACTATTATTAGACATGGGGTCTTGCTAAGAATTAAATGAAATAAATAAATACCCATGAGTAATTATTTTATTTTATTATTCTAAGTTTTATAAATCCAAATTACATTATTCTCATTAATCTAGTGATTCTTTATGGTTGTGCACAATGGATCTGGAGAAATCTCTCAAGAAAAGATATAATACCTTTCCTCCAAGAACTCTCTCAAGTTACGAGAGATATCATCCTCCACCGGATCAAGGATACCACATTGAAAGTAGCTCTCAAGGCGATTGAAGGTGGACATCGCAAGCAAAGGATCTTCCATGCCAGCACCCATATATCCCTTTGGTGATATCCAGAGATACGTGGAGAAAGTATGAATCACCTATAGAGTAATCCTACACTTGGATTCTATGACTCAATGATAGATCACGTTGGATCATGACCTGAAACATCAAACAGAGAGAGAATTACATCAAGGTAATTCTTGTATTTTAATTAAATTAATTATAACCAACATATGATGATCCTCTACATGGTTCTGAAACTTCTATATTTCCTTTTCATTCTTTATTATATTCTAAAGATCCGGCGTTATATCATCATGACAGATCTCAGATTGATCATTGTTAATGGTAAAATTAAAGTTGGGTACACCCATCCATGTGCTTCTGCTGCGCCTGGAACCTACAGTCCCTGAATCTATCCCAGGCCTCATGAATGGCTTCTCTATCCTCTTGATAGAAACTAATGATTTTGGTTCTTAACTCTCCTTTTTATCTTTGGGGATAAAATTTCATTACAAAAGAGTTATAAACTTCGTTAGAAATTTAAAATATGTTTTCATATAGGCTCAAAAACCAATTCCTTGCATTCCCTTTAAGGAAAAAGTGAAATAATATAATTATTAGCTCATTTTATGTGAGTCATCGAAGTGGAATTTGTTTCACTATATTACAGAAGTCTCTAATGAAGTCTAGTGAGTCTTCAATAGAGAGACCATTAAAAGGAGGTGGTAGAGAAAGGTGGAACTATTTGAGTTCATAATTTCCGACTCTAGGAGATAACCTAATTGAAGAAGGATTACTTGAATCTTGAGGGAGTAGACACTCCCCCATCCTAGGCCTCTTATTTTCTTCTAAGAGTTCAGGGTAAAAGTTTGGTTGATTATTAGGTACATGAACTCTATATCCTATGTTTTTCATTTTAGTTTTATTTTTGTTTTTGAGAGAAATTAAACATTTTTCAATTTTAGGGTATATGGGATCTAATTTATCAATATATGTATTTTGCTCATACAATGAATAGTAGCAAAATGATAATGGTTCAGAAAGTTCAAAGTAGCACACAAACAATAAAAGAAGTAAAAATTCATCACTAATACTAGTAAATAGTAATAGATTGAAATAATTTTGGAATAGAAAAAATAGAAAAAATAGAACAATTTTTTTATCAGTTTTCAATATTCAATTTTTTTAGAAATTTTTTTATATGTGATTTTTTTTGAAACTAATTTTGTTTTCTAGTTTTGAAAAATATTGTCCACTCGAAGCCTTCCCTATAAACAATGCAAAAAAACTTGTCATAATCATCATTATATTGATGCTAAAGTTTAAAAATTTATATTTCCAACAAATAATAGTATAGGGGTAAGTAGGGTTAAACCCACAAGGAAGGGTGAACTACATAAATCTTTTAAAAGAGGTCCCACTTTTAAAAATAGTGGGTGATTTTTTTTCATTTTTACTATTTTTTTTTGATTTTGATGAAGAAAGTATGATTAACCAATGATATTTTCTTTTGAACTAGTCTATAATTAGAGATATGATGAACTAAGAGGGAAAGTAGTAAATGTAAATAGGGGAAGAGTTTGAGTTGAAACCAATCAAGAAGAAATGCCCAGGGAATTTCAACTTTACTAGTCTAAAAATATATATCTTCTTCATAGAAATATTATTATTTCACAAACTCAAAAAAATATTGGTTGAATCTTCCTCGCCAAAAGATAAAACAAACAAAAAATTAAATCTTGGAGTTATCCACTCTAAGATTCATCAACTATAATGAAAATTATAAATAATTCAAGGAATAAAATTTTTCATAATATTCCATGATTAAAAATTTAATCTTTAAAGAAATACATTCAAGATCAATCTCACTGCTTGATCTTGAAGTTTTAAAATTTAGAAAAAGATACATGAAACAATATTAATGAATTTTAAATTGATCTCACTGATCAATTTTGAATTCATTGTGTAAAAATTATGTGAAGAAAAGAAGGAAATAACCAACATATTAAAAAATCCCTTGCACAAGGAGGTGTTTAGTTGAAAGTCATATTGAACTAAAAAAATGTAATTATAAAAATGAACATAACAGAGAGAAAGAATGATAGGAGATAATAAATCTCCTCAATGAACTATAATGCAGTTTCTCTACTCCTTCTCTCATTCATGCTCTCCTGGTATACATAATGTTGTGAATGAATTATTAAAAAAAAACAATGTCCACTTTCTTGCTTTGAATTTTTAAATGCCTCTTTTGTTTTCCTGTTGGCCACCCACTACACGCACTAACTCATCTTGGTGTTCTCCTTTTCATAAAATGCGCGTATTTTTCCTCTACAACACTCATGTATTTAACACCTCCCATTTAACAAACTTCTTCAGGTAGCTGGGTTGAATCTAGATGTGAACCCGGGTAAAGTGTTTATCTACACAGTTAAAATAGGGAGTAATTAATACAGTTTTTTAGTCAATTATTTATTGTTAATTATAAATATTTAACTTTTATAAATATTTATTTATATAATTAATTATTATTATAATTATAATATTAATTACATTATTATGTTAATTAATTAATTTATAAATATTTTTATTAAATTATTACCATTAAATTATTAACTAATATTTTAATTAATTATTTTATTTAAAACTTTTATTAATTATTATTAAATTATTTATTTATATTATTTATATTATTATTAATTTATTTATATAAAGATTAAGTTATTAAGGTTATTAATTAATATTTATTTATTTGATTATATTATATTATTTTAATAATTAATTTTATTATTTATTATTATTATTATTATATTATTAATTTAGTTTATTATTTATTTAGTAAAATTAATTTAGTTTTATTTTTTTTTATTTTAATTTATTTGGTTATTTTTTTATTTTTATTCCCCCCTTATTGAGAAAGTCATTCAGGGAGGGTATCTTCAGCTGGTCTTCCTCCAGAGGCTGGCTCGACCAAGCCTTCAAGCAGCGTTCCTCCGCAATGCTGCTCCTCCATGATAGTAACTTCCTTCAATAAGACAGACAATGGTGAAAACTTCATTAGGAAGGCGACGTAGTGATGATGAATTTCTTCAACCCAGAGTAGTGGCATCGATGAAGGTTTTGATACATCAGTTAGGAGCTCAGCTTACGGCGATGTTCGGTGTAATCGATCTATGCAGAGGTTTAGTGGATGACTGACTCGAATAGTTGGTTCGAGAACTCTAGATCTAAGAAAATTAGGTAATTTTAGGTCCTGTGTTCGTAGATCTGGAAGTGTAGCTATTATTCTGTTTCACCCTACAACAGCGAGTTCGTGCTGAAGACGGTGACAATGTGTCCTTGTTGCTAGCGAAAGGAAGGTTCAGTGATGGATCATGGGGAAAGACACCCTGGAGGTGTGTCTAGACACCATTGTAAGTTGGATATAGGAGAGATGATGTGTGATTCTCTACTTGACGGTATGTTGGGACACTGTTGGGTTGGCAGTGTGTCATGTGAAGAACAACGCAACAATGTGTGGGGTTTGAGAAACTTTGGTGATTCCTCGTTGGAGTAGAAGAAGAGCTGTCTGGCGGTGTCAAAATTGTCTGTACCTAAATTAAAATTAATATTAATATAAAAAAAGTTAAAATTAATAAAGTAATAAAATGATAATTGTATTAGACAAATTAATTAATTAATTATTTACATGAAATTGAAATGAAAAAAAATTAAAAACAATTTAATAATTAATTAATTAAATTAACATAAAATTAAAATTTTAAAACTTAAATTAAATTAAAATTCTAAATGAAATTGTTAGGAAGAGAAAAATAAACATTTGAAACTAGAATTATAAATTTAAATTAAATATTAAATTAAAAATATTTAATTTAATAATTGATAATTAAAATTAATTTATATTAAGAGTACAAAATTAAAGAATTAAAAATTAAATTAAAGATTCAGTTAATTAAATAAATAATGGATAAATTCTTAATTAATTGAAATAAAATAAAATAAATATTTTAAGTAGAATTAAAACTTAACAAGTAATTAGAGAATTAAATTAGGAGAATATTTAAAACACAAATAACGAATTTAAAGAATAAAAATACACAATTAATTATAAAAATAGATTAATTGATTAATTAAACTATAAAATCACAAAAAATGAAATTATTTAACAAAAAAATTGAAAATAATTAATTAAATGAATAAAAACATATATAAAAGATGTGATAAATCATGTGATTTTAAGGACCCATCAAAACGATTCTCAAAAAAACAAGTTGGACTCTTGTGTATAGTAGATAGAATCATAGAATTGACATAAAAAACATTATGATTTTCTTGAATTGGATGTGTTATATTTTTTGTAATCTTGATGAACTTCTTAATGGATTGGTTTTTCATATAAATAGGGAATTAATCAAGTCTATAAAAATGTATGACTTAACAGAGAAAAAATGTTATGTTTTCACATACTCTTTCCATGATCATATTACTTGAATAAATAATTTTTAAGTGACCAATAGTTTAATGAAAAATGTGTTAAAAGAACCAATGTTTAGGAGAATGATATTTTTATAAATATAATTTGATCAAAAAAAGTGGTTATAAAAATCAATAAGAAATTGTTCAGAATATTTGTTCTAATATTATTGTCATAAATTTTCTAAATAAAAATATTCCAGATAAAAAATTATTATGTAAAAAAATAGATTCAATATTTTTATGAAATCTTATAAAGGAATAGTTGTAATTATTCTCTTGATAGAGTGATGAGTTAAAATGTGTTCTCTTCTGTGAACCTGGGGGTTGTGAGACTTCTTCGATCATTCTAAACATGTATTGTTATGGATTAATAAAGAAGATAGTTCTCCAAACATGATTGGTAGAAAATAAGGAGTGATAAAGAGTAATCTACTGTATGATCCCAACCTTTTTTTGAAGATTTATCAGGCTCATTTATAGGTACTCTTTTTCTTTGGGTTGAGTAATTTTCATTTGGGTTTTACCTCAGGGTGAGTTTGTGTGAAAATTGAGAATTTTGGAAGGAGGAGGGCATGCGCATGGTTGGTGCACAATTTTCCCAAATGGTGTTCCTTTTCCCAGAAAACCGTGCAACCCCTCATAGAGAGGGATTGCACAACTGATGCACAGTTTGGTAAACTGTGTTCCCCTACCCAGAAAACCGTGCACACAATTTTAATTAATCCAAAAATTAGTTTTAAAAACACCTGAACCCCCATTTTTAACCCAAAATCAACACCAACTCAGACATAAGCTATTCCTTTTGTTTTTAGAAGTTCCCAGACACATTTCTAGGGCTCCCAACCTCTGTTCTTGGCAAATCAAAGGGCATATCTAGTATCCTCATCTCACATAGTAAGAGGATCTAATCCCACATGGTTTCGTTCTTCTCTCTAATCTTTCCATCATCCTTTAGAGGGAAGTTATCCTATGTATTGGGGGAAATAGATCTATAATTATGGAATCTTTATTGTTCGATCTTGAATTAGGATTTCAAATCCAGATCTTATTCTACATTGTTGTTCTGCTCAAATTTGGGGATATCCACTGGCAAGCATTCTTCGTCAATATTGTGGTAGGTGGACTAAAATTCAAATCCTAAAGTCTTATTTTCAATTAAATTTATATAATTGTATAATTGTTATTAGATGATTATAAATTGAGTTCTTGATTGAATTAATTAATTTAGTGAATTAATTAATTGGGGGGAATTGTTACATTTGGAATATTGGGATTGTGAATTGGAATAATTAATTATTGAATTAATTATGGAGTTATTGAGATTATGGAACTTGATTAATTTATTGTTTAATTAATTAATGGGAATGGTTGGGAATATGAAATTGATTGATTTGGTATAATTAATTTTTGAATTAATTAATGAGAGATTGAGGTTATTGATATTGTGCAATTAATTTTTGAATTAATTATTATTATATTGAAATTATTGAATTGGAATAATTAATTGTTGAATTAATTATTAAAGATTATTGTGATTATTAAATTTAGTGAGATGATTAATTAATTGTTGAATTAATTAATAGGGTTGAGATGATTAATTAATTGTTATATTAATTAATGTAATTGAATTGGATTAATTAATTTTTGAATTAATTAATGAAATATTGTGATTGTGAAATTGAGATAATTATTTGTTGAATTAATTATTGAGATATTGAGATTTTGAAATTGGGATAATTAATTGTTGAATTAATTTTTGAGATATTTTGATTATGAAATTGGAAGAATTAATTGTTGAATTAATTATTGTAATATTGTGATTATGCAATTTGATTAATTAATTGGTGAATTAATTAATGAGGATTGTTGTGGTGATTCAATTGAATGAATTAGAATAATTAATTAGTGAATTAATTAACTAGGATTATTGTGTTGAAGAAATTGAATGAATTGGATTAATTAATTAGTGAATTAATTAATGGGGATTGTTGTGATTGTTAAATTGATTGAATTGGATTAATTTATTATTGAGTTAATTAATGAGATTGAAATTGGATTAATTAATTTTTGAATTAATTAATGAGATTGATGTGATTAATTAATTAATTAATTAATTAATGTTATTGTTGTGATTAGTTAATTATTAAATTAATTAATGGAATTGATGTGATTAATTAATTGTTGAATTAATTAATGTTATTGATGTGATTAGTTAAATGTTTAATTAACTAATGGAATTAACATGATTAATTAATTGTTAAATTAATTAATGTTATTTATGTGATTAGTTAATTTTTGTATTAACTAATGAAATTTATGTGATTAATTAATTGTTGAATTAATTAATGTTATTGATGCGATTAATCAATTATTGAATTAATTAATGGAATTGATGTGATTAATTAATTATTGAATTAATTAATGTTATTGATGTGATTAGTTAATTATTAGATTAACTAATAGAATTGATGTGATTAATTAATTTTTGAATTAATTAATGTTATTGATGTGATTAGCTAATTTTTGAATTAACTTATGGAATTTATCTAATTAATCAATTGTTGAATTAATTAATGATATTAATGTGATTAAATAATTCTTCAACTAATTAATGTTATTAATGTAGTTAGTAAATTTTTGAATTAACTAATGTAATTTATGTGATTAATTAATTTTTGAATTAATTAATGTTATTGATGTGATTAATTAATTATTGTATTAACTAATGAAATTGATGTGATTAATTAATTTTTGAATTAATTAATGTTATTAATGTGATTAGTTTATTTTTGGATTAACTAATGAAATTGACGTGATTAATTAACTAATGGAATTGATGTGATTTATTAATTTTTGAATTAATTATTATTATTGATGTGATTAGTTAATGTTGGCATTAACTAATGGAATTTGAATGATTATTTAATTGTTTAATTAATTAATGGAATGATGTGAATATGCAATTTTTTAATTTTAATAATTAATTTGTGAATTAATTAATTTGATAATCGCATATGGGACATGGTCTGATGCATCAAAAGACCATAGTGTGAATTAAAATGATTAATGGTAACAATGACATTCATATGAGAAAAGAAATGATGAATGGTTAAAATATCATTCATATGTGATGATTATGTGTGGGATATAGTCTGCTGCATCAAAATCCCATAGTGTGAAAATAAATGATGAATGATAATAATGACATTCACATGTGATAATCGTGTGTGAGACACGATCTACTATATCCAAATCCCACAACTTGGAAATAAATGATGAATGGTAACAATGAAATTCATATGTTATAATCTTGTGTGAGACATGGTCTACTGCATCAAAAGTCGATAGTGCGAATTGAAATAATGAATGGTAACAATGGAATTCACATGTGAAAATAATTGATGAATGGTAAAAATAAAATCCATATGTGATAATCATGTGTGGGACATGGTATACTTCATCAAAAGTCCATTGTGTGAATTGAAATGATGAATGGTAACAATGAAATTAATATATGGTTTGAAATGACAAATGACAACAATTTTATTCATATGCGATTTGAAATGATGAATGGTTACAATGAAATTCATATGTGATTTGAAATGATGAATGGTAATAATGAAATTCATATGTGATTTAAGATAATGAATGGTAACAATGGTATTCAGATACATGATATCCCTTGGGGATATATTAGGCTCTAAAATGGGTTGAAGTAGGTATTTAGAGTTTGAGTGTCTTCGGGAACCCATGGTGTAATTTGGTTAAATAAAGAGTAATTGAGTAAATATAAAATGTTTAATTTATTGCTTTAGTTTATTTTTTATACAACTGCATACACTGTTATAGAATGGATATTTTTTTAGACACTATTGGTGGTGTACTACTGAGTTGTACTCACACCCTAATCGGGCTCTCAGATCAGTACCCGAATAGACTTCATGTTTGTAGGACATGATACGGGAAACGACCCTATGTTATATGGATGAATTGTGATGAAGCATGGATGAGGGAACCAGACATGGTTCAATACCTACTTGGGAATTTTCAATGTCTTTACTTTTGGTTTTTCATGTTGACACTTGGCATGTACTTTAGCATGGAAAATTTACTGTTTAGTTTTGATAATGTATTCCTAGTTTTGGTCATTATGTAATATTGTTATTATCCTAGTTATGATTATATGTAATTTAGTTATTGTTATTTATTTCCACTAATGTGTTAATATGATAAATAGGGTATAGTATCCCAAGATCAACATTAGACCCTCACTGCTAGTCGGTATCCTCTGGTATACGGGGAGGTGCGCTTGATGTCATGTGACTGATCGACTTGGGACACCAGTGTGTGGCACCTGAGTCGGAACATTACAAGGTGGTATCAGAGGAGTTTTAATTTTCTTTTATTTTATCTTATTATTTGGGAAAGGTATAAAGGATATTGAGGAGTCAGACCTTGGTTATGAGCTCGTTCTTGAGAGTAGCTAACCCATGTATGGGGGAAACCCCAAGTACCCAGGGTGGGATGTTGTTACTGGTATTTGCTGTTATAGTTGGATGTTATTTCATCTTGGGTGACATAATTTTTGTGTGATGTGATTATTATTTCTGAGTATTTGAGATTTGACTCATGGCATAGTAAGGCATGATATTTGAGTAATAATTAATCATTCTAGGAACTTAGGAATATTGTGACATGCATCATTTATAGGCATGAATGGGAAAATCAGATATGGGTAAGATGCTAAACTTGAAATATTTTTCATTTCTTGTGAAATTGAAATGAAAATGGTTCCTAATGTGAATTTTGAAATGGTAAAATGATGAAATATTTGAATAAATGGGCGTCTAATGTAAAATTTGATAATGAGAATGAGTATACCCTTTATTAACCATGAATTAGATGTAGGATGGTTAAGGGTAGTGGTAGTACCTCAATGTTGACTGTGTGGTGGGGTTTGAGGAAAATACTTATTGTGTCTTATTGTGTTTACCTCTTATGTAAATGCGATAAAGTGGTGAAATGTTTCCTAAGATGATTTTTTGGAATTATAAAGTTGTGCCTCTAAAAATGATGATTGTAGGTGAGATGTTGGTGGGTAGGGAAGGTCAATGAATTCAACATGTTAATGTGTTTCCATAATGGGAAATGACATTAGTGATGGATAATTTGTGGTGGTGTTCACTGATGAATTATTTGTGTACTTTTAATTAGTGACAATCATGTCCACTACCTTGACATCATCACAAGTATGATGAGAAAGCTCTGGATTTATGCCTAGATACCTGAATGTGTTTTGGTTGGATATGGGGCCTCTTAGAGGTTTCACTTATGAAGTGGTATATATGGAGTTGGGTGGTGGGAGGTATGCCATCAACAGTTTAAGGATAAGGTTCTCAGTATGGACTAGAGGTTGATGAAAACCATGGGCTTTATATTCAAAATCTAGGAATGGGTAGCAGTTGATGTTGTTTTTTTTATCCTGTGAAAGGCTAGAAGGCCACGTACAAGTTTTAAGGTTTAACTTGTGATTGAAGTGTGGGCCATGGTGGTTGGGTTACTGACATTAACAAAGATACAAATGCGAGGAGTGATGTGTCAGTAGTAGATGCATGGATAAAGTCCATGGGTTGGAAGTGGTGGAATCAGAATTCCAATGAGGAACCTGTAAGGTGCATGTTTAAATTCCTCAGGGGAAAGCCAGGTGGGACTTGGAGGTGGTGTATGTACATCCTTTCCAGGTGGTTTTTATGGAAAGGATTATTGAAAATGTTTGATGGTGTTCTTAGGGTTTTGGGTATAGTGAGTTGGGAAACACATCGGGTATGTCGTGGAAGTTGAGATTGAGATCGATACATCCTTTGAGGAGAATTTGATACGTGTGTTGGATCGCAGTGGGAAAGTGTTGTAGGGGAAGTCCATTCCAATATTTTGTGTATTATGGAAACATGGGAATGTTTAGAAAAAAAAGTGATAGAGAAATAGATATGAGGTCTCTATGGCCCAATATTTTTGACTCAGATGTTAGAGATGACTAGGAGTACAAATCGAGGATGAACTGTTATATAGTGGGGAGATTGTAAGATTTTGACCTTTTATAGAGATGTATCAATCTCTTCTACATGTACTATTTTTCCTTGTGCTGAGTACTTTTCATTTGGGTTTTACCTTGGGGTGAGTTTGGGTGAATAATGAGAATTTTGGAAGGAGGGGGGCGTTTACATGGTTAGTGCATGGTTTTCCCAAACCGTGCTCCCTACCCCAGCAAACCATGCAACCCATCACAGAGAAGAATTTCATGGCTGGAGAATTATTTTTCAAACTGTGAACCATAAAATTAGAAACCATTCACCCCCTAGGAGTGGCGAATAATTAAGACACACGGTTTGGTAAATCGTGCATCCCTACCCAGCAAACAGTGCGTCCAGTTTTAATTAATATGATTTTTTTTAAAAAATATGCAAACCCTTATTTTAACCCAAAATTGATCCCAACTTGGACATAATCCATTCCACTTGATTTTGAAGGTTTCTGGATCCATTCCTAGGGCTCTCGACCTCTGTCCTTGGCGAACCAAAGGGAAGATTGAGGATCTACAACCCACCTAACAAGAGGATCTAGTCCCTTATGATTTCCTTCTTCTATCCCATCATTCCCTTATATTTTAGAAGGAATTTATCCTTTGTATTGTGGGATATAGATCTAGAAATTTTTCATTCTGATTGTTTGATATCTAATTAGGATTTCAAATCTAGATCTCATTCTACATCATTATTCCACTCGAATTTAGGGATATCTTTTGGCGAGTGTTCTTCATCAATCTTGAGGTAAGTGGTCTAAAATTAAAATACCAAAGTATTGATTTAAATTACATGTATGAAATTATAGAATTATTATTATATGATTAACAATTGAGTTATTGATTTAATTAATTAATTTGGTGAATTAATTAATTGAGGGAATTATGAAATTGGAAATATTAGGATTGTGAATTGGAATAATTAATTATTGAATTATTTATGGAGTTATTGAGATTGTAGAACTTGATTAATTAATCATTGAATTAATTAATGTGAATAGTTGAGATTATGAAATTGATTGATTTAAAATAATTAATTGTTGAATTAATTATGGCTAGATTGAGGTCATTAATATTGAGTAATTAATTGTTGAATTAATTATTGGATATTTCCGTGATTATTAAATTGATTGAGATGATTAATTAATTTCTGAATTAATTAATAGGGTTGATATGATTAATTAATTTTTTTATTAATTATTGTAATTTATTTGGATTAATTAATTGTTTAATTAATTAATGTAACATTGTGATTGTGAAAATTAGATAATTAATTGTTGAATTAATTATTGATATATTGGGATTATGAAATTGAGATAATTAATTGTTGAGTTAATAATTGAGATATTAGGATTATGAAACTTGAATAATTAATTTTTTAATTAATTATTATAATATTATGATGGTGGAATTCTATTAATTAATTGGTGAATTAATTAATGGGGATTTTTTAATGATGAAATTAAATGAATTGGATAAATTAATTAATGAATTAATTAATTGAGTTTTTTATACTGATACAATTGAATTAATTAGATTAATTAATTGGAGGATTAGTTAACGGGGATTATTTTTGATTATTAAATTTATGAAATTGGATTAATTAATTATTGAGTTAATTAATGGGATTGAAATTGGATTAATTAATTATTGAATTAATTAATGATATTGATGTGATTAATTATTTTTTATATAAATTAATATTATTGATGTGATTAGTTATTTTTTGAATTAACTAATATAATTGAGAAGATTAATTAATTTTTGAATTAATTAATGTTATTGATGTGATTAGTTAAATGTCTAATTAACTAATGGAATTGATATGATTAATTAATTGTTTAATTAATTAATGTTATTGATGTGATTAGTTAATTATTGGATTAACTAATGGAATTGATGTGATTAACTAATTATTGAATTTATTTGTGTTAGTGATGTAATTAATTAATTATTGAATTAATTAATGGAATTGACGTGATTAATTAATTATTGAATTAATTAATGTTATTGTTGTGATTAGTCAATTGTTGGATTAACTAATATAATTGATGTGACTAATTAATTATTGAGTTAAATAATTTTATTGATGTGATTAGTTAATTATTGAATTAACTAATGAAATTTATGTGATTAATTAACTGTTGAATTAATTAATGTGATTCATATGATTAATTAATTGCTGAATTGATTAATATTATTGATGTGGTTATTAAATTGTTGAATTAAATAATGAAATTTATGTGATTAATTAATTATTGAATTAATTAATTTTATTAATTTGATTAGTTAATTATTCAGTTAAATAATGGAATTAATGTGATTAATTAATTATTTAATTTATTAGTGTTCTTGACGTGATTAGTTAATTGTTGGATTAACCAATGGATTTTATGTGATTAATTAAATGTTGAATTAATTAATTCTATTGATGTGATTTTTTAATTGTGGAATTAAATAATAGAATTTATGTGATTAACTAATTTTTGAATTAATTAGTGGAATGATGTGAATAAGAAATTATTGAATTTGATTAATTAATTGGATAATTAATTAATGTCATAATCATGTGTGGGACATGGTATGCTACATCAAAATCTCATAGTGTGAATTGAAATGATGAATGGTAACAATGAAATTCATATGTGAAAAGAAATGATGAATGGTAACAATGGAATTCATATGTGATAATCATGTGTGAGACAGGGTCCGCTGCATCAAAATCCCATAGTGTGAAAATAAATGATGAATGATAACAATGAAGTTTACATGTGATAATCATGTGTGGGGCATGGTATGCTCTATCAAAATCCCATAGCGTGAAAAGATATTATGAATGGTAACAATGACATTCATATGTGATAATTGTGTGTGGGACATGGTATGCGACATCAAAATCCCATAGTGTGAATTGAAATGATGAATGGTAACAATGGAAATCATATGTGAAAATAAATGATGAATGATAATAATTAAATTCATATGTGATAACTATGTGTGGGATGTTACATGCTGCATCAAAATCCCATAGTGTGAATTGAAATGATGAATGGAAACAATGACATTCATATGTGATTTAAAATGATGAATAGTAATAATGTCATTCATATGTGATTTGAAATGAATAATGGTAAAAATGAAATTCATATGTCATTTGATATAATTAATGGTAATAAGAGAATTAAGATATATGATATCCCTTGGGTATATATCAAACCCTAACATATGCCAAATAAGGTATTGAGAGTTCGAGTGTCCTCAAGAACCCAAGGTGTAATGTGGTTAAATAAAGAGTAATTTGATAAATTTAAACTATTTACTTTATTTCTTTTATTTATTCTTTATACATCTGCATACACTATTATAGACTGGATATTGTTTTATATGTCATTGGTGGTGGCCTACTAAGCTGTACTCACACCCTACTCGGGCTTCATGATCGGTACCTGAATAGACTTATTGTTTACAAAACATGATAAGGGAAAATGACCTATGTTAGATGGATGATTGGGGATAAATCTTGGATGATGGAACCATACATGGTTCGAGGCCCACTTTGGAGTTTTTAGTGTCTTTAATTTTGGGTTTTCATGTTGACACTTGGCACATAATTTAGCATGGAATATCTACTATTCAGTTTTGATATTGTATTCCCAATTTTGGTCATCATGTGATATTGGTATTATTCTAGCTATGGTTATATGTCATTTGGTTATTGTTATTTATTTCTATTGATATTTTACTCTAATAAAAATGTTATAGTCTCCCTAAGATTTACATTGGACCCTCGCTGCTAGTTAGTAGCCTCTCGCATACGGGGATGCATGCTTGATGTCATGTGACTGGCTGGTTTGGGGCACCAGTGTGTAGCACCTGAGTCAGGATGTTACATATATAAAAATTGTGAATATTTATTATTTTTAGTGATTATTTTATATTATAACACCACCATTTTATGTTTCATAGTCAAGAGGTATTAGTGGAAACTAGAGTAAAAATTAATTGATTTCATTTTTACTTGTATTATCATTTAATACATTTTTCATAGGAGAGAGGTGTTTATTATAACGATGGATCACTATTTTTAGAGAGGTTCATTTAATGAAATCAACATACCACATTTTCCCCACTTTTATGCTTAGATCATAGAAGTGGCATCAAATAAAAATGTATAAATTAGTGTAATTATTTTATATGTTAATGTCAGGGAAGAAGTAAATCATAATGGTATTATGAATGTGATAGAATCAAAATTTATCTTGGGAAGAATCATATATAGTATTATTTTCAATCAATACATATGGATATTTAAAAAATTTAAATTGATGGATCTCAACTATTATGGAAGGTGGATCCTAATTAGACTAAAATAAAAAATAATTATATGTTTATGTAAAGGGATTAAATTAATTTGGATGATATTTTTCTAACACAATATACATGAAGGTTATTACCTATAACTCCTTACACTATATTTGGTAAATTTACCTTAATATCGATGATTACGATTCAAAGGTATTAAATAAAAAATTAAAGGTTATATGAAACAATTTTGATGATAAAATGATGCATTTGAATTAATTTGTTGATATTATATTTGAACAATAAAATGATATTATGATAAATATGTTTGGACTTAGAGAAACCCTAGTTGATATAAGGACTATTATGAAGATTTTGGGAATAGTTACATCTTGGATTAATATGAAAGTCTATATAATCATCGATAATGTTAAAAATGAGCTGATATTTGACATTATTTACAACAAACTTCTTGACATGGAGATTAGTAACAACGATAACAAGGTTATTGAAAAAGGGAAGTCTATGGTAGTGGTATTCAAGGCATTGATTAAACTTATTATAGAGAAAAACACATTATAATAGGAGTTTTATTATGTTATGTTATTCCTTTCATAAAATCTGAATCTAAGGGAAGGATAATTTAAAGTCATGATTATGCATTCTTTTTTATAGTGTAAAAATATTTATTACATTACTACAAAGTGTCCCAAGAGAATTCAAGATATTTTTTATGATAATAATGTTCCTATGATGAAATATTAAAATATTTTGAATTATAGGAGGATTATTAATCATAACTTCATTAAGAATAAGATACTACATTCAGAAGTGAATAATAGCTCGGAAGAGATATAAATAGTAAAAATTTAGGATTATAAAAACCTCAAAGAATAATTTCTTGTGGTTTTTGTAGATAACCCCTATAAAAGAGAGAAAATGATGATATTGAAGAAAAAATAGATCATGGAGTTTTTATAAAATTAGATTTATAGTCTAAACATGATGATTTATATGATTATAGATAGAAAATTAAAAAAGATAATGGATTTGTACAGGAGAGATTAGTCTATAAGTAGTAGTGGTAATATAAATGTCAATGTTGATAGTTGAATGTGAAAATCTCAAATATGAAAATCTAGAATGATTGGAGAAGTTTATTGGGTGTAAGTTCAAAATTATTTAGACTTAGATTATAAATATTTTGAATATAATGGTGAAGAATCAAGTAAAATCTAACAAAAAAAATTAATGGAGAAGTTGTTATTATTTGATAAAATAAGAAGATGATGAGAAAATACCAACTACCAATATGGAATTAGGAAATCATATCAAAAGGACTATAGAAAAGGTGATATAAATGAATGGTGATTAATAAAAAGATTTAGAGGATTTCCTATAGAATATAAAGACACATCAAAATATAAAAGAGAGTATAGTATTTATCACAAATATATATATATTAATATTTGTTCATGCCAAGTCATAACTGCATACACAAATGATAAAGGTTTATTTAGTTGTGACTCAGAATTAGGAAAACAAAAACACACAAAGAGATAAAAGATATACATTAAAAAAATCAAGAGTACCCATAATATTAGGTATTATTTATGTTGAAATATTTATAATAATTAATTTGTATATTCCATAGGAAATATATAGTATAGGGAACTAGAGTAACAAAGGTAACTAAGAAAATTTAAATAATAAAAATATAAATTAGATGACATCTACATATATTATGGATAATATAGAAATATATAAAGGTATTAATCATATAAAATATATAGGTATGGGTCTATGGAGACATTAAGTAGTTAAACATTGAAGGTTAAAGAATCCCAAAGTGGGAAAAAAATAATAAATTAATTTAAATCTATGAATGATGATGTTGGTCTCTCATGTTCAAATGATGATCAAATAAACCAATCATCACAAGGTATTAATGGAGAGTCACAGATTCAAAATAAGAGAATTGATAATGCATCAGTTGTGGATATTTCATAGAAATTAATGGATTAACATTGAGTTTGAAACAATCATAGTGGATGTGATTCTCATATCACAAGAAATATGGATCATATTAAAGGAATCATATTTAACAATGAAGGTGTCATCATAATTAGAAATGATGAAGTCTTAAAAATTATTAGTAGAGGAAGATCTAAATTCTATGTAAATGATATGACGTTTCTGGATATCATAGTTGGGGAGGTTCATTGGCACATATTTCAAAGTTTATGTAAACTATATGACTTTGGACACACAATACATTTCACCAATAAGAACTATATCAGAAATTTTAATGATAGAACAATAGTGATGAATAAGAATCACACAAAGGGGAATCTATTAATCAATTATAGATAATATGATATGCACTTTCTATACATGTAATAATAAAACATATTATATTATAGAATCTATGGTCACATGTGCCCAATGTCCTTGGATGGTCATATGATGAATTTTGGAGGTCATGGTTTCCCTAGACTATCACATGATTTTACACAAAGATATGATGTTTTTTATAACACACTAATATTTAAATATGTAATTATACCTTAAATAATTATATGTTTGATATAATATATCACATGCAACACTGAACTTAATCAAACTTTGATATACTATATAAATGTTATTATTTAATTATGAAAGTCCTAACCTAGCCATTGGATTGGTGGGTATGAATAAGAGTAAATTAATTATGAAATACATATAGAGATGTTTTCTTAATACAAACATACAGATTAGGAAATATGAAATCAATTTTAATTAAAATCATACAAGATTAAAAGTGATATTTTTCAGAAAATTGTTTTACGTGTGAAATGTATTTTTATCAATGTACATTAAGTTAATCACTATAGTTTAATGATTTAAATGAAATGTATAGATCATATATTTAATAATAAAAATTAACATTCATCTAATGGTGTTCACTAGACACATAATGAGTATAAATTTATTTTATACTTCAAATATACGTTTTCTTCAAAAATAATTTTTATTTTATTTTGTGCGTTGATGTTATAATTAATTTCTACAAATTTTAGAAAATATATTTAATTTATTTGGAATAATTTTATAATTCATAATTTAAAATAATAGTCTGATAAAATTTTGGGATTAATTATGATAAATACCAATTCTTTCAAAACATTCATTTATTTTTAATAAATAAATTAATTTTAAAGCATCATTCTATTTGGTATTTTGTTAAAATTTAAATTAATATACATTGATTAAACATAATCTATTTAATTCCTTATGAATTTATATTTTATTTTATATTTTATTTTATATTTTTATAAGTTCATTCTTATGATTAAAAATAAATATTTTTTCTTTCTAAAAATTGATTTTCATTAGCTTTTGAAATATTATATTAAAAGTAAATTTTAACACTTATATAAATTAAATAATAGGAAATAGTTTCCTTTTTTGGAGTCAATATATTAAAATTATGATATGTGTTCTATTTCCTTTTTATTCATAATAAATAAAATCATTGGTAAATTTTTATCACCATGGTAAAGATTTAAATGGGTTAAACAGGGTTAAAACTATGGGACATGGCTGAAAAAAAACCAAAAAATTCCTTTATTTCATTATATGAGTTTAATTTTATCATCAACATAATATATTTTATAATATATCATTTTGGTTTCAATTTACTTTGATTATATACTTTATTATATTTTATGTTAATAGTAATTAAAAAATGCAACTCTATCTCACTTGTTATTATGTCTTAATATTGATATAGATTAAAATTATATATGAAAGAATATAAAAATATTTTATTTACACAATTGGATGGGAAATTTTTGATAATTTTATTAATGGGTCATTAATGTACCACTTTAAGTTTTTTATAATCACTTTCATGACCCTTATAGATTGAAAAATTATTTACCATGATTAAGGTTAAAAGGGATGTCAAGTGGGTAAAACTAAGTAATAATGTTAAAAATGCCCCACAAAAATTGTATAAATTTTATTAGTTTAGATTTTTCAACCAAAGACTCATTTACTCAATGATATAAAACTTTTTATACCTTTAAAATGTTATAACAAATATTTCAAGTATTAAAAATGTTTCCACCCACATCAATAATAAAAGGAAACCACATATCCTCACTTTATCAAACTTCTTCATTAATTTATGTTTTCCAAGATCCACCAAAATACATTCCCAACCTCTCCACATGTCTTGTAGGTTCTTTTTTCACCAAAATATCATCCTAGAAGGATTATGTTGTAATCCAATGAAGGTTTTCCAAAGAAGATGTATGACACTTAACCAAGTGTTTTAATGTTTATTTCATCTTCCACATCCTTAAAATATTTTATAAACATGATGATATGATAAATTTAGTATATTAAATATAAATAATTTTTATTATGTTGATTTCCTAACCATTTTTCATCACCCTATCCATGCTATGGTAAATTAATGCAACTCTTATGAGTAGGTGTGGACTACCACCTCCATGAAGCGATGTGTTTTGTTTTCCATCACCACCTCTAAAGGATGATTATTATGGATAATTTAATAAATATAAATGATATTAATTAGATAATAATTATTCTTGAAATATAATATCATATTTACCTTCTTACTCTTCCACACATTAAAAATTATTAACATTGCTTATGCGTATGTTTGGAATCCCACACCCACAAAGTGATGTGACTTTTTTTCATGTAAACCATTAATGGATAATTATAAAATTTTATTTAATTTACAAATATGAAAATAATTTATAGATAGAGATTCTATATATTTTTTAACTAAGACCCATTTTACCATGGTCAACCGACTGTTTTTTTCAGAATTATGAATACAATATCCTCAAAATGTTCAATGTAAACATATATAATTTGGTAACTAAATAAGTCATGGTAAGAAATGAAATGAAATAAATATTTATAAATGAATAAAACTTAATATTCTCATTAATAAAATATAAAAATAATATAATTTTATTATCAAGGATCTAGATAATGCACAAAATTATTCGAAACATGAGGTAAGGGATTTCTTGCCTCGATTTCATTTCCTGGAGACTTATACCATTACCACCACATATTTTATTCGGTGTGTTATATATATCTCTATATATATGCCTTTTATCATTCATTTACTTAAATTTAAGTTGTTTACAGATCCATTTAGAGTTGTCTTCTTAAATTTACTTTTGATTTAAAACTTACTAAATGGGAAGGGGGTTTCTTTTAATAACTCATCTTAAGACTTCTGTCGAGACTGTGTAGTAGCCATCCTCTTCCGAATCAACTCTATCTTCTCTATGATCTCATGGACAAGACGAGATCCCAACATAGCTACCTCTCCTACCTCCAACAAACATAAGGGTGATCGGCATGTCCTACCGTATAAATCCTCATAAGGTTCCATCTGAATAGTTGCTTGAAAACTATTGTTGTAGGCAAACTCCACAAGAGGTATGTGCTTCTCCCAAGAACCTCCAAAATCTAGGATGCATGCACAAAGCATGTCCTAAAGCACCTGAATCATACGCTCAGACTAGCCATCTGACTGGGGGTGGTAAGATGTACTCAGAAGCACCTGTGTACCCAGGGCCTTCTACAATCCCTTCCAGACCCGAGAAGTAAAACAAGCATCCCTGGCTGAAACAATGAAGTGTGGAAATCTGTGTAGACATACTATCTCGCAGATGTACAACCATACCAGATCATCAACACTAAATGTATCCTTGATTAGAAAGAAGTGAGAAACCTTCATGATTCTATCAATGACAACCCAAATGACATCATTCCATTGAGGAAACCTCGATAGACCTGTCACGAAATCCATCGTGACATCATTCCATTTCCACTCGGGAATGGGTAACTGCTGTAAAATCCTGGATGGTCGCTGATTCTTCTACTTCACTTTCTAATAGGTGGAACACCTCATCATGAAACCAGAAACATCTCTCTTCATACTTGGACACCAATACTGACGGTTTAGATCATGATACATATTAGTGATTCCAGGATAAACTGCCCAAACTGAGGAGTGAAAGTCCCACATCAGCTCCTCACGTATGTCTTCTAGAACCCATACACTCCCATGGAAATGAAAGATCTCATCCTCCCCTATGGTCCATCCAGAAATAGGGTCCCCTCCTGGCATGCTTTCCCATAGGACTAAGCCTTCATAATCTGATAGCTGCCTCATTCGCACTCAATCAAGAAGAGTAGAGGTAACAGCTACATAAGAAAGAAATGTGTGCCCCTTCCTGTCGTGCACATACAAATACATCTCAGAGAACAGAGCCATAAGTTTCCACTCAATTCTGGAATCCTGAACAACCATTATCTGAGTCCTCCTGCTCAACGCATCAGCCACTGCGTTGCCTTTACCCGACGTGTAGGCAAGCTCAAAGTCAAAAAACTGAAGGTACTCAACTCACCTTCTCTATATCAAATTCAAGTCATACCGAGTGAAGATGTACTTGAGACTCTTGTGTCCATGAAAACCACAAAATTCTCTCCCAATAGATAATGTCTCCAATAACGTAAGGCATGAACAACTGCAACCAACTCAAGATCGTGCATCGGGTAATTTCTCTCATGTGGCCTCAACTACTGAGACCCGTACGCAATGAATTTTTCTTCCTGCATAAGAACTGATCCAAGTCTAATACTTGATGCATCATAGTACATAGTGAAACTCTTTCCTGACTCTAGAAAAACTAGTATCGGTGCTGAATTCGACCTCCCTTTCATCTCCTGAAAGGATGAATCACAAGAATCTGACCACAAGAACTTTACACCCTTCTTAGTCAGGCCTGTCAGTGGTGCTGCTAAGTGTGAGAAGTCCTGTATGAGACGTCTGTAGTAACCATCCAACCCTAGAAAATTCCTTACCTCAAATACGTTCTTCAACTTCTCCCAAGAAACTACTATTCTCACTTTCTCTGGGTCTAATGATACTCCTGTCTCTAAGATAACATGGCCCAAGAAGTGAATCTGATCCATCCAAAAGTGGAATTTTAAGAGCTTAGCATATAACTGATGCTCACTCAGTGTACTTAAAATGATCTCAAGATGGGTATCATGGTCATGTCAAGTGTGAGAGTACACCAAGTTATCATCCATGAAAACCACCACGAAAGAATCTAAGTATGGATGGAACACTCAGTTCATCAGTGCCATGAAAACTGCAGGCGCGTTCATGAGACCGAATGACATAACCACATACTCGTATAGACCACAACTACTCCAGAAGGCTATATTAGGTATATCATATGGTCTAACGCACAACTAATGATAACCGGATCTCAAGTCAATATTAGAGAACACCCGTGCTCCTCAAAGATGATCAAAGATATCATCAATTCTTGATAAGGGATATCAGTTCTTTACTGTCAAATGGTTCAACTTCCGATAATCTACACAATGTTAGAGAGTACCATCCGCCTTCTTCACAAATAGGAGGAAAACCCCAAGGAGAAGTACTGGGTTAGATGAAACCCTTAGCCTGCAACTCCTCTAACTTCTTCTTGAGCTCATGCAACTCTAGTGTAGCCATCCTGTAAGGAGGAATGGACACCGGTGCTGCTCCTGGAACGAGATCAATAGAAAAGTCTACCTCTCTCTCTAGAGGTAAACCTAAAAAGTCTTCTGGAAAGACGTCCCTAAAACGATCCACTACTGGAGGAAAGTTTATATGAGAAGTCCCCTAGTCATCCAGATATATACTAGAAATATGAGTTGTAACTCCTCTCAACCCATGATACTCGAGTCCCACTCTGCTCGCCTAGACATCCCATTCGCCCTTATGAAGAAACGATCTACCCTCTGGTGATGTGAAACTCACCCTACGGTGATAGCAGTTGACAACTTCCTAGAATGGAACTAACCAATCCATTCCGAGAATGAAATAATAACCTTTCATCTCTAGGACATAAAGGTCCCATAAGAAGTGACACCCACCAACCTCAAGAGGGAACTCCTTTCACTGATGTAAACTAGCCGTTCTATTACCCAATAGTGTGTCCAACATCAATACATCAGTAGAATTAAAGATACAAATCCCAAGGATCTCCATAACAACAACATATATAAAGCTATGGGAATCCCCTATATCGAGACGAGCAAGCGCTAAGACTGAGGCAACTAAGATCGTACCTCGAACTGTAGAGGGTCCGAGATCCTTCTCCTGCTGGGTTTGCTCCATCACAAAAGTCTGACCTGCAATGAAGCCCTGTGACCCTGCCTAACCACTCTGAGCTGATCCACCCTATTGTCGCTGAAAGCCTGGTGAATGACTACCACGACCGCAACCTCCACCTCATCCTGAATGGCCGAAAGAACTCCAGTTCCCAGATTGATGAGAAACTGGTGGCACTGCTCTTGAATGTGGAGTCATTGAAGAACCCCTGTCACCATCTGCTGGTGAGAATATTTGACAGAAATGCTGAAGATGACCCATCTTTCCATAAGATCAGCAATCCACTGGTTCTATCGGGAGATGAGGCCTCGTATGCCCAACCTTCCCACACTGGTAGCATACCACCTGGATACCTGAAGGTGCATACCTCCTAGTCGGATCTCCACATGTAGTCTCCCTATGACGCTTCCTTCTATCAACTGGTGAAGCAATAAATTTGGATGCTGAACTGCCCTGGATCATAGCTCCAGAATCCCTCAGGTTATGCTTTGTGATTAGTTCCTGTTTGACTATAAAAGTTATAGAAGTCAACCTAAAGATGTTCACCTATAAATGGATGTCGTGCCTCAGACCATCCTCATACTTCCTTGACAGAAATAACTCATCACCTTCTAGAAAGGGTGTAAATCACTACAACTCGGTGAAGCGAGAAGAGTACTCTATAACAGAAAGAGTAACCTGCTACAAGCACATGAAATCTCAGGATTGATCGGCCCTCAAAGTCTCCGGATAGAATTAATTGTAGAAGGTATGATGAAACTCCTCCCAAGACATATCTTGTTGGCATCCCTCCTGTGAGATCACATCCCAACATCTCTTGGAAGAATCCCGAAGCATATACACAGCGAGATTGACCCTTATCTCTGGAGGCGTCTCCAGATGCTCGAAGATGGTAATCATGGATTCTAACCATGACTCTGTAGCCTAGGGTCCTCCATCCCCTGAGAAGGTGGGAGGATGATTTTACTGAAAGACCCGCATCAATTCTTTCATCGACGGGGTAGGAGTCATTACTCCCTGGAAGGTTTGAATAAACCTCATAAATCCCTCTTGGAACTGTGCATCAGCACCTGTGTCCAGAATGATGGCCGGTGCCAAGACTGGCACAACTGGAGGATCTACTGGAAGTCCTTGATCATCCATGTCCGGTGTCTGATCTTTGCCCTGTAATTGGAATACAACCGGAGGATGTCTCGGTGGAATGACTCTGCAAGGTCAAGTACACACCTTAGATCAAGATTAACAAGGACTGAAAATGAGAAGAGTAAGGAGGAAATAGGAGAAGTAAAGCATTCACATTTTTTAAAACATGGATACATGGTGTGTATATTTGACTACACAGCGTGTTCCTTTAATCTATTCAAATAGGTGTGTACTTCTACCAAAATTGGTTGTGTAACACCCCATACATGTCGTGTTGTCCTTACACATGATGTGTACTTGAATCCTCTTCCCCTGCCTGAGTTACCTTACATAGATAGGCCACATGGTTCTCTTATAACAAGACTACACAGCGTGTTAGTGCCAGGCATGACGTGTACTAGACGAGATTCACCGATCTGTGTTGTTAGTGACACAACCAGATACACGACTCACACTACACGGCGTGTTCCTGATGGGAATGATGTGTACTGGGGAGATTTCTCTGACCCGTGTTATTCGTTTCATGGCCGGGTACTTGGGTTAAACTACATGGCGTGTTCCATATGGACACGACATGTATTAGAGAAGACTCAACCGACCCATGTTTTTAGTGACACGACCAATTACATGGTTCTACAACACGACATGTACATCCGGTACATGGCATGTACTACCCTGGATTTCCAAACACCGTGTCTCTTCCTACACAGTCTGAGACACGGTTAAAGACTACACGGTGTGTACATACGGTATACGACTTATACTTAAGAAAAAAAGTTTCTTCCTGAATAGAGAACACATGATGTGTATTCAATATTACACGGCGCGTATTTTGGGTTTTTCTGGATAGTAAGCCACAGAAACTACTCTGGTGCCCAGAAAACACTAAAACAAACCTTAAAGTGCCAAATTCCGATCTGTGAGGGACCATACTCCCCACAAATCAAATCTTGGAATCTTATACATGTCATAAACATGCATAATAGATCAATGATCCACCAAATTCAGATACATGAGGGCCCATAACACCTCAAGAACCAAAGTTTGGCATTTATTCAAAAAAACCTTACACATAAAATAAGCTATCAAACATCAGGTATTTTATCAAGGAATCTATCACAACAACATGCTTATCTAGAAAAACACCTATCACAACAACATGAAATTGCTAATGCACCCTAGATGACATGGAAAGAGTGCATGACATGTGATTCCTTGAAAGTGACTATATGATGCATGAGATGGAATACCATCATCTCATCGAGTTGCAATATAAATATAACCTCAATAACATAATCAATAATAGCACAAAACATGTGAATCACTCCAGGTTCAATCAAATCAACTGTAATAATTGAAAAACCAGAAAATTTCAATAAACGAGGTAGATAGGATTTTTCCTATACATGGGTTAGCTACTCCCGATAAAATCTTATTACCAAGTACCAATTCATTCTTATCCCTATCTTATAGGATCTAAACAGTAATTCAAGAAGAAAATAATTCCTTTGATACCACTTTGTAACATCCCGGTTCCAGAAGCCACCCAGAGGCAACCTATACCTGGTTGGTCACAGGGCCTCAAGTGCATTTACCTAAATGCCAGAGGCTGCTAATTAGTAGCAAGGGCCTTGGGTGTGATAGTGGGGAAACTATTCCCTCATTGGCAGAGTAACACAGCAGAAGTAAAATAGATATCAATAGCGGAAGCAGTAATAATGGCATACAACAGTAAACAACAGAAGACTGAAAGTAATAAGTAACTGGATCACACATATATAAATTATGCATTATACATATGTCTATGAAAGCAGCCAAACAAGTCACAAGGATAAAATACAGAACTGAACCAAAGTATAAGAAAAACAAGAAAACAACTCCTCAGTATTGCAAGCCTCATCTTGGTCCCATGCTCTCCAGCTCTAAGGCAGTCAAGTACCTGAAGTAGAAGGGTGCTTTCCCTTATCTATACCTGCAATGATATAATCTGTTTAGTCCCTAAAACATAACCCAAATAGGGTGTGAGACTAATTCCATTAGGCAACCACCAAAATATCTATTCCTAATAGTCAGTGAATATATATGGCAGACAATAAGTAAAAAGAAGAAGCAAATAAGGAAGTACTTAGCAGTAACCATTTTCACAGTTTTAAAGAATTCAATTACACATAGCAAGTAAATAGATAATCACAAACATGTAACCCTTTGGGATGTACTCATAAACTATCCACTATGGTCCTATCTAGAAAACACAAGCAACCCTCTAGGAAGGACACACAGTCTAACCCCTCTGGTTCAGATTTTGTAAAGGATCTCTGAGGAAGCATTCAATGTCAATTCCCCTTATATCCAAATATTATTAAAGACTCTCTGAGGAAGCACTCACCGTCAATTACCCCTATATTATTTTAATGGAAACTATAGGCACTCTGAGGAAGCACTCAATGTAAATTACTCCTATGACCTCATAACGTAACTGAAGACCCTTTGAGGGAGAACTCAACATCAATCTCCCCTATGGTCTCACAACGTGATAAAGTAATAGACACTCTGAAGAAGCCCTTATGTCTATTCTCCCTATGGTCCACTACACCAGGTTCTCATGGCCCTATGTAAGTCAAACAAGAATAGCAATGCAAAGCGGCCAAAGTAAACCTCAAAAACTACTTGGATAACCAGTCTATATCATAACATCTTGGTAGATAAACAAAATCACTCCATTCTACAATACTAGGCATGGAAAGTAAACAACATCCTAATAGGAAAACTAGACCAAACAGTCAAAATAAGAAAACATGCATGAGAAAACACTTCCAAAGCATAGCAATTAACCCTATTCACATTCAATTAACCTCTATTCAAGCATAAAAGCATAGAAGGAAATTAACAGGGCTAAAATAGTAAATATGCAATACCTCGTTCAAGGGTAATGGGAAATTTTGCACATATAACTCAAAGAATTTCAACGGAAAGGCACAAACCACATACCTCGGTGTTGCGGGATCGTTATACCTGAACCTCAAGCCTTGAATCGCCCAAGAACACCATAGATCTACAAAAATGCTAAAAAATCTCAACCTAAGATAACTCTTGAAAGATGAGAAATCAGAAAACGAAGCTCTAGGAGAAGGAATATCTTACCGAGGTGATCCCAATGCAATCGATAACAGTCGATTCAGAGAATAGACACTTGATCGGGAGATTAGAGAAAGATTGCGACCGTACCCTCACTCTCGGATGAACCAAACCTAAAAGAAGGTATTTCTACCAATTAGACATGACCTTAGTGCGTTTAATGAAAAAAAGAAAGTACACAACGTGTACTTTATAAGAACACGACATGTACATGCCTTCACTGACCCCCACATTAAGCGGTCTCCAAGCCACCACACACGGCTGCGTGCATGGCCGCTACACGGTCAACACCCGGCTACCCGCGGTAACCGAGCACATGGTGTGTACTCATAAAGTACACAGCGTGTACTTAAAAAATTTATAGAAACTCCTATTTTTCTCAAAAACACTAGAAAAAGGAAAACATACCTGAAAAGAAGATCTGGGTTCTTACAAAGGACATTGTCAAAACTTCTTACAGTGACATTGTTCAAGGAAGACGAAGTAGGACATCTGAAAGTGAAGGAACTAGGACCGCTCCACTAAGGAAGAAAACAAGGAAAGATTATTCTTACCTACTGAAGCTAGTGACCACTAGGTCTTCATCTAAGATGGAAAGAGGAGCTATCCCTGCTTCTAAAAATGGTCATGGAAAATCCAATAAATATGCTTTATCATTGGAAAAATTGAATATAAGAGGGAAGTACACCAATTTCTTGAAGCAATATGAAACGAATTCAGAGTGGGAATCAACTACTGTAGAGAAAACACCTTACTATAGAGGTGGTGAATGATATGACTACTATGATATGTAATTGTCTCACTTATACTGGAACTGGTGTCTGGATACGGGAAAGATGTTCGTCTGTGTCCTTTTTCTTTCTTTACTGTACTTTTTTATTTCATTTAATAAATGGTCAAGGGTTTTTTGCCTCTGACTCACTTACTGGGGTACTATGATAAATTGTGTGTACCACACACAACACCAAGCTTAAAAAAACTACAACATACTATAGAAATATAATTATTTACAGATGATAGCTATAACATATCCATTGGATTTATAGGAATTAATATGAGTAATTGAATTATGAAATATATATAGAGAAGTTTTTCTTACACCAATTTACTAATTAGGATATAGGTTTTGAATTAAAAAATCTTATAAAATCAAAGGATAGATTTTTCTAATTTTTTTTTATGTGTACAAAGTATTTTCATCAATGTAAATTAAGTTAATGACAATAAATGAATTATTTTAATCAAATTTATAGTTTATATATTTAATAAAATAATTTAACATTAATTTAATGGTGGTTAATGAATAAGAAACAAGTATAAATTTATTCTATTAATCAAAAATATATTTTATTCTTAAATAGTTTATATTGCATTTTTGTGTATGGATAATATAATTACTTTTTACCACATTGAGAAATAATATTTTTAATATGGGTATAATTTTTAAAATTAGTATGGAAAAAACTGTAGATAAATTTTATGGATTTTCCTAAAAATTGATATTTGGGGGTATAATGAAAAATTAAATTTTTTAAAAAATTCTATTTAATTTCATTAAATAAATTAATTTAAAAGAATCATAATATTTTAATTTCCTTTTAAAGTAAAATAATATCACTTTTATTAGACATAATATAAATAATTATATAGGAATTTACATTATATTTTATTTTCAGTAAAAGTTCATTTTTATGATAAAAAATGAAATATTTCTAAAAATGGGTTTTCATTCTATTTTATGAACTTATATTTAAAATAATTTTTACCATTAATATATATTAAATCCTATAAAAAGGACATAATATTGTGAATTATCATATTTAAATTATTTTATAAGTTCTATTTCAATTTTAGTCATAATAAATAATAACAATAGTAAAATTTTATCACCCTAGTAATTAGTAAAATTTGTTAAAGAAGGTTAAAACTATGGGATAAGGTCTCAAAATAAACTAAAAAATTTCCTACATTTAATTAAATGAGTGTTATTAAACCAAAACAATACTATATTTGAAAATATAAAATTTTGGTGCCAGTTTCCTTTGAGTATAACTTTTATAATATTTTATGTTAATATCAATTACAAAATTTCACTTTCTATCACTTATTATTTTATATTAATATAGATATAGAAAAAAATTAAATATGATTGAATATTGGAAAAAATATTAATGATGAATAATATATATTAACTCTAGTAATTTAATTTTAATTCTTATGGATAGTTTAATTAGCTTTAATGCTTACGCAACACCTACATAGTAGTTGTGAATGAAATAGAAAAATCAAGTAAATGATTTTATAAACATTAAAAGTAATATGTTCTGGATGAATTATTGTGTTCCAAAAAATTAATTGATAAATATAATGTATTAGTGAAGAATAATTTTTATATTCAAATTCAATTATTATCAACATTCCATTACTGTAATAATATGTTAATAGTTAAGAAAATTAATTTAAATAGTATTTAATGTTTTGAAATTATTCTTAAATTACTATAAAATCATTAAAATAATATATTTTCTAAATATTATGGGAAATAATATATCCATTAATTATTTTAGCATTTATATGCCACTTATTATTTTTTAATATTACTTTATTAACCTTTAATGATTAAATTTTTTCTTACCATAGTTAAAAGTTAAATGGGTTTACGAGGAGGCCAAACTAAGAAATATGGTTCATAATTTCACTTAATATTTTATCAATATTATTGGATGAATTTATTTTGACCTTATAGTCATTATCCTTGATTATATGGATCTTTGGAGACAATTTACATGATTTAGAAGAATTATATATATATATATATATATTCACGTGTATATATATATATATATTAATATTTCATGTATTTATAAGATTTCCACCCACCTCACTTATAAAAGGGAACCCCTGCTCCTCTATTTCTCACTCCTCTTGAAATATTTAACTTGATAAGGCTCTACCAAAATACATTCTAAACCTTCCTGCCCATGTCCTTGAGGTTTTAGTCTCACCAAAATACTATCCTTGAAGACTTAACGTGTAAGACAAATTTTGTTTTCCAAAGAAGTGGTATAACTCCAACCAAGTGTTTTCATGTTTATTAATTCATCAAAATACATTGAATACTCTATAATAAGAAGGGTACTATATCATCAATGTATTAAATATAATTAAATTTTATTATCAATATGTAACTACCCTATTTCATCTATTTCTCGATCTTAATAGAACTGAAAACATTACTCATTCTTATATGTGGGATACCATCTCCACAAAGTGATATGTTTAATTTTTCATCACCACCACCTAATTCTCATTATTATGTTGGTTTTAATGAACGTATATGATATTAAAGACATAATTATTTTTCTTATTATGATAATATATTAGATACCTTTTGACCCATCCACCCATTAATAAATGATAGTGTCACACATTAATAAGTGTGGACTACCACCTACACGAAGATATGTGATTTTTTCCATGCATAACTTTCATGCATGGTTATAAAATTATATTCAAAAAATAAAAATTATAATTAAGATCTAATTAAGTTTTTTTATATGATTTAACTATGATCTCTATGACCATGGTCTACCTAGATAAGTTTTTTAGGAATTATGAAATGAATCTCCTCAAAATGTATGATGAAAACAAAAATGATTAGTAACTAAATAATTCATGGTAATAAATTAAAATAAAGGAAGATTTATAATTGAATATAAATTAAAATTTTATTAATTTATTATAAAACTTATATAAAACTTATATATTTTTTATATAACAAACAAAATGATTCAGGGCATGATATAAGGTATTTATCATATAAATTTCCTTTATTTGATACTTATTCCATTTTTACCACATGGTTTCTTTTACATTGTTTATATACTACCATAATAATTTATTTTGTTACCTTTTTTTTAAAGTATAGAGTTTTAAAAATCTTTAAAATTTATCTTTATTAATTTCATTTTCTATAAAAATTTTAAATATTGTAATGGATTTTCTATTAAAACTGTCTTTTAGTGTTTTATTTCAAAATATTTATCCTCCATATCCATATTCCCTATAAAATTTTCAATTTTTTTACTATGATAAATTTTTATTAAAAGTAGTTTAAACTATATTTTAATTTATTTACAATGTTTTAAAAGGAATATTCTTATTATTTTTAGGAAAATTTTCATTTGACTTTTAACCAAAATAATTAAATGAACCATTGTTTTAATGTTTACCGAATGAAATAATTTCCCACTATCATAACTATTAATTAAATTGAATATTAATTTAAAATATTTTGCTTCTATTTTCAAGGAAATAAATTTTCTCAATAATTTTGAAATTTTTATTCAAAATATTCTTAGACTAAAAGGATATTTTTCCCACGTTTTTAAATAAAGGACCAAATGTTCCTTTAATGGCATTTAAAATCTATTTCAACATCTGTTATATATTATAACACTTCACTAGGTATATTATTTAATGATAAAATCAAAATTATTTATCTTTATGGATTATAATTATGTTGTTCTAGTTATTTACTAGGGAAAATATTAACATTTTATATGATAGTTTTTCAATAAGAATGTTTCTGATGAATATAGAGTTTTTTGTTATTAATTTATTTCATATGATGAATGGAATTGACTTTATATGTGGTGGTAGGGGCCCATTATTTACCCTTGAGGAATGAGTAGGTATCATTAGACAAATTTTCCTGGGTAATTTACATTTTCTTCAAAAATTTCTATATGATCTCATGGAACAGGGCTTTATGAAATTAGTTACTATTATCCATGTGATCATATAAATTTTCCATTGATTAATTTAATGATTATTTATTTTATGGGTTTTATAGAAATATATTTATATCATATGGTATAAAAATAAGATTATGATTTTAAGGATCCTTCATGATCTTGAATGAGTAAAATGACTTTATTTAAAGAAACCTTTTCGTATTTTTCCAAGAAAAATCCAATAATTATGATTTTTACATTATAATTTTTTTAATGTTTTATGAAAACCATTGGTCAAATAAGTTTATTTCATGAGTATGTAAGTGTTTATTCTGAGATCAAATATTATTATTATATAATTAAAACTTTCTTATGTGGTTTAACATTTTTCAAAATTCAAATGGGTTTATATTCATTTAGTATCCCTTGGTTATATTTTTTGTTCATCCCAAGTTTTCAAATGTATTTAACTAGGCATAAGGTTGATTTTGAACTATAGAAAGTCCTATAATTAAACTACGGTGATTCATCTTAAAATAAGGGATGTTTTGAATTAAATAGAAGTTAAATTTAAGAATAATTTTTATAGGAAAATTGAGATTGAGTATAAGTGACATTTTTTTATAAGGGATTTATATGTAATATTTTTTTTTTAAATTTTAAAAAACACTAAAACAAAAATATCTTCATGATGTTAGATAGTGAAATACTTGTAATAAATAAAGTACTTATATGTTGTGTAAGTTATGGGTAACTATGTTTTTTAATAATGGAATATTATTCAGAATTCATGTAATGTGAAAGTGAAGAATTCAATTAGGTTACTTTGATTAGTGAAAGATGATGTGTGTGGATCGATATCACTAAAAATAAATTACGTTAATAAATATTATGCGTTATTAATTAATGATTTCTATTGGATGTAATTGAAGATGGACACAACCAACATGTCCATATAGATTATTGGAATTACTATGTATTATAATAAGTAATAAAACATTCTTGTATAGAATATTCTAAATATCTATATAAAAAATTTAATGTAGTTTACCCATAACCATTTTGAGGAAAATTTTATGAAACATCAGATAATAAACAATGTTTCATTAGTGATAAATACTTAATAAAATAGTATTCTTGAGATGATGACTAACTAATAAATACCTTTTCTAGAATTATTCCTATTGATAAAGAACTAATATAGATGGATTGGAAGGAAAAAATCATGCCATTAGTTTATATCTCCAAGTTAGATCTTTTTAGACCCTTATCTTATTCTTAGGCATAAAACATATTTTTTTTATGAAATATTCATAGTTTTAACTTTTTGGAGTGTCCAATGGAGTTTTGGAGGCCTTAGGAGTGTCTTGGTGGTTTAGGGATCATAATATTCGATTTTGGAGAAGTAAATAAGAGCACACAATTAGTGCATGGTTTGTATATGGTGGACCATGGGATAATAAACCATGTGAATGGGTCCAAAAAACCTCAAAAAATAATTATATTTATTACAAATAACTTTTATATGGTTTTCACATGATTTTTATGACTATGCACCTAACTATGTGGGGTGAGGTGTTTCTAGGTAGTGGGATTTGTACAGCTGGTGCACGGTATTGCCAAACATGAAGCTAAACCTTGTTCCCTAGTAAAATGTGGAAATGTTAAAAAATTACCATCCAACCCTTACCACTTTAAGCCCAAATTTGGACCTCTTTTTGAAAATAAAAAGTGACATGGGGGACTCATTCTCCTCCCCCTAGTGCTTGAGTGAATCTCATTTATCCAAAATCTGTTTTTTATTTTATTTGTCGCATTGGAAGGCTCTTGGTAAGGCTAAAACATTTTTAGTTATTAATATATCTTATAACTTCCACCTAAATCTCTCCCACCATTTTTAATTTATATTTTTTATTTTTAAGGATTGGGTCTAGTATCTCAGTATCTTCTTTTTTAGGTTGATACAATGGCCAATATCCAGTGAATAGAAGCCATATATCCTAATGTTAGTGGTACAATTATATTCTTTAAATGTATCACTGTAGTATTTAATCATTGTAATTTTTGGTTGAAAATACTCTTCAGACATTCAAACTAAAATTAATTTATATTTTTTCAATTCTATGTTGATGTCGTATAGGAAATTTTGGATTTCAAAAAATGGTTTGGGTTGGGTACACCCTTTTTGGGATGATTAAAGAGGTGATTTATACTTTATTCCATACTATCAATTGAACTAAAAGGGTATTTTAAGGATTCAATTAATGACATAGTGATTTATTATGGAAATTGGGATATCTAAGGTGACCTCTAAGACCCATTTATTTTTATGGCCATTGTTTTTAAAATGGAATGATGAATTTAACCCAAATAGTGATTTTTTATTATTATCTAATTCATTATTATTAGATTTATTCCTCAATGAAATGTATAGAATTCTTAGAAATTATTATTAGTATGTAATTCCATGGTGTAACACCATGGATTACTTATAATTTGTATTTTCATAGAATTCCATGAACAAGACTATTATTCTCTTAGGTTATGGAATACCTTGGGTATACTAGTGGATTATACAAAGATTCATTATTGTAAATGGCACAGGGAGACTCAAACTTGGATTTAGGTTGTATATATACTATTTTAATTCCACTAATTAATGATTTTAATTCTTAAGGGATATCCTTATTGAATTCCTCAATATGATCTCCTTGAAATTGGATGAATTTATATTTGTATAGAATTCCATAGGCGTGATACATGGATTCTAATTGAGATATTCCTATGAATGTTGGAGGTGGTCCCTTGAATTTTAACCCGACTAGTGTATTTTCTTGAGAATTATTAGAATGGAATTTTCAGTTGATCCATTTGGTTTCACACTATAATATGATCATGTTGTCCTTAGTAACACCCCATGGAATCAGATTTGGTTTTGAAACTTCCTTCATGTTCAGAGATAGATGTAGTCTGAAGTAGGTGGGGTTGAGAAATGTTGTCTACTTTAGACCAAAATTTTGATGTGGTTATTTTTATTACTTATTTTTCTTATTTTTAATCTTACTACATCACTAATATAAATTTCACACCTATATTCATTACATGTCCTACTATAATTACTTTATAAACTGATGGTGGTGGCATACTGAGTTGTACTTACAAAAAGTTTGAGCCTCTATTTTGTATTTTGATAAAAATCATGGATGTAGGTCAATATAAACGAAAGTTCCTCATATTTGATGCTTGATGTTATTATTTGGATTGGATTTTGAATCTCATAGATGGGATGGAGCACAAGATTTTTATATTTTTCTATATCTTTTTCTTACCTTTTATTTATTTTTGGGGAATTATATACTTGACCTAACTTATATGTATTTTTTACTTATAGGTATGTGGCATTAGTATATTATTTAATGGGTTATGATTTGGTATTTAACACCAATTATTTTATGTCATTTCACTTATTTTCAATGATGTTTCTACTCTTATGTGTGGGTATAGTATCACCAATATACCACTATAGAGTAGCATTATTAGTCAAAATTTTTATAGTATATAGGGAGGATCACCTGAGGCCGTGTGGTGAACTATCTCAGAAAACAAGTTTAGTGGATTCCAAGTTGGGGACTTATAAAATGGTACCATAAGTATTTATTTTATTATTTGGTCCTGGTAAATAAGAGGTAATATGTTTTGGGGAATTATAATGGTCTTGTTCCTAATATTAGATAACTAACATATGATATAAAATCCATGTTTCATAGGGCGGTAAATGATATTATTGGATTTCATTATCATAGTTGATTTATATTAACATTTAGTGATACATTGTTTTATGATGTTATGTATTATGTTATTTTCACTCTTTGGCCGATATAGAAGGAGCATGTGTGTCAGAATCATATTAGAATCATAAGTATTTATATTCCATTGTTATTATTTTTTGATTTTATGGGTTTCATTATATGACATGAAATGATTATTAAAAAATTCATAATTATCCTAAATAGTGTTTTACTGCATATCAAAGTGGTGGATTTCTATCTAACCACTCATTATATGAATAATGATTCAGAATTGTGACCTATTTATGATAATTTAAGTTGGTGGTAGTTAAATAGGATGTGAATAACTACTTAATGAGTGTTATCCTTTGTAAATTTTATTTGAAACTTAATATAAAAGAAAAAGTGTAATTTCATGTAATGTTATAAGTATCTAAATTAGAATAATGTTGATATTAGGATTAATGTAAATGATAGTTTTAGTTAAATAAATTATATATAAGAATCCTATAAGGGGTTTTTACTCATAGCTTGTGAAATAAATATTATTTAACAAATAATAATGACATGAAGGTTCTTAGTATGTGCGACTTGACCCAAGAGTGGGTAGTTGGTGCTAGTAATAGTTCCCATGTTGTGACTCTATGAACCTATTATTTATATTTATTTCCCTATATATGATACCAATAATTGTATTTTAAATATTTTTTTGAGTTTTTTTCATTGTAATTTAATATAAATTCCTTATCATCGAGTACTAGATAAATAATATGATTGGAATAGTGAACAAACCCTCAAGGTGTAGAATTTTGATACACTTGTATCACATGGTCTTTGAATGTACTTTTAGCTTAGGAAGATTTTTCTTTGTGTAATGCAGTCTATAGAGAGAGAAACACCTCAAGTTGAGCAGAAGATATCTGATTTAAACCAAGATATTTTGTTTCATAATCAACCTATATTCTCTAGTGAGGGTTCTCTATAGAAATCTAGGATATGGCTTGAGATTATGAACACTATTTTTAAGTATCATGAGAGACTTCCTACGAAAAGGGTAATGGTTGAAACCTATACGCTTCTAAAAAAACTAGGGTATGTTGGAATTGTAATTAAATATGATCAACATGTGGGTACTATCTGGAAGGATTTATATAAAATATTTTTTGGATAATTCTTACCCAAAACCCTATAGACTAATAAGGCCATAGATTTATCGAACATAGAGTATGGGATTATATCAGTAATGAATTATGCCTCATAGTTTACTATGTTTTAGTGATTCATATTGTTAATGGATATCGATGAGTTGGAAATGGAAATATTCTTTAAGGACATCCCCAGAGATGAGATAATGTCTTGGGTGATTTCATTCCATATAAACATAATATCTTTTATGGTAAAACATGCCTTTATTTCTCATAATAATCAAAGCCTTCGGGCCACATTCAGTTGTCCCAGACAGACTCTACAAAAAAAGGAACAACCCCAGAAGATGATTTAGAGCAGGTGAAATCACTAGAGTAGAACCAAATGGATTTTTTATAATGAGAGGGTATAGCTATGTCATCGGGACCAGCTTGTGCTTATAAAGGAAGACTATCCAGACAACCATGCAAAGGTGTAGAGCTACTATCATGGTGCAGATGCTGGGAAGGGGCAGTTCCTTGTATATAGTCTGGTTGATTTCCCTGAGAACTTTGGGTCATGTAATCTCCTAAGCCTATGTTCCATGTAATATCTGAGCCTATGGGCCTTGTAAGGGTTCCCCCTCATCCCTTGAAAGGGGGATTATCAAAAATAAATAAAAATGAAGGCCTTCGGGCTATTTGGGGGGGGGGTCCCAATAGAGAATTGTTTGTAAGACTATCTAGGGAGGTAGTACAATTATATATCACCAGAGTATCAGGGTGGGTCATTTTTGTTGGCACAATGACATGCCACCCATCATGTGATGATCATATGAGAAGATGTGTAATCTACAGTGGTTTTCCAAGATGAAATAACAGACACCTAGAGATAGAGAATCTGGACTAGTCCAGGGCTTTAATGCTATATATACTACTCCACAGCTGGTGGGTAGTTATATATTTAAATTGGTAAAATATGTTGAGGCATTGGAATAGATGCACAAAGTTAGATTCAATCTCTCTAGAAGGGCATTACTATGTTGGGAGAGTCAGGCTAGGATGTAGGGCTGAGGTTCCTGAAATTTTAATACATTATAGGATTCTACCACATATCAAGATGTTGGGACATATACCATGAGATGTTTTAATCTAGTAGCTTCAACTTTAGCTTCAATTTTTTTGACATAGTAGTTTTCAACTCTTTTATGTCCATATATATTATGGAGGGTCTAGGTTTGTCTATCGATTATAAATATTTAGTGATTTTTATCAAAACCCTATAGAGATTATGATGTAAATGCTCCCATCACTATAAGGAGTGTGTTATTGAGATTAGAACTTACTAATTTATATGAAACCATTTTATACTATATATAACTCAGTTTGACCTAATTTTGGGAATAGATTTGATGGTTCTCTTTCAATATCATATTGGTTACAACCATCAAAAAGTTTTCTTCAAATAAATAAAAGGATTTAGTTTTGTTTACAAGGGAGAGTGGGACATATAGGATGGAAGAGAAATTCATAGTCAACAGAATCTTTATTTCAATTTAGCTCAGTTTTTCATTCTTATGTTGAATTATAGAGGGAATTGGTTATTAGTTGACCCTAATTTTGTGGATGAGTTTGATGAAATTTTTCAAAATGTATTCTTAGGTTTTACACTTGAAATAGAGGTGGAGTTCATCATCAATATCATTCTAGTTGATGAGGATATTTCCATTCCACCTTATCATATGGATCTAGAAGAGATTTTTGAGTTGAAGAACAAGTTGGAGGACTTAGAATCCAGGTTGTTTATATTCCCCAATACATCTCCTTGGGAATCTCCTTCCCTCTTTGAAAATAATGATGATGGTAACATATAATATTGTTCGGATAAATGGTGGTATAATCAGGTGAATATTAATAATCGATATCCACTACAACATATAATCTTTTATTTTGAAAAGATTAGGGGTAATAATATGACCTCCAAGTTGGACTTGATGTCACGTTTTCACTAGGCAATTATGTTACCCTCTGATATAATGAATACATTATCACAAAGTAGGTTCCACATATTTGAGTATATAGTGATGTACTTAAAACTGAAGAATGCACAAGTAATGTTTATGGCCTTGATGAAAAATGGTTTACATCATACATGGATACTTTTTTGGTGGTTTTTGGGGATGATCTTCTTCTATAGGCTAAAATGAGGGAGGATTATGAACAATAATTGAATATTATTTTGGCCACACTATAGGATCATAGGATATACGTTGATCTCCTGATGTTTCATTTTTAGATTTAACAGTTACACATCTTAGGGAATATCATATATGAATAAGTCATGTCTATTAACCTTGATAAATTGAGATATATTTTTTCCTGGGTTCATCCCTAGAATATTTTTTATATTTGGAGATTCATAGTCTTGGAAGGCTATTTTTGATGTTTTATACATGAATTTTACCATTTGGAAGCACCTATGCTAGGGTTTTTCAATAAGATACTAAATTTTTCTTTGATATAAAGCTTGTGAGGAAGCCTTATAGATGTTAATAGAGTGATTGACCTCAACTCATATCCTGGTTCTTCGAGACCTAGGTAGAGAGTATGCTGTTTACTATGGTGCATCGAGTATCTATCTTTGTGTAGTTTTAATGTCAAAGGATCGAGTCATAACATATGGGTATTGAATATTGATGCCTAATTAGCTAAGAAACCCTATAAAAAATCTTGATTTAGTAGCTGTACTATATACCTTGAAGTACTTGAGGCACTACCTCTTGGTGAAATTGTTCATGGTCAATATGGACCATAAGAGTTTAAGGTTCATTTTTCCTTAGCGGGACATCATACTTTGATAGTGATGTAATGACTCAAATTTTCTTGATTTTATTTTTAGAAATTATTTGGGAAAATTTTGAGACCAGATGCTGAGGCGATGTGCTATCCTGAGGCTGAGGGTGCCTGGAATTATTGTTTGAAATTTGTTAAGTTTTTAATAGCACACACACATGCATTTTCTAAATTAGATAAATAACTATTAAACAAGTGCCTAGATCATAAATCTGAGGGCAATGTTGATATTAGAGTAGTGGCTTTACCCTAGGTGCGACCTAACATTGGTTAGCACATGTCATATTTAGAAAAAGTCACTAGGGGCATAATCGTAAATAAAATAATAAAATAAAAATTATTTTATTTTTAAATCCTAATAACTCATAAATGGTAACACACATTAGAATTCCATGGCCACCGTTGAGTTTTTAAAGGGGTGTTTTCTTTAGGCGGGGCCTAACATTGACCGACATGGGTTGAGGGTGAAAGTTAGATTTTGGATGTAGACATCATTAAAATATCTAATAAAAATATTTTATTGAATGTTATGTGTTAACACAACAACGGTCTCCCTTTTTAATAATCCATGTCATAATAATTCAAGATTATCACCATAACCCTAGAATTCCCTAGAGTCAAGGAGAAGGAAGCTATCTCCTAATGATGAACATTGGTGAATCAAGGATCGATGATGACACAAACCTGCATTCTTCATCAGCGAGTGATCCAAATTGAGGTTGGGTGTCAATCTCTTCATGATTTCATTTCCCCTTCTTAGAATCAAATGACAAATGTGGACCAACCCACAAACAGGTTGAATGGTATTTTGATTGTTCTTGAGGGAGGGATAATTATTACTAGATTAAAGGGAATAGATCTTAGTGAATATTCTACTTTTGGTTTCTTTATGATCCCACTAACATGAATTGATCAAGGCCTAACAAAAAAGTCCAAGATCCATTATTTGGGTGTTTATGTGCTTAATCCATCCCCCATAAATCTATCATGTTCTTTGTGAATTCTTCTTCATTTGAAACCCTATGTGAATGATCGATCATTGATCCCACGATCCATGGTGAAAAAATCCTAGACCAAAGGTTGTGATCCATGATGACATTGCTATGAATATGTGACTTAGGGGAATTATTGACCTATCGATGCTATGTACACCATCGATTCTTAGCGTACCAATGACACTTCATGTGCCATCAATGTTCTGTACACCATTGATGCTCCATGAGCCATCGGCATCCCAAATTCCATCACCGCTCTGGGCGCCATCAATATTTCATGCACCACTAATGCTCCTTGCACTATAGATGCTCAGTGTTCCATTGAAGTTCTATGTACCATCGATGCTCCATGCTCCATCGATGTTTTGTGTTCCATCGATGTTTCTAGTTTCATATAGACTGAGGGATATGTGGATTACAACCGGAAATCCTTCTCTTTGTGCTTTAGACTTATACCACTGTGAGATGACCATATTGACTTTGCTTTGTGTTTTTTCTTTGTAGTGTACTTAGCATGTTTCCTTTATGGTATACTTTATGTGTCTCCTTTGTGGTGTACTTTATATATTTCTTAGTAGTGTACCTTTGTGGTTTTGGGGTCCCTACTAAGTATTGTTTTACTCATCCTGGCACGGGCTATGCCCGCACATGTCATGTCTTATGCAGAAGATCATCCCTTTGATGGAGTCCTTGGTGGACCAGGACTAGGTGGTGCTTAGAGAGAGGTCTGACAGATGAGGTCTGCTTCAATGACTTCAGATAGTTGTTTCTATACCTATCCTTTAGGTAGGGTTTTCTGTGTATGAGATTCATAAGACTGTACTTTTCTTTTTGGGATTACAATCTAGCCCCATTTACTTTTTAGTTTTTATACTATTATACTCTGTTGTTGGTATCTTAGTGGTACGCATGATTTTTTACTTAGTGTTTTTATTTTTAGTGTTTTGGGATTTGAGATGGGTGAATGTGTACTGGTACTTAGAAAAATGCCTTCCATTTGTGGGATATGCCTACTCGGTGCTAGTCGCTAGCCCTTGGCCTATTGGAGTTGAGCTTGGGGTAGTCACGACACAGGCCCTAGGGGATGGGTCGTGACAAGTGAATGTTGGTGGAGAACATATAGTAGTTCAAAATCAAGATTTCCTATACAATAGGGTTTGGAAATTTAATTTTTGATACTATGAGGAGGAATAAATAGCTTCAGGTTTTCTAGGAGTTGTGTAGTGAGTGGTAACTGATATTTTTTTTTTCTGAAATGCATCTAGGTGTTCAAGAGGAACAACATCATGTTTTCTAAAATAATTATTCATGGATCCTTATCTAATGTATTGTATCAATATAATCAATTATTTATATCTATAATTCCCCTAATTAAAATAAATCTTTGAGAGTATGGATTTACCACCACCATGAACTATAGATAAAGATGAAATTATCCCTTTTCAAGGAAATTTTTTAGTGCCTATCGAAACATGAGATGAGTCGACGAGAGGGTATCATACATCTTGGTGGGTGGTAAAACTAATATTTATGAATTTATATGGTGATAATCATTGTATATATTAGTTTCTAGGTATGATAATGACATACCAGTGTTCATTACATGATGGTCCACCTGTAAGTAGTTGAAGGCTGAGCATCAGTGGCCTACTGATCTTCTATAGTCACTGGAAATTACAGATTGGAAATGGGATGAAATAAACATTAAAATCATTATAGTTTTACCAAATATTCCCAGTGAGAGAGATAAATTATGGGTGGTCATGGATCAGGTGATGATGATCACCCATTTTATACATATCCAAAAGACCATTATGGTGGATGAGTTGGGAAGGTTTTATGTTTGAGAGATCATATAAAAGCATGAGATCCCTTATTATATTATTTATGAATGGTATTATTATTTTATATATTTTTTTATTAGGGGATGAAAACATCATTAGGAACATATGTTATTATTTGAAAAACATACCACCATAAAGTATATGGAAAGTCCAATAATACTATTCAAGTTTTGGAGTACACATTGAGGACATGTTTACAAGACTTTGGCAGTTATTTTGAGAAAAATATGGTTCTTGTGAATTTTTTTTATAAAAAAATATACCAGGTGATGATCAAGATAACACATTATGAGACTTTTTATGGGATTACGTGGAATTCATCCTTATGTTGGATGGAGGTAGGAGGGTTGGTAATGTTTGGGAAAAATATTATTTACATGATAATAGAGCATGTATAATTGATTTTTAAGAGGATGAAAATGTAAAATAGATGGGATAAATCATATGTAGGCATGTATCATTAAACCTTGGAGTTTGAGTTAGTTGAAAAATATTTTTTGTGTTTTCTTACTATATTGGGACACTATCATATACAGAGGAAGTGGAAATGGAAGACCAGATATGCGGGGTTATTAGAAATTTTGGAGAGGGTTATCTCAATAGAATACTAACTTAATCTTCCCTATATATTCATTTTCTTTTAGGATTTCTTTTATATATCTTTCAACTATAATTTCCTGATCCATATCATACTATTAATTATGATGATATCAAACTTGAGACCAATGCATTATTTAAGGGCGCCCAGTTTGTATTTGGCATCATAGTGAGATGACAATTCATGGAAAAGATGATCCTCTACTAATAATGGTATGGAAACATGGAAATAATCATTAAGAAATGATAGAGAAAAAATAAGACATGATGGAATATTTTCTAAGCTTATCTTATGAGTAAAATGTTTATGTTTGATGGTGGATTTTGATGTAGATATTTCTCAGGGTGGGGAGGTTGTAAGAATTTTTTTTATTTTGAGGTATGCAACCTCTAAATTTTTCTAAATTACCATTACTTTTAGCTTTTTGGACTAAACAAGGGAGTAGGGGAGGTGTTAAGAGTGTCCCAGGGGTTCGAGGCTCAAAATTTATGTTTTTTTAGTGTAGTAGAGTTACGTACTCATATAGAACATTGTTTTTGATAATAGTGGATTCCAACCATGAAGTTTGAATAAGGTGAATAATGTCTTGTTAAACCATGTGAATGGCATTAGGAAACTATTAAAAATAATGAATATTTATATAAAAACATTTCTCATTGTTTTTACATTGTTTTTATAACTATATGCTTCACTGTGTGAGGTGTGGTCTTTCCATAAAGTGGGGTTTTCATTGTTGATACATGGGTTTTCCAACCATGTAGACAAACCATGTACCCTAGTAAAAAGTGAAAATTTAACAAATTTCACTAATGAAACTTAACATTAAACCTAATTTCCCCCCATTTAGGAAGATGTAATTGTGTAGGTATCCCCTTATCCTATCATTAGTGCTTGAGTTGATCCCCTTTATCCCACCTCAATTTTCCATTCCATTCAACACGTTGGAATTATCTTGGCAAGGATACTACTGAATTAGCTTTCAATATCACTTATAAATTCAATATAAATATCTCCCACCATGTATAACATAAATTACATGTTTGTAGTTATTTTTTATATTTTCTCAATATCTTATATGTTAAATCAAATTAGAGGCTAATATCCAATGAGTGGTACCTTTCTAAACTAAGGTGGGTGGCCTAATTATTTTCCCACAAATTCTCATCATATTATTGTTTGATTAGAATGTGGGTTCACACATACTATTTGGTCAGTATACCAACAAATAATTTAAATTTTATCAATTATTTATTGATGTGTTAGAAAATTATTTGGATTTTGGAAAATGGGTTGTGTTTGGTAGACCATTGTTATAATGATTAATGAAATGGGTTATGTTTTATTCTATGGTATCTGGTGAACTAAAAGGGTAGTTTCGGGATACCCTAAATTATATAGTAATTTTATGTAGAAATTGGGATTCCTTGGTTGACTCATAGGACCAAATAATTCTTATTTACATTTTTTTAAATGTAATGATGAAGTAAACCTAATTTTATTTATTTATTTTTTATCATTTTTTAATTTCTTGTTATATAAATTTTGGATGAATGACATGTCCATAATTCTTGTAAATGGTTATTTGTATGGAATTACATGGTGAAAAAACATGGATTACTTATGATTGATATTGTCCTTGAATTCCATGGAGGAGCCTGGGAATCCATTAGGTTATGGAATGTTTTGATGGAGATAACAGATTATTCAAACATTCATTTATATGAATGTCATGGGACCACTATCACATGGATTTAGAAAATTTGGATACCTGTAGAATTCTCTTGATTAATTTCATGGATTTTTAGGGATATCACTATTAAATGTTGAAAGTTGATTTCACTATATTCCGCTCAATTTACATTTCTATATAATGCCTCTGGTGTGAACCTTTAATACCAATAGAGCTATGCCTATGAATGTTTAGGGTGGTCCGTTGAGCTCAGAACTGACTAGTGGAATTTAATTGAAAAAATTGGAATGGAATTACATGTTGAGCTATATCAATTCCAATATATTATATGATTTTTCTTCCCTCAATGATGCACCTTGGAACCAGATTAGGACATGATACCTCCTATATTTTTGGATATTGGACTATAAGGAAGTAGTCGGTGTTGGTATGGGTTGTCTCCTTGAGAACCTAAATTTGATGTATGTAATTTTATTCCTATAGTATATTAATATTACTCTTACTACTTCACCAATATTATTTAATACATCTACACATTTCACATCAGACTTTTCTTTTTCATTATGCACTATTGGTAGTGGCCTACTGTGTTATACTCACACCATGTTTGGGATTCCATTTGTTAACTAAAAAAACTTATGGATGTAGGTCTAGAAAAGGGTATAAACCCTACATATAATGGATTATATTAAATCTAGGATTAGATTTTTGAGCTGAGATATGGAATAGAGATTAAGAATTCATTTTTTTGTTATCTTTTAGTTTATGACATTTTTCTTAATTTTGGAACTTTTTATATTAAACTGAATTATATTTATTTCTACCTAATCCTCATGTAACATTAGTATTTTATTTAATGGATTTTTATTTAGTATATAGAACCTGTTATTTTATCTTGATGTGATACGTATGATTTTTCCTTCACCTAAGTGGAAGATTCTACTCAGATATGTGGGTATATACTCTCCATTATACCACCTTAGATTGATGCTATTTATTGTAAGCCTCTAGAATATGGGGAGGAATACTTAAGGCTATGTGGTTCCTTGGGATAAAGAACAAATTAAAAAGATTTTGGGCCAGATCATTAGAGATATATTATGTCCCAGATAAGATATGAATATATATGAAATGTAGCATAGGATAATTCAAATGTTGTAATATGTTAAAATCATCTATGGTAAGTGTATTATTCTCAATATATAGAAACAATAAATATTTTATTTTCATGGGGGAATATGGGATTTTAATTGGATAATAATCCTTTATAAATTAATAAAATTTCTTAATAAAATGTCTTGGAAGGATTATTGAATTCCAAGGTGTCAGTGTAGAGGATGTTAAAAATATTTTGTAGAAAAACTATGAGTATATTATTGAGGATAGTTCTAAGTATTCATATTAGGGGAAGAACAAGATTTTAATTAATATTTTGAAGAAGACATCTATATTTATGAAAATGATGTTAAAACAATATCTATAGACAATCTATAAATTGAAGCATTCATTTATGATATAATTATTATCAATGAATTTTTATTTTTATTTTTTGAGATTACTGTCTATACATAAATATAAACTCTTCTCTATAGTAGAGCCAGTGTGCTTTAGGGAAGCTGTTAATGATAAGAATTTGGTCCAATAGATGCATGATGAGCATGCCCAAATTGATAATAATCATACACTAGACATTATATCAAGGATTTTATATTTTAATGTAATTAATACCATATGTATTTTCGTAAAAAACTAAATAAATTAAGAATTAATTTTCTTTTTTGAAATGAATACTAAATTAATGAATGTATCGACATGGATGAGACATTTTATACTTATTACAAGTTAAAAGAAACTAAAATACTCTAGAAAATAACTGTGAAATGGAAGTTCAAGAATTTCCAGACTCATGTCAAATAAATATTTCTAAATTTTTTTTCTTGACGAAGAGGTGTACAATACATTAGAGAATTGTTTTCTTTTTTATGAATACTAGAACAATTGTTTATATTTAATTAAGGTTATTTATTTGATACCTAAATAACAAATTCCATACTATTCCCAACTTGATCAGTACACGAAGATGTAGGATTTTTAGCATGGATGAGTTAATCATAATCTCTAAATAAAAAAATAGTATTGATAAATAGATGAATGTTATAATATATTATGATTTGATAATAATGGGTGGATCAAATATATCATAATAAAGTAAGTTTCAAATTTTATGATATTAATTCTTGAATTGTTGATGGTTGGAAAGTTGACATATTTAATTGGTTTATAGGTAATGAATGGAAAACATATAATATTTATTTCATAATCCAATTATTTAGAGGAATTTCAAAAAACATTAGTTATGGGGGATTACAATGGTTTTAAAATAATTGTTTCAACTTGGATAATTTTTTTAGGTGACTTTTTTTGTAATGAGGTGAGCATAAAAGAGTATTGGCTAAACAACAAGATCCATTAATTAATAAATGTAAAAATACCAGTCAATTTGTGTCAACTATTTAAGATACACGGTACTAGTTTAATCCCAATGAAATACTTATACTATCTATGAAAAAAATGCTATGTTATATTAAAGGAATTGTGTATATAAATTTTCAATACAATTCTATATCTCATCTAGATATTTTTGGATATAAAATGACAATTTTTGGCCGTTTGGAAAGAGAATGTAATTTTAAAATCTATTTGTGTATTCAATCTTGGAGTATTGTTTATATATTATTTTAGCACTAATAAATACAATATTTCACCTATCATAATAGAATCTATATTTATTATAGACACTTAATCTTTTAAAAAACTATTATATTTGATCTAATATATTGAAGATATGGAATTTTTAGTAATTTATCATCTTGGTACTAATTATGGAATATAAAATAAAACCAATTTTATGATAAATAACATTTAATAATCAAGGTTGATAGAAATTAAAATCACATATAACATCATAAAATATGAATTTAAGCATGGGTTAGTGAAATTGGAGATTTTTCTATCCCATCATCATGTAATAGATATCATGATAATGGACTTACACAAGGATTTTTTTAATATTTTTCAGATGGATCTTGAAGACTAATTGATATTAAAAATTTAAATAGCATAGATTTTAACCCACCACATACCATGGAATTTTGTATAATTTAATTATTTGTAAGATAAATTTCTTCATTTATAATCATTAATAAATGAAAGATATTATTCATGAATGGGTGATGGATTACTCAAACCATTAAAGGATATGATCATGTTGAGAAAGCATATAAAGTGAGATAGTTATTCAATAGTATATCATGTTTATAAAATATGTTGCAGTGATAATGGATTTCAAGCACAAAGTGACATTTGAGAGAAAAATTATGATATTCATTAATAAACATCAAATGTCACATTTATTTAGCATGTCAATTTTGACTAATGTGGGATTTTAATAGATGTTATATTTGTATTTTATTAATATATAATGTTTATGAGAGAGAATAGCGTCTGATATCAAAATAAAGAATGATTTTTACAAATTATTCTTATGGATCTTGAAGTGTTTTCAATAAAATCAATAGGGGATATTTTTTGGAAAAAATAACTTAAGGTATATTTTTAGAGTTTTTAAATGGCGTTTATTAAAAAATCCTATTTCCAATGTTATAGAGTGAATATAGACATGGGGTGTTTAAGGATTAATGTATCTATTAGAATTTTACTTTTTTATAATGATTATTTATAGAGTTGTAGAGATGGAAGGAGTCCCATGAAATTCATGAAGAATGTCAGATAATGTAGTTGAACTCATGGATTTGAATTATGTTAACTCAATGAAACTCATGAACTAGAGGAAATAGACTTCTGGTAATCATTAAGGGGTTTCCTAATATATTTGATTTTCCTTATAAATGCTGCACTAATAAGGCCTTTAAGGATTTGGATGTTTCATAGGAGATAAAATAATTCTATTTTCATGAGGCTTATATGAATCTATTTATTTAAAAAAATCCAAGTATTTATGTGGTTTCATCTATATTAATACAATTATTTTAGATATTGAGTATGCAGTTTCATTAAAACACTATCCTAAATAACATTAATCTCTTACAATATCATTATATCTAATATTAATTATAATTAAAACAAATACACATATCATGCTGACTCATTGATAGATTACATGACCCCATATTTAATAACTCTAAAATAATTGTTATATAATAAATCTTCTTAGGATTAATAATTTTTAAAAATAAAATACTTCATAAAAATTTTATATGATTGATGTTTTTCTAGAGATTCTACCAAAGAAATATTAATATGATTTTATATAAAATCTGTAAAAACATAATTCTATATTCTTAATAATCATTTTATTCTTATGATGTATCATTTTATGTCAATAAAATTATAATTTTATGGAATAATTGGGAATATATTAAGATTGATTATACCCTTACAAAAAGATATAATCTTGAATATGGAAATATTTGAAAGATACTAAGAGTTATAGAAGAATGAACAAGATTATTTCTGATATTTTCATAAAATTTTAAAAATAAAATTTATTATAATTATTATTAAATGATGTTATTATTTATGAATAAAATATAATATAATTTACTAATGTTAGAAAAATTTGAACCACGTGGGAGTTTTTACCCCATGTAACTCTTTGCGTACCACTGTAGAATGAATTTAAAATACTCATGGATTTAAATGAGTTTTTAAAGAAATAAATATCCTATATTTCTTATTAATTTATCTAGAGTTATTTTATATGTTTTTTAGAGATATTAAATTATATAAAAAATAAAGGATTGTATTGACCATTTATGAAATATGTGATGATGAAACTTTATAAGATCATTTTCTTTAAATATTTGAAATATTGAAAAAATTATTCAAAATATCCCATTAATATAAAATAGAATAATGATAAATCTATATAAAAACCTAAGATATTATATGTTGATATATTATCAAGATATAAAATTATAATATCTAAAGAATACCAAGTAATAACCGAGTGATATGTTTTTTTCTACATACATCGTCTATGCTAAGGAAATAAATTTTTTTACTCATTATCTGGTGGTTTTATGGTGAGATGTAAGAAGGTAGTAATGTGTTTGAGATATCATGAAATTTTATATCATTATAAAATCTTAAGAAATTATCTCATTGTGTACGTTGTTTTTTATATAATTCTAAATATCAAAGACTATATTTCAATGATAAAGATCATATTTTTAGATTTAAATACATCTAAATGTGTCCTAGATATCTTATTTATAACAATATCATAAAACCATATTGGAGACTACTAGTTTAAGAAAAAATAATACTTTTAATAAACACATAAATGGATGATACCAATCACTAGAAGTGGATAATTCCTTGCTATCTATTTTTTATGATTTTAAGCACTTTTAATCATTAAAAAAGTTAGTATTGACATAATATATATCCTTTTATCTAACTGAATACCACATGGAACAGTTTTCCTTATTAGAGAAAAACCATGTAAAAATATATTAGTATTTTTTATTTACATTATATTATAATTTCGGGTGAGTAATAGACTTAAGAAGACTTGGTCATGATTTATAATTGTTATAAAGGTAATTTTGAAAATTAAATCATAAATGTATGTACCTATAATTAAAATCACTCAAAAAATAGTCTCTGTATTTACCCAGTCTCTTCATTTTGTATCAGATCATACCTAGATTCCTCTCTGTGTGAACTGAGCTACTTCATGGTCTTCAATGGCCCGAAGGCCCTGTGGGTCATGAATTGGGCATGGTATGCCTCTGGGCCTTCGGGTCATGTATTATGGGTCCTGTCGAGCCTTGTGACTTGGGCCTACAGGTCATGTACGGGTTCCCCTTCAAACCTTAAAAGGGAGATTATCTATAATAAAATAAAAAAGAAGGCCTTCGGGCCATTCGAGCTAGATGATGTTACCCAATAATCTCCTCAACTTTTGGATAATTAATAATCAAATCTCCAATTTTTTTTGGTGGAAATTCCATTTAATATCCTAAAGAAAATCATGATAAATTAAATGAAAGATTATTAATCTAGTAAATCATATGATTATGAATAATACAAAAGTATAATGTCCATTATCATTAAAATCATAAAAAATAGAACATGTATGTTTAAAGAAAGGATTCCAGAAAAATGATTTTGTTGTAGTGAAATTGAACACAAATAATAAAAATTACTAATTATGAAATGTGTGTAATATAAATATATATATGATGAATAAAGTTCCTAAATAATTAAATATAGAATATATTTTTAAAATACTAATAATCAATGTGAGAATAAGGAAAATTTTCAATTAAGAAATTGAAGAAGCACACTATGTAAGGAATAGGATGACTAATATACCTAAAATAATCAATCTATTAAAGATTATGATCGAAAAATTAGTATATTAATGAAAACTATTGAATTATAATAATGGTTCTCTATAAGTTTGAAACAAGAAGATTAAAAATACACTAAAAACATCCTCCAAACTGTGATTGATGTATGTCTTGAGAGAAAAACAAAACACAAGAGAGAAATCAATTTTGTGAAGAAATAATTTATAAAGATAATGGAAGTAAATGATAAACAATATAATATATATAATTATTATATTTAGGAAATAAATATTCTCATATTTCATCTTGTGGAAAGATACATAATGGTTAGAGTGTTTGAAAAGAAAATTTCTTTCAAGGATGAAAAATTTAACCTAATATGGTTAAGGGTTAAATTAAAATAGATAAATATTGGAAAAAATATAGATGAATATGATATGTCATTTTAAATAATAAATGTATATTCATAAAAATATATTGGAAAGTATATTATACATTCTTAGGCAAGGATTTCCCCAGTATTTCACAAAAATGGAAAATTGATTTCGTCTAATAGTTTGGATAAAAAGCTAATTTTCTTAATCCTAGGTTAATAATAACTCTAAAAATATTACTTATAAGACCAATAAAGTTGAAATTATCTTTATATGAGAATATTTTCCAAAACCAAAGAAAATAGTGGTTATAAAAATAAAAGGGAAATACATTTTAATTTATAGAGAGACTCAATATTTACTAGGAATAACTAGTTTTAAATGATATTAGTGGTGTTGTGGATTGCTTGGGAATAAAGTTTATATTTTTTGGTATAATATTTTACTTCCATATAATTAGAGAAGTTAGGAATTAAGGGGTGATATTTAGTGAGTGAGATGACCATGACTAAGAATAAGCATGTAGTGAGTATAAATTCAACTCAGTTATCTATCTAAAATAATTTAAACTTTCTAGATGAGATCGGAGGAAGTTATAACAAACAAATTAACTATACTAAAGAATTTATGACCTTTATTTCATGAAAAACTCATTAGGATAATAATGATAAGAAGTATCAGAGGAGATGTAATGTTGGTAACTCACTATTTGATGATGTAGCTCTCAAAGATGGAATTTTGTGGAAGAAAAGAATTAATTATAGGTTGTACTCATCACATATGATAAACAGTTCAATGATCCTAAATATTATTTCATAACATAATATTAGTGGGTATCATTTATAAATAAATGTTCGTTAAATATCAAAAGAACTAGTTCAACTAAAATTGATTCTCAGAATATTATATTTGATGATTTTTCATTTATTGATGTTCTAAAAAATAACATATTAACTGTTAATAATATTTATGATGAATTAAATGGTTTTATATTAAAATTAGATAATTTATTTCTAAAGAGTGTAAAATATTAATGAATCATGAACCTTGGTGAATGAATAAAATTAACTTTATTTCTGATGGTTGGTTAAAGCAATTTTAACTTCCACATTGATAATAAAGACAATAATCTTCAAGAATAGAAGGTTGACCATCTTGACTAGAAGAGTTTGAGAAGTATAATAAGTGAAAAATAATGTGTTATATTTACACAAATTAATTAGAGATTGATTTTTTTATGAATCCTATCAAAGATAGGAAATGGTTTATGTATGACATAAAATAGTGGAAATAAAATATACCAATTCACTTGAATTAATACACTATGAAATTGTGGACCTTTGAAAAATCATTCAACTATTCTTGAATTATAATTCATCAAATTTATTAATTATTTTACAATAATGAAAAATGTTCTATTTATGAATAATAATTTGTATATAGAGGAGATGTTCACAATTTATAGAAGGAAGGTTGAGAATGATTTGGTAGTTTATATCTAAAGATTGAAAATAGTTGATAGATGGAAGATTACTGGTACAATTTATGAATCTTAATTTAAAAATCATGGAATGAAGTATTCATACAGATCACCTTACTAATTCTAATATAGTATTTTATTTTAGTGAATGTATATAAGTGGCATTGAATTAGGAAAATTAGTGTTTTTTGAGTTCATTTGGTCAAAAATAAATTTTGATAATGTTTTTTCATAGATATGAAATATCAAAACATTTTTCTACTAAGTAATAATTTTAAAATGAATTCACATGAGATGAAATATAAAATGGAACCAATTTTAATCTATATAAGAGTCTTTTATAGTCCTAGACTGATGAAAATTAATAATAAAATATTTGGATGTTTGGGGAGATATGTGAGGATGGTGCTCCTATTAGATCATTATCTGATTTAAAAGGATAAATATAATTGAATAAGAAACAATATATTATTGTGGAGAGTTATGATGTTAATGTTATTTAAAATAAATACAATCATAATGTTCAAGATGAAATGGTTTTTATGAATCTGATGAAGACAATGGCTATGTTCCCATGATGATCAATGAAGAATAATATAAGAATGATCCACATGTTGATGATGTTGAATTTGATACGATTAATGATAAATAAGATTATACTAGAAATTAGAAAAAATATTAGAAGATAAGTAAACATATGGTGTTGAAAAATGTAATTTGAAACCACTATTCTCCCATTGAAATAATAATAAGTTTTATGACTAACAACAAAAACTTCTCATATCTTGTATATTGATCCCATATAGTTTCTAATATTGATAGATGTTAATAATGGGTTAATTATTTAACTGATTAACTAGATTATTTTAATATAAATGTCTTGTAGGATATTTTACCTAGAGGAAATAACAAAATATGACTGGAATCATGTGGGTATTCTGAGTCAATCTAAATTATAAATTATAAATATCAAGAAAAAATATCAGTAATATATGAAAGGTCTATTTATTTGTTGAATGTGTATAATTTGAAGAGGAAATTCATCCTATTTAATGACAAGAATCCCTAAGAATTTTATTTTTAGTTACAGATCATAGGAAGTAAAAAATAAATAAAATGGATGCAAATTTTCATTTAATTAATATAGAGTAGAAAGAAGAAGTTTATATTGAAAATCATAAATTATATCTCCTTGATAGAGATGGAAAAAAGGCATGAATGATGGAAACATATATTTATGGGATAAAACCAAACCCTTGATACTAGTACTCAAAACATGATGGATTCTTGAGAGATATGGATACAATAAATGTAAATATTTATAGAAACCATTATATGAAAGATATGGAAGTAGGAACTCTTTTTATAATTGTTTTTATTGATGATATTATTTTTTCATGTAAAAAATAGAGTGTTATTAATGAATTTTCTAGGAAGATAATGAGTAATATTGAGATTCTATTGCTATATAAATTGAAATATTTTCTAGAATTCATATTTCTTGAAAATGATTAGTTTATTTTTCCTTCCCATGTAAATATTAAAGAAAATTAGTGAAGATGATTGGGCTGAAATACTTAAAAACATTATCAGTGTACATAATGGTTGGTATAAATATTCTCAAAGATGTTGAATGAGAATGCATTAATTTTTTATTCTGAGCAAATCCTGCTCTCACTTCAGGGTCTCTAGGGTTCTTCAGTACTAGTGGGCCCTAAGATCTTTTCCCCTTATGCAGGGGAGGAAGGATATTTTCTTTCTTCATTATCCTTTGATGGCTATTCTCAATGATTTTCACCTTTCACCAACCCGAGGGTTCTACCCACATTCCATGGTATTGTGTTTTCCCTGAAGGTCCCTAGTTTTTCTAATAGAGGCCCATCGCTTCTAATATCTCCCAAAAAATTCACAGAAACCTCTTCCTTGAAAAATATCACATTGGTTTCTCACTTCATCCACCTAAGGCTTTTAGCTGATGTCATTGATAGACTCTTGAACACCCATTGGTGTCTCCATCAATGAGTGGTGGTTGGGTTGCTTGATTCTTACAAAACGATGATTCATTTTTCTTCTGATGAAGACCTGGATCTTGCATGGTCTAGTGGATCATTCTCAATCACCATATCTGATTTTATCCTTCTTATATGTTCCTTTTATTTTCACATGAATTGTGATCTGGATACCATGGATATTTGGATTTTTCTTCCCAGTTTTCTTCTCACATGCCAAAATTCCTCTATTTTCTAGATGTTAGGTAATATTGTTTGTCTCTTTTTGGTTGTGGATCTCAGAACCCCAGTGGGTTTCCATCCCATTGAGCCCTGAATTTTTGTTGAGGCTAACATAACAAAAACACCTATGTATTTCATCTGCATCGATATTGAGGTACAATATTAGCATAAGAAGCCTATTATCTATGAGTCATAGACTCACTATTAATTCTCATGCTTCTTTCAAGGGAATTTATCTCAGAGATGTCTTTATAGGGGAACTTCTCCTTTTGAATCAAACTTACTGAATGAGGACGTATCACTCCATAATGTGGAGGATGTGGAAAAGGGGATAATGGTTTTAGAGAGTATGAATCCTAAGGGAAATTATAAAATAGATGTCAATCGACCTTCTTATGTGGAAGCAGTCAATCAATCACCCCCTTAGCAATGAGTTTTAGATCCAATTTGGCTGAGATCAGACTTGAAGGGGAAATAGAAATGGCACTAGTTGTCATCTTGTATTTGTATGATGGTAAGGAAAATGTAAACAAGGGTTTGTATAGAATTGATGTTTTGAAGATAGACATGGGATATTATAGAAAGTGACTCAAGGGAACCTCCACTGGAGTTGGAACCCTGAACAAGTTTGCGGTGTTGGGTGATGGTGAGATAATTCCATTTAAAAGAGGGAATTGTGAGGATACATTCCATGATTGGGATGGTTCTTAGGGAGGGAACATGGATGAATTCAAAGATGATATGAATTCGGACACTGGAACACTGTCTACTGAGAGAAAGGAAGTGGATAAAGTAGAATTCTTTATTTGTTCCTCTTCTAGGAAGGGAAAGAAGAACCTTATGGGCTCAGAGGGTTTCACCAAGAATGTGATGAGGGTGCAGCAATAGAAAGACAACTCTAATTTACCTAGATCTCCAGTTAAAAGATCTATAATTAAAGGACCCTATTGAAAAATAACTCTCTCATTTATGTGTAAACATATTAAAAAAGTGGAATGGAAAAGGAATAGCTTCCTAGTAGGGAAGATTTTGATTGGAAGGTGGATCCACTTATTGGATTTAGGAAGAAAACAAGTAAGGTGGAAGCTCCTGTGCCAATGAATCCATTGTGTTATAAGAGATAATCTAACCTTTTCACTCCTTATTTATCTATGAAATTGGTTTTAAAGGCTCAATAGACCAAGAACAAAAATAAATAATCAACCTCCCTCCAAATGTATTCTTTATAGGTCCTGGTAAAGATTGAAAAATTGGACTTGGTGGCCTCTAAAGGTCTGGAACCAAGTCTCTACTCCATTCCTAAACACTTTTATTAAAAAATTATGAATAATATTATTACTCATGATCTAACTTAGAAATATTGTTGGGAACCCTTGGGTTACCGACTAGTTGATTCTTAAGTGGTGTGAGGATCTGTGCCTGTGTAGGTATTTATGAAATTGCTCTTATTTTTTTCTAGTTCTTTTTTCTTTCAATGGTTTGTTTTGGTTGATTCCTTTTACATGATGGTTTTCTTGTATGGTTACCACTCAACCTCAAGGTGTTTTATTGAAAATTAAAAAGGGATTTGGGAGAATGTGTGAATTTAAAAGGTTTTTAGATGATTATTCAAAGTTTACTCTATATAACTACATATAGGAATTATATTTTATATATAATAAACCTATGTTAAAGGTATAAAATTTATTATAATTAAAAAAATTTAATTTATTACAAAATGGTTCTAAAAAAAATCTAAAGAACCATAAACTATGGGTTGTTTAATAGAAGAGTAAAGAACTAGAATATGTCTGGGTATGTTGATATTGATTGGGAATGTGACTGTGATGATAGAAAATAAAATAAAATATCTATTTTTATTTTTGGGGATATTTATATAAGATATCACTATAATAAAAGAACCCACTTACAATAAGAACCAAAAAATAAGAATATTAGGATAAATTTGATAATGTAACCGGATTATCTAAATGAAATAATCGTTTAATGATTTGAGCATGAAGATTTAGAAACCAATAAATGCTTTATATAACTAATGTTCAATTGATCTCTCTAAAAAAAGAGAAACACTCAAATTATAATAAAATTTTTGATGTGAAAAAACAAATGTTACCAGAGATGTTTAGGGGAACATGGAATATTTTAGGTTGGTATAGGAATAGATGTGATAAATGCACACCTAGGGGATAGATTCATGAAAGAATCATTCTTCAAAAAATGATAGCGTTTAATGAAGGCTGTAAAAACACCACAAAAATCTATCTTACATTAAGATGGTAATATTTTGTGAAACATATATCTCAACCTATATAGAACATATAAATACCTCCATTCACCCATCATTTAAGGGGGATGTGACCTTCTTACATCCATCAAAATATATCAATTTGTGACACACCATCTTTCACATGCCAAGAATAATATAGACCCCAACAGGTATACATCATTCGCCAGTGAACTCCCATGAGTCCTTTAGAACATAGGTTTATGGTGGAGGTAATTTTTTTAAATTATCACACCCTTCATGCTAGTGATATATGCCTCATGACCTATAGCATTCCAAAAAACATCCATATTTTGTTAATCCCCTCCCATGGAGACCAAGACACCATACTTAGGTATAGCATCCATGATTAATGAATAAATCACATTCAAGAACCCCCTAACCTTCACAAAAACCACTTTCGAGTCCCTGTCCCAATTCCTCCTTCCTCTAAACATAGTTGCATGTATGTTGAGTGATCAGATTCTCTACACCATCCAAAACATGTTCATTTGTGTGAATGATACCCACACAAACCATATCATCAACCCTCATGCCTGGAACCTTTACTCTAAGAATAGGTTTGGATGCCTCATTGCCTTATAATCCTAATCATAGGAACCAAAACTTCAGGGTTCCTTCTTTCTACAAAAAATGGGTAATGTATAATCCTCTTTCATTACAAAAGAACCTATATAGTGGAAAATAATCCCAATGGTGGAATTATAGAGGGAAACATCTTTATTTTCCCTTTAATGTGGGTTTGCAATATTTTCATGTCCACCTCCCATATTACCTTAATTTGGAATGAGATTACCCATTTTCAAGTCCAAATGAAATCTGAGATTTTTTAATTTAAACTGCATGACACTAAAATCCTAGTCACATGATATTAAACTACATGAAAATATCCTTAACAGATGAGATTAAATAGTGTACATACCATGTATGATGAAAACAATTCTCTTCATGTGATAGGTATGAGATGAAACTCTATTTTTGGAAATAATTCATGGATAATCCCCACAACATACCTTATTTTCACTATATTCATGGAAAAATAATATTCAATATGTGAAGCTACACTAAATGGACTGGTCCCATGGGATGAACTTAATATGTGTAGTTAAATAATGTGGGTTTTGATCCCTCTCTCCTTATAGGGTACATAGAACGCTTCCCTGAGATTTAACACCTACATCACCATAAAAATTTCTATCTACCCCTAGGTTGTGATAACAAAAATAAGTGATCATTCCCCTTAGGAACACACATAGTCCCCTAACACCCAAACATGAGGTTACCATAATACTTATACACCACCATATAATGCTAAACTATATTCTACCAAGTACATGAAAATTGTATATGGAGAATAACCCCACAAGACTTTAAAAATGTGATAAGATCACCAAGAAACCTAAAACTATGATAAAATATCAACAAGACTTTAATCTTGTAAACCCTCATGATATATCTAAATCTTCACCACATGTGATGAGCATGAGATGATATAGGTAATGATAAAAGAATCATTATGAGACAAAAAAAGTTTCATGGAATAGAAAATGATATATTCATTTAGTAACACATAATAAATATGAGTCTACCTATTCTCATTGTATAGTATAATAGATGTATCTAACCTTGGATTACTTACATCCCTTGGAAAGTTACTCTGTAATGAAAAAGAAATACCTTGGGTTCGACACCTAAGATGAATCATACATGATATTTCCTCAACCGTTAAATAGGAAAACTTTTAGATAACACTAATACACCATATGTCCATATATATATATATATTTATACATGTAAATGTGATCATATTCTCCAATCGCCAATAGATACCCTGTCATGACTGAACCCACCATAATTAACTGATGTCTACTTCAATATGGAACTAGGAATAAGATTTAGGAATATCTCTGAAATCTATAAGGTAGACATGGAGCCAAAAAACACTCAAAGGGGGGAATCCATGGAAGGAGGAGTGGAAATCTAATCATTACATTTCAATCAAGGATCCAATATTATCAATCACGATGATAGTGGTCACCCACCTATAGAATATGGGAATGAAGGGAGACCACACCAAAGTAGTTGTGACAAGTCCAAGGATGTAGGGAACTCGAGGAAAGGGAAAAAAGATAAACCAAAGTGTACCCCAACTGAATCATTGGAAAAAATGGTAAACTATATGTGAATATCTTACCCTTCAATAGTGATTAGATCAAGAAATTTGGTTATCCCTGGTCTAAGACATTATCAATATGAACGCATTCCCCAACTTAGAGAGGATAAATATTTTTGGGAACATTTTACATCACATTAATAAGACATATATTGGTGGTTTACTATGTGTATCATATAGGAAACAAGTACTAGGAAACTCTCAATGACTCACTACCAATAGGAATGGGGGTAGAAGAACCGATGGTGTGACAATCTTACATAACCTTGAATCTATCACAACAACTACCTCTCCCACAGCTTCTGAGTGCCTCCTCCATATCTCCCCCTATGAGCTCATCTAGAGGATGGTGTTCAATGACCTTGTTCATCGATATGAGAAATGAGGTTTGATTATGACTAGGTATGTTTCTTAACATGGCCTAGATACTGCATCATCACGCCAACACCACTACCCTCAAGAGATGCATAAGGGGAAATCCCCCCATCACTACATCGAACCATTTTAGGAGTCTCTCCTCAAAACATTCTGACATATCACTCCCCTATACATATGAGGTAATGCATATAGATGTAGTTCCCATCTCAGGATCAACCCGATATTCACCTAAGAGAGAACCCAACAAACCACACCGACAACACCATCTATATTTATAGGAAAATGAGAAAAATGATACCATTACTTCCCCATTAGACCCATTCCAGAATGTCTAACACTAATATTGAGTATAGGTCCCTATGCCTTCCTGACATGAGTCCTCTATAAAAGATCTATATTCCCCTTACAAATATGACCACATCATTACCTCATAACCAAAACATGGTGGAATTTCTTTACCCAATTGAGATCAAGACTCAGTTTCCTATCAGGTAGGTTGTGTTGACTCTCCTCATCATGGGAACCACTATAAACTGTCATGATCCACCCCATGATGAATAATTTTACTTCATTAGTCCATTCTGAAACACCATTCTATGAAATGGAGGACATAACTATACCAAATACTTCACCTTCCCAAAATATCCATCCTGGGGTAGAAGAAAAGACAACCATCATGGGGGCCTTAATAGTAGCACTGGTTTTAGAGTGTATAAAATAAATCCTTTTGACCCTCATAGGCTATCACTTAGGGAACTCCTATAATGATATAGGACTAAATGTGGAAAAAATCTCATTACCATTGACCTCTTAGAATCTGAGGTGATAGATGAATTGATGTAAAAAACCTCTGTCTCTACCACCAGATATATGGGAAAGAGCCCATTGCTTGAGGATGATAATTATGGAGGCCTAGATCCAAAAGGTTTAAATATACCTCTATATGTAATATTAGGTAGAGGATGAATTTTATTCTTTAAAGGTACTCTTTATGAAACTTACATGGCCTCCATCATTTTCCCTTCTCTCTAATGCCTCCTTAGAAGTAGGGGAGATGCTAGTGTCTATATTGGAACTCTCAGATGAAGGTAATAATTCTATTAATACATACATGTATGACACCCATCCTATTTAACAATAGGTCATGGATACTCCATATTACATAGATATGATAATGAAGTTGTCTCACCTCTAGAAAAGAATCTATCATTTTAGGGAATGCTGGCCCATGTGGCACCCCAACTCCCATAAAACCAACATCAGAGTGGGTCTTCAACACTAACACTCCCAGTTTCTCAACCACCATAGATTGGATATTATATCAATTAATATAAATATTATCCTCCAAAAAATGATCTAGAGGATATCTTGTGGTGGATCCTTCCCACCATCCTACTATCAGTCATGTTTTGGAAACAGACCACCATGTGGTTCACCATCACATAGTTTATTACTAAGGAACATTTGGTATGACACCACTAATATATATAGGTGGCATTAAACCACCTTGTAGATCATCAGATGTCCTACCCAGGAAGCCCTAGTCATCTCAATTCCATTCAGTAGTAGTGTCAGAATGTTGAAATTGAAACACTCCCAGTGGCTCAGTGCCAGATCTTATATATGTACCAATAAATCATTTAGAAAACCTACATAAGGAGTCTCACTAATCTTTAACTTGTTGGTAAATAGGTATCTAACCATGTATAGATTAGGTAATGGGAGAATTAAATTACCCTTAATTTTAGTCTCCTATTATGATGACAACAAGATCATCAGTACAAAACACCCGATGATGGTGAAAGTTACACTATAATCACTACCACCATGAATTTAATCACGATAAATCCTATAGATGATTAGAGAACTAAATATGGGGTGATGAGTGAGTATGGAGAGGATCCACCTTAAGGAGAGACACAAATTCTTATAGTTCTTCTAGTAGGAACCTGCAGAAGTAAGTAGTGATAAAAATTGGGCCTTATAAGACCCACCAATATTGTGATTGAAACTTCTCATTGACATATCTACAAAGAAAAAGGGGTTACTAAGAATATTGTTCCACATGTTTCTATGCTCGAAACCAAAATAGATGACATGATAACCTCCTTGATCTAGTATCTTGAGGGATATAAGAGCCCCACTAATGAAATCCTTAATGAGTAGCACCAAGAGAAAGAAAATTTATGAGGGGACCACACCCATCCTCTAGAAGAATATCCAGTCCTTCTTGGTTAGACACTGAAATTTGAGGTGGGAGGTCCCACACATCCCATCAAGGTATAAGTTGGTGGATCTGGAAAAAGACTAAGGTATACCCTCTTTACCCTACTAGAGTAGTGTGAAATCCCACCATTTGACCATGAATACTTCACTTCTTGATCCAATAGGTTGGTCAAAGTGTTGGTATCTTCCAACCCTCACTCTAATGATGTGATAATTGATATCACTACATATATTTGGGATTTACAGACACAGAAATATTTAATATTACTATAAGGGAAGCTATATCTGGTATGGGTGGACCACGTTCAACCACCATAAGAATTCATCAATATGAGTTTCAAACCATTTAATGGGATTAGTGATCCTATAAAATATATAACCCCATTGCCTCATAATGCAACCCAATACTAAGGACCGAAGAGAAATTGGAATATACCAAGAATATGTGTTTCATCTTGACCATGAAGGGTATAACATGTGTTTAGTACATTTAGATGGACCAATATTGTTTACCATTTGAGAATATCTCTATATATAGTTTATCTATCAGTTTATCTCCATTGTGCATAAGAAAAACATTGATGACCTCTACAAATATAGTAATAGGTCAAATGAGAGAGTTAGTGACTTCATTACCACATAGAAGGGGATTTCATACTACATTGATATGTTTCCTTCCTAGGAACAACTATTGAGTATGTGGGTGGTGAATTCATGAGATAATATGGTCCCAAACCTCATCTCCCTATGATATCATGAAGGATTTAGGGAATTGACTAAAAGTGATTGGTTCATGGAGGAAGCCTTATAGATGAACAAGAAATGGTCACACCCATTACCTCTTCTTTCTCATATTTGGAATCCAATGAAGGGATAACCAGAAAATATTGTATAGACTCAGGTCCTAAAAAAAGTCTTCCTTTTGGTACCTCCACATGTCTGACCTCACCAAGTGTATCCTCTTCATGAGATTTCTTCACCAGCCCTTATCAGTGCTAGGTGAAAAGGATTCAATTCACAGAGCATAAGAACCATGTTTTCTTCTTCAAGGATGAAAACAACCTAGGGTACTTCATCTATTTAATGTAATAGAACATCTTGGTGTTTCATAAAACTTGGAGGCCCCATGAGTCTAGATTCACAAATTATGTCGAATACTTCCCAAACCATAGTTTCCTGGAAAATATCATTAAAGAGTGATTAGTCTATAATGTTTGGATCTAGGACCAGGTAGTTTGAAACCTGATCGAGTTGTGTAATCTACCAACATGGGTAGAAAATGTATTTTCCACCAATGATAGTGTAGAATAAGACTCTAGTGAGTGGATGTATTTCAATAGATGAGGTATGGAGATGTATCAAAATTGGCTAGATCATAAGATGGTCAATCACATTGACAAAATTATATAAACATATTTGAACAGAATAGAGTCTCTTATGGGTATCTCATAATCCCCAACTTCTATATCAACATCACTACTTCCCATTTTTCATAAAAATAGGCTCTGATGGTGCCATTTAAATCAAAGTCCTTTTATAGTTCCAAAACCAACTTTCACTCATGTAAACTTCATGCCCCCAAAATTGGATAAAGTATCTAAAGTCCATCTTGTGTAGTAATAATATAATGATAATGAATGGTACTTCTCCTATATCAATGTTTTAGGGATGATGGTTCTTAATATATCTCTAAGTAATGATAAATTCCATGTAGCCAATTCAAACACCTCTGTCCAATGCCATCGAAGTGGATAGAGGCTCCATGATGGAAGAAAAGATAGATGAGATGGTACAATAGATGAAACTATTAATTCAACTAAAAATAAACACCAATACTCACTTAATTCATGGTAATAAATTTCCTCAATGTACAAATCATCTCGTAAAACTCTAAAACCAACTAGATTGGTTGATCATATGACCTAATCACAGTAGCTCATAGCTCTTCTGTGACTGAATAAGGCCCGATCCCAACCTTCTTATTCCTAGCCTAATCCATCCAATAAAAAAATAACATGGAATGAACTATTCATACCTCATTACACCATCCAACTATGTATACCATACTCCCTATTAAAGAGTGTCCCTAAAAGGGTAGAAATATTCCCATTACTCAAAATATGATGTGTCGAACCACCTCATAAGTATGTAAGTGATATTATCTATCATTGATGAAGTCCACCAAAAAAAGTGTTTTATGAGGCCATAAACAAGGTCTTGAATATACCATAATACTTTGAGATTTAAGTATCAACCACTAAGGCCTATTAGTAAGAGGATTCCAAATTGTAATAATTAAAAGAAATTTTCTTATTTTCTATAAAATATGAGGGTTCCACTATTCCAGGACCCATACACCCACTACATGTTATCGTTTGGTTTAAGATAATAGAAATATTTAATTTATTAATAGACATTGGATATAAGATCAATAGTTTCCCAACTCTAATACTCCACAATATGAATTGTGGAAGAAAATTTGACCCCATCTAAACTGACAATTCAGGGGTATGAAAAATGCGAGCAGAATCCACACATCACGATTCAGATGGAGACCATGTTCAATGAATTGGTTGAAAAAAATTTCATTCATGGTTTAATAATAGTAAATCTCCTAAAAATATTTATTGAGAAGGCCCTAGATACCTCTGCATGGAGTGGTCCCCTCTTTATGCCAACAGTGCCTCAAATACTCTCTCAATGATCGAGTAGTGGTACTCCCTGGTGATGATGCCCACTTTAACACCTTTAATGCCCAATACCAATATTTTGAGTACTATAAAAGGGAGTGAATCATATACAGAAGGATGAGGTTTACTTTAACAATTCCCTAAATGATTTGAAATCCAAATTATCACACATTTAATCATATTTTAATGATTACATAATCCTTCTAATCCACTAGTTGGATCCAAAAAAACTAGATCATGATTGTTTTTCCACAATCCCCAGGAAGAAGTAATTCTCAAATATTATATAATATTCATACATAGATATTGTTTGATTAAATATAATGAGTCCTACTTCTATTGAGTACCAAGATATTAGTACCTAAGTTATTGACATGCGACAACACCATACCTTCTAGAAAGAAGGGCTAACCGAATGGAGGTCAACCTGCCATCACTATTTTGACATCAAATTTGGATATATACATTGGAAACTATATTTTATTTGATTATAATATTTTTTACCATAGTTTATATAGAGTAGGAACCATTCCATGAGGATGAAACCCCTTCCAAAGTAGATTACAATACTAATATACAGTCTCCATTTCTAGGGGAGTCACCCCTTTCCTATGATACTTATTTTCAAATGGAAATGAGTCTTTGGATGAAACCCATACTACCTTTAAATAGGATGGATCCACTATTTTTGATGAATTAATCTAGTTGAATCATGGCCCCGAGGAATATCTGAGGATGATACTATTCATCAATATCCTATCTCCAGTAGAGAAGAAAACATATATTGATTTATTAATGTATCCCTAAGATCTGTTCCCTAGGAACTATAATAAAATTCCATGGATTAATCCCTATGTCATAATTCAACACCTCATCTTTCCAGTGGGCCACAATGGATTCAAACAGGCTCCTTGGATGATTCACCATTTCCATGGGTCAATGGATTAAAATGAATTTGACAAGTTCATCAAGAGAAACATTTCCTGGGAAGTCTAGTACCATAAATGTATGACCAACATCATCTCAATTAAAATTAATAATTGATAAATTAGATTCAATGTAAACATCCAATACTAAAATCACCATTTCCCAGAGGATTATATTCCCCTTCTAGTGACATCTTATAATTGAAAAAATTTCGGTTTCCTAATAATGTCCTTCATGGATGGGTGTTCTAAGTATAATCAAATATAGTTAATCATTATGGTAGAAGAAGCCACCAATTTTATAGTTCCTTAGAGAACCTTTTGTTAATGAGTTATTTTTTTTAAATTTTATAATTGTGGGAGCTACATTCTATATTTCCATGACCCAAAACATTATGATACTCTTCCAAACATTAGTGTAATTTTATGTGGATGATTGTATGATCAAATTTCACCCATTCTGGGGCCATGTTAAAGATAAAAGAATATGTTAGAATTAATTCTAACCTATCACATAAGGATGAATCCCATGATGTGTGAATTTAGTGTCAACTATGGAAATTTTTAAAACTTTTTCATTAGATATAGAGGGAAAAAATCAATCTACTGAAGATTTATGCTATCAATTGAATGCCTCTCACTCACAACCTCCTAGAGTTATGATGTCTCTAAGACCAAATGGACTATTTTTTTGATTCATCATGAATTTTGATGGTATGTGTTATCCATTTTCAATGATCATGAATAATTTCACTATTTATTAGTGGGATGAAGTCTTCCAGACTACATTTGAGGACATCAAGCTATATCTGCTACATACACTGGTCATACATCCACTCATACATAGAAAACCTATGGTACTTTAGGTGACTACCCTGAAATGGTACCTTGGTTCAATTATAGATTATATGAACAATGAGGGTAGGGATAAAAACCTATAATTCCTTATCCTTATTCTACTTGATATTCTCACATCGAGAAGAGATTCATTGCCTTGGTCTTCATAGTTCATAAATTATATAACTACTTACAACACCTTGAGATAAAATTGGTTTCCCATTTCAATATGATGAAATTAATTTTCAACCATCCCATACTGACTATATGATTAATGCAATGGGTAGTAATTATATATTATTTTGACATCATGTTTTTCCCTAGAAAGCTATCAGGGCCAAGTAGTGGAAGATTTCTTGGAAGCACATGAAACCCCCATGGAAATTCCCCAAGATTTATAAATACCACATGATCCTATCCTCCCAATTAATAAATACACATCATAATTAAAAATTTACTTGGAAGGTTCCTCTCCAATCTTGGCCAGGAGAAGGTTCAATAACCCCAAACTCAAAATGGTGGGCATTGGGATTGTCTAAATCAATCCTATGAAATAAATATTTCCATACCTATTCGTATTGTCATATGGATTCCATGACAACAAGGCTGAGTAAGAATCTATTATCATGAGTCTCATGTTAGAATTATTTATATAAGTTACTTGAATTCATGTGATGTGAAACTCAAAACTAGTCATCAAGGAGATCAATAGTGGCTACATTGTCAGGATACATGAACTTTACCCATTGTTGGAGATAAATCGGGAGCTCGTGTCTAAATTTAATTCCTAGCCAATGGTGAATTATGTTCCCCAATCCCAGAATGACTGAGCTGACACCTTATAAATCCTAGATGAATCCCTTACAGAGCCCTAGGAAGATAAAATTTTCACTCATATGTCCTATATGAGAGTCATTACCCTTTTCAATTCTGAAAAAGAGGACTAACATATAAACTATATAGACACTATCACTTATTGAAGTAGAACAAAAAAATTACCTAGTAGCCAAATAATCATCCGGTTGGATGATTCCTTTCATTTAGTACCTTCAACATGGGACCCTCCCAACCACCTAAGCTGAGTTTGAGCAGGTTTTTAGGAGTTTAGTGAAATTTATTACCTGAGAAATCCCCAACCTAGAGAAGACCCTCTAAAGATAGGGTTTCAATAGAATCCTTCATTGTTTCATCCAATGAAAATAGATTCCTCTTGTCTTTCAAGTGACCCATATCAATTAATATAGGAACCATCAAACATTATTGAAGATCTCCCATCAGATTCAAATATTAGGGTAATTTTGGTCCACTATGGTTCATGAATGCATTGAGTTCACCAAGTAGCATCATGTATGCTAGATTCATTCTATCTTCATGAATTAGATTCCAAAGATTTTCCATGTAACCAAGTACTCATATCCATTTTCTATATGGTTACTTGACATGGTAGGCCCCTAACCACCAAAAAAAGATTGAAAATGTGGGTTAATTTTAACTGCCACCATATTATTCCCAATATGGAAAGAATCCATCCCTCTCAAGGAAGTAAATACCAAATATTTGATTAAATTAGAGAAATAAAATATCATTTATCTATTCGGGATCCCTCACTATATCTTCACGAATAAGGACACAAATTTTTAAGTTTCCAAGGTAAAGTAGTTACACACAAAGTACAAAATCTAGTCCAATAACACTTATTGATTTTACACATAGGCGAATAGGTAGATTTAGGTGTTTGAAAAGATACTCCCTAATATCCTTGAAAATATGGTTATCCAAAACAAGGATTGTTGGCCTAACAATCACTTAAATTTTCTCTGGGGCTATCAGATGATGACTGGAAGTTCCATGTAGGAGACTCCATACTCTCTTGTGTATGGGATAAAGGTGATTATATGTGTATATGTTTAGATCATATCACTATAGACATCCATTTATGATAAAAAAATTAGATATGATAGATACAATCCATCTATATGAGTTAGAATCCCTCAAAGAAATTAAGATCCAAGCACTTCATAACTTGGAAATCCATAAGAATCTAGTTACACATGAATTCAACCAAAAGGTCCACCACTACTCTCTTATTCAAGGAAATATGGTATTAACTATTTGGAAAGTATTGATACGTGGGAATAATTTAAATAATATTGAACCGAAATGGGAAGGACCTTACATAAATTATAATATCTACTCCAATGGTTCATACTCATTGATAACAATGAACGGGGAGCACAAAACATCGTTCACTAAGGCCAGGTTCCTCAAGCGGTATTTTTTATGACTCTTCACCACTAATCTTAGTCACATAATGTAAAACTATATGAAAAATTACTATTCATATGAAGTATAACCCGAGGTCACCATCCATACCATAATATGTTAAAATGTAGTATTTATGTTCCTATCACATGACATTAAATTATATGATACATTGAAACCAAACTCTAGAGGTTGGTCCCTTAAATATGCTATCATCCTATCGAAACGACCTTCAAAACTATGGATGTATTTATTACCTTTACTAATGGGATATATAGGGACACAAATATCTCATAATCTAGGTTTATCCCAGCTAATGATCTATTTCATCATTATTCCACTTGAGAATTTCTCAATCAATGATTTTAAAAATAAGTGTGTGTATGTGTGTGGTGGAAAAACTTCTAGATTTTTACCATTACCATAGAACAACCTAACACCTTTACTCTAACACTTCATGAATTCTTCTACTTGGATCCTCATCATCATCCTAGTCTAAACATGTTCCCCTTACGACACCGTTTCTTTGAAAAAATAACTCAAATCCCATCCTAGGTATATGATATCAGGGATATAATGTAAAAAAATGATGATTACCATGTTTCACATAGGATAAAAGATCAATACAACATTTTATCACACCATACTTAAAAGGAAATTTTGGATCCTATGTTTCAAATATCATAAATAGTAATTTCATACATGTTAGTCACCCTCCTTTCATGGTCCATTATTTAGAAGCCGTGATTTACCTTATTTCAACCTCCCTTTGTTCTAGTGAAGTCTTAAAACCCTTGATTTTATTTCCCCATGAATTCATGAAAGTTGACTAATAAATTTTATGTCATTAGAATCCTCCCAAATCAGCTTCTATTTTCCCATTATTGTGATATCCCATGTGACAAGGGGAGACTCCTCAACACTCCTTGATTCCTAAATGAAGCATGAATCACATGGTATTATCTTTCTTGATAATTTATTCCCCATAATGTTTAATGAAAATAGTTGTTACATAGTGGAATGTTCCATTCCGTAGAAACATCATGACCTTAAACTATGTGTAACTTGTTTTAGAGATCGTTGTTTGGTGTGAAGCCTTCTTATCCCAACATTCATGTCAGGATATCTCTATATTTTGTGCCCAAAAAACTTCTCCTAAATATACCCCATGTTCTAGGCTCAAAACCTTAAACTGGTATAATCCCTTGGTCTAAGAATGAAGAACTTAAACTGTATACAATTTTTTGTCAATGATATATGACCTTAATCAACAGTAACAACTCATCTCGATTCCAATACATTAAACTACATGACACCATCAATGTAAAATAACACTAAAACATAGGTATACTTTTATCCAAGCAACATGAACATAAAATGTGTGAAACATTTATAATATATGTTTTCATGTGGTGTAAGTACTCCTTGTCCTTTTTTTAACATCATGTTAATACTATTCTATTAAAAAAAAACTTCTTAGGGACACAAACACTTTGGTCTAAGCTCTAAAACCATAAATTGGTAAAGACCTATTGTTCCAAGCTATAAGACCTTAATCTAGTAACCACAACCCCCACAATAAAAAATCTATAACTCCATGACATTAGAAACCATGATATTTATTTCATGATAATAAACAACACAAATGGAACAATCCTATACAATATTTTAAACTATAAAATCATCTCTTCATCCTCACTTGAGAGGGTGGAATCCCACCATTTTTGATGTTGGTATCCATTCACGCCGTATTCTAGAAATATGTATTCTATAATTCTCATTCCATGGTACACATAGGGACACTAAAACCCAAATCTCGGGACAAGCATCATGTTCTTACCTCCATGTGAGAATATATTTACTATCATTCATCCATTGAGGCCATTATTCATGTATGTTCCATTATTAATGGATGGAAAAGATATATCACCATCACCCATGGTTGAAGCATCACGAGTTTACACTATGTTCAACTCACCCCAGAGATTTTTTTGGGTTAAAAGTCTCCTTGTACCAATATTAACATTAGATTTAAAATATATACATGAAAAACTATTCTAGAATATCCCTCTTTTACTCTAAGTTCCATGACCTCAAACTCATCATACCCCCTTCTATGGTCCAAGAAATATTCCCTTAAACTTCTAGAAACCCATGGATAATTCCCTGAAGCTGATTACATAACCCTATAATAAATTTAATTTTTTTACATTCCCATTACTTGGATCCTCATAGATTAGGTTTAGGTTACCATTGGTGTTTAATAGACTGAGAAACTCCCAATTTACCTAGTAAAATTATGTTAACTATAGGAAACCACCTTGCCACAAGATGTTAAACTATATGAAAAATTGTCTGTAACATATGACATTAAAATAATTTTACAACATCATTACCTAAATATATTAAACTGGATAATATTTTTCTCTATTGTGTGACATAAAATTGTATGATACCTTACCCCTCTCCTGAGAGGACCTTCAATGTCGGTGTTGGTTATTTACTATACTACCTTATAGATATGTGTTTGTCTTTATTCAAAGTTAAATAGGATATGTAGATACACCTAGATCCCAAATCCTAGGACTAACCCTATCACTAACCTACATCAATACCTAAAAAATCTATAATAGTTTAAATTCTCACTCACTCATAATCCCTTAAGTGTGCTCAAATGCATAGTAATGTAGAACATTGAATGCTTAATTATTCTAAAAATTTACCCAAACTCATATCCAATATTTTAGCCCACCCTAATTTGAATCCTCAATACCATAAAAATCCAAAAAACCTCCTCTAATAGAGATGGTTCCTAAAAAAACTGGTTGACACCCTATCCTAGGCACACTCCTCAATATATCTCTTATAGTAGATACAGTTCCCATGTTTCGAACATGGTCAATGGTTGATGCTATATTTTATCTCACTATTCATTATTTATGTTGTTTGAAACCTGAATTTTTAACATTTTTAGTAGTAGTTTCTCACCCATTGTTAACTCACCCATTTGGTTTTTATATTAGGAGTCTTGATTTACATTCCTTCAACCACTCTTTGTTCTAGTGGAATTTTTACACCCTTGGTGTTACCCCTTAATGAATTCTTAGATATTGATTAAACATGTTGATGTTTTTGGGACTATCATAACATAAATTTTATTTTCCATTTTTTATCATACCAATGTGATAGGAGGCGCTCCTTAAAATTCCTTATTTCCTATACCGAGTATAGCTCACACGGGCTTAGGAGACATGGTAGGGTATAGACCCACATGGTTGAGATGCACCGAGACACCTTATTATCCAAGAATGATGACATTAAAATATATGTAACTTTTCTTTGAAATTTTTATTTGTAATGAATCCTCCTTGTACCTCCTTTTATGTCTATTTAGTTCTCTCTCCGACAATACAAGAACCTATCTAGGATGCCCCTTTTTGATCTGAGATCTACAACCATAATCTATTATCCTTTTGGTTCACACATAATAACATTATACTTTGTTAAATCACCCACATATGGTTTATATTTCATGTTGTGATTAATTTTCTAATGCCCCCCACCATCACATAATCACATGATAGGATTTCACCTTTTGGTGATGGTTTGTTACCACACCACTTCCCAAAACTATGTGTTGTCTGATTCTCTATTTAGTGGGATATATAATGTTGATTTGATATCCTATATCAAGAATAAATCTAATCATATCCATATCTGATGTTGTGATTTTTTAATTCCTCAGTGAATACTAAGAATTGGTTCCTATTTTAACACCATGGCATTGTAACTCATAAATATAAATTGTCCATAAATTGATACTTCAGACTTTGTGAAAACTTCTATATTATTGGGACTCCTTGTATCTGTCCCTATGATTGGATAATAATTCCCTCTCTACCATGAATTCTTATCTAAATGGTATAATATCTATTTTCTTATACTATTATCCCTCGTCCAAACATCATGACCAAATGTTTGAAACTTGATTTGGAGACAATTGTTTGGTACATGGCCTCCAAGGCCCTCAATTCATGCCGGGATCATTCTCCATACCATGACATTGAAATATTCCTAAAATACCTCCTTACTTGGTTCCAAGATCTACATCAATAAACTAGAAACCTTGGTCCATGTATCGTGACCTTATACTGTGTGCAATCATACACACATACAAATCTATTTTTTTCCAACCTAATTTGACTAAAATTACACTAAAATGCCCATGGAATGATTCATAAATGCCTCTCATATTGAAAATATGTAGAGATATTCCTAAAAAAAATTCATTCTTACAACAACCAAATCACCATACTCCTTGGGATAAAGTATGTGCAGAAATGGAAAAGGAACAACACCCAAGAGTCTCACAATAGGACCCCAATAAATTCCACCCAAGGCTTATAGAACCAAAGGGTTTTGGAAAAAGTGATAGTCAATTCTTCCTCAATTTCCCCAATTCACAAGGTCCTCCATGAGCCACTATCCTCTATGTTACCATGTCATGAATCATAGTTCATTAATAGGGTGGATGTTATTCATGTTAGTTTCATATGTCTTTGTTACAATATGCTAAACTTTATGAAACATGTCCTAGTTTCATGATGTTAAAATATATGACACATCTTCCTCACTATATGAAATTAAAAAATCCCATCCAACATCCTACCATAATATTATAAACTACATGATTATATAGCTCATTTCAAGATATAAAACTCCATAATGTTTTGGCCCTCTTTTGAGAGGTCCTCCCCCTTTATTTCTATTTACCTACAACACAAATCAAGTTCCTTGACCGTAAATTGATAACAAAGATGACGTTACCATTAAGAGATGTATCTAAACATCACTCATTCATATATTCCCAAAAAATGTGTTTAGATCTATATTTTTTTAACGATAATGACAATGAATTGTACTAAAAAATTTCCTCAGTTCACCCTAATGATTCAAGTTTTCCTCATTTTAGATCCCCACTAATATCAAAATATGAATGGGCTCCTATAATGGTGAAAATTTTGGGCTAAACTAGATCACCTTCCATCCTAGGAATATTTATTGAAGTAATTATGAAGAAAAATTAAGTATTCTAGTGTTTAGAACATGGTCATTGATTAAAACTCATTTTTATAACCCCTATATTGGTTGCATGATAGTGGGACCTATGTTTCAAACTATTCTTGAGAATTATCCCTAGGACATAAATTTTTAAAATTCCTATACTTCACACATTTAAATAATTAAATGGATTCATTTAGAAGAACTTTATTACTATTCATTATGTTGACCAATAGATTACTTTTACCTTTGCAGGATATTTCTTTATTACCACATTTCCCACATACAAAACATCTTCCCATTATTTTAATACATTTTCTATGGTGATTCTTCCCCCATTCATGAAACACAGGCATTGAATATTTTTACCTTTATTACCATTATCACCCAAAAATCCATGGATCTTAATTTATCAATTATTTGAAGAGTTGGGAAACTCACCTAGGCTCATTTTGTTAATCATAAGTTGTGATATATGGTTAAGAACAACCACAAGAGTTTTCACTACAACTCCATTTTTTTTTGAATTCATACAATGACAACATTTTCCTTCATAGTAATCATTACATTGGTGCATGTTGGATCCATCCATTTACTGAAACCAATAATTTTTATAGTGAGTATATCAATAAAATCACAATAAATTGTCTTATAAGGAAGATTAAAACTAAGATTTTATATACCATGGAATCTTAAACTCCTTTATATTCTTCCAAAATAACCCTAATTTATCCTAACATTTTATCATTTGTAGTTATAGTTGACTTTTAAATTATCTTCAAATAACATCCTAATCTATAAAGTTATGTAAAACCTACTCTGATTCCAACTACAAGGACCCAGTCTTAAACATTACATATTCTAGTAATAGAGGAATTTTAATTTATCTTCAAATGACATCGTAAAATCTAAATTTATCTAAAATATACTCTAATAACAACAATAAGGACCCTAATTTAAACATTACATATTCTAGTGAATTTAAATGAGAATTAACTTTCTTTCATTCCCAGATATCTTTTACGTTTATAGTTTTAGGTAATTATGTTATAAATCATATATAAAAACCATATTTAAAAAAGTGGACACTACATATCAATATCAATTTTTTTTGAAATATAAAAAATTTAAAATAAAACCTGATTTATTTTCATTACGAATCTTCCCATCATTCAACTTTACTTATTCTATACCCTTACCCATCCTTAAACCCTATAAATTTTTTAAACATGGGATGAGAATAAAAAGTATAGTAAGGGATATAAAAATAATGGAATAAATCATTAGTCCATGAATATATGTAATAAATTATATTTTAAAAATAAACTCTATGCTCAATATAAAATTTTTATTACCCATTAAAACACCTTATATTCCCAAATATTTTCATAAATAATTTCATAAAAAAATTAAAGGAAAAAAATCATAATGTTTTTAATTAAATCATGAAAAACTCATAATATGTTATTCAAAATTTTATAATTTTTAACCTTATAAAGTATAATATACTTTCATTTACCTTTTTAAATCATTATATTTCTATAAAAACCCATAGAATTCATTGATAAATTTTATAGGCAACTTGATGCATCATTTTCATACCACCCTTATGTATATATGGAATAAACATTTAGGTTATAATTATAGTAACCATAAAATTTTAACATTAATTAAACATCATGGTTATAATTGGACTAAAAATTGTAGTGTATTTCTATAATATCCTTATATAAACCTAATCATTTGCCTTTGTACCATATTTGGAATAACCATTGTAGTATATTCTCATAATCTCTTTTGAGAAACATAATATAATAAATCTACCTATTTACCTAATGCATTAGAGAGATATAACATTATCACCCTCAAATTTAATATAATAGAACCAACCATACTCAAAAAAACCCACATATCATAATATAATCACAATATATGAAAGATTTCATTAATAAAAATAATCTTTATGCCCGTAAGAAAACATTTTCAAATATTAATATATTCTTTTCCTTTAAAATACTTGTTTGAAAACTAAAATTCCCAGAAAAATGTTAATAGGAGGTTTTATCTAAATAAAAAAGATTTATTATAATGTAATCCAAGAATCAAATAACCGTTATAGCAACAAGTAAAGTATTTTTCACAATATATGTTAAAATATAACATTCCTTTAATCTTGGGTAAAGAATGTCAAAACATTATGTAAAAATATTCCTTTTGAAAACATTTTAAATAAGGTTAAAATAGACATAAAATTATCTATATAATTATTTTATGACCATATTAATACATCACTAACTTTAAAAATATGGATATGGAAGAAAAATATAGTTTTAAGGGAAGCTTTGAAAGAGAATTATTAATAGAATGTATCTTACCATGAGTCAGAATCATCATATATATTATTTATATTCATAATTAATAGTAATATTATAATTATTTAATTTATTAAGAACATTTATAAATCTTATTATTCCATTTATTTCACTTATTACTATGTTATAATAGTCATCTAATCATTTAAGTTCATGCCAGATGTTTTTATGATATTCACTTTGTAAGTCCAAATTGACTCTAGTAGGTTGATTATGGTCAAAGAGTTAATTATTCCATCATATCCAAAATAATAATTATGACATTATTATATTTTTACACATCAATAATAATTTTTAAAAAATCATTAATTATGGTTATAAAAATTGAACTATGTTACAATCATGGAGACGGTAGGTCGTACGTATGCATGAGTAACATTTCCAATTTTTTCAACAATCATGATTGGAATAATATAAGTATTAATTTATCATTAAAAATTATCATGATTTACTAAATATAATATTAATTATTTAAATATTATTATATATTTCATCTATGTGATGTGGTTATGAAAAACAAATCATAATGCTTCATGGAGGTGGTAGTCTAGACGTACGCACGAACAACATTATCATTTTTCAGTGAATGAAATGGTAATAAGGTAAATTATATGTTTTATTTTAACATGGTAATTATTTAATGCATATAATATAAATTAATTAATTCAATTATTATATCCATATGTGATAGTTAGTGAGAGAAAACAAATTACATTGGTCCGTGAGGCGGCAACCCGTTGTACATAGAAACGATTGACTACATTCCCATTTGATGGAGGTTGGAGTTGGATATAGGTTATTAAACTAACATAATAACATATAATTATTTTTATTATACTTTTATTCTTAGTTTATCATGGTTTAATATTATTATATAGATGTGGAATAAGAAATAAAACTAAAACATGTAGTTAAATACAACACCTCTTCTTTAGAAAGTATCCATTTCTTAATACCTCAAAACCTCTATGATTGGTATTATGACCAAAATATTGAATCTAGAACATGTGGAGAGATTTTAGGAATTAATTTGAGTATATATTGGATGAAAATGTGAGTTTTTAAGTGTTAATAATTCAGAATAAGAAGTGGCCTTTTATAAGAGAGGGGAGGTGCACTTTTAGAATTTCTTAAAATATTAAATTAATATAAATTAATTGTGATATCCAAATGGATAAAAATTGAAAATTTTAGATGATAATATAAATATGAGTCTAAATACCCTCATAAAATAATATTTTGACTAGGTTGAATCAAATTTTTAACCTTATTTTTTTGTTTTAATACTTTATTAGCCCTTTTGATAATTACTGAAATATTAACATATTCTACCCATTAAGGATTAATAATGTTACAATAAAATTAAAACAATTAATAAATGGACCACTTTTATGTAATTAACCATATAAAACTAATTTTTATGAATATAATATTTTTATGAATTTTAAATCATCTAATAAATTATTATTTATTATAAAATATCATTACTGTAAATTTTAAAACTATTAATTAATTTCACTTTAATAAAATAATGAAAAAAAATTAAATTTAAAAAACAATATTTTAATACATCCCTAAAATGTTATACACATCAAGAAGATTTATAGAACACTTTAATTATTTAAAATTATATTACTTTTCATATTTTTAATATCATTAATTTTGTTTTTAATTTAATTGAATAATTACTATATTAGAGATGTGTACGAGTTTTAAGAAATTATTTATTAATTAAAAAATAAAATAAAATTATCATGATTAATAAACCTCATTTATATTTAACATTATAATTTATAATCAAACCTATCCTCTATTTTTTTCCCATGTTAAAAATATTATAGTGATTAAAAAAAAGTGTGACATTTTTTACTTTTCTTTACCTGAAATATTATAAGGTTCGTAATCACATCCAATTGGCAAAAATCCATATAACTAAATTATGGATTATTATAGATGAAATATACTCATATAAAAAATTTAAGTCAAGTGTTAGGGTCATTTTATAGTTCTTATCATATTATTTTTAACCCATAATTACATGTTTTACCCTTTACCATAGTAATGAAATTTCTAATGTTACTATTCATATTGACCAAAAAATAAATAAGGAATATTTAACAAATTTTATCCACCTTATTCCAAATATTTAATCGATTTTTCAAAATTCAAAACATAGAACTAGAAGAATTTATTTTAAAATTGAACCAGAAAAACGTGATAAAAGATAGGGTTTTAGAAAATTGTATATTTTTAGTATAACATGTTTTATAATAAATTCAAATATATAATTCATTTTATAAAAACATAATTTGATTTTAATAAATTAAAATGAACTAATTGAAAATTTAAACTAATCCAAAAAAGAATTCTTCTTTATAAATACTTTGAATAGAAAAACATTATTCAATAAAAATTCATATTTTCACTATTCATGAATGAATCAAACATTTTAGAATATTTTAAAAATTTCACCATAGGATAATTTTGATATGGTGATTTAAAAAACTATGTTCATTTTCAAAAATAAATTTTCAAAATGTTTCGAAAATAATTATATTATTTTCTTTAATGACTTATTTTTTAAGAAAATGTATTTTTTGAGAAATAAAATGACATTACTAAAAATAAAGTGCCTATTTAAAAATAATTAATTATAAAATTATCAATTAATATGAAATGTATTTTTTCTTGATGTGGTTAATACTATTTATTCCTTCTAATTTAACGACTAAGTTATAATGTCTATATTTGAATAATAATATTTCATTGTTCATTTAAGAACAGTGTTGTGTATCTTGTACACTATCTAATATTTTATTTCCTTTTAAAATCTTAGAATATTAAATTTTATCATATTACAAGATGTTTCTGTTTTAAAGGAATCAAAATTTAGTCTATGAAATATAATGGAAGGAAAAAATAGTGTGGGGGGGGGGGACCCTTGAAGTTAAAAAATTCCTTAGATCATGTTATACAAAAAAAGTTTAATGTTGAGAAATTACATTAATTGATTGAAGGAATTTTTTATAATATGAGACTAATATATTCTTGTTGAAAAATATTTTCCATGTATTTTACTAGATCAACATTTTGAAAAATAAGAACCTAGCAGACTTTTGTTTATAGAAAATTGAGTGTAATTTTTGAAGAATGAATTACATCACAAGAAGAAAAAAAGATACTGTGGGGAAGAAATTTTAGTTGGTATTGGGATCATGATGTTTTCATCAATTCACCAGATGTTCGATCATTGGATGTTCATACATTGATATTTTATTTCGACCTTATCCGCACAATACTATTAGGAACCTTCAACATATAGTTCAGTTACTAGATTTTTTTAGAAATATGATGGATGATATATATACTGGTCTTTATATGTAGTGAAATTTGTACTAAATGTGTCAATTAATTCATTGGTATCCTTAGTTGAATGAAGAGTTCAATGGATGGTTGACTGAAAATTTTGAATTATGGTGAATTTTTTTTGACCAGAAATGTATCCTTGTTCAATTAAGTGGGACTAACTATTGAGGATGTATTTCTATTTATTAAGAAAAGTGTAACACTAGATTACAAAGTTAAAGTGTTTGTAAATCATGTAATTTTGTTAATATAATGATTTTGTAGCGTTCTCCCATTGAAATCAGATGAATCTTTGTACCACATAAAATTTAATTCATTTTCTTTTCCTATTGTTATTTCATTGATTTTGAGTGTATGTTTGTTTCATCATTGATGGGGTGATTTGGGTGCAACATTTTTTCTTATTTTTTGATCTATAAGATAGAACAGATCAACCAGTTGTTGGTTTTCAAATACAATATCAACTACAAAGCGACATAAATTTCTAGTGAAATTTAGGTTCATCCATATGTTGTTTGAATTAGTTGTTCATGTACCTTCACCCCAATAGGTTGTATTAAGGGGTACTTGGTTGGACATACCAAAACACTCAGGAAATACTCTTAATTATATAATAGTAATACCAATATCATTTAATTATACTATAATTAGATGTAATTAAAATAGATTAATGTGAGGTTTATGTTAGTTAGTTCAATAGAACCAAATTTGGTTTCTTGATGATGAAAATGGAGGACTATCTCATCCTGATGTATCAAGAACTTCATTTGGATGATAAATCTGAAAATATATAGTATTATTAATGGGGAAAGTTAGATAGAAAATCATTAGGAATAGTGAGGATAATGTTGAGATGAAATGTTTCATTCAATATCTGGGAGAAGAATCCATAGTTTCACTTATGTCAGCCTTGGAAGAGATGTATGAAAATTTGAAAACAATGAATAAAGTGTTCTTGATGAATATTTTATATAGATAGAGGATATAATATGGATAGTTAATGGTATATTATCTAAATTATTTCATCTTGATCAGTGGTCATCTCAATTTATTGATATTGATATTCATAGTTGATTTATAAAGAATACTACTACTTTTATCTTTACCAAAATCATGGAAATTCTTTGTCATAATGGAAATAAATTACAATGTAAACTGTTTGTGGACATCCAAGATTTTATCCCCAATGAAGATATTTAGAGAGGATAGGTTCAATAAGTCCACTGAATACTAAAATATGTAGATGGCCACCTCATCTGAAGAATATTAAATAACTGGATGAAGAAACTAGGGTTAAGAGTAGTGAAATGATGATTGGTCCAATACTTACCTAATGTAACTAGTGTATGTAATTAAGTATTCAATGAAATTTTAGATATTGAAATAAATGCACCAGAAAATATATATCAAAAGTTCACAATTCACTCATGTAACAAATTTTGGTAGTGATCTGTTGCTTAATGTACATAATCTGTTAGATTTAGGGGTGGTTGAATTTGGTGCATAATTTTACTCAATGGAAGATCAAGGATGCATGATAGGTTATGTATCTATAAGAATGGGTAATATTAATCTAGTATACAATGATGTTTTGAAATTATTTAGAAATTGAGATGTAAATCTTCATATATAGAACTTGAGTATTCTATTTCTGAAATGATTGATACACATACCAGGTCTTAGTAGTAATCTCATTTCAGTGGGGGTCATCAGTTGACTATTTATTCAATAATAAATACATCATTGGTTTCTATAAAGTGACTTCATTATCCATGTTTGTGAAAATGGGAGTGACGAATTTGACCATTTATTTGATTGGAAGATCAGATGGGAGTGCAACTTCTGAAATTTTAGCTTCTAAAAATCCCAAGGTCTAAAATTGTAAACATGATCACCATAGTGATAATAACATTACTTTTCATGTAGAAAAGTGTATTTTAATGATTTATTACACAACTATATGAATATATGAGAGTGATGTGACTGGAATGAAAAATTTGTCCTCATTTGTCAGAATGTCTAGAAGCCAAGAGCCCAGAAATTGGAACTAGTTCACACTGATGATTGTGGAACTTCTTCAATTAAATATAATAGAAGATCAAAATAAATTATCACATTCATTGATTATTCATCAAGGAATTTTTGGGATTATTTCATTAAAAATAAATAAATATATTTTTTGAATCCTTTGATATGGTAAAATCTATAGGAGATATTGAAAGTGGTCGGATCCAAGGCCTCGTTTTCATTTTGGTGGTCATAATTTAATAAATGTATTTTTTCATGTTAATGTGTGAGATAGTATTTAAATTATTAATCAAAAATTAATCCAATGGGTAGGAACACCTCAAAGAAACAAATTTATACATATAATAATTTTTAGAGGGTTCTGGGGTATAAGGATTATCTGAGGGATTAGGGATTGGATTTTAGGATTTTAAAGTCGCGTCCTAGGACAAAATGTTATCTCATGGTTTGTGATAAAAATTCACCCAAAATGTATTTCATAAAATTTATATGAATAATTTTTGTAAAACATTGTAATGAGTAATTGGAGATCATGTGAATTTCTATTGTAAATTACAAAGAAGACATATAGTTGGTGCATGGTTTGTGAATCTGTGACTGAAAAATTTATGAGGTGGCTAGTATTGGATAGTGGGGGAAGAAAATTTGTCCCATTGTTTTTAAAACCATACATACAAACTACATTCCCCTTAAAATTGGGTAAAAAAACAATTTTCCCTTAACAACCTTAAGATAATTAACCTATTTTTGGAAATTTCTAGGCCAAAAATTCCTTCAAGCATTTCGTCTTCTCCACTTTCATCTTATTATTAGTCATCCTCTGATTAATGGGTGTTTTTATTACCTTATGTTCTAATTTAAGTCTTTGGGTGAGTTTATCCCTACACTTGTTCTTTTTTTTATTTTCTTAGCTAACCATTTATTTTTAGTTGATTAGGTTGATTATGCACTATTTTCAGGGAATTTTTCTACTCTTTATATATCTATTACATTATCATTAATTTATGGATTAAACTATATGAGTAGGATACTATGATAATATGGTATTTCATCCCTTTAAATTACCCAATGTATTGTTTAATTTTCTAAGTACAAGGGTGGTACAATCAAGCCAACCTCAGCATGCCTGATCTAATTTTAATTAAATGTTCATAGATTGAGTTTTACTTAGATAAATATCCATTTATTATTCCATTTACCTTTGGAAAGGTGAGTCTCATTTACATTTCATAGTGATATATTTATCCTGGAATTGGATCAAATTCATTTAAAGCCAATGTTATGTTTTAGATAGTTTATGAGAAAATATGGTTTGAATCATTGGTTGCGAAATGGAATTTCACAACCATTGATAATTATATGTGGACTTTAAATTTGGGTTGGACATAGTGTAATGGTATATAATTTTATAAATTTATTGGTAAACCCTAAAAATATAATGCAATGATAATATATTTTTACCATAGAATTCAGTATTTTAAACTGATTGGGTTTTTATTATGGTAATTGTTGTGGTTTTTATAAGAGTAAAATTGAAATTACCTTAAATAATGTGAGGTTTAATCCCATTTATTATATATACTTAAGGTATTTAAGTATGAGACTTGTGTTTTTTAAAATGGATTTGCTTAAAAAATAATAAATTGTGATTTTTGGAATTTAGAATGGGACCTATGATTTGAAATGGTAACTATTGTTTCAGGTGTCCATGGGCCTAAAGAGAATTAAATGAAATAAATGTTTAATTAATTAAATGATTAAATTGATACCTAATTCTTGGGAGTTCTAGGATCATCTCATCAGATTATTTATAACATATTCTTCTTATGAATTTCAAGATGTGTGCTAAAATTCTATATGGTAATTAATGATGGGGAATGTCAGGATGGGGGCTCATATTACAAGTGATTGATAATGTGGGATGTACTAAAAGAGTGTCTCAACTGTTATGGCCACTAATGTGGAGTAATTATAATTTAAGATATTTAATTCCATTGGAATGCCTGTATGAGAACATGGATTCAAGTAATGAATGAATATGGGTAATGTTGGGGCATGGGATCAGATTCCATAAGAATTGTAGGATGATAATATGGATTTTGGGAGATACTAGGTATTTACAAGAATAAATCCTAGATTATATCCGGATATTTGTGGTTAGCATGGTTATCATGTTGTTCTCAGAGATACCTCAATGCTAGATGAATCTGGTTGGGTCAATCATGGTCACAGACTGAGAGACTGAAAACTATATAATAGACCTCATGTGTCATAAAGAACCCATGGAATTTGTTTTTTTACTAATTTTATATAATTTTTTGATACTATTTAAATGGTTTACTTATAATAATTTTTCATGAAATTATATTATACTTTTTATTTTATGGGCATTGTCACTAGTTCCCTAATGAGTTACACTCACACCTTACTTGAGTCACCATGAAATTTAGGTGTCCAATAAGAAACTATTTTTTATTAGAAGAATATTTCTAGGGACACATTTATTTTTTATACATGTTATTGGATTCCTAGGTTGGATTTGGATATTTTAATTGGGAATGACTCAATAATATATGAGGATAAGATGTTATCCTTACTTTTTTTTATAATTCTAGTGTATGATCCACCCATGGGGGATCCAGTTTATAAGAAATTCATTTATTATTTCATCTATGATTGTATTTACTTATTGGAAAATGATTTTATTATGATGTTTATACAGACTACTTATTTGTATACTTTACTTGTTATACTATTGATAATCTGATAACAAGGGAATAGTCCCCACATAGTGAATTCACAGGCCATCACTGCTATTTGGAATCCTTTGGCATATAAGGAGGCACACTTGAGAGATTGTGTTTAACCATCCTTGGGCACCAATCATGTGTCTTCTGGTTCAGGGAATCACAATGTGGTATCATATCCTTTTCTATTTCATATGTATTAATATTTAGGAAATTTATATAGGATATAAGGATATTATCAGAGTTTTATAATGAGAACATTCCTAGGTTATGGTTCCCCCATGTTTAAGGGAAAAACCACCTTTACAAAGATTTTAAAGGTTTTTCTTGATTTTTTTCTATAATATTTTATTTATTTCTTCCATGATTGGTGAACTTGGGGGTGATTTTATTGATTTATTATATTTTTATCTGATGAACCGGTATGTAATGAATGGGTGTCTGAATTAATGAATCATTTAGGTATATAGGATATATATGGTATCCTTATATAGATTTTGATTGATAGTTCATGGTATTTACATGTTCTAGTGTTTATTTATTATCTATATATTTTTCCAATTAATTTATATCTGCCTATGGTTTTAAAATATTGATAGATATTGGTATTTTATGTTTTTTAAACCATTTATATGGTTTACATATAAGTTTATGGTCATTATACTTGAGGAAATATTTAGGTGACTCCTAGTTAATAGGATGTTATAAAAAATAATTAAGGAGAATGTTTTGGTAACATACAATGTTAGAAATCAACTTATAAGTTAAATTACTTTATAACTTGTCAAGGAAATTTTATTTATCCAAAACCATGGATCTTGAAATCTAATATGTTTAATTTTTTTAAAATTTTGTGTAATGAATAGGTTTTAAAATGTGAATCTTTGATTTTTAAAATTTTAAAGACTAAATAAAGTAAAATATGAAATGGTGGTATATGTCCCATGTGTTTTTCCCTAGCCTCACATATGGGTGGTTTAAGATATGAGGGTTCCCCAATATTGATACCATTAGTTATGGTTTTTGAGACCATGATGCTGTTGGTCCATGATTTGATATTGGGATATGTCACCTTGTTTTTCAATTTTTAATGACCCATCTTGTCAGTGTTGGTCCATAGAGGGGTTGTTGGCTTGTAATTTCATTGTATTGGTTCTATATTTATGGGTTTTTGGACAAGAAAAGTGTTTGACCTTAACATGTTATATGGAATTTGTTTTCGAAAAGGGGTTAAATTATAACTTGTGATCTTGGGATAGTTGTGAGAGTATATGTTTTTAGTTACAGAACATATTAATGTCAATTTGGAACATTTGGTGAGTGATGGTGACCTTGAGAGGAGTTACCCTAGTGATGTTTGTTCTATAGAGTTGTAATATATAAGGAGATGACTTGGCATGTTCAATCAATGAACTTATGAAGAAATTGAGTTTATTAAAAGCTTTATTATTAATTAGATTCATTCTATGGAAATAATATTAAGTGATTGTGTTTTGGTTTTAATTATAGTTTTGAAGGGCATGATGGTCTGAGTATTTGGCCCTCAAATTATAGCATTTATTTGATGTCCTGATTAGTGATGAACCCATGTGGATAGGTCAAGGGTGGATAGAGCATAGGTAAATTATTCTTGTATTGTAATGATGTCAAAACTGATTGGTGGTCATGGTGTTATACTAGACTCGTGAGGAATTTTAGGATTGATGGATAAGGCATCAAGGATTATTCTAGATTGGTGAAAATGATGAGGTAAGATATAGGCTCAGATTATTATGTAGGCATGTGATCATGGGAAGGGTAATGCTGGATTCTTGGGAAATTGAGTCAAGTTTTTTAATGATCTTCGGTGAGTATGTTACCTTGAGGTTTTGATACATCTAAGACAGAAAGAAAATGCATGAGAAAGGAAATACAATTTCAGCTTTGTGGTAGGGTGGATTGGGAGAAATCCCTCATTATTATTCTATGAGATGAAGGTGATTTGTGTGGGTGGTGAATGAGTCCTATTTTTTATTTGAGTGATAATAGAATATGTATATATTCCTTTCAAATTCATTTGAGTCTTGGTGAAGGAGATCAAGTGATTTTTTGGAGGTAGTTCTACCGTGATCATTAACACAAGACTACATGGTAGAGACTCATGGTGCTATGGAGAGTCTCCATTGAAAAGACCCTCTTGGAAATATGTGAATCAATGTTAATCAGACCCTTATATGTAGGGATGTCCATATAATTGAATGTGTTTTGATATGTCATTGCATTGAGAAGAGACATCATGGAGTGATCAGAGTGCTATGATATGGACTTCCATTTTCAACCTTGATGGTTACATTAATGTTTGACGAATGAGTTGAGAATGGATCATAAGATAAACATGTATTTTATTCAAATAAAACCTTGTACATGAGCCTAATGTGCACTTGGATTCTTTTTATAATTCTAAATCTGGAAATTAGATATGGTGGTTGATCAAGAACATTCATTGGATTTAGGATTGAGTTTGTGTTAAAGAGACATGAGGGTAATTAGGTTATACATTCATCAATGTGTGGCAGGATATAAGTATATTCATGTGAGCTTGAGGATCTAACAATGTAATCTTAATAATATATGGTTATGGGATTTTTTATTTGACTTTTCATGTCCTCAATATGCCTATAGGCATGAAGTCATTGTGACCAAGTAGATTGATGACATGTCAACTGTTGGAGATTTTCATTTATTGAGGTGAGTAAATTGAAGATGTTTTGACATGAGTTAATTTGTGAAACTAGATTTAATATGTTTCAAACATGATGTTGAGTGTTTTCTATCATTTTAGGGGTATATTTCTTTTATCAAATCAAGTTTTTGAGGAAAATATGATGTGTATCTGGTTTGGGAATGGATGTTGATTATGTGTATATCCTCAATCATCTTTCAGTAAGAGGGTGGGTATTGGTGCTAACTAAAATTATCAGGGTTTTTGAGGTGAGGTGAGTAGGAAATCATATTAGGCACATCATTGTAAATCAATAGTTTTATTTCAATAATAAATTATGACAGAGGAGGATCCAAAGCATTAAAATTGGTTTTGATAAGTTTATTATTATTATGGAAAGCAACATAGTCCCATAGAGTATTTGGATGTTGACACCATCAGATATTCATGATATATGGGACTAAGTATATACTATACTAGTGTTTAAATTTTAACAATGGTTGGTGCCTTGGGCTTTGACATCATGAGCTCCTTGAGTTTAAAGTTTCACTTATGAATTTACCTCAGTAATCCAGGGATGAAACAAGGCCGTCATGCTTTAATTTGAAGACCAATGTCAGTTGGTAGGTGTTTTTGGTTAACCTATAAGTCTTTTTGTTAATGATATGTTTTATTATGGGGAATTTTTAATACCTTAGTTTTGTATGGGTTATTGGAATTTGAGGAATGTTTGAATTTCAATGTTAGGTGGTGAGAAAGTTTTTAAACAAGGCACCAAAAAGGAATTCCAAGGGTGGGAACCCCATAAAGGGTCCAATTTGGACTTGGAATTATGTTCTTTAGAGGTTTTTGGGGATATCTAGAGTGTCTTAAGGGTTCTGGACTAAAATTTTAACTTTTTAATTTAAAAACTTCGGTGCACAGTTAGTTAAAACTATTCAACCCAACTGTGTGACCTAAATTGTATAAGTTCATGGTTTATAAAACAATAAAACTTCTACCTAGAGACCATGAAAATGTATATAGTAAATTTCATACATGTCACGTAGCTGATGCATGATCCTTGAAATCATGATCCATAACCATTAGACATGATTGGTCTTGGATAGTTGGAGAAGAATAGTTATAACATGGTTTTTAAAATAATGTGGTCACACATGATGCCCATTAAAAATTGAAAAAATTACCAATATGCCCTTAATCCCCTTAAGACTATATAATAGATTTATATCTATTTATTGGAAAAAACTCCCTCCTTACATTGCCCCTTATCCCCTTTTTTCTTGCTTGGTTCCCCTATGATTATTTGTATTTCTTATTACCGCAACATTCTATTAAAGGCTATGGGTGAGTTTATCCCTACCTCATATTCCATATCATTTTTTTTCACAACTTACAATTTTTTTCATTTACGTAGGATATGATCAATTTTCAAATATCTATAATTTTTTCTCAAACTAAAGGCTGACACTGGATGAGTAGGATCCTATGAGGCCAAGGTAGGCAGTCCTTTTAAATCAACCTAATGTATCACTTTATTTTCAGTGTTCATTGGTGTGGTGATCAAGCTAGCTTCTCTACGATTGATCTAATTAAATATAAATTTCATAGTTTGAGATGTATGTAGATAAATGTATGTTTATTATTCCCTAGACCTTATAAAATTTTAGATTCAAGTGGTTTATTTTGTGAGGTAATTATAAATTAAATGGATCGATGACTTTAAATTATTAATTATGTTTTAATGAGTTTATGATAAAATCTAGTTTCATCCATTACTTATCAAATGGAATTTTAGAACCATTGATAATTGTAAGTGGTCTTGGAATTTGGGTGAGACCTAATGTAATGGTATGGAAATAAAGGAATATATATTGAGAATCCATAAATATATAAAGTAAAGTTAAGATGATAAAATATTTATGACATGGAATTAGATATTTTAAATGGATTTGGTTTTTATTATGGTAGTTGGTATGGTTTTTAGAAGTATAAAAATTCAATCCCATTGATTGAAGTGAAGTGTAACCCTATGCCTTATAGAGACTAATGGGATTTATGGTTGGGGATTGTGTGTTATAAAATATATTATTTTTGTGAAATGATAAATTTTCATTTTGAAATTTGAAATGGAACCTCAAACATGAAATGGTAACAATGTTTATTGGTGGTAATGTTCCTAATGATAATTAAATGAAATAAATGATTAATTAATTAAATGACTAATGTGATGACAATTCATGGGAATGTTTGGATTAGATATTTGGATTACATAAGATATATAATACTTTGGAATTTTGGTATGACCATATGAGTTCAATAATATACATGGTGATTGGGAATATTGGGATAAGAGCTCAGATTCCATGTGATTGATGATGTGGGAAGTCCATGTGTAGTGCGTCAAGACATATGATGACTAGTATGGATGAATTCTTGGTTGAGAACACATATTTTATTTTAATAATAAGACGAGTACCTTAAATCGTGTGATGAATTATTTTAGGGAATTTATAGTAGAGGGATGGTATTCCATTAGAATGCTAGGATGACTATCTATATTCTATGTGATATTAGGGAATTCTAGGATGACATCATATAATATATGTGAATATTTATAGTTGGAATAGTAATTAAGTTGTTCTTAGAGAAACCTTAGCACTTTCCAAAGAAGGTAGGTTCTATCATGGTCATAGAACTAGAGATCAATAGTAGTACAATAAACCTAGAGTGTCATTAAGAACCTGGGGAATCAGATTATGTTTACTGCTTCAACATAAATTATTTTAAATTATTTACACTATTTACTTATAGAACATTTTCATTCACTCCTATAAGATTGGATATTTTAGGGACACCAATGGTGGTGACCTACTAAGCTATACTCACTTGTTTCTCAGTATGCTATGGTATCTAGGTACTTCAGAGGAAACTATTAATTATCACATGGAAAGGTTTACGGAAAAGCCCATTCTTGATTCATGTTATTAATTTTCTAGGTTTGAGTTGGATGTTGGGACCAGTAGAACTTGAGACTAGTAGTGTATAGGCTATTGGCCTCAGTTTTATTTTTCTAGTTTGTGGTTCTAATTTATAATTCCCCCACGAGGATCATGTGTGTATGATAATCCTTTATTATTACATATGTCATCGTATTTATTTATTTTTAGTTACCCTTATTCAGATGTTTACCTTGAATATTTTTTTAATTTACATTCACTTCTATTTATACTCTAATAATAAGGTAATAGTCTCTATAGGTATATTCATAGGTCCTCACCATTGGTCATGAACATTTCGAAAACCGAGCAGCATGCTTGAGGTCTTGTAGTGCACCATCCTATGGCCTCATAAAAGTGTGATATGGGGCATGGATTTATATTATAAATTGAAGTTAATAGGATTTGATAATGTTTGTGAGTACAATGGTAGAAACTTATAGAACATAATCTTGATGAAGGGGGATAAAACTTGAGAGAATAGTACCCAGAACTGTACAATTTAATGGTGTTACAGAGTGGATGATCTAAACATTGACTGAGAATGATAGATAAATAATTCTACACTCTAGTATGACCAAGTCCATCTAGGATGAATAAATTAACATGTAAGAGTAAATGTCCAATAGAAATATAAAATCTATATAGGGACAATGTAATATTGAAATGATATGGTGTGATAAGTAATAAAAAGTTTCAAACCTCAAAAAAATTCAATGACAATTCTTATGCTCTTGTTGATAAAAAGGAAAGATAAATGATAGAGGTAAAATAAAAATCATTTTCTATTATATTATTTGAAAATGAACAATTTAGATAACAATTATATAGTATTGATAAAAAAATATCATTAGATATTAATATGTAATCTTGGATGAAATGACTCTATGGAACAAAATGAACATCAAAAAATTAAAAGTTGTGAAAATGTGGTCAAATACTGATGTATAAGTTAGTATGGATGAAATAACACATATTTTTAAAATAAAAATGATACTATAAGTCATAATAAATATACCATAAGTTTGAAAAATGATATATGTTCTTGAAATCTCATGAATTTATGATGTCCAAAGAAAAGCATCAGTAGCAGTGAAATCAAAATAAAGAGAACCATATGTTCAACCACTAGAAACTGATGCTCTTGAAAATGTATGAACATATCTAAGAAGATAATCTAGAGTCATAATACTAGTATAATGATACGTGTTTTACATGAACTTCTTATTTATAATAGATTCTGTGGAACCCAAATGTACAAAAGTGGAAGAAATTATTGGTTACTCAAATTAGGGTGGATTATCCTCAGGGGAAGTGATATGTTCTTTAAAATTCTATGAAACAGGGGATCTAAATGAATATCCGTATTGTAAATCAATATATGAGAAAAAAAGGATCTATTTTTAAAAAATTAGTTAAGGAAAAATAAAGGTACATGGAACATTTGGTGGTGAATTGATTCCATGATAAGGAATTAATCTATTTTTCAAAAATATTTTCACTATTAGTAATGCATAATACAATCTCAATTATAGTTAAATTTTTTTTGTATATGATGTTTTATAGTTGGAATAGTTGGATAGGAAGTTTTTTTCTTAATGTTGATATATAGGAGAACATCCATATAAAGAAACCCAAGTGGTTTGAAGTTCATTAGATTTAGGTTCGTGTTTGAAAAATGGATTCAAGTTCATATGTCTTAAAATAGGAACCTCAATAGTATAAATGGATGTTCAATGCTTTCATTATTAAGGATTGATTCAAAAGGAGTTAATATGATCACTATTTATAATGGAAATCCTTTAAAAATGGAACACACATAATTCTCTTATTCAACATAGATGACATGTTACTAACCATGCTATAAATTATATGTATTAAGGATTTGATATTTAATCTATCTAGAAGATTTGAAATGAAGAATTTTTTCCAGTCAAAGAAAATAATAGAGATGAGGATAAAAAAGGATAGAAAATCATATACTCTAGTTTTATCTTAAAAAGATGACATTAGGAAGATCATTTAATGGTGTCCAATGAATATATGTAAATCTATATACAATCCACATGTTGGACATTTCATGTTATCCATGGAACATGCCCCTTAAATAGAGTTTGAGTTATGGTACATGTAAAAATAATTGAATGAATAAATTATTTTATTCTTGATGTATGTAATGTTTTTTATGAGTCCAGACTCTGAATTTACATTTTGTGTGGTAAGAGAATTCATGTTTTCAAAACTTGATATTTCACTAGATATTTTCTATAAATAAATTATGTGTTTAGTAGTTTATCCACACAGAGTAGTGAACTAAAATGAAACTATGATAAATTTAAACCTTTAAAATATATTTATTAAATTTATGAGTATGAATAAGAGTAACTACATTTTTAAATATACATATAATTAAATAATATCTACATTTTAATTTGGATGAAACTCAATTAGTATAGCTAAAACAACTATGAAAATCATTTTACTCTTAAAATTTATTTTTCCAAAATTGGTGTTTTATTTCAAAAAAATGTAATTTCCTAGATCATTTGACCCATTTATTTGTAAAAATTTGGTGGTATAAGATTATGGTGAGGTTATGAGGAGTTGGATAGTGGATTTGAGTTTTTATAGGACTCTATAGAGTAGAGTTGAGCTATTGTGGCATAGGATTTAGTTTTTTTTGTGGTGTAAAGAGACCATTTTGGTATAGTGGATCAAGTTTGATATTTTGAAGTTATGTTGTTTTAGAGAGTAGATTCACCATGGATACATGGATATATAATTTACCCTCTTATATGGTAGTGGATAAAGAATGTAGAAACCATTATAGAATAAGGGGAGGCTCAATTATAGTTTTTATACTTCCAATTTTGGCATAGCTGTGCCATGGAGGTGGGGATGTGGTGTAGCCTTTTACTAGTTATTAGTGGTTTGTGGAATAGTAGCCTATGTTGCACCATGTTAAACCCCCTATTTTATAGGATATATAGCATGTTAATAATAATTAATCTCAATGACATATTTGACTATAATGAATGAGATGTTGTGAGGGGTACTACACTGTGGTCCTTTCCATTTTCATATGTTCTTCAGTGTGGTCCTAAGGGTTGAACCTTAGTCTTAGGTTTTCTTGCATAGGTTTCAATCCCTATAGTCCTTTAGACCTGATCACTTTCTAGTGTCTCTATCATTTCTTGGGATACTGAAATGTTTTCCAAGGGAGCCCCTTGACCCCTTAATAGTGGATTTCAACATTGAAAATTCATGATTATTTCATAGTTTTTAGGTGAGTTTCCATATTTGTTTTATTATAGTTTCATCCAGATTCTTATTCTGGGAAGGTTTTATATAAAAAAACCATTGGTATGATGATGTTTTGGTGATAAAGTTACGTGGTTGTTGTTTTCGTGGCTGATAAATGTTAAGAAAAAGTTGTGTTTTGGTTTTATTTGTTTTTAATCAATTAGTATATTGAATAAAGAAAGTACTTTGAGAAAGATGATGGATGGAAATCATATTGATCATTGTTTTCAAAATAATCAGACTTGTGCTTTCAAAAGAATTAGATTCACCCTGGGCCAGGAATAGGAGAAGGTCTTAGTGAGGAATTGTTGGGCAAAAATCCCTCAAGGTAACATTGCAATATTTTTGGGTTGATTGTGTTTGTTGACAAAGCAGGTTTCCATGGAGAATTGTCGAGTTCCTGAGAATTTGTTGACATTCCATGTTGACAAAGAACTATGACAAAGGAAAGGACGATCTGGAGGCGGTACAAAAGAGCAGTACAAGGTGGTGCCATTTCCCAGTGTTTGCCAAATTTTTGGGGTCCAAAATTTGGAGTTTGGTGAGCATCGCGAAAAGTGGATTTCCATGAAGAGCATAATTTCATATGGCAAAGGCATGAATTTCGTGAAGATAGGATGCATGGTTTAGAAATCACGAAGACCATAAGAATGGAGGCGGTGATGCTTCGCGATTACATCAAGCTTCGCGAACGGCAGATGCTGAAGCGCATCGCGGCGGAGAAGGGCTTTGCGAGAGAGCTTCGCGGCGAAGGCGCGAAGGAATGTTGGGCTTCGCGAGGGAGCTTTTCGGCGAAGGCGCGAGCCGCGAAGGTAAGTTGACGGTGATTCTTCGGGACTACGTCAAGCTTTGCGAATGGAAAATTGCCGTGGAGCTTCGAGATTTGGACAGAATTCCGGCTGAAACTTTGGAGCTTCGCGATTTGAGATGACGTGGCGTTGACTTCGCGTGGAAGGGAAGAGGGTCGGTGGAATCGCCTATAAATAGAGGCCGACCCCTTCGAGCGAAGTAGAGAGAATTTTCAGAGAAAATACTTTGCTCTCGATTTGCGAAGGTGGTTCACGGAGCCAGTGTGCTTCGCAAAAGAGGTGCTTCGCGGCGGCTATTGTAGCTCCGCGAAACCTACGAGCTCCGCGTTGGCTTACTTAGCTTCGCGAGGGTCGTTGCTTTGCGGCGGCTTGAGCATCGCTAGAGTGCTTCTCGAGGGTGTTTCGCGAGTGAGATTTGTGAAAAGGCAGGAGCTTCGTGAAGGCTTATTTGAGCTTCGCGAAATTGGGAGCCTCGCATTGTAGGGTGCTTTGCGAAGGTCTTTCCAAGGGAATTGCCCAGTGTTCAGAGGCAAAGAGGTATTCATCAGTAGATGAAAGTTGGACTTCAACAGAGAATCTATCTACAGTTAAGGATGCATTACTTCATGCAAATGAAGAGACCTACAGGTCTGTAAACTGTGAGTGAATCCCTTCTGGAGCAGTGAGCTTAGGAAGAGGAAGAAGGTGATCCTCTCCACCGGAAGTGAGCCAGAGAGAGAGAAACACGGAGTGACCCTTGGGAAAGCAGTGAGCTGACCCTAAACCTTGTATAGGTAGTGATCCTGGGCATAGAAGTGATCTAGCCCGAACATTGTAATCCACATCTAGTGAAGTCTAGTGGAATTTGGTACGAACCGGCAACTTGTCGGCGTATGCTCCTTGGACGTAGCCCTTAGCGGTGAACCAAGTAAAAATATCTGTGTCTGCCTTCCTACTTCCCTACATTGCATTCAAAGCATCATCATCAAGTAAAGGAGACAAGTGATCAAAGTAACCACACAAGTGCAAACAAAGTGACCCTTATAACAAAGAGGTCAAGATCCAGTGGGGCAGAAAGAACTTTGAAAAAGAATATCCATACCCTGATTCACCCCCCCTCTCAGGGTATATAGGCCCCTATTGGCCCTAACAATTGGTATCAGAGGGATAGGTTGCTTTTATCAGATTTGTTTGCTCCGACTTGGTGTAGTCGCTCATTGTGTTTAAAGAATCAGTTTGCTCTTATCTTGGTGAGCCATGGCAAAGGGAAAACCATCCAAGAAGAAGCAGAAGTCGGGTGGTATTCCTCAGTGTGGAAGTGTGTATGGAAAAAGTGTGATTTAATTAAAAGAATCAAACAGTTTGCTGAAGGAAGGTCTGGATGAATCTGACAGGGAAAAGATTGATTCACTCAATCATGATGTTGGAATGAGTGAAGTACATGAGAATCAGAGCGATGCTGAAACAGAATAAGAAATTGAAGGAAGAATAGATATGTGAGCTGAGTTGGAGGCTGCTCTTGAGGAGATAGATGTTTGGAGAGCAAAAACAAAGAAATCCAACAAAGTTGTTCATGATGACAAACTCTATATGCAACAGCAGGAAGAAGAGAAGTCTAAGTTGATGGAAGAAATTGAGAAACTCAGGTTATCAACACGAGAGAACTCAGAATCAGTTAGTGAGCATAAAATTAAGATTGAAGAATAGAAAATGGATATTGATGGCTTGAATAGAAAATTGAAAGATCAATTCAAAAGCATCGAAGAACCTAATTTTACAAGTGACGTTGGAAACACTGAAGAATCCAAATATAAAGATATCCAGATCAAGGGATTGGAGATTGAGGTCAACAAGCTAAAAGGATTAAATCAAAGGCTTATTGATATAGTTACTGACCTAACAGAGAAGAATGATTCACATGCTGAAGAGCTGCAGAAGATGGCTAAAATGAAAGGAAAACAAAAGGCTGGTGATTATGAAGAGAGTCAAAAGTCAGATGAAGCACAAAATCTTAAAGCCAGAAATAATGATCTAGCAGCACAGTTGTCTGCAGAAGTTCAGAAAAATCAAAGGCTACAACAAGAGAATGCATGTTGCTCTGACTCTATCATTCAAGAAAAATTGAAGGTAAAGGAGAAAAATGACATGGTTGATAAGCTGAAGCATGAACTGGAAGATGAGGTAAGTAGAGGGAAGCTTCTCAAGGAAAAACTTGATGTCCATCTTGAATCAAGGGATATGAAGATTCTAAAGTTGGTAGAAGAGCTTGAATCAGTCAAGCAGGAAGTAGAGAAGTTTAAATTCAAAGATAATCCCAAGTTAAAGGATGCATTGCACTTGCTATTTGATCATCCTTCGACAAGTGATGATAAAATGAAGAACAGATATGCTATTTCTGAAGAGAAACAACAGAATATTTTCTCAGCTCAAAGACCAGCATGTTTCGGAAAAGCTGGTATTGGATTTGATGAATCACCTCCCATGCATGATAAGAAGAGAGCCGTGAACAGTTCCAGGAGTGGAGAAAACCCTTTAGGTACTAGAGATAGGCTAAAGAGGTCAGTTAAAAAAAGAAGTGATGACTTGTGCTATTTCTGCGGGATTCATGGTCACACGTCAAGCTTCTGTTCAGAGGCTCTGGAATACATTTCAGGCTGTGAAAACAGAAACCTTACTAAATCTGAGAATAAGAAGAATCATCATGATAAATCAGACAGAAGAGTTTCTCAGAGGAAAACATTCATCAGATGCTATTTCTGTGGAAGAAAGGGACACACAATGGGTATGTGTCAGGAATCTCAGGAGCCCAATATCAGAAGAGGATCTCAAGTTGCATCACCATCTCAGAAGAGAAGTGACGAAATGAGGTATGTCTTTGATGGAAGTTGTTTTATATGCTCTAATTATGGGCATTTGGCAAGACATTGCAGCAAGAAGAAAGCAGGGAAGGAAAAGGAACGTCAAAGGAGATTCCTCACTCCAGTGGTGTCTAATGAGAAATCGTACACTGGAAGACAAAATGGTAAATTGGAAAATAGGCTTAGAGCCTCAGGGGAATCACAAGGATCTGAGCGAAAGGTGTATCAGTCACCTCCTCTGTCACACTCACAACATATCTCTTAGAGGAAACATGAACAAATCTGGAAGAAAAAAGGTGGAGATGCTACAATTGTGAGAAAGAAGAATGAACATTCAATGGAAGACTCACCACCGGTAAAAAGGAGTCTGGTGACTCAGACATCTAATAAAAGAAATATGAACAAAGAATGTGACGAAAAATTCACAGGACGTATTCCACAGCGAAAACTGAAAGAAGATTCAAGATCCTTGCAATGGTGGAAGAAGCAATGGAAGATGGAAAGGAAAGATGTTCATGCTCCGAGAAATAATCAAGGAAAATGGAATTTTGGTAGAACCTCAAAGAAGGAAATGTGCACTAGTGGGTTTATACCCCAAGCGGTGAGAAAGGCCGAGCCTACCAAATCTACGTATCAGAAAATGGATCAAAATGTGGGCAAAGAATGCCTAGTCATATGGCCAGAACAGTTGAAGTTGGCTAGGCAGTTGGAGGAAGCAAGAAAGGAGTGTGATGCCCTCCAAGAAAGAATCAAAGGGTTGACCCATCAGGATCAACCACAATCCTCATCTTGAGGATTCCAGAAGAAGCAAGCCCTCTCCCTATATATTTAAATGATATTAACTGATGATTCATGTGTTTCAAGTTTTAGGGAGATACGATCCATGGGGTAGTGGCATCTAAGGATGCGAAGTGGGGAAGCGATTTGCTCTAGAATTTCAATTGATTCGAATTAGGTACTAGAGTTGATGAAGAAAGGGAGCAACAGAGCACAATAGGAAGTGATTGTGTTATTAACTTTATCTCTTGTTTCCTACACCGAGTTTCAACTCATTAGGCTTAGAGATTTTGTTAATGGCTCAAATCTGAGTGGAAGATGAGAACAAATGATGCAGGAGGAAAAGACGTGTTATGGGTCTAAACTGTTGGGCCTAACAACTGGAAGAGTTGCATAACACAGGGGGAGCATTATATATCCTAATCAGATGCATGATCTCAATATGATATGAAGGATGAATGTTTATACTCATGAAGAATGATTGGTGTAAAAGCAGCAACACACGGGTTTTTCATGATTATCTATTTTGTTCTAACAATGTGGTATCAACTGACTGCTTTCAGGATACCAAGAAGCTGCAAGAGAAAATCCATGGTGTGTTAACAAAATCCTGAAGGAATATGTTCAATGAAATGGAATCATTGAACAATGACACGGTGAAAAGTTCTCTGTTAAAAATGAGTCAGTGAACAATTTCCTGATGAAAGTGTTGAGGAAGAAAGCAACACAGGGAGAGCAGAAGTGGATTATGCTGATTCAGAAGAAGACACCGATGATGAACTTGAAAGTGTCTAGTTTGTGCCTACAAGGAAGCCAAAGAGCTGAGCTGAAATTGATAGACAAAATATCATTGGTGATCAGGTAGCTCCTATTCAGACAAAAATAATGAAGTCACTGCAGTAGATATCTTTCCTACCTCAAGTAGAGCTGAAATGCTTTGCTGATGCAGCTGATGTTGAAAACTGGGTTCATGCTATGAATAAAATGCTTGATCAGATTGTGATGAACCAGATGTGGGAGATTGTTTCGAGGCCAACAGATAAAAACATCATCAGGACTAAATGAGTCTTTTAAGACAAGATGCATGAATATGGCACAATGATTCAGAACAAATCACGACTGATGTTCAAAGGAGACTCCCAGATAGAGGGAATAGATGGTGATGAGACATTTTCACCGATTGCAAGGCAGGAGACAATCAGATTATTCCTAGCCATTGCAGGGAAAAGAAAGTTCAAAGAGTTCCAGATGGCTGTAAAGACTACATTTCTTAATGGGTTTCTGGAAGAAGAGGTGTATATTGAGTAGCCAGATGGTTTTCTCATTCATAAGGATGGGAACAAAGTTTGCAGGCAGAAGAAGGTGTTATATGGGCTGAAACAAGCACCAAGAGCATTGTACTGAAGGATATATCAGTATTTGAAGAAGCTTGGTTTTCAGCGTTACACAAGGCAGGAATGACACATTCATTTCTCAATCTAAATATGCCAAGGAGGTCCTGAGAAGGTTTGGAATGGAAAATTCCAAGGAGATGAAGACTCCGGTGGCTACCTGGATGAAATTATCAAAAGATGAGGATGGAAAGACAGTTAATATCACAGAATACAGGCAAATCATTGGAAGTCTGTTGTACTTAACCGCAACAAGGCCTGATATTGTTTTCGCCACATGCCAAGTAGCGAGATATCAGAGTAATCCCAAGGAAAGTCACATGCTCGCAGTGAAAAGAATACTTTAGTATATTAAGGGCACGGTGGAATTCGGCTTGACATACGATAACAAATATCAGACAGAGTTATTGGGGTACACTGATACAGACTGGGCCGGTTCAGCGGATGATAGAAAATCAATGTCAGGTGGTGCATTCTATCTTGGTGGATCGTGTATTTCTTGGCTAAGCAAGAAGCAAGATTTCATTTCATTGAGCACTGCAGAAGCTGAGTATATTGCAGCCACTCAAGCCTGCACACAATTATTGTGGATGAAGTAGCATCTTGAAGATATGGGTGTTGAAGTGAAGTCTCCGATCGAAATCCAGTGCGACAACTCAAGTGCTATAAATCTTAGAAAAAATCCCGTCCATCATTCAAGGACAAAGCACATTGAGATTAAGTATCATTTTATCAAGGAGAAGGTTGAGCAGGGGATCGTGAAGTTGGAGTATGTGCCTACAGAGCTACAGGTTGCAGACATTCTGACAAAGGCCTTACCCAAAGAAGATTTTGAGAGGCATCGACTGGATCTGGGAGTTTAGTAGATTCCCCGCACTTAAAATAGTGTGGATGTGGCCCCCCCTCTCCCCGAGGTATGATGTGTTTTTCCCTAATGTGCTGATATGTGTTCTCTACCATGTTACAGACTACAACGGAGTGCCCTTTGGGTTCGTTGACAAAGGGGGAGAAAAGTGTTTGTTAATGGGTGAGAAAATAGTGATTGTTCAAGGGGGAGACAGTGCGGAGATTTGATAAATCATATTTGATACGAGGAGAAGCTAACAGGTGGAGCATCCAGAAAGGGGGAGCAATGATAAAGGAGGAGATTTTTAAATCTGACGATGCTAGAAGTGATCGATCAAATCATAGCAATCACGACAGCTGAGGATCGTGATAAAAGCAGAACAGTGGTGTTGGAATGGTGTGAGACGGTGTCCAGCTATCAACAATTGGTATCAACTTAAGAATTCACCAATTGGTATCAGTGTGGTTCAACAACTGGTTTTATTTCAAGAATTGGTATCAGGGTGGAATCGACAACTGGGGTCTTACATGAAGTGACTCATTGATGAACTTTTCATACTACTCTTGTTTCTCACGCTGAGCATTGCTCATGTGGGCTTAGAGTACGTGTTAAGTGAATCCTTGAACGCTATCATAATCGCAAGAGGCGAATGGTGGTAGCAGCTGGAAGAAGACTCAGTGAGGTATCAAAGTGCAAAAAATCATTCTGAGCAGAGTTGTGAAGAGTTGTCAACAAACCCAAAGGGGGAGATTGTTGGGCAAAAATCCCTCAAGGTAACATTGCAGTATTTTTGGATTGATTGTGTTTGTTGACAAAGCAAGTTTCCATGGAGAATTGTCGAGTTCCCGAGAATTTGTTGACATTCCATGTTGACAAAGAACTATGACAAAGGAAAGGATGATCTGGAGGCGGTACAAAAGAGCAGTACAAGGTGGGGCCGTTTCCCAGTGTTTGCCAAATTTTTGGGGTCCAAAATTTGGAGTTTGGTGAGCATCGCGAAAATTGGATTTCCATGAAGAGCATAATTTCATATGGCAAAGGCATGAATTTTGCGAAGATAGGATGCATGGTTTGGAAATCGCGAAGACCAGAAGAATGGAGGCAGTGATGCTTCGCGATTACGTCAAGCTTCGCGAACGGTAGATGCTGAAGTGCATCGCGGAGGAGAAGGGCTTTGCGAGAGAGCTTCACGGCGAAGGCGCAAAGGAATGTTGGGCTTCGCGAGGGAGCTTCACGGTGAAGGCGCGAGCCGCGAAGGTAAGTTGACGGTGATTCTTCGCGACTACGTCAAGCTTTGCAAACGGAAAATTTCCGTGGAGCTTCACGATTTGGACAGAATTCCGACTGAAACTTTGGAGCTTCGCGATTTGAGATGACGTGGCGTTGACTTCGCGTGGAAGGGATGAGGGTCGGTGGAATCGCCTATAAATAGAGGCCGACCCCTTCGAGCGAAGTAGAGAGAATTTTCAGAGAAAATACTTTGCTCTCGATTTGCGAAGGTGGTTCGCGGAGCCAGTGTGCTTCGCGAAAGAGGTGCTTCGCGGCGGCTATTGTAGCTCCGCGAAACCTGCGAGCTCCGCATTGGCTTACTTAGCTTCGCGAGGGTCGTTGATTTGCGGCGGCTTGAGCACCGAGAGAGTGCTTCGCGAGGGTGCTTCGCGAGTGAGCTTCGCGAAAAGGCAGGAGCTTCGCGAAGGCTTGTTTGAGCTTCGCGAAATTGGGAGCCTCGCATTGTAGGGTTCTTTGCGAAGGTCTTTCCAAGGGAATTTCCCAGTGTTCAGAGGCAAAGAGGTATTCATCAGTAGATGAAAGTTGGACTTCAACAGAGCATCTATCTACAGTTAAGGATGCATTACTTCATGAAAATGAAGAGACCTACAGGTCTATAAACTGTGAGTGAATCCCTTCTGGAGCAGTGAGCTTAGGAAGAGGAAGAAGGTGATCCTCTCCACCGGCAGTGAGCCAGAGAGAGAGAAACAGGGAGTGACCCTTGTGAAAGTAGTGAGTTGACCCTAAACCTTGTATAGGCAGTGAGCCTGGGCATAGAAGTGATCTAGCCCGAACATTGTAATCCACAGCTAGTGAAGTCTAGTGGAATTTGGTACGAACCGGCAACTTGTCGGCGTATGCTCCTTGGATGCAGCCCTTAGCGGTGAACCAAGTAAAAATCTATGTGTCTTCCTGCCTACTTCCCTGCATTGCATTCAAAGCATCATCATCAGGTAAAGGAGACAAGTGATCAAAGTAACCACACAAGTGCAAACAAAGTGACCCTTATAACAAAGAGGTCAAGATCCAGTGGGGCAGAAAGAACTTTGAAAAAGAATATCCATACCCTGATTCACCCCCCCTCTCAGGGTATATAGGCCCCTATTGGCCCTAACAGGAATTGATTGAAATATGATTTTCAATGAGTTTAGAATGAAAGGATTAGTATCATTAAGAATGAATCTTGTTGGAAGTAAATGGACATTGGATTCACTCTGAATTATATAAGAAGAAAGTGATGGTTTTGATGAAGAATCATAATCTGTATGAGTAAGATTAATTAAATGTGATGATTCTTTATGATTCATATTTCTTATAAATCATAAGTTTTTTGGAGAACTTATGATGAAAGATTTATAGAAGAAAAGGGAAAGAATGTATTAAAAATCACAACCAAATTTATCGCATCCAAATAGAAGAGAAGAAAGAGATGTTTTTGATCGAAAAGGAATTGTACGCAGTATAATCGTATCTAGGTGGAAGAGAAGAAAGAGATGTTCCCGATCAGAAAAAAAGATCATACTCATGACAATTAGATTCATGTTATGAAGGAAATAAATAGGTTTCTAGAGGATTGAAAAGTTTTAATACATTCAATTGTAAGTCAGTAACTATAGCAGCCGATCATCAAACCTATTCCGAGGCATGATAATGAAGTTGATGAGAAAAGAGAAAGAAGTTGTAAGTAGTATTGTACCCAGAAAAGATCATATTCTATACAATCATACTAAGGTTTAAGAATAGAAAGTTTATACTCAGAATAATCATACTCAAAATGATCATACCCAAGATGATTGTATCTAGGACAATCATATTCAGAAAAGATCATAATTGGGATAATAAGAAAATAAAGAAGCTGGAATGAATGTAAAGTTACAATACATTCCAATTGAAGTCTAGATTTGATAAAACTATCCTTAAATGAATTTAAATTCATTAAGCAAGTCATGATATGGGAACATGTTTGTGAATTAAGGTGCTAATGATGAGATGAGGATGATGAAAATCATAATGACAGAAACTGATCAACAATGCTGTCAACCATTTAAGATGGATTAATGATTTGGTGAAGGAAGAGATAGATAGACCCTGATTTGTTTTCAAATGTCTTCATCAAGTGGGTTAAGAGTTGAATCACTTTATTTAATTTTCATTTAAATTTTCAAGTGATTAAATAGAAAGAAATGAAGGATATTATGTGTATTTCCAATGGTTTAAGAGTAGAGATGATGGAGTTTTATGAATGTTCTATCTACAGGGAGATCGACATTCAAAGGAATTCTTGTATTTGACAATCATAGTGGTATCCATTTATTCATACATTTATACATTAAATTGATATATAACATTGTATTAAATAAATCAGATTCATAAAATTAGACTCATGAATTGAAATCATACTGGCAATTAAAATTAAATTCTTAAGAATAAGTGAATAATGTAGAAGATTTGAGAAGAATTGAGAATTATTGATGAAGTCAAAATTCACTCAATATTTTATGTGAAATTGATATTTGGGTGAATTTAAGTGAGCAATATTTTTTGGGATTCCCACCAAATCTCTCATGGTTCAACTATAAATGGAAAAAGTACATTTTACTTTTGTAATGACCAGTTCATTATTCACCTCAAAAGAGAGAGAAGCTCTGAGTTTTTAGAGAATAAGAGGATTTATGTATTGAGATTATTGTTGAATAAGTTTTGACAGTTTTAAGTGAAAATGAAGGTACATGATCACAACTTTGTATACAATTGATCATCATACTCAGTGATTATCATACTTAGCTAATTATAGTATTCTGCTTGTCAATAATATTTGGAAGATCATTGTATTAGGCTGAATAATCAGATTTGGGAGAATCGTACTGAGTCCTCCATACATAGAATTGAATTGGTGTTGATTCAACTCTACCATATTCCATAAAATTCATATTTTTTATACAGGGTAGAATCATACTTGGAAGAATCATACTTGGAAGAATTGTATCCAGAAGAATTGGACTCAGAGGAATCAGACTGGGAAGAATCATACTGGGAAAATCAGACTGAGTCTTCCATAAAAAATTTCAAGAAGTTCTTACCATCTTCTGAGTAAGAAATTGAAGAAGAGTTTTCAATTGAATACATTTGTGAAATTTAAAATAATCATAGGCAACATTCATTGTTACAAAAACTTTGTATTAACCTATTTGGGCTATGAGGGTGAACACATACTTTTGGATCATCTTTATAGTACTACATGAGTGAAATGCTATATCTGTCTTGTAGTAATCAAAGGATTGTTTTCTAGTAGATTTTTTGGTATTGGATATTCTCAAAATCACACCAAGGACGTAGCTATTCGTATTGAATAGTGAACCTTGTAAATAACTATGTTCATGTGGATGTCTATTTTAATTATTTTTAGTAGAGAGTAGAATATTTAACATGAGGTGAAGGTTTTATCAATTGCAAAGAAACTTAAAAGATAAATTATCATTGATTCACCCTCTCCTCCTCTCAATGATACAATTATCCTGACTGGGCACTTAAAAGTGGTATCAGAGGATATTTTCCCTTCAATTATTCTTTATTGAAGGTTTGAAGAGAATATTTTGGAGAATCTGAATTGTGTGAATAGTAAAAGTATTCCAATATTAAATTATAAGAATTATCATATCTGAAATGGAATAATTCTTTTATATCTTATCACTCTTAGGTTTTATGTCTCAAGATCTATTACAGATAGTTTCACTCTTCATACTGAGAATGCTTCTCTCTATAATATTGATAAGGAAAATATTATAAATGATGAAAGAGATAAGAATTATTTACTCTCATAACTTTATAAAAGTGAGTTTCTGAGAGTAAAATGAGTTTCCACTTCCAAAGAAATATGAGATAAGCTGAATAAAATTTATGAAGGAAAAAAGAAAAGTGAAGAAGGAAAAGTTTAAAATATGGAGATTGAAGTATGAAGATCTCAATATGGGTGAGCGTGAATATATTAATGAATTTTTTACCAGGGTAAATGGAATTATGAGCACTATCATATTTATTGGTGAAAAGTTAGAAGATTCTACTATTTTTGAAACTATTTTGAGAATTATTCCTGACAAATTTGATGCCAATGTTTCTTCGTTGGAAGTTATATATCTTGAAATATTATATCTAGATTATTTATATAGTAATATAATTACTTATGAAATGATAAGGGATAATTATATTAAAGGAAATAAAAAGTTGATAAAGAACTATATTTCAAGGTTTCCAAGAAATAAAAGTAAAATAAGAGTCTTAAAGAAGAAGAAGCTATAGATTCTAATTCCAAATATTAGGCTTGTAAAAATATTAATGATATTTTGTTCTTTTTTTCTAAAAATTGAAAATAGGTAGATGAAGGTATAAAGGGAAACTTCACTTAAAATGTTTTGGATTTGATGACATTGGGAATTTTTTTTTCGAATTTTCCTTAAAGAGGAAATAAAGAATAAATCAATGAAGAAGAAAGTGAAGAAGAAGAAAGAATACCAAGAAGATATTGGAAGAAAAAGGGTGATAAAGAAAAATTCTATTTTAAGAGGGAAGATAATAAGTTCTCAAAATTCAAAAGTAGAAACTTTTTGGATAAGGATGATTATATTGAGGATGTTATAAATGATGTTGAAGAAAACATGTTTATTATAATAGTTAATGAAGAAAGATTATCTAGCAATGAAATTAGTTGATATGAAAAAGAATAAAGTGAATTTGAATTTGAATAATCTATTGATCATGATGGGGAAAATACTTTTATTGTAACAAAAAATGATGAAGAATTTGGAAGAAGAGGTTCTAATGAAAAAGAAACTCAACTTGAAATGAATTTTAAAGAAGAGATGAAAAAATTCTTTAGAAATATTAGAAGACTTGAAAAAAAAAACAAGAAGTTGGAAGATGAATGTTCCTAAAAAATTTAAGAAATATTTTCAGAAGAGAAGAACAAGATGGTAGTAAATATTCGTGATTTAAAGAAATATCTTGAGAAAGATAAGAATCATAATGAGCATTTGAAGGTAAAGTTGAAAGAAAAAGAAGAAGAGTTTAAAACTGTCTAACAAAAATATTATAAATCTAAATAGAAAGTTACAATCTTTAAAAACTCTATCTCTAAAGTTGGAGAAATTTACAGTTTTAAGAAACCTATTAAGGATCAGTAAAAGTTACCTTCAAAGGTTGAGAAGAAGTTTTGAATTTTTTCTAAGAATAAGAGTGCTGGGAAAGTCATGTATATATCCAAAACCAAAAATGTTAAAAAATCAGAAGTCTCCAATAAACTTGATTCCAAAAATGTTTTATCTGGATCCAAAAAATTTTCCAATACTTCTGGTGCCGATAAATCTAAAAAGAAAATAAACAATTTGATTGATAATAGAAAGGTTAGTGGCTTAGAAAAGAATTAAAAGAAGGTTGTTTAGAAGCATATTCACAATTCAAATTAGTATGGATGTTTCATGGGAAAATATTCTTTCTATGGATATTTTTGGTATTGTGGGGGATTCTAGAATATAAAAAATATGTATTGGTTCAACCAAAATCATTTCTATTATCCCAAAAATTATTAAAGTAAAATGTTGAAGGGGATTCGATCTTCTCAAAGAAATAATTATGAAAAGGTTTCTTTGAAGAAACCTGAGAAGGTTAGTGTGAAAGTTAGAAATAGGTTCCAACATTTGGAAGATATTTGTGAAAGATATGAGAAACCTATACATATTTCTAAATGATGTCTTATTTTTTTACTATCAAAAAAAATGTTTATAAAAAATTATCAGAAGCCAAATGTTTTGAATGTTAAGAAAAATGGATCTGCTAAGTCCTAAAAGAAAGAGTGCTTAGTTATCTGGCCAGAACACATTAACTTCACTAGGAAATTAGAAGAAGCACAAAAATTAGTGAAAGAAGAGAGAAAGACACAGACTTCTAAAGTTATAATAAATGTTGACAAAAAGGTATCAACATATTTTGGATATGATAAAGAAGGGCATGATATAGAAATTTTTTCAACTATCTTTCTAGAACAAAATACATGAATAGAAAACATGGTACAAAATAATTTTAACAAATATTTTACTAAAGATGAAGAAAAAATGCCATCCTCATCAGAAGATTCTATATACAAGAAGAATGTTGTTAAAAAAGATAAAAAGGATAAACAAAAGGAAGAAATCACATTCAATGAAAAATACATGAAAAAGAAGAATAATACAATACTAAGAGAAGTCTCTCAATCTGATTTTTGTTTCTAAAGAACAATCAAGGTTCCTACTTATTCCAAAAATATTTTTATATTTGTGCTAACTTGCAGTTAATTAAAGGAGTAATAATAAGGAAGTTGGAATTAATGAGTCTCTTACTGTTCTTTCAAACTAAATTAATGAGGTTATGAAAAACACGAGGTTTTGAAATTTTTTGTTTTTATACACTTTAAATTTATCATATGTTTGATGAGATGGGAGTAGGTTACTTTTATCTTAAAAAAATTCTTATAAGGATTTCCCCAATCATGAGAATTTTGAAAGAAACATGAAAATGTATTACATGAAAGTTGTGTTATGGAAAGTATTGATCACCTTGATTATACACTATTATTTTCTTCACCGGGTTCTACCACATAGAATTACATTTTTTTAGTTAATGGTTCTTTGTTAAGAAACTCATGGGATACTCATGTTGAAGAAAAGTTTCAAGATTCAGAAATGAAAAGTTACAACCCCTGGAAATGATATAGTTTGGGAGAAAATTTTCTTAACAGCCCCTTTTAATTTGTTTTACAATATGAGGGAGAGATAAAATAAATAGGGGGAGAAAGTAAGGAATGGAGAGAATAAAAAGTGAGAAAATAAAAGCAATACCACTTATAGTTTTCAAGTGGTTTAAGTGGGTATTGAAAACAAATAAAATGGGGGAGATTATTATCCCAAAGTTGTGTTTTGGTTATATTTATTGTCAATCAATCAATATGATGAATAAATAATGTATTTTGAGAAATATGATGGATGGAAATCTCATTGATCATTGTTTTCAAAAGAATTGGACTCACACTTTCAAAATAATCAGACTCACTATGGGTACGGAATGAGATAAGTTCATTGTAAGGAATTGATTGTAATCATATTCTCACTGAGTCTAGAATGAAAGGATTAGTTTCATTAAGAATGGATATTTCTATAAGTAAATGTCCATCAGATTCACTCTGAATTTGATATGAGGAAAGTGATGGTTTTGATGAATAATTAGAATCTTCATGATTATGATTAATTAAATGTGATGATGCTTTGCTAATCTGTATTTCATATAAATCATATGCTGATTGGATAACTTATGATACAATATTTATGGAAGAAAATGGAAAAATAAGCATTCTAGATCATACCCAGATTTATCGTATCTGGGTGGAAGAGAAGAAAGAGATGTTTCCAATAAAAAAGGAATCATACCCAGTATAATATTATCTAGGTGGAGGAGAAGAAAAAGATTTTGGCGATCAAAAAGAATGATCATACTCATGATAATCAGATTTAGGATGAGAAGGAAATAAATAGGTTGCTAGAGGATTGGAAAATTTCAATACTTTAAATTGTAAGTTAGTCATTGTAGAAACCAATCCTCAAACTTATTCACAGATATGAGAATTAAGTCAATGGTAAAAGATATTTTTTTTAAGTAGTATCGTACCCATAAAATATTGTATTATGGAAAATCATATCCAGGCTCAGGAAGAAAAATTTCATACTTATAATGATCATACTTAGAATGATTGTACCCAGGATGATCATATCTTGGCTTATCATATTCAGAAAATATCATACATAGGATAAGAAAAAAAGAAAGAAACTGGAATGAATGAACAATTATGATACTTTCCAATTGAAGTCTAACGATGTGAAAGTTGTTCTCAAATGAATTTAAAGTCATGAAAGAAGTCATGATACAAGCACATGTTTATGAATGAAGGTGCTAAAGATGAGATAAGGCCGGTGAAAATCATAATGATAGAAACTAATCAACAATGTTATCAACCATTTAAGATGGTTGAATGAATTGGTAAAGGAAGAGATAGATAGACCTTGATTTTTTTTTCAAATTTCTTCATCAATTGGGTCAACAGTTGAAACACTTTGTTCAATTTTCAAGTGAATTTTCAAGTGATTGAAGAGAAGAAATAAAGGATATGATGTTTATTTTAAGTGGTTCAAGAGTAGAGATGAATGATTTTTATGAATGTGTTGTCTAGGGGGAGCTCAACATTCAAAATAATGATTTTATTCAGAAATTAAAGTGGTATCCATTTCTTCATAAATTTATACATTCAATTGATATAGGGTATTTTATTAAAGAAATAAGATTCAGAAATCAGACTCATGAATTGAAATTGGACTGGTAATTGAAATTAACATCTAAATAATAAGTGAATATTGTATTTGATTCAAGAAGAATCGAGAAGTGTTAAAAATGTCAAAATACACTTGATATTTTAAGCGAAATTGAGATTTGGGTGAATTTAAGTGAGCAAGAAATTTTTGGGGATTCCTGCCAAATCTCTCATGGGTCACCTATAAAAGATGAGAAGTTCATTTTACTTTTTTGATGACTGATGTACTGTACACGACAGAAGAGATAGATGCTCTGAGTTTTTAGAGAAGAAGGAGATTTCTGTATTGAGATTTTTGATGATTTTTTTACTATTTGAAGTTAAAGAGAAGAGGCAATATCACAAAATTATATATAACCGATCACTGTACTCAGTTATTATTGTACTCATATGATTACCATATTTGGATTGTCAATTGTATTTGGTTGATCAACATATAGAATTGGATAATAAAATTTGGGAGAATCGTACTGAGTTTTACATACACATAATTAAAGTGGTGCCAATTCATCTCTATCATATTATGTCAAAGTCATATTTTTCATACTGGGGAGAATTGTACCTCAAATAATCATACCTAGAAGAATAGTATCATGAAGAATTGGACTTAGAGGAATTGGACTGGGAAGAATCGCACTGGTAAAATCTGACTGAGTTTTCCATAACAATGTCCAATAACTTATTACCATCTTCTGAGTAATAAATTGAAGAAGTTTTTTTTAATTTAATACATTTGTGAAATTGAAAAGAAGCACAGGTAAAACGTATTGTAACATAAACTTTGTATTACCCTATTTGTTCTAAGAGGGTGCACATGTACTTTTGGATTGTCTTTAAAATATTACATAAGTGAAAGGGTATATCCTACTCATTATAATCCAAGGATTTTTTTCTAGTGGATTGTGTGGTATTGTATTTTCTTTAAACCATACCACGGATGTAGCTATTCGTATTGAATAGTGAACCTTGTAAATACTATTGTTTCTATAGATGTGTGTTTGAATTGTTTTCAACAGAGAATATAATCTATAACAGGAGGAAAAGGATGTTTCAATTGTAAGGAAAGTAAAAATAAAAAGTATCAATGATTCACCCCTCCCTCTCTCAGTGATGTAATTATACTAACTGGGCACTTACAGTAAAGGCATTATCCTTTGTTTTGGTTTCTAGTGGAATTCGTTATCTTGGTTCAATGTTTCACAGGGGTCAAAAATATCTATTTGCTGTAGGTAATACCTTATCTACCATCTTGTGTATCATACGAGATGGGTTTTACTCATTTTTATCCATGGGAAGATAGTTTTCATAGACCTAATAAAGATAATGAATTATTAATCTAAAAATTGAAAGGGGAAATAATGTTGAATCACACAATTTTAAATACTTTGATATTATTGATATTTTTATTATACAAAATCAATTCCCATTAAAAATTATTTCCATTGGGGGATTTGTTTATGCTAATTTTTCTCGTGTTATGGAAAATTTTTGGTGTATTTATTGACATGACATTATATATAATTGGGTAATCACTTATATCTAGTTACTGAATTGTTTTCTCTATGATATTCATGGTTTAATGATAATGACCCTAATATAATGAAGTGGAATTTATGAAAATAACCTTATTAATCTATAAATTTTATGTGTTGTGTGGAGAAAAGTGTAGTGATATATGGTTTTGATATAGAGTAGATGTGTTGTTTTTTGGTCATATTGTGGGGTGGTGCTATGTAGTTGTGATGTGGGGTGGCCATGTGATGAGTTTTGTGGTTAGGATTTGGGATGGTTGTGTTGAAAAAATGGTTGTGTCATGGTTATGGTAAGGAGGAAGTGGATCCAGTTGTGAATGGTGGTGATGGGGGTCATTTGGATTAACGATGATGATGGGTTTTTCATTTTGGTGGTGTTATGATGTGCTAGTTTCCTGGGTAGTACTAGAATTTGTAAATAATGATTTTATATAACATGATATGGATTGGTTAATGGATCGGAAATGGATAAAGAATTAATTTAAATGGGAAGTATGTATTAAATGGTTATTTCTTAATGTGATATTGAGAATGGATTGATAATTTATTATTTATATGAATAATTTTTTAGTAATATGAAATCTAGAATGGAATTAATTGAGGAGTATGAAATGAGAAATGTTTCTTGTAGATTATTGTTTGTTTTTTTTCATTTATCATGGTATTAAAAGTGGTGGGGTTGTGAGGTTTGGAGGTGATTTTTTGAGTTGGATATTTCTTTAGTTGTGGACTCTTAGGATGGGCTTGTGTGTGTGACTACTATATGTACAATGTATTTCATTTGTATTTCTATACTCACCCCACCCATATTGAGAACTATTTATTGATACCAATATATTATGGGTGTTTTTTACAATATCTTAGTGACAATGATGGCTGGATGGCTGCCCACTCTTTCCAACCCTCTCTTCTAGGTGATGTTGACATACATAGAATATGATGACCGAAGTCAAAAGTGCACTATTAATATGTTATGTGATGTGATGGAATATGTGTCTACATGTGATATTTTATGTGATGAGATATGATTATATGGATTAAGGTGTGGGTAATGTATGGTGGGAGGAGGGAACAAGGTTGATGTACGTCATGTTCATGATACCCTACTATTCTAGTTATGGATGTGGTGTGATGGAACATGTGTCTTTGAGTGAGATGTGATGTGAAGCCCTGGTGTCTTCAAGAGAGATGTGACATGATGGTTAGTTTCACATAGCGTGCATGGCTAGTTGTGATGTTTTAAATATGATATGGGAGGTCCATCGCATACAATGTTGGGGTATGAAAGTGGAAAATCAGTGAAAAAGTGGTGCATTATACCCTTTCATCAATATGATTCATACTATGTTATTATACTTGGATATGTTATTTGGTGAGCATGCCATGGTGAGGATGGGAATGGTTAGATGACCAAGGTATGTGTTATTGGTTTTTCTATATGTTCACTGGGGTATTAGTATTATCTTTTCATATGTTCATGGGAAATATTCATTACTCAACAAAGATTATTTGAATGCTCACCCTATATATATACAAACTATTCCAAGTTTCTATAAGGAATTTGTGGACTATTCTAGATATTATTATCTCATACCATTGTATTGTTTCTATGTTTCTTCCTTATCATTTATTTAGGGAATTTATTTAGAGACACTTATTTGTATCTATTTCATTTATACATGATTGGTGGGATGGTTTGGTTTTGTATTTTCTAATATTTCATGGATTTTCTTTCAATTAATTAATCACGTCTTTTGATCTAGTTATTATATAGGGTAATGCTTCCCATTTTTTGAGATTTTTGTACCATCAGTTCTAGTCACTAACTCGGGAACTACTATAGGTGGGGTTCAATCATCATTATCTATATTCCTTCATTATCGGACCAGGAGGGTACCTATAAAGGGAGGGGGTAATTAAAGTTTTATCAGTGGTGTTTTTTGTGGAATAGGATATAGTTTAGTGTTATTCATATTGAATAATTCTTGGGTTGGTTGGGAAACAATGTCATTTGATCATGGTGTGTGACACAGGGAATGGAATAATGGCTAGGAAATGGGATATTAGGGGGCCCTATGAATGATTAAAGGAATCTAAGCCTACTTAATGACCAAGTGAGGTGGCACCACTTACAAGGTAGAGACCTAGGAGAGGTTCATACATCATCATTGACTTGTATTATTTTTTTAATTGAGTGGTTTTGGTTTGGAATTTAAAATTAATTAAATAAATTGTAATAAAATTCTATACTATAGAGCTTATAAAATCCATGTTTCCCTTTCATATTTGGTTTCCAGTCATCATTAAACTTTGTTTTAGGTAGTGGAAGTTTAGTAGGAAGACCTGATTGATTCTCAGAGGGTTGGTCTAACTGAGAAGGATTATTAGTGGAAGAAAATTTTGTGCTCTTTTTAGTGAGAGGTTTTAGGGAAGTACGAGGGATATGTATCTAATTTTGAGATATAGAGATTCTAGGTGGAACTTGAGATCTCTTTTAGTTGGATCCAAGTCCAATCAGAGTATTGGGCCCCATTGGCAGTTAGTCAAATTTGGGGAGATCCACGACAGTGGTGGATGTTTTATCTTGGTGACCAGAAGGAGATATATGTTTCCTAGGTTTACTTTTAGAAATATTTTTGGGTAGAGTTCCTTTCATCATCCATGAAGGTAATAAAGAGGTTGGAGATATTGTCTCTTCCATAGGGGAGTATGTATTTATGGGAGATAGGAATAAAGTTCATTGATCTATTTCATTTCGTCCCGAACCATTTTTTGGATGAGGAGTTATGTGTGAGACTTTTTTGAGGAGGTTATTCATCCTTATATCTAGTGTAAAGTTACCCCTTTATGATTATAATGTATTTAGATATTCAGAAGAAGTTGGAGGTGATCGAGTGTATTCACTCATGTATAGGTTTATCATGAGAGGGAAACTAACATATTTCTTCAAGGAGTAGAGTTATTAGTGAAATGTATGGGGATCCATGACCTTCCAGGTTTTGACTAGTGGGGATTCAACCTCAAAATCTTCCTTTTCATCCTTCTTAGGATAGTTTCTTCTATTATAATCTTAGATTCTTTGGGACATTTTTATTTAACTATGGGGATTATTTCCTTTATCAGTATTAGTGCCTAGTAGTTTTTATGGATTAGTATATTAGAGGTTTTTAGGTTTAACACAATTTTCAGAAGTAGATTCTATTGAGTCTATTTCAGTAGCCTAGGTAGTAGGTTTATGTCCCATTGATAGGATTTTGAATAGGAAGTGGCTATACTTAGGAAATTCATCATTTTTAGCCACCTTGACCTGAGTGCATCTATGGAGGTGGAAATCATCAAAGAGGTAGTTAAGGTGGGCCTGTTTAGTTGCATACACTAGATGAAAAGACACTAAAGGTCAAAAAGATCATTTGAGATACACATAACTTATTGTCTATAATTTTTTGTTATTTTTTTGATTAAAAATCTTCTCAATACTTTTTTAAACCCACTATAGTCCATGCACTAGCAATATATACAGAGAGGCTTCACGTTCCCTTGGTGTTGACTATTCCATTCAGAAGAAAGACCTAATTTTTTGTTGTGTTCTTGGGATTTATGTTGATGATGTGGACACATATGTCCCATAAGGATCTATTCATGCTTTAGATTCATCCATATGAGGTCATCCTTACCATCAACTTGTTTTATTTGAAATCTGATGTTATTAATTACTTCCACAGGATAGTCAAGTTCTCGTATGTTGATGGTCAGTGTAAAGTTTTCCTTAGAAAGAGACGTTTTCATGTGGGAAGTAGACATGTGGCTCCCATTAATTCCTTGTAAGATAATTTATATTTGGATATAGTGGAAACTAGGATATAAGAATCTCTTAGGGGTTTCAAGGAGTTTTTAGATGTTTTTTCTGAGGAGGTTTTGACGCTACCCCCTTAGTGTGATGTTGAGTTTAGGATAGACATATTGCATAGTGCTTCTATAATTTGTATATATACTAGTCAGATTGCACATTTGGAGTTGTGGGAGTTGAGGAATTAGTTAGATTATTTGATGTATAAGTTTTGCATCTAGACCAGTGCATTTATGTGGGGCATTCCACTATTATTCACCCTGATGGAGGATGGTAGTATGAGGTTTTTTATTGACAAATAAAGGTTCAATTAGGTGATTTTAAAGAATTATTACCATATTCTAAGAATATATTATCTTTTTAAACTAGTTTATAGGGGCAATTTTTTTTCTATGATCGATATCTGGTTTTGGTATCATCATTTGTGGGTGAAGAAGCTTGATATATTGAATAATTTCATTAGATTTAGGTATGGGAAATTTGATTTTGTGGTCTTTACATTTGGTGTTATGAAAAAATAATCTATGTTCATGGGGTTCATTACCTCACTATTCAACGTGTTCTTGTACAAGTTTGTATCCACATTCATTGATTACAACTTTATTTACATGAAGTCAGAGGAGAAGCATGACAATCTTATCAGAGCAATCCTGCCATTTTTTTGACACTACCATCTCTATATAAAGTTTTCTAAGTGAAAGTTTTATACATCATAGGTTTAATTTTTTATCAATGTGGTGTATCGGTAGGTTTTGGTCATGGAACCATTGAAGGTGGAGGTGGGGTTGTCTTGGACAACACCCAAGAATGTGGTAGAGGTTTTTAGTTTCCCCAGCCACACTATCTATTACCATATGTTTTTATCTAATTCCTAATATATTGTGGCCCTGTTGGAAACATTAATTAGGAAATAATAAGATTTTATCTATACTAATTATTTTCAATCAATGTTTTACTACTTGTAAGGTAAATTTATAAGTTCATCATTAATCTAGCTTCCAGAGGAAGGGGTGATGTTTGAGGTGTTTTAAAATGATTCCCACCAAGGATTGGGATATTTCTTGATGCAATAGAAAATGGTTATCTCTTAGGTATCTATGTAGTTAAATCCTCAATATTGTAACTATTCCACCCATAATATGGATTTAGTAGTAGTTATATTTTTTCTGAAGTTTTGGAAACATTTCCTCAATGGAGAGTGTATTTTGGTCCTCACTTATCATAATATCTTGAGGTATTTTTTTATCATGATATGTATATAAGAAAATAAAGGTTTATAGTGTTTCATTAAGAATATGACTTTGATATATCCTAAACTTTAAGAAAAATAAATTCCATGGTTGACTCTTTGAGTAAGAAGTCATAGAAGAATGTTTTTCGGGTGTTTGGGGATTCTTGGGGGTTGATGGAGGAGTTGGAATCCCTACATTTAGAATAAAGTGTGGTTGATGGGGGAGGTTTCTTTTTTCAAATGGAAGTGTAGTCTTATCTGATGTATTATGTGGATGAGTCTATATGGTGAGGCTCTAAGGAAGAGGTGATGCGTGATCATGTTGGCCATGGTGATGTTCTGATGGGATGGTCAGAGGATGGTCATAAATAGATGTTATTTTAGGGGAGGTCATTTATTATAGTAGATATGGGCATGAGAGTCCTTAATGTGTTTCATAAATCATAATTTTTTGTACAACCATGGGTATCCAATATGTACCATGTCTTAAGGATATAGTTTTGGTGTCCTGGGATGAAATGGTAAGTAGAAGAGTTTGGGGATCATTGTCTATTTTTTAAGTACATGAATGTATAGCACTATATTTCTATAGGTTTGTTGCATACCTTGGATGTTCTCGAGTGGATGTGGGATGACATATAGATGGAGTTTTTAAATGGTACACTTAATATCATGGATTTTGTGATATTATCTAGATAATCATAGATCATTTAATGAAATATTACCACTTCTTAGTGATCAAGGAGTCATTACTTGTAGATATTTTGGCATGGTGGTATGCGGATGAGGTAGTGAGGTTTAATGGAGTCCCAAGGACCATTATATTAGACCAGGATACATGTATTATCTCATTAAGATATAGGGTATAACAACATGATTTTGGAACATATTTATGATTCAACACAACTTTATACCCCATAAGGATATGCATACAGAGTATATAGACACTGGGGGAGATGTTGTGGGTGTTCATCTTGGAAATTGGTATATCATGGATAAATAAATTTTATTTGGTTTAATTTTATTATAAAAAAATATATCACACACACATCATCATGGACTTATTTAAGGATTTTTATGGAAGTTCATGTCTTTATTTATTGTGTTGCACCGAGGTTCGAGAGTTCTCAGCTCTTGGCCCTAATATTGTGAAGAAAATAATAGAGATGTATCAGATTATTTGTGAGAGGATAAAAGTAGTGTATGAATGAAATAAGTCTTATTCTAATCATAGTAGGATGAACTTAGAGTTAGAGGTTGGATACCACATATTCTTGAAGGTTTCCTCTCGAAGTGGGTAGTGGAGGGTTGGCAAGGGGAGTAAGATCTCAACCAATCTGTTGAGCCTTTTTTAGTGTTGTAATGCATTGGAAAAGTGGAATGTCAGTTGGAACTTTTGGAACAATTGGATTAGATCCATGACATCTTCCATATCTCTTATCTCCATTGGTATCATTACAAATACTCTCATGTCATTGACTAAGGGGAGTTGGATATTGAGGATGTCATGACGTTCATGGAGATGCCATTGGAGATCTAGTATCATTAAGAGAAGTTACTAAAATGAAATACCATTATTTGGATCATGTTTTTTGGAGTCATGGTTCCCTGGAGAAGAATACCTAAGAGTTTGAGATGCTGATGTGTGTCCAGTACAAGAAGTTGTATTGAACATTGGCTTGTTTTTCCTTTTTATTCTTGGTGGTGTCAATTTTGAATCATACTAGTGTATGGAATTTTCTTCTTGATGTTGATGTAATGCGTGATAAAACTCATGGCACATGAGTAAGGGAAAACATGATTTCTAATCATGGAATGTTATACATTGACATGATTTGAACCATACAGGTGATTCAGTTCCACCCAAAGTGGATAATAGCTTTCCCTGGAATATGGAATTCCTTGAATTGTGTGCTTGGGGATCAATTATGTGATGTTAGAAATGATTTCTATCATGGTATTTTTGGGGGATTATATGGTGGTACAATTTATTGGTACGAAATTGTGTGGTGTTGTGCTTTATGGGGTGAATGGTAAAGTGTTGTGGTGATGTGGTTTTGTGGGGTTTCTGGTATAAATTTTCCATGGTTGGAGGTTTGGATGGCGGTTGTGTTTGGTTTTGGTGAGATTCATGCGAGGTATCTCATGGGATTGTAGTTTGGACCCACTTTCCCAATTAATTTTGGGTTAGTTTTGATTCTCAATAGAGTAAATAGTTTGAGAGGTATCTAGTGTAACAAAAAAGACCATATGCCATATTATGTTGTGAAGATCAAGTGGGAAAGGTGTATAAGGATATTTTAAGGTGTTATAGAGTGAAAGAGTATTTTCCTAAGAAGATACAATGAGGATTAAGCTATTATGGTATAATATATAGTGTTATGTCGCTATGGAGAGGCCGATTCAATGTAGCAACTTGGGTTTGATGTTTTGAGGTTCTGTTTTTTAGGGTTATCTGTGTCATAGGGACTTGGTTGTGGCATATCCCCCCTCTTGGCGGGTGATCAATGTGTCATAGAGAAACAACTACACCATAGGGGGAGTATTTAGTGAAGTTTTGTGCTACTAAATTTTTTGTCATAGTTGTTCCATATAGCAGTAGATGTGGCACAACCTGTTCCTGGTTGCTGGGGGTCTCTGGTGTAAGGGTATAGGATAAACTGTGTTCACCCACTGTTTTATAGAATTTGGAGAATTTTAATAATCTTGAATCTCAGTGTCTGATTTGACCAAAAGGATTGTGTCATGGCGAGGTTGTTTTTGTTGTGGTCCCTTTAGTTTTAACTGGTTCTGTGACATGGTTTCAATGGATATACCATGGTCTTATGTTTTGTAGGTTGAATATAAATTCACAAAGTCACTCATACCTGATAAATTTATTTGGTGTCTATCACATTTTATCTATGGGAATATAGTTTCTATCAGCCTAATAAATATAATGAATTTCTAATTTTAAAATTTAAAAGGTAAGTGTAATTTAAACGTAGGCATTTATAAATTTTGATATTATTAATGTTGTGATTGTACGGGTTAAATGCCTCACTAAAAAATGTGGTTGTTGGTTGATTTTTTTTATTGATTTGACATCTACAATGGAACCTTTCTTGGTTTTATAGTTAACATCAATCTAAATGTAATAATATAATTAGTTATATCTATTTAATAAAATGGGTTTTCATATAGATTTATGGTTGTGTAAAAATTAACCTAAAATAAAGAATTTTAATTGATGAAAATACCCTTTATAATAGGAAAAAATTAATTTTTTGTGTTTTGAAAAGTTTTATGGTGTGTGGTTTTGATTTGGATAGGATGTGTTGTGTTATGTCTATGATGTGGGGTGGTGATGTTTAGTTGTGATATGAGGTGTTCATGTAATGAGTCGTGTGGTCATGTTGTGGGGAAGTTGTTATGGAAAAGTGGTTGTGATATGAAAGTGGTAAAGGGGAAGTGGATGTGGTTGTGAATGGTGGTGATGTGAATCCAGTTGGATTGATGAAGATAATGGGTTATTAGTTTTTGGGGTTTTATGATGTGCTAGTTTCCTGAGTTATAAGTGAAGTGGTAAATAATGATTTGAAATAAAATCATCTGGTTTAGTTAATGTAATGAAAATAGTTAATGAATGAATTAAAATGGAATGTTTTTCATAAATGGTTTTTTATTAATGTGAAATTAAAAATGTTTAGATAATGTATGGGTTAAATGAATGTAATTGGTTTGTAATAATAAATCTATAATGGATTTAATTAAAGAGGATGAAGAAATGTGAAATGTGTCATGTGGGTTGTTGTGTGGTGTTGTGAATTTAGTGTGGTAAGGAATATGGTCATATTGTGAGATTTATTAGTGATGTTGTCAATTGTTTGGTGCATTGGTTGTAAACCCCTTGGATTGGATTGTCTATGTGACTACTATATATACCTTGTAACCTTGTATTTCATTTTGATTTCTACACAAACCATACCTGCACCATGCACCATATGATAACACCCATATAATTGGGGGGGGGGGGGTTTCCCAATATCCTAGGTATGAGGATGTATAGATAGAAACCTCATATTTCCCTCTCTGTATTTCAGTAAATGTTGACATGAACGGGTTGTAATGGCCAAAATTCAAAAGTTCACTATCAAAATGGGATGTGATGTGATGTCTTAAGTGTATGTTGAAAAGATGTGATGTGATGATATGACTTATTGTGGGGTCATGAAAGTTATAAGGAGGGAACAATGTTGATGTTTTCATGTTCATGATACCCTAATATTCTAGTTATGGATTTCATGTTATGGCCCAACTATATTTTGGACAGATTTTATTGGATGAACTAGGTTTCTATGGGTGATATGTGACATGATAACCAGTTTTGTGTGGGGTGTTTGGATTATTGTGATGTTATATGAAATATATGGGGCACCAGGATGTATGAAATTAGATTGTGAGAAAGGAAAGTCAGTGGAAAAGTGGAGTGTGGTACCCTATCATAGATATTCTTCTTAATATGTTATTATACTAGGATGTATTATTTGGTGAGTGTTTCATGGTGAGGTTGGTATTTATTAGATGAAATATATAGGTGTTGTTTGTTCCGTTGTTTTCTCATTGATGAATTATTATGATCTTATCACATGTGCATAAGATACATTTGTTACCCTACTGAGTGTAATTGTATGCTCACCCTACTTATATAAAAACTTCATTTAGGTATCTAGTAAGATTTTGTGTTCCCTGTTGGAAATTACAATTTCAAAACTTTAGGCTATTGTTGTCTTTCTACCTTAGCTTTTATTTAGGTTATTTATCTAGATAATTTTATCTATATCTATTTCATTTATACATGCTTGGTGGGATAAATTTGGTAAAATTTTTATATCATATTATGATGTTTCTTATAGTTGATTTATCCAATCTCATGATCCTATTATTATAGAGGTTAACCCCTCCTTTTTGTGATATTTTTGTACCCTCGGTGCTAGTCTCAAACTCAGAGCCTACTAGAAGAAAAACTCAAGGTTCTTTATCTCTCTTTCTTCATTTCTGGATACAGAGGGGTACCATTGGAGGGAGGGGGAATGAAAAAAAAACTATATAATGATTAAATAATAATAAAATATACATATATTATGATTAATGGATTACTAATAATGTAATTAGTAAATAATAAGAAATAATATTAATGAATGGTTAACATTTTAAAAAAATTATTTTCTAATATAATAAGTTTTCCACAATAGTTTGGTATTTTATATAAATATTTATTTTAAAAATTTTAACATTTAATTTTGAAAAATAACTTCATTTATGGAACATTAATAATAATATAAACAAAAGATAAAATTTTGAGGTTTTTCTGAAACATTTGATTTTTAGGTGAATAGTTTAAGATACTATTTTACCAATATTGATGGTTTTATACTATTATTAGTATATGAATTTGAATTAAAATTTTTTGAAACATTTTTTTTCTAAGGCTAAGTATGTATATGTTATAGAGGACGACATGTAGTTGATATGGTTACTATACATATAGAAGGAAATTAAAAAATAATAATAAGAGGGAAGTTATTTTGTGACAATCAAAGTACCATCCACCATTAAAAGAATTTGGTATCTCATTCATTCATTATTTTTTTAATAAAAATTCAATATCATCTAGAAAATTTTAGGTTAAATGTTATTTGAGCTATATAAGATCTCAAGGATGAGAAATCCAAATGACATGTTCACAAAATTTTTATTCCATGATATCCTAAGGTAACATTTTTCCTTAGTTGGACTCTACTGAACGAAAGGGATATGGAAGACACTGTATGAATGAGGAAGGTGAGTGTGGTTGGCCCAAAGTATTAGAGGATGATAATAAGGTTCCTTGAAGAAATATACTAGTGGGTGATTATTGAGACCGTGAATATTTCCTCAATTCACTGTATGATTTCTCATCTGTTGTTTATACACTAATTATTCACATAAGCACTTTATAATAGTGGAAACATAATCCTTTATCATGTGGGTTAGCTTACCAAAATTTTTAAAACATATTATGGATGATATACAAACTGGTATATGGATGTATTAAACAACATACCAGTTTGGTTGGTTCTGTTGCTGAAATCCTCAATTGAGTGGCGAAGTCAATTGAAATAGGATTTCAATTTTTTGATGGTAGGGAAACAATTTTTACCATAAATTTATCTCTATAAAACGATTTTGGACTAGTTTTTGAGTGCGTGATGTTATATATTATGAAAATTTTAATGTTTTCTTATAAAGATACAAAGTTTTTTAATAATTTACTTTTACTAATGAAATGATTTTCTATGTTTTCAAGTGGTCATAGGGAGAAAGTATAAAACATGTAAAACCAGTGTTTCCATTTACTTATCATATTATAATTCCTTTATGTATGATTATATGTTTGGTTTTTCATTTATGAGGTGATTAGAGTGAAATAATACTTTCTAATTCTTCTGCTTCAAAACAGAAGGAAAGAAAAAATTGTTGGTTTTCCACTACAGTATGAACTACTAGTGGATACCAATTTTATGTCAGCTTATGGTTCAACCATTTGGTGTTTGTATTGGTCATTTAGGAACCTTATTAACAATAGATATAATGATCCAAAGATATTGTAAAAAAGTTTCTATAAAAAAATAAGGATGAAGGAGTGATCTCAAGTAGAAGAGGTCAAAAATTATGTATAAATAATGTTAATATATTTGAGGCAAGTTATGTCAAAGTTTATAAAATGAATAATTAAATAGAAGTAAAAAATAAATATTCTCTAGCATGTCTTATTTCTAATGTAAAGAATAATATGTGTTCTTTATATCTTATATAGTAGTTGAAGAAGAATTATGTGGATGAAAATGGTTTATAATAACTGAATGGGTTGAATACCAAGACATGGGTGTTGATGAATTAATCTCATCATTCCCCTATCAATGGATATGGAAGGAAGAAACAAAAATATTCCTCAAATTTTAATTTGATATTCATAATTATGGTTGAGGAATAGAATATAAATTCTTTTATTTTTATCCCTTAATATACATAAAAAGTGGTAGTAAAATAATATCATGAAAGAATCAAAATATATTTGATTAAGCTAATATGGAAGAGATCTATTATTTAAGGGGACCATACACTACTAGAATTTTTAGCTTTCGAGGCGGGGGACTTATAGCGGCCCCCATTTGGCGGCCGCTAATACTATCAACATCGGCCTCCAAATGGAGGCCGCTGCATTTTAATACAAAAAACCTAATTTTTCCCTCCCCGACCCCGCGACCCCGCGACCCCATTTTCCCCTCCCCGACCCCGCGACCCACCCATCCTCGACCCCACGACCCTCGACCCCTGGAGACCCCGACCCCACGACCCGGTGACCCCGACCCCCGACCCCCAGCGACCCCGATCCCCGGTGACCCCTCTCCGACCCCCGATGACCCCTCCCTGACCCCCGACGACCCCGGACCCCGACCTACAGCGACCCCGAACCCCAGCGACCACCGACCCCAGGCGATTCCCGGTGACCCTAGCAACCCCCGACGACCCCGACCCTCGGTGACCCCCACCCCCAGCGACCCCCACCCTCTTGCCTCTGTGCTGCGCCACCCTTAACCCCGGCGACCCCCACTACCTTGCCTCCGCGCTGCGCCCCCTGTGACCCCGACACCCCCACGACCTAACAACCCCCACCCCCTGCCTCCACGCTGCACCTTTGGATAGTCCCGCTGCCTTCATCCCCTCCTGGCCCCGCTGCATCCCTCCGGCAAGTCCTCTTGCCTCCGTTGGACCCTCTCGGTCCATTGTGCCCCACCGTGTAAAACCCTCCCACGCTTCGTTAAATGGTTCCTCCCCTTTTGAGTCCGACCGTCAAACCCCTATCGTCAAGTCACTACACCGTCATGGATCCACAATCGAGTCACACCCCATTACCCGTGGTCGAGTCCTCTGCAGGTAATGTTTTTTATCCTTCAAATTTGGTTTTTAAATTTTAATGATATGTGTTTTTTTAGAATTTAAATAATATATTTAACTTTTTATTTCTATTAAATACAGATATTTATAGGAGCTGGATTGATATGCAAGATAGGTTTTCAGCTGAATATTATGAGGGGATTAAGCGATTTATGGATTTCACCAACAGATTTCCAAGTGATATTATTAGTTGTCCATGAAGAAAATGTGAAAATAGATATCTCTTCAAACGAGATTGTGTTAGAGAACGTTTTTTAATGGGTTTTTGAAAAACTATAAGACATGGACACGTCACGGAGAAGATTCTGTTTCATGTCATCGTTCAGAAAGTATTCATATGAATGTTGATTCGAGAACAGTTGATCCGATGAACATAATGCTCAATGATATAATGCATCAGTTTCAACCTGAAGACAGTAATGTCGTAAATGACGACGTTGGATTGAGTAATCCCCATTCTTCTACAGATGGAGAAGCATTAAAATTATTTTAAATTCTTGACGATGCTCATACTGAATTATATCATGGATGCACTAAATTTAGTAAACTGTCATTCATCATTGAATTGTTACACCTGAAGTCCTTGAACCAGTGGCCAGACACCTCATTTGACATGTTGTTGGTATTGTTGAATAAGGTACTCCCTGCTGGAGTGAAGATTCTGGAGTCATTATATCAAGCTCGCAAGTTGACCGATGATCTTGGTTTTACATATGATAGAATTGATACATGTTGCAATAATTGTATGTTGTTCAGAAAAGATAATTAGAAATTAAATATTTGTATTGTTTTCTATGCATCCAGGTGGTATACCAATGAGATTAATCAAGGTAGTCAGATTCTTCCTGAGAGAGTCTTGAATCAAGGGCGTTGCCGCTAAACAGAGTCGTTATTTTCCACTAAAACCAAGACTGAAGAGATTATTCTTGTCCACTAAAATTTCTAAATTGATGACTTGGAATTCAGAGAGAAATAAAGAGTTTGATAAATTAACTCACCCAACAGATTCTTTGCCATGGAAAGAGTTTGATCAAAGATACCCAGACTTTTCCTGAGATGATCATAATATTCGACTGGGTTTGGCAGTAGATGGTTTTAACCCATTTAGGCCCATGTTTGGTGCAACACATAGTACGTGGCCAGTGGTGTTGGTTCCATACAACATTCCCCCATGGGTATGTATGAAGCAACGTTTTTTTTACTGTCAATTCTAATTGATGGACCGAGAGGACCTGACGATAAAATCAATGTTTATATGCAACCTTTGATTGATGAGCTGCAAGAATTTTGGGCCGATGGTGTAATGACTTTTGACTTGGAAGCTAATGAAATGTTTAGACTTCGAGCCGCTTTGTTATGGATAATTAATGATTTTCGAGCGTATGCTAACTTATCAGGTTGGAGTAAAAAAGGAGAATTTGCTTTCCCTTATTGTAATAAGAGTAAGAAATCTATATGGATTAAGAACTATAGAAAGTGGGCATATCTTGGTCACAAATGATTTCTTACTCCATTTAATAGGTTCAGAAAAGACCATGTATCGTTTTATGGGAATAGAGAGTATGACCCATCACCACAAATACTATCTGGGGTTGAAATTTGTGCACAACTTGATCAAGAAAAAATCTATACAATGTATGATTTTCAAGATTTATTGGTTCCTGCATTTCCTTCTATTCCTGTTTCAAATAGACAGTGAAGTCATAATTGGAAGAAACAGAGTATTTTTTTTTGAATTTCCTTATTGAAAATATAATATTTTAAGACATAATTTGGATGTGATGCACATTGAAAAAAATGTATGTGATAATATACTGTGCACCATTTTAGGCGTCAAGGGGAAATCAAAGGACAATGCTAATGCTCAATGTGATTTGTAAGAAATGGGATTGATAAAACCATTACATTTACAACTGGGTGAACGTAATCGGGCATACATGCCTGCTGCACAGTACACAATGAGTAAAAAATAGAAACAAACATTTCTATCAATTTTGAAGACCGTTAAGGTGACAAATGGTTATTGCTCTAATATTTTGAAGTGTGTGAATATGAAAAGAATGACATTACAGGGTTTGAAAAGTCATGATAATCATATTCTGCTTCAATAGTTAATTCCTATAGCAATTCGTGATTTCTTACCTGCCCAGGTTGTTGAGCCATTGATTGGAGTTTCTAATTTTTTCAGACAACTCTGTTCTAGGAATCATCACATGAGTGATTTGAAAAAGCTACAGGATAAGATTGTACTTGCACTATGTCACCTAGAAAAACTATTTCCCATCTTTTTTTGATGTCATGGTTCACTTGACTGTGTATTTAACTGGTGAAGTCATTGCGGGTGGTCCCGTGCAATTCAGGTGGATGTATCCAATAGAGCGATACTTAAATACATTGAAATGGTATGTGCGCATCAAAGCTTGTCCGGTAGCCTCAATTTCCAAGGGATATTTAATGGATGAGTGTACTAATTTATGTGCTTCATATATTTATGAGGTTTAAACAAAGATAGATAAACCCTCCCAGAACGATGAGGGTCCAATTGGAGAAGGAATAACGTTTGATATGAGGAACGACGAGTGGGTTCAATATCATCGATATGTGTTTTTCAAAACTCCATCAATTATTCCATTGATACAGTAAGTTTCATAGTTTATGTGTATTTTGTTTCTATATTTATTTTATTGCTTACCTTATATTGTGTTGTGATTCAGGATGCATATCACTGAGTTGAAACGTGAAAGGCCCCGTGCAACTGACTATCAAATCCAAAAACATCATTTCAACACATTTCATGAGTGGTTCAAGACTTATGTATGTATAATTGATTTAATATTTTTATAGTGCAAATTAGTTGTATTTTCACAATCCTTTATCCATTAAACTAAATATGTGAAATTTTCAGATTCAAAAGTTACATGATTTAACCCATCATGTGAGTGAAGAACTCAACCAACTAGCTGATGTTCCATTTATTACAGCTTGTCGCTACAAGTCTTTGGATGCTAACAGATTCCGATTTCGTATTAGAGATGTTGACATGAACCGAGCCACACAAAATAGTGGGGTTGGTTTTTCTTTTGTTGGTGCGGGTTATTATTATGGATTTATGATAGATATTATTAAGGTTATTTATGGTCGTGGCTTAAAACACATATTGTTAAGGTATGATTGGGTTGATCCGGTTCGTGGAACAAAAGTTGATAACTTCAAATTTACATTAGCAAACTTTAACAATATGCTATATAAAGATGACCGAGTAAGAAATGAACCCTTCATACTGACATCGCCGGTAGAACAAGTTTACTTTGTCAGCATTGATTCTGATTGGAAAGTTGTGGTGAAAATGTCTAGAAGAGGGATTTTTCTGATTGACTAAGAGGAACCTGAAGTTGTCGCATTTCCTGATCAAACACTTGACCAAACAACAATAGCTGTATGAGATGAAGATATACAATGGGTCAGAGAGACAGTTTAAGGAGATACGATAGACTTGCATGATTAGTGAAAATTGAAATTATATACCCAGTTATTGTTTGTAAAAATATTTATGAGTTATATGTGTATAAAAATTGCTTGATTTAACTATAATTTCTTTTAATGTAGGTATGTCACAGGGTGGTCACATTGGTTTACCTAATTTTGTTAGTATGTATGTTTTCATTTTTCTAAATTAATTTATTGTAATTTTCTGTGTATATTTCCCTAATTGTTTCTAATCATTAATTTATATTGTAATTTAATTATGAATTTATGTTTATTAGGATCTAGTGCATCTTCCAGTAGACACATGGGTCCTGGTAGAGGGGTTCGATCCTAGAACTCTAGAGCCCGATTGGATGTGTTATTTGATGACACATTTCATCCAGTTGGAGAAGGTACTACTGTATTGAGTCGTCAGTTTAGGCATATGATATGAGACTCACACAGATTCCCTCTGATGACTCGTGAATGGAGTTATTTTTCCTAGGATACGATGGACATATTATAGAGGGAGGTTTAGATAAATTCAATGTTTAATTTTTCATGATATTGTTATTATTATTGTCCCATCAACTGACAATTTTTTTAATAGGATAATTTTTCATCCTATCCAGATGAGTTTTGGGCTGTATGTATGTCCAAATGCCAAAAATTATGGAAGGATTACAAGTCAAGGGTGAAGAGAGATCACTGGACCCCATTTTTGGGTGTGCCAGAAATTCTACAGCGAGTCCCTCTGGGCATTCTTCCTACGCAGTGGCAGGATTTGGTTGCGTTTTGGTCGAGTGAGGTGGTGATGGAAAGATTTATTACTTTTAATCTATAAATGAATAATTTTTCAAATGTCTATTAAGTAAATACATTGAATGTAGACCGAGTCTGCTCGTCATTCACATAATCGGGAGATGCAGGGAACGCATTCCAGACTTGGCACTCGACACGTGTCACAGATCAGACATGATGTAAGTTTAGAATTCACTATTCATTCATATTTTAAAAATATTGTAGTATAACATGGTGAACCCCTTTATTATAGTTACACCAACGCAGCGAGCTGATTGATCAGATGTCCATATGGGTGAGGACTCGTAGGGTGGGTGATCCTGATGTTTTTGGTGTTATAGTAAGCAAATTATTTACTAATAAATGTATTTTTTATATATAAAGTATTCATATTTGTTAATTGATTCATTATATTCTACAGGCTCAGTTTGACACTCAGTTAGCATAGTTTCCATAGGAGCAATGTAATAGTACTGTGCATAGAGATGAAATATTTCACCGTGTCGTGGGGCGTGAAGGTCATGGTTATTCTTTGAATTATGGCAGTGGTGTCCCACGACGTGCAGTTGTTAGAGCAGATGCAATGGGTGCATGTAGAGATTCAAGGATGCAGACACAGACTGAGATAGATGCTTCCATGTAGGATATGCAACACAATTTTGATGCACAGTTTCAGCAGGTACGTGCAGAGTATGAGGAGAGATTGTCACAGATGTCATCACGTATCAATGAAATAACGACACAACAAGTGGTGCCACAGGTAAACAAAAAAACAAACCATACTCAGATTGAATTTTATTGATATGTTTAAGATACATAATATTGATATATATTGTAGGCTCCGAATACTGCTGGGGACATTGCAGTGATATTGGTGATCCATATGAGAATGAACCCCATGCATGAGGTCATTTCATTTGTGTTGATGAATTCTCTAGAAGTTTTTATATCCTTGATGAATAAAATCTTCCATTTTTACCTAAATTAGTTTGTTTTAGTATTTGTGGATGACATATTTGTGCACTCTAAGACTGATGATGATCATACCCAATATCTTGAAATCATCTAGATTACACTTATAAAGCATCGACTATACGCCAAGCTATATATATTTCTTTTTTTTATTGATTAGATATAGTTATTAGGTCAAATAATCTCAGAGGAAGGTGTGTTAGGGGATGGAGAGAAACTATAGGTAGTTGTTTCTTGGGAGAAACCCAAGAACTCTTTAGATATCTGTAGCTTTCTAGGGTGAGTGAATTGTGAATTGGTCGTGCAGACGGCACATCAATCAGACATGCGGTTTGTGCGGTATGACTCAATATGCATTTTTTTAAGTGTTGGGCTCGCTTCATAAACGCACATGGGGGGTCCAAATGGGCAGAACAAAGTCAGAATGACCTGAAATTAGACAAAAACAATGGGTGAGTGAATTGTGAAGTGTTTGGGTAGACGATACGTCAATCAAAGGTGCCGTGTGCCCGCGATGACCGAGAATGCAGTTCTGGTGTCATAAACAGCCAAAACGGGCGTTTAACGGTCAAATTCATAGTTTACGACAACAGATTTACTTGAAATCACAGGTAAACAATCTAATTATTATTTGTGACATGTAATAGGATACGACATGTCAATCGAACATGCAGTTTGCGCGGTATGACTCAATATGCATTTTTTAAGTGTTGGGCGCGCTTCATAAACGCGCGTAGGGGGGGGGGGGTCCAAATGGGCCTAACGAAGTAATAATGGCCTGAAATCAGACTAAAACAATGGGTGAGTGAATTTTTATGTGGTCGAGCAGACTACACGTCAATCAGAGTTGCCATGTGCTCACGGTGTCCGAGAACGCATTTCTGGTGTCATAAACGGCCAAAACGGGCGTTTAACGATCAAATTCATAGAGGATGACATCAGATTGACCTGAAATCATAGGGAAACAATATAATTATTATTTTTTATGTCTAAGAGTATCCAAAACGTCAATCAGACATGTGGTTTGTGCGGTACGGCTCAATATGCATTTTTTAAGTGTTGGGCGCGCTTTATAAATGTTCGTGGGGGGGGGGGGTCCAAATAGGCTGAATGAAGTCATAATATCCTGAAATAAGACGACAACAATTAGTGGTATAATTGTGAGGTGTTTGAGTATATGGAATGTCAATCGGAGGTGCCGTGTGCCCGCAATGACTGAGAACATAGTTCTGGTGTCAGAAACGGCCAAAACGGGCGTTTAACGGTCAAATTCATAACGGATGACATCATATTGACATGAAATCATAGGGAAACAATCTAATTATTTTTCTTGATGTGTATGAGGAGACATAATGTCAATCAGACATGCAGTTTGTGCAGTACGGCTCAATATGCGTTTTTTAAGTGTTGGGCGTGCTTCATAAACGTGCGTGGGGGGGGGGGGGGTCCAAATGGGCCAAACGACATCAGATTGGACTGAAATTGGAAAAAAACAATGGGTGAGTGAATTGTGAAGTGTTCAAGAATATGACATGTCAATCGGAGTTGCCGTGTGCCCGCGGTGACCGAGAACGCACTTCTGGTGTCATAAACAGCCAAAATGGGAATTTAATGGTCAAATTCATATCGAACGACATCAGATTGACCTGAAATCATAGGGAAACAATATGATTATTATTCTTGATGTGTACAAGGATACAAAACGTCAATTGGATGCACAATTTTCACAATACGGCTCAATATGCATTTTTAAGTGTTGGGCGCACTTCATAAACGTGCGTGGGGGGGGGGGGGGGGGTCCAAACGGGTTGAACGAAGCCATAATGGCTTGAAATTAGACAAAAACAATGGGTGAGTGAATTTTGAAGTGGTCGAGTAGAAGACATGTCAATCAGAGTTTTCGTGTGCCCACGGTGTCCGAGAATGCACTTCTGGTGTCATAAACGGCCAAAACGGGCATTTAACGGTCAAATTCATAGCGGATGACATCAGATTGACCTGAAATCATAGGGAAAAAAAATCTAATTATTATTCGTGATTTGTATGATGAGACAACACATCAATCGGATGTGCGGTTTGCGTGATACAGTTCAATATGCGTTTTAAGTGTTGGGCGCACATAATAAACGCGTGTGAGGGGGGGGGGGGGTCCAAACGGGACGAACAAAGTCGTAATGGACTGAAATTAGACTAAAATAATGGGTGGGTTAATTGGGAAGTGGTTGAGCAGACAACACATCAATCAGAGGTGTCGTGTGCCCACGATGACCGAGAATGCAGTTCTGGTGTCATAAACGGCCAAAACGAGCGTTTAACAGTCAAATTCATAGAGGACGACATCGAATTGACCTTAAATCACAGGGAAACAATATAATTATTATTCTTGACGTGTACAAGGAGATGATACATCAATCGGACGTTCAGTTTTCATCGTACAACTCAATATGCATTTTTTAAGTGTTGGGCGCGCTTCACAAACACGCATGGGGGGGGGGTCCAAATAGGCCGAACAAAGTAGGAATGGCTTGAAATCGGACGAAAACAATGGGTGAGTGAATTATGAAGTTTTTGAGCAGATGGCACCTCAATCAGAGTTGCCGTGTGCCCGCAGTGATCGAGAACACACTTCTGGTGTCATAAACGGCCAAAACGGGCATTTAACGGTCAAATTCATATCATACAACATCGGATTGACCTAAAATCATAGGAAAACAATCTAATTATATTCTTGACATGTTCTAGGAGATGGAACGTCAATCAGATGTAAAGTTTGGGTGGTACGGTGCAATACACATTTTTTAGTGTTGGGCGCGCTTCATAAACGCGCGTGGGGGGGACCAAAATGACCAAACAAAGTCGGAATGGAATGAAATATTATGAAAGAAACTGGTGAGTGAATTGTGAAGTGGTCTAGTAGAAAACACATCAATCGAAGGTGCCGTGTGACTGCGGCGACTGAGAACGCAATTCTGGTGTCATAAATGGCCAAAACGAGCGTTTAACGGTCAAATTCATAGAGGACGACATCATATTGACCTGAAATTATATGGAAACAATATAATTATTATTCGTGACGTGTACGAGGATATGTAACATCAATCAGATGTGTAGTTTATGCAGTACGGCTCAATATGCATTTTTTAAGTGGTAGGAGCACTTCATAAACGCATGTGGGGGGGGGGGGGGGTCCAAATGGGACTAATGAAGTCGGAATGGCCTGAAATCGAAAGAAAACAACGGGTTAGTGGATTTTGAAATGTTCGAGCAGATGAAACATCAATCGGAGTTGTCGTGTGCCCGCGATGACCGAGAACGCACTTCTGGTGTCATAAACGGCCAAAACGGGCATTTAACAGTCAAATTCATATCAGATGACATCGGATTGACCTGAAATCACAGTGAAACAATCTAATTATTATTCATGATGTGTATGAGGGTATGTCACATCAATTGGACTTGTGGTTTGCATGGTACATCTTAATATGCATTTTTAAGTGTTGGGCGCACTTCACAAACGCGCGTGGGGGGGGGGGGGGGTCCAAACGGGCCGAACAAAGTCGGAATGGCCTGAAATCAGACAAAAACAATGGGTGAGTGAATTGTGAAATGGTTGAGTAGACGACACATCAATCGGAGGTGCTGTGTGCCCGCGGTGATCGAGAACACAGTTTTGGTGTCATAAATGGCCAAAACGGACGTTTAACGGTCAAATTCCTAGAGAACGACATCGTATTGACCTGAAATCATAGGGAAATAATCTAATTATTATTCTTGATGTATACGAGGAGACGACACATCAATCAGACGTGCGGTTTGCGTGGTACGACTCAATATGCATTTTTTAAGTGTTGGGTGCGTTTCATAAACACGTGTGTGTGTGTGTGTGTGTGTGGGGGGGGGGGGGGGGTCCAAACGGGCCGAATGAAGTTGGAATTGCCTGAAATAAGATTAAAACAATGGGTGAGTGAATTGTGAAGTGGTTGAGTAGACGACACGTCAATCGGAGTTGCCGTGTGCCCGTGGTGACTGAGAACGCACTTCTGGTGTCATAAACGGCCAAAACAGGCGTTTAACGGTAAAATTCATAGTGGACAACATCATATTGACCTGAAATTACTAGGAAAAAAATATAATTATTATTTTTTGATGTGTACGAGGATACTTCACGTCAATCGGACGTGCAGTTTGCGTGGTACGACTCAATATGTGTTTTTTAAGTATTGGGCGCGCTTCATAAAGGCGCGTGGGGGGGTCTAAATGGGCCGAACGATGTTGGAATGGCCTGAAATCAGACGAAAATAATGGGTGAGTGAATTTTGAAGTGGTCAAGAAAACGAAATGTCAATTGGAGGTGTTGTGTGCCCGCGCTGACCGGGAATGCAGTTCTGGTGTCATAAACGGCCAAAACGGGCGTTTAACGGTCAAATTCATAGCGGACGACGTCGGATTGACCTGAAATAATATGGAAACAATCTAATTATTATTCATGATGTGTACTAGGAGATATAATGTCAATTAGACATGCAGTTTGCGCGGTTCAGCTCAATATGCATTTTTTAAGTGTTGGGCGCGCTTCATAAACACACTTGGGGGGGGGGGGGTCCAAACAGGCCGAACGATGTTGGAATGGATTGAAATCAGACGACAACAATGGGTGAGTGAATTTTGAATTGGTCGCGTAGATGGAACATCAATTAGATATGCGGTTTTCATGGTATGGATCAATATGCATTTTTTTAAGTGTTAGGCGCGCTTCATAAATGCGCGTGTGGGGTCCAAATGGGCCTAACGAAGTCAGAATGGACTGAAATCAGATGAAAACAATGGGTGAGTGAATTATGAAGTGTTCAGGAAGACGACACGTCAATTGGAGGTGCCGTGTGCCCGCAGCAACCGAGAATGCACTTCTGGTGTCATAAACAGCCAAAACGGGCATTTAATAGTCAAATTCATATAGGATGACATCAGATTAACCTAAAATCATAGGTAAACAATATAATTATTATTCGTGACGTGTATGAGGAGACGACATGTCAATCGTACGTTCAGTTTTCATGGTAAGGCTCAATATGCGTTTTTTAAGTGTTGGGCGTGCTTTATAAACACGAGTGGGGGGGTCCAAACCGGCCGAACAAAGTAGCAATGGTCTGAAATTAGATTAAAACAACGGGTGAGTGAATTTTGAAGTGGTCACGCATAGTTCACGTCAATCAGAGGTGCCGTGTGCCCGTGGTGGCCGAGAACGCAGTTCTAGTGTCACAAACGGCCAAAACGGGCGTTTAACGGCCAAATTCATAGGAGACGACCTCGGATTGACCTGAAATCATAGGGAAACAATCTAATTATTATTCGTGACATGTATGAGGAGATGACACGTCAATAAGACATGCGGTTTGTGCGGTACAGCTCAATATACATTTTTAAGTGTTGGACGCTCTTCCTAAACGCACGTGGGGGGGGGGGTCTAAATGAGCTGAACGATGTCGGAATGTCATAAAATCAGACAACAAGAACGAGTGAGTGAATTGAGAATTGGTCGCAAAGACGACACGTCAATCAGACGTGCGGTTTTCATGGTACGACTTAATATGCGTTTTTTAAGTGTTGGGCGCGTTTCATAAATGCGCATGGGGGGGGGGGGGGGGGTCCAAACGGGCTGGACGAAATCATAATGGCATGAAATCAGTCGAAAAAAATGGGTGAGTGAATTGTGAAGTGGTCGTGTAGATGGCATGTCAATCGAAGGTGCCGTGTGCCCGCAGTGACGGAGAACGTAGTTCTGGTGTCAAAAACAGCTCAAATGGGCGTTTAATGGTCAAATTCATAGAGGGAGACATCAGATTGACCTGGAATCACATGTAAATAATATAATTATTATTTTTTATGTGTATGAGAAGACAATACATCAATCGGATGTGTGAATTGCACGGTACAACTCAATATGCGTTTTTTAAGTGTTGGGTGCGCTTCATAAACACGTGTTGGTGGTCCAAACAGGCGGAACGATGTCGGAATGGACTGAAATTAGACGAAAACAATGGGTGAGTGAATTTTGAAGTGGTCGCATAGACTATATGTCAATCGGAGGTGCTGTGTACCCGCGGTGACCGAGAATGCAGTTCTGGTGTCATAAACGGCCAAAACAGACATTTAACGGTCAAATTCATAGCAGACGACATCAGATTGACGTGAAATCACAGAGAAATAATCTAATTAGAACCATAGAATTAATGATTTTAATTTTTTAAAATGGTAATCAAAATTAAGAATATATTTTGAAAATAAAATAATTTCGATCTGTTATAGTAAGTTTGAATTGAAATATGTTAATTTGTTTCAATTATTTGTTTATAGGTTTTATTCGGTATTTATTTTGTTATTAAATTTTGTTATGTAGTTATATTTTATGATGGATGTGGATCTTGGATTATGACTGATGATATTTATGTGGGTATATTTTATTGTGTTATTGATATTTTTTTAAAAAAAATTTAAAAACATATAGCGGCCGCCATTCGGAAATCGCTATAGGGACATCATACAACGGCCGCCATTAGGAGGGTGATGTAGGTGATTCCATCATCTCCATTTGGCGGCCGCTGTAGCCTATTCCAGATTTCCTACAGCATCCGCCAAATGGTGGTTGCTGATAGCAACAATGACGGTATAATGACCCACACTTTACATTGTTATTGCTTCAAAATTGAAGCACACTTATTACAACATATAACAAAACCATGAAAGGACCATATAGGTATAGTGTATTTAGAAACCGGGAAACATAAACAACTGGTTCATAAAGAATCTACATTGCCTCCCATTTATTTAATCATATCTAGTGTCCCTTTTGGCATATCCTACTTAATAACCATCTTCCTAACCTGGGGAAAGAAAACATACAAAAGGGTGAGCTCAAATGCTCAGTAAGGGTAAACAAAAGAAATATCAATCACATTATATTCATAAGAACATAACATTTTAGAAATATTAATCCTTCAAAAGAGATCATAATTTCATAACATGGGATAAATCATAATCGTGAAATGTAATCCCAATAATCATAACTTAAAACATGAAACTTTGTGGCATATACACATAATCGTAGAGAATAATTTCTTAGTAGTCAAGACTCATTGCCAAGACTATCTTAGTGGACAAAATCCATTTCTGAACCAAGTTCACTCCTCGTTTCAGTCTTGTTTCACTGAACCGGATTAACCTGCCATTCCGGCCATGTCTATCTCATGAGATATAAATCATTACCCAATGCATTGGAGGGAGATATAGGTCCCACCCATCTCATAATGGTACCATTCTTATGTGTGCCACAAAATCATAAATCATACATCTTTGCATAACCCATTTAATAAAAATGGGATTCTTAAACATCGTGACATCATAAAAAAATTCATATAAGATAAAGGAATTCATAAAAATAATTCCATCACAAAATAATCAAATCAATGTAATAATAGGGATATAAACAGAACCCTATATTATCTTAGATGGAAAATAATTTTGATAAAACACTTGAACTCCATTCTTGAGGAAAATATCCTTTCCACTTCAATTTTTTTCCCTTTCTTAACATTTAATACAATTTTAAACTAAAAGAAAATGATTAAAAATAAAAATTAAAACTTGTAAAGGAATATTCATGGAAATAATGTTCTAAAAATCCATTCATGCCGTATAAGTTAAAAAAAAATTCTTCTCATACTTTGGCCGGAAAAGTCAAAAGTACCTCATACAAAAAACGACAAAAGATTCCTTTCATATATTTTAATAAAAACTCACCAATGGGTAAAATTGGATTTAAAAATTTTTATGTGGATGGAAATAATATTACATAATGAGGAAACATGGATGTGGATGATAAATATTCCCCAATAAATTCTGAAGTATAAACAATCTCGGATAAAAATGAGATTGTGAGATTTTCCCTTACCTTAGGTCTGATTTGATTCGTAAGTGTCCGAAACTCCTATATAATGATTTAAATAATGTCATTGACTTATTCCAGAATCATACTCATTGTTATGATATCATATATGGTCATATTCTTAACTTCTTATTAGTAATATTTCATTGCTACTTGTTATTCGGGTGTTTATTACTTTTTGTTCTTATGCGTGTTTTGTCGAATAAATTCTTATTCTTCTTTTTAGTTTATAGATACCTAATTTCCAGAATGGTATTAGTGTAATATATATCATATTTATTCATTCAATTCATTTATATAATTATTATTCAATGAAGATCATGTAGAACGAGCCGCATCACATCGTGGAGACGGTATTCCGTACATACGCACAAGCGATGATATCGTTCCCATGATCATGGAATTGTATTGAAATGTATGTATACTATTTCAAAATAAATATCACTTTAAAATAATCATATATAGTTATTATTTACACCATTATACCCATCCAAGTATAGTGGTGGTGGAAAATAGATTACACCACGGCGTGGAGACAGTATTCCGTACGTACGCACGCGCGGTGATTTCATTTTCCGTAGGATGGATAGATTGTTAAATAGGGTTGTTTCATTATTATAATAACATATCAGAATATTATTGATACTGATGTTATTACTTAATAATGAAACAACTAAATAATAATAATTAGAAGAAGAAATAAAGTTGAAAGAATCGGTAACGGACATTACCTCTTCTTTGAAGCGCCTCTTCTTAACCTCCTCTTAGGGCACTAAAGATGGTTGTTGAAGAAAAATAAGACCTCTAGGACGTTTCTAGGGAAGTGGAGAAGAGAAATTGGCATGGTTTGTCCGAGATTGAAGGCTCAAAGTGGTGTGACGAAGAGAGGGAGGAGGTTCCCTTTTATAAGGGAGGAGAGGGGCACCTTAGGAAAAACTAAAAATATTATTTTATTATAATGTAATATTCAGTTTTTAATAGCTCAAAATTGATTTATTTCTAAGATAAGGAGGGTATTGGTCTAAATACTCTCATCCAATAGAATTTATACAAGTTTAGGTTTCTATTTTAACCTTATCATTTAGATTTTACTTTAAGTTAAATAATTTTACTTTTACTGTGTCTTCTTGTTTTCTTACACTATATGGTTAATAAACTTACTATAACATACCAAACGAACCCCAAATTGTTTATTATTAATATATATAACCTTATCTAAGTCATTTTGCCGAACATTAGATTTTTAGGAATAAAATAACAATTAATAATATAATAGTTGTTTTAAAACACTATTTTATGTCAATTTTGACACTATTTGGTAATTGATTTTTGCGAAAATCATAACAGAATGATTAGTTCGAACAAAGTTAATTAAATCAATTCTAACATGTCATATTAACCTAGAAAATTAGTGTAATTCATAAAAAGTCTCAAATTACATTTATTTGGGTATTTATAACATCAATTATGTCAATATTTCATTAATAAGATAATTACTGCATCATCATTGTGTCATAAAAAAATTAAATTATTTAATGCCTAAAAATTATAAATAAAATACCATTATATAGGAAATATGTTTATATTTATAATGAATATTTATAGTCGAATTTATATTTTGTATAACCCTATATTAAAAATGTTTTAGTTATTAAACTTTGATTTTAACTATTTTAACTATTCTTTAAATAAAAAAATATTAAATGTCCTAATCTAATCCAAGTGGGACTAAATGGTAATATTTTATTCCTAAGGTTGTTTTTGGTCAAATTAAACTTATCCAATAGAATTAGGACATGTGTTAGGGTAATAATAATATCATTTTTACCCTTAATTACCCTATTTACTTTTAACCGTGGTAAAAAAAAGTAAAAAGTTACTATTCACCAAAAATTATTTTCATCTCATTGAACCACATTTTAGTCCTTTATATTAACCGTGTTTCTCGGATTTTCGAAATTCCACTCACAGAAGCGGTAAAATTAAGTTTTATGTGAATTTGAAAATTCTCCTAGGAGGTGGGTAAAAGACGGTGAAAAGTTAAATAAAATTTATATATATATAAAATTATTAAAAAATGACTCCAATGAATTACATTGAATTTATATAGGTTTTATGTATCAATTAATTAAATAAAAAGTCGGTTTTTAAATAGTAACCAAGTGTTTTCACTATTCATCAAAAATTGAAAGTTTTCAGAAAAATAACAAAATTTCACCCTATGCTAAATTCGATACTCCGGATCCAAAAATGAAGTCCATTTTGAAAGATAAAATTTACAAAATTTCAAAAATTGGGTATTACTATTCATAACGGCTAGTTTTAATAATATTGTAATAACATATCATTGTTTAGTGAAACTCAGTATTGCATACAACGCAAGCTATCGAGGAAGGCCGCAATTGCGTGTAAAGCAAGCCAAGCTAGTGTTGTGTGTAGTGAAAGATTCCTTTGATGATTTATGTAACATAAAAACAAAATATTTCTCATAAAAATCTCGGGTGTTACATTTTACCCCCTTAAAATGAATTTTGCCCTCGAAATTCATTACTTGGTAACAAACAGATGAAGATACCTCTCCCTCATCATATCCTTAAGCTCCCATGTAGCTTATTCTAATTGGTGGTTCCTCTTTAAAACTTTCACCAAGTAAGTGGTCTTGTTCCGTAGGACTTTTTCACTACGATCCAGAATCTCTATCTGCTGTTCTTCATAAGAAAGATCTTTCTCTAGTGATACAACTTCTGAGCTGAGTACATGTGAAGGATCAGGTATGTACTTTCTCAGGAGAGATTCATGTAACACATCATGAACTTGAGAGAGATTCTGTGGAAGCGCCAATTGGTAAGCTACCTTCCCAACACGATTCGGTATTTCAAAAGGACCGATATACCTTGGGCTCAACTTTCCCTTATTTCCAAATCTCATTACTCTCTTCCAAGGAGATATTCGTAAGAACACTTTATCACCCACTTCAAACTCTAGGTATTTTCTTCGATTATCGGCATAACTTTTTTGTCAACTCTAAGCCGATCTAATGTGTTGTTGAATAGATCTGACCATTTCTGCCATCTCATCAACAAGATCAGGTCCTAATAGCTTTCTTTCCCCAACTTCATCCCAGCAAGTTGGAGTTAGACATTTCTTTCCATAGAGAGCTTCATAAGGAGCCATCTGAATACTAGAGTGAAAGCTATTATTATAAGAAAATTCCACCAAAGGTAGATGTTGATCCCAACCAACTTTGAAATCCATAGAGTAAGCTCTTAACATATCTTCTAGAGTTTAAATTGTTCTCTCAGACTGACCGTCTGTCTAAGGATGATAAGCAGTGCTGAAACTCAATTCTGTATCCAGAGTATGCTGAAGACTTCGCCAAAACATTGAGGTAAACCTCGGATTCCGATCAGATATAATGGAACGTGGTACTCTATGCAATCTTACCACTTTTTTTACATATATCCTGGAAAGATGATCTAGTGATAAATCCTCTCTAATAGCAATAAAGTGTTCCGACTTCGTAAGACGATAAACTATGACCCAGATAACATTATTGCCTTTGGATGTTTTAGGAAGTACAGTGACAAAGTCCATAGTGATGTTTTCCAATTTCCATTCGGGTATGGGTAATGGTTGTAACATCCCCTTAGACTTCTGTCTCTCAGCTTTAACTTGCTGACAAACCAATCATCAAGAGACATATTCAGCAACATCTCTTTTCATGCCATCCCACCAGAAGTACTCTTTCAGGTCCCTATACATCTTCGTGCTTCCAGGATGAATAAAGAATGAAGAACTATGAGCCTCATCCAGCATCTCCTTCTTTAATTCTGGGATGGGAGGAACACAAACCCGATTCCTGAACCTTATTATCCCATCTCAATCAAGGTTGAATTCAGGAACATTTCTCACCGTCTTTTGTAACTCTATATCTTCTTTTTGTGCCTCTTTAATCTTCACATGTATAGATGTTTGAACATTCATTTGAGAAAGATAAGATTTATCCCCTTCCATTATAATTCCAAGATCCATCCTTTGTAAATCCATAAATATTGGATCTTTTGTGATCCTCATCATGGATAATCTAGCATGGTCTTTTCGACTTAATGTGTCTGCCACCTTGTTTGCTTTCCCTGGGTGGTAATGAATTGAGCAGTCATAATCCTTAATCAACTCCAACCATCTTCTTTGGCGCATATTCATCTCCTTTTGTGTGAAAATATACTTTAAATTTTTATGATCAGTATAAATATCACACCTTTCACCATAAAGATAATGCCTCCAAATCTTTAATGCAAAGATTACCGCAGCTAAATCCAAATAATGAGTTGGGTAATCTTGCTCATGGATTTTCAACTGTTGTGAGGCATAAGCTATCACCATAACGTTTTGCATAAGAACACACCCCAACCCCTTATTGGATGCATCAATGTTGATCACAAACCTTTCTTCACTACAAGGAAGTGTGAGTACAAGTGCACTAGATAACCTTATTTTAAACTCCTTGAAATTATCTTCACATTCCTCCGTCCACACGAACTTAACTCTTTTTCGAGTCAACCTGGTGAGTGGATTAGATAATCATGAAAAATCTTTCACAAAATGTCGATAATATCCTGCCAAACCAAGAAAACTTTGGATCTCAGTTACTGTTTTTGGTCTCGACCATCTTTTGATAACCTCTATTTTTGCTGGATCCACAGATATCCCCTCATTTGAGATTATGTGACCCAAAAATGAAACTTTTTGAATCCAAAATTCACACTTGGTAAATTTGGCATAAAGCTTCTCCTTTCTCAAGGTCTTCAATATAATTCTCAAGTGATCTTCATGTTCTTCCTTTCTCTTTGAATAGACAAGAATATCGTCTATAAAGACTACCATAAACTGATCAAGATAGTCTCTAAAGACCCTATTCATCAGATCCATGAAGATAGCAGGGGCATTAGTAAGACCAAATGACATCACTATAAATTCATAGTGTCCATACCTTGTACAGAAATCCATCTTTGGTATATCCTCCTTTTGACCCTTAATTGATGATACCCTGAACGAAGATCAATCTTGGAAAAGTATTGAGCTCCGCGTAGTTGGTCAAATAAGTCATCAATGCGTGGGATAGGATATTTGTTCTTGATAGTGATCTTGTTAAGTTCTCGATAATCAATGCAGAGTCTCATTGATCCATCTTTCTTCATAACAAATAGAACAGGTTCTCCCCAAGGTAATTCACTAGGGCATATGAATCCCTTATCAAGATTCTCTTGGAGTTTCTTTTTCAATTCCTGCAACTCAATTGGGGCCATTCTATAAGGTGTCTTTGAAATAGGAAAAGCACCCGGTATGAGTTCTATTGAAAACTCAACTTCACGATTTGGTGGAAGACCCGGAAATTCCTCCAGAAAGACATCATAAAAATCTCGTACAATGGGAATATTCTTAATCGTGAGTTTCTCCCCAACCATTTGAGATAAATAACCTTCATTTAGTGGAATCAAGACCCATAAGATGGAAGAAATTTCCACTAGAAGGTTATGTTCCTCCTTGCATCGATAGACGATCATAGATTTATCTGGAATATGAAATGTGACTTACATTATTTATAAATTGATATGATATCCATATAAAGAAATCCAATCCATTCCAATAATCACATCAAATTCCACTATAGGAAGGATCACAAGATTTGCAGGAAGCAATTTCCCACAAACTTCAATCGGAGAAGAATTATAAACTTTTGATTTGACTGTTGTGCCATTAGGGGTTGTCACAGCTAACTCAACATCTAATTGTTGAGGTAATATGGCGATACCATTAGAAAATTATTCAGAAATAAAATAGTGGGTGGATCCAGAATCAAATAAAACATTTTCTACTTTAGAGTGGATGGTAAGTGTACCTTTCACCACTTTGTTCTCATACTCCACATCACTAATAGAAATTGCATATGACTTTCCTTTGCCTTTAGCCTTAAGAGTTTGTTGATGTCGATCATCATCAACAACACTTGGATTAGGGCATTGATTAGCATAATTCCCATTTCCTTGCACTTGTAACATTGAAGTGTAGGAGGTTCACTCTGTGTAGCCTTTTATTTATTCGCATCACTAGACATCTTCTTCCCATCATTGAGGAATTCAAATGCCCGATGACCTTCCTTTCCACATTTGAAACATTTACTTGTACCTTTAAGACAACTCCCTCCATGTTTCTTTCCACACTTTGAGCATAAGAGAAAACTCATCTTCTTTTTAGTGTGCTCTTTATATTTTCCTTTGAATTCCATTTTCCTCTTCTTATCAAACGCATATGACTGATGGGTTACTCCAATCTCCATCTCAACTTTGAGAGCACATCAAAGGATTTCCTCGTTCTATTGATGTCCCTTATGGATAACGCCCTTTGAAGACTTGGTTTTAATCCACTAAAGAATTGATTGATCTTACTCTCAGGTTGGATAATAATCCCAGAAGAGTACCTTGCAAGTCTTGTAAAATTTTCTTCGTAGGTACCAGCAGATTCATCATCCTTTTGCTTTTGTTCAAGAAACTCCTTCTACATATTTGTTCGAAGAATATGAGGGAAGTACTTATTGAAAAATAATTTCTTTAACTCATCCCATTCCATGGATTCAATTTCATCCATTTGCCTCGTATTCTTGATAAGATTACACCATCGATCAGCTTCACCCTCCAAACGATATACTGCTAATATGACTTTATCATGTTCAGAACATTGAAGAACTAAAAATATCTTTTCAGTGGTACTGATCTACTATTCATCCACTAATGGATTAGTAGACCCGCTGAATGAGGGTGGACGCTGCCTCATGAAGGATTCAATAGAATGTTGCTCCTTTATTTGCTCATTTGGAAGTCCTGAATGATTCATAGCTTGAGAAATTTGTGTGATCATGGCTACAAGATTTTGCATTCCAGCTCCCATAACGTTTGTTTGCTCAGGGGGACAATCATTGCACTTCCTGTCACATTCCGCATGAACACGGTTCCTTTGGGTTCTAGCCATTGACTAAAACCAAGAAGAATAGTGTGAGAAAAAAAAATTATAATAGGAAAACCACATAATCAAGAATAAAATTTCACACTTAAGGTCTTATCATAGGTTGTTCATATCCATTTCTAAAACACTAAGATTGTGTTCTATGCTTAGACTTATCCTTAGGGTTCTTACTAAGGCTTTCACATCCTAGTTTCCAAAGGTTGACTATACCTTTCCTCTAATACCAACTATAACGACCCACACTTTACATTGTTCTTTCTTAAAAATTAAAGCACACTTATTACAACATATAACAAAACCATTAAAGGACCGTATAGGTATAATGTCTTTAGAAACTGGGAAACATAAACAACTGGTTCATAAATCATCTAAATTGCCTCCCATTTATTTCATCATATCTAGAGTCCCTTTTGGAATATCCTACTTAATAACCTTCTTCCTGAACTGGGGAAAGAAAACATACAAAAGGGTGAGCTCAAATGCTCAGTAAGGGTAAACAAAAGAAATATCAATCACATCATATTCATAAGAACATAACATTTTGGAAATCTTAATCCTGCAAAAGAGATCATAATTTCATAACATGGGATAAATCATAATAGTGAAATGTAATCCCAATAATCACAAATTAAAACATGAAACTTTTTGTTATACACACATAATCATAAAGAATAATTTCTTAGTAGTCAAGACTCATTAACAAGACTATCTTAGCGGACAAAGTCCATTTCTGAACCGAGTTCACTCCTCGTTTCAGTCCTGTTTCACTGAACCTGATTAACCTGCCGTTCCAGCCATATATATCTCATGAGATATAAATCATTACCCAATGCATTGGAGGGAGATATAGGTCCCAACCATCTCATAATGATACCATTCTTATGTGTACCACAAAATCATAAATTATACATCATTGCATAACCCATGTAATAAAAATGGGATTCTTAAACATCGTGACATCATAAAAAAATTCATATAAGATAAAGGAATTCATAAAAATAATTCCATCACAACATAATAAAATAAATGTAATAATAGGGATAGAAACAAAACCCTATATTATCTTAGATAGAAAATAATTTTGATAAAACACTTGAACTCCATTCTTAAGGAAAATATCCTTTCTACTTCAAAAACATTTTTCCTTTTTTAACAATTCATACAATTTTAAACTAAAATAAATTGATAAAAAATAAACTTGAAAACTTGTAAAGGAAGCTTCATGGAAATAATGTTTTAAAAATCCATTCATACCATATAAGTTAAAAAAACATTCTTCTCGTACTTTGGCCAGAAAAGTCAAAAAGTACCTCGTACGAAAAATGACAAAAGATTCCTTTCATATCTTTTACTAAAAACTCACCAATGGGTAAAATTGGATTTAAAAAATTGTAGGTGGATGGAAATAATATTACATATTGAGGAAACATGGATGTGAATGATAAATATTCCCCAGTAAATTCTGAAGTATAAACAATCTCGGATAAAAATGAGATTGTGAGATTTTCCATTACCTTAGGTCTGATTTGATTCGTAATTATCCGAACCTCCTGTATAATGATTTAAATAATGTCATTGACTTATTCCAGAATAATACTCTTTGTTATGATATCATATATGGTCATATTCTTAGCTTCTTATTAGTAATATTTTATTGCTACTTGTTATTCGGCTGTTTATTACTTTTTGTTATTATGGGTGTTTTGTCGTATAAATTCTTATTATTATTTTTAGGTTATAGATAACTCATTTACAGAATGGTATTAGTGTAATATATATCATATTTATTCATTAAATTCATTTATATAATCATTATTCAATGAATATCATGTAGAACGAGTAGTATCACATAGTGAAGACGGTATTCCGTACGTACGCACGAGCGATGATATCGTTCCCATGATAGTGGAATTGTATTGGAGTGTATGTATACTATTTCAGAATCATTATCACTTTACAATAATCATATATAGTTATTATTTACACCATTATACCCATCCAAGTAAGGTGGTGGTGGAAAATAGATTACACCACGGCGTGGAGACGGTATTCCGTACGTACGCACGCGCGGTGATTTCGTTTTCCATGGATAGATGGTAAAATAGGGTTGTTTTATACTTATAATAACATATCAATATATGAGTGATACTGATGTTATTAATTAATAATGAAACAACTAAAGAAGAATAAGTAGAAGAAGAAATAAAGTTGAAAGAATCGGTAACGGACATTACCTCTTCTTTGAAGCGCCTCTTCTTAACCTCCTCTTAGGGTAGTAAAGATGGTCTTTGAAGAAAACCAGGACCTCTAGGATGTTTCTAGGGAAGTGGAGAAGATAAATTGTCAGGGGTTGGATGAGCTTTAAGGCTCAAAGTGGTGTGAGGAAGAGAGGTAGGAGGTGCCCTTTTATAAGGGAGGAGAGGGGCACCTTAGGAAAAACTAAAAATATTATTTTATTATAATGTCATATTTAGTTTTTAATAGCTCCAAATTGATTTATTTATAATATAAGGTGGGTATTGGTCTAAATAATCTCATCCAATATAATTTAGACAAGTTTAGGTTTCTATTTTAACCTTATCATTTAGATTTTACTTTAAGTTAAATAATTTTACTTTTACCATGTCTTCTTGTTTTCTTACACTATAAGGTTAATAAACTTACTATAACAAGCCAAACGAACCCCAAGTTTCTTATTATTAATATATATAACCTTATCTAAGTCATTTGTCCGAACCTTATATTTTTAGGAATAAAATAACAATTAATAATATGATATTTGTTTTAAAAAACTATTTTATGTCAATTTTGACACTATTTGGTAATTGATTTTTGTGAAAATCATAACAGAATGATTAGTTCAAAAAAAGTTAATTAAATCAATAATAACATGTCATATTAACCTAAAAAATCACTGGAATTCATAAAATGTCTCAAATTACATTTATTTGGGTATTTATAACATCAATTATGTCAATATTTCATTAATAAGATAAATACTGCATCATCATTGTGTCATAAATAAATTAACTTATTTAATGTATAAAAATTATAAATAAAATACCATTATGTATTAAATCTTTTTAGATTTATAATGAATATTTATAGTTGAATTTATCTTTTGTATAACCCTATATTAAAAATGTTTTAGTTATTAAACTTTGATTTTAACTATTTTAACTATTCTTTAAATAAAATAATAATAAATGTCCAAATCTAATCCAAGTGGTCCTAAATGGTCATATTTTATTCCTAAGGTTGTTTTTGGTCGAATTAAACTTATCCAATAGAATTAGGACATGTGTTAGGGTAATAATAATATCATTTTTACCCTTAATTACCCTATTTACTTTTAATCGTGGTAAAAAAAAGTAAAAAGTTACTATTCACCAAAAATTATTTTAGTCTCATTGAACCACATTTTAGTCCTTGATATTAATTGCGTCTCTCATATTTTCGAAATTCCACTCAAAGAAGCGGTAAAATTAAGTTTTATGTGAATTTGCAAATTCTCCTAGGAGGTGGGTAAAAGACGGTGAAAAGTTCAATAAAATTTTTATATATCTAAAATTATTAAAAAAATGACTCCAATGAATTAAATTGAACTTATATAGGTGTTATGTATCAATTAATTAAATAAAAATTCGGTTTTTAAATAGTAACCAAGTGTTTTCACTATTCATCAAAAATTGAATGTTTTTAGAAAAATACCAAAATTTCACCCTATGCTAAATTCGATACTCCGAATAAAAAAATGAAGTCCATTTTGAAAGATAAAATTTACAAAATTTCAAAAAGTGGGTATTACTATTCATAATGGCTAGTTTTAATAATATTTTAATAGCTTATCATTGTTTAGTGAAACTCGGTATTACGTACAACGCAAGCTATCGAGGAAGGCCGCAGTTGCGTGTAAAGTAATCCAAGCAAGTGTTGTGTGTAGTGAAGGATTCATTTGATGATTTATGTAACATAAAAACAAAATATTTCTCATAAAAATCTCGGGTGTTACAGACGGGCCAAAAGCGGTCGCCGTTTGGCGGCCGCTATAGACCTTTAGCGATGACTTTTGGCGGCCGCTAAAGGTTATGATTGTAATAGTGATATATTTAGAAGGATATTTAAAATTTGGTAATGAATAAAAGTTTTTATATGTGTGTGTGAGTTGTATAAGCTTTGAACTATTCTAACATATTTTGTTGACCATGCACTCCAAATATTATTAAATTAAAGTTTAATGGATTGGTCTATTATGAGGAAGAAAAATTTATAGAGTAGATAAAAGTCACTGTAATAAATAACATAACACTATTAGTCATTTTTTTTGGTTTTATGCACAATGTTTATATATGTATGATTATAATTTTAGAATGATGAACCATTTTTATTTGTGAGGAATTTGAAAATTTATTTTCTTTTAATGGTTTCTAGTGAAATCAAAAGTGTTATATTCTTGACCCCACAAACGAAAATAATTTTGAGATTTTGAGTGGTTTAGACCAGGGTAAGTTATGGAGACCTAGGGGGAGTTTGATAGGAACATAAATTGAAAAATATCAAATGGATAGGTTTTTATGTGGATATGATTATGGTGTTGTATTTATTTTCAAGAAATAAATCATGTTAAAACTCTACAGTTACATGGTTTCTCAATATAGGTGATGTTAAAACTAATTTTTTATATTGATTTAATGATAATTAAAATAGATTTTATGTTAAAGAATGGATTTTTAAAATTTTGGTGGTATGTAGAAGTTTTTTGGTTCTAAAAATAATTAGTTTGAAAAATGGAAAAGTATTTCATATATAAGATATATTGTTTTTATATAAGCTATATTTTCCTACACATAATATCTCTCAGATAAATGAATGTTAGAAAATGAAAACTTCTCTGAGTGTTATAGAATATATATTGTTATATAAAATATTTGAAGGGAATACAATTTTATGTTTAATAAGCATAAGGATTCTCCTAGGAAATATGATATTCATGAGATAATAAGTGATATATTCCATGTGATGTGTAAGTATGATATGGTGATACATATAATCCTTATAATTAAAATAAATATAAAAGAATCAAAATTTATGGTTTTTTTTTGTAATGAATTTGTATTGTTTTTATATTAAGAGGAGATGAAAATTGAAAATTTTGAAATACCATACCTCGATACATGATGTTTTAATATTAAGTATAAAGGTAATTCTGAGACATGATGTTTTTCCCCATGGTTTGAAAATTAGAATTTCTTCAAAATTAAGGTTTGATATAAAAATATTTTCATACAAAATATTTTTCTTATGAATGATTTTATCTATGAACATATAAGGATTTTCACGTTTCCAAAAACTAATATAATGATGTTAAAGAAATTATTTTAATCATTAAATATCACAAAGATAAATATTTATATATATAGATGAGGAATAATGATCACTTTATGAAAATGACATCATATAATGATTATATAAATCAAGATTAAAATAATATAATAGTTGTTTCATGGATAATAACAATTCAAAGATGGGTTTCATATGGAATGCACCACACACGCCTCTGGTGTTTTCAAAATTTTCGACCATCGAGCCTATCGAAGCCCTATCAGACACTCATAAGGATCTGATGCCTACTCCTTTTGAGAATAAAATTGATTCTCCACCACTTCATCTCTCATACACACCATATATTGGGAAAATGACAATATAGGATCAAAACAAACAATTTATTATATTTTGTGACAAAAAACATGATAAATATGATTTAAGGACCAAAAATATTATGTTTTTTCACATGAAATCAGATTTTATCTTGATCCAAAAATATAAAAGTTCTTAACTGGAATTAGGAGTATGTTTTGGTCCTTAAATTTCATCCCCCAGTTATATCCCTTGCTCCTCAGTGATGTTGTGGCCTACCAACACTAATCTTTGGTGTCAAAGTTCAAAAGTGAACGACCGTCTATCACTTTCTTCTAGAATTTAATTGGTTTGTGGAGCCTTGATCACCTGATAAAGGTGTCTATAATCTTCAAAAGTTCCTTCAGGAATGAATTCAATAGTTTTTTAACTATAAAATATCATATGACAAAGATTGGAATAAAAAAAAGAAGTCAATTGTAAGTGTATGGTGATTGGGATGAATCATATGAAATGTTTGCATAGTTTATGGAATTGTTGTCACTCAACAATAATATTATTTATCATTTGGAAATTTTTGAATATGTGCCCCCCAATCACCTAGTTTATCGATAAAAGGTGAAGTTTAATAGGATTTTTTGGGCATTCAGGTCATGCATCACTACTTTTCCCAATTTTAAAAAATTCATTCATGTTGATGACACTTTATTTTATGGAAAATATACAAGTGTTATACTTATTGTTTCCACATAGGATGACAATCGTGCTCCAATAACACCTGTGTTCACTATTGTTGAAAAGTATAATTTTGAATCATGGAGTAGATTTTTGGCATATATACACATTTATGTCACACAAAACCAGGGAGTGTGTCTGCTATCTGATCATCATTGATCGATTATAGAGGCCATAAATAGTGAGGATGTTTCATGGAGTGAGTCATATTTTTATCATCGATATTGCATTAGATATATTGAAAGTAATAAGAATAATCATTTCAGAAATGAGATAATAAAGAAAGTGATCCTCAAGTTGGGTGTGTTTTTCTAAACTTACTCTTTTTTTGAAAGAAAATTTAATATCATTTTTAATACTTACTCTATTATAGTTTCATTATATGAGCCCCAACAAGAATGGTTTTATCGACATCTTGAATAGATTCAAAGGGATAATAAATATATGATGGAGATTTCAAAGGAAAAATGGCCATTAGCATATGATGGTGGTAGGAGATATGGTCATATTATCAAAAATATAGTGGAGTGCATAAATGGGGTTCTCAAGGGTGTTCAAAAACTATCGATAATAGAGTCAGTGCAAGAGAAATTTTATAGATGTGTTCACTACTTTCTTGAATTGTCCCAGAAATCCTATCAGAGGATAAAAAATAGAATGTATTTTACTCAGCATTTCCAAAGGGGCATTGACCAGGTACTACATGAGGCATCAAGATGGAGTATTCTAACCTTTGATTGGGAAAAGTGTAGCTGTTACGTAAGAGTGTTCTAGGATTGGGCTACATGAAATAGTGGTCGAGTGCTCGTGGTCATGTTGTATAACATATACTATGATTGTGGCAACTTACAGGCAATAATATATCCCTGTGCACATGTTGTTGCATCTTGTGCATCGGTAAAAATATCATGGGATCCCTATATTGACCTGGTTTATCACATGAGCACTCTGGTTAACTGTTATAGTACATCTTGGATGCTTGTTGGTTACTTTCATTCTATCTCATTGTCTACAGATTAGCAGATTGTCATCTCTAATATTTCTAGGTTTCTTAATTTGGTTTTGTTTTCATTTTAGTTTTTTTTTCAATTTCATAATTTTTTTAAATTATTGGCTTGATATTACCTAGTTTCACTTATGGGGAAGACCAAAGTCTTCTCGAATTAGAAATGAGATGAGATGGCCTTAGTAATGGGGAGGTGGACTACAATGTAGCATTTTTCACATAAAAGGACATACTCATAAGAGATGTCTCTAAGTGGTAGGACATATATCTACTTCCCATCATCCATGATCAAATCTATTTTTTCAAGAATGTGTATATTTTGTTTCTTATGTAGACCTTTCAGTACTGAATCCTTTTATTTCCAACATACTATATTTAAAACATGTTTCAACTTTGGTTTGTTTCCTTTCTAGATTCTATCAAAAATAATTTTGTGATACTATAACAATTAAAATAATAAACAGATAACAAAAAATGAATATATCATACAACCACATGTTCTATGCATGTTTTTTATCACTACTAATTTATATTAAAAAATTAGAGTAAATTAAACTTCATTGGAGATCAATAAAATAATAAATTCATAGACTAAACCAACAACACTGACCAAATATATATTTTTTACCTTTTTTCATCATAATTTTGAATTATAAATTCTCATTTTCTAACTTATTTTTCTTCTTGTAGTTTTTTTTAAAAAATGTTTAATTTTTTTATTGAATTCACTATAAAAAAGTAACGATGATATCATTTTTGAAGATGAAAGGTCCTCCATTTCTCATAACCTAGGATACTCATGTTTCATGGTTGGATTTTAGAGGGACATCCAGTACCTCCTTTGAGTGTATGGAGATCTCATCATTTTCATTATGTTGCACCAACTCCCGCTATCATTCTCCATATTCGTCATGTTGGGTTCTATTGTGCAGTGATGCGTGACTTCACATTTTTCAAATATCAACTCATTGTTTTTCTCATAGATAGCTGGAGGTTAGAGTTATAGACATTCCATTTTACAGAATGGGGTGACAATTATACTACATGATGTGTCACCCCATCGATAGTACGACTGTGAGAGGATGAGTCAGAGCAGATTTCTTTGAACTTGTTAATATATTAATGGGAATTGAGGTCTATGTTGATGGAAGGTTCACCATCAGTAGTAGATTACACATGACCTAGTTATACCATCACTTTACACATCTGGAAGTGGATGCTAATGAGATCACTATGGTTCTATTTGCATGTGATTACATTTTTAGGCTAATCAATGACACTATTTTCATTGATCACTCCACTACATTTTTACATCTGATGCATTTACCTTTACTAAAGGATTTGGACCAGGTAGGCTGGTATAGCTGTAGGTCTTCTTGTCTCGCATATACATACATTTTTTTATGCAGTCCATGTAGAATCAATAAGATAAAGATCAAAGGATGCATTATTCTTCTAAAAATGTAGATATGGAAGCACATCTCTCTCTTATCTCCACATGATCGTATGCCATTGCCAGCAGATATTGTAGCAGAGTCTCCACGTGGATGATGATATATTATTCCTTCCTTCTAATGTCTAACTTAATTGTATAACTTTCTATTATGAAATATAACTATAACAATGTCAGGAATATCAACATTCAGATATATCCAGACATGATGTCCATGCCTACAAACTTATACTGGACATACTTTGGCCAGACAATGTAAGTGGTTATTATATATACAGTTAAATTTTTATTCTTTACTGTACATATCTTCATTTATTAATTGATTATTAATTTTTCAGATTACATGGATGTCATACACTGATGATATCATCTAGATTCTTCCACAGTATTGCACGAAGATTCTTGATATCAGTTTATGTATGGTTCCTCTGATTCATTTTCATATTGTTGAGTAGAATCAGACTGATAAAGCTATGAGGTAGTTCAGATTCCTTCAGCTTGTTCCTAACCCCCCCGTTAGGTACCTTCAATTAATTCCTAGAAGATTTCAGAGAAGAGAGACTTTTATTGGAGGTGGTATCATGCAGGATATATTGACCTATGAGACAGACGACACAAGTCCCAATTATGAGGGGGTATAGACAATACATATGCATTTATTCGATCTTCTAGATTATGCATCCTAGTATTGCAGGTTCCCAATCAAGTTTTTACACAAAAGGGACAATGCTTTCATGACTTGGTAATAATTCTTCCTTTCACTATTGAATATATTTTTTATTAACATTACATAATTTTTTTTTTGTTTTTTGCAAGATGCTCATATCATCGGTCTCATTATCATCTCTAATTCAGTAGAGGGAGGCACAATTGACAAGAAATATTTTTACAGAGATGTGATAGAGTTGCTTCCTTCCATGGATGAGATTTATCATGGTATTTTCTTTGATCCTTCACACGATGCTAAAGCTGCTGAGCCTGATATAGATGTGTTAGGGGGTGAAGACCCTGTTATGGTTGCTGATGTTTCACATGAGGAGGGTGCTCATCATGATCAATCAGATGCTCCTCCATCTTCTCAGTTACAACCTGAGCCACAGATAGGCATTGACTGGTTTGAGCGGGATACTTAACGAGGATTTGGTTTGTAGAAATCCATAGAAAAAAATAATCTTATTCATATATTGGTAAGAGTTCTAGCCATCATCCACTATCCTTAGAGGGAAGACATGGTAAAGCTGGTGAGACTGTACCTCCACCATCTATCACACAAGATAATGTGGAGGTGGGTGATGACAATGATATACAAGAGTAGCATACACTAGAGAAGAGACGTAGACAAACATGGCGTGAACGCATCATATATATGCCTAGCTGTGGGATAAAGAAGCATCCATGCTAAAGGGGTAGGTTAGATTGATATTAGATTGATGATTCATGTTGTATGTTTTTGAAACATTAATATTAATAAATCCATTGGTAATACTAATAATTACTATTTGTTATTCATATTAATACTTAATATTATTATCTATACAATTATAATAAATAATATTCTTAAATTCATTATTAAATATTAATAATATTAATTATTTTGAATTCAATAAATATTATTACTATTTAATAATTAATTTAAGATTATTATTTATTATATATAACATAGATTATAATACTACGTATTAATATAATAAATAATCATCTTAAATTAATTATTAAATAGTAATACTATGATTAAATATGACTAAATATCAATTAAATATTCACAAATATCAATAAATATTACTAGATATTACTAAACGTTAATAAATATTTATAAAATTTAATATTTACTTATATTTAATCATATTTAATAATATTTATTTAATGTATATCTATTATTCATGAATATTTATTAATAATTATTAGAATTTATTAATATTTGTTTAACATTTATAATATTTAAGAAATATATATATATATATATATTCATTATTATTTAATTAATATTTATATTCTTAATAAGATGGTTTCACACTCAATTTGTTAAAAAAATTATTAAAATTTATGAATATTAATTTAATATTTATTATGTAATTGATATTTATTAATATTCATGAATACTTATCAATTTTTACTTAATGTTTATTAATTTTTAATTAATATTAATTAATATTTATAAAATTTGAAAAATATTTATTTATATTTGTTATAATTTTATCTATATTTTTGTTATTTCATTAATATTTATTTATATTTATTTATATTTTTAAATTTATTTTTGTAATTAATATTTATTTATATTTCATTAGTATTTATAAATATTATTTCTTATATTATGTTCACTGATGATATATTATTTTTCACGAATGGTAGGTTTTTGTCCATTGATGGATTCAACACAACAGTGTAGAATTACTATAAATGAAGCTAAAAGAGGGTAAATTCCTCTAAGGGAAGTGTTTATCTATCTAAGGCATGTCTGACTCATTGTGTGAATAAAATTCAGGAGAAGCTGGGTATTCAAAAGTGGCCCTTATTGTTGGAATATCTTAGAGCACCTATCTCAAATGGTATAATTAAAAATGTGTTTTTCGATAATATTATTAGATATATAATTTTGCGTTAAACTAGAAGAATCGGTTCCTCTCATTCAGAGGTAAGATTAACCTTATCAACTTTGTTCTATCCTATAGGCCAATGCCTTTTTTATCTATCATTAAAGCACTTAAGAGATTTATCTCTAAGATTTAGATTATCATGAATTCATTTTTATGGGATTAAAAAAAGGGGCGAAGCCTAAGGGATTTTTGGGAAAGTGTGGTGAGACCTATTATGAAGCCAAAGGGATTCTAGGAATAGAATCATGAAGAAAAGAGTTTCTCTAACCTCTTCATTAAATTTCATGTGCTCTCTCTGGTGGTGGAGCTCAGATCCCTTCTTCCAGATGTTCTATCAGTGGCTTCCAACAAGGGTCTTCTTTCAAGAAATTTAGCCACCAAGGATGATGGGGTGCTTAAAGGCCAGTGGATTAGTTGGACTTTTCATAGCATATGTTTGAAAATAAATATGGATGGTTCCTATTTTCATTGTGTCATGATAGGTGGAAGTTTAGTGCATGATGTTAGGGGTTCCATTTTCTTCTTGTAGTGCCCATTATGGTCTTGGTAACTCTATTGGGGTGGAGAAAAGTGCTTTTCATAGTGGCCTGTCTCCTAGTTGAAAATTCAACATTTATTCTAACCTCTATCAATTAAGACTCAAAGCTTCTTATGGGATATATTCGAGATCATACCAACATTCCATGGTACATTGTGTACTACAACAGGAACTCTAAGCTACTACTTCATCAAAATATGAGAGTCAATCATATTTTGGGGGAGGAGAACTTTAGGGATAATTTTTGGTCACCAAAGGGGAAGATACTCATGATATATCATTAATTATAACTATATGGGTGATATCCTTTATGAATTTAATATTATTGTATGAGGTGATTCTTTAGGTATCCACCAATTTAGACCTCCATGAGCTATAACTATTTTTTTTTGTATTTAATAAAAATGTAAAAGGTTGTTTCATAAATAATATTTAAAGAGAGAATAAGTTTTAGATGTATTTAAAGGAACTGGTTTATCATTCCATAATGCGTGAAGCCACACTGTGATGAGCTGTAATGATAAAAAGTCTAAAGAAGTACTGGGATATGTCTTAAAGTAATTAAAGTATGTTACCTTTTTAAACATAGTTTTTGATTTTTTTGTGAAAAATCCATTAATGTGAATATTTAGTTATTTTTGGTTATGTTTATTGACATTGAATATTTCCAATATTCCAAAGTGGAGAATACAATCAGGTATTCATGGTGTAAAGTCTTTTGAGGACTTTGAAGCCTCTTCATATAGATATTTTATAGAATTTCATAAAGGAAAGGTGAAACTATCATCATTAAATTGATGTCAAAGTTTAAAAATTTATATTTTCTACAAACTACAGTATAGTGGTAAACAAGGTCAAACCCACAAGGAAGGCTGAACAACTTAAATTTTTTAAAAATGGTCCCACTGTTGAAAAGTAGATGATTTTTTCCTTTTTACAATTTTTTTTATTTTGATGAAGACAGTATGATGAAAAAATGATATTTTCTTTTGAACTGGGCTATAATTTGAGCTATAATTAATTAATAGGGAAAGCTATAAATGTAAACATGGGTAGAGTTTGAGTTGAAACCGATCAATAAGAAATATTCAGGGAATTTTAACTTTAATGGTTTAAAAAAGATACATCTTCTTCCCAAAAATTTTATTATTTTTCAAAATTAGAAAAATATTTATTTAATCTTCTTCTCCAGAAGATCAAACACACAAAAAATGAAATCTTAGAGTTTTACACTTCAAGATTAATCAACTATAATGAAAATTTTAAGGAATTCAAGGAATAAAATTCACCGTAATATCCCAATATTTGAAATTTAAGTTTTAAAGAAATATATTCAAGATCAATCTCATCGATTGATCTGGATGTTTTGAAAATTAGAAGAAATTTTTTGAAATAAAATTAATGTATTCGAAATTGATCTCAATAATCAATTTTAAATTCATTGTTAAAAAATGAATAGAAGAAAAGAAGTAAATAGACAGAAGATTAAAACCCCCCCGAACATGAATGTGTTTAGCTGATAGTCTTATTGAACTCAAAATAAAATGCAATTACAAAAAATGCACATAACAGAGAGAAAGAATAATAGGAGATAAGGGATCTCCACTATGAACTACAATGGTGCTTCTCTGCTCCTACTCTCGCTTGTGCCCTCTTGGACTTTAGAATATTATGAATGAATTATTTAAAAAAATGTCTACTTTCTTACTTTGAATTTTTAAATCCCTCTGTTGTTTTATAGTTGGTCACTCACTGCATGCACAATCTCATCTTGGTGTTCTCTTTTTCACCGAACGTGTGTACTTTTCCTTTATAGCACTCATGTCTTTAGCATCTCCCATGTAACAAACTTCTTTAGGCGGTTGAGTTGAATTTGGAAATGAACTTGAGTAAAGTGTGTATTTGCACTCTTAAAACAGAGAGCAATTAATACAGATTTTTAGCCAATTATTTTTTGTTAATTATAAATATTTAACAATTATAAATATTTATTTATATAATTCATTATTATTATAATTAAATTATTAATTAAATTATTATGTTAATTAATTAATTTATAAATATTTTGTATTAATTTATTTTCAATTAATTATTTTATTTAAATATTTTATTAATTATTATTATTAATTAATTAATTAATTTATTTTTATTATTATTATAGTTTATTTATTTATATAATGATTAAATTATTAAGAATATTAATTAATATTTATTTTTTTAATTATATTATATTATTTTAATAATTAATTTTATTATTCATTATTATTATTTATTATTATTTTTATATTATTATTAATTTATTTTATTATTTATTTAGTTAAATTAATTTAGTTTTATTTATTTTATTCAAATTTATTTTTTTATTATTATTTTTTCTTCCTCCTATCCAGAAATTCATGGAGGGGAGGTTATTTTCGGCGGGTCTTCCTCCAATGGCTGACTCAACCAAGACTTCAAGAAGCACTCCTCCATGATTCTAATTCTCTACGGCGACAACTTCCTCCAATAAGGCAGACCACGGTGAAAAATTCATTAGGAAGAAGATGCAGTGATGCTAATTTTATTCAACCCGGAGCAGTGGTGCCATTGAAGGTTTCAACATAGCGGTTAGGAGCTTAGCTCATAGTAGTTTCGAGTGTAATAAATCTCAGTGCATGTTTGTTAGAGGGACGACTCAAAAAGTTGGTTCGAGAACTCCAGATCTGAGAAAATTGGGTAATTTTTGGTTCTGTGTTCATACATCTAGAAGATTAGCTGTTATTTTGCTTCACCATGTGATGGCGACTTCATGCTGAAGGCGAAGATGACAATGTGTCCTTGTTGTTGGCAGAATGAAGGTTTGGCGGTGGCTTACAGGGAAGGATTCTCTAGCGATGTGCCGAGACACTTCCATAAGTTGGATATAGGAGAGAAGGTGTGTGATTATCTTTCTAACAGTGTGTTGAGACACCATTGGGTTGACGATGTTTCATGTGAAGAGCATCACAATGGTGTGTGGGATTTGAGGAACTCTGACGGTGCCTCATTACAGCGGAAGCATATCTTTCTAATAGTGTTAAAATTATCTGTACCTAAATTAAAATTAAATATTAACAGAAAAAAGTTAAAATTAATAATGTAATAAAATGAGAATTGTAATATAAAAATTAAATAATTAATTATTTACATGAAATTGAAATGAAAAAATTTAATTTTTTTAATAATTAATTAATTTAATTAATAGATAGTTAAAATTTTAAAACTAAAATTAAATTAAAAGTCTAAATTAAATTTTTAAGAAGGTAAAAAAAAAATTTGAAACTAGAAATATAAATTAAAATTAAATATTAAATTAAAAATATTTAGATTAATAATTTAAATGAAATTAACCACTTAAATTGATAACTAAAGTTAATTTATATTAAGAGTACAATATTAAAGAATTAAAAATTAAATTAAAGATTCAGTTAATTAAATAAATAATGAATAAATTCTTAATTAATTAAAACAAAATAAAATTAATATTTTAAGGAGAATTAAAACATAATAAGTAATTGGAGAATTAAATAATGAGAAAAAAAATAAAATAAAAAATAATGAATTTAAAGACTAAAAATACAAGATTAATTATAAAAATTTATTAATTGATAAATTAAACTATGAAATCACAATAATGTAATTATTTAACAAAAGAAACTAAAAATAATTAATTAAATGATTAAAAGCATAAATAAAAGATGTGGAAAATCATGTGATTTTAAGTCCATATCAAATTCCTCCACACTTAATCCTTGATTGTGCTCAATTAATACCATGATTTTTGTCATCTGAAATATAAAATATATTTTTTAACAAAAATCTCTATATGATGCATGTTTAGAAGTTCAAAAGGAGAGGACTGAAAACTATAAAAAAGGTTTTTCAAAAGGAATGTTCAATATAAGTCCTATCTAATTTCAAATACCCACTAGGTGAGTAAGTAAGAAAAGAATCAACTACCTATGAGGATTTCATACGTCATATATGAGGTCACTTAATGAATTATTTCAATTCAAGTTCAAGTAATAAAATTAAAAGCGATAATAGGTTACATAAAATTGGAAATAAGATCCTAACAAAAGGCACCTTCTACTTAGACTTTATCCTATGTTCCAAATATATATATATATATATATATATATATATTTGAAATAAATTTATTGATACAACTTAAATGATTTTCAGGTAATTCATTTTCTTTCTTATTTATCTCATGATCGAAATTTCCCTCACCTTAATGAATTCGTTATTAATAACTAGACCTAATCATTTTTTTTCTTTTTATAAAGCCGGATTGCAGGTTGCTGGTACCCATACAGATGAAACCTAGGAACCACTTCCCAATTCAAACTGAAAATTCAAAAACCGCTTCATCAATTCAAATTTCAAAATAGCTGATCCACGTGTCCACCTCGAGCCACACACCTCAAGTCAGTGTGAAAACCAACGACGCCTCCCATCAGAACACCGACGAAAAAATCGGAGCACCACATGCCACCATTCACTAGGAAGACGACAGAGCCATCACTGGAGATGCTGGCGGAACACATCTGTCGTCTTCACTTCACATCGACGTCACCAGAAAGGAAGCGCATCATTGACGCAAAAGAAAACCATCACCGCAGATGCAAGACCATCCACACACTCAAAACATCATCCTCGAACCATTGAGGAACAAATTCAACCTTAAACAAATCACTGCAGTTCAAAACCCAGCAAAAGAACAAAAATAGAAGATAAACACCATCATCATCACTCCATCATGGCACCACCTTTAACCAGCATCAACAGATTCTCCACGCCACAGAATAAAAACAAAAGCACAGAATATAAAATCCCACCGCCACCAGACAAACCAACCGCATCCAGCACAAAAAAACACTAGCGAACTCACCTGAGAGGAGGTAGAACCCAACAAACCACCGACGCATGAGCGCGACCCTCCAATGCGAAAGCACCCCAGGAAAACATTGAGCTGCCGAGATCAGAGCCAGAAGCGCTCCGAAGAGTATGCCTTCAACAAGATAGGTCTTACACCCGCGGATCTGAGCCATCAACCATAGAGTCCCATAGAGAATCACCATAGTTGGAGAGAAGATCACTCAGACGCCACAGTGGCGAACCACCACCACCAACCCACTGAGAGCGAGAAGGAAGCGTCGCGCCGTCCGCCGTGAAGGAGCTGATCGCGGTAGGAGAAAAACCTAGAATGAGAGCCCTTTATGGGCGCATCCATCCCATGATACCCTCTGATCGTTTTTAACAACTAGACACTTTACTTGATTTTTCTTTAAATTTTACCCAGCCATGTAGCTTGTGCAAGACACTGTACTCACATAAACCATGCTTAGTGTCTCAAAGATTCACCATGGGTTCTCAAATTTCAATTTTACTTATGTTTCAAAAGACTATATAACTACCATTTAAATTGGTTCAATAAGCTGATTGATTTTTTTAATAATTAAAATGTGAGTCCCCTGGATGAAGTTAAAACTTCATGTTTTCTAAGGTTATGATCATAAATAAAAAAAAGTATCCTATATCACACTTAAAAATAGTTCCTAAATAGAACATTCATAAAATAAAAATGAAACTTCACTCAAATATCATTTATCGTAAAACATTTCCGATTCAAAGAAAATTTTAATCACTAGTTAGTAATTTTCCTTTGGAAAGATAGATTTTAAATACAAAATTAAGCCTAAAAAATCTTTGATTGAAAAATAATTTAGAAAAATTAGACCATTTGTTAATAGGAAAAAATTTAAAAGGATGAGAAATTTTATGGACTACATTAAAGAATATATTATCACAGAGAAGGAAGACCCCCCACACTTAAAACCCAACCTTTTCCCCAAAGCTGAATTCTAAGGAAGAGACAAAAAATTTGAATTTGAAAGCTAAAAACAGATCTTCATATCAATAAATTATTGACATTTAAAAGGTTCACAGTGAAGTTCACAAATAATGTTTGTCACAAAAATATTTTACAGCCGGATCACATGAATTTTCATTATATCAAGTGATAAATTTTTTATGATCAAGTTCAAAATAGTAGCATTTAAAACATTTGTGTGCAATGAAAATGGTGTAAGAAATTTTTAGAAATTTCATTCAACCAGATTTTCAATAGCAAAACAATGTATGCTAAACACTGATCACATAAAAGCATATTCAATTAAAACAAGATTCCGACAATTTGAGTATTCCCCCCCCACACTTAATTTCAAATAGTAAATGAATTTAAAACTAAATAAGAATTTTTTTTCATCAAACCATCACATGAAACAAATATTTCTAGTAACAAACCAATATACACTAAAGTATACAGCAGCAGTAAGACATAAAATCAGTAATGAAGGAAAAAATGCAGAAATAAAACCAAGGAACTTCCCTGATTAAATTTTATCCAGTTATGCTCAGAAAGAAACTCCAAGTGATTTGAATAATAAAGCGAATTCTACTCCTCTTTTGACACTAACAAAAACATATTTATTACTATGATAAAAAGAATTATTAATACCAATAACATGTATCCAATAGAAATAAAGAAGATAAAAACATCAACATGGTGAAAATTTATTCAAAAGATATCAAGAACAAAAGTAATAAGACAAAATAAACCATGGTTTGACTCCCATGATGCAATAAATTTTATGTTTTTAGATAGAATTTATTGAAAATCAGTTCTCAAGCATAGTGAAGTTAGACAAGACCTTTGAATTCCCTTCAAAATAGAGCTTGACTCTTTGACCATTAAAAATCATGGACAAGTTTTCCTCTACTACAATTTCAATAGATCCATTTTTAAGACTCTAACTATAGTAAAGGATCCAAACCACTTAGATTTCATATTTCCAAGAAAGAGCTTAAGTATGGAATTAAAGAGAAGGACCTTCTATTGAGGTTTGAACTCTCTATTTTGAATGAAAGAATCATGAAACATTTTTGTCCTCCCTTTATATATCATAGAGTTATCATATGGATCTCTCTCAATCTTTTCTAATTCATTTAACTAAAGTAGTATACTCTCTCCAACACTCTTAAAATCAAAATTTAAAGCCTTTACAACCTAATACGTGTAATGACCTAAACCTTTGAATAATATTTTTTCCTGAAAATGTATGTCTTACTGTGTCATAATCAATAAAAATATATAAGTATAAATGAAATGTTACCATCATGTTTTGATTGTTATATGACTATTGGAAAAAATGATAACTTTTTAATGTTATAATTATTATTTATAAATAGAAACGATATTGGATAATTAATTCAAAAAGAAGAGTTGATGACCTCATCTTGTAAAATTGGGCCATACGAAGCCCATTTTTCAGAGCTTGGAAAGGAGGTAGCGTCACTGGGATTTTCTCTGGACCAAACCCAAGTCGAGCTTCAACATGTTAAGATTGAATGAAATCACCTTCAGGAGAAGTTCAAGTTGATAGAAATCACAACTTGGGCTATATTTTCTGAGCCTCCCCAAGATTCTATCACCATTGCACAACTTATTATTAGGTCCTATGCAGGTGTTATAAGGGGTTAAGTAATGAGGCCTTAGTTACTTTGTATAATCCATTTGTATAAATAAAATTATTATTATGGTAAAATAAACATCATTTTTGAATTTCAAATGTCAAAATTAATCTAGGATAAATTTATAATATTTTTCAAATAATTTTCATATTATTTATTAATATTGAAAAAGAGGGAATTTTAAAATATTTTTTATACATTAAATAATTGATACTGTGAATTGATTTTAAAAAAATGGATATACATGGTTGTGATCAGAAATAAATTTAGATTCTGATAAGATCAACTTAGTTTTTGGTGAATAGTAACTTATGAATAGTAATATTACCCTTATGAATTGTAATATGACCAATGGAATAATAACCTCATTTAAGGAAGTATAAATATAATTTAGGCATCTTTAATGGTATTGTGATATAACAATGTAAGTAAATAACTATTTTAGAAATTATTAGTTAAATATTAGTATTTTTCAAGTAAATAGTGATTTTATTTAGAAATTAAATTTCTCATGTTTAGAAAATTATTTTCATAAAATGAATTTCATTTTTGAATTCATAATATTGATTTTAGGTTAGGGGGGATTTATGAGATTTTTATAAAATGTTTTGTTTTTCGGTGAATAGTAAAAATACAGTTTTTGAGTTTTTAGTAAGTTTTATGACATAATAATGATGAAATATGTAATTTATAATGATTTTCAACACATTTGGATTAAAATATTATATGAGGTGTTCCAAGTGGCCAAAACCATGGTAAAATACCATGGTAAATCCAATGGTTTTGCAAATACCACCGATGAGGTGTCCTCGGAAATTTAAAAAAACTCCCTCTCTTTTATTCTAAATACCAAGACATTACATCATTTACATTCATTAAAAAATCACCCCTATAATATTTGATAGTATTACCTTCCAAGGATTCCTCCCAAGGTTTCCTAATTCCCTTAATGTACCGATCTTAGAGTTTTAGATGATACTTTTTAAGGAAAGGGAATTCCCAACCTCTCTTTTCCTTTCAAGTTCTCTTTTATGTGGTGTGTATTTAAAATTTCCATACCATGTTCTTATTTCAATTTTATTATATCCCTATAATTTATTATGAGTCTTTTAATAATGTGTGACCCCTATCCCTACTCTTTTTAATGTTTTATAAAACTATGTTTCATACCCATTATGCTGCAGAATTTTCGCCTCAAAATATCTCTCTTTTTCTCAAGAAATTCTTTTATTTTCATTTTGTGAATACCCAAAACACTTTAATTTCTAGGGGTATTAATCAAGACATAAATATTATTTATTTTATTCTAGAATTTAAATACATAAAATCCTCATTCCCTTTCTATGGGTTATAAAATACATAATGATCATGTTTTTAAGCACTTTTTAAAAAACGCCATGATTTTTATATAAAACCAATTTCTTTTATTATATTTGGGTTATTTATGAAATGTTTGATTAATATATATGTGGAAAACATGAAAATAAATACATATTAAGTATTAACCCTGATATCACTCCAATGTATTGGGTAGAAAAATTTATCTCTAAAAATGGAACGTTTTACGATACCTTGGTGAATTACATTGGTAAATTTTATAACACCTTTGGGATGGACCTTGGTGATATGATTATGAATGTCTAAATTAAATTTTTTAGCCAAATTTTCAAGATAAGATTCAAGTTATTATTATCAATATATTCCTCTTTCTCATTCTTTTATAATATTTTCTCAAGTTCTTATTGTATTCACTCAAGCTCACTTGTAAACTATTTTCCCTATTTTCCCTTATTGAGCCTTATGCTCACCCTTTCCTTTAATGTATGTTCCCAAGTTATGATATGTAGTAATTGAGCTTAGGATGATAATTTCAAGAATAATTTCAAGTGTATTAATGGAATGTTATATGTTTTCATGTATTATGCCCCTTATTTCCAAGACACCAGACTTTAAATATCCTCTGTTTGTAAAATGTAAGGAAAATATATATAATAAAGGGCACAATGTCATAGTTGGTATAAAAGACAGGTTTAGTTATTTATGGAAATTAGGATATAAAAACTTTAGGAATAACCCTATAGAAAATTTTAAATATAGGAAAACTACATGGTATTTTGGTGAAATATTAAGTAAGTGGCTTCTAAACAAAGAAATCCCTATATGGGTATGAATAAACTGATGTGGCTCTAGCACAGAGGTATCGAGGGGTAAAACTTGAAAACACCACTTTGATCTAGACTGGAATGATAAATGTTTCATGACAATGGGCCTTACTTACCTCCCTATTTTACACTCCCGGGGGATATGTTCGGTTAATCACAACCTTTTAATAAATCATTATAAAGGATTTATAGAAAAACGTAATTGATCTTAAAGAATAAAATATTTAAGCATAAAGTTTTAAGAAATAAAATTCATTTATAATTATAAGATTATTAAATAAAATAATTTTGTCACTAAGGTTTTATTATTTTAGAAAATGATGAGAAATAGGAGGAACCGTGCAAATGGTGATCATAATGAACCATGCACCGATGGCACTATGATGGAATCTGAAATGGAAAATTTCATGAGAATGATGAATAAACAAACTCAAGTTATAAGAATAACTTGAATCAAGCCGAGATACTTATTTCACCATAAATGGAACAAATTTCTATTGAGTGCTTTATATGTCAATGACCACTAATGTTTAGTGGATCTACCGACCCCTTGATTGTGGAACATTGGATAAGATCTATAGAAAAGATATTTTTTATACTTCATTGTTCAAAATAAGAAAAAATGAACCCTATCTATTTACTATTTAGAGGGAGAAGATGATCAGTGAGGGGAAATGATTAAAAACTTGAGGCCAATAGGGGATATTGAATCTTTGGAGTGGGAAGGGTTTATGGGAATCTTATTTAATAAGTATTTCCCTCATTCAATGGGAACAAAAATAGAGAAGGAATTTCTCAAGATGAAGAAGAAGGAGAATGAAAATGTGGGAAGCTATGAGATAAAATTCACAAGACTTTCCCATTAAACCTCAATATTTTTCATGGATCCTAATGGGAAGGCTGATAGATTATTTGGTGGACTAAGACCTCATCTACAGAAGAATCTAGCCATCTGATACTATGATATCTATGAGGAGATCATGTGGAGTTATATAAAAGTTGAACTGGAGTTAAGTGAGATGTAATGGTCCCATAAATCCAATGAAAGAATAGATCAATGTATCCAAGCTTGGTGAATAGATTTGATCAAGGAAGATGTGGAAAGAAAGTGAAACTTCCCATGTGTAATAAATACGGGAAGAAGTATTCGGGGAACATCCTTCTTTGGAGTGGGAAGTCCTAAAAGTGTGGATGGTATGGAAATATAACTCAAAATTATCATAGTGAGGTGAATCCAAAACATCTCAGCACTAAAGACAAGGGGAAGATGGCGTAGTCCATAACTAAAGTCTAATGATTCAAGTGTGGATAGCTTGGGAAAATTTCCAATCACTTTACAAATCCAAGGAAAATGGAGGGGAATCACCATCAACCTCAGTATAGGCCAAGGGATAAAGGTCATGTTTTTTATATCACGATGGATAATGTTGAATCTCCAATAAATGTGGTGAGAGGTACTCTTATTGTTCTCTCAAAGTTGGAAAGTACTTTGTTTGATTATGGTTCTACGCATTCCTTTATTTCCTCTAAGTTTGCAAATAATTTAGAATCAAACTCTGAATTGATTAAAGTAGAGTTATCAGTGAATAATCTTAGAGGAATTATCCAAGAATAAACAGTGTTAAGGAAATCTAGTATTTAATTTATTGAGTAAAGTCTTATCACAAATCTAGTAGTCATTCTCATGTTGGAATTCAAAATTATACTAAGGATGTACTGGCTCTCAAAGTATAATGCTAAGATCAAATGCAGAAGAAAGAAAATATCATTAGTCCTGAATGTGAAACCTATAATTATCTTCCAAGGAGAGATATATCAACCTGAGTTTTGTCTAGAACTACCTCCCTTAGCCATCTTTATGGAGTTGATCGGTGAAGATAAATAAGAAAATTAGAGTATAATGATATAAAATTTACCCATCATCCAGGAATACATTGAAGTATTTCTTGAAGAGTTACCCAGAACTCTACCAGAAAAGAGGTAGATTTATCCATTTAACTCATACCTGAATCTCATTTGATATCAAAAACCCCATATAGGATGGAAAATGTGGATCTGGAGGAATTAAAAAAACAACTCCAAGATATTTTGGAGAAGGGGTTTATCTGACCTAGTGTATCTACTTGGGGAGCGCCTATTCTCTTTGTGAAGAATAAGGATGGATCAATGCATATATGCATTGATTATAGATAAATGAAAAAATCACAGTGAAGAAAAACACCATCTTCCAAAAATCGATGATTTATTTGAACTGCTTCGTGGGGCTCAATTCTTCTCCATGATTGATCTTCAATCTGGTTATCATCAATTGAGGGTGAAAAAAGAAGATATTCCAAAAACCATCTTTTGATCAATATATGGGAATTATGACTTTTTTGTTATGCCATTTACATTGACTAATGTGCCCACTATTTTTATGGATTTGATGAATATTTTCTTTATAGACTACCTTGATAAATTTGTGGTAGTTTTTATTAATGATATTATGATATATTACAAAATTCGTGAGGAGCATGAGGATACTATAAGGGTTATTTTGAAAACTCTAAGGAAGGATAATATTTCTAAAAAGTTCACAAAATGTGAATTTTTATTACAACAAGTTTCTTTATTAGGGATCATTGTAACCAATGAAGGAATCTCAGTTGACCCTACAAAGATAAAGGTTACAAAGGAGTGTCATCATCCTACAACAATAACTGAGAATCATTATTTCCTTAGTTTAGAAGAATATTATAGGAGGCTTGTGAATTGTTTTTCATGAATTTTCAATCCAATAACCAAGTTAACTCAAAAATGTGTCAAGTTGATCTAGAAAAAGAAGTGTGAGGAAAGTTTCTAAGAGATGAAGAATAGATTGGTTATTAAACCCGTGTTAACTCTACCAGCAATTGAATAAGGATTCATTATTTTTAGTGATTCATATATAAAAGGGCTTCAGTGAATCCTCATGAAAAATGAAAAAGTCATTTCTTATTCATCTTTTCAGTTAAAACCTCATGAGAAGAACAATACTATGCCTGATCTTGAGCTGGATGAAAATTGTTTTTTCTCTAATGATATGAAGGAACTATCTTTATGGGAAGAAGTGTGATATATACATAGACCAAAAAAGTTTTATGTATATTTTCACACAAAATGAATTGAACATGAGACATAGGATATAGTTTTAACTTCTTAAAAACTATGATTGTTCAATTAAATATCACCCTGGTAGAGAAAACAAAGCCACTAATTCATTAGGTAGGAAGGACACTATTATTATGGAAATGATGAGGATTCAAGGATATTGCTTGATAAAAGACCTAGTAAAATTGGATATGGTAATTTTAAGGGAAGGGAAATCATCAAATCTATCCCAAATTATTTCTCAACCATCATTACTAGAGAAGATCAAGAAAGCTCTGCAAGAAGATCCTTTGTTAGAGAAGAAGTTTGACGCTATGAAGGATGGGAAGTTTCCTGAGTTCAATATTGATCAAGAAGGTGTAATGAAATTTTGTACAAGGATATGTGTTCCATCTATGCTAGAAATAAATAAGGAGATGATGGATGAAGCTCATCTCTCTACATTCTCTATACATCTTGGAAGCAAGAAAATGTATATATACCTTCGTGATCATTATTGATGTGATAACATGAAAAGGGAGATTTCTAACTACACTCTAAGGTTCCTAGTGTGTTAGAAAGTGAATGAAGAGAGACAAATTTATAAATGGGTATTAAAACCACTACTCATATCGGCATGGAAGGGGGACAATATCACTATAGAATTTTTCACTAGTCCCCGAAAAACATCCAAAGGACACAATGTGATATGAGTTATAGTGGACTGTCTCACCAAGACTACCCATTTTATCTTTATTCAAGAAGATTTATCTCTTGATAAACTTTCCAGGATTTACGTGAGGGAATTGGTAAGGGTGCATGTGGTACCACTCTCCATCATATCTAATTGTGACCCAAGGATGACATCAAAATTATAGAGACTTCTTCAACATGCTATAGGCACCGAATTGAATTTTTGTAAAACCTATCATCCCCAAACTGATGGACCTATGAAAGGACTATTCAGAAACTTAAGGAAATGCTGAGAATATGCTCAATGGAATTTAAAGGTGGATTGGATCAACATCTTCCTTTATTTGAGTTCTCTTACAAATAAAACTTCTATTCGAGAATTCAAATGACACCCTATGAAGATCTATATGGGAAGCGATGTAAAACTCCTACTTGTTGGGATGAAGATGGTGAGAGAAAGATTCTTGGGCCTGATCTTGTGAAAGAGATAAAAAAAGGTTTATTCCATCCACAAAAACATTAAGGCTACTCAGATTTAGAATAAGAGCTATGCCAATAACCATTGAAGTGAATTAGAGTTTGATGTTGGTGGAAAACCCTTTCCTTGAATTTCACCTTGTAAGAGAGTCAAGAGGTTTGAGAAGAAAGGGAAGATCAACCCTAGGTACATTGGCCCCTAGGAAATCCTTGCTTTCATAGGACTAGTGGCCTATTGACTTGCACTTCCACCAAATATAGCACAAGTTCATGATGTTTTCCACGTATCAATCTTAAGGAATTATATACCCAACCCTTCACATGTACTGAATTCAGATGTGGTACAATAGGAACATGAAATATCTTATGAGGATCAACTAGTGGAGATATTGGATCATAGAGATAAGGTTCAACACAAAAGACTACCCACCTTATTAAATTGGTGTGGAGGAACCTCAAATATAAAAAAGATATGTGGGAACTAGAGGATACTATGAGGCATAAGTACCCACATCTTTTCTCTTATAAGGGTACGAGTTGAAATTTTGGGGATGAAATTTCTTAAGGGGGAAGAATGTAATGACCTGAACTTTTGAATAATATTTTGTTTCCTAAAAATGTATATCTTACTATATAATAATTAAAAGAAATATATAATTATAAAAGAAATGTGACCGTAAGGTTTTGACCATTATATGACCATTTTAAACAATAATAATTTTTTTAACATTATATTTATTGTTTATAAATAGAAATTATAATGGATAATTAATGTAGAAAGAAGGGGCGATGGACTCATCCAGTAGACTCAGGCTATACGAATCCCGTTTTTCAGAGCTTGGGAGGGAGGTAGAATCACTAGGATTTTGTTTGAACCAAGACCATGCTGAGCTTCAATATGTTAAGGTTGAACGAAATCGTCTTCAGGAGAATTTAAAGTTAATAGAAATCACTACTCAGGTAATGTTGTCTGAGCCGCCCCAAGATTATATCACTATTGAACACCTTACTCTTAGGTACAATAAGGGTGTTATAAGTGGTTATGTAATGATTCCTTAGTTATTTGTGTAATCTATTTTTATAAACAAAATTATTATTATGGTAAAATAAACACCATTTTTGAATTTCAAATGTCAAAATTAATTTAGGATGTATTTTTAGTATTTTTCTAAGAATTTTCATATTATTGATGAATATTGAAAAAAGGGTATTTTAAAATATTTTTCATACTTTAAATAATTGATACTGTAAAATGATTTTCAAAAAAAAACAGACATACACAGTTGTGATCAGAAAGAAATTTAGCATTCAATAAGATCAACTTAATTTTTGGTGAATACTAACTTATGAATAGTAATATTACCTTTATGAATATTAATATGAAAAATAGAATAGTATCCTCACTTAAGAGAGTATAAATATAATTTAGGCATCTTGAATGGTAATGTGATATAATAGTATAAGTAAACAATAGTTTTAGAAATTATTAGTTAAGTATTAGTATTTTACGAGTAAATAGAGATTTTATTTAAAAATTAAAATTATAATATTTAAAAAAATATTCTCATAAAAAGGAGTTCATTTTTTATTTCAGAACATTTATTTTAGGTTAGGTTGAATTTATGATATTTTTATAGAGTGTTGTTTTTCATTGAATAGTAAAAATACAGTTTTTGAGTTTTTAGTGTGTTTTATAACATCATAATGATGTAATGTATAATTTAAAATTCTGGTTAACTCATGTGAATTAAAATATGATATGAGGTTTCTCAAGTGGCCAAAACCATTGGAAAATTCCATGGGAAAGCCCATGGTTTTTCCAATACCACCAATGAGGTGTCCTTGGATGTTAATAAAAGGTTCCCTCTCTTTTATTATAAATACAATTCCATTCTTTTGTTTACATTCATTCAAAAATCACCCCTAGAATATTTGATATTATTACCTCCCAAGGAGTCCTCCCAAGGTGTACTGAAGCCCTCAGGGTTTTTATTTAAGAGTTTTATAAGTTACTCTTCAATGTAAGGGAATTCCCAACTTCTCTTTTCCTTTCAAGTTCTCTTTTATGTGGTAAGTCATTAAAATTTCCATGACATATTATTATATACATTTTATTTTTTCCCTCTACTGTATTATGAGTCTTTTATGAATGGTTGAAACCTATCCCCACTCTTTTTAATGTTTTATAAAACTATGTTTCATACCCGTTATGCTACATAATTTTCTCTAAAAATCTCACTTTTTCTCAAAAAATTCTTTTATTTTTTTTATGTGAATACCAAAAAAATCATTAATTTCTAGGGGTATTCATCAATAAATAAAAATTATTTGTTTTATTATGCAATTTACATACATAAAACCCTCATTCCCATTCTGTGGGTTATAAATGACACAATGATCATGATTTTAAGAACTTTTTAAAAAATGATATGACTTTGATATGAAACCCATTTATTTTATTCTAGTTGGGTTATTTATGAAATGTTTTATTACGATATATATGGAAAATATGAAAATAAGTAAATTTTAAGGGTTTTCTCTGATATAAATCCAATGTATTGGGTAAATAAATTAATCTCTAGATATGACAAGTTTTACGATACCTTGGTGAATAACCGTTGTAATTTTTATGACACCTTGGGGATAGACCTTGGTGGTATGCTTATGAATGTATAAATTAAATGTTGTAGCCAAATTTTCAAGATATTATTGAATTTATTATTATCATGATATGAATCTTTCTCATGCATTTATGATATTTCCTCATGTTCTTATTGTATTCACTTAATCTCACTTGTAAAATATTTTCCTTATTCTCCCTTACCAGGCCTTATGCTCCCCCTTTCCTTTTACGTATGCCCCCAGGTTATTAGATGCAGTAATTGAAGTTAGGATTAAAATTTAAATAAGCCTTTCAAGTTTATTAAAATAATTTTATATGTTTTCATTTATTATGTACCTTATTTCGAAGACATTATACTTTTAAAGATCCTTTTTGTTTTCCAAATTTAATGAAAAGTTATGTAATAAAAAGGAGGGATGTCATAATATGAATTGTGATGAAACTACACAAGAAAATGAAAACATTTATCAAATAACAACTTGTATGGATACATACCAATTATGTTTTTGAAAACTATTTGGTATTCCCATAAAGCCTCATCTAATTTCAGAGACCAGTCCTTCCTAGACTTTGAAACATTTTTATCTAGAATCTATTTCAGCTCCATATTAGAGATTTCTACATATCCACTAGACTTTGGATGATAGGTAGTACCAGTAAAATTCTTGATCCATATTTATTCATTAAGTACTTAAGTTTTTTATTTTTAAAATGGGTTTCATTATCAGTGATGAAGGCTTTTGGAACCCCAAATCTAGAGAAAATGTTCTTTTTAACAAACTTAATCACACTATTATCTTGATTGTTGGGCAGTAATATTACCTCAACCCACTTAGAAACATAATAAATAACAACTAAAATATAATAGTTTCCATGAGATTATGGAAATGGTCTCATAATGTCTAATCCCCAAACATAAAATATCTCAACTACTAGAATACATTTTTTAGGTAACTCATGCTTCCTTCTGACATTACCCAATCTCTAGCATCTATGAAAATCCACAACATAACTCATAACATATTTGAATATAGTTTTCCAATAAAATCTAGATTTAAGGACCTTTTGATCCATACTTTCTCCACCATGATATCCTCCCCAAGGTGAGGAGTGACAATTATCTAGTATAGACAAAATATCTTCTTCTAGAACACAACATCTTAGAATTTCATCAGTACATCTTCTAAATAGAAAGGGGTCATACCAAAGATAGTACTTAAGTTCTTAAATGAATTTATTTCTTTGTTTATTTGACAATTCCTTAAGAATGACACTTATTTCCATAAAATTGGAAAAGTATGCAAACCAGGAAGACTGCTTAATGGAGATGGTGAGAAGTTTCTTATCTGGAAAGGAAGAGTGTATCTCTATGGGAACATCACAATGGGTATTAAGAATCCTAGAAATTTGGTTTGAAACTAAATTCTCAACTCTCTATTTGTCTCTAATTTCCTATTCAAACTCTTGCAACAACATAATCCACCTATGCAGCCTGAGTTTTTCCTATTTCTTAGAAAACAGATATTTTAAGGAAAAATGACCAGTGAAGATGACGACTTTAGATCCTAGAAGATACTACATTAATTTATCTAGAGTAAACACAACAACTAAAATCTCTTTCCCAACAGTGGTATAATTCCTTTATGCCTAATTTAGCAGTCTAATAGAATAATAAACCACATGAAACTTCTTATATCTCATTTATCATACGATAACCCTAATAGCCATATCACTTGCATCATGCATTAATTAAAAAGGAAATTTCCATTTAGGTGTATTTATGATAGTTAATGAAGTGAGTTCTTATTTTAGTAAATTAAATGATTCAAGACAATTTTGATAAAAAATAAAGGGTGTAACTTTGAAAAGAAGATACCATAGGGGATTTGTAATTTTGAAAGTATTTTATAAACCACTAATAAAAACCAGTATGCCTTTAGAATCTTCTTAAAATCTTACCATTTTTAAGAAGGTTAAAACTTTTGAATAAATTCAATTTTGGTAATATCCACCTTTAAACCCCTCTTAGACTCCTTATGTCCCAACACAATCCTTTTAGTGACCATGTACTACCATTTTTCCAAGTTAAGGAATAGGTTGGTCTCTAAAAATATCTCTAACACCAATTATAATTTTCCTAAAAAAGTATAAAATGTTCTACATACAGGAAAGAAATCATCCATGAATACCTCTATGTTTCTCTCAATAATATTATAAAATATTTCCATCATAAACCTTTAAAAGGCTGCTAGAGAACCACATAAACCAAAGGGAATTATCCAGTAGAAAAATGTATCAAAGTGTCTTGAGAAGGTAGTATTCTCCTGATCTTTTGGAGCTTCTAGAATCTAGTTGTATCCATATTATCCAGTGAGAAAAAAGAATAATCCATTCCCATTAAGGTTCAAAAACATTTTATCAAGGAAGGTAATTGGAAAAAGGTCCTTCCTAGTAGATGAATTGAGCTTCTTATAGTCTATACAAATCTCTATTTGGTTGATTTTCTCACTTGAATCTCTTCATTTTTCTCATTGGTTATTACAGTGAAACCTCATTTTTAAGAAATAATTGGACTAGACTAACCATAGTACTATCAAAAATGGGATAGATAATCCTAGTGTCCATAAGATTAATGAATTCCTCTCTAAAAGCTTCTTTAATATTGGGATTAAGTCTTCTTTGACAATCCACTCTAGGTTTGTGATCTTGTTCCATAGGGATATTATGCATGAATAATGAAGGGATAATCACTTTAATATAATTCATGTACCATACTATTATAGATTTAAATTTCTTAAACACACTTAATAATTTTTCCACTTGGTTATCATTTAACTTAGCAGAAATTATTATAGGTAGAGTAGAATCCTCATTAAAAAAATGAGAATTTCAGGTGTGTTGGGAGTAGTTTGAGCTCCATAGTGGGTGTCTTTTCGCTTAAAGGAAGAATCTTGGGACTGGGAGGTCTAAAGTATTAAATATGTATCTTATAATGAGTTTTAATTGTGGATTTTTTTTAATTTCTTGACCAGTTTTAAGATTTCCATCAATGCCGTCCAATGTGGACAACTCACTCTCAAAACTTTCTAGTTCAGAATTCTGAAAATTTAGTAAAGAATAATAATCAATAGGATTTATTAGATCTCCTTCCATTGAATAAAAATTTTCAAAATGATTATTAACAGTAGAATCAACTTCAAGCTCACTCAATAAGTTTATAAATTCATAAACAGATGGAACATCTCCAGTAGTAGAGGAAACTGGACTGTTGTCTAGTTCTAGAAAATTTTCTAGATTTTATGTTTGAGAAGATTCATCTAAATTTGAAATTAAATTTTCATATACTAATTTTATTTCTTTAACAAAGGATATATTTTCATATTATTCTATATTTTCAACTGAATTTCTAGATTTTAATGAATCTATCTTAGAACAATTTTCAGAAAATATTAGTCCTTTGACATTTTTAAAGACATTGAATTATTATTGTTTATCCCCAATTTTAAAAATAATTTGACCCTTAAAAATATCTATGATCTCTCCTCTAGTGGATAATAAGGGCCTACCTAGAATTATGATAACCTATTGGTCGCATTGCATGTTTAACACAAAGAAGTTAGATGACCGAAAAAGTTTTCAAACTCCAACCAATAAGTCATATACTCTCCCTATAGGATGTGTGAATGAAACATCAGCTAACTATAGGATGACTATAATGGGTTCAAGATCACCTGATCTCAACTATTGCAATAGTGAATATGAGAGCAGGTTGATACTATCACCTATTTCACACTGGTAGTTGAATTGACTAGAATTTCTTAAGGTGTAGGGTATGAAAAACTATTTGGGTACTTGATATTGGGAGAGATTTTCTTTTGGAGTACAACACTACAATATTCGGTAAGTCTATATTTTGCATATTATTTAAGTGTATTTCTGTTGGTAATAAATTTTTTAAGTGATTTTAGATAAGATGGAATTCAGATTAAGGATTGGATTAAAGGGATGCTCACTTAGACCTTGGTCAAAATCCCAAGGAACTGAATAAGTTCATCCTTGTTGTTTCTTTTTGGATTTAATTTTTCTGGGAAAGGGATGAGTGGAGCATAATTCCTAAGAAGATATGGAATTTCCCCTATATCTTCTACACATTTCTCTTTCCCCTTATTCTTTTTATATTCATAAAAATTTTCAGAGTGATTTTTAGGTGAAAAATTGAGATTTTATTGATTTACAACACTTTTCTATTGACTTCCAGATTGTGTATGCAACATATTTTTGTTTCTAGATTCATTATATTTTAAAGTTTGGTCATTTTAAATGTCTTTTTCAGATACAGTTTGAGTGTTTATCTCACTTCTAGTTATCATAGTCATGGAATTCTCCCCAGATTTGATTTCAGTTGTACTAGGCAGTCTACCTTTTTCCCTATAATTCATAACCCTAGAAAGTTGTCCTAATTGAGTTTCCAAATTTTTCATTCTCATATCAGATTTAATTTTATCAGATTCATTTTGGACTTGTTGTTTATTCAGTTGATTCTTGAACTTTTCTTCTTGAGAGTCCATTCTATTAAATATTTGATCATGTTTAGAAAACATTTGACCATCAAGATTTCCTTGTGAATTACACTGATACAAAATTGGTCTTTAATAGCGCTAGAAATGACCTTTATCAGTTCTAGAAAAACACTAACATTGTGAGTGATGTTAAAAGCTTAGAACTTCTATCCACACTGAAAAAGTGCTGATAAAGGGGACATTTATCAATGCTGAAAAAGTGTTGATAAAGGGAACATTTATCAGTGCTAAAAAAAGTGATGATAAATGGGAACTTTATCAGTGATTTTATTTAGCGCCACTAAAGGAATCATTTATTGGCACTTTTATAAGCACTGATAAAGGAGTTTTTATCCACACTGTAGAAGCACTGATAAAGTATACCTTTATCAATTCTTTTAGAAGTGGTGATAAATATGGCCTTTATCAACTATTTTAAAAGTACTAATAAATGTGTTCTTTATCAGTTATTTTAAAAGTGCTGATAATGGGACATAATATAGTGTACTGTAACAATACACTTATGAACTAGAATCACTAAAAACACACAAAAAACACACCATAAAAACAACATATATCAACAAAACAAGTCCCAATACATAATTTAAATGAAATGGAATTTACAACACAAATAAAATAAACACTAAATTATAAACATTTTAAACATTGGTTTATACAATTATAGAAATACAAATTATTACATGCATTCAAATAAAATAATAACTATCAATGTTACCACAATCTCCATTGACTTTAGTTGCCGAACTTCCAACACTACATGAGTAGCTTCAAACAAACCACATCAACTCAAAAAAATAATAATTTACATATATAAGAAAACAATTATTATGATTAATACTAAAAAGAAATAAACTAAACATAAATATGAAATAATACATTAATTCTATGAAAAATTATTTTACTATGAAAATAACAAGATTAAATTTCTAATTGAGTAGAGTTAGTGGTGTTTCTCATCCTATAAAGACAATGTATATTTGTTGAAATAATGTGATAAATGCAACACTGTAGTGGTGAAAAGGTTTTGAGGGAGAAAAAGCATGGAATTTGGAAAAAGCAACCCAACTCGAACAAAAGAATCCACCTATATAAAAAAAAATATATAATGTGAGTAATACTAAAAAGAAATAAATTAAACATAAATATGAAAAAATGCTTTAATTCTATGGATAATGATTTTACTATGCAAACATCAATATTACCTCTGCGATTGAGTAGAGATAGTGTATTTTCTCTTCCTATAAAGGCATGACACATGGAAAAAAATATTCTAAAATATAATAAATCTGCAAGGAATAATGAAAATTTAATTTAATTTTCATTATATAATTTTTTATTAAAATAGAGAAAGTATATCATAACATTACCTCTACAATTTTCAAAGGGTTTCTTTGGTCTAATTATAAGCTAATAAAAAAACTAAGGATTCTCTATGCACTTCACAATTGTTTGTTAACTACCGCTTAGCATAGAATCTAACCTGAACTTCATGCCGAACATCCCCATGATGCCATCATCCCACACACACTCGCCACCATCTCTATCATATTACCATTCAATATTCCCTTTTCCTTCTATTATTGCACCTATTTACTACTTATAAAGATGCCTGATGTATGCATCATCATGCATATAGTAAATGGATGTAAGAAGATAAGGAAAATTGAATGATGAATGGTGATATGATACAGATGGTGGTGAGCATGTGTGAAATGAGAGCATCATAGGGACTCCAGATAGGATGTTCATATCATATTCTATACTAAGCGGTAGTTAACCAACAATAGTGAGGTGAAAAGAAAATCCTTAGTTTTGTTATGAAATTTGTGAGTAATATACAACAGTCTATGTTTTGGATTTATTGAACAATGGATCCAAATAGATATCAATATTATTCCAACACAATACATTAGTATAAATAATAGAAGAAATGATAAAACTAATGAATATAAATGAACCCACACACAAGGTAAAAGTAGTGATTTACACAGAAATAGACATCTCCAAACAAGCATGATAGAAAGAGGGGAACTAATTCATGAAAGGAAAACCATTTAAAGTTTCACATTCAAAAAAATAAAACCATTCAAACTATTAAAGGATAATTTCATCATACATTTATAATGAAAGATTAAATTACAATATCCACAAAACAAAAACGAGGAAACTCTGAATGTCTTCACACAAACACATGATACAAAAAACTGAGCCAATGTGTTTATGATTCTTTCACAACAACTCATCCAAAAATGATTACTCCACCAAATTCTCAAAATGGAGACCCTTGGAGAAGAATACTCAATCCTTGATCTCTGGATTAAGACCCCCAATGAAAAGACAATCTTTCAATAGATCTTATGACAACACCTCCAGACAAAAGGAAACCAACTCTTTAATGTGTTCACCATAAGCATTCACCACCCATCGGCCTTACTGGACACTCAGGAGCTCTTCTCTTTTCTTCATCTTCACCTCCTCAGGTATAAACCATCAGACAAAGAGGCACTAGTACAAAAATTATTTTTCACATAAGTTATTTAAAACCGATATGAAAAGATGTGTAAATTGATTTATCAAATTGGTTATTATATAACCGACATAAAAAATTAATTATCTTGAATTATCATATGGGTTATCATATAACCGAAGTGATAAATCAAGTTTCTCGATTTATTATGTTAGTTATACTATAACCAATGTGATAAATCCCATTTTTATGTCTGTTATAATATAACCAATGTGATGAATAAAAAGTAGTTTCTTTATCATATCAGTTATTATATAACCGACGTTCTAAATCATTTTATCACATCAGTTATATAATAACCAACATGATATATGTAATAAAAAAACCCTTTATCAAATTTGTTACTAAATAATTAACGTGATAAATCATTTAAAAATTTTATGAAGCCCCATTTAGAGTCATTGTAGTGTTTTTCGATTGGGTGATAATGACTTGATTCTCTCTTTCATGAAAAACCTAGAAACAATTCTTAGAACCAATGTCCCCAACTTCGTTTTTCCAAATTCTTTCATCATATTTTTTATCAGAACAATCTATCTGATCAACTAAAAACTATCAAGTAAGTCTCACACACCTCTATTTTGGTCGTTATTATTTCTGAATTCTCTAAATCTAGGTTTTGAGATTTTGGTTACTAAAATATCACAATATATTGTTTAATTTCCTCATTTTATCATCATTGGAAATGATGTTCCATTTTTATTTATCTAAAATCATTAGACATGATATTCCTTATTATATATAATGGTGTTCCATTGATTATTTATTGAAATATGAGGCATGAAATTCCTCATTATTGGACTTGTTTTTTCTTATCCTTTATCATAAATCATTGGGTATGAAGATCCATGTTACATTGGTTAGATGCTTGGGTTGATTCCTTATTTAAATATGAAATCCCCATATGGATATTCCTATTCATAGAGACATTGGTTATATACCATAGCTCACTTGTCAATTTATATAACACATTAAATTTTCAGTAATTCCAAATTAGGAAAAAGTAGGTATACTTGTCCAGGTGTTTGATGATTAATATGTACTTATTCTTCCTATAGGAGTTAGGCCATTTTTTTATTTAATTATTTTCTTAATATAATCAGGTTATACGTAGTACATATTTTATGTTGACTACTAGTATTATGACATAGTATGTTGATTCATAGTTGCTTATTTATTCAGCACTATATTGGTTAACTATTTATTATTATATCTCAGTTGTTGTTACATTCCACTACTTTTCATCTACTATTATTATATTATATCTAGTACTGACCTAGAGGGTAAATTCCTATAACCATACAACCATTAAACTATCACTGCTAGTTTCCAACCTCTAGCATGTGCATATGGGGAGGCTCGCTTGAGACCTTACTGCCAACCAGTCTGGTTACTATTTATAAAGTGAACCAGTTCGAGGCATTCCATGTTGGATAAGTATCCCACAAAAAACCTCCCAACATAACTTGAATAGGATATTTTCACCACCTTCCCAATACAATCTAGGTTCCTCTCAAGACATTTACTTTGAGTGTAATATAAACCTATTTAAAAAGGTGGCTCAGAACCTAACAATATAAACTTACCACTCACAAATCAATTTCAACCATACACAAGACCATTTTACACAAAAAAATCATTAATAATGTTAAAACCCATAAATATGACCATAAAAATTAAATGAAATAAAGAAAATAATTTAATTCAATACAATCCTAAGACCTATTAGATTAATATTTTAGATAATTAGGATAAAAAATTAGGTAACAAAAATCATGCTGTGATGGGTTAAGAATACATCACACTTGAGGATGGTGCATTATTTTACATTGTGGTTTTATATCTTATTGATAAAAAACAATATCATTATAATTTTCAAATATGCATATATTTTGTTATATTTCAAAATTTTGTTGCTTTCAAATTATGGAATATTTCATATAAATATAAAAATGGTTTATCTAACTATATCTTATTTTTAAAAAATTTTCCATTCATATCTCTGTATGATTTATAATTTATATTTAAACTCATCTTCCATTATTGTGTAAGAATTTGTAATTATTTTTTTTCAAATATGTATATATTTATTTTATATTTCAAAATTATGTTACTTTAAAATTATTTAATTTTTCATATAAATATAAAAATGTATTATCTTAACAAGATATATAATTTTTATATTTTTTTATAGTTAATAATGAGTCGAAGTTGGATTACGACACATTGAATGAGTGATGAATATGAGGAAGGTGTTGATGATTTTTTAGAATTTTCTAAATGAAATGTTCCAAACAATGACATGTTTTTTTGTCCATACCTAAAATTTTTAAATATGAAGAAGTTGAAATGTAGAGAGATCAAAGATCATTTAATTTTTCATGGTTTTAATTCAAGTTTCAGCACTTGGATTTGGCATGGTGAAACTGGGAAGAATTTGAGATCTACTGATGATGATGCTTTGCAAGATGGTAACTCTAATGAAATTAAATAAATGATTCATGATATTGAAATCGAACAAATTTAGAAAGAATCGACAATTGAGCATCTATATAGTGTTGATGAAAAACCATTGTATCCTAGTTGTACAGATTTTAAGGTTTTATCATCTGTGTTAAGATTGATTAACCGGAAGGAAAAACATATATGAAGTGACAAGAGTTTTATAGAGATTCTAAAATTATTGAAATACATTCTTCCTAAAGAAAATGATATTCTAGATTCACATTATAAGTCCAGGAAAATATTATTCCTGATGGGATTGGGGTACAAGAAAATACATGCCTGCCAGAATGATTGTGTGATATATAGGAAGGAATATGAATTTCTATCAGAGTGTACTAAATATGGGACATCATAGTATAAGTTGAAAGAAAAATCACAAGCTAATTTAGAGATTACAGAGATCCCTACCAAGGGATTTTGTTATCTTCCTATAATTATGCTTTTGAAATGTTTATTTTCTAATTCACATGATGTAAAAAGGTTAAGATGGAATACTGATGAGTTGATATGTGATGGAAAAATATACCACCCAGGTGATTTTCCACAGTGGAAGAAAATTGATCCCTAGTTTCCTACATTCGAAAATGAATTTAGAAATCTCATACTTGGGTTGTGCATAGATGGAATGAATCCATATCAAATCATTAGTATCACACATAGTTTGTGGCCTATTTTATTGGTAATTTACAACCTATATCATGAATTTTGTATGAATTAAAAATATGCAATGTTGAGTTTCATGATCTTTAGACCAAATATACTCAGAAATGATATTGATGTTTTCTTGTCACCATTAATTGATGATTAGAAACTATTATTGGAGGATGATATTAGGGTATATAATTCTTATAAAATAGAGTATTTTCAACTGCATGCAGTGATTATGTTCACTATAAATGACTTCCTAGTGTATGTAAATTTGTTTGGATATAGTGTTAAGGGGTATAAAGCGTGTATAATTTGTGAACAATAGATTTTATATTTTCAATTGCATCATGGGAGGAAAATAGTATACATGGGCCATAATATTTTTTTTCTATGGATCAGGCTTATAGAATACTAAAAAAAATCATTCAATTGATCATAAGAATTTTATATTTCTCCAAAACCTTTATCAATTGATGAGTATTTTTAGAGGGTACAAAACCTTGATGTGAAATTTGGAAAGACACAAAAATCTGGTAATTATAGATATATTAAAATAAATGGTCAAATTTTGGGAGCTACCATATTTGAGATATCATGAAGTGAAACATAACATTTATTTCATGCATATGGAGAATAATATCTAAGATAGTTTGATTGTAAAATTTTTATATATTAATTTAAAGAATAAAGATGGTTTAAATGAAATATTAGACTTAATATCAATGAGAATATTTTTAGAGTCATCTCCCATTCCTGATGAAAGTAAAATTTTTTCCCTGGGATTGTCATACATTATCCAAGAAGGAGAAAATTATCTTTTGTCAGTGTCTTCATGATATCAATATGCCATAGGGTTATACTTCAATTGTAAATTTTTTGTCTCATTAAAGGATTTTAAGTTGACGGGTATGAAATATCATTATTTTCATGTCATGATACAATAACTTCTACCGGTTTCATTGCATGGAATATTTCCCATTTGTGTCAGAAAGACTATTATGATGGTGTGTTATTTTTTCAATTCAATTTGTAATAAGTTGACTGATTTGGATTCTTTGAAAATTTTGTAAAACGAATAAATTTGTATACTTTCTCAATTGGAAATTTATTTTCCTACATATTTTTTATATAATGGTGCATTTAATGGTTCAAGAAATAAAGATTTTTAGACCTATATATCTACATTGGATGTATCCTTTTGAAAGGTATATGAAGATATTGGAGGGGTGTGTTAAAAATACATATTGAACTTTAGCCTCCATTATTGATAAGTATATTTATGAGGAGGTTATGGAGTTTTGTATGAGTTACTTGTTTGCAGTGGAGAACATTGGTTTACCTCCATCTCTCCACGAACGAGTTAAGAATGGGGGAATGGGGATTCGTGGCATGAAGGTCAAATTATTGTCAAGTGAAAAGATAAAAATTATATATTTATACATCTTGAATAACATAAATTATGCTCAACCATATATAAAATTTCATATAAATGAGTTGAAATAATTTCACTCAAAGAAGAAAGAAATGTGGATTCTAATGATCATAACAAAACTTTTTTGCCATGGTTTAAAAAGACCGTGCTTGGTAGATTATATGCCTGTGAGACATTAATATGTTTAGTGGGTTGTCCAAGTATAAATTTGATAACATGGTTTGGGTATGAAATTAATGGCTATACATTTCATAGGAAATATTATGACAATAAAAGTGAGTTTCAGAATAGTGGTGTATTGGTGTTCGTAAAAGCAATTCATTTTTAAATTTATAAAGATGAAAACCCAATTTATGTGTCAAGTGCATATTATTGATTCATTGAAGAAATATGGGAGGTTTATTACATTAAAATTAATGTTCTAGTGTTTAACGAAAAATGGTTTATCGGTAAAAACAATGTCATACATAATGAATTTAGAATAACACTTGTTACTCTGAATAGATTGGATGACACAACTGATTATTTTATAATGGAAATACATGATTTTTTTCTCTATTTTATTTATCAATCCAATATATAGTGGTATATTTTTTGGAAAGGGAAAAAATAGGTTAGTGATGATAAAATTGATGAAGATACCGATTTATGTGAGATACCTACTTCCATGGAAAGATTAATAGATAACAATGATGAGCTTGTCATAGACATTGTTTGTTCCATAAGGAACAATTAAGATAAAGGAATTTGGGAAAAAAATATATATGTACATTCATAATATTAGAGGTAACATATGTTTATTTCTTGGTTACATTTATTAATTTCATAAAATGTTAGATATTTTAATTTTTTTATTTATTAAAACATGTATTAAAACTAATAAGTAAAAATGTTTGATTATATTAGTTTATTTTTGTTTAGTTTACCATGTTTACCATTACGTAACTTATATATATATTGATTTTGTTGAATTACAATTATTTTCAATCTAATATGTTAAAAAATATTCTTTTTTGTGTAAAAAATTATTTATTAGTTTGAACCATTTTTAATACTACTACACCAATTTTGGCTTTTTTGTCATTTATTTACATGAAATTTCATATATAATTACTATTGTTAGCATTTTATTTGACTATAAAAAATATGAATAATAATGTGTTAAGATTTAGTTTACTTTTTTGTTTCATAATTTTTCATTTTTTATTTACATTATTATTGTAATAATTGAATTTTTATATTTGTGTTCTAATTTTTTATTTCTTTGATTTGAAGAATAATGAATGGTCAATCCATTGATCAACCATATACATATGGAGATGAAAGTCATGATCATACCTCTGGGGAGGAAAATTCACATGATCCTCTTGATGATCCCTAATCTTCATCATATACTCCCATAACGGCAAAGAAGTGTTCAATGGTTGGTAAATGTGGCAACACACATTTACCAAAATTATTACTTGCTCATAGCCAGGACCATAGGTTAGTGTTATACATTGATGAAAATGATATTCCAAGAGGTCCTAATGCAAAATAATTCAAGAGTTTTGTATCAACACTGAGTAAAATCCAAGTTAGATTTTTTTTAATGATTGGAGAAGTGTTGACAAAACAAAAATATCTCAGTTGTGGGAGACCATTTTGGTAATCTTTTTTGTTATTGTTTTACTAATATTGAAATGTTTATAGTATAATATGTTTTCCCTCTTCTTATGAGATGCAATTTAACATACCAGATATTAGAGGAGTCATGAGGAAATTTTTATCGATGGCTTCTAGAAGATGAAGGGATTTCAAATCAACCCTCACATCTAATATCATTTATGGGAATATGCAAAATGAAAATAAATGTCATATATATCCTTTTATAGATAAAGACACAAGGAAAGAATTTTTTGAAAGTAGAAGACATGATGAATTTTTGGTAAGTTAAATGTAAAATTTTAGAAGTTTTATTATATTAATTATATTATTAATTATTTCTTAATGATTTATTATTCTTAATTTATAGAAATTGAGAATATCTCATCATGAGATCCAATATAGAAATGTATACCCTCATAATTTATCTCGGGGAGGGTATAGTTTATTAGAATAAAAAATGATGGATGAAAAATTAAAAAACATAGATCTGAGTAAATATATGGAGAGGTTGCCCCTCCACCCCCTTCCCCCCATCTAGATAGAAAAAAATGGAAGAGGGATCATATGAGAAAAAAGGGTTATGGATGAATAGAGGGTTGTAGCTGAGAGGATTGTAAGATGTTAATTTTATTTATTTAAGTTAATTTATTTATTTATATAATTAGAATCATTAAAAAATATCCAAATAATTCATATAAGATTCTCTTGAGGAGTAGAGAACACAGGGGGTATTTGTAGCTAAGGTAGGTAAGATATTTTTTCTGCATCATTGGGAAAGACCAAACATCCAGGTTGTGTACGAGGATACCATACAGGCGTATCGGTTAAAAAAGTGTTAACCCATTATTAAGATTCTTACATTGAGGGTTATTTTAAAAAAAGAATATTTTGAGGGTGAAGTTCGAAATATTAATGAAATTATTAAAGAAAAGATCAGATTATTGGTACAATCTACGTTTATAGACATGTAAATACAATTTCAGACTGCCGCTCCCACTCCACCTCCACTAGTAGCTCCTACTCCATGACCTCTGCCTGTAGACCCCATTATTTTTCCTCTACCTCCACCTGAAGAACTTATTATTTATCCTACTCCTAAAATCACTCCCTCATATCCACCTTTAGACCCGAATTTTTATCCTACTTCTATACCCCCTCCTCCACAACTTCATAGGTATTTTGAGTTATATGTTGATGATCATCTCTATCATATAGTTGAATATGGGAAAACATATTATATAGGAGATACAATTCATCATCAATAGTTAGAGATAGAGCAGAATTGGGTCACTGTAGAAGATATTATAGATATATCATCTCAAGTACTATTATCTACAGATGAGGTGGGGAAAGTTGGACAAAGTATTGACTACTTTTTAGTTTGGCCATCTAGACTTATGTGGCATATTACCATAGAGGTATGTGTATATTTTATATTTTAATTTAGTTTTTTATTAAATTTGTTTTAACATTTGAAAGTTAATATATTTATCTATTTATTTATAGGAATACATTATAGTTAATTAAATACTTTATATCCAAAAATAAAGACAAATGGCTATGACTTCAGATACAAATTCAAGTAATCTTAATAGATTGTCAAGATATTCAAATTTATTGGTAGGTATTTATACATTTAAAATGGAAGCTCATGTATATGGACATGCAATAAATGTGGGGATTTTGAAAAATTATATCATGGAGCTTGTTACGAGAGATAAGTTGGGAATAAATGTGATGCATGTTTCTTCCATGTAAGTTTTAACATAAATATTTACCTAAGTTAAATTTATTGAAAATTTATACTTATGTATTTTTTGTATTAGGTATCGTTATAAAATGTGTAAAGATAATTAAAAGACATATGTATATGGATTGATAGACCCACATTTGATTTCACCTAAAGCACACACATTGACTGAGCAATAAAGAAAAATTTATATTTATAAAAGATTTGAACAGAATATAATTATACAGTGCTGGATGTTTCATTATGTTAAGAGGTATGGAATATATATCTCACAAAGTGTTATTTATCTTTTAACATAATAACCACTAAAATTAATTTTTTTATATAGTGAGCATTGTATTTTAGGTGTTTTTTGTCTAAGGGAGAAGAAAATTTACTGGATATTCTCTATCTATGGCGATGTGCGAGGAAATTTTAAGAACATGTTGGAAGAGTATGTTTTAATTTCTTAATAGTTTTTATATTATAATGAATTTTAAATTTATTTCATTAATATTATTTTCTAATAGGGGATGATATTTTTTTCAAAAAACCACAAAGAAAAAGAACACCAAGATAAAATATATAAAATTAAAGGTAAATTTACATTCATAATTAGTACATTTTGGATATATTACATAAAAATGTTATTTTGAATTGAAAAACTTATTTAAAAAGCAATTTTATAAAAAAAGGAATCAAATAATACATATATTATGTGTTAAGATTTATTTAAGAAATAATTATGACCAGAATAGTTATGAAGTTCAACCAAGTAATATTTCCCTATAAACTATTCCTTAATATTTCATTTGTTTTATTCATTATACATGTTAACTACTTTACTTTTAATTTGTATATTTTTGATGAATCTCACCCTTATTATTCACAAGATATCACACATTTACAAGTGGAATAGGGAAATCATTTTATAGGTTTGATTGAATTTTAGTTTGATTTTAGTAAATACTGGAATTTTGAATGTTGTAATTGTAAATGTGTATTTGGTAGTTATTTTGGTTAGATTTAGGTTTGTTTTTAGTTAATATTGTAATTTTTAAATGTTGTAACTATGAATGTGTAATTTTCCTATTGTTTATGTTTGTTTCAGCTTCTCTCAGTATTTTTCTAGTTTGTTTAGTAGTGGAGAGGAAGGGTTATGTAAAATGTTTAATTTTTTTCACATCAGTTATTTTATAGCTAACATTAAAAATATATTCTATCTGTTTTTATGTCGGTTCTACAAGAATCGACATGGTTTATGGTTTCTTACATCAGTTATAAAATAAAAAATGTAAAAAACCCTTCCTCACAAATCCCTTACACATAGGCTAATTATTAACCGACATAAAAAAGGCTATGGGATGGTGGTTTTCCACAATGGTTTTTATATGATCGATGTGGTATATGATGTTTTATGTTGGTTATTTAACAACTATCATAAAAACCCTTCATTATGAATCATTTTTCACGTTGATCATATAAAAATAATGTAAAAAATCTATTCTAATATATATTTACAACATTAGGTTTTTTAACCAATGTTAAAAAAAAATATTTATAACATCACATTTAATAAAAGTGGCTAAAAAGAGATGTAAAGAATAAAAAAAACTGAAATTGTAATGTATTTTAGCACTAGCAAGGGAATTAATATCATCCCATATAATCCCAAATTATATTATTGGTGGGGTAAAAAAATCCCATTATTGGAAATATGGACCCCCAAGTAGACCCAGAACAGTATAAACTCTAACAACTTTGGGAGTTCCAAACACTCTGACGACATGCTCAACTTCCTCAAGCCACTTAACTACCTCTATCGAACCTCCATTTCTAGGAAATATGGGCAGTAATTGAGGAGAACAAGAAAAAGGGTGAGTCCCACTTGAAACTTCATGGACCTTTCTGGCATCATATTCTGAATAACACAAAAATCATAAAATCAGGTTCAAAATCAATCTAAAAGATAACTAAAAGGAACATCTTAGACTAAAACAACTGGCTCACAAGATAATTTTCATAAAAAATGAGAATTCCCTCTTCAAAAATCACTATTTCATTTTCAATTTCAAACCACCTTATTATAGGGCCACTTTTGACAACATAATAACCCACATTTTTTTAAGAAAATCCAATTCTGGAATTCATTTTTCCCATTTCCAAAAACCATTTCGGAAACCAAGCCAATATGATCCATAAAACAGAGCATACACATTGACCACATTGGATGAGAAATGAGTCAAAACCCACACTAATAAAATATTTCTCGTGAAATTCTTTACATAGTAGTCATCAATCACCTGTCATAATTATTCTATGATGTTAAACTATAAAAATTCATCCTAGAAGAAAGACATTAAACTGCATAGTGTCTCTCGTCTTGTTTTCATGATGTTAAATAGCCAAAATTCATCCTAGAAGCAAGGCATTAAATTGAACATCGTATCTAATCCTGGTTATAGGATTTTAAACTACACAAATTCATTCTATTGGAAAGGCATTAAACTTCACAACAACTCTCATCTTGGTCGCATGACATTAAAATGCAAAAATTCATCATGGTAGTAGGATGTCAAATTGCATATCATCTCTCATTCTATTTGCATGAATTTAAACTATAGATATTCGTATTGTCAATAAGCCATTAAAATTCACAGAGGGGTCATGTTAACAGAGGAGATGAGATGAGATGTAGGGATCATCAAGGTTATGAACAGTGTAAAAACACAAAACGAAGAACCCAAAAGATAAAAAAATGATATAGGAAAAGTTAAAAACAACATACATTGTATTCCATCCTTGATTCATCTGATGGATCGTAGTGGAGTCATGCTGGCGGTAGAGGAGTTCCGTGAGAGCTTTGGAATCATGATGAGTGAGTATCAGTTATGGTTCTTTTAAATATATCAGGAACACTTTAAACATCGCTTTTAGAAAAGCACTGATAAAGATCCATTTTATCCGTGTTAAACTGATATGCGCTGATAAAATGGATCTTTATCAGCGCTAAAAAATCACAGATAAATCTCAAGATTTATCAGCACTCAGAAAGCACTGATAAAGGATTTATTTAATTAAATTTATTATAATTTTATAACTATTAAATATATATAATTATTTATATATAATTATATAAATAATTATTTAAAAAATAATAATAATTTATTTATAATAATTATAAATAGATAAATATATAAATATATAAATATATAAATATATAAATATATAAATATATAAATATATAAATATATAAATATATAAATATATAAATATATAAATATATAAATATATAAATATATAAATATATAAATATATAAATATATAAATATATAAATATATAAATATATAAATATATAAATATATAAATATATAAATATATAAATATATAAATATATAAATATATAAATATATAAATATATAAATATATAAATATATAAATATATAAATATATAAATATAAAAATATACATTTATAAATATTTTTTTATAAATACTTATTTACAAATATATTTTAACATTATTAGTGGATATATAATCTTAAGTAGATGCATTTTAAAAATGAGTGAAATTGAATAATTTAAAATGAGTGCACTTTTAAAATATTGAAAAAATGAATAAGTTTTATTAATTAAATATAAATTAATTAAAAAATTTGGATATATATGTATATTGAAGTAAATATGAATAAATATTTAAAATAATAAAACATAATATATATATATATATATATATATATATATATATAACATAGAAAATGATCAAATTCAAAAATGAAAAAAAAAATAAAAAAAAAAATAAAAATCAATTCCCAAACTATAATAGTATTAAAAATAAATAAATAAAATTGATTGATTAAAAACATATTATATTAAATGTATCATGTTAACAATTAAATTCTAGAATATACTGAAATTAAAATAAATTACATAAATATTAGGTGTATGTGTTTCTATATATTGCGTAAATATATTTGTGTGTGCATTTTCATATAAACTACATTATATATATATATATATATATATACGTGAAATAAATGTAACACATGACATTTGATATATGTAAAATTGAAAAATAAAAAAAAATTAAAAAAAAATAAGACATTAATATGTGTTTAATCATTATTTTTCATTATATATATATATATATATTTATATTTAGTATATATTATTTATTACTATTTATAATTAATATATATATTTATACTTATTCATTTTTGTTAATAATTGTTTAATTAATAAAATTTTAAATAATTTTGTAATTTATTCATTTTTAATTTTTTTGTTTAATTATATATTCATTTATATATCTATATTTAATATTTACTATTTATCAATATTTATAATCAATATATATATATATATATATATATATATATATTAAATTTATTCATTTTTATAAATAATTATTTAATTAAAAAAATGTTTAATATTTTTCTAAATTTACTCATTTTAAATTTTTATTTGTTTAATTATTTCATTTTATTCATTTTAAATATCTATATATTTAGTATATAATATTTAATAATTTTTCAAATTTATATATATGTTTATTCATTTTTAATCATAATTAAAAAATTAATTCTATTTTTATGAACTATTATTAGTTATAATAAAGCGCTGATAAAGGTTACATTTATCAACACTTTATTTTTATCTCTCATAAAGGGTAACTTTTATTAGCCCTAAAAATAAAGAGTCGATTAAAGTGAAATTTTATCAGGGATAAACAAAATGCGCTAATAAAGGCCACCATTTATCGGTGCTTTTATTTAACCCTGATAAAGATGGACTTTCTCCACAAATTTTTCTAGCGAAGATAAATTACAGTGCTGTTAAAGGCCATTTTTGTAGTAGTGTTAGAAGACTCACCCCTTGGTTGAATTTGAAATTGTTATCTTAGTTGGTGTTGGTAACCAAGGGTAGGGATTTTCTTTATCATGCCTTTCTCATTCCATGAGAGATTATGATGGTTCCTATAGCCTTGATTATAGTTATTAGAAAAGGGATCATCCTTATAAGACATCCTAGGACCATAGTTAGAAACATTTGATTTTTTTTATTATTGGGTTGGCGTATCAACGTTTGGATAGAAATTTTCAGGGTGCCCAAACATGCCACACTAAGAACATTGCTCCCTAAGTGATTGGTTTGTGTTTTGATTGCCCACTTGATTTACATATTGTTTTTCATTTTAATTCATTAAGGTTTGAAATTTATTTGTTATTTTATAAAGTTGAGAGGTTATTTTTGTTCCAATATGAGATTTGTTTGAATTTATGTTCACTCTTTTCCTTCTTGAATTTTTGTATTGATAATTTAAGGAAAGGTTGATAAATTTTTTACTCAACTCTCCATCAGTCTTGTCATTATAATCCCCCAACAGATTTTTCAAAAAGGATCTGACTAGAAGAGAAAAAACCTTTATAAAAGGTGTCCATGATAACATGGGATGTGAGTTGATGATGGGGACACTGCCTAAGAAGGTCCTTGAATCTATCCCAGGCCTCATGGAAGGATTCTCCATCCTCTTGTTAGAAACTAGTAATTTTGGTTCTTAATTCTACTTTCACTACAAGAAAACCGTCGTTTAGCGGCGGTTTTTTCGCGGCGGTTTTTAAAACCGTTGCGAAATGCGTTTCGGGCTGGCATTTCGCAGCGGTTTTTAAAACCTCCGCGAAAAAACCGCCGCTAAACGACAAAAAAAATTTATTTTTTTTATAATTTTTTATTTTATTTGATGATTAGTGGCGGTTTTTGAAAAAACCGCCGCGAAATAGCGGCGATTTCAGTAAAACCGCCGCGAAATGAAATGAAAAAATAAAAAAACACGAGAAACCCCAAAATCACTAAAACGACCATAACTTTTGATCCAGGCGTCCGTTGAAGCGCCAAGACCAGTCAAGTTGAAGATCATGAAGAGATATAGAGGCACATATAATCAAAACCGTGAGACAGTCTAAGGTGCGAAAGATATTAGAGTTATAAAAAAGTTGAAAAAAGTTCTCCAACTTCAAACGGCCATAACTTTCACTCCGGGTGTCCGTTTGGGCTCTACCACATATCAAATCGAAGCCAGCGAAGAGAGATACGCACTACATTGAAAAAATCTAGCTTCTTTCATGTTTTTCAACCCCCAAAACCCCTCCAAAGGCATCCAAAAACCCATTTCCATCACCGGTGTCCCATCGAACTTGTCTTCAAACGGACCTAACTTTTGATCCGCGTGTCAGTTCGGCCTCCTCCACCTGCCAGATTATAGCTCGTTCCACGAGCTTCAGTTTGACTGGTTGCGGCACCCACATGCACTCCTAGATCATATGTTATGGCCTTTTTAGTGGATATCGGGTTTGTTATGTTTTTCAATGCCTCGTTTCTAGCACCCGTTCCCCGTCAGTTTTTTTAAATGGTCATAACTTCCGATCTGCCTGTCCATTCGGACACTTTCACCTTTCAGGTCGAATATCGTTTCAGGATCTTTGATTTGACAGGTCGCGGATCTAAAACGGACCCTCAGATCATAAGTTATCTCCGTTAATGTGAGTCTAATGTTTTTGTCTCTTTATGACCGCTTTGACGGGTTTTAACGGTAGCTCCATTTATTACTGTTTATTTGGGTTTCCATGACTTGTTATCTTTATCAATGGTTTTTTGTGGGTTATTATGATGATTATGTTGAATTATTAAGGAGTTTTCCAGACTTGTCACGAGTTTTCATGCATTCTCATTCTTTCTAATGCCTCATTCTTCATATGTTTCTCCGTCCTTTTTCATGCGTTTTCATGATTTTTCATCCCTTATCACGTCTTTTCATACTTTTTCATGTGTTTCCTTTATTATTTGTTATTTATTATTTATAATATACTTTAATTTATTTATTATCTATTATTTGTAACTGGTTATTTATTATTTATTATTTATTATTTATTCTTTATATTTATTAATTATTTATGTCTATTTATTATTTATTATTTATTATTTATTATTTATATTTTATTATTATTTATTATTTATTATTTGTATTTATTTATTAGTTATTAGTTATTAGTTATTATTTATTATTTATTATTTATTATTTATATTTATTTATCATTTATCATTTATTTATTATTTATTATTTATTATTTATATTTATTTATTATTTATTATTTATATTTATTCATTATTTATTATTTATATTTATTTAT